>OU342739.1:35091617-36385000 GCA_910589765.1 Avena atlantica
GCCCTAGCATACATGCACAAGCGTGGTGGATTGCCCCTAGATGGAAAACCTAGCTCCGGGGTGTGACCGTCCACGTTGTTGCAGCGATACACTTAGAGAAGTGTGCCTGGACATGTAGGAGTAGGCTCCCGTCGCGGGTCAAACGAGGGTAGACCGGTGGAACCATGGGCCTATCCTTGGTTTTCCATGTAGATATGACCTAAACAAAACCTAAACCACCGAGAGAGTGCGTTGTTCAACCCTCGTACGGAGAATGCTACGGGGGTAGACCCGCGGGGCCCTCGGATTAGGGTTTCGTCAGAAAGGACCGCCGAGTGCCGGGATGCCACGAGAACATGCGTGTGGCCTAGCATACATGCACAAGGGTGGTGGATTGCCCCTAGATGGAAAACCTAGCTCCCGGTGTGACCGTCCACGTTTGCATGCGATAACACCTATAGAAGTGTGCTGGACATGTAGGAGTAGGCTCCCGCCGCGGGTCAAACGAGGGTAGACTGGTGGAACCCGGGCCTATCCTTGTTTTCCATGTAGATATGACGAAACAAACCTAAACCACCAAGAGAGTTAGTTGTTCAACCCTCGTACGGAGAATGCTACGGGGGTAGACCCGCGGGTCCCTCGGATTAGGGTTTCGTCGGAAAAGGACCGCCCGAGTGTCGGGATGCCACGAGAACATGCTGTGTGGCCCTAGCATACATGCACAAGGGTGGTGGATTGCCCCTAGATGGAAAACCTAGCTCGGGGTGTGACCGTCCACTTGCATGCGATAACACCTAGAGAAGTGTGCTGGACATGTAGGAGTAGGCTCCCGCCGCGCGGGTCAAACGAGGGTTAGACCGTGGAACCATGGGCCTATCCTTGGTTTTCCATGTAAGATATGACCTAAACAAACCTAAACCACCAAGAGAGTGCGTTGTTCAACCCTCGTACGGAGAATGCTACGGGGGTAGACCCGCGGGTCCCTCGGATTAGGGTTTCGTCGGAAAAGGACCGCCCGAGTGCCGGGATGCCACGGAACATGCGTGTGGCCCTAGCATACATGCACAAGGGTGTGGATTTGCCCTAGATGGAAAACCTAGCTCCGGGGGTGACCGTCCACGTTGCATGCGATAACACCTATAGAAGTGTGCTGGACATGTAGGAGTAGGCTCCCGCCGCGGGTCAACGAGGGAGACAGGTGGGGTACCATGGGCCTATCCTTGGTTTCCATGTAGATATGACCTAAACAAACCTAAACCACGAGAGAGTGCGTTGTTCAACCCTCGTACGGAGAATGCTACGGGGGTAGACCCGCGGGCCCTCGATTAGGGTTTCGTCGAAAAAGGACCGCCCGAGTGCCGGGATGCCACGAGAACATGCGTGTGGCCCTAGCATACATGCACAAGGGTGGTGGATGCCCCTAGATGAAAACCTAGCTCCGGGGTGTGACCGTCCACGTTGTATGCGATAACACCTATAGAAGTGTGTTGGACATGTAGGAGTAGGCTCCCGCCGCGGGTCAAACGAGTGTGACCGTGGAACCATGGGCCTATCCTTGGTTTTCCATGTAGATATTGACCTAAACAAACCTAAACACCAAGAGAGTGCGTTGTTCAACCTCGTACGGAGAATGCTACGGGGTAGACCCGCGGGTCCCTCGGATTAGGTTCGTCGGAAAAGGACCCCCCGAGTGCCGGGATACCACAGAGAACATGCGTGTGGCCCTAGCATACATGCACAAGGGTGGTGGATTGCCCCTAGATGGAAAACCTAGCTCCCGGGTGTGACGTCACGTGCATGCGATATAACACTAGAAGTGGCTGGACATGTAGGAGTAGGCTCCCGCAGCGGGTCAAACGAGGGTAGACCGGTGGAACCCTAGGCCTATACTTGGTTTTCCATGTAGATATGACCTAAACAAACCTAAACCACCAAGAGAGTTAGTTGTTCAACCCTCGTACGGAGAATGCTACGGGGTAGACCCGCGGGTCCCTCGGATTAGGGTTTTGTCGAAAAGGACCGCCCGAGTGCCGGGATGCCACGAGAAACATGAGTGTGGCCCTAGCATACATGCACAAGGGTGGTGGATTGCCCCTAGATGGAAAACTAGCTCCTGGGTGTGACCGTCCACGTTGCATTGCGATAACACCTATAGAAGTGTGCTGGACATGTAGGAGTAGGCTCCCGCCGCGGGTCAAACGAGGGTTAGACCGGTGGAACCCTGGGCCTATCCTTGGTTTCCATGTAGATATGACCTAAACAAACCTAAACCACCAAGAGAGTTAGTTGTTCAACCCTCGTACGGAGAATGCTACGGGGGTAGACCCGCGGGTCCCTCGGATTAGGGTTTCGTCGGAAAAGGACCGCCCGAGTGCCGGGATGCCACGAGAACATGCTTGTGGCCCTAGCATACATGCAGAAGGGTGGTGGATTGCCCCTAGATGGAAAACCTAGCTCCGGGGTGTGACCGTCCACGTTGCATGTGATAACACCTATAGAAGTGTGCTGGACATGTAGGAGTAGGCTCCCGCCGCGGGTAAACGAGGGTAGACCGGTGGAACCATGGGCCTATCCTTGGTTTTCCATGTAGATATGACCTAAACAAACCTAAACCACCAAGAGAGTGCGTTGTTCAACCCTCGTAACGGAGAATTGCTACGGGGGTAGACCCGCGGGTCCCTCGGATTAGGGTTTCGTCGAAAAAGGACCGCCCGAGTGCCGGGATGCCACGGGAACATGCGTGTGGCCCTAGCATACATGCAGAAGGGTGGTGGATTGCCCCTAGATGGAAAACCTAGATCCGGGGTGTGACCGTCCACGTTGCATGCGATAACACCTATAGAAGTGTGCTGGACATGTAGGAGTAGGCTCCCGCCGCGGGTCAAACGAGGGTAGACCGGTGGAACCATGGGCCTATCCTTGGTTTTCCATGTAGATATGACCTAAACAAACCTAAACTACCAAGAGAGTGCGTTGTTCAACCCTCGTACGGAGAATGCTACGGGGGTAGACCCGCGGGTCCCTCGGATTAGGGTTTCGTCGGAAAAGGACCGCCCGAGTGCCGGGATGCCACGAGAACATGCGTGTGGCCCTAGCATACATCCACAAGCATGGTGGATTGCCCCTAGATGGAAAACCTAGCTCCGGGGTGTGACCGTCCACGTTGCATGCGATAACACCTATAGAAGTGTGCTGACATGTAGGAGTAGGCTCCCGCCGCGGGGTCAAACGAGGGTAGACCGGTGGAACCATGGGCCTATCCTTGGTTTCCATGTAGATATGACCTAAACAAACCTAAACCACCGAGAGAGTGCGTTGTTCAACCCTCGTACGGAGAATGCTACGGGGGTAGACCCGCGGGGCCCTCGGATTAGGGTTTCGTCGAAAAAGGACCGCCCGAGTGCCGGGATGCCACGGGAACATGCGTGTGGCCCTAGCATACATGCACAAGGGTGGTGGATTGCCCCTAGATGGAAAACCTAGCTCCGGGGTGTGACCGTCCACGTTGCATGTGATAACACTTAGAGAAGTGTGCTGGACATGTAGGAGTAGGCTCCCGCCGCGGGTCAAACGAGGGTAGACCGGTGGAACCATGGGCCTATCCTTGGTTTTCCATGTAGATATGACCTAAACAAACCTAAACCACCAAGAGAGGGCGTTGTTCAACCCTCGTACGGAGAATTTTACGGGGGTAGACCCGCGGGTCCCCCGGATTAGGGTTTCGACGGAAAAGGACCGCCCGAGTGTCGGGATGCCACGGGAACATGCGTGTGGCCCTAGCATACATGCACAAGGGTGGTGGATTTCCCCTAGATGGAAAACCTAGCTCCCGGGTGTGACCGTCCACGTTGTATGCGATAACACCTATAGAAGTGTGCTGGACATGTAGGAGTAGGCTCCCGCCGCGGGTCAAACGAGGGTAGACCGGTGGAACCCTGGGCCTATCCTTTGTTTTCCATGTAGATATGACCTAAACAAACCTAAACCACCAAGAGAGTTAGTTGTTCAACCCTCGTACGGAGAATGCTACGGGGGTAGACACGCGGGTCCCTCGGATTAGGGTTTCGTCGGAAAAGGACCGCCCGAGTGCCGGGATGCCACGAGAACATGCGTGTGGCCCTAGCATACATGCAGAAGGGTGGTGGATTTCCCCTAGATGGAAAACCTAGCTCCGGGGTGTGACCGTCCACGTTGCATGCGATAACACTTAGAGAGTGTGCTGGACATGTAGGAGTAGGCTCCCGCCGGGTCAAACGAGGGTAGACCGGTGGAACCATGGGCCTATCCTTGGTTTTCCATGTAGATATGACCTAAACAAACCTAAACCACCAAGAGAGTGCATTGTTCAACCCTCGTACGGAGAATGCTACGGGGGTAGACCCGCGGGTCCCTCGGATTAGGGTTTCGTTGGAAAAGGACCGCCCGAGTGCCGGATGCTACGAGAACATGCGTGTGGCCCTAGCATACATGCACAAGGGTGGTGGATTGCCCCTAGCTGGAAAACCTAGCTCCGGGGTGTGACCGTCCATGTTGCATGCGATAACACTTAGAGAAGTGTGCTGGACATGTAGGAGTAGGCTCCGCCGCGGGTCAAACGAGGGTAGACCGGTGGAACCCTCGGCCTATCCTTGGTTTTCCATGTAGATATGACCTAAACAAACCTAAACCACCAAGAGAGTGCGTTGTTCAACCCTCGTACGGAGAATGCTACGGGGGTAGACCCGTGGGTCCCTCGGATTAGGGTTTCGTCGGAAAAGGACCGCCCGAGTGCCGGGATGCCACGAGAACATGCGTGTGGCCCTAGCATACATGCACAAGGGTGGTGGATTGCACCTAGATGGAAAACCTAGCTCCGGGGTGTGACCGTCCACGTTGCATGCGATAACACTTAGAGAAGTGTGCTGGACATGTAGGAGTAGGCTTCCGCGCGGGTCAAACGAGGGTAGACCGGTGGAACCATGGGCATATCCTTGGTTTTCCATGTAGATATGGCCTAAAAAACCTAAACCACCGAGAGAGTGCGTTGTTCAACCCTCGTACGGAGAATGCTACGGGGGTAGACCCGCCGGGCCCTCGGATTAGGGTTTCGTCGAAAAAGGACCGCCCGAGTGTCGGGATGCCACGGGAACATGCGTGTGGTCCTAGCATACATGCACAAGGGTGGTGGATTGCCCCTAGATGGAAAACCTAGCTCCGGGGTGTGACCGTCCACGTTGCATGTGATAACACTTAGAGAAGTGTGTTGGACATGTAGGAGTAGGCTCCCGCCGTGGGTCAAACGAGGGTTGACCGGTGGAACCATGGGCCTATCCTTGGTTTTCCATGTAGATATGACCTAAACAAACCTAAACCACCAAGAGAGTGCGTTGTTCAACCCTCGTACGGAGAATGCTACGGGGGTAGACCCGCGGGTCCCCCGGATTAGGGTTTCGACGGAAAAGGACCGCCCGAGTGTCGGGGTGCCACGGGAACATGCGTGTGGCCCTAGCATACATGAACAAGGGTGGTGGATTTCCCCTAGATGGAAAACCTAGCTCCCGGGTGTGACCGTCCACGTTGCATGCGATAACACCTATAGAAGTGTGCTGGACATCTAGGAGTAGGCTCCCGCCGCGGGTCAAACGAGGGTAGACCGGTGGAACCCTGGGCCTATCCTTGGTTTTACATGTAGATATGACCTAAACAAACCTAAACCACCAAGAGAGTAGTTGTTCAACCCTCGTACGGAGAATGCTACGGGGGTAGACACGCGGGTCCCTCGGATTAGGGTTTCGTCGGAAAAGGACCGCCCGAGTGCCGGGATGCCACGAGAACATGCGTGTGGCCCTAGCATACATGCAGAAGGGTGGTGGATTGCCCCTAGATGGAAAACCTAGCTCCGGGGTGTGACCGTCCACGTTGCATGCGATAACACTTAGAGAAGTGTGCTGGACATGTAGGAGTAGGCTCCCGTCGCGGGTCAAACGAGGTAGACCGGTGGAACCATGGGCCTATCCTTGGTTTTCCATGTAGATATGACCTAAACAAACCTAAAACCCAGAGAGTGCATTGTTCAACCCTCGTACGGAGAATGCTACGGGGGTAGACCCGCGGGTCCCTCGGATTAGGGTTTCATCGGAAAAGGACCGCCCGAGTGCCGGGATGCTACGAGAACATGCGTGTGGCCCTAGCATACATGCACAAGGGTGGTGGATTGCCCCTAGCTGGAAAACCTAGCTCCAGGGTGTGACCGTCCATGTTGCATGCGATAACACTTAGAGAAGTGTGCTGGACATGTAGGAGTAGGCTCCCGCCGCGGGTCAAACGAGGGTAGACCGGTGGAACCCTGGGCCTATCCTTGGTTTTCCATGTAGATATGACCTAAACAAACCTAAACCACCAAGAGAGTGCGTTGTTCAACCCTCGTACGGGAATGCTAGGGGTAGACCCGCGGGTCCCTCGGATTAGGGTTTCGTCGGAAAAGGACCGCCCGAGTGCCGGGATGCCACGAGAACATGCGTGTGGCCCTAGCATACATGCACAAGGGTGGTGGATTGCACCTAGATGGAAAACCTAGCTCCGGGGTGTGACCGTCCACGTTGCATGCGATAACACTTAGAGAAGTGTGCTGGACATGTAGGAGTAGGCTTCCGCCGCGGGTCAAACGAGGGTAGACGGTGGAACCATGGGCATATCCTTGGTTTTCCATGTAGATATGGCCTAAAAAAACCTAAACCACCGAGAGAGTGCGTTGTTCAACCCTCGTACGGAGAATGCTACGGGGGTAGACCCGCCGGGCCCTCGGATTAGGGTTTCATCGAAAAAGGACCGCCCGAGTGCCGGGATGCCACGGGAACATGCGTGTGGTCCTAGCATACATGCACAAGGGTGGTGGATTGCCCCTAGATGGAAAACCTAGCTCCGGGGGTGACCGTCCACGTTGCATGTGATAACACTTAGAGAAGTGTGTTGGACATGTAGGAGTAGGCTCCCGCCGTGGGTCAAACGAGGGTTGACCGGTGGAACCATGGTCCTATCCTTGGTTTTCCATGTAGATATGACCTAAACAAACCTAAACCACCAAGAGAGTGCGTTGTTCAACCCTCGTACGGAGAATGCTACGGGGGTAGACCGCGGGTCCCTCGGATTAGGGTTTCGTCGGAAAAGGACCGCCCGAGTGTCGGGATGCCACGGGAACATGCGTGTGGCCCTAGCATACATGCACAGGGTGGTGGATTGCCCCTAGATGGAAAACCTAGCTCCGGGGTGTGACCGTCCACGTTGCATGCGATAACACCTATAGAAGTGTGCTGGACATGTAGGAGTAGGCTCCCGCCGCGGGTCAAACGAGGGTAGACCGGTGGAACCCTGGGCCTATCCTTGGTTTTCCATGTAGATATGACCTAAACAAACCTAAACCACCAAGAGAGTTAGTTGTTCAACCCTCGTACGGAGAATGCGACGGGGGTAGACCCGCGGGTCCCTCGGATTAGGGTTTCGTCGGAAAAGGACCGCCCGAGTGCCGGGATGCCACGAGAACATGCGTGTGGCCCTAGCATACATGCAGAAGGGTGGTGGATTGCCCCTAGATGGAAAACCTAGCTCCGGGGTGTGACCGTCCACGTTGCATGCGATAACACTTAGAGAAGTGTGCTGGACATGTAGGAGTAGGCTCCCGCCGCGGGTCAAACGAGGGTAGACCGGTGGAACCCATGGGCCTATCCTTGGTTTTCCATGTAGATATGACCTAAACAAACCTAAACCACCAAAGAGTGCATGTTCAACCCTCATACGGAGAATGCTACGGGGGTAGACCCGCGGGTCCCTCGGATTAGGGTTTCGTCGGAAAAGGACCGCCCGAGTGCCGGGATGCTACGAGAACATGCGTGTGGCCCTAGCATACATGCACAAGGGTGGTGGATTGCCCCTAGCTGGAAAACCTAGCTCCGGGGTGTGACCGTCCATGTTGCATGCGATAACACTTAGAGAAGTGTGCTGGACATGTAGGAGTAGGCTCCCGCCGCGGGTCAAACGAGGGTAGACCGGTGGAACCCTGGGCCTATCCTTGGTTTTCCATGTAGATATGACCTAAACAAACCTAAACCACCAAAGAGTGCGTTGTTCAACCCTCGTACGGAGAATGCTACGGGGGTAGACCGCGGGTCCCTCGGATTAGGGTTTCGTCGGAAAAGGACCGCCCGAGTGCCGGGATGCCACGAGAACATGCGTGTGGCCCTAGCATACATGCACAAGGGTGGTGGATTGCACCTAGATGGAAAACCTAGCTCCGGGGTGTGACCGTCCACGTTGCATGCGATAACACTTAGAGAAGTGTGCTGGACATGTAGGAGTAGGCTTCCGCCGCGGGTCAAACGAGGGTAGACCGGTGGAACCATGGGCATATCCTTGGTTTTCCATGTAGATATGGCCTAAAAAAACCTAAACCACCGAGAGAGTGCGTTGTTCAACCCTCGTACGGAGAATGCTACGGGGGTAGACCCGCCGGGCCCTCGGATTAGGGTTTCATCGAAAAAGGACCGCCCGAGTGCCGGGATGCCACGGGAACATGCGTGTGGTCCTAGCATACATGCACAAGGGTGGTGGATTGCCCCTAGATGGAAAACCTAGCTCCGGGGTGTGACCGTCCACGTTGCATGTGATAACACTTAGAGAAGTGTGTTGGACATGTAGGAGTAGGCTCCCGCCGTGGGTCAAACGAGGGTTGACCGGTGGAACCATGGTCCTATCCTTGGTTTTCCATGTAGATATGACCTAAACAAACCTAAACCACCAAGAGAGTGCGTTGTTCAACCCTCGTACGGAGAATGCTACGGGGGTAGACCCGCGGGTCCCTCGGATTAGGGTTTCGTCGGAAAAGGACCGCCCGAGTGTCGGGATGCCACGGGAACATGCGTGTGGCCCTAGCATACATGCACAAGGGTGGTGGATTGCCCCTAGATGGAAAACCTAGCTCCCGGGTGTGACCGTCCACGTTGCATGCGATAACACCTATAGAAGTGTGCTGGACATGTAGGAGTAGGCTCCCGCCGCGGGTCAAACGAGGGTAGACCGGTGGAACCCTGGGCCTATCCTTGGTTTTCCATGTAGATATGACCTAAACAAACCTAAACCACCAAGAGAGTTAGTTGTTCAACCCTCGTACGGAGAATGCGACGGGGGTAGACCCGCGGGTCCCTCGGATTAGGGTTTCGTCGGAAAAGGACCGCCCGAGTGCCAGGATGCCACGAGAACATGCGTGTGGCCCTAGCATACATGCAGAAGGGTGGTGGATTGCCCCTAGATGGAAAACCTAGCTCCGGGGTGTGACCGTCCACGTTGCATGCGATAACACTTAGAGAAGTGTGCTGGACATGTAGGAGTAGGCTCCCGCCGCGGGTCAAACGAGGGTAGACCGGTGGAACCATGGGCCTATCCTTGGTTTTCCATGTAGATATGACCTAAACAAACCTAAACCACCAAGAGAGTGCATTGTTCAACCCTCATACGGAGAATGCTACGGGGGTAGACCCGCGGGTCCCTCGGATTAGGGTTTCGTCGGAAAAGGACCGCCCGAGTGCCGGGATGCTACGAGAACATGCGTGTGGCCCTAGCATACATGCACAAGGGTGGTGGATTGCCCCTAGCTGGAAAACCTAGCTCCGGGGTGTGACCGTCCACGTTGCATGCGATAACACTTAGAGAAGTGTGCTGGACATGTAGGAGTAGGCTCCCGCCGCGGGTCAAACGAGGGTAGACCGGTGGAACCATGGGCCTATCCTTGGTTTTCCATGTAGATATGACCTAAACAAACCTAAACCACCAAGAGAGTGCGTTGTTCAACCCTCGTACGGAGAATTCTACGGGGGTAGACCCGCGGGTCCCTCGGATTAGGGTTTCGTCGGAAAAGGACCGCCCGAGTGCCGGGATGCCACGAGAACATGCGTGTGGCCCTAGCATACATGCACAAGGGTGGTGGATTGCCCCTAGATGGAAAACCTAGCTCCGGGGTGTGACCGTCCACGTTGCATGCGATAACACCTATAGAAGTGTGCTGGACATGTAGGAGTAGGCTCCCGTCGCGGGACAAACGAGGGTAGACCGGTGGAACCATGGGCCTATCCTTGGATTTCCATGTAGATATGACCTAAACAAACCTAAACCACCGAGAGAGTGCGTTGTTCAACCCTCGTACGGAGAATGCTACGGGGGTAGACCCGCGGGGCCCTCGGATTAGGGTTTCGTCGAAAAAGGACCGCCCGAGTGCCGGGATGCCACGAGAACATGTGTGTGGCCCTAGCATACATGCACAAGCGTGCTGGATTGCCCCTAGATGGAAAACCTAGCTCCGGGGTGTGACCGTCCACGTTGCATGCGATAACACCTATAGAAGTGTGCTGGACATGTAGGAGTAGGCTCCCGCCGCGGGTCAAACGAGGGTAGACCGGTGGAACCATGGGCCTATGCTTGGTTTTCCATGTAGATATGACCTAAACAAACCTAAACCACCAAGAGAGTGCGTTGTTCAACCCTCGTACGGAGAATGCTACGGGGGTAGACCCGCGGGTCCCTCAGATTAGGGTTTCGTCGGAAAAGGACCGCCCGAGTGCCGGGATGCCACGGGAACATGCGTGTGGCCCTAGCATACATGCACAAGGGTGGTGGATTGCCCCTAGATGGAAAACCTAGCTC
Organism: Avena atlantica; assembly: GCA_910589765.1. Lineage (NCBI taxonomy): Eukaryota > Viridiplantae > Streptophyta > Magnoliopsida > Poales > Poaceae > Avena > Avena atlantica. Next base: position 35,102,265 of record OU342739.1, read on the forward strand.
CCGGGTGTGTCCGTCCATGTTGCATGCGATAACACCTATAGAAGTGTGCTGGACATGTAGGAGTAGCCTCCCGCCGCGGGTCAAACGTGGGTAGACCGGTGGAACCCTGGGCCTATCCTTGGTTTTCCATGTAGATATGACCTAAACAAACCTAAACCACCGAGAGAGTGCGTTGTTCAACCCTCGTACGGAGAATGCTACGGGGGTAGACCCGCGGGTCCCTCGGATTAGGGTTTCGTTGGAAAAGGACCGCCCGAGTGCCGGGATGCCACGGGAACATGTGTGTGGCCCTAGCATTAATGCACAAGGGTGGTGGATTGCCCCTAGACGGAAAACCTAGCTCCCGGGTTTGACCGTCCGTCGGCACATGCGATACATTCACGCGATTAGGGTTTCAGATTAGGGTTTATGTGGGCACGAGAGCACGAGGATGTCTCCAAAACTTGCATTATATAACTACATAAAAAATTATAGATAAAAGTTTAATATTATATTTTTAGATTATTATATTTTTTAGAAGTTTAATAAAAAAATATTTTTTTTATTAAATTTTATCTAGTCTACGCCGACGGCTTTGCCGTCGGCCTATCTGTGGGCTTTTTTTTTGGGCCTGTCTACGCCGACGGCAAAGCCGTCGGCCTAGACTTAAGTGGATAAGGGGCTGGTGCCTAGCTACCCCGAGCCCCTGCGACCACACACTTCACCCGCGCGCACGACCACGCACACTCCTCCTCCGCTGCCGCTGCTCCGCCGCCGGCCCGCCTCCCCGCCGGCCGCCCCCCTCCCGCCCGCCCGCCTACCCGCCGGTCGCTCCCGCCCGCCCGCCTCCCCGCCGGCCGCTCCCCCTCCTCCGCCGGCCACTCTCCTCCTCCCCCTCCTCCGCCGGCCGCTCCCCCTCCTCCCCCTCCTCCCGCTGGCCGCTCCCCTCTTCCCGTGCCTCCCCCACCTCCCGCCGGCAGCGCCCCCCTCCTCACTCTGCCTCCCCTCCTCCCTCTGCCTCCCCGCCGGCCGCTCCCCCTCCTCCCCTCCTTCCCTGCCTCTCCTCCCCCCTCTGCCTCCTCTCCTTCCCTGCCTCCTTCCTCCTTCCCTGCCTCCCCTCCTCCCTCTGCCTCCTCTCCTCCCCACCTCCCCACATCCCTGCCTCTGATCCCCTCCTTCCATCCTCCCTCTGCCTCCCCTCCTCCCTCTGCCTCCCTGCCTATTTAGGGTAATTATTTGTTGTTATATAATTAGTTTCTACTATATTACTTGTTGTATATTAGTTCTAGTATAATTAGTTCTAGTATATTAGTTGTTCTAGTATATTACTTGTTCTGCTATAATCATGACTCTATTTACATTCACTAGGTCCTGTCGCTGTCCCGGAGGTCGCCGTCCCGGAGGTCGAGGTCGCTGTCCCGGAGGTCCCCGTCCCGGAGGTCACCGTCCCGGAGGTCGCCTACTACCTCTACCACCGAGGGTGAGCTACAACTCCGTATCCTCCCTCGCATATTTGATGTCAGTAGATTCCATTTCCACGTCAAGTCGCGTCACCTAGGTGTCATATCCCGTCTGCGAGCATTACGCGGATAAATATGCATTAGAGGTCGCATATTATGAAGCGTAATGCTTGCGGCATTTACGGGACAGTCGGCGGATGCGTAGTTGGGTACGTTCTCCATGCTCTGTCCTGGTCGAGTCAGGATTTCGGTAGCGCCTCCCCGTTGTTCTCCGGATGCACATCCTCTTGGCTTTTTGCCGAGACGTGTATCGGGAGAGCAGCGGGGAGGTGCTGCCGAAATTCTGGCTTGGAACAGGGTAGAGCATGGAGAACCTACTCAATCTACGGATCCGGCGGCTGCTAGGACCCTCTATACCTATTAGAGATGTAGGTTATGCGTTTTTCTCGGTAGATAAATAGAAAATATGATGCATTTAGTTTCATGCTATTATTTGATATGAAATGCTATGTTTATTGTTTGGTTCCCTATAAAAACAGAGGATGGCTGATAATGGGTGGATATACAGTGGTCGTACTAGTGTTGTTGATAGAACAGATGAGTGGACATGGAAGACTGATATGTTAGTGAAGGAGTTAGCGCGTGGTTCAAAGGCAGGCATTCGTCCAACTTGCCCTTGCGCTCATTGCAATAAGCGTCATCGTCAGTCAAAGGAGGAAATGAAAAAACACCTTTGGAGATATGGTTATATGCGGGACTTCGTCATGACGGTTGACTTTACTCAGTACGAACGTGATAGAGGTGAGGTGATGCGGCAACGGATCAATGGCAATGAGGGCGATGGGATTAGAAATTTGCTAGATGATTTCCATGATGCCGACATGCCAGATTCGCCACCTTCACATGAACCGCCAGAACTGGAGGAACCTCGTGAACCAGAGGATCCGGAGCCAAGCGCGAAGGCCTTCTATGATTTGATGGCCTCGGCTAAGAGGCCTCTGTACGAGGGTTCAAAGATTTCTCAGCTCGATGCCATCTCGCAAGCACTAGCCAAAAAGCTCCAGTACGGCAACACCCGTTCATGCTTTGAAGACCATCTGCAAACATATGGTAACATGTTGCCTGAAGGGCATTGTCTGCCTAAAACCATGTACGAAGCAAAGAAAATCCTACGAGCGCTCAGCATGGAATACCAAAAGATAGATTGTTGTCCAAAAGGTTGCCTCTTGTTCTGGAAATAGTTTGCGGATGACAATTACTGTAGCAAGTGTGGGGCCTCTAGGTATCATGAGGTGGGAGACGATGGTCAGAAGACGCAAACAAAAGTCACCATGAAGATTCTTCGTTATCTCCCATTCATAAAAAGAATCCAGCGGCTTTACATGACCAAGGAGTCTGCCACACAGATGACGTGGCACAAGACGGGGAAGAGATATGAGGATGAGAAAGGACGGGTAAAGATGGGACATCCATCTGATGGTAAGGCATGGAAGAACTTTGATAGAGACCATCCCGATGAGGCAGGAGAGGCTCGGAACGTTAGAATTGCTATAGCAATAGATGGATTCAATCCATATGGTATGTCGACCGCCTCGTATAGCTGCTGGCCCGTGTTTGTTATGCCGCTCAATCTCCCTCCCGGAGCCCTAATGCAAAGGAAGACCATATTCCTGTCGCTGATCATTCCAGGGCCTGAATACCCGGGGAAGAATTTGAGTGTGTACATGCAACCGCTTGTGGAAGATCTGAACCAATCTTGGCACCACGGGACGTTGAAATACGACCGTGCATCAAAGACAAACTTCTACATGAAAGTTTGGTTCCACTATTCCATGCACGACATGCCCGGGTACGCCCTATTCTGCGGATGGTGTACAGCTGGTAAGTGGCCATGCCCAGTGTGCAGGCATCTACTTGAGTTCCTTTGGCTAAAGGCGGGTAAAAAGTATTCCGCATTTGACACGCATCGACCATACCTCAAAGGAGACCATCCGTTCAGACAAGACAAAAAGAACTTCATCAAGGGCAAAGTTGTGCTTGAAGAAAAAGAGGTACCAATGTTCGATGGTGTTGCTGTTGATGCCGAGTTACGTGCTCTCGTGCGTACCGAGTCTGGTTTCCCACAGTTTGAGGGATATGGAAAAATGCACAACTGGACACACGAGGCAGGCATAACGAAGCTCGAGTATTACAAGGATTGCGAACTTCCCCATAACATCGATGTGATGCACACTGAAAAGAATGTCGCAGAGTCTCTCTTTTACACAATTCTGAACATTCCTGAAAAGTCAAAGGATAATGTCAAGGCTAGAGTCGATGTTGAGGAGCTATGTGATAGGAAGAGACTATGCATGCAACCTCCTGAACGCAATCGAAAAAATTGGGTCAAGCCACATGCCTACTACTGCCTTGATAGCCTCCAAAAGAAGCAGTCATTGGGGTGGCTCAAATTCGTCGTGATGTTCCCATATGGTTATTGTTCGAATATGAGCAAGGGAGTCAATTTGGCAACTGGAAAAGTCACTGGGCTCAAGAGTCATGACTATCATATATGGATTGAGCGGCTGATGCCGGTGATGGTTCGAGGGTATCTCCTAGAGCATATCTGGTGAGTGCTTGCGGAGTTGAGTCATTTCTTCCGCACGCTCTGTGCCAAGCAGATATGTCCCTTGATGATTGAAAAGCTGCATGATCTAGTGCCGGAGTTGCTATGCAAGTTAGAGACGATCTTTCCGCCAGGCTTCTTTACTCCGATGTTACATCTCATTGTGCATCTCGCGAACGAGGCACTCTTGGGTGGACCGGTGCAGTTTTGTTGGCAGTTTTGTATTGAGAGAGAGTTTAAGTATATTCGAACCAAATGTGGAAACAAAAATAAGATTGAAGCATGCATAGCTGAGGCAACTCTCCTCCAGGAGATAACAGATGCCACGACAACATACTATGGCGATGATGTTCCCACTATGCATAACCAGGTCTGTCGGTACAATGTCGACGAGCCGAAGCATGACCCCAAGCTCCTCCTCTTCCAGTGTCCCGGTGGCAAGGCCGGTGGCGCAACAAGTTATACCTTGAAAAAGGAAGAGAAGGATTGCATAATGCTCTATGTGCTTATGAACATGAAGGAAGTGGTCCGCGGTGAGAATGAAGATGAGGAATAAAATCAAGTGCCCAGTTTCCTTAGGTAAAATGGTGAACAAATTCATTTGCAACTAGTAACTCGGTTTCGATCTAATACGTATTTTCTCCTTTTAGCCAATTCACGGATGAAATGTGGTCGGGAACGACGGATCCCGATGACGCGGAGTTGGAAACCCTTCTAAAAGTGGGTGCCCCTGGAAAGAAAAATTTCACGTCTTGGTTCTATGAAAAGGTAATTTATAACCTGTCCCTCTTACCTGGCAATCCGTGACTTGTCCCTCTTATTACACGTAACTAATGCACAATTTGTATGCAACTTGTAGGGAGTTGATCCCAACGTTGAGATGTCGGATGAGTTGAGATGTGTCTCCCAGGGTTGTAACCGTAAAGTCGAGATGTATGAGAAGTATGATGTGAATGGTTATCGATTCCATACAGAGTCTTACCAGAACCGTCGGCCAAATGCAAAAACTATAAATACCGGGGTCTTCACCAGAGGAGCCGATGACTTTGATTACTATGGAAGGTTACAAAACGTATACGGGCTGACGTTCAATAATACGCCCCTAGAACTCAAGCTTGTTGTGTTCAAATGCCACTGGTTCGACCCACGCGGTGGATATAGAAGTACCCCTTCCATTGGGTTAGTTCAAGTTAGGCCTTCAACCACCTATAGTGGAGCCGATGTCTTTATTGTGGCCCACCAAGCCAAACAAGTTTATTATTTACCCTACCCATGTCAGAAAGAGGAACTCAAGGGCTGGGAAGTCGTGTTCCAGGTATCGCCACGTGGTAAGCTACCCATGCCCTCCGACGATGATTACAACAACATTGACCCTAAAACATACGAGGGAGTTTTCTATCAAGAACAAGAGAACTTTGGGGACTTTGACTTACAAGGTATTGAGAACCTCGAGAAGAATGCACATACTCGTGGTGAGGTAGTCACGAATATAAAGGACATTGTTATGCTCACCAAGTTATATTCGGACAATGGCAACGATGAGCCTCCACCCTGCGATGAACCTCCAACTTACTTCTCACGTGATAGTGATGTTGATAGTGCTGATGAGAACCCAAGACATACACATGAGAGTGATGATGATGAGTGGTGAGGGTATTTTATGTCTTTTATGCCTCAACTATGTTTAGTATCTTTATTATGCTTAGTATCTTTATTATGCTTAGTATTTATGTTTAATATCTTTATTATGCTTAGTATCTTTATTATGCTTAGTATCTTTATTATGCTTAGTATTTATGTTTAATATCTTTATTATGCTTAGTATTTTTATTATGCTTGACTAAATTGTTTACCTCTTCTCAATGTAGGTGATTGACCAATATGAGCCAACGCAAGGAATCACCGTCCTCTATCCTTAAGTGGAAGCAGAAGAAGGTTACCAAAAGTGGAAGAGCACCCATTCCCAACTCGCGTTACAATGACGATAATGCGGGAGGAGGAGGACAAGGTGAGGGAGGAGGAGGTGGACTTCCTCCGAGGCCAGGACGAGGTGCAGGACGAGGTGAGGGAGGAGGCGGACTTCCCCCGAGGGCAGGACGAGGTGCAGGATGAGGTGAGGGAGGAGGCGGACTTCCCCCGAGGGCAGGACGAGGCAGAGGACGAGGCGCAGGACGAGGTGGAGGACGAGGACGAGTTGGAGTACGAGGTTTACGCCTTCTGAGTGACCTACCCTCCGCTTCTGGCGACGTGGCTTCCGAGTTTGCTTACTCGGAGTCTCCTGACGAGGAGGAGTCTCGAGACTTGGAGGAGGAGTCTCGATACCAGGAGGGGGGTCTCGAGACCAGGACTTTGATTCTCGAGACCAGGAGGGGGAGTCTCGAGACACGGAGGGGGAGCCCCGAGACCAGGAGTCGGGGCCGTCGACGCGGCCGAAGAAGCCAAAGATTCGTGGGGAATCGGGTGTCCCAGTGGACGAACCTGCTTCTGAGGAGGAGAAACCCATCATTACGCCTAACGGCATTGAGTAAGTGGCTATACTAATTTTGAACATGTAATTTCATTTTGGTCATAATAATTTGGCATGTACTAATGTTTTACTATTGTGCAGCAACTGGACATTTCCTCCAGGTACCCGTGCGCCTAACACCTTGGTTGGAGCTCTGATTAGGAAATTTTGGCCAGGCTTTTACACTCCCGTCCCCAACGGCGAGAGGAAGCTAGCCACCAGTTGGGCGCACTATGAGGCCGCCGAAAACTCGGGCTATGCTGGGAAAGCTTCTGAAGCCGTGATCACCAAGTTTTGGGTAAGGCAAAGTTTTCGAGTTTCGTTCATAGTTGATGACCCCACCATGCTAACTTATGACCCTCACAATATTTTGTATGTATGATTACAGAGATTCTATAGGGTGCTTCCGGAGGACCAGGAGAAGGCGGACAAGACTTTGCGGGGGGCTTGTCAGAGGTTGACACGGTAGTAGTTTTACAATCAGAAGCATACCACCACCAGTCTATACAGCTCCGAGAAGTTGAGAAAGAGGGCGCCGAAGCATTTGAATGTGAAGGCCCAACCAAAGATGACCGAGGAAGATTATGCCGGGGTAAGTAAATTGTCAATCAGATTCTATGTTGTTGCTAATTGCATTATCCATTCTTCAAATGAGTATTGTTTTTTCAGTTTATGCCCACGTGAGCCGATGGTAAGGAGGACGTATGGCTGGCGTTGTCGGCGAGGTGGCGCGGGGAAGACGCCGAGTTCAACGCCTTGGCCCATATGGTATACATGTATACATGGAACAATATGTATTTATTTCCCTTCGTGATCCTACTTGATACGCATAAATTTTTTTTGTCCATGCAGGAGACACATCTAGAGAGGCCTTGTTCTGACTATGAAGTATGGGAAATGATGAAGCAGAAGAAGCCTGATATGTCCCAGCCTCAGCCCTCGCTTCCAGAGTTCTATGGCACTGCCAAGGAGGATGGTGCTAACTACCTCGAGGCGTTCACTGGTTTTCATCCGGAGGTGGAAGATCCTAGAGCAGCGGAGACCGACGAGAGAGCGGTGGTCGTGGCGGGGCGCGGCCGGGAGCACGACCGTTTCAAGATTCTCGATAGGGTGATCCCGCGAACTCCTGCTTTGAGCCTCACGCGGATCAAGGCTACCCTCACCGCCGACGACCCCGCTATCCCGCCTCGACGGCCTTCCCGAGCGAACGATGATGTAAGTTTTTCTCATTTCCATCATATTTCCGAAAGTCATTCGTGAGTGGCTAAGTTGACGAGATTCATTGTTTTTGAAATTGTAGCCTGTTTTGGACGCGACCTACAAGGCCGCTTTTGCGGAACACTTGGTGACGCTCGAGACGTGGTCCCAGACCCGAGCGGACTACGAGCAGTGGGCAGATTTACGCGATGATGTAAGTTTCCACCTTTATTTTTGCAAAATATGACAAGTCTCGCATTCCCTAGTTTGAATCTTTATTTCTGCAACGCCTCATATCTAAACTATCTTGCAGCTTTTGGAGAGGTTTTATGGCACTGGAGAGCGAGCCACTCTACCGCCACGGCCACCTAGGCCAGGGTCGCAGCCAATCTTCCCATCAAAGGACGAATATGCTTTGACCTTCTACTCAGGGACCCCGGTAAGTTTTTTGCCAAACCGGTTGTTACAACAAACCTGTGTCTTGGTGGTTGCTAACTCTGCCTCAAACATGTAGGGACCGGGATGCTCCGGCAATACACACTTTGGTCGTCCTGATGCCTCGCCGACTATCTCGCGCGCGATGACACCGGTTCATACCGGTCGTGCTTCTCCTGGTGCTTCTGGTGGTGGTGGTGGTGCTGGTGGTGGTGGTGGTGGTGGCGGTGGCGGTGGCGGGGATTCTCCTTCTTTCCATCGTGCTGAGGGTGGCAGTGCTTCTCCTTCTACCGGTGGTGGTGGTCATGGCGATACTTCTCCTTCTTCCGGTGCTGGTTCGACGGCGGCTACTCGACGTCAAGCTTCACCTTTCTTCACGCGGGGAGACATGGGTCTCTCGAGTAGCTCTCCGGAGGTGTAGGCATGTGCATGTGTTAGGATGCACTTAGAGATGTACCTATGTGTGGATGTACTAGCTATGTTGTTTGGATGAGGATGTACCTATGTATGGATGATCTAGTTTTGTTCTTTTGACGATGATGATCTTATGTTTGTCCATGTGCTGTGTCTGAAACCTGTGTCTTCTTTTGACGATGAATCTGGGAATATATAATTTGCAGGAAATGAATAAAACGAATGAAAAAAATTGCCAAGGACTAAGCCGACGGCATTGCCGTCGGCGTAGAACAGACCATATGGCACGTAATTAGTTTGCCCGACCGCATAGCCGTCGGCGTCAGTGCGCGTGTGGCCTAGAGAGCAACCTTTGCCCGACGGCATTGTCGTCGGCGTCAGTGTTGTAGGGCCGACGGCCAGGCCGTCGGCGTATCCTCGCTCGTAAGCAGCCACAAGGGGGGCACGTGTCCCCTTAGGCCGACCGCATAACCTTCGGCGTATCCGCGCTCGTAGGCAGCCACAAGGGACGCACGTGTCCCCTTAGGCCGACCGCATAACCGTCGGCGTATCCGCGCTCGTAGGCAGCCACAAGGGAGGCACGTGTCCCCTTAGACTGACGGTATTGCCGTCGGCGTATAGAACCATGCGCTAACGGCCGTTACCTGCTATAGGTGGGCCCCATGTGGGCCTAGGCCGACGGGAATCTATACGTCGGTGGGTTATTGGGCTACGCCTACGGCCTATTACGCCGACGGCCCCCGTCGGGCAAGCCTACGCCGACGGGGAACAGGGCCTACGCCGACGGGGTCCAGCGGTCGGCCTATTTAGCATTTCCTGTAGTGGGGTATTCTTGATCATCCATTGACCCTGTCCAGGTAAGTAAGTTTGAGAGTCGTCCTACCGCCTGGTAATAAACACGTATTCCCCGCGTTGGTCTCCTGAAACTTTCCGTATGGGACTAACCTAAACTCAGACCACGGTGCATAATATTTTCCTGGCTCGTTCGTTTCAGAAAGGCCGATGGATTCAAGGGCCCATTTGTTTTTGAAATCGATTCAAGGGCCCAGTTATATCTGCCTATTGTGAGTTGTGACCTTGTATAGCCATCAAGCCAGCCTCTTGTAATCCTAACACAATCACTTTTGTAAGAAACGATCTGTTGCAAAAGGATGCAACTTAGAGATAAACAAACCCAAGTTATTTTCATTTTCTTTTTAAGACCACGATTTAATTACAGAAAAGAGCGTATGCCCAGGAGACAGAACGGAACGGGAGGTGTTGTCTTCACGGTCAGGCCAACGGTGGTGGGGAACCTGGCTTCACATAGGCCGTCTTCTTGTTCGGCTGCGGGGACGGTGGCGTCGGCGTCTTCTGCGCCCCGAGAGACCGCCTAGACATAGCCTTCTTGTCGCCGCCGTGGCCACCGCCGGCAACCCGCCATAGCTTCGCGTCACCATCTCCATGATCTGCACATATGGTGCGCATCTCAGCTTGTAGTAGCAAAATTTCACGCTGGAAGAATCTCCGAGCATCATAAATTTATGAAATCAATGCCAGAATAACGGTGCGCAACGAACACGCAGAGCTGCGTACCTGCAAGGAGACGGGTGGAGCATGTCGGGGTCGTGCAGGAGCCTAGGACGAGGACGGATACGAGCAACCATGCGAGCAACCTGCGACTCATGGCGGCACGTGGAGGCGGCGACTTGCTAGTTAAGACTTTCAGAGCTTGGAAGTGTCAGAGATGTGTGTCAAATCCTCATCAACCAGGACGGTATATATACATCGGCGGGGATGAGGGTCCAACCGCGCACCGGTGCCGATGAGGAAATCCAAGCTGATTACCATCCAATACCACCTACGAGTAGTCAGCTGCGTCGCGGTAATGGAGTATCTATGATTAGTTTTCTTAAAGCTATGGCTGCATTCCCTACGATGTTGGGTTGGATCCACCCATGCTTCGTTTGACTTCGGCGTTTCTCAAGCTAATAAGCAGCTAGCTGCTCCCCCCTCGACCTCGAACTGAAGCAATACCCACTAGTCGTTGCATACAAAAAGGTCTTACAGCACGTATTGATCGATACGGACAAATGTGCAATAATATTGTATGCTCACGCTATGGTGGACTTTCGCATCGTGATCTATAATCGTCGCATTGGAGCAAGGTCCTAAGTGATCTAACTTAAATTCGGTTCGATGGATCCGGGCTCGCTCGGTGTCAAGTTAAATACTGCCAACATGGCGGGTCTCGACTCTCGAGCTGCCCTGTCTGCTCCGGCCTACCGGTACCATATGCAGGTGCGCTGTGAGCAGCAGCCAGGGGATGTGCACCAGCGCTAGCTGCCTTGATCATGACCTGCGACTGGTCCTTAAGAAAACTATACAAGCATTTTAATTAGCGCCAGGAACCTGTATGTAAGAGGGGTTTCTGAACAGGCAGCATTACTTGTTCAAATGGTATTGTGCAACACCTGTTATATTTAAACATTTTCGTTTAAATTGTGCTGGCTGACCAGACAAGATTTGCCAACTGTGGTTAGCAAAGTTTCGCATGATGTGTATCTGGGTAAAAATGTTTCAGGTGTTTGGCAACAAAGGGCTAGGAAATGACAAGGGTTTTAACAGGCTAGAATTTAGAGAATGGTATAGGAATACTAAGTATATGCAACTAATTTAGAGTTTTTTTGAAATCCAGGATATTAGGGAATTGCATAGGAATACTAAGTACTTCATGGCCAAAGCTAGTGGTACAAAGGATTATTCAAGGAGATGAAAGTTTGCTTAAGTATAAGGAAAAATGTGATATTAAGTCTGGCATCGAGTCGCCACCACAAGAGTGATGGTAAATTTTGATTAGCCTACATCCGGAAAGAGAAAGAAATCCTAAAGAGAACAGATCGAGAAGAGATTGAAGGGAAAAAAAAGATTGTCATCAAGCCAAAGGTGAAAGGTGTTTCCTCAAAGATTTTGAACCTTATTAGGTTGACAACCTTGTCTCTCTCAATCTGTGATCGCAACAATCTGATAGCAATAGACTACATATACCGATTTATTGAGACTCGAAACTCATAGTGTTGTAGCAAGTGTCTCTTTTCCAAAAAGAATGACTCTGTCTGATATGTGTAGCAAGTATTACTTACCAAAGATAATCTAGCTAAAAGAAACCGGCAAGGTAGTAAAATATGTTGTTTTTTAATCAAGATGAGTCAATACAACATCTTTTTATATCTTGTCCATTATCAAAAGTGGCTTGGCACATAGTACATATGGCTTTTAACATTCTCCTACCCACAAATATCTCGAATCTATTTGGAAATTGGCTAGCAGGGGTAGCAAAACAAGATAAAGTATACAACAGAGTTGGTGCATGTGCTTTACTTTGCGTCTTATGGGATGTTCATAATGATTATATCTTTAACAATGCAAAATCAACTTCTTTTATGCAGGTAATTCCGATGGCTACAAATTTGTTCAGTACGTGGTCTTACCGGCAACAAATGGAGAAGGGAGAGGCTATGGACACCGGGTGGAACCTTCTAGAGATGGTTGCTCGGGCTTTATACAACTAGTGCAACAGGCGTTTTGATCATATAATAACATGTTGATGCAGTCACTACATATTATCTTTAATCGTTGTATAGTTCATACATGTATCTACCCTATGTGACTCATGATGTAATCTTTTGTAAAGCCAAATTCTAATAAAGTAATAAAGGCCATATGCACCGATCGATGCATAGGCCGAGGCTGCTGGTCCATTTCGAAAAAGTGAATTTATGCATGTAAATATCATTACACATGCCTTATCCCATTTTCTGCCCACGATGACCTCAACGTTCGTGACTTGGAGTCCCGCATCAGGAACCGACCTGTCAGGTCGTGCTGCAAGGGAACTTCTTGGAGGATCCCAAATACCAGACATACAATGAAGGAGATTGGAGATCAACTTAACAAACAAGGTAAGATGGAGATCTAACGAGACCTACGACGACTTGTATGGTTTGGCCTTCTAATACTCAAGATAGCCCGTCCACACATTCACGATAATTATGAAACTATAAATACTTTTTGTGTCTGGACATGAGATCAAATCCTAAACAGTGAAAAGTAATAGAATGAATAATTTTCAATCTAAAAAAGAATAATTTAATTTCCATGTGGCGTAGAGCTATATATATTGGAACATTTTAAATCAAATTCAAATCCTATAAGAGTGTATTTGGAATTCAATTGAATGACTCAAATGTAATTCTTAGGACACAAACAAAGTGTTTCTTAAATACAAAATATGTGAATAGACTAGGCATCATGAGCATTATCTATGTCATTCATTCTTCACCCAGATCCGGAGTGGTTTTTGTGTGTGGACGCATAATTGTTAACATTTAGGGGCCACATTGACGTTGTGCAAAAACATGGATAGCGGCTTGAACTATTGAGAGGGTCATTTGATTGCTTTCGAGAGTCGAGTTGTATGTACCGTTGCCACCATGTCAATAACTCAAATGTATGAAAATAATGATGCTAGACAGTGTCTGAATAAACTTCTACTCTACTTGGTTCTCGGCATATAAGATTAGGGCCCCTTCTCATTTTTCCTATGGGTTGTTTGATTTGTAGGACATACTGAATGATGATATACTTTTTTAGGTTTATTGCGGCATATTCAGACAAAAGTTTCCATCCACATTGGGCCTGTTTGATCATGGTATCCCCAAAGCGGAGAATTAGTTGTCAAAGATATACCGTCTTACAGAAATACATGATTGAAAAGATGTTCGATTGTGTGCACAAGGAAAATCTAGTTCTTCATAGAAGTGATGGAAATTTTCCAATAAAACATAGTACAAGTAAATCCCAACAAATTGTTTGAAGTCATCTAATCAATCAATCAACGTAGAAATAACTCCTAGGGGCCTCCAAAAAACCTTTGACTAAAGCAGACCCTCAAACAAACAATGTTAGAAGTATAATTCAAATGGTCGTGACATGCATGTTTTCTACTCCTGCGGTTTTCAGAAGAGGCCACTAGTTAAACCCTGTATGGGTAGAAGTTAACGTTGCAAATTTTAGAAGTAATAACAACCATTGAGAACTTTATTTATAGATTGAACTGACTCTGTTACACATAATGCAATGAGCAGAAAACAATGGTGCGAAAGCATCATGTATATAATATCTAGTATACAACCAGAGACGGTATATTGCATATCAAAATTCAAACTGAAAACAATGGATTTCACGACCATTCAAAGGGTAGGCAAACTGGGGACACATATTGTCCATCCCAAGTTCATCCACAGTCGATTGTTGCTACCGCGAGTGGAAAAAAGCTGCTGCAATGTCCGCGGCAAGGACGTAAACAGCAAGCTGCATCTGGAATAATGGAACGACACATATATCTATAACCGGAGCGGAGGCGGAGGCGGTAGCACATGGAACAAAGGCAGTGACCCCGTCGGCGTGTTCGATTTGGGAGGGGGAGGCGCGTTCGGCGCCCTCTGCCCCAACGATCTCATCCTCCTCCCCTCCACAGCTATCCGGCCACACAAATGGACGCCGCCTTCGGACGCCATCGCCGCCGATACGCGGCTCGACACCTTCGTTGTGCCCATGGGGCGCGACGAATCGACGGTGGACAATGCGCTTGCACACAGTATGAGAGCCGCCACGAGGAACGAAGTGGTAGTGGCCATGAAGAACTGACTAGTGGTGCAGCTACCGAGTTAAGCTATAGCTAGTTGGTACGTACCTGGAGGTGGTAAGTGGCGAAGTGCTCTGGTGATCATGGACGACGGACTCGTGCCATTTATATAGGCGATCCAACGAGGCCGAAGCTCCACTGGATCCTGGAACAGAAATCGACGTAACGATCAACCCTGCTACGGGTATTATTTTTGTTTCCAAAGCCTTCGCTGGATTCGTGACCTGGACTGAAATGTTGCCGCCAGAATGGTTGACATACGGTATCTTGACAAACATAAGCCGTGGAGTTCGATGCTTTGCTTGTGCGTTTCACGCTGGCATAGCTATATATCCGTGCCTGGCTTGAAGTTTGTTTCAGACGAGGTGAATTAAAGGATGAAGTACCGTGGGAAACTAGCAACGATCATCTACTTGCCCTTTCTAAAATACTACCTCCATCCCAAAGTTTAAGACTTATATTTTTTTTCAAAAATCAAACTACTTAAAATTTGACCAAGTTTTAGAGAAAAATATTAATATTTACAATACAAAATCCATACTTTTTTTACAAAAATTTCTCCAATCTATTAATAATCATCAATAGCAGTACAAAGAGTCCAAAAGGTAATAAGAATTACAATTAGATCCTTGCACCACATAGTGATGACTACAGACACTACCACGAGCTGAAAGTGTGCCGTCGTCCTCGCCCCTCTATCATCGGAGCCGGGCAAAGCTTGTCGTAGTAGAGTTTGTTATAGTAAGCAAACAAAAAGTCATTGTGTTAAGGTGCCAAAGGACCAACACACCAGAGCAACAATCATTGCCAATGATAACAACCGTAGATCGGAAGAGACAAACTTGAAACCACACCAATAAACATGAAAAACAAACAGATCCCACGAGATCCGCCAGACACATGAGAAAATTCATACTTGTTAGAGTATTGTACGTATATGATTGTTACGATAGTTTAGAATAGTTAGGACTCTAGTCTAACTTGACTTGTACTCCAAGATAATTCTATGTACGTCTATATATACTCGTCCATGAGCCTCAATAATACATCCATCATATTCCGTCAAATCCATACTCTTTCATGGTATCAGCCTAACCGGTCCAAACCCTAGACGCCGAAGTGCTTCCGCCGCGCCGTCCCCGGCGGATCGATCACCATGATCTCCGCCGGGGGCCACACGATCCATCGTAGGGTTCACCCGTCG
Organism: Avena atlantica; assembly: GCA_910589765.1. Classification (NCBI taxonomy): domain Eukaryota; kingdom Viridiplantae; phylum Streptophyta; class Magnoliopsida; order Poales; family Poaceae; genus Avena; species Avena atlantica. Next base: position 35,117,751 of record OU342739.1, read on the forward strand.
ATCTGTGATCGGCTATCATGTTGAGTCTTTTCCGATATCTAGATCAGTTTTTCTCTCCACCAGTCGTTTGACCGGTTTTCTTTTTTGATTTACCGATCATAAATCGGATTGAGTCGCCCACCTCCTCGTCATCGTCGCGCCTCTACTCCGACCAGTGGCACAAGGGCTATCAACTCGCTTGAGCATCATCAGCTTCCTCTACAGTCCAAGGTATCACGACGCGACATCGTCTATGACGTTCCCGCTCGAACTGTAAGGGGATGTCAGGCTACTAGATGCTACTTCGGTTTCTCTCCAGTCTGACCGTCTGCGTCGTTTCAGTTGTTCACGACGATACTGCTACGACTGCGTTTGGGATGTTAGAGTATTGTACGTATACGATTGTTATGGTAGTTTATGATAGTTAGGACTCTAGCGTAACTTGACTTGTATTCCAAAATGATTCCTTGTATTTCTATATATACTCGCTCATGAGGCTCAATAATACATCCATCATTATTCCGCCAAACTCACTCTTTCAATACCTTTTGATATATCACGAAACATTTTTTTTCAAGGTTGATGAAACATTTTTTCACATGGTATTTATATAATATCATAGTTCTTGATATTTTTATAGAAGTTTGGTCAAACTTTCTGTACCTTAACTATGTGCAATGTTATCAATCAATATATTTTGATCTATATAATATTTTCACATGGTATCTATATAATATGATAGTTTTTATAAAAGTTTGTCTAAGAGAGCGTGTACTTTTTATTTATTTTGTTCAGAACCTACACCCTAAAAAATGTCTATTGATAGGGGAATACCAAAAATCATACAAATTCAATTAATATGGATCATAGGGAGTACCAAAAATCATACAAATTCAATTAATTTTTTTATAATCAAAGTTTTGGTAGGGGTCACACCGACACGTACCCCCTCTATCACAAATTACAACGTCCAGTTTCCAACAAAGAGGAGATGGTAGATCGATGCACTCACTATGTGCAATGTTAGCCATCAATCTAGGACATGAGTCTAGTTGATCATTAGAGTGTTATAAGTGGGATCCCGCCAATGTCTCACCTCTAGTTTATTTGTCAAAAAATAGTTCAATTTTTTCAAAATTTAAACTAGAATTTTATAAATAAACTAGAAGTTTTTTTTAGCTGAATAAACTAGAAGTTAGACATTGGTGGGAATTGACACCTTATTGATCACCCATAGACCCCGTGTATCTTTCAAAGGTTTACAGCCCCCTGCTAATATACACCACTCTTCCACGCATATCTTATCAAACTCCCCGTGTGGGACTAAATGTAATTACCATAGTACTGTTCGGGATTCTAAACTCAAACAACTCCCCACCATAGGCCCCTCTCCTGCCTCCCATCTTAGATGGACGGGGCGCCGCCACCGCCATCGGAGCCGGCAGCAGCGGCGGCCGATGCGGAGATGGTTGGGGGTTTCTTAGGGGAGGATGGAGAGGAGGCCCCCTGAGCCGCCTGGGGGTGGTTCAGGAGAGGGCGGCTTGGGAGGGTTAGGGTTGGGCACGGGGCATGATAGTCGGGAGGGTTAGGGAGACAAAAATATTAGATGCATTGGTTTTTTATTGTAAACTGCGATGCGATTCTTACATTCTACTACAAACAAATTGGGTTTTTCTACATATGATATTTTTTTGCTACATGGGGCATGCTTGAAATGTTGCACAAGTTTTTCCTACACCTCGCAAGATTTTATAGATTCGGTGCAAAACGATGTCGCATTTCTGAAAATCGTGCCCTCTCTTCCAGGGAAAATAATGATAGTGTGACCAGCAACACGTTGTAGTACACCTTTGGGGAAGAGAACTCGCTACAAGGGTGCCCATTTTTAGCCATTTTGGAAAGGTTATTTCAGTGCGACCAGACCGCAGTTATCTGGTCTGCTATCTCATTTTTTGCATATTCATTTGCTCCAAACCGCTACATCACATTATGCAATGTAATAGAGAATCTTCTTCACTGATATGTTTGGTTAACTTTTTTCAAAAGCCTTATTTTGATTATGCACTGAACCTCCACTTCTTTCTTATGATTCCGAACATACAAATATGAGGTATAAATTGATATAAGTAGTCATCATGACTCATATATAACATGCATCACCGCTTCTAGAAGTGGCTGGCGGCATCCTTCATGAGTCTAATGGACTCAGTGAAGTCGTCTAATAGTAAATGATAGTCTGGAAATTGTGCGCTGTCAACAGCTAGAGTTATCTTGATAGTGCTATCGTAGTTTAGATAGTGCACAGTGAGAGCCTGCAAAATGAATTAGACAGATAAGTACTCCCTCCTTCCACAATTCCATGGCATATGATTTTATTCAAAAGACAAAGCTTTTTATGTTTTACAAAATATATATGATCTACAATACTAAAACAATATCAATAGATCTACCTAAGATATCTATTTATAGTGTATTTGGCTATTCCCTTATGTAAATATACATTTGGTAAAATTTAGTTAGCTTTGACTTTTAACTAAATTTGTATGCATGTATTTGTGGATAGAGGTAGCACGAGATAATGTATATTACTAAACGCAACCCTCGCGTTCACTTTTATCATCATTTCTCAAATAAAACCAGGAAATGCACACGCCACCATAGAAAGCTGGGCACCTCTACTATATAAACATGTTATATATATGGAGAGGCCATAAAATACATAGGGTGCCATGCGGGATTAGAGATTATTCATATGCAGTTTGATCCATTGTTAGATCCACTCAATATGTTCATATGATTATTTTCAAAACTAAAACTTGATGTTGCATGCTGATCACATGTAAACAAATGTTTTCCTTGGCTTCTTTAGCATAAACGCATCTAGCTAACCTGAATGCCGGGAACGACAGAGTAGCATATTTTTAGCGAAGGAAAGAAGAAAGGATGATTGCCCAGGAGATGATTTGGTTTTGGGCTTTGTAGCTTGGATGGGTTTGATCTTGAACTTTGGGTAGGTGAGACTGTAAGAGGAAAGGCAGATACCAACAGTTGTTGCCCGTGTGAAGCAAGCTTGTTGGTACCGACTATCATACGTGTATCGATGGAAATTGTCGTAAGTATAGCAGCGCTTTATTCTTTAGTATGACCTCTAATAATTGTAAACTTTCTTGGCTATAAAAAAACCAAAAAGAACATCCTACTAGCTCCCTCATATATATATTCTTACTCAGACGATTAATACCTTTGGACTGGCCTACGGAAATCATATCAAACCCACAAATATTAAATTGGTATAAATTGGTTCCTGTCAATCTTAGGATGTGAAAGGACGAGGAAGTATTCTAAATTTTTATGTTCAGAAGTATTTAGTGGATGCAAGGACATGCATGACTGACTTACTTGTGGATTCCCGTAGGCGCTAATTGCTATAAATTCAACTGGGTGCCCACATAATGTTATCTTTTCAGCTGGTCCAACAACATTTGATAAGATCACAGTTGTACCACTGAGAAAGCGGCGACAAATAAAAGTTGCCGTCTGCTTTGATTGAAAAATTGGAATGCAGTTAGCAACATTAATATATAGACATAGTGCTCATTTAACGTTTCTGCTATGAAATCCATAGAATAGCATACAAAGTACAAAAGAGATGGATATATACCTTTGCACCAAAGTATTTTACCAAAAATGCAAGAAACACTTGAGTGAATACCACTTCTAAAGAGCTCTTTTTCCTATCCATTGCCCGTTTTGTCTCACGAATATACTCAAGGGGATCATTGTACAACCCTATATGGAATGGACATACGAGGAAACCAACTCGATTCCCGGTCTGTACCTTGGTAACATATGTCTGTTCATAGTTGTGAAAAAATAATTACTTTATTTTCTATGTATTTATGATGAAGGGCTTGTTATAATGTTTATATGCCACAGACAATAAAATATGTTCTTACTTGTCTGGTAGAGACTGACCTTGTATCGACGGGAATGATTGAGCGCAAATTAGTTGATCTCTTTGTGTTGGTGTCACCTAATATTTGAGAAAACAAATTATTATGTAGTAATTGTCGTATTGTCTATAAGAGAACATACAATTGGTTTGGACCAATATTTACCTGACTTCCTGAAGCAATAGCGTGATATAGCTGCTGAAGTCACAGCGAGCAACACGTCGTTAACAGTCTGAAATAATGATAGAAAGGGAGGTAGTCCATTAAGTAACATAATTAAGGCAACCATGGTGCAGGAAGGAAAGTAACATTTATGTCAGTGTTGGAGGCACATGGCAGTTCTAGAGAACTAAATAAGCCTGGTCATAGCACGAAATGACGAGGACTAATAACAATCACATATTACTAGTCTTAGTTCAAAACTTTACTAGTAACAAAAAGAACCCGCCCGAAAGAAGCAATGTCTATCAGTATCGCACTTACCACTAACTGTAGCAAAGGAAACAGTCAGCGTTACATAAAGATGATGGATCTAATAAACTATAAACACTAATAATGATGTTCAAAACAAAATCCTAGATACATAAATAGAAATTCCAAACATTTTATCCGCATAAGATTCTCTATGCATATTGCTTGATAAAGAACTAAGATTTCAGAGTCCTGTAGGCAGCAATAAAGCGGAGGTTAGTGATGAGATAACTGCTGACAGGCATCTCCATAAGCCCGTCTGTAATTTGCACGATGCTGACAGGTGCTGGCCATTGCCTGTTAGTACTGTTCAACATTATATCACGATGCAATAATAAGTGAACATAGGAACACAAAATTATAACTCGCAGTTTTGATATGTCAAGACACTGGTTAGTGGTCATTTTAAGGTGGCCCTGTGATTAACTAACTAAACGTATAAAAAATATTTCTAAATGGAAGTTCTAGATATACTACCACCAAATTCAAACCTTTTACCCAACAAATATTCTGAAATAAAGTTAGCGAAATAACAAAATATTCAGATCCACATGGCTGACGGGAGACTACATATGCCCGTCCTTGATCTACTTTCGGGGCTGAATCCACTTTAAATTTGATAAATATATTGCTTGTGAAGTATGTATTTGCATATGTCCGATAGATCTACCCCTTGTGGATTGCTGACTGGCGTATGTAAGCGCCTATCATTAGTTTGTCTTTTACCGACGACTAATACTGCCAGGCAGTACATTTTTCGATTTCCTATTTATAGGCTTTCATCATGGGACTTCGTGTTTTGAGCCAAATCTCGCGGCCTTGGCCTCCATAGCTCCTGGCTATTCTGCCGGCAACAGTATTCCTGCATTCCGAGTAGCGCTGAGGCACCTCGCTCTCGTCCTGAGGATTTTCCGCGCCTTCAACCCCACTGGGATCTATGCCGCCAAGCATCCATGCCGCCGAATTCGCACGCTCTGACCACACTAGCTAGAACATCGCAAATTTGTGCCACCCTGATCTCCCCAAAGATCGACACCGCTCGCCCGAGCTTTCGTTAATGGTACGGTGCCGGCCACCGGAAACCCACGCGCCGAGCTTTTTGGTTTTTTTGTTCTCGCACGATGTCCTAACTAATTTGAGGCTTCCTCCTCTCGGATGGCTAGCAGAGGCATCTTGTCGTGCATCATCTATATGGGTAGAAGCTCCTGGCTCTCGTGTTGTGTTAGTCTTCCCTTCTCCGAGGATTCCGTGCCTTGAAAAGTTAGTGGATGCCCATGCTATCAACAAGAGCTGAAATGATATACTAGTTAGGCTCGAAAGGCTTGATGTGGTTAGCTTACATCATGCACAATGGAGTTCTTCGTGCCTCGTAGTTGCTGAATGTCTCTATGTCCATTCCAAAGTCAGGTTAATAAGTTCTTGGCCGCTGTCCTTTTTCTTCCCTCGTAGTGGGCCTTCCTCCTCTAGGGCTTCCCCCTAGAGGGCGAGCTGAGGGTTCTTATTAGGGAAGCAACCAATCTATGTTGTTATCTATCAGTGATTCTCCCTACTTCGAGGCTTCCTTCCCCTGAAGAGCGAGCGGAGTTTTTCGGCAAAAGCGGCAACAACAATATGGCCAGATTCGGATGTCTTGATGAAGCCTGCAGATGGTGATCTACCTTCATGTCAGTACACTTTCGCCAAGCTTGATCCTTTGTTGCGCACCTCTATGGCGTTCACATACGCTTGCATCTGTTGTGGAGTTGTTCATGGTCACTGTGTACCCCCTTTTTCTTGTGAAAAATGTTGTTCCTTATTGTTCTCCCTCCCTATCTAAACCTTCATGCATTCCTCTTGTACGTGTTGTAACAGAACATGGCCCTACAAGCCGCCTCGAGCTCCGCCATGCCCCTCCCGCAGGCACGCCGGTGAGCCAGGCATCTCCCGCCGGCGCCCCTGCTCACCACCAGCGACCGCGCCACCGAGCCCAGGTCGAGATGGAGTAGCTGGTGGCCTGGACTGGCGGGGAACTGGCGACGACCAGGACAACCTCCCCAAGATGCCGCTGCATGCCGCTTGCCTCGCCCAGTCGTCCGTCGCTGCCGGTCGTCGGCCTGCGTCGTCCGCCGCATCCGTCATTCTAGTCGCGCAGCGCACTAGAAGCACGTCAGGAGCCATGGCAACGCCGTCGGCGGGATGGGCCTTTGGGGATTTTTATTTTATTTTAGAAAATAGGTTTGCCGAGTGTATAACACCAGAAACGGCAATGAAAAGTCATCGTCATCTTTTCAAAACCGTCAAGTGACTTTTCTTTGCCGTGTAGCCGTGTGCAAAACACACGACAAAGACTTTAGTGTGTCTATTGCGCTAGACACAAAACAAAGGGTCCTTTGTCGTGACGAACGGGCGTGTGGTTTTTGCCGTGTGTATACACACGACAAAGTCTTTGTCGTGTTCTGCAGGCTTTTTGCCGTGTGTGAATTCCCGGTTTTGCCCGTAGTGCATCATATATCTAAAAATAAAGTTTAGGTTGAGAAGTTTCACGTACACATCTCATGGTAGTCTTGAGAAACTTGACGTCATCAAGGCTAATGCTTCGATGCACGATACGCTTGTGGTAGGATTCGCCAATGCTCGCACGCTTCAATATTGTGCGTGGATCTCTCAGAAACAATATTGTTGCAGCAAGCAACACAAGGTCCACCAAAGTGTGCCACACTAGCACAAAATATGACCAAACCCATGCGAGCAACGCCAAAACGCCATCAGACAGCGGAGGCCGTGACCGCTCATAGATTGCTCCTGTCCGTCTGGGAGGTGGTGGCATAGCCGGCAGCCTTGACGGGTCAGCTGTACTAAGCGAAGACGCCATGATGAGCGTCATAATTGACGTGCCATCTCCAATGGAGTGATGGAAGCGGAGCACCACCGTGGAGGCTGCATCAGAGGTTGGGAAGTTGAGGAAGTGGAACTCCCATAGAGGGCGGCACCTGTCCATCGGGACCATTGACAGTGATGCCACGTAGTCCTCCACTGCATTTTCCGAGTGTGATGCCAAAATAACATGATCAAACCTCGGGACCATAATGTGGTCATCCACATTCACTTTCACCTCCACCCATCGTGGTGTGCCATGCTTTGCCTGAACAAGGGTACACCGAAAAAATAGTTAAGTAGTTTGTAATCATGTGCTCAATTGTAAGGCTAGAGGACCAATTTGTTGGGTCTAGGTAAAATTTGATTGGGGGAAAAAGTTCATAAGATGAAAATTATTTGGATACTATAGTTTTTTATTGATGGGCTATTATATACACAGTTTGTGAAAACTGCAGTTTTTGCAATATTGCAAACACCATGTTGTTGTTGGAACTTTGGATGAATATTCTAGTTAAAACTAGATAGTATAGTTTTTTTTATTGATGACCATCTATATATACTAAAGCAATATAAGAATGTTTTTCGAGGCATCAGGTTGATCCACGTCATCAGAATTATTTTGGACAGTTGGATCAAGAATTTGTGGTTAGGATTTTTAACCCAGCTAGATTTACGTAACAATAAAGTTCCGTTTGACACAGATAACGTGTCCAATAATTTTTTTTTTAAACGACATGGACAAGTCCACACGTTAAATAAGAAAGAAAATATACAAAAGTTTCACGTTTCAGTAAGAAGGGAAATAAAAAGAGTCCACGTTTGTTTATATGAGAAAGAGTCCATGCTGACTAGAAAAGCAAATGCCGTGGCTTTTAGTCATATCTCATCTCCACTAGAAGTTTTCTTCTTAAGGACCAAATCCTAATTTTTAGAGTCTGAGAAGATTCTCAATCGGATTAAGTACAAGCCAAAGAAAAAAAACAGTCGCACACAACCCTTGGAATACAAAGGTTTCAAGACGTCTGTGTACACATGAGGCGGCTCTATTCAAAGATGTCTAAGGCCCAGTTTTTTTTGGCAGCTTCTCCTAGAAGCTGCCCTACCCCCAGCTCCTGGGGAAGCCGGTTCAAAAAATTTGCGAGGCTTCTAAAGTTGTTTAGATTTAACTATTTTCAAAGCCTTACAAATTTTTTAGACCGACTTCTCCAGGAAGCTGGGGGAGGGCAGCTTCTCGAAGAATTCCCAAAATGAACTGGGCCTTATGGATCGGGCTAAGAGTAGTTCGCCGAGAGGACTTAAGGACCAAATCCTATTTTTTACCTAGAGCCCGAGAAGATTCTCAATCGGATCGAGTACAAGCCAAAGAAAAAATAGTCACACACTACCCTTGGAATACAAAGGTTTCAAGACGTTTGTGTACACATGAGTCGGCTCTGTTCGAAGATGTCTAATGCATGGATCGGGCTAAGAGTAGTTCGCCGAGAGGACTTAAGGACCAAATCCTATTTTTTACCGAGAGCCGAGAAGATTCTCAATTGGATCAAGTACAAGCCAAAGAAAAAACAGTCGCACACTACCCTTGGAATACAAAGGTTTGAAGACGTCTGTGTACACATGAGTCGGCTCTGTTCGAAGATGTCTAATGCATGGATCGGGCTAAGAGTAGTTCGCCGAGAGGAAATAACGTCATAAGCCATACTTATTTGAAATTTGGATTTTCATTCATGAAATCAATTACTCTCCAAAATTGATGTCTAAATTTGGATGTATCTATACACTATAACAATTTTGTTTTTTCAGTTACATGTGATGCTGATTTTATATTAGTTGGTTCCACCATAATTAAAATAGTGGAACATTTAGCGAGATAATACTATATAGTACGAGAAGCCATGGATCATTTTGAATTGAACATGACATCATATCGATGCATGAAATTAAAGTATGGATCGTCAATCATACCATCAATTATTTTCACTAATCCGGTAAACATGTGGGTTTTGTCAACAAATTGAAGTTCTTATAATTATTCCATCGCGAGTAGCTTTGGATTAATTCCAGAATTTGCGTGTTGTGAAATGTTAGAAGAATATGGGAGGAAAATAGCTGGTTATTGGTGAATAGTGAGAAAGTAAACATTTGAAGTTGAAAGAAATTTTAGGAGTACATTATCATTTAAATTGGCATTGGTGCAAGGACAAGCCATTAATGAAATTTCTACATTTTTTAAATCCATTAAATCTTAAAAACTAATTGTAATTATCATATAAATATATAAGTATTTTAACATAAACACTAGTACCACTTGGTAGTGCTATATTTGGGGTTGGAGTGCTAGGTTTTTTATATCTGGATTTCATTGCATTCTTTTAATTGATTTGACTTTTTACTAAGAGATAATAAATTAGCGTATTCATCATAATAGTAAGAAAATAATAACAATAATTGTAATGATTATATAACCATGGGATGGTAAATTGCTCAATCTGTAATCACACTGAAAGTTGGTTGTGCATATAGTTCAACCCTATTAACAATTTAGTGTTCAGATTGTATATATTGAACATCTGGTGCTTACATGCTATATTTCATTAGAAGGTCAAATTTACATTGGATCGTGAGTTATGAAATGACATGTCTATTTATCAAGAATTGTTTTATGTTAGGGATGAGGTGCAAATACAGATTGCATGTTACTCCCTCACTCTCACAATACGAGTCTCCTAAGTCACGAGGAGTGTATTCTAAAATATTTATCCATTGACGAAATCAACATTATAGTTTGTAGCACATTTGATTCCTTAAATGGTAGAAATGGTAAGAAGATTATAATATTCAAACTATAGAATATGAATACTTATAAGATTTCATCAACTCTCTTATTTGGCATGTCCATATATGTGTGGTTAGTAGCCTAGGATAGTTAATAGTTAAATGAGGTGTGTAAGCAGTAGTGCCAGATAGTAACGATATGTAGTGACTTAACCATGTCCCCAATTTATTGCAAGTAATAAAAGGTACAACCTGATTCTTCATCTTAAATTGAATTTTTTAGTTTACATACTCCATCCATCCCGGTTTAAAGGACATAATTTACAAATCATTCAATCCCAAAATATTTAGGCACAAAAACATTTAATCTCTGTAATTACTCCGGTGTGAAAAGAATAAAATGATTGCATGCACATTTGTGAAACAAATATGAACGCTTTCCTGGCTCTTCTTCTCACACATGTTTTTCTCCACACTATAAAGTGGACCAATGAGAGAACACCTAGGTCCCAGAGAATTGCAAATTGTGTTCTTTAAACCGGAACAGAGGGAGTAGTACAAGTAAGAGAAATATTAGCTATAAGAGATGACATATCTTGCTTAGGGCTTCGGGCCCACCCTTCTAATCTATCATAGAAATATTTAAGAATTATGAGTTTATCCAAATTGTACACAATAAGATGATGTCCTCGCAAACCGATTTATTGCAAGTAAAAGGTATGCCTTAATTGTTCATATTAAAATGAAATTTTTAGTTTACATAGTACAAGTAAGAGAAATATTTGCTACAAGAGAGGACACATCCTACTTAGGGCTCCAGGCCTACCCTTCTAATCTATCATAGAAATATTTAATAATTATGAATTTATCCAAATTGTACATAGTAAGATGATGCCCTCGCATTTGCGAGGGCCATCATGCTAGTTATATACTAAAAGCAATATAAGGGTGTTTTTCGAGTCATTTGGTTGATCCACATCACCCAAATTATATTGACCATTAGATTTACAATTTATGGTTATGATCTGAAGATAAAAAAAGTTACGTTGAAAGAGATCATATTAGAAGAATAAACACGCGTACAAATAGAAACCATACAGATGCACTCATGCATGCACAAAACAGATTTGGTCACAGCAAAAAAAATAAAGAAGATCTAGCTAGCCATGAACGAACATTATGGAGTCTGGTTTAAAACGAAAAAAATAGGCGAAGCCGGCTGCAGCGTGCGTAGCTAAGACTCTGACAGGGTCATGTAAAACAACTTTGTACATGTCTCCGTCCTAAAAAAGGAGGTCAGAGATTTGTCTAGATTTACATGTATCTAGACGGATTTCTATGTATAGATACATATAAATTTAGACAAATATCCAACATTCTTTTTACAACGGAGGAAGTATAAAACTTTGATAAGGTGGATGAATGTTACAAGCCTAGCTATCATATAAATCCATAGCTATATAACACTTACTTATTTTGTTCTCATTTTCTTCATGAAATTCGCAATAAGAAACGAAAGAAAAATGTGATTTTTTTCATTAGAACTTCATATCAAGTACGATTATGCCTCACATATTGCATCTGAATATGAGAAATATGAAGACTATATATCATATTAATACATCTAGATATCATTATATTATTAAAATCGTTGGAAAATGTGTTATCAAATTTGTTCATCTAGCATAAAAATTATATTAAAAAAATAAAGGTAGATTTATTATTATGATGGCACAATAGTTTGATTCCACATGGTCAGCATATTGCATTTTTGCAGCGAGAGAAGTTTGGCTTGACTGTTGCATTTCCAACAGTTCACACAGAACATATCGACAATGTGAAGTGAATATAGCAAGTCACTTGATTTCTCTAAAGTATGTTATTCTACCCACATGTATAATTCATAATGCAGGGTTTCACTTTTGTTTGAATGCAAGACATGCGACTTCCCAAGTGATATTAAAACAGAGCTCTAAAATGTGGAACTTAAGATGAGGTAGGTTATGGAACTACAAGCTACAAGTTATTTCCTCATTTTTGTTGTTAGTGTTTCTTTCAAGTAACTATATATATAAATTTTAATTGGCAAGATTTTTTCATAAAGATTTTGTAATTAGAAGTACTTTGAACCTTTAAAATCTAAGCGACTAATCATTGTAATCACACAATAAATTGGCTACTTTTAATGATGGAACTATGTCATTCAAGTTGGCGAGAAAAATACATGTGAGCAAAGCCTAGACCAAGTGGAGAGAAAAAGAATGATATAATACCTATTCTTCTGAATAATTGACGTTGTATAAACTTGTATTCGAATTTACTTATTTTTCTTTACTGATATAAAAAATTAGTGTAAATAAAATTTTAACATATTTACAACAAATGTGACATATTTTTCATGACCACATAATCACATTATTTCGACCCAAGTACAAACTGTGAACATCCACAAACTATGTCATTAATTCTCAGCCACTATCAAAAAATAAAGATGTCACCCTCGCATTTGCGAGGATCACTATGCTAGTTATATACATAGTGAAAACGTCAGTTTTTGCAGTATTGCAAACATCACGATGTTGCTATAACTTTGGATGAATATTCTAGCTAAAACTTTGTTAGTCCAATGTTGGAATACGTGACCATAGCTTCATATAAGGATTGAAGAAAAAGAAGCATGAATGCGGGTCACATGCTGCAATTATTAAGCAATGAAACTATATTTACAGAAATAATTTATGACTAAATAGCAAAGGGCACATCAACTTAACGTCGTCTTAAACGTACATCGAAGAAAAACAGTTATGAATGTGGGTCACATGCATGTTGCCATTCCTTTTATCTTAGTCAACATTTATGAAGTTTGACCATGTATATAGAAAATAATATCAACATCCATAATTCCAAATTCATACAATTCAAATATTAATTGAAATTATATATTTTTTGTTCTCTATATACTGCGATCAAACATAATTATTTTTAACTTTAACCAAAAGTTATAGATTCGTAAAGCAGTTTGAAACATATTCCCCCGTATATTTGACTAGTTGTGGCGCCAGTTTTGATTGCACCATTTTCGGTATGACTTACTACCTCCATTCCGGTTTATAAGTCAAGAAAATATTTTGATCATAAATTTGGTCAACAAAATACAAATCATATTTAATAAAAATTATACCATTAGATATATATTCAAAATACGCTCCCAATGCTACAATTTTTGTGACATATGATTTATATATTATTGACCGAATTTATGATCAAACTATTTTCTCGAAATAAGTATTTGCCTTATAAACCGGAATGGAGGTAGTACAAGATATGACTTTTCCTCCTCTCCGAATAATTAATCTAGTGTACTTGGTTAGAACATTGGGAGCTACCCCAGGACACAAAGACGGGCCAGAAGGTGATGGAGTATGAGACGTCACCTTATTCTAAGGGTATTTTTCCCAGGATTTAGAATTGTCAACTGAATCTATGTTTTCATTTTAGTCTGATAATAATCTTTTTGGCATCCAAACAACTTAACCATTCATTACTTTCTTACACATAACATTGCAAGGCCAGAGATTTTCCCCCAAAATAAAATGCATAGCCAACACCTGCGATTTGGGTCCAAGTCCAACCCCTTGGTGCACCAGTGATCCCCAACAGATTCACCGCCCCCTCGCCGGTAGCTCCGATCTTCTTGGCGGGCGTGTTTCGGTACCTGGAAAAGCTTTCTCTGGCTCTAGAGGTAACAAAATAGGGATCCCTATGATTTTATCTTTTTTATCTTCTGCCACTTAGCGTTCTTCCGTGAGTTTATGCTTTTCCCCTTCTCTTGTGCCTTGTATGTATTATTTCTTTACCCAGGCACATGCCGATTCGAGGCATCGCCATTCCTGAACAGATGGGTATGGGACGGGTCATTCTTCAAATGGATTGTTTGGTTCTGAAGCAGGCTATCCCTGGTGAAGCGTGAAGAGTGCAATTATCTGGCCCCATTGAGATCTTGTTCGAGGAACCAAAGTTTTTACTCCGATTTTGCTTCATTGACTTCACACTACTAGTAAAACGATTATAGGTAGATTTTAATTCTGTGGCGTATATAGGAAAAAATGCTCCAATCAAACTAATTTTGTGGCGCATATAGCAAATGCTTCACAAAATTCCTACAATTCTGTGGCGCATATAGGCCAGAAAATGAGAATTCGGTGACGCATATAGCCATATGCGCCACAGAATTCATGTGGGCCGATGTGAGCCTGACCGAGCACATGGGCAGGCTAGAATTCTGTGGTGCATATGGTTATATGCGCCACGGAATTTCTACTTTATGTGGTGCATATATTATATGCGCCATAGAATTCTTACTTTTTATGTCGCATATAGGAATTTTGACATTCTGTGAAGCATTTTCCATATGCGCCACAGAATGTGCGAAACAGGTCTATAAAAAAGGTGGCATTCTGTAATATCTGGAAAATATTTTGAAATAAAATTGCGTGTTATTTTCTATTTTGCATCATTTTATAAAACCATATTTTTACTAAATATCCATGTAGTTCTATTAAACCCGTCTCTCGTTCTTATTTTAAAAAAATTCTCATAGTAAAAGCTTTTCTTATTTTATAAATAAAATTAGTCTAAAGGCACATCTAAAATTTTAGTCTAAAACTAGCCCCATCTAATTTACTTGGAGATAAATCCAATTCTTTGCAACACACGCCCTAGCCCTGTCATGTTGCACGCATCGGCACACACACACACACGCACGCACTCCACCACATTGCACACCATGCAAACACACGCAGCGGCACACACACGCACGCACTCCACCACGTCGCAGCGGACCCAGCACGTTGCCACTCGCCACCAACCATCGCGATCCAGAGATCCCTGTCGCCATCTCCCTCTCGACCCTCGCCTCCTCCTGCTCCACGGCTGCGCCGCCGGCCGCTTTCCTCTGCGTCTGCACCTCCTCATCTCCCTCCTCCCGCTCCACGCCACTACCATGGCACCGCCGCCTCGCCCTCGACCTCCGGCCACCATCCCCGGCTTCCTCCCGTGCAGCGGATGCCGGTGCCTCCTCCCTCCGTCAGCGGGAACGTGCGCTCGACGGCGCCCTGGAGGTGCAGCGCGCGAGCTAGCCGGCCACTATCTCCGGCTTCCCAACGCCCACTGCCTTCGACGAAGGCCCTCTCCCCGTAATATGCTTCTCCCTAGTCCTCCCATTTTACCTTCCCCTCTCTTCTTCCTAAAATTCTAGGGTTCTTGGCTCATTAGATCTGCAAGTAAGTACATGGTAGGTTGAAAAGTTGGTGTGCCTTAGCACGCGCGACACAGAGTCCTTCATTGTTTTGAGGGGAGATTATCCGGTTGAAACAGAAGTGCAATGTGCAACTTGTTTTTGTTTAATCTGTGCTCACTCCCACTACAATATCTCTATAGCAAGTACACAACTCCTGCACAAAGATTTGTTGGAAAATCATCGTAATTAGCAAGGACATGTCTTTGTGTCAGTTGTTGAGCTCCCTCTGTGCCTGAATTAGTCTTTTGTAGTTTTCTTATGTAGGTTACAAGAATTAAGTTAAGTTATCATATCATTTGGCATGAAATGCTCTTTACTTTTCCGAAACTTTATATTGTTTTTTAGTTTATGCAAATCAGAACAAAATGAATATCTCTATCAGCCTAGGTTTAGTAGTTTGTGTTTTTCTTTTGTAGCCTTTCTAGGTGTCAGTTTAGGTAGTATTAAGTTCACTGCTATGGAAACTTTGATCTTTCCATTGGCATGTGTTTTTCTGTCGGCAGTAGACAATGTGCTGGCTGTCATGGAGAAGGTGAGAACAAGGTTCAATAACAAGTGCTTGGCTTCAGATGCGCTCAACAGATGGATGACTGATATCTCAGGTCCTCTTACTGATGATGGTTACCGACATTGCATCAAACTTTGGATGGGGATTGCTTGTGTGCAATGATATGAGAATGAGACGGACATTTTTCTTGGCTCTGCATCTTCAGGTCGGTACACGGCACGAGACACATCAGATGTTATTTCATAGTTATACCCTGTTATGCTCGATATTCTCTCGATTCAATTTCGCTCAGATCTAAAATAAGTAGTAGGACTCGGGTACATATTTGATACATAATTAGGGTATAGTAGTAGATCATAATTGAATAGTTGGTAATTTTTTATTATATTATCCAATCAATAAGTCAATTATTCATTCATTCACTTCGACAGTTGGACCTACATGCAGCATATCCTTGTTCTAGTACATGGATGTCCATACCCTATACGTTCTTATCTCTTTTGAGGACAAGATTTAAGCAAATGATGTTTTTTAATAGCATATGCATTTGCCTTCTAAAAGCGACTCCATGAGTATCTCGCATAATCATATCTAAACTGTGGTGATGATTTCAAAAATATCATGGACATCTGATGCAGGACGATGGCTAGTGTGATGACAGAAGACTCGGGGTGCACAGGTTGCAGTTGCTATTCCGCCATCAGGACTGCTGTTGGAAAATATCTTGTCCAAATTGACTTTAGTTAATTTCAGAATACGTGTACGCTAACATAGTAAAAAACATGAGTTTAATCGGTGTGAAAAGGAATATGTTTATTCTGAATTTTTGTCTCAAAAAATGCAGAAGGTCTAGTGGTTCTAAGTGATATGATTGATGAACACTTGTGAACGTGCTTATTGATGTATTATATGTGAACTGAAATATTTGTACTGATGTGTACAGATTTTCTGTGTATTTCTGTTAATTTTTGTGTATTTCTTATAATATACCTATATTTGTAGCAGATTCTAAAAATTTTGAAATTCTGAAAAAAGGGATTCTGTGGCGCATATGCCTACATGCGTCACAGAATCTGGGACAGAATTCTGTGGCGCATATGCCATATGCGCCATAGAATGTTGAAAATTCTGTGGCGCATATGACATATGCGTCACAGAATGTTGAGAATTCTATGGCGCATATGTGCCACAGAATTCAAATTTTAGTGGCGACCACCAGATGCGTCACAGAATTCAAATTTGTGCGCCACTGGTAACGTTTTTCCTAGTAGTGTCAGTATGGAATATTGTGCCTATGTGTATAAGACTAATAACACAGAGTAGTGCCATGCATATGAAATTACTCAATGTTACTAGACTTTCATAGTGCATAGTAATATAGATTTAGTATCATAAATGACTACATTAAGTAGCATATAGACTCATTGTTTCTAAAAAGTATGATATTATGATAACATAGCTAGATGCATACGAATGTAAAAAAAATTGAGGTCATTAATTTGGATTGGAGTAACTTATTTACTCACACTATGAGTAGTCTAATAAACCAGGTCACGAGCTGGTGGTGCTAGATGCCAGACAGGCCCACGGACTGGCCAAAATATGCAAAACGCTTTTGTGGCCGGCTATATTGCCATGTCTTAATAGAATGCATTCCTATCAGAAAAAGGCACGAGTCCTTTTTGGCTCAAAGTGTTCCGTGGTAATGAAAGTATCCTTTGGGATTCACGTGGAGAACATAGTAACAAGCAATTCAGAAAAGGAACATATAAAATAGATCTGAATGAAAGAAATGAAGTAATTAAAATTACTTGAATGCTGCGGAACCGTGGGGAGCGGCCAAGTAGCTCTGTCTCGATGCCAGCACGGAAAACAGGTAAGTTTATTGGTTCGCCAAGCCCCATCACGACAATGTTGTAGGCTCCCATATCTTCCATTATTCTTCCAGTAGGGCTCATTGGCTCCTCTGCGATGGAATTGCATGTCCACTCTATTTCCGAGGGCACGCGGACAGAGGGGGGCCAGCTTTGCGGCATATCAAGCGAGTGAGAACCACTATCCACGCTCAATGTTGTATCCATGGGTGGCATGCCTACTCGACTGTTGATTGTATCAAATTTTGGCTTTGTAGCTATGATATATATATATTATATATATGTGCATACAGAAAAAACAACGACGTTTATCTGTTTGGGGCTATGGATGAGTTGTTAATGCTTCAAGAAAACGACTGCTACCAAAGAGACGCCCCAGTCGGTTGGAAAATATTTTAAATGCTCAAAATACAATAGGGATTTGTATAAGACTTCCCTAACCAAAAGTTCATTGTGTTTTTAACAAGGTTGAGAAAAGTTTGAACAAGTAAATAAAAAAAATAAATTCTTCAGAAATTTTTGTTTGATACCTATTGTTTAGAAAATTCAATCATGCAAAGGTGAAATCAATAATTTATTTTATTTAATGTTCCAAAATTTGGAATTTTTTGGGATGTTACATGGCTGGTAGATTTGAGCAGGGGCATTGTGCTGGATTTGCTCGGGGAGCAAAGGATGGGTACGAAGATAGTGTCCGGCGACGACGGTGGTTGGTTGATTGTGAGGCGGAAAAGTAGGACGCGTCATGACTTCCACGGAGATCACTATGAAGAAGAGTAAATTTCTTCCAAATTTAATTTGATTAACTGTGAAGGTTTTTATTTCGTTTTACGCCTCCAGTTGTCATACCATTACTAGTCAAGTGGATTTTTCTATGATATTAGGGTGCAATTATCTTGGTACTTTTTAACTTAGGCAAATTCGTCACATACTTATGGGTGAAACTACGATTAACCTCGGGAAGGTATCAATTCGGTAGCTGGGGTTTAAGTTGTTGTCTGGTAAACAATAGACATACAGAGATACTACGATTAGCAAAGAAAGCGTGAGGGGGAAGCAAGTTCATTTTTTAGCATGGTTGCGAAATATTTAAACGTGTCCTCAATTTTTTTTGATTCTTCAGAAAATTCAAGCATGCCAATGTGAAACTAATAAAATTTATCAAATATTTTTTATTTTAATATTCAAAAAATTGGAAAAAAATTGGATGTTACCAGGTTGGTGGATTTGAGTAGGGTCGGCGTCATGCATTTGTTCAGGAAGGAAAGGAGGGTCCGACGATAGTCACACCATCAGTTGTGAGTTTGGCGTTGGTTAAGGAGCAGGAGGCGCAATCATTTCCACGAGGATGACTCTAAAGAAAGAGTAACATTATTCCACATTGTTGTAATTAACGGTGAAGGTATTTTTTTACTCGTACACCTTCCACTTGGACCACTACCACTAGCCAAGTAAATTTAATGGTTGATCTATGAAAGGGTGCAATTATCTTGTTTCATTAGACAAATTCGTATGGATACTTACGTGTGAAACACTGGTTAACCTGAGGAGCATATCAAAATGGTTTTGGGCATCCCAAGTTAAGATTCGGTAGCAAGGGCATAAGTTGTCACCTGGCAAAAAACAAGCATACGGAGATAACGGTTACCAAAGGAAGCATGAGGGGTAAGGAGGTAAAAAAACTTCACAGTTCAAAGTATTCATATTGTGTAGTTTTTAGTTAGGGCATTTGTTAATCTTTTTGAAAAAAGGGAATTTGTTGATCCAGAATCATATTTTTGAATCAAAATTAACAAAAAAAAATAACACGACCACATCAAAATAACTTACACTACAGGAATGGACGGCTATGCCGACGGCCAAACGTCGGAGCCGTCGGCGTAGAACATGACCAGGCCAGCCCCCCAAGCAGCCGTCGGCGTAGCATGACTACGGCTGTCCTCGGCGTAGCTATTTTTCCTTTTACCTCATTAATTTTTGAAAAATCATAACTAAATCATTCTAATTCGAAAAAATACAAATAATATATCAAAATTTGCATAAAAATCTGATCTATCTATCTACACTCAAACATCACACATTTGCAGATAAAAATTAAGTGAAACACAAAATATTATATATAGTTTCAAAGGGGCATAAGAAATACAAAAACGATCCAAACAATGCGAAACCTTCGCATGGTGCTATATTTTGTGACATAGTTAGAAGGAAAAATATCAAACTTGGTATGTTTCAAAAAAAAACTTTCACAAAATAACCTATCTCATTCGAGGTTTCCTGGCTTTTGAGTCAAATGACCAATGTTATGGCTAGAATCAAGATATAGTTTATAATAATTTTTCCATATTGTGTATACATGTGTATTATGGGATGGCGAACAATGTTGCAGGAGAAAGTTTTCCTTTTGATCGCATCAAAAAGCCATTTTTTATTTTTCGAGTGAAAAAAACGAGCGGTTTTGTGAAGCAACCACCAAATGGCTATTTCAATACCACCATATTTTTCAAAAATACTAGACCACCTTACATGGACAATGTCTTAACAGGGGATCTCAAACATTTCCGTCCATCCTTGATAAAAAAGACAAATTCCTGCCGAATCGGCAGAAAGTGGGTCAGATATGAACTACATGTACATGATCTGATGGTCATAATTTTTTACAAAAATCATTTGTAGGTTCACAATATGCTATTTAATCAGAGATTCATTTCAACTTTAGCAAGGCTCAACCCTGAGCTAAGAATCGTCATGCCCGTCGTTCGACAAAGTTTGACGATAGTTTCAAACTGCATAAAAAAATTCAAAATAATCCAAACAATACGAAACCTTTAAAGATTAAGTATAATTAGTGTTTAAAATGTTCCAAGTGAGAGATTATCAAGTCAAACAATCCCAAGATTAAAAAAAGTTGAGAAAAAATTGAATTTATATTATTTTTTTAGAATTATTTTTGCAACCGGCAGTTGGACTATGCCGACGGCCGCTATGCTGAGGACAGCCGTTGGCGTAGCCTACGCTGACGACTTTTCGGTACGCCGACGGCCTCCAGGTGTTCCGCCGAGGGAGATCTTCGTCGAGAGGATACGCCGAGGGCAGCCGTCGGCGTAGTATACGCCGACGGCCTTTAGCCTTCAGCGTATCGCACGCGTCCTGTAGTGTTATTCTAAGAGCAAATAATTGTTTTCAGCGGCAGGAATGTGTATACATTGCTCGTCTCAAGCCATTCCAGCAACCGGTGAGGTGAGTGCCGAGTACAATTCTGCTGGCCATAGGATGGTTATATCAACCGTTTATCGTGTAAACCGACTGGCCGAGAGTGTGCTAATGTGTATGGGTTGTTCAGCAGGAGGTAATGTGGTAGTCCCTCCGTTTTAAAATATAAGATGTTTTAGTTTTAAAAAGCAAATGTATCTAGACTATTTTTAGTATGTAGGTTCACTCAGCTTTGGAGTGAATCTACAGATTAAAAGAAGTCTAGATATATTTTCTTCACAAGCCTAAAACATCTTATTTTTTAAAATGGAGGGAGTACATCCTACTGTTACTGGAATGGTGTGGTACATCCGCTAATACTAGTAGCGCTGTTCATGGATGGAGAGAACTCAACAAAAGTATTCAAGTGGCTAAGATGAAGTAGTTAAGTGATAAGGTGTAGGACAATAATAATTGTGGTTGTCCTGCACATGTACGAAACTTAGTGTATGATTTACATGCTTGAGGACGATTCTTGCACTTGCGTGGCATGAAACTTAGTGCATGATCTACATGCTTGAGGACGATTCTTGCACTTGCCTGGCATGATCTACATGTGTTAGCTTTCTCTCAACCATATTGCCACCGGCGACAACGCTTGGGCACTATTTTCTTCTTCGTTTTTAGAGAATTTGAATTTCGGGTGTTGGTCTTGACAAGGGTTTATTTTAAAACTACAAAGGTTTTGATCACTGTAGCGGAACACTTTACTTCTTCTTGTTCTTTTTGTTATAGGGTTGTGTGCATCCACAATGTCTTTAGCACATATTTCGTTGTTGCATAGACCAAGTGCAATAGATATTCTCCGTGATATTAAAATATTTTCATTGTCGAAAAAATATTGCCACCGTCGACAACTATGAAACAATAAATAATGTGTTGTTTTTGCTGGATTCTGTTATGAGAACATAACAGAATAACCAACATCCATATCCAAAAAAATGAAAAAGCAGAAAACACAAAGGGTTCGTAATAGCCTACTTCCAATGCAATTTCCCACCATTCTTTCCACATGACCACACAGGAGAGCATACACCACCTTTATGAGTTGTTGGCCACCACAGTGTCGCCATGATCATCTTCATTTTCGATGGTCACTTTCTTGCTCGACTTTGTATGATGCTGGACATCCCAACATCGCCTGATCACATATACGGCTTGTCGTTCAGTTTCATATTCTTCTTCGCATGCCATCGGTCATCATAGAGTTGTAACGCATGGTTATTTAGCTAGTCAAATAGAATAACTGACATGCATATACAAAAATAAAAGAAATCAGAAAACAAAATGTTCATAGTAGCCTACTTCCAGCACAACTCCTCCTATGATAGATAACAGTATCAGACAATGCGAAACAAGAGGTTTAAAATAAATCGAATAATAGCATCAACCAAAATAAATACGCACAGGGCAGCCCCACTCAAGAACTAAAAGAATCAAGAGCGTGATTGGCAGCCCGCCTGTGACCGGACCAGGCCCTAGGGATGCAAATCATGGTCAATTGCGCTCCTTCACACGATTCTCGGCTAGGCCAACACGAACCGTAAAGAACCCATGAGTCAGGAGCTAGGAATGGGCGAATCGACCTTTCTCATGGATCTAGGCCTGGTGGATCGCAAAAGAGGCAAACGGTCGCACACACAGCGAGTGGGAGACTATGCTTTCATTCGGGAACATGCATCATAAATCCTTTTACCGCTCACTCTCCCCTTGCACTCTCCTACGACACAACTAATTTTTATGCAACCACCAGGAGATGGTACCGATGTGTAGGTGGCTTGTTGAAAATATACCATAGAGTCAATCATGTATGATATATTTACTAGTATATCCATAATGTTTAAGTTGTCCTTGAATGACGTCATTTATATATATCATCGAATATGTTACAAGGTTGTGGAACTCTGTATTAACATATTAATTCTAAAGTTTCCTTTGCTTGGTAAGGTTAGACGAGCAGGCTGTACTTCTCCACCGCCGTTGCCTCTTCCGGGCTGAGGGTACGCGGCTAGTCTTCGATACGGTAGACGTTTCCATTCGACATCGCTGGGGAATGTGGAGTCGCGGGTGGATTTCAGGGTGCGAGGGGTGAATGTGGGTGGTGTGTTGTTGTACTGCGCATGGTGGCAAAGGGATAAGTAGTGGCAAGAGAAAGTTAATACCAACACACTTGCAGCAAACTATTTCATCCCGGGGCTATGCATCAAAATTCTACAAACACAAGCACATTTGAACAAAATACATATCCATGCAAAATACTAAGCCACATGTATCTATTATCGCTGCTATGTACACTGTCATCTTGCAAATGTCCCTAACCATGGATAAACTCAATTTAGATAGCATTAATAGCACTACTAGACAACAAAAGTAAGCACTATGCGGAGCACACACATGGCCTTAATTTTTATATAGGGTCAGACCTCAATTAGGAAATGCAATACTGAAAAAAGGGCAATGGTCGTGGAAAATTTCTATGGTGTTCAAGCATACATGCTTCCGTAGTACATCTGAGACTCCAAGTAGCTAAACTTGAATTCACAACTAGCCCTCAGATAAAGAATCAACTTCATGTTAAAAGGAATAAGAAATGACAAACCACATGGACGTCATTCAAGGACAACTTCACAACTAGCCCTCAAATAATGATATAAGAATCGATAAGCTCAATTTTGCTAAAAGGGAAACTACTAGATACACTAGTACAAACTCGTTAGAGACGTCAATTTACCATATGTCTTAGACGGTTTCTCATTCTGGCTCAAGCGCATAACTTCTAACAGCACACCACCTGAACCGGTTTTTCTTTGCGGCTCTAAGATATGCTACCTCAGACGATGCAAAAAAGGAAAACCCTCTCACATGTACGAGCTGAAATCGTCCAATATTTTTGACCTCTTGCAAAAACTCCTCAACCTCACACGCTCATACTAGGGACCATCTCCAATAGTGAGGCAACCCGAGTCGGATTCTAACAAACACCGTCTCTAGAACTAATGTGCCTCGAAGCGGATTTTTAAAGTGATCGTCTCCAGTGTGTGTAAACCATTTTAAATAGTAGCATGCTAATTCGAACTCGATCATAGCTGACATGACACATAATCATGATTCAGCAGCCAGATAGACAGATTAACTCAAGAACATATATATAGCAGCTCGATCGCGGTAAACATTAGCCAAATATATAGTGTTGGGAAAATTCATACAAATTTAGCCACTACACATTATGGCAGTACATACAAAATGTATTACATAAATCAATCAACTAGCATAATTAGTACTCTCTAAGAAACCAGCATTGCATTTATAACGGGTCATCCTGTGGAAGTAGCGAAACTAGAAATATGTACCTCTCCATTATCTTTTTCATCATCAAAGCAAAGCAGAAAAGGACAATGCTATCTTGCTTTAGGTTGAACCTTCTCACAACCTTCTCCCATCCGGTCGTCAAGATTTCATTTGACCCAGCTTCCATCTTCATCTTAACCATCTTTGGACTTTTGCTCTTCATTTGCCAAACATGGACATCAATAGGTTCATCAAAGAGATTCTTTAGGTATTTTCTTGTGAACTCAGCTCCAAATGTCTGGGCAAGAATCACTACTAGGAAACAGGTTGTTTGTTGCGTCCGTGGCGCACTAGGTGTGCACCACTAGCCTCGCGCTACGGCTAACAGTTACCCGTAGCGCCCTGCCTGGTGCGCTATGGTTATCTAGAGACAGTAGTAGCGCACCTGCGAGTGCGCCACGACTAGGAAGCCAGGTGCGCTTCCACTATGTTGCATGTGGCGCACATGACAGTGCTCCACTGAGGGAAGGCATGTGCGCTTTAGTTTTAGTGCGCCACTAAAGCCATGCCATGTGCGCCACAGGCAACTTTTCTTTTAATTCTGAGCCATATGATATTCTATAAATGATTATATACAATATTTAAGGCAGATATACACACACGAATATAAGATATACAGTTATATATATGAATACACAATTTGTAAAACAAGATTGAAACAAATACATATAGATAAGTCCCATACATAAATACATAGTATAAGTTATACATAGTATAAGTTATATTGTTTCAATCAAGTTACAAAGTAGTTGGTGACATGCGAATACATGTGTCACGAATAAGTTAGAGCTCGGAATCTCGCCTACACATCTAAACTAGAAATAACCGCGGGATAAACAACCAAAGACGATAAGCATCATCGCGACGAAGGTGTAGGTCTTCATCCGGTTTCTCGTCCTAACTCCCGCTAGATAGCACGTGTATCTAGCTTCCGCCTCCGCCGTAGTGTTGTACCCTTTGTAGCTATTGTCGCTGAAATGGTGCACCTGTCTCTGGAAGTCTTCCCAATCATAGTAGACTTCGAGAATCCGTCCCTTGTACATGACGTACCACGTCATCTACAAGTTGGCAATAATAATTAATCGGTGATTAAAAAAACATGTACAATTAAAGTCGCATATGAATATACATATAGAAAGTAGTCCCAACTCAAAAAGACCAAAGTAACTCAAAAAGAATGCCTCATATATAACTAGGTCGTTGGACACAGGAATATGCTATGACGGAACTGTAAGCCAAGTAGGATGCACAACATCTGGACTTGTGCATAGCACAAGGCTTACTATCCCGTCACAGCACATTCACATATATAGTGTGCCACGACATTTCAATCATCGGCATTATTCTCGAAAAACACCAAAGTAACTCAAAAATAATGCCTCATATATATAGATAGGTCATTGGACACAGGAATATGCTACGACAGAACAATTAGCCAAGTAGGATGCACAACACCTGGACTTGTGCGTATCACAAGGCTCACTATACCGTCGTAGCACATTCACATATATATAGTGTGCCACAACATTTCAATCATCGGCATTCTCGAAAAAAGGCCAAAGTAAGCAAAGGACCAAAGAGTAAGCAAAAAAACCAAGCATTGATTCATATATAATAATAATAAGCAAAAGAAGTAAGCGATGATTCATAAACCTAATAAGCTAAGTAGTAGCATGTACTTTTCCACACACACAAAGGTCATCTATAGTTTGGAACTACAACTAGGCCAACTTCAAGACTTCTGGATTGGCTAAGGGAACGGGAGGACGCATTGTCCTGTCATGAACTTCCTATAGTCACCATGTATCTCTAGGCGATCTTCTATGTCACGGTTATTCGAGATATTTCCTCCATAGAAGATCCCCCTGCCCCGAAGTCATGACATCACAAAAGATGATTGCCCCAAACTGCCGCTGAATGCGATACATCTCTTGTCTAATATCTGAATCAGTGATCTTGGCCTTGGCTTCGGCGTTTGAGATGACCTGGCAACGTAGAATTCTGCTGGTGTAGTAGGAATGCCCTCATGTGATGGAGTGCATAGTAGGCTTCCTTCTTACTGCCTTCCGGCTGCTTCACGCAGGGGAACTCCGTTACGTGGTTGAAGACGTGCCTGCCGAACTTGACCTTCTTACGCACGAAGGTGGTGCCTTCCGTCGAGGCATAGCCAGTGAGAGCATCATCCAGAACTTCCTTGATCATGTCGTAATTTTTATTTTTTTCTAGACTCCCCGAGTCGAAATACGTGGCGTGCGAATGCTTCAGCGATAAGGAGATGAGTTTGTAGTATCCATCTCTGCGCAAAAAAATTCAAAAGGAACGTGTTGGAAAAAGAATGATGATAATCTAATAAAGCCAATCGATGGTGGCGAGTGAATAATGACTTACTCGGGAAAGTAAGGCACGAGAATGTATTCCTTTGTCTTATTCGCCACGAAGATTCCTTTTAGGTACGAGGCCACGAATCGTTGTTCAACGGTGCTTACCAAGCAGCCGTCAGGCATGTAGTAGGGGTCCACTACCGCGATGCCCGAGGTGTTCTCTCTAATGATTTGCATGGCCAGGCTGAGAGAAAATAGGCGGACCATGGTATAGTGCAGCGGGTATAGGTGGAACATACTGAAGATGTCATCAAACTGCAGGAAGAACAGATCCACGGGGGCATTGTCAACGAATCCCAAGCCTTGTGGCACCTTAACCACGAATACCGGGTGCGAGGGATCTTTCTCCGCCAGAAGGCGTCTCTCTACCATCAGCACACCGTCATGCACACTCTTCAATTCCGAACTGACGAGCCTCCGCAAATTCTTAGGTAGCATGGGCTCACCCACCACATGAATCCTCCACATAATACCTCGGGTCTTGGTGGCCCATCCCGAAACCTGATCGGATTCGTAGTTGACGCCACCGGCTGGCTCGAGCTACTAGATTTTCTTTTCCTGGCCTTTTTTCCATGCACCACAATCTGAGCACCGGCCGCCCTATGTAGTGTGTCAGGGCTTAGAATAAAGGGACGGTTGGTTGTATCAGCTGGCTCGATGAATGCGCAAGCTGGAGGCGCCTCCTGAGAACCAAACAGACGCTTGGTGATAGTGGGTTTCTTTGTGGGGACACTAGCTGGGTAATCATTGCAAAACTGAGTGTTGAAGAACTGATCATCGAAGCCTTCGTCGTCCTTAGCCGGATCCTGTGCCATGTGCATATCATCAACATGATCATCCGACTCACCGCGTGGAGGTGACGGCGAGGGCGGTAAGGGGGTCTTGCCACCGCTTGTTGCTGGCATGACAGGTGGTGCTGTTTTTTGTGGCGTGATGGCCCCCTCCGTCCCCAAACGAATCATGCTCTTTGGACATTGCATGAATAAGCCGAAGCAACTTTTGAGGACAGTCGGCTCTTCTTCATCCGCTCCTAGGGGTTGAATGGTAGGTTCCAGGTCTTCGCAGCCCCTTAGCACCCGACTAATTTTAACCCTGTGCACGCTATCTGGCATCGGCCTTGAGTGGACGTGCGCTGCAAGGGTTGAACGATGGTACCCTTGGCAACATCCCTCAGCTCGTTGTTCACGTAGCATAAGACAGTGCAAGGAACATCCGTCTGCAGAAAACATGTACGGCGTCAGAGAGATGCCATAAGAGTAATAGATGGCGTGAAAGGCGGTAAATCAATTTGTTTACCGTGATGTCGTCGAGATCATCTAATGTCGATGCACCACATACGACGACGGGCGTGCAAGAGATGGGGGGCACCTTGATGGCACGGTTACGGCCGCCGGTGTATTCTCCCTACCGGGTGCTTGGAGCTCCAGTGCCGCCGCGACGATGGCAGGAGGAGTCACCAACATGTCCGGCGCCACGGTGATGGCAGGGGCTTTCACCAACACTTCCGGTGCTGCAGTGCTAGCGGGCGGAGTCACGAACACATAATTCACCTGATTCGTCAGCACCGGATTGTTCGAGTGCCTGCTGACCATGCTTGGAATCGGGCACGGCCCTTGTCGACCACCCACACTCAAGTTCGCTAAGGTAGGCCGGATGGACGTGATGGTGATTGCCAGGTTGTCTTGGACAATCTGTGGGATCCGCGCCACTTGTTCCTTAAGTTCTTGAACCTCGCGGTTTTCCTCCTCGCTCGGGACGGCGCCACACGTGTCCTCGGCGGTGGACCAAAATGATCCACCCAATTCTTACCCCCGAGGACGGCCAGACGGCCAGCCAATGATGGCTTCTTTGTAACCGGCGCGATTTTCTTGGCCCGGTTCATCGCCCAGTTAAAAGGGTTATCCCACCGGGTGGTTGCCGTCGACCCCTGGGATCCATGACTAGAAATTTCCTCCTCCTGCAGAAGAAGTAACAGTGAACTTTTTAGAAATTCAACTTCATCGATTAGAATGCAATCGAGTTGATCCACTGTAACTAAATTACTTACCACAATTTCCTTGAATCCCTTCACCGCAGGATCCGCGGTGAGTTGTTTGGTTTTTGGGTCCACATGGTAACGGGACCTGATGAAGTTTCGAAGCTGCCCCTTTTCGAATTTCGCAAAGGGGTTAGCTATCCCCTTAGCTCTATACTCTTCGTCCTCCTTATCCCATTTGGCCTCCGCGGTTCTGTATCCACCAGATCTGAGATGGTGGTGACCTATATTCATCGCTTGCAGCACCTTTCCCGGATTACTCGAGGCATGGGCTCTTTCCGATTCACACCTCTCCTTGAACTATCGGTACCGATCTTCGGTGATCTACGTGTCAATCTTCTAGATCTCCTCGACTCTTTTGCCTTCTTTATAGATCTTCTTCTTTATCCAGGTTCTCCAGCTGGCCATGGCTTTGTGAGGGCGGATTTGTTTACTTCATTCCCATGATAATTTGTGTTCCAATACTCAGTGGGGAACTTGTATCTTGCGTGTAGCTTCTCGAAGAGGAGTGTGCGCAAATGGCCATTATCTTTATGCCGGAGATTCTCGGTGTTGATCGAGATGGTAGTCCGGGTGATAGCCACCACTTGCCCACCGTACCCTATGACGACAAGGTTGGGTGCCAAAGGAACCCCTGTTGGGCTCACTTCGTTAATTTCCTCTCTGACGGTGCCGACCGTGTTCGGGCGCCGTTCCTTCGACTTCTTCTTCTTAGGAGGATTGCTACCACTCGTTGTGCCCTCACCGCCATCGGTGGTTTCATCATCCGCCGTTCCTTCGGATTCTTCTTCCTCCGCGTCTTCCATATCATCGTCCTCGCTTTCTAAAGGATGGTATTCTTCAGCGTCTTCTAGCCGCTGGGCCTCCTCCCAGAATGTCAAATGTTTATTCGGAGGTCTGACTTCTCCTTCAGCGCTGATGCGCTTAGAACAGCCAGCCTCGTCATTGTCACACATGTTTGCACTAATAAAAAGCAAATAATGGTCAGTAATAAAGTGCCCGGAAAAATCCGGCATGACCTTTGCTAATTTTCTTAAACTACGAGTGCCCGATTTCTGCCGAAACAGAAGTAAATCAACATTCCGGCAAAAATCAGGACTCATTTCATACAAGAACCTGCATACACGACATAAGAAAGTGCTTCATACAAGCACAAGCACAATTTCAAGTGCTACAACAATAACAACAATCCTTCCTGTCATTTGCTTGCAATAAGAAAATGAGAATACACCATACACCATAACTTAGAAGCACAAATGACAGCAAGCTACAAAACCTACAAAATGACAGCAAGCACAAATGATAGCGAGCAAATGACAGCAAGCACAAATGACAGCAAGCTAGCAATTGACAGCAAATAGAATTCATTTTAAATAGATATCATACTTGACAGCAAGCAAATACGCAGAAACCAGTACTATTGTTTAACCATAGAGTGGTAGCAATCCTCTAGAGAAAGCAATCCTCTCTGAAATGTTTAAACATATATCATACTTGACAGCAAGAAATTGACACCAAGTAGTGTTCAAGTCTAAACAGTTCACAGATTATTACTGTTTTTATACTTGACAGCAAACAAATATCATACTATAGCAAGCAAATTTTAATATTCTCCTAACTGAAAACAACAGTAACATTGAGTCACTGACTGCTAAGTTCAACTAACTAAAGAGCAGCATGGCTTGAGTTTAGGAGTGCAACTGGGAACATTATAATAGAGTGCAACTGAGAACTTATAATATTTTGGTTACTCATCTGAAAATGGACATGGAAGACAATAGAATACAACTGGGAACTTGCTCTATCAAATGAATATATTAAATTGATATGGTGTAGGTGTAGGGTGCTCCTGAGCTCATGCTCATCTACTATCTTCGTCTCCAAACAAAGCCCGAGAGAAAACTTGCACTTGATATTTGACCTTGAACATTGAACATGTTTACTAAAAATACCGATTTAAGTTGTGTAGTTAGCTTAATCCCAACTTTGGGAGTCAAGATATGAGTTAATTTGTTGGATTTACATGCAACTTTCACAATTATAGATTAACTTGTGTATTTCTCTTCTGCACATTCTCCTCATGTTTTTAACTACCAAAAAATTACATACTGACGGTTTTAACAGTTCTTTTAAGTACTGAATAAAACACTGCAATTACTCACATTCAGCATAGGTCTCACTATGATCTAATCAAAAGATATAATGGTTGGGATCAATTGTTTCAGAGTAATAACGAAAATCACAGTTTCATGCATTGTGTTAAAAATAATTATTCTGTTGAGATGTGCTTAACCCTACACCTACACCATATCAATTGAATCCTAACTGAACCTCTGAACCCTAACTGAACCTCTGAGAGGGGAGAGAGGGAGAGAGGGTAGGGGCTCACCTCTGAGATAAGGACGACGATGGCGGGCGGATGACGGCGGCCTCTGTTGGGAATATGCCCTAGAGGCAATCATGTATGATGATATTTCCCATTGTATTCATAAAGATATTAAGTAGTCCTTGTATAAACATATGATGTGTATCATTGAATATGTGATTCGGCTGTGGAACTCTGCATTCATGTTGTTTGTACTAAATATCCTTGGTCACTGAGGTTGTGCTGGACAAACAACTTAGACCAATGTGAAAGTTGGCTTGATGACTCGGTTCCTCTTGTCATGGGAATAGAGATGCTATTGCAACTTACACAGACTCGGCTAAAGAGTTTAGCGAGTCGGATTGACCCATATTGAGGTACAACGAACAAGTTGTCATTTGTATATCTCAATCAATGTAATCCTTAGACCTGAGGTTATTGCATAGTCCGAGTTGAGGATCACCGACTTAGATTCTGTCAAACGCTAATTCGTAACTGGGCAGTTATAAAGGCAGAGTTCGGGTCGAATGAGAATCAAGCTGCGTGATTTGAATAACCAAGATGGGATTTTCCCCCTCCACTTGGAGAGATATTCTCTGGGCCCTCTCATGAGATATGATTCGGAAAGCATGCCAATGCATGACTCGGTTAAGTGTTAACTGAGGCGATCAACCAAGAGTTAGTCGGGTGAATCACTTATCTCAGATCAAGAAGAGAGTCGGACTATTTAAGGGATGACAATTATTCGCCTATAGTCTGACAAGGTATATTGTGAGGCAAAAGGGACTCGGACGCAAGTCGCATTGGAAAGGCAAGTCGTCATGACTCTTTGGTACTTGGGAGTCGGCACGTTCTGCTAGGAGCCGCTACAGACTGATCGATTGAGAGTCGGACTCCAATCGTGTCCAAGTAGCCATGAGCCTGCGGGGTCACACACTTAAGAGCAGGAGGAAGTTCGGATTGGATCTGAACTGGAAATCTGGTTGGGTTGGATGCGAGCCTGATTTGGACTGAGTCAGTGAGTCGGACTCACAGGGACTAATATTATATGGGATTTAGTGAATGGGCCGCGCGAGCAGAGCCCACGTTCGCTCCCTATATATAGTGGATCACCGTAACCCAGAAGGGTTAATCGTTGTTCGGTTAGGTCATTCCATGTGTTGGAAACCATAGCTCCACAACAGTCCTTCCGCCGTAACGAATCTAGCAGTTCGCCGCCGGCGCTCCTCCTTGCATGTGTGGATACCAGCAGAGGTGTTATACGATCAGCACCAGGACGATCGGATCGCAAAGGACTACACTGCATCAACTGACGCGCTTCATCAGTAATCCGCAACTGCACATCTAGTGGTAAACCTCGCGGCCTTCTACCTCAGCTAGATCTTGGGATCACCATGTTAGAGGGGAAAATTTTGTTTTATCTCTATGTGGCCCAATAGTGGTATCAGAGCGATAGCTTCTAGTTTTAGGCTCGAGATCTCGCATATGTGATATGCGGTAGGCTGTAGATGAGATCTATATGCTGTTTGGTGGTCGATCTATGATATAGATCGGTTTTGTACGAGGTTGATTTGATCAAATGTACTCGGGGAATGGTAGATCTGATTTCCATGATCATACTGCTGACGTCATGGAACGACATACCCCTACCGGCCGGCTTCCGCCATCAGGGTAGACTGTGACACGTAAATCCAGAGGCGGTGATCGAAGATCAAAAAGTTTGATCGAAGATCAAAAAGTTTGATCGAATAGGAACAATGGTCGGAATCCATGTCCAGATCGTAGATGAGATCTACGTTTTCGAAAAAAATCGTCGGGCGCTGCCCGCACCCGCGAGGGGCGCTGCCCCTTCGATCCCCGCCCGCTATCCGGATAGCGGGACCGCCGGCTTCGCCCTGTCGTAGCGCCTTAGATGTCGTTGCGAGTTTCACAACGCCGGTAGATATTGTATCTATGCATAACTTATTTTTGCAGGAAGTTGTGAATGGTATGGTTCATGTGCATGTGATGTATGTAATCCATACGTGATATGCGAATCACGGTTTTGTTAGCCGGCTGGAGCCTAGGTGCTGTCATATTATTGTATAATGACCTGCGTGTCGGATTATCCTTATAATTTACTTTACTAAGCTAGTGTAGCTGTTTGGAGAGCCCGGATGGCAAGCAAGGCTATTTACATGCTGGCGACATGGAGTAAGACGGCATGTGGAAAGAGTTGGCACGAGTCGGATTACGGGCTTTGTGGAGATGGAGATCGCCATGAAGGGGGCCATACCATTTGACATTATAATTTATTTATTTTGTGTTATTGTTATGTCTCTGGTTTACCTCTATTAGATAGTAGGTAAAACTTAATCCCTCAAAGAAGGTCTAGTCGGTTTTCCCGCCAGTGTTTGCACCATCACAAGTCGGACATTTTTGGTAGTGGACTCATAAAATTGAGGTGCTGCCAATTCTTTCCGACTAGGTGGGTTCAAGTCGGACTCTTACTGCGGAAACACTCGGTAAGCTAGACGGGTCTATCACAATGGTTGTGGGACTCGGGGAAAAGTCGGATGGGAGCCGGGGCATGTGATGCCACCCGTCCAACAGGAGTCATATGAGATACGATTGACAAGTAGTTGTCTACCTAGATCACTTGGCGGCTAGCGGTGATGCTAAAGCTCACTAGCCGACTTGCTTATATAGTATCCTGAATCACTAAGTAACCATCGGAGGGGTCTTGGTTCTAGTGGGAGCATAAAATATTAAAGTGTTTAATATGCTTGCTCTTTTATGAATACATGTCTTAAGTGTTTTGCATATTTTCTGTTGTAGATCATGGCACCAAGTAGCAGTCACTCTCAGATATCCGGTTTTGCGTTGAGAACTATCCTTGAGAAAGATAAACTAAACGACACTAGTTTTACCAACTGGTATCAAAATCTGAGAATTGTTCTCAAATAAGAAAAGAAGGACCATGTCCTAGACAACCCACTTCCAGATGAGCCGAATGAGAATGCGACTGTCGCTGCCACCAATGCCTACCGTCGGGCTAAGGATGAGTCCACGGATATTAGCTGTCTTATGCTTGCTCACATGGAACCGGACTTGCAAAAGCAGTTCGAGCATGTTGAGGCCTACGATATGATCGAAAGCCTCAAAAGTATGTTCCAGGCTCAGGCGAAGACTGAGAGGTATCAAGTCTCTCAAGCTTTGCTGAGTTGCAAGCTTAAGGATGGTGATCCACTGAGTCCGCATATGATCAAAATGGTTGGTTACGTGCAGTCTCTGGAGAGGCTTGGCTACCCCATAAGCGACGAGTTCACTACAGATATAATTCTGAACTCTCTTCCTAGTGCATATGGGCAGTTCATTTCGAACTAACACATGCATGGTATGGATAAGAAGCTCACTAAATTGCATGGGATGCTCAAGCAGGGAGAGGCGGATCTCAAGAAGGGCGCGAGTAAAGTGTTGATGATGCAGAATAAGGCTAAGTTCGATAAGAGTTCTTGGACTAAGAAGAAGGCTAAGTCAGGAGGAAAGCAGGCTCAGGACCCGGTCCCAAGCGCTTCCTTAGGGACTAAGCCATCTCCTTTAGCCGGATCCACTTGCTTCTACTGCAAGGCGGATGGACACTGGAAGAGGAACTGCAGCAAGTACTTGGCCGACAAAGCCAAGAGTGGAGGTATGACTTCCGACTCAGGTACACTTGTTTGCAATGTTATAGACATATATCTTGCTGATGCACCTAATAGTTCTTGGGTATATGATACCGGATCAGTTATTCACATCTACAACTTGTTGCAGGGATTGGTAAGAACTAGGAGCGTAGCAAGAGGCGAGGTTGATATTCGAGTCGGCAACAAAGCAAGAGTTGTTGCGTTGGAAGTCGGCACGATGCAACTTCATTTACCTTCCGGATTCATTATGGAACTGAATAATTGTTATTATGTTCCAGTGCTCAGTCAAAACATTATTTCTACTTCATGTTTGATGAGGCAAGGCTATGAGTCGAATATCAAGAATAATGGTTGTTCTTTGTATTTGAATGATATGTTTCACAGCTTTGCACCCGTCCAGGACGAGTTATTTATTTTGAATCTTGATGGTGAGTCGGTTTATAACATAAATGTTAAAAGGTTGAAACCAAATGATCTGAATATGACTTACTTTTGGCACTGTAGGCTTGGTCATATAAGTTGGAAACGCATGAAGAAGCTCCATGATGATGGACTCCTAACTTTGTTCGACTTGGAGTCATTCGAGACATGCGAATATTGCCTACTCGGCAAAATGACAAATACACCTATTGCAAAGAGTTGCGAAAGGGTGACCGACTTGTTGGGACTAGTACATAGTGATGTATGTGGACCAATGAGCACGATAGCCAGGGGTGGTTATGAGTACTTCATTACCTTCACTGATGAGTAGGTATGGATATATCTACTTGATGAAACATAAGTCGGAAGCCTTTGAAAAGTTCAAAGAATTCCAGAATGAAGCACAGAATCAACTCGACAAGAAAATAAAGTTTCTTCGGTCGGACCGAGGAGGCGAGTACATGAGCCATGAGTTTGATGACCATCTGAAAAGTTGTGGAATAGTTCCCCAACTTACTCCGCCAGGAACGCCGCAAAGGAATGGTGTTTTGAAAAGGCGGAATCGAACCTTGTTGGACATGGTACGATCAATGATGAGTCGGACAGATCTACCTTTATCATTTTGGGGTTATTGTCTAGAAACAGCGGCGTTCACACTAAACAGAGTACCATCAAAATCGGTAGAGAAGACACCGCATGAGATGTGGACGGGCAAAAGGTCGAGTTTGTCTTTTCTTAATATTTGGGGTTGTGAAGCATTTGTCAAGCAACTTCAGTCGGACAAGCTTACAACCAAGTCGGATAAGTTTATTTTCATGGGGTATTTGAGGGAAACCTTGGGTTACTACTTCTACAACCGAGAAGAGGGCAAAGTGTTTGTCGCTCGGAACGGTGTCTTCCTTGAGAAAGAGTTTCTTAGTCGGGGAGTAAGTGGGAGCACGGTGCAGCTCGAAGAAATTCGAGAGGACCGGCTAGTAGCAAGTCGGCAAAAACCTTGGAGGTTGAGCCGGTTGTGGTAGCTGAGACTGCAGCAGCACCTGTACTACGAAGATCGGCAAGATTACGAAGTGTTCGTGATGTATTACTGTTAGACAGTGATGAGCCGACAAATTATTCGAAAGCGATGGTGGGATCTGATTCCGATTCATGGCTTGGAGCCATGAGATCCGAGTTAAAGTCCATGGATGAAAATCAAGTTTGGAACTTTGTTGATCCTCCAGACGGTGCAAGACCCGTCGAGTGCAAATGGGTCTTTAAGAAGAAAACTGATATGGATGGAAATGTTTCCGTCTATAAAGCACGCCTTGTCGTGAAGGGGTTCCGACAAGTTCAAGGAGTTGATTACGATGAGACTTTCTCGCCCGTAGCGATGCTTAAATCAGTTTGGATCATGTTAGCTATAACGGCATATTTCGACTATGAGATATGGCAGATGGATGTCAAAACGGCTTTCCTTAATGGAAATTTAACCGAGGACGTGTATATGATACATCCCGAGGGTTTTGTCGATCCGGCTAATGCTGACAAAGTATTTAAACTTCAAAAATCCATTTATGGGTTGAAGCAAGCATCTCGGAGTTGGAATATTCACTTTGATGAGGTAGTCAAATCGTTTGGCTTCATCAAGAGTGATCATGATTCTTGTTTATACAAGAAGTTTAGTGGGAGCAAAGTAAACTTTCTAATCTTATATGTGGTTGACATATTACTGATTGGAAATGATGTCCAGATGTTGCAAGAAACCAAGGAATCATTGGAAAGGAGTTTCTCAATGAAAGACTTGGGTGAGGCAACATATATCCTCAGAATCCGGATCTATAGAGATAGATCAAGAAGGCTCATTGGATTGAGTCAGAGTACTTATTTGGACAAAGTGTTGAAGAAGTTCAACATGGAATCGTCTAAGAAGGGGTTCTTACCGATGTCCCATGGTGTAAAACTTAGCAAGACTCAGTGTCCTTCGACAACTGATGAGCGAAGTCGGATGAGTGCGATTCTGTATGCTTCTGCAGTAGGATCCATCATGTATGCCATGATTTGAACTAGGCCGGATGTTTACTATGCTCTAAGTGTTGTGAGTAGATACCAGGCTGATCCTAGAGAGATCCACTGGACAACAGCTAAAAATATTCTAAAGTACTTGAGAAGGACTAAGGATATGTTCTTGGTTTATGGTCGTGAAGATGAACTCAGTGTAAAGGGTTACACGGATGCGAGTTATCTTACCGACTCTGATGATTCTCGTTCGCAATCCGGATACGTGTTTATTATAAACGTAGGTGCCGTGAGCTGGAAGAATTCCAAGCAAGAGACTGTGTCTGCGTCTACAACAGAGGCTGAGTATATTGCCGCCTCGGAGGCAGCAAAGGAAGCTGTTTGGATGAGGAATTTACTCATGGATTTTGGTGTGGTTCAGGGCTCGTCCAATCCGTTGGACGTGTATTGTGACAATAATGGTGCTATTGCACAAGCCAAGGAACCTAGACAGCACCAGAAGAACAAGCACATACTCATGCGGTACCACCTGCTTCGCCAGTTCGTGGATCAGGGTGATATCAAGTTATGCAAGCTACACATGGATGCAAATATTGTGGTGAAGGGTTTCACGGCATAGTAAATCAAAGTTTTCTACGGAGCGAATAGAGGGAAAGCCAAGATCTAATCTAGGAGATGCAAACAACGAGAGAGATTGGATTAGATCTTCATACCCTTGAAGATTCGCACAGCGGAACGTTCGTCGGAACGTGGGTGATGTAGTCGTACTCGCTTCTCCTCCTCGCGATCCGATCCGATCTAGCACCACAAGTGGCGGTGCCTTCGTGAGATGCACACGTGCAGCACCTCGACGTCTCCTCCTTCCTCGGACCAGCGAGTATGGTGGAGAGATAGATTGGATCTACAACACGACGGCGTGGTGTATATGGTGGAGAATTTCTGCTGCAGGGCTTCGCCTACAAACAGTCGGGAGGGAGAGAGGAAGGTAGCAAGGCTGCTAGGGCTTGGAGGAAGGTGTGTGGGGGAGGGGGCGCACCACCCCTCTATATATAGAGGGGGGCGGCCAGCCCTTGCCCCTCCTTCAAGCCTATCTCTAGTTTAAACAATTTAAACTCTCCCTTATCTAGAAATCCTATCTCTAGTTTAAACGATTTAAACTCTCCCTTATCTAGAAATTCTATCCCGAGATTTAAACGAGTCAAATCTCTCTAGAATCGGCTGGGCCCTATGGGGCCTTGTGCCCCTGGCCCAATGCGGCCAGGACACTCCCTCATAGGCCCATGCCCCCTCCCGGAAGGTGGGGCCACGTTGGTCCCCTTCCGGAAGGTTCTAGAAGCTTCCGGTACAATACCGATTAACCCGGAACAATTCCGAACTCCAAAAACTGCACTGCCTTATATGAATTTTATTCTCCGGACCATTCCGGAACCTCTCGTGATATCCCGGATCCCATCCGAGACTCCGAACAAAAATTCATAAACCAATTATCCAATCTATCCTAGCGTCGAGACACGTTAAGTGTGTGACCCTGCGGGTTCGAGAATATGCAGACATGATCTTCTATCAATAATCAACAGCGGGGTCTGGGCACCCATATTGACTCCCACACATTCATCGATGATCATATCGGATGAACCACGATGCCAGGATTCAATAAATCCCATATATATATTCCCTTCGTCTCGCGATATTTTACTTGCCCGAGATTCGATCGTCGGTACCGTCATACCTAGTTCAATCTCGTTCACAGCAAGTACTTTACTCGTTCCGTAATCCGATATCACTTTGTGATTAACTCCTTAACCACATGCTTGCAAGCGGTGTTGATATTGATTGCCGAGTGGGCCCGAAGTATATCTCTCCGACTTGGGAGGGACAAATTTCATCTCGATACATACAACCCAACAGATACTTTCCGATCACCTGAGAGACACCTTTATGATCACCCTCTCATAGGATGACGTTTGATGACCTCAAAGCTTTCTTCCGATACCAGGGAGTTGCATTATCTCATGGTCTAAGGAATACAATATTTGACATAGGAAAAGCTTCGCAAAGACGAACACGATGACACGATCTAATTGCTCTGCTTTGTTTGGGTCTATCCGCCA
The DNA here is from genome assembly GCA_910589765.1 of Avena atlantica. Classification (NCBI taxonomy): domain Eukaryota; kingdom Viridiplantae; phylum Streptophyta; class Magnoliopsida; order Poales; family Poaceae; genus Avena; species Avena atlantica. The sequence goes on from OU342739.1 coordinate 35,157,035, forward strand.
TATCATTCTCCCAATGATATGATCTCATTATCAATTGACAACTCATGTCTATGGTTAGGAAACCTTAACCATCATTGATCAATGAGCTAGTCCATAGAGGCGTACTAGGGACACGGTGTTGTTTACAAACCACACAAGTATTAAAGTTTCCGCTTAATACAATTCTAGCATGGAACATAAACTTTATCATGAACAAGAATTATAATAATAACATCTTTATTATTGCCTCTAGGGCATAATTCCAACAGTCTCCCACTTGCAGTAGAGTCAATAATCTAGTTTACATCTGGCAACAATCTCACACCCATGGCACTGAGGTGTTGATCATGTTTTACACGTGGAAGAGGTTTAGTCAATGGATCTGCGACATTCAGATCCGTATGTACTTTGCTAATCTTCAGATCTCCATCTGCTATATAATCTCGGATTATATGAAACTTGCGGTTGATATGCTTGGTCTTTGGATGATATCTTGGTTCCTTAGCGAGTGCTATGGCGCCAGTTTTGTCACACAATATCTCTAGTGGGTCCAATGCACTTGGAACCACGCCAAGCTCAGTGATGAAGTTTCTGATCCAAACTCCTTCACTTGACGCTTCTGCAGCAGCCATGTATTCCGCTTCTACTGTAGATCCCGCGATCACGCTTTGCTTGCAGCTTCTCCAGCTCACAGCTCCTCCATTCAAAATATAAACGTATCCTGTCTGAGATTTAGAATCATCCTTGTCGGTGTCGAAACTAGCATCGACGTAACCTTTTACGACAAGCTGTTCATCACCCCCATAGACTAAGAACATTTCTTTAGTTCTATTTAGGTACTTTAGGATGTTCTTCACGGCTGTCCAGTGTTCCACTCCTGGATCACTTTGATATCTGCTCGTCAAACTAAGAGCATTGGACACATCCGGTCTAGTACACAACATGGCATACATGATGGAACCTATGGCCGAGGCATAAGGCACTTTGCTCATAGATTCCCTATCATTTACCATAGCTGGACACTGAGCCTTGCTCAATATCTTACCTGACAACATAGGCACTGCACCTTTCTTTGCCTTATCCATTCTGAACCTTTTCAGAACTTTGTCTAGGTATGTACTCTGGCTTAAAGCTATCAGGCGTCTTTGTCTATCTCTATAGATTTTGATGCCCAATATATAAGCAGCTTCACCTAGGTCTTTCATTGAAAAACACTTGTTCAAATAATTCTTCACATCGTTAAGCATGTTGATGTCATTTCCGATAATCAATATGTCATCCACATACAGTACCAGAAACGTCACCGAGCTCCCACTCACTTTCTTGTAGATGCAAGCTTCGTAGCAATTTGGAACAAATCCAAAGCTCTTGATCACTTGATCAAAACGAAGGTTCCAACTCCGAGATGCTTGCTTCAGTCCATAAATGGAACGCTGAAGTTTGCATACTTTACTAGCATCCTTAGGATCGACAAAACCCTCAGGTTGCATCATATACAACTCTTCATCAATGTTGCCATTGAGGAAAGCAGTCTTGACATCCATCTGCCATATTTCATAATCATGAAACGCAGCAATTGCTAATAAAATCCGAATGGACTTAAACATCGCTACGGGAGAGAAAGTCTCATCGTAGTCAACACCTTGAACTTGTCGAAAACCTTTCGCGACAAGCCGTGCTTTATAGACGGTAACATTACCATCCGCGTCCGTTTTCTTCTTGAATATCCATTTGCACTCAACGGCCTTTCGGTCGCTAGGAGGATCCACCAAAGTCCATACTTGGTTTTCGCTCATGGATCCCAATTCAGATTTCATGGCTTCCAGCCATTTCTCAGAGTCTGGGCTCATCATCGCTTCCTCATAGTTCGTAGGTTCACTGTCTTCTACCAACAAGACAGTCAAGACAGGGTTGCCGTACCACTCAGGAGGGGCACGCGACCTTGTCGACCTGCGACGTTCAGTAGCAGCATCGTCCGAAGCTTCATGATCCTTGTCATTAGCTTCCTCTATTGTTGGTGCATGCGGCACTGGAACAATTTCAGGTGCTGCGCTACTCTCCAATTCAAGAGAAGGTTCAATAACCTCGTCTAGCTCTACTTTCCTCCCACTCACTTCTTTCGAGAGAAACTCCTTCTCAAGAAAGGAACCGTTCTTTGCGACAAACACTTTGCCTTCGGTTCTGTGATAGAAGGTATACCCAATAGTTTCCTTAGGGTATCCTATGAAGACGCATTTCTCCGCTTTGGGTTCGAGCTTGTCCGGCATCAACTTCTTGACGTAAGCTTCGCATCCCCAAACTTTAAGAAACGACAACTTAGGTTTAGCACCAAACCACAGTTCATACGGTGTCATCTCAACGGATTTAGATGGAGCCCTATTTAAAGTGAATGCAGCGGTTTCTAATGCATCACCCCAAAATGATAACGGCAAATCAGTAAGAGACATCATCGATCGGACCATATCTAATAGGGTTCGATTCCGGCGTTCAGACACACCATTGCGCTGTGGTGTTCCGGGTGGCGTAAGTTGCGAAACAATTCCGCTTGCTTTAAGATGCGTGAGAAAATCATAACTCAAATATTCGCCCCCATGATCGGATCGTAGAAACTTAATCTTTCTGTTACGATGGTTCTCCACTTCATTCTGAAATTCTTTGAACTTTTCAAACGTTTCAGATTTATGTTTCATTAAATAGATATACCCATATCTACTTAAGTCATCGGTAAAAGTGAGGAAATAGCGATATCCACCGCGCGTCGAAACACTCATCGGTCCGCATACATCGGTATGTATGATTTCCAACAAGTCCGTTGCTCGCTCCATCATACCGGAGAACGGGGTTTTGATCATCTTGCCCATGAGGCATGGTTCGCATGTGTCAAATGATTCAAAATCAAGAGACTCCAAAAGTCCATCAGAATGGAGTTTCTTCATGCGCTTTACTCCAATATGACCTAGACGACAGTGCCACAAATAAGTAGTATTATCACTATCTACTTTGCATCTCTTAGCCTCAATGTTATGGATGTGTGTTTCATCCCTTTCGAGATTTAGAAGAAATAAACCATTCACAAGAGGTGCATGACCATAAAAGATGTTACTCATATAAATAGAACAACCATTATTCTCCGATTTAAATGAATAACCGTCTTGCAATAAACACGATCCGGAAATGATGTTCATGCTCAACGCAGGCACATAATAACATTTATTAAGGTTTAAAACTAATCCCAAAGGTAAAACTAAGGAGGGCGTGCCGACGGCCATCACATCAACTCTTGATCCGTTGCCAACGCGCATCGTCACCTCATCCCTCGCAAGCCGCCGTCTATTCCGTAGCTCCTGTTTCGAGTTACAAATATTAGCAACTGAACCGGTATCAAATACCCAGGCACTACAACGAGGGCTAGTAAGGAAAACATCAATAACATGTATATCAAATATACCTTTGATGGTGCCAGCCTTCTTGTCCGCTAAGTACTTCGGACAGTTGCGCTTCCAGTGACCCTTGTCCTTGCAATAGAAGCACTCAGTGTCCGGCTTGGGACCAGACCTGAGCTTCTTCTCAGCAGGGGCATTGCGCTTGCCGCCGCCCTTATTGAAGGGCTTCTTTGCTCCCTTACCTTTCTTAAAGGAGGGCTTGTTGACCATCAACACATGATTATCCTTCTTGATGTCCACTTCCGCAGCCTTCAGCTTTGCGAAGAGCTCGGTGATCGTATCAGTGGAACCAATCTGATTATGAGTCACTACAAAACTTTTGTAGCTGGGAGGGAGTGATTGCAGAACCCTGTCAATATTGAGCTCCTCTGGAATCGTGCATTCCAGTTGCTCAAGGCGTTGAGTGTAGCCCGACATCTTTATGGCGTGCTCACTAATGGAACTCCCTTCCTCCATCTTGCAGTTAAAGAACTTCTCAGAGATCTCATATCTCTCAGAACGGGCTTGAGTCTGAAACATGGTTTTCAGCTCCTCAAGAATCTTCAAAGGGCCCGGGATAGGTTTCAAAACGATTTTGAAGCTCCGGTTCCATAGCAAACAACATGGTGCTCTTAATCACACCATAATCATCTTTGCGCGACTGATAGACAGCTTTCTCATCAGCCGGCGCAGTTGCAGCAGGGGGGTTACCTAACGCTTTCTCAAGGACATAGTCCTTTTGTCCGCCAGACAGAATGATTCTTAGATTGCGGAACCATTTGGTGAAGTTAGACCCATTGTTTCTAAGCTTTTCTTTCTCAGCAAAAACGTTGAAGTTGAAGTTGGACTTGGCCATTGGATCTACAGTATTTGCAAGTACAATTTAGACTATGTTCATGATAAATAGTTCAACTTAATCAAATTACTAGATGAACTCCCACTAAATTCAACATCCCTCAAGTTGTTTAGTGAACACGATCCAAATTCACCACACCTAATCCGATCATCACGAGAAGAGATGTGGTTTCAATGGTGGACAACAAAGTGTCGATCATATCATTCATATGACTCATGCTTAACCTTTCGGTTCTTGTGTTCCGAGGCCATGTCTGTACATGCTAGGCTCGTCAAGTTAGACCCAAGTATTTCCGCGTGTGCAAAAACTGGCTTGCACCCGTTGTATGTGAGCGTAGAGTCTAAGCACCCGATCATCACGTGATGCTTGGACACGACGAACTTTCGCAACGGTGCATACTTGGGGAGAACACAGTTTTTATCTTGATCTTTAAGTGAGGAATCATCTTATAATGCTATCGTCGCGATCTAAGCATGATAAGATACATAAAAGGATAAACATCACATGCATATAACTTTATGTGACATGGTATAGCCAATCTTCGCGCAATGATCTCCATCTTGTGCGTTCCGGCATGATCTCCATCACTCCACCATGATTGCCTCCACCACGAATAGCAACTACAACTATTGCTAACTACTTAGCGATAAAGTAAAGCTATTACATGGCGTATAAGAAGTTGACTCGCAGGTCATACACAATTATAAAGACAACCATATGGATCCTACCGGTTGTGTACTCATCGACATGCAAGTCGTGAAACATTACAAAACATGATCATCGCATACAATATACACATCACATCTTGGGCCATACCATATCACAGAAAACACTCCCTGCAAAAACAAGTTAGACGCCTCTACTTTGTTGTTGCATGTTTTACGTGGCTTTATGGGAGTAGATGCTAAGAACGATTCTTACCTACGGAAAGCCACAACGGTGATATTATGGTTGCCAAACTCCGGTGTTAATCCCATGACAACTATAGTGAGAGAAACTGACATCCACCAGCCGCATGTGTGGAACAAGCCACACGTCAAGTGCGGAGCCGGTCTCGCGAACGACGTCGCGTAAGGTTGGCCTGGACCGCTTCAATCTCACTATCCCGCGTCATAAGAAGAACACAAACAAGAGGCTTGCAACAGAAAACATCAACGCCCGCAACAACCATGTTGCGTTCTACTCGTGAAACACATCTACGCATAGATTTAGCTCTGACACCACTGAAGGGTTTCGCGGCATAGTAAATCAAAATTTTCTACGGAGCGAACAGAGGGAAAGCCAAGATCTAATCTAGGAGATGCAAACAACGAGAGAGATTGGATTAGATCTTCATAACCTTGAAGATTCGCACAGCGGAACGTTTGTCGGAACGTGGGTGATGTAGTCGTACTCGCTTCTCCTCCTCGCGATCCGATCCGGTCTAGCACCACAAGTGGCGGTGCCTCCATGAGATGCACACGTGCAGCACCTCGACGTCTCCTCCTTCCTCGGACCAGCGAGTATGGTGGAGAGATAGATTGGATCTACAACACGACGGCGTGGTGTATATGGTGGAGAATTTCTGCTGCAGGGCTTCGCCTACAAACAGTCGGGAGGGAGAGAGGAAGGTAGCAAGGCTGCTAGGGCTTGGAGGAAGGTGTGTGGGGGAGGGGGCGCACCACCCCTCTATATATAGAGGGGGGGGGGGCGGCCAGCCCTTGCCCCTCCTCCAAGCCTATCTCTAGTTTAAACAATTTAAACTCTCCCTTATCTAGAAATCCTATCTCTAGTTTAAACGATTTAAACTCTCCCTTATCTAGAAATTCTATCCCGAGATTTAAACGAGTCAAATCTCTCTAGAATCGGCTGGGCCCTATGGTGTAGGGTTCGCAGCATAGAAAACAAAAATTTTCCTACGATGTGAACTATATACCAAGATCTATATATACTAGATACAAACAACGGGCGGATGTATATCCGTAGAGAACATACCCTTGAAGACCGACAAAGCTTAACGAGTTCAACTCGTGGTTGATGTAGACGATCTCTTGCCGATCTCAAGATCGAGAGGAAGTCCTAGCGCCGCAAATCAGCAGCGCATCCGTGCTCGCACACACGTTCGAGGCACCGAGCAACCTCCGCCTCCTCGCTCCAGCGATGCAGCGGAAGCACAACTCTTTCTTGCCGAATAGCCACCGGGAACATGTATCTCGCTAGTCCGAGACCATGGGGGATAAATTCTAGAGGGGGAGATAGATCCTTCACGAGGAGGTGTGAGTGAGAAGTGAGAGGAGGGGCTCCTTATATAGGGGAGGGGGGGCAGCCCAAGGGGGCATGGCCGCCGGCCATGGAGGGTGCCCCCACCTCTCCCTCATTCATGTGGGTGGACACTCCACTCACAAAATGGCCCTTCAAATTTCTCCACTCAAAAACCCACTCAAATTCCCATTAAATTTCCACCAAATTTAATGCAAACTCTCATTAAATAAAACTCTTTTATTTTATTCAGAATTTTGTCAATTACTTTAATGACAAACATTCACAAATAACCCCTTGCTAGAATTCTATTTCACATGCATAACCACTTTATGCAATTTCACCCGAAAACCTGTTTCGGTATCTAGTGAAATAAATTCCTGCGCTTGTTCATTCTTTCGGCATGAAACTTTTGCTCCAATTGGATGTCGGTGTCTCTTAAGTGTGTCACCCTACGGTTCGTGAATAATGCGGACATGATCGAGACCCCTCTCAGATCAATAATCAGAAGCGGGATCTGGAGACCCATACTGACTCCCACACATTCAACGATGACTTTCTTGTGATCGTCGGAACCTTTTACGCTAGTATCTTAATCCCTTTGTTTCACGATATATTACATGTCCGAGATTCGATCATTGGTATCTCCATACCTAGTTTAATCTCGTTACCGACATGCACTCTTTTCTCGTTCCTGTGATATAACATTCTAGTGATCAAATCACTTGCTTGCAAGCTAATCAATGTGATATCACCGAGAGGGCCCAGAGTATATCTATCCGTCATTGGGATGAACAAATTCCACTTCTTGATCCATGAGCCTCAACATAACACTTTGTTAGTTCTGAATCCATCTTTATAATCACCCTGTTACGGTGTGACGTTTGATGTTATCAAGAAACTCTTCCGGTGTTAGTGATTGACATGATCTCATGGTCTAAGGACTATGATCACTTTGTAAGTTGTTATAGCAATATAAACTCAATGACTTTGATCGTAATGCTATACTTCGGATGAATGTTCATCACATCATTACACTAATGTTGTGATCCCGTTATTAACAACATCCAATGTCCATGATCAGGAAACCTTGATCATCTTGTTAATCAACGAGCTAGTTTATGAGAGAGGCATAACTAGGAACTTTCTGTTTGTTTATTAAACACACATGTATTAACGTTTCCGTATTAATACAATTATAGCATGCAAAATAAACATCTATCATATACTTGGAATACACATAATAACCACTTTATTATTGCCTCTCAGGGCATATTCCCTTCAGTCTCCCACTTGCACTAGAGACAATAATCTAGTTACATAGTGATAAATCTAACACCCATTGAGTTCTGGTGTTGATCATGTTTTGCTCTAGGGAGAGTTTTAGTCAACGGATCTGCTACATTGAGATCCGTATGTACTTTACAAATCTTTATATCTCCATCCTTGACATGCTCGCGGATGGAGTGAAACCGGCGCTTAATATGCTTGGAATGCTTGTGAGACCTTGGCTCTTTGGCATTGGCAATGGCACCATTGTTGTCACAATAGATCACCATTGGGTCCAATGCGTTTGCCACAACTCCTAGTTCGGATATGAACTCCTTCATCCAAACTGCTTCCTGAGCCGCTTCCGAAGCAGCAACATATTCGGCCTCCGTTGTTGATCCCGCTACCACAGGTTGTTTGGAGCTCCTCCAACTAACCGCTCCACCATTCATGAGAAATACGTATCCGGATTGAGACTTAGAGTCATCCGGATCGGTGTCAAAGCTAGCGTCGACATAACACTTAGCGACGAGCTCTTCTTCACCTCCGTATACAAGAAACATATCCTTAGTTCTTCGTAAGTACTTAAGGATATTCTTGACCGCTATCCAGTGTTCCGAACCTGGATCCGATTGGTACCTACTAGTCAAACTAATAGCATGTGCCACATCCGGTCTTGTACATAGCATGGCGTACATTATAGAGCCTATGGCTGAAGCATAGGGGACTTTGTCCATTATCTCTCTTTCTTCCGCCGAAGCCGGACTTTGAGTCTTACTCAATGTCTTGCCTTGCAACATAGGTAAGAACCCCTTCTTACTTCCGTCCATTTTAAACTTCTTTAAAATCTTATCAAGGTATGTACTTTGCGATAGCCCTATTAGGCGCCTAGATCTATCTCTATAGATCTTTATGCCTAATATGTATGACGCTTCACCTAGGTCCTTCATTGAAAATTTGCTGTTTAGATAACTTTTAACACTGTTTAAAAGTTCTATATCATTTCCGATCAATAATATGTCATCCACATATAATATCAGAAATGCCACATTGCTCCCACTCACTTTCTTGTAAATACAAGCTTCTCCATAAGTTTGGACAAATCCAAACTCTTTGATCACCTCATCAAAGCGGAGATTCCAACTTCGTGATGCTTGCTTCAATCCATAGATGGATCGCTGAAGCTTGCACACCTTGTTAGCATCCTTAGGATCGACAAAACCCTTTGGTTGTATCATATACAACTCTTCTTCAATATTACCATTGAGAAACGCGGTTTTGACATCCATCTGCCATATTTCATAATCGAAATATGCAGCAATTGCTAACATAATCCTAACTGACTTTAGCATCGCTACGGGAGAGAAAGTCTCATCGTAGTCAACTCCTTGAATTTGTCGAAACCCCTTTGCGACAAGTCGAGCTTTATAGATGGTCACATTACCATCAGCATCAGTTTTCCTTTTGAAAATCCATTTGTTCTCCACGGCCTTTCGGTCGTGAGGTAATTCCACCAAGTTCCAAACTTGATTTTCATACATGGATTCCATCTCGGATTTCATGGCTTCTAACCATTTGTTGGAATCCGGGCTCATCATCGCTTCTTCATACGTCGCAGGGTCATTGTTTTCATCAACCATGAAATTTATGACAGGATTTCCGTACAGCTCGGGAGCTGCACGCGTCCTGTTTGACCTGCGAGGTTAGGTAGTACTCTCTTTCGGAGTTTCATGATCATTATCATTAGTTCCCTCTTCAACAGGTGGAGCCAACTCCGGAACAACTTCCGGCGCTGCGCTACTCGCCATACTTTGAAGAGAAGGTTCCACAACCTCTTCGAGTTCTACCTTCCGACTACTCACACCTTTCGCGAGAAACTCTTTCTCTAGAAAGGATCCATTCTTGGCAACAAAAACCTTGCCCTCGGATCTGTGATAGAAGGAATACCCAATAGTTTCTTTAGGGTATCCTATGAAGACGCATTTTTCCGCTTTGGGTTCGAGTTTATCCGGTTGAAGTTTCTTCACATAAACATCGCATCCCCAAACCTTAAGAAATGACAGCTTAGGTTTGTTTCCAAACCACAATTCATACGGTGTCTTTTCAACGGATTTAGATGGTGCCCGATTTAAAGTGAATGCAGCAGTTTCTAGTGCATAACCCCAAAATGACAACGGCAAGTCCGTCAGAGACATCATAGATCGAACCATATCTAATAAAGTACGATTACGACGTTCCGACACACCATTTCGCTGTGGTGTTCCGGCAGGTGTGAGTTGTGAAACAATTCCACACTCTTTCATGTGAGTGCTAAACTCGTAACTTAGATACTCACCTCCACGGTCAGACCGTAGAAATTTGATCTTTCTATTACGATGATTTTCCACTTCATTCTGAAATTCCTTGAACTTTTCAAAGGTTTCAGACTTGTGTTTCATCAAGTAGATATAACCGTATCTACTCAAATCATCCGTGAAAGTAACAAAATAACGATATCCACCTCGCGCCGACACACTCATTGGACCACATACATCAGAATGTATGATTTCCAATAAATCTGTTGCCCGTTCCATTGAACCGGAAAACGGCATTCTAGTCATCTTGCCCATAAGGCATGGCTCACATGTATCAAATGATTCATAATCAAGTGATTCCAAAAGTCCATCTGAATGGAGCTTCTTCATGCGTTTAATGCCAATATGACCTAGACGGCAGTGCCACATATATGCGGATATATCATCATTAAGTTTAATCCTTTTAGCATCAACATTATGAATATGTGTAACATTATCATTGAGATCTAACAGAAATAAACCATTCATCATCGGTGCATGACCATAAAAGATTTCATTCATATAAATGGAACAACCATTGTTCTCAGATTTAAATGAATAACCACTTTGCATCAAACATGATCCAGATACAATGTTCATGCTCAGTGCAGGCACCAGATAACATTTATTTAAGTTTATGACTAATCCCGACGGTAAGTGGAGAGGCAGCGTTCCGACGGCGATTACATCAACGTTTGATCCATTGCCGACAAGCATCTTGACCTCACCCCTTGCTAGCGGTCGCTTGTTCCGCAGCCCCTGATTCGAGTTACAAATATTAGCAACTGAACCGGTATCAAATACCCAGGTGCTACTGCGAGCACTAGTCAAGTACACATCAATAACATGTATATCATATATACCTTTGTTTGCCTTGCCGGCCTTCTTGTCTGCCAGATACTTGGGGCAGTTGCGCTTCCAGTGGCCAGTCCCCTTACAATAGTAGCACTCGGAATCAGACTTAGGTCCAACTCGGGGTTTCTTTTCAGGCGCGGCAACAGGTTTGCCGCCCTTACTTCCCTTCCGTTTTTCCTTCTTGTCTTTCTTGAAACCAGTGTTCCTATTGATCATCAACACTTGATGTTCCTTTTTGATCTCCACTTCTGCAGTTTTAAGCATTGACAGAAGCTCGGGGAGAGACTTCTTCATGCCTTGCATATTATAGTTCATCACGAAGCTCTTATAGCTAGGTGGCAGAGACTGCAGAACACGATGGATGCCTAAGTCAATGGGAATCGTTATTCCCAAGGACACAAGCTTATCGGCGTAACCCGACATCTTGAGTACATGCTCACTAACGGAGCTGTTCTCTTCCATCATGCAGCTAAAGAACTTTTCTGAAGCATTGTATCTCTCTACAACAGCATGTGTGTCGAAAATCATTTTCAACTCACCCATTGTATCAAATGCATTGCCGTTTTCGAAACGCTTTCGAAGTTCCGGCTCTAGCCCATACAATATGCCGCAATGAACTAAGTTGTGGTCCTCCTGACGAGTCTGATAGACATTCTTCTCCTCGTCAGGGGCATCATCAAAAAGTGGGGGGCCTAACGGCGCTTCTAGCACATATTGCTTTTGTGCAGCAGAGAGGAGAATCCTCAAATTCATGGCCCATTCAGTAAAGTTGCTACCGTTCGTTGCTAGTTTCTCTTTCTCCATGAACGCATTGAAATTAAAAGCAGGTGGTGCCATCTACAACAGAATTTGTAAAGTTTAGACTAAGTGTATGATAGATCGAGTTCAACTAATCTATATTACGAATGAACTCCCACTCAAAAGCGACATCCCTCGTGTCCTTTTGGTGATTACATGAACCAAATCCACTACACCAAGTCCGATCATCACGTGAGTTGGTATAGCTTCAAAGGCGAGCATCAAATGGGCATCATATCAACTATATGACTCATGCTTAACCTTTCGGTCTGTGTTCCGAGGCCATGTCTGTACATGCTAGGCTCGCCAAGTTAGAACCTCAGTATTTGCGTGTGTAACTGTTTTACACCCGAAATATGGTCGTGGATCCAAGAACACCCGATCATCACGTGATGTCTTGGAGCGACGAAAACATAATCGGTGCATACTAAAGGAAGAACACATTCTTATCTTGATATTTAAATGAGGGATCATCTTATTATGCTTGACAAAGCGCTAAACAAGCAATATAAGATGCAACCAAACATCATATGTTTATTAGTGAAATTATATGGTTCCCGCAGATGATCTCCATCATGTGCATCATGGTATGATCACTATCATACCTATATGTGTAAATCCAAGGTCTATGGATTTTACACGCTATGTGTGTTGTAAGAGTATCATCTCATACTTCTACTTACAACACTACCATATCATAACACTAGCCCAGCAACAATCTAAACTAGACGCCTCTAATTTATCCATTGCAAGTTTTACGTGGCTTAGGGCTTTCGAGATAGAACCGTTCTTACCTACGAACATGAACCACAACGAGGATAATCAAATTGTTGACAACTCGCTTGCAAAATAGATATTGACTATAGTAGGAGAGACAGACACCCGCTAGCCACTTATGCAAACTAGTTGCATGTCAAGCGTGGAACAGGTCTCATGTGCGAGGACATGTAAAGTTTGTCCGGGCCGCTTCATCCCACTATGCCACCAATATCCAAAATCACAACAAAGGAGCAACAACATGATCATCATCGCCCACATACTCATATGTGTACTACCCGTGTAAAGTATCTACGCATAGATCCGGCTCTGATACCACTGTAGGGTTCGCAGCATAGAAAACAAAAATTTTCCTACGATGTGAACTATATACCAAGATCTATATATACTAGATAAAAACAACGGGCGGATGTATATCCGTAGAGAACATACCCTTGAAGACCGACAAAGCTTAACGAGTTCAACTCGTGGTTGATGTAGACGATCTCTTGCCGATCTCAAGATTGAGAGGAAGTCCTAGCGCCGCAAATCAGCAGCGCATCCGTGCTCGCACACACGTTCGAGGCACCGAGCAACCTCCGCCTCCTCGCTCCAGCGATGCAGCGGAAGCACAACTCTTTCTTGCCGAATAGCCACCGGGAACATGTATCTCGCTAGTCCGAGACCATGGGGGATAAATTCTAGAGGGGGAGAGAGATCCTTCACGAGGAGGTGTGAGTGAGAAGTGAGAGGAGGGGCTCCTTATATAGGGGAGGGGGGCAGCCCAAGGGGGCATGGCCGCCGGCCATGGAGGGTGCCCCCACCTCTCCCTCATTCATGTGGGTGGACACTCCACTCACAAAATGGCCCTTCAAATTTCTCCACTCAAAAACCCACTCAAATTCCCATTAAATTTCCACCAAATTTAATGCAAACTCTCATTAAATAAAACTCTTTTATTTTATTCAGAATTTTGTCAATTACTTTAATGACAAACATTCACAAATAACCCCTTGCTAGAATTCTATTTCACATGCATAACCACTTTATGCAATTTCACCCGAAAACCTGTTTCGGTATCTAGTGAAATAAATTCCTGCGCTTGTTCATTCTTTCGGCATGAAACTTTTGCTCCAATTGGATGTCGGTGTCTCTTAAGTGTGTCACCCTACGGTTCGTGAATAATGCGGACATGATCGAGACCCCTCTCAGATCAATAATCAGAAGCGGGATCTGGAGACCCATACTGACTCCCACACATTCAACGATGACTTTCTTGTGATCGTCGGAACCTTTTACGCTAGTATCTTAATCCCTTTGTTTCACGATATATTACATGTCCGATATTCGATCATTGGTATCTCCATACCTAGTTTAATCTCGTTACCGACATGCACTCTTTTCTCGTTCCTGTGATATAACATTCTAGTGATCAAATCACTTGCTTGCAAGCTAATCAATGTGATATCACCGAGAGGGCCCAGAGTATATCTATCCGTCATTGGGATGAACAAATTCCACTTCTTGATCCATGAGCCTCAACATAACACTTTGTTAGTTCTGAATCCATCTTTATAATCACCCTGTTACGGTGTGACGTTTGATGTTATCAAGAAACTCTTCCGGTGTTAGTGATTGACATGATCTCATGGTCTAAGGACTATGATCACTTCGTAAGTTGTTATAGCAATATAAACTCAATGACTTTGATCGTAATGCTATACTTCGGATGAATGTTCATCACATCATTACACTAATGTTGTGATCCCGTTATTAACAACATCCAATGTCCATGATCAGGAAACCTTGATCATCTTGTTAATCAACGAGCTAGTTTATGAGAGAGGCATAACTAGGAACTTTCTGTTTGTTTATTAAACACACATGTATTAACGTTTCCGTATTAATACAATTATAGCATGCAAAATAAACATCTATCATATACTTGGAATACACATAATAACCACTTTATTATTGCCTCTCAGGGCATATTTCCTTCATATGGGGCCTTGTACCCCTGGCCCAATGCGGCCAGGACACTCCCTCATAGGCCCATGCCCCCTCCCGGAAGGTGGGGCCACGTTGGTCCCCTTCCGGAAGGTTCTAGAAGCTTCCGGTACAATACCGATTAACCCGGAACAATTCCGAACTCCAAAAACTGCACTGCTTTATATGAATCTTATTCTCCAGACCATTCCGGAACCTCTCGTGATATCCCGGATCCCATCCGAGACTCCGAACAAAATTTCATAAACCAATTATCCAATCTATCCTAGCGTCGAGATACGTTAAGTGTGTGACCCTGCGGGTTCGAGAATATGTAGACATGATCTTCTATCAATAATCAACAGCGGGGTCTGGGCACCCATATTGACTCCCACACATTCATCGATGATCATATCGGATGAACCACGATGCCAGGATTCAATCAATCCCATATATATATTCCCTTCGTCTCGCGATATTTTACTTGCCCGAGATTCGATCGTCGGTACCGTCATACCTAGTTCAATCTCGTTCACAGCAAGTACTTTACTCGTTCCGTAATCCGATATCACTTTGTGATTAACTCCTTAACCACATGCTTGCAAGCGGTGTTGATATCGATTACCGAGTGGGCCCGAAGTATATCTCTCCGACTTGGGAGGGACAAATTCCATCTCGATACATACAACCCAACAGATACTTTCCGATCACCTGAGAGACACCTTTATGATCACCCTCTCATAGGATGACGTTTGATGACCTCAAAGCTTTCTTCCGATACCAGGGAGTTGCATTATCTCATGGTCTAAGGAATACAATATTTGACATAGGAAAAGCTTCGCAAAGACGAACACGATGACACGATCTAATTGCTCTGCTTTGTTTGGGTCTATCCACCATATCATTCTCCCAATGATATGATCTCATTATCAATTGACAACTCATGTCTATGGTTAGGAAACCTGAACCATCATTGATCAATGAGCTAGTCCATAGAGGCGTACTAGGGACACGGTGTTGTTTACAAACCACACAAGTATTAAAGTTTCCGCTTAATACAATTCTAGCATGGAACATAAACTTTATCATGAACAAGAATTATAATAATAACATCTTTATTATTGCCTCTAGGGCATAATTCCAACATGTGGATCCATTGACAAAGCCGTTACCACAGCCGAAGCATGAGGCGCACCTGAGAGCCATGGGCATTAGATGCTTAGACATGTGATGTCGGAAGATTGACTCTAGTGCAAGTGGGAGACTGTTGGGAATATGCCCTAGAGGCAATCATGTATGATGATATTTCCCATTGTATTCATAAATATATTAAGTAGTCCTTGTATAAACATCTTATGTGTATCATTGAATATGTGATTCGGTTGTGGAACTATGCATTCATGTTGTTTGTACTAAATATCCTTGGTCATTGAGGTTGTGCTGGACAGACAACTTAGACCAATGTGAAAGTTGGCTTGATGAATCGGTTCCACTTGTCATGGGCATGGAGATGCTATTCCAACTTACACAGACTCGGCTAAAGAGTTTAGCGAGTCGGATTGACCCATATTGAGGTACAACGAACAAGTTGTAATTTGTATATCTCAATCAATGTAATCCTTAGACCTGAGGTTATTGCATAGTCCGAGTTGAGGATCACCGACTTAGGTTCTGTCAAACGCTGATCCATAACTGGGCAGTTATAAAGGCAGAGTTCGGGTCGACTGAGAATCAAGCTGCGTGATGTGAATAACCAAGATGGGATTTTGCCCCTCCACTTGGAGAGATATTCTCTGGGCCCTCTCGTGAGATATGATTCGGAAAGCATGGCCATGCACGACTCGGTTAAGTGTTAACCGAGACGATTGACAAAGAGTTAGTCGGGTGAATCACTTATCTCGGATCGAGAAGAGAGTCGAACTATTTAAGGGATGACAATTATTCGCCTATAGTCTCACAAGGTATATCGTGAGGCAAAAGGGACTCGGACGCAAGTCTCATTGGAAAGGCAAGTTATCATGACTCTTTGGTACTTGGGATTCGGCACGTTCTGCTAGGAGCCGCTACCGACTGATCGATTGAGAGTCGGACTCTAATCATGTACAAGTAGCCATGAGCCTGCGGGGTCACACACTTAAGAGCAGGAGCAAGTTCAGAATGGATCTGAACTGGAAATCTGGTTGGGTTGGACCCGAGCCTGATTTGGACTGAGTAAGTGAGTGGGACTCACAGGGACTAATATTATATGGGCTTTAGTGAATGGGCCGCGCGAGCAGAGCCCACGTTCACTCCCTATATATAGTGGAGCATCGTAACCCAGAAGGGTTAATCGTTGTTCGATTAGGTCATTCCATGTGTTGGAAACCCTAGCTCCATAAAAGTCCTGCCGCCTTAACGAATCTAGAAGTTCGCCGCCGGCGCTCCTCCTTGCACGTGTGGATACTAGCAAGGGTGTTGTACGATCAGCACCAGGACGATTGGATCACAAAGGACTGCACTGCATCAACTGACTCACTTCATCATTAATCTGCAACTGCGCATCTAGTGGTAAACCTCGTGGCCTTCTACCTCAGCTAGATCTTGGGATCACCACGTTAGAGGGGAAATTTTTATTTTATCTCTACGTAGCCCAACAGCCTCCTCCTCCATAGACGCGCGCGGGCCTCCTCCTCCTCGGACGCTGGCGGGCCTCCTCCATGGCCTCCTTCTCGAGCGGCGGCTGCTGGCGGGGCTGGCAAGGTGGCGGATCGAGAGTAGCGGCGACAAGGGGGCTCGGGATCAGGCTAAGATGGGGATATGGGGATGAGAGGGGGGGGGGGGGGCTCAGGCGCACGTGTGGACAAAGCCCAGATAGGTGTAGCGCACTTGGGCATAGTGCGTTGCGGATATCTGTAGCGCACTCCAGGCTAGTGCGCTACGCCTATCGGCTTCCAACGACTGTATAAGATGACTGCAGCCCCACTCTCTAACAACTACACTAGCATATCCCACTGGTTCTGCCCTTAGCTCTATTTTGAATCTATGAGCACCCAGGTTCGAATCCTGGTGCCCACCTTTTTTATTTCAAAAATACATTAAAATGTTCCAAAAAATGCCCAAAAGTGGTGATATATGCCATATCTGTTTTGTTTTATTTTTAAAATGCTTTTAATTATTCCAAAAATGCCCAAAAGTGATAATATATGTCATAAAAGTGCTACAAATAGGATTCAAAGTATAACTAAATTAAATAATAATTTGTCCATGAATATTATAATCTTTTTTTACCAGGCGTTTTACAATATTTTTTGAGCTAGCGTTTTACAATCTTTTTCCCTTCTTTGTCATGGTTGAATAATTTAGCCCCGACACTTTATGTTTCTTCTTTCGAACGAGATACCTTTTTTGGGTAGGGTTGTCCTTTTTCTTCTTGTGATGTATGTTGCTGCATCGTAGTCGTCGTCATCTTCAATCTTTAGATCTCCATACTGGTCGAAGTCTTGCTCGTTGGTGATACGTCTAATTTGCATCACCATTCTATATCATAATTTGCCTCTATTCATTGATATATGTCTTATTATGAGGTATTACTTATGTCTTTTCCTCTGTTTTTGCATGTTGGATGATTCTTGGAGGATGGACTGCCGGAGTTAGGTTTCTGATGGAAAGAGAGGTGTTTTGATGCAATTTCGCGAAGATCAGAAAAATACCAGAAAAATATTGGAAAATTATATTTTCCCAGAAGATGAAGGAAGCCAAAAGGGCAGGCGTATCTGGGACACAGGGGGCCCATACCCCTGGAGGCGGGTCCCCTCGGGCCGCGTCTAGGGCAGGTGTGGCCCATGCATCTTTCGCTCATCCATTCAGCCCGCCCAACCTGGCCGGCCTCCAACTCCGCGCTCTCGCCTATAACTTCCTCTCGGAACCCTAATACCAGGGGATCAACCATAGATATAGTTCCGCCGCCTCTGCGGGGTGGAAAACACCGAGAGAGAAAGAGCTCTCCAGCAAACATATTTCTGCCGGGGAAATTCCTTCCCGGAGAGGGGAGATCATCGCCATCAACACCATCATCAAGCTAGGCTTCATCGGGATCATCATCATCCACACCATCATATCCACCAGCACCATCATCATTACTCCATCCTGCTGTAACAATCGTATTGAATACTTGCTTAGTTCATTACGGGAAACTTTCCTGGTGTTGATTACTATGGTAGTTGATGCTTGTGAGTGGAACCATTGGATTATTGTTTATGTTCAGATTGTTATCCATTACCATATCATATATGATCTTGATCCATATGATGTCTCGTGAGTAGTTCGTTTAGTTCTTGAGGACATGGGAGAAGTCATGTTGTTAGTAGTGGCTTTGTGTTGAGTTATTATTCAATGGTTTAGTATTTAAGTTGTGGTGTTATTCTTCTAGCGGTGTCATGTGAATGTCGACTACATGATACTTCACCATTTATGGGCCTAAGGGAATGCATTGTGTATTTGGCTACTAATTATGGGGTTGCCAGAGTGACAGAAACCTGAACCCCCGTTAGGACACCTTTGCACAAGGGAGTGTAGGATCTCAGAGTTTAAGGCTGTGGTTAGGTTTATATCTTAATTACTTTCCTGTAGTTGCGGATTCTTGCAGGGGGTTTAATCACAATTATGTATTAGTCCAAGTAAGGTTAGTACATTAGCACAGGTTCACCCACACAACACTTACAACACCAAAGAAGGCTACTCAGCTATTTGAAGCGAAAGCACTTGACAGAATTCCCATGTGTCCTCGAGAACGTTTGGTCCTTATAAGTATTTCCACCGGCTTGTCCTTTGCTAAGAAAAGATTGGGCCACTTGCTGCAGTTGTTCGAGTTGTCTTTATTACTTGTACTTTGTTTTGTTGCTTTATCAGAAAACCCCTAAAAATCCGTTTGCTAAGTATTTACAAAGATTTCCTGCTCCAAACCACTAGTCAACACCTTCTGCTCCTCGTTGGGATCGACACTCATATTTATCGAAAGTACTATGATACACCCCCTATACTTGTGGGTCATCAAGACTATTTTCTGGTGCCATTGTCGGGGAGTGAAGCGCTATTGAAGTGTGGAACTGGTAAGGGAAACTTCTACTATGAGTATATCTTTTATTTCTGTTTGTTTCTTTGTTTCCAGTATGGATAACCTACTTGGTTTTATGTTTGGGAAAACTACTACCACTATTAGGGTAGTAGATGAACCACCACATGTTGAGATAGATCCTTTTAAGATACCTACAAGTATTGTTGATCGTGTTATGGATAATTATTATTTAGTGGATGGAACTATCCATCCTGGTGATCATTTGCTTTTTATCCATGAATTATGCGGGTTGTTTAAGTGTGCAGGTATCACAACTAAACAGGGGAAGAAGAAGTTACTCTCCATATCCTTAAAAGGGAGAGCTGAAGAATGGTATAAGCTGCTGAAGAATGGACAATCCATGGAATGGGAGGAAATAACATCTCTCTTTTATTCTAAATTTTATCCTCCTAGTGAGATTCATAAGGATAGAAATCTGATATATAACTTTTGGCCTCGTGATGGAGAGAGTACAACTCAAGCTTGGGGGAGATTGAAGTTACTAATGCTTAAAAGTCCTATTCATGAACTCCCTAACAATATTTTTATCAATAAATTTTATGCTAGGCTTTCTCTTCATGATAAGGATTTTCTAGATGCTTCTTGTGCTAGATCATTCACACGTATGAAGGAAGAAGCTAAATGGGATCTCCTAGACCATATTCAAGACAACACTTAAGCTTGGGAGAATGACAAAGGAAGAAAGTCTGGTATAAACTATGATTATGAATGCATTAAATCTTTTATGGGAACTGATGACTTTCGTCAAATTAGCAATGAGTTTGGTCTTGATTCCCAAATTATTGCCAACTGTTTTAAGGCCTTTGCCTCTTACATAGAAATTCCCAAGAATAAGTGGAATAAATACCATGCACCTTATAAAGATGTTGTTAGTCATGTTCCCTTTAGAAGTACTGAAGTTTGTACTACTAATCATATTGTGCCTGAACCTCATGTTGAGAAAGTTCCTTTCCCAGCTAAGGTAAAGCAGTATCCTATGATTATTAGTGCAAATAACAAAGGTACAATGAAAACTGTGGAGCCTAGTGAGTAAATTAATATTGAGCCTGCGGTAGCTATTATGAAAGACCATGTCGCTAGAAATATAGAGGATGAGCACATTGTCTTCTATGAAGACGCTTCTAATATTATCTCTCATCCTAGTAATGCTATAAAGGCTAGTGTTCCTGTGCTTTCTGTTAAAATTGGTGATCATTGCTACTATGGTTTATGTGATATTGGTGCTAGTTCTAGTGCTATTCCTTATGAGCTTTACAGGGAAATTATGCATGAGATTGGTCCTTGTGAGCTTGAGGACATTGATGTCGTTATTCACCTTGCTAATAAGGAAACCATTTGCCCCATTGGTATTGTAAGAGATGTGGAGGTTCTCTGCGGTAAGATTAAGTATCCTGCTGATTTTCTAGTGCTTAATTCAACAGCTAGCAAAACTCGTCCTATCATTTTTGGTAGACCTTTCTTGAAAACTTGTGGAGCTATTATAGATTGTAATAAGGAGAAAGTTTTAACTAAGTTTGATGGATATTCTTATGAGTTTACTTTTCCAAATTTGCCAAAGCTCCTTGTGAAAATAGCTTGCCTAATGAAGATTTCAGGATAGGATAACTTGCTTCTATTGATCTAGTTTATGACCTTGGACCTCTTTTTGATGACTGTAAGTATGCTCATTCTGATGATAAAGTTGTTGCCAATGACAGTTATATTGTCAAATTTATTCAAAGTGCTACTGAAGTTATTATGAGAGAGGGAAACATGGTTTTATGCATCTCAATAATGTTAAGTTTCCCCGTTTTATGTTGAAAGCTTTGAAGTTGCATTTGTTTTGTCTTCCTATGGTAGTGGCTTTTTGTTTCAAAAATTTGTTTTCTCATGATACCCCCATGCATAGGAAGTGGGTTAGACTCAAATGTGTTGGGTATTTGCTTCTTGATGCTCTCTTTCACTTCAAATATTTATCTCCTATGTGAGCATTTTTGAAATTTTCAAGCCTAACTTAAAGGCATTAAAGAAAAGTACTTCTTGGGAGAAAACCTAATAGTTTTGTCGAGTCTTGGAAGTTATTACCTCAGTAATAACCACTCCTTATCTGTGACACCCCCGGGATTAGGGCTAGACAAATCCCAGACCTCTGTCTGATACCAGCCTAACCTAAATCTCGAAAGCATACTGTTAGGGGTCTCAACCTAATAAGATAGAGCCCCCTGTGTTTTACAATGCTAGTCCCTGGATCAATAGCTAGCATCCACAGTTAAGATGTAATATCAAGATACAAAGGTCATAACATAACTTTATAACCAGGAATAACATAATTTTATTACATCATACATAGCTCATTGGGCTATTACATTACATTGCAGCGGAATAACTATAGTCATGGGGTCCTTTATCTTCAAAGTGCCACAGGCAGATGTTGGTTGTAGACTTTGTAATCCTAATCAAACAATCTTCACTAAAATCAATCAAACCTGCAACATTACAAGTTACAGCCACAAGGGTCAATACATTGGAATTGTATTGGCAAGTTTCACTACTATGTGGAATATAAGTGGATCCTATCATTACATGCAAATTTGGCTAAGTAGAGTTTCAGGCTCATTTGCATAAAGCAATATTTTATCCTATCTTTTCAAAGTGGTTTTGGTCCTTTGTCAAATCTCTTTTCAAAAATCTCTTGAACTCCTTGGTAAAAACTCAAGTGTTCAAGTCCTTGTCAAAAATCCCTTGAGCTACTTGGTAACCCCAAGTACATCAAGTTTTTATCAAAATCTCATGAGTCCCTTGGTAACCCCAAGTACATCATGCTCTTGAGCATCTTGGTAAACCCCAAGTGCAACAAGCTTAACAAAATCTCTTTGAATTCCTTGGTACCCCCAAGTGCATCAAGTTTTTATATTAGAAATTGGAATGTCGAGATTTCCCATGGTTCAAACTGTAGTTGCTCAGTATTGTCCATAACCGGGGACACGGCTAAGTACTTAGATTTTATTAACTTCTGCAGAAGGAGTACACTTTACCCACATGACACATTCCCATCTTGTTGCCACCAGTGGCCTACTGGATTAGTGCTCACCAAGATGGAGTACTGGCAGACTGGGAGTGTGACGAAGTCTTTCCAAAAGGTCCTTCCATACATCATTGCTAGCTTGTCTTCAGCCCCCATGAAGCATTCCAGATCCCCATGTCCGGTAACTAAAGACAATGTATGGGTCTTCCTAATGTAGTTGACTAAGCCAGAGCCATAATAGCATGTGGTTGTACACGAAAGCCACAATTGGAGAAACATGTTCAATCTCTAAGTTTCCTAGGTGGTTTCCATTTGGAGCACAACACAAAGTGATAGCCATAGACATGGTCCCTTTTGTTGCCACCTTCTCCAAAACTTAAAGTGTCCACCACCTAGGTGGTTCATTGAGTCCTTGTTTTATTATGTAAAACACAAGTCCTTTTCTCAACCTTTGTAAAATCTCAACATGTATCTCTTTTCAAAACATAGCAGGGCTAAGCATGTACAACTTCAATATTTTCACTAAGGAGTGTATAGGGGATCCTATTAGGATTAGCATAGCATAAGTATAAACATTTTCATGCATGTTTACAAAATCCACTAAGTATAATGAAAATAGTAGGTCATTTGTATGATAGTGTAACTTGCCTTTTTTGGTAGGGAATGAGGTTTTACTCTTGGTCTTGCTAGTCTCACACTTTGTTAATTTCACTACAATCAATCAAGCAAGCATAGTATCAAATAACATTCCAAACCAATATTCAAACAATATTTCACACACACAAAGTAATGGTTCCTAAGTCTTGTAAAAAAGAGGGTTCTATTGTAAAGTTGGTCTCTACTAGGTTTATAAACTTTGTAAGATCCACATTGGTCATTTACTAAAATGGCAAAGTCATTTGTTAGAGGGTTTTGCTCAAAATCCATTTTAAAATCCATTCAACATTTTATGTGGTGAAAATTATTCTTTTTAAAGTGAAACTTTGTATCTTTCAACAAGTGAGTTGCCTTTGGCAAGGCTTTGGTGTTTTGGGTCAGTAAGTTTGATTCATAACCTTTTCCCAAGTTTTTCTTGCAAAAACATTTCTAAAATAAAATCAATGAGTTTCATTTGGCTAGAAAATGACTAAGTTAACTAATTCATCATAAATTTTACCAAAATCATTTTTAGCACTTTGGGTTGGTTACTAGGGTCAGTAGGGTCACACAAATCCATTTGCAAAAGTTTTAATTCTAAAATCCAATTTTAAACAATTTTTATACTCTAAATAAGCATACATTTGATTCTGTAAAAACAAGCAAGTTAACAGTTACTATTTACTAAACCAAGGGCATGGTTGGCTAGGGCTTGTTCTCCTGATTTGATTGATATAAAATTTGCAAAATTTGGACGTGTGGTTCGAAAGTTACAAGGGTTTGAAAATCCTATCTAAATCAGATTTCAATCTGTTTTTAAATCGAACAGGTGACACGCGGCGTGTTCTTACTGGCCGATACCGGTTCGGCCGGATCGGGCGACGCTGGCCGTTGGATCTAACTATCAACACGCGGCTCAGATCGATGCATACCCCTTCGCTCTACCTTCTATCTTATCCAACGGATCAAAATCGGACGGCTCTCAGTGCCCCGACCATAAGCTGGCGGCGCTGGGCTCTGACGCGCGGCGGCGGCGGCTCGTCAGTGGTGTCGCCGGCGTTACAGGAAGCGAGAAGAAGGGAGAGGATGTTAACCGTGTTCGTAGATGCCTGGGGAAACTTAAGGAGGCACTGGCTGGTGAAGGGGCGCACGGTTTCCTGGGAAATTGCTCGCCGGAGCTTCTACTGGCGCCAGGAGCTTCTACTCGTCGACGGGGACGGGGTTGCAGACCACGCGCGAGAGTTTGGCGAGTATCTGGAGAGGCAGAGGACACAGACTAATCAAGGGGCATGCCTCACTGATCAAGGCGCGAACGGAGTCGAGTGCCAGAGCTCACCGGAGTTGCGGGGTCGTCGGTGGTCGTCGTGGACGAGGATAGGGAGCGCCCTAAGACAAACGGAGGGTACGGTTAGGTTCGTAAGCGAGAGGCGAGTATGTGTGCATCATCGAGATGGGGAGGGGGCGGTCAGATGTTACCTGGAAGACTCGCCGGAGTAGGGAAGACGCGGCGGCGCGGCCAGATGTTGTCGTTGGCGAGGCTCAGAGGTTCCCGCGGTCAAGTGGATGGTACGGGGAGAAAGGTCTGGGAGTGGGGAAGCTGCCAGGGTGCTTGGGGAGGCTCGGGGCGGTGTGTGCTGGTCGGATTCCGCTGGAGAAGGTCGCCGGAGTTGGTGAGGTTGCAGTGGCCAATTGGAGCAGCACTGGGGCGGAGAGGAACTGGAACCAGAGGGAAAACGGAGAGGAGTGACTGGCGATTTATCACGCGTGCTTACTGCGGCTTTTACTCGTGGCATTAAAGCGAATTAAGCCTGAGGAATTACGTCTGCAACGGCGAAGTGAGAAGAAGAACAGCTCGCGGGGTGGGGAAGAAGAGGGCCTGTGGTGGGGTCTGGTGGCAGTGAGAGAAAGGGAGAAAGGGAGGGGTCCACTGGTCATAGGCTATGCGGGTGAAAGACTGAGTGAGGAAAACGGTTCGGAAAAATAAGAGGAGGTGGGTTGCGAGTTGGGTCGTTGGGCCAGATTTGTTGGGATGTTCTATTTTTTTTCTGTCTAATTCTTTTTCCTTTTTCTATTTCTATTTCCTGATTTGTATTTCAAACAAACAATCCAATCAACCATATAAATTCAAACAAACACCACATTTCAATTCTTTGAACTTGGTTCTGTTTATCATCATAACAAATTCCAGAATAAAATATTATTTTTATATTTAACTTAGGATCCATTTAATAATCAAATAAAATGGGTCTTAGTTATGAAATCAAATAGAGTTTGATTTTATTAACCAAAATCTTTATTTGAAACCTAAATATTTTCCAATTCAAATTAGTAGGTTTAATTTGGGAAATATATAATATTGAGAAATTTGTTTTAAAACAAACTAACCTTTTATTTTAGTGTCCATTTATTAATTAACATAATAGGCTTTCATTATTAAATCCAATAGGACTTGTTTTATTGAGATATTTATCTTCAAATCAAAAATAGAGTCAAAACACTTTAGTAGATTTTATTTGTGAATATAAAATACTTAGAAAACTTATTTTAAATATTTTAATAAGTTTTGATGTTTTCAATTAAATTGGTAAGACCTTTTATTTTAAGAGTGTTTGGATATTAATTATTTTATTTAATAAATCCTTTATTATTTTTAATTAAACCTTTGTTATTTTATTTAAAATAAATTGTTTTAATTCAAAAGCTTGGCCAAGTTTTATTTTGGTTTTATAAAATAACCCTTATTTGTAAATCCATCTTTTCTTTTGAATATCAAATCCTTTTATTAAAAGATCAAAAATAGTAATTCCAAAACATTTTAATTTCCTTTATCAAATATTTATCTTTAAGAATCCCTTTATGATTTTATTTAATTCTAATAGGTTTGAAGTTCCATTTGAGTTCAAAAGTTTCTTCTGGCTCTGAAATTTAAGCAAAGTTTTATTTTATTCATTTATTTTCACATTACAAGATTTGGAAATCTTGGGATGTGACAGGCTACCACCCTTAAAAATAAATCTCGTCCCGAGATTTGGGGAAGCTAGGGTTTCAAGCAAGTTCAAACAACTAGGGTTCTACCACCCTTAAAAATTTTCAAACAAAATTACATGTTGGCCTTCCTGGGTCCTGGATAAAATTTCCTTATTGCAAACATTTGCTTGTTTCTTAGGTTTCCATTCTTGACTCATGGGCCAAGATTGAGTTTCTCCATAGGCTTGTTCAACTTGTTTTTCATCCTTTCTGGACAGTTGCTTGCATAGTGTCCTGGATTCTTGCAGTTGAAACAATTAATGTCCTTGAGTTCTTTGCGTTGCTCTTTTGGGCAAGTTGCTACATAGTGGCCTGGTTCATTACAATTGTTACACCATACTTGGTCAATTCCTTTATTCTTTATGTTCCCTGGACATGCACTGGAGTAGTGTCCCATTTCCTTACATTTACGACATTGCACAAGGCTCATGTCTTGCTTGGGCTTCTTGATTTTCCTAGATCCTTTGAATTGGGTTGTCTTGTTAGGAGGTAGAAGTGGTCCTTTTCCTTTGGTAGACTTGGATCCTTCTTGTTTCCTTTGTTCCACCATGGCATAGATTGGGCATAGGCCAGGAGTATGATCACTTCCCTCACAAAGGTAGCAAGTAGCTTGAGAGGTAGGGCATTCACCAACAGAATGATTTTCTTCACAGTTTGGGCATTGTCCTTCATGCTCTTTGGAAGTATGATCCTTGTCTCCACAAATAATGCAAGCTGGGGCTCCATCTAGAACAACATTCTTGTCATCCTTGCTATCATACTCTTTTCTAGGATAATTTTCTTCCATGCTAATCATTTGATTAGTCACTTTAAGCATTAGTTGAGATTGTTCCTCCAGAAATTTTTGAAGTGCTGGGTCTTCATTACTATTGTTGGCTAGGAACTGAGCTGTCAGTTGGTTCAACTGATGCTGGGTTGCTAAGAGCTCTCCTAAGTTGTCAGCTTGGTTGGTGTTGGTGTCATCAACCTTGGAGTCCTTTGGGGTAGTCATCTGTTTGGGTTGATGGGAGATTAGAATGGGCAAGATATTTCTAAGGAATCAATTCTTCTCACACACATCACAATTCACACAAGCAATGTGCATGCAATTACAAACAAACATTTCACTCAAACAAGGTTCAATCACATACTTAGGCAACAAAATATTTTTGTTACACCACATAAGTTGGTGGTTTATCTTAACTAAATTATGGTGGTCCATCTATATGGTTTCCTTGTGATCCTTCCTTCCTTCTTCTTTTATGGGATCATGGTTTCTTTTGAGAAAAACTCTTGATCACAATATTTCAAAGTTGTTGTTGGTTTCTTCTTATTTTGCATTCCCTCAGTCTCTAACTCTTGAGCAAGATTTTCTTGTTTCACTTGTGGTCCTTAGTAGTTTTCAAGTTGGAAGTCCTTGGGAAATATGCTGAAGATGTTGAAGTCATTAGAGTTGAAGAAGTTGAAGAAGTCCTTTGTACATGGTGTAGTCTTTGGCCATAGGGTAGGCTTTTCCATCAAGTTGAAATAGAAGAGATGTAGAGTTGAAACCAAAATGGTTGAGGATAGAGTTTACAAGATTTTGTAAATAAGTTTTTGGAACAAAAATACAACTCCTATTTTTCTAAGGGTTTTTGTCCAATCCTAGGTTTACAAATCCTACAGGCAACACAATGCTCTGATACCATCTGTTAGGGGTCTCAACCTAATAAGATAGAGCCCCCTGTGTTTTACAATGCTAGTCCCTGGATCAATAGCTAGCATCCACAGTTAAGATGTAATATCAAGATACAAAGGTCATAACATAACTTTATAACCAGGAATAACATAATTTTATTACATCATACATAGCTCATTGGGCTATTACATTACATTGCAGCGGAATAACTATAGTCATGGGGTCCTTTATCTTCAAAGTGCCACAGGCAGATGTTGGTTGTAGACTTTGTAATCCTAATCAAACAATCTTCACTAAAATCAATCAAACCTGCAACATTACAAGTTACAGCCACAAGGGTCAATACATTGGAATTGTATTGGCAAGTTTCACTACTATGTGGAATATAAGTGGATCCTATCATTACATGCAAATTTGGCTAAGTAGAGTTTCAGGCTCATTTGCATAAAGCAATATTTTATCCTATCTTTTCAAAGTGGTTTTGGTCCTTTGTCAAATCTCTTTTCAAAAATCTCTTGAACTCCTTGGTAAAAACTCAAGTGTTCAAGTCCTTGTCAAAAATCCCTTGAGCTACTTGGTAACCCCAAGTACATCAAGTTTTTATCAAAATCTCATGAGTCCCTTGGTAACCCCAAGTACATCATGCTCTTGAGCATCTTGGTAAACCCCAAGTGCAACAAGCTTAACAAAATCTCTTTGAATTCCTTGGTACCCCCAAGTGCATCAAGTTTTTATATTAGAAATTGGAATGTCGAGATTTCCCATGGTTCAAACTGTAGTTGCTCAGTATTGTCCATAACCGGGGACACGGCTAAGTACTTAGATTTTATTAACTTCTGCAGAAGGAGTACACTTTACCCACATGACACATTCCCATCTTGTTGCCACCAGTGGCCTACTGGATTAGTGCTCACCAAGATGGAGTACTGGCAGACTGGGAGTGTGACGAAGTCTTTCCAAAAGGTCCTTCCATACATCATTGCTAGCTTGTCTTCAGCCCCCATGAAGCATTCCAGATCCCCATGTCCGGTAACTAAAGACAATGTATGGGTCTTCCTAATGTAGTTGACTAAGCCAGAGCCATAATAGCATGTGGTTGTACACGAAAGCCACAATTGGAGAAACATGTTCAATCTCTAAGTTTCCTAGGTGGTTTCCATTTGGAGCACAACACAAAGTGATAGCCATAGACATGGTCCCTTTTGTTGCCACCTTCTCCAAAACTTAAAGTGTCCACCACCTAGGTGGTTCATTGAGTCCTTGTTTTATTATGTAAAACACAAGTCCTTTTCTCAACCTTTGTAAAATCTCAACATGTATCTCTTTTCAAAACATAGCAGGGCTAAGCATGTACAACTTCAATATTTTCACTAAGGAGTGTATAGGGGATCCTATTAGGATTAGCATAGCATAAGTATAAACATTTTCATGCATGTTTACAAAATCCACTAAGTATAATGAAAATAGTAGGTCATTTGTATGATAGTGTAACTTGCCTTTTTTGGTAGGGAATGAGGTTTTACTCTTGGTCTTGCTAGTCTCACACTTTGTTAATTTCACTACAATCAATCAAGCAAGCATAGTATCAAATAACATTCCAAACCAATATTCAAACAATATTTCACACACACAAAGTAATGGTTCCTAAGTCTTGTAAAAAAGAGGGTTCTATTGTAAAGTTGGTCTCTACTAGGTTTATAAACTTTGTAAGATCCACATTGGTCATTTACTAAAATGGCAAAGTCATTTGTTAGAGGGTTTTGCTCAAAATCCATTTTAAAATCCATTCAACATTTTATGTGGTGAAAATTATTCTTTTTAAAGTGAAACTTTGTATCTTTCAACAAGTGAGTTGCCTTTGGCAAGGCTTTGGTGTTTTGGGTCAGTAAGTTTGATTCATAACCTTTTCCCAAGTTTTTCTTGCAAAAACATTTCTAAAATAAAATCAATGAGTTTCATTTGGCTAGAAAATGACTAAGTTAACTAATTCATCATAAATTTTACCAAAATCATTTTTAGCACTTTGGGTTGGTTACTAGGGTCAGTAGGGTCACACAAATCCATTTGCAAAAGTTTTAATTCTAAAATCCAATTTTAAACAATTTTTATACTCTAAATAAGCATACATTTGATTCTGTAAAAACAAGCAAGTTAACAGTTACTATTTACTAAACCAAGGGCATGGTTGGCTAGGGCTTGTTCTCCTGATTTGATTGATATAAAATTTGCAAAATTTGGACGTGTGGTTCGAAAGTTACAAGGGTTTGAAAATCCTATCTAAATCAGATTTCAATCTGTTTTTAAATCGAACAGGTGACACGCGGCGTGTTCTTACTGGCCGATACCGGTTCGGCCGGATCGGGCGACGCTGGCCGTTGGATCTAACTATCAACACGCGGCTCAGATCGATGCATACCCCTTCGCTCTACCTTCTATCTTATCCAACGGATCAAAATCGGACGGCTCTCAGTGCCCCGACCATAAGCTGGCGGCGCTGGGCTCTGACGCGCGGCGGCGGCGGCTCGTCAGTGGTGTCGCCGGCGTTACAGGAAGCGAGAAGAAGGGAGAGGATGTTAACCGTGTTCGTAGATGCCTGGGGAAACTTAAGGAGGCACTGGCTGGTGAAGGGGCGCACGGTTTCCTGGGAAATTGCTCGCCGGAGCTTCTACTGGCGCCAGGAGCTTCTACTCGTCGACGGGGACGGGGTTGCAGACCACGCGCGAGAGTTTGGCGAGTATCTGGAGAGGCAGAGGACACAGACTAATCAAGGGGCATGCCTCACTGATCAAGGCGCGAACGGAGTCGAGTGCCAGAGCTCACCGGAGTTGCGGGGTCGTCGGTGGTCGTCGTGGACGAGGATAGGGAGCGCCCTAAGACAAACGGAGGGTACGGTTAGGTTCGTAAGCGAGAGGCGAGTATGTGTGCATCATCGAGATGGGGAGGGGGCGGTCAGATGTTACCTGGAAGACTCGCCGGAGTAGGGAAGACGCGGCGGCGCGGCCAGATGTTGTCGTTGGCGAGGCTCAGAGGTTCCCGCGGTCAAGTGGATGGTACGGGGAGAAAGGTCTGGGAGTGGGGAAGCTGCCAGGGTGCTTGGGGAGGCTCGGGGCGGTGTGTGCTGGTCGGATTCCGCTGGAGAAGGTCGCCGGAGTTGGTGAGGTTGCAGTGGCCAATTGGAGCAGCACTGGGGCGGAGAGGAACTGGAACCAGAGGGAAAACGGAGAGGAGTGACTGGCGATTTATCACGCGTGCTTACTGCGGCTTTTACTCGTGGCATTAAAGCGAATTAAGCCTGAGGAATTACGTCTGCAACGGCGAAGTGAGAAGAAGAACAGCTCGCGGGGTGGGGAAGAAGAGGGCCTGTGGTGGGGTCTGGTGGCAGTGAGAGAAAGGGAGAAAGGGAGGGGTCCACTGGTCATAGGCTATGCGGGTGAAAGACTGAGTGAGGAAAACGGTTCGGAAAAATAAGAGGAGGTGGGTTGCGAGTTGGGTCGTTGGGCCAGATTTGTTGGGATGTTCTATTTTTTTTCTGTCTAATTCTTTTTCCTTTTTCTATTTCTATTTCCTGATTTGTATTTCAAACAAACAATCCAATCAACCATATAAATTCAAACAAACACCACATTTCAATTCTTTGAACTTGGTTCTGTTTATCATCATAACAAATTCCAGAATAAAATATTATTTTTATATTTAACTTAGGATCCATTTAATAATCAAATAAAATGGGTCTTAGTTATGAAATCAAATAGAGTTTGATTTTATTAACCAAAATCTTTATTTGAAACCTAAATATTTTCCAATTCAAATTAGTAGGTTTAATTTGGGAAATATATAATATTGAGAAATTTGTTTTAAAACAAACTAACCTTTTATTTTAGTGTCCATTTATTAATTAACATAATAGGCTTTCATTATTAAATCCAATAGGACTTGTTTTATTGAGATATTTATCTTCAAATCAAAAATAGAGTCAAAACACTTTAGTAGATTTTATTTGTGAATATAAAATACTTAGAAAACTTATTTTAAATATTTTAATAAGTTTTGATGTTTTCAATTAAATTGGTAAGACCTTTTATTTTAAGAGTGTTTGGATATTAATTATTTTATTTAATAAATCCTTTATTATTTTTAATTAAACCTTTGTTATTTTATTTAAAATAAATTGTTTTAATTCAAAAGCTTGGCCAAGTTTTATTTTGGTTTTATAAAATAACCCTTATTTGTAAATCCATCTTTTCTTTTGAATATCAAATCCTTTTATTAAAAGATCAAAAATAGTAATTCCAAAACATTTTAATTTCCTTTATCAAATATTTATCTTTAAGAATCCCTTTATGATTTTATTTAATTCTAATAGGTTTGAAGTTCCATTTGAGTTCAAAAGTTTCTTCTGGCTCTGAAATTTAAGCAAAGTTTTATTTTATTCATTTATTTTCACATTACAAGATTTGGAAATCTTGGGATGTGACAGGCTACCACCCTTAAAAATAAATCTCGTCCCGAGATTTGGGGAAGCTAGGGTTTCAAGCAAGTTCAAACAACTAGGGTTCTACCACCCTTAAAAATTTTCAAACAAAATTACATGTTGGCCTTCCTGGGTCCTGGATAAAATTTCCTTATTGCAAACATTTGCTTGTTTCTTAGGTTTCCATTCTTGACTCATGGGCCAAGATTGAGTTTCTCCATAGGCTTGTTCAACTTGTTTTTCATCCTTTCTGGACAGTTGCTTGCATAGTGTCCTGGATTCTTGCAGTTGAAACAATTAATGTCCTTGAGTTCTTTGCGTTGCTCTTTTGGGCAAGTTGCTACATAGTGGCCTGGTTCATTACAATTGTTACACCATACTTGGTCAATTCCTTTATTCTTTATGTTCCCTGGACATGCACTGGAGTAGTGTCCCATTTCCTTACATTTACGACATTGCACAAGGCTCATGTCTTGCTTGGGCTTCTTGATTTTCCTAGATCCTTTGAATTGGGTTGTCTTGTTAGGAGGTAGAAGTGGTCCTTTTCCTTTGGTAGACTTGGATCCTTCTTGTTTCCTTTGTTCCACCATGGCATAGATTGGGCATAGGCCAGGAGTATGATCACTTCCCTCACAAAGGTAGCAAGTAGCTTGAGAGGTAGGGCATTCACCAACAGAATGATTTTCTTCACAGTTTGGGCATTGTCCTTCATGCTCTTTGGAAGTATGATCCTTGTCTCCACAAATAATGCAAGCTGGGGCTCCATCTAGAACAACATTCTTGTCATCCTTGCTATCATACTCTTTTCTAGGATAATTTTCTTCCATGCTAATCATTTGATTAGTCACTTTAAGCATTAGTTGAGATTGTTCCTCCAGAAATTTTTGAAGTGCTGGGTCTTCATTACTATTGTTGGCTAGGAACTGAGCTGTCAGTTGGTTCAACTGATGCTGGGTTGCTAAGAGCTCTCCTAAGTTGTCAGCTTGGTTGGTGTTGGTGTCATCAACCTTGGAGTCCTTTGGGGTAGTCATCTGTTTGGGTTGATGGGAGATTAGAATGGGCAAGATATTTCTAAGGAATCAATTCTTCTCACACACATCACAATTCACACAAGCAATGTGCATGCAATTACAAACAAACATTTCACTCAAACAAGGTTCAATCACATACTTAGGCAACAAAATATTTTTGTTACACCACATAAGTTGGTGGTTTATCTTAACTAAATTATGGTGGTCCATCTATATGGTTTCCTTGTGATCCTTCCTTCCTTCTTCTTTTATGGGATCATGGTTTCTTTTGAGAAAAACTCTTGATCACAATATTTCAAAGTTGTTGTTGGTTTCTTCTTATTTTGCATTCCCTCAGTCTCTAACTCTTGAGCAAGATTTTCTTGTTTCACTTGTGGTCCTTAGTAGTTTTCAAGTTGGAAGTCCTTGGGAAATATGCTGAAGATGTTGAAGTCATTAGAGTTGAAGAAGTTGAAGAAGTCCTTTGTACATGGTGTAGTCTTTGGCCATAGGGTAGGCTTTTCCATCAAGTTGAAATAGAAGAGATGTAGAGTTGAAACCAAAATGGTTGAGGATAGAGTTTACAAGATTTTGTAAATAAGTTTTTGGAACAAAAATACAACTCCTATTTTTCTAAGGGTTTTTGTCCAATCCTAGGTTTACAAATCCTACAGGCAACACAATGCTCTGATACCATCTGTTAGGGGTCTCAACCTAATAAGATAGAGACCCCTGTGTTTTACAATGCTAGTCCCTGGATCAATAGCTAGCATCCACAGTTAAGATGTAATATCAAGATACAAAGGTCATAACATAACTTTATAACCAGGAATAACATAATTTTATTACATCATACATAGCTCATTGGGCTATTACATTACATTGCAGCGGAATAACTATAGTCATGGGGTCCTTTATCTTCAAAGTGCCACAGGCAGATGTTGGTTGTAGACTTTGTAATCCTAATCAAACAATCTTCACTAAAATCAATCAAACCTGCAACATTACAAGTTACAGCCACAAGGGTCAATACATTGGAATTGTATTGGCAAGTTTCACTACTATGTGGAATATAAGTGGATCCTATCATTACATGCAAATTTGGCTAAGTAGAGTTTCAGGCTCATTTGCATAAAGCAATATTTTATCCTATCTTTTCAAAGTGGTTTTGGTCCTTTGTCAAATCTCTTTTCAAAAATCTCTTGAACTCCTTGGTAAAAACTCAAGTGTTCAAGTCCTTGTCAAAAATCCCTTGAGCTACTTGGTAACCCCAAGTACATCAAGTTTTTATCAAAATCTCATGAGTCCCTTGGTAACCCCAAGTACATCATGCTCTTGAGCATCTTGGTAAACCCCAAGTGCAACAAGCTTAACAAAATCTCTTTGAATTCCTTGGTACCCCCAAGTGCATCAAGTTTTTATATTAGAAATTGGAATGTCGAGATTTCCCATGGTTCAAACTGTAGTTGCTCAGTATTGTCCATAACCGGGGACACGGCTAAGTACTTAGATTTTATTAACTTCTGCAGAAGGAGTACACTTTACCCACATGACACATTCCCATCTTGTTGCCACCAGTGGCCTACTGGATTAGTGCTCACCAAGATGGAGTACTGGCAGACTGGGAGTGTGACGAAGTCTTTCCAAAAGGTCCTTCCATACATCATTGCTAGCTTGTCTTCAGCCCCCATGAAGCATTCCAGATCCCCATGTCCGGTAACTAAAGACAATGTATGGGTCTTCCTAATGTAGTTGACTAAGCCAGAGCCATAATAGCATGTGGTTGTACACGAAAGCCACAATTGGAGAAACATGTTCAATCTCTAAGTTTCCTAGGTGGTTTCCATTTGGAGCACAACACAAAGTGATAGCCATAGACATGGTCCCTTTTGTTGCCACCTTCTCCAAAACTTAAAGTGTCCACCACCTAGGTGGTTCATTGAGTCCTTGTTTTATTATGTAAAACACAAGTCCTTTTCTCAACCTTTGTAAAATCTCAACATGTATCTCTTTTCAAAACATAGCAGGGCTAAGCATGTACAACTTCAATATTTTCACTAAGGAGTGTATAGGGGATCCTATTAGGATTAGCATAGCATAAGTATAAACATTTTCATGCATGTTTACAAAATCCACTAAGTATAATGAAAATAGTAGGTCATTTGTATGATAGTGTAACTTGCCTTTTTTGGTAGGGAATGAGGTTTTACTCTTGGTCTTGCTAGTCTCACACTTTGTTAATTTCACTACAATCAATCAAGCAAGCATAGTATCAAATAACATTCCAAACCAATATTCAAACAATATTTCACACACACAAAGTAATGGTTCCTAAGTCTTGTAAAAAAGAGGGTTCTATTGTAAAGTTGGTCTCTACTAGGTTTATAAACTTTGTAAGATCCACATTGGTCATTTACTAAAATGGCAAAGTCATTTGTTAGAGGGTTTTGCTCAAAATCCATTTTAAAATCCATTCAACATTTTATGTGGTGAAAATTATTCTTTTTAAAGTGAAACTTTGTATCTTTCAACAAGTGAGTTGCCTTTGGCAAGGCTTTGGTGTTTTGGGTCAGTAAGTTTGATTCATAACCTTTTCCCAAGTTTTTCTTGCAAAAACATTTCTAAAATAAAATCAATGAGTTTCATTTGGCTAGAAAATGACTAAGTTAACTAATTCATCATAAATTTTACCAAAATCATTTTTAGCACTTTGGGTTGGTTACTAGGGTCAGTAGGGTCACACAAATCCATTTGCAAAAGTTTTAATTCTAAAATCCAATTTTAAACAATTTTTATACTCTAAATAAGCATACATTTGATTCTGTAAAAACAAGCAAGTTAACAGTTACTATTTACTAAACCAAGGGCATGGTTGGCTAGGGCTTGTTCTCCTGATTTGATTGATATAAAATTTGCAAAATTTGGACGTGTGGTTCGAAAGTTACAAGGGTTTGAAAATCCTATCTAAATCAGATTTCAATCTGTTTTTAAATCGAACAGGTGACACGCGGCGTGTTCTTACTGGCCGATACCGGTTCGGCCGGATCGGGCGACGCTGGCCGTTGGATCTAACTATCAACACGCGGCTCAGATCGATGCATACCCCTTCGCTCTACCTTCTATCTTATCCAACGGATCAAAATCGGACGGCTCTCAGTGCCCCGACCATAAGCTGGCGGCGCTGGGCTCTGACGCGCGGCGGCGGCGGCTCGTCAGTGGTGTCGCCGGCGTTACAGGAAGCGAGAAGAAGGGAGAGGATGTTAACCGTGTTCGTAGATGCCTGGGGAAACTTAAGGAGGCACTGGCTGGTGAAGGGGCGCACGGTTTCCTGGGAAATTGCTCGCCGGAGCTTCTACTGGCGCCAGGAGCTTCTACTCGTCGACGGGGACGGGGTTGCAGACCACGCGCGAGAGTTTGGCGAGTATCTGGAGAGGCAGAGGACACAGACTAATCAAGGGGCATGCCTCACTGATCAAGGCGCGAACGGAGTCGAGGGCCAGAGCTCACCGGAGTTGCGGGGTCGTCGGTGGTCGTCGTGGACGAGGATAGGGAGCGCCCTAAGACAAACGGAGGGTACGGTTAGGTTCGTAAGCGAGAGGCGAGTATGTGTGCATCATCGAGATGGGGAGGGGGCGGTCAGATGTTACCTGGAAGACTCGCCGGAGTAGGGCAGACGCGGCGGCGCGGCCAGATGTTGTCGTTGGCGAGGCTCAGAGGTTCCCGCGGTCAAGTGGATGGTACGGGGAGAAAGGTCTGGGAGTGGGGAAGCTGCCAGGGTGCTTGGGGAGGCTCGGGGCGGTGTGTGCTGGTCGGATTCCGCTGGAGAAGGTCGCCGGAGTTGGTGAGGTTGCAGTGGCCAATTGGAGCAGCACTGGGGCGGAGAGGAACTGGAACCAGAGGGAAAACGGAGAGGAGTGACTGGCGATTTATCACGCGTGCTTACTGCGGCTTTTACTCGTGGCATTAAAGCGAATTAAGCCTGAGGAATTACGTCTGCAACGGCGAAGTGAGAAGAAGAACAGCTCGCGGGGTGGGGAAGAAGAGGGCCTGTGGTGGGGTCTGGTGGCAGTGAGAGAAAGGGAGAAAGGGAGGGGTCCACTGGTCATAGGCTATGCGGGTGAAAGACTGAGTGAGGAAAACGGTTCGGAAAAATAAGAGGAGGTGGGTTGCGAGTTGGGTCGTTGGGCCAGATTTGTTGGGATGTTCTATTTTTTTTCTGTCTAATTCTTTTTCCTTTTCTATTTCTATTTCCTGATTTGTATTTCAAACAAACAATCCAATCAACCATATAAATTCAAACAAACACCACATTTCAATTCTTTGAACTTGGTTCTGTTTATCATCATAACCAATTCCAGAATAAAATATTATTTTTATATTTAACTTAGGATCCATTTAATAATCAAATAAAATGGGTCTTAGTTATGAAATCAAATAGAGTTTGATTTTATTAACCAAAATCTTTATTTGAAACCTAAATATTTTCCAATTCAAATTAGTAGGTTTAATTTGGGAAATATATAATATTGAGAAATTTGTTTTAAAACAAACTAACCTTTTATTTTAGTGTCCATTTATTAATTAACATAATAGGCTTTCATTATTAAATCCAATAGGACTTGTTTTATTGAGATATTTATCTTGAAATCAAAAATAGAGTCAAAACACTTTAGTAGATTTTATTTGTGAATATAAAATACTTAGAAAACTTATTTTAAATATTTTAATAAGTTTTGATGTTTTCAATTAAATTGGTAAGACCTTTTATTTTAAGAGTGTTTGGATATTAATTATTTTATTTAATAAATCCTTTATTATTTTTAATTAAACCTTTGTTATTTTATTTAAAATAAATTGTTTTAATTCAAAAGCTTGGCCAAGTTTTATTTTGGTTTTATAAAATAACCCTTATTTGTAAATCCATCTTTTCTTTTGAATATCAAATCCTTTTATTAAAAGATCAAAAATAGTAATTCCAAAACATTTTAATTTCCTTTATCAAATATTTATCTTTAAGAATCCCTTTATGATTTTATTTAATTCTAATAGGTTTGAAGTTCCATTTGAGTTCAAAAGTTTCTTCTGGCTCTGAAATTTAAGCAAAGTTTTATTTATTCATTTATTTTCACATTACAAGATTTGGAAATCTTGGGATGTGACAGGCTACCACCCTTAAAAATAAATCAGTCCCTAGATTTCAGGCTCATTTGCATAAAGCAATATTTTATCCTATCTTTTCAAAGTGGTTGGTCCTTTGTCAAATCTCTTTTCAAAAATCTCTTGAACTCCTTGGTAAAAAACTCAAGTGTTCAAGTCCTTGTCAAAAATCCCTTGAGCTACTTGGTAACCCCAAGTACATCAAGTTTTTATCAAAATCTCATGAGTCCCTTGGTAACCCCAAGTACATCATGCTCTTGAGCATCTTGGTAAACCCCAAGTGCAACAAGCTTAACAAAATCTCTTTGAATTCCTTGGTACCCCCAAGTGCATCAAGTTTTATATTAGAAATTGGAATGTCGAGATTTCCCATGGTTCAAAACTGTAGTTGCTCAGTATTGTCCATAACCGGGGACACGGCTAAGTACTTAGATTTTATTAACTTCTGCAGAAGGAGTACACTTTACCCACATGACACATTCCCATCTTGTTGCCACCAGTGGCCTACTGGATTAGTGCTCACCAAGATGGAGTACTGGCAGACTGGGAGTGTGACGAAGTCTTTCCAAAGGTCCTTCCATACATCATTGCTAGCTTGTCTTCAGCCCCCATGAAGCATTCCAGATCCCCATGTCCGGTAACTAAAGACAATGTATGGGTCTTCCTAATGTAGTTGACTAAGCCAGAGCCATAATAGCATGTGGTTGTACACGAAAGCCACAATTGGAGAAACATGTTCAATCTCTAAGTTTCCTAGGTGGTTTCCATTTGGAGCACAACACAAAGTGATAGCCATAGACATGGTCCCTTTTGTTGCCACCTTCTCCAAAACTTAAAGTGTCCACCACCTAGGTGGTTCATTGAGTCCTTGTTTTATTATGTAAAACACAAGTCCTTTTCTCAACCTTTGTAAAATCTCAACATGTATCTCTTTTCAAAACATAGCAGGGCTAAGCATGTACAACTTCAATATTTTCACTAAGGAGTGTATAGGGGATCCTATTAGGATTAGCATAGCATAAGTATAAACATTTTCATGCATGTTTACAAAATCCACTAAGTATAATGAAAATAGTAGGTCATTTGTATGATAGTGTAACTTGCCTTTTTTGGTAGGGAATGAGGTTTTACTCTTGGTCTTGCTAGTCTCACACTTGTTAATTTCACTACAATCAATCAAGCAAGCATAGTATCAAATAACATTCCAAACCAATATTCAAACAATATTTCACACACACAAAGTAATGGTTCCTAAGTCTTGTAAAAAGAGGGTTCTATTGTAAAGTTGGTCTCTACTAGGTTTATAAACTTTGTAAGATCCACATTGGTCATTTACTAAAATGGCAAAGTCATTTGTTAGAGGGTTTTGCTCAAAATCCATTTTAAAATCCATTCAACATTTTATGTGGTGAAAATTATTCTTTTAAAGTGAAACTTTGTATCTTTCAACAAGTGAGTTGCCTTTGGCAAGGCTTTGGTGTTTTGGGTCAGTAAGTTTGATTCATAACCTTTTCCCAAGTTTTTCTTGCAAAAACATTTCTAAAATAAAATCAATGAGTTTCATTTGGCTAGAAAATGACTAAGTTAACTAATTCATCATAAATTTTACCAAAATCATTTTAGCACTTTGGGTTGGTTACTAGGGTCAGTAGGGTCACACAAATCCATTTGCAAAAGTTTTAATTCTAAAATCCAATTTTAAACAATTTTTATACTCTAAATAAGCATACATTTGATTCTGTAAAAACAAGCAAGTTAACAGTTACTATTTACTAAACCAAGGGCATGGTTGGCTAGGGCTTGTTCTCCTGATTTGATTGATATAAAATTTGCAAAATTTGGACGTGTGGTTCGAAAGTTACAAGGGTTTGAAAATCCTATCTAAATCAGATTTCAATCTGTTTTTAAATCGAACAGGTGACACGCGGCGTGTTCTTACTGGCCGATACCGGTTCGGCCGGATCGGGCGACGCTGGCCGTTGGATCTAACTATCAACACGCGGCTCAGATCGATGCATACCCCTTCGCTCTACCTTCTATCTTATCCAACGGATCAAAATCGGACGGCTCTCAGTGCCCCGACCATAAGCTGGCGGCGCTGGGCTCTGACGCGCGGCGGCGGCGGCTCGTCAGTGGTGTCGCCGGCGTTACAGGAAGCGAGAAGAAGGGAGAGGATGTTAACCGTGTTCGTAGATGCCTGGGGAAACTTAAGGAGGCACTGGCTGGTGAAGGGGCGCACGGTTTCCTGGGAAATTGCTCGCCGGAGCTTCTACTGGCGCCAGGAGCTTCTACTCGTCGACGGGGACGGGGTTGCAGACCACGCGCGAGAGTTTGGCGAGTATCTGGAGAGGCAGAGGACACAGACTAATCAAGGGGCATGCCTCACTGATCAAGGCGCGAACGGAGTCGAGTGCCAGAGCTCACCGGAGTTGCGGGGTCGTCGGTGGTCGTCGTGGACGAGGATAGGGAGCGCCCTAAGACAAACGGAGGGTACGGTTAGGTTCGTAAGCGAGAGGCGAGTATGTGTGCATCATCGAGATGGGGAGGGGGCGGTCAGATGTTACCTGGAAGACTCGCCGGAGTAGGGAAGACGCGGCGGCGCGGCCAGATGTTGTCGTTGGCGAGGCTCAGAGGTTCCCGCGGTCAAGTGGATGGTACGGGGAGAAAGGTCTGGGAGTGGGGAAGCTGCCAGGGTGCTTGGGGAGGCTCGGGGCGGTGTGTGCTGGTCGGATTCCGCTGGAGAAGGTCGCCGGAGTTGGTGAGGTTGCAGTGGCCAATTGGAGCAGCACTGGGGCGGAGAGGAACTGGAACCAGAGGGAAAACGGAGAGGAGTGACTGGCGATTTATCACGCGTGCTTACTGCGGCTTTTACTCGTGGCATTAAAGCGAATTAAGCCTGAGGAATTACGTCTGCAACGGCGAAGTGAGAAGAAGAACAGCTCGCGGGGTGGGGAAGAAGAGGGCCTGTGGTGGGGTCTGGTGGCAGTGAGAGAAAGGGAGAAAGGGAGGGGTCCACTGGTCATAGGCTATGCGGGTGAAAGACTGAGTGAGGAAAACGGTTCGGAAAAATAAGAGGAGGTGGGCTGCGAGTTGGGTCGTTGGGCCAGATTTGTTGGGCTGTTCTATTTTTTTTCTGTCTAATTCTTTTTCCTTTTTCTATTTCTATTTCCTGATTTGTATTTCAAACAAACAATCCAATCAACCATATAAATTCAAACAAACACCACATTTCAATTCTTTGAACTTGGTTCTGTTTATCATCATAACCAATTCCAGAATAAAATATTATTTTTATATTTAACTTAGGATCCATTTAATAATCAAATAAAATGGGTCTTAGTTATGAAATCAAATAGAGTTTGATTTTATTAACCAAAATCTTTATTTGAAACCTAAATATTTTCCAATTCAAATTAGTAGGTTTAATTTGGGAAATATATAAGATTGAGAAATTTGTTTTAAAACAAACTAACCTTTTATTTTAGTGTCCATTTATTAATTAACATAATAGGCTTTCATTATTAAATCCAATAGGACTTGTTTTATTGAGATATTTATCTTGAAATCAAAAATAGAGTCAAAACACTTTAGTAGATTTTATTTGTGAATATAAAATACTTAGAAAACTTATTTTAAATATTTTAATAAGTTTTGATGTTTTCAATTAAATTGGTAAGACCTTTTATTTTAAGAGTGTTTGGATATTAATTATTTTATTTAATAAATCCTTTATTATTTTTAATTAAACCTTTGTTATTTTATTTAAAATAAATTGTTTTAATTCAAAAGCTTGGCCAAGTTTTATTTTGGTTTTATAAAATAACCCTTATTTGTAAATCCATCTTTTCTTTTGAATATCAAATCCTTTTATTAAAAGATCAAAAATAGTAATTCCAAAACATTTTAATTTCCTTTATCAAATATTTATCTTTAAGAATCCCTTTATGATTTTATTTAATTCTAATAGGTTTGAAGTTCCATTTGAGTTCAAAAGTTTCTTCTGGCTCTGAAATTTAAGCAAAGTTTTATTTTATTCATTTATTTTCACATTACAAGATTTGGAAATCTTGGGATGTGACACATACAGAGAGAGAATTGATAACACAACAGTGACCCTATGACACAAAATTTATTACAGCAAGCTCATAACTGAGCGAAGAACTAAAATATTACAAGCAGAGGTCACTGACCACAAACATCAAACAACGGAAGGCAAATTATGCAATTAAGTATAGCGAACTTAACAAATGGCCTAAGAGGCCTGAAGCATAACGATGGCGTCCAATCCATAGATCCCAGACTATCGACTAGGAACTCCATTCTACTCGTTGATGTCGATGCCATGAAGAACTCATCTTCTATGGTAATACTTACTCTGCTGCAAAAGTATCAACGAAGAAAGGGTGAGTACAGGGTGTACTCCGCAAGACCTATGGATGGTGGAGTTATTTTGCATAAAGCCATCTTTGTTTTGTAAAATAAGAGGGAGAAGAATCTTGACTAATCAGAATATTTAAAAGGGTATAAGAGAGCGGTATCACTAGCTTTGATCATCTTTTGATATCCACCAAATCATCATCAGCTGAACCTATCTAGGATCACCCCCTCGTACCCATGAG
Source organism: Avena atlantica (assembly GCA_910589765.1). Taxonomy (NCBI): domain Eukaryota; kingdom Viridiplantae; phylum Streptophyta; class Magnoliopsida; order Poales; family Poaceae; genus Avena; species Avena atlantica. Next base: position 35,200,221 of record OU342739.1, read on the forward strand.
GAAGCATCCTTAAGCACACATTACTTAACTTGCCAAATTTTACGATTAGGTTCAAGTTCTCTATGATCTTCACTTCCGTTCCCAAGTTCGTCCATAACCGCGGACGCGGCTTTTCGAAAAGATTAATAACCCTGCAGGGGTGTACAACTTTACCCACACGTACTAACCTTCTCTTAATGCCACTAGATAAGCCCTCTTCCTTGGAAGGCCGGCAGAGGGTGGTTAGACACGACCTTTACTTTGCTTTCGCCGAGACCATGAGTCACGCACTAGGGAGATGCCACCATAATGGGTCAAGTCCCGAAGTCGGTCCCTAATATGTGCGTAGGGTTCAAGATTATGAATGCCGGGCATCTCTTGTTCCTGGCCATGCTTACCTACCTCTTATGAATGCAAGTCCTTCACCTCCATTCAAGAACAACCAAGATGCATATGTCGAAAGGAAAGCCCGAACTATGTGACTCATGGAATCTACTCGGCAAGTTAGTTGGTCGAGGGGGTTTCCAGACCCCCGTGTGGCTGTACGCTCGTCTTGGTTCAAGAGGAAAGAACATCGGGTCCTAAGGGTGGCAAGTATGGGACTGGAAAAACCACAACCCTCGTGGCCTCCCATACAAGCCTTATCATGTTTGACTTTCATCTCTGATCTTACCACATCATCCTATCCAACTAGGTTCATTCGCAACTCTGATTCATCAACCGGATGGACCAGTGGTAACAACTAAGCATGGCTAAGCACAACAGATGTAACAGCTCTAGCAACACTTCACAAGCCAAACCCTAGATATGCTAGGAGCAGTGGATAAGGGAATATAGGATACAAGGGAACATGGATCAGATAGGATTGCTCTATCTATCAATAAAAGACTTTGGAATCGTATGCACATGGCAAGAATGTAAATACTTTGAAAACATAGGATTCATATGTATGTGTGGGGCTTCGCTTGCCTTTTCCTGTTGATATCCAAAAAGCAGAGCTTCAGACATCTGGTACTTGACTTGATTACAGTTGGTCAAGTTTTGGTATTCGAGCTTCGACGGTGTTGACCTCGTGCTTCGATCTCAATCTCGATTCCGATATCGTATTCTACCGGAGAAGAACCAAACACCGGAAATAAAGGGAAAACAATCAACACATGGCATCGATGCAATGCTCAATCAAGAATGATAATATGACAAGTTAATTTCTACTAAAATTGAAACCCTAAACATGCTCGACCATTTTAAACAGGGTCCCGAGAGGTATAAACCCTAATTCGGGAAAAACCTCGAAGGCATATGAGAGGGGTTGTTTTGTTGTTCTAACTAAACTTGTCATGTAAGTTTATTATCAGTGCATGAATATAACTTAGATAGATAGGTCTCATTTTTCTAAACATTTTGATATATTATTTGTATTTTTCTGATTTAAAATGAATTAGTTATGATTTTTCCCAATTTTAATTCATTTTAAATCATTTTTGGAATATTATAAAATAATTTACATTTTGGAATTACTTTTACATTTTATTTAACATAAAACATTTCTGAAATTATTTATCTCACTTACATCTGGACCACACCTATCAGCAATTATCAAATTCAGAAATGATTTACAAAATAAAGAAAAAGTGGATATATGATGCCATGCTGACGTCAGCAATGGTGCTCTCTCAGATCGAGCACGGCGCGGGCGATTGAGGGCACGCAGGGATGCGGGAGCGGTCGCGCTGGAAGCGGTCTTGCACGCTGAGCCAGAAAGTGGCGGCGCAGTGACCAAATGGCCACCGGAGCATCGTCCCCGACGACCTATTGTGGCGGCATACAACGGTGGTCATCGGCAGTGCAATAGAAAGCAAGAGGGAGACGGAGGAGGGGTGCCCGAGCACCAGCGGCTCACGAGGAAGCCTATGAAGTGGTCGGCGGGGCCAAGGGAGGTCGAGAGCGACGACACGGTCGCCGGCAAGCTGCGCCAGAGGCGGAGAAGAGGTGGATGGCGCCGTCGATTCCAGGCGAGTCGCATCGATTCCTTCGGCGAGGAGGAAGAGTGGGTCGAGGTGAGTCCAACGGTGGCCTCAGTTGGTCAAGGGGAGCTCGGAGACGGCGACGACTGGCGGTTCTCGACGACTAGGTTTTGGTCCTCACGCGAAAGAGAGAGGTTAGGGAGGGGGAAGTGCATGCTAGGGTTCTCCGACGGTGGCGTCGAGTACTTGTAAATGACGGCGGGCGGCGTCACGAATCCTGGCGCCCACCGGCGTGGTGGAGCTCGACAGCGAGCTGTTTTCTCGATCCGTCGGCGAGGAAGACGATGGGGAAAGAGACAACAAAGGGGTACAGGCCGGCTGGGGCTGCAGACGGGCCAGATGGGCTGCGAGGGAAGGGAGATGCGGCTGTGCGTGGGCGGCAGGGAGAGGAAGAGAGAAGAAATGGGCTCGACCAGGTTAGGTTAGGAACTGTTTTTATTTCTGAAAACCTTTTCTATTTCCTGTTTTGTATTTCCTCTTTGTATTTTTGTTTCAAATCTATTTTGAACCATTTCAAATTACCAGAAATTTTATAAATATTCAAAATATTTCAGAGACCCTTGTAATCAATTTGGGTTCCAAATATTTTTGTACTTTTCAAATATAGTAAAACCCTTTTGAATACATTTCAAGTAGAGAGGAAAACTATTAGGGTTTAGGGTTTTGGTGATTATTTCTTCCATGCATTTTAAAATGATGATGCTCATGAATGCACATTCAAATCCTAATTGCAATTAGTAAAACTAGGGGTGTTACAATTCTACCCCCTTAAAAGAATCTCGACCCGATATTCCTAGGTAGGAAGATAGAAGGAACAGGGTCACACTAAACTTTGACGATCTTCTCGACGAGGTTGATCCATGCCAGCATGACGAATGGACTAAGAGCTTCGTAATCTTCGGGGTGGCTGCTTACACTAAGGAAGAGAGGGAATGACACGGAACCACAAACTAAGTATCTCATGGTCAATCATGGATAGATGCTTCACGAACATCTCTAAAGCCAACGAACATGAAACACGTTAAGGTAACGGAGGAAACAAGATTAGAAGGTTTCAAGGTGATAGTTAATTGGTATTCATAAGGATTGAGACCATGGAGCTTGTAGAAGAATTTAACTTCTGAAGGAAGGAGACTTCCAACAGATGGAACAAGACCACAGACTTCAAGAAGTGAACCTCTACTAAACAACTTAGGTAGAGATTTCACAGGCTAAAGAAATAGATACCAACAAAACCAAGTTGTTGAACTACTTTTGACACAGAAGGGCCATTCTTTGGTTCAACAGAAGGCCAAGACAGAAAGGTGTTTTGTTGGAGAGGACTCATAAGAGCCACAAGGAACATGTAACAAAAGAAACTATTGATTACCAAAATCATAGTCGCTCTTCAAACACGTGTAGACAGAGAGGAGGGAACTCTTTATTCATCCAGGTTTATCAAAGTCCTTTCCAAAGATCATGATATCACTTTGCACCACCAAGATGAATAGTTAAGAAGATTCCCGATGACACGAGAAGAAAGAAACTTCATTCTCAGACTCCAAATACTTGGTATAGCAAGACGCTTGCCAATGTAAGAAGGGTCTGGAGAATCGACCGAGAGACATTTAGCAACACTTCTTTAAATGTTTTCCTTGATGTTTGAAACACCAATATCAAACTTTTAACAAGCCTTCAATCAGTCATCAAGTAAAGATCGGACTTCGTATACAAAGGAAACCATAAGAGCAACTCCTATGATAAATCGTAGAAGATGCCTCATGAGGAGTGGTTGTTACTGCTGATTCAAGATAAGGTGACAATAGGTATTTCGGCTAATTGTGCCAACCATTACATCATTCTTGCTAGATAAACAGAGAGACCTGTGTCAAAACCTTGAGGGACACTAACCATCATTGCTGCTTGAGATTCAACTTTGGTTAGGCGGAATGATACTTCAGACTCAACATGTCTGAATAGAAAGGGTGAAACATTTACACAGAGGTAAAGTCACTAGATTCTCAAGACATGGACTTCAATGTCAAGCTCTAAAAGATGAGCTAGATTGCAACACCCATGTATTAACAAGTTGCCAAAAGATAATTTGCATCAACATGAGTTGTTTGCAATGAAACACAATTGAATACTTGTTGGGAAACATTTAGGAGGATATCGACGTTTTGTTGGACTTCTTATCTTCCATGACAAATCAGTCAGTGGCTTAAGACACTTGGAGAATCTTCTCGAGATGTGAAGGTATCAACCTACCATATCAAGAATGCTTTGCCCATGTGTGACTTATTCGAAATGATTCCCGAGGAAAAAGGTAACGCTACTCGAATCCACGACGACTTCTTTCCACAATTTACACATGAACCGGAGAAGGTTACTTCTAACATCTAGAACACATACTTCGAGATAACATGAAGATGGTTCTCAAAAGTTTCAAACATTAATGCCAACTGTTCCATATGAATCTCATATATCATGTAGAAGATAAGGATGTCATTGATGGGCTAAATAACAAACTTATCTGTATACTCCAAAAAGACGGAGTCATATGTTGTATGAACAAGGCAGAAATACTAGTCAGACCAAAGAACATGAAGATGTACTTAAGTGAAATATCACTAGTAGATACACCATCCGGATAGTCCTTGGGACTGAGTTTGATTCGACGATAACCCAAATCAAATCAAAACCAGGGAAGGTAGCATATCCACAAAGGAGATACTATCTTGCTTAAACATGAACAAAACTAGACATCCCTTTAAGGAAGAACGAAGTTGAATAAAACTTTTGCGTTACAACTCTCCAAGTTGTTGTTTAAGCTCAGCCAACTAGTTCAGGGGTATCCAGTATAGATCCTTGGAGAAAGGAGCAGTTCAGAGAACCTGCTTACTCAAGAACTTGACATCACGGTCATGTGGAAACATGGCGATACTTCTAGAAGACATCTAGAATATCACAGACCACCGATATGTCATAGAGCTCAAGAGGAAAACTTGCTTGGTAAGGCAAGAAGACATAGTCCTAGAGTTTTGGTATGAACCTAACTCTTTGACCAAAGAGAGTGCACTTGAATAGCAGACTTAGTAGCACAATCATCCTTTGCTTAGTGATAGGGTTAACCAATCACTCTAAGAATGATACAAATGTCCTTAAAGTTCAAAACAATAAGAATTGGAAAGAATCTTAGATGGCCACAGTATTACGCAGGTGCAACACTTACGAGCATGGAAGCTCGAGGAAGGGTGGGTAATTATGTGTAAAAGATTCACTTCATTAAGGGTTCAGGAAACTTAGCATGGCCTCTTAGTATAAAAGGGTGTGATACTTTAAGGTAGAACGGATCAAAAGTAATTAACACTTATTGATCCGCGGATTACAACACTTTGACCTGGTCTTAGAAATGACGAGGTACTGGAGTTTGTTTCTCCTGACATCCCAAAATGGTTTGCCTTGACGGGCCATAAGAGTAACTTGCATCAGAAGACACCAATGCATATTTACTACTTGGCTGCCAACTGGTAGACAAAGGTCGGGAAACAACAAAGAAGAAAGAACACGCTCAGAATAGAATCCCGAGATGTAGATGCATAAGTCAACAATCTTCCGAAAACCAATGCAGAGAAGGAAAGGTGTGGCAGAGTCACGAGCATAGATGTGAGACTCACTAGGAGTAATATTGTCGTGATCTATTTGGTTCCATTAAAGAACATCTGCCATAGCTAGTGGTAGGAGAAGTCCTTTATCGCCACTGTTCAGTAGCGACAATATCCGCAAGCTTGAAGGCTATACTAGAAGGTACTAGCCATCCTGAAGTAATGTGTAAACATTAACCACAGGGGTCAACGATGGATCTTGGTTTAAAGGTCAGCTTCATGTACAAGATTCACAACACCGGAATCCAGCACAATCGGGGATCTTAAGTTCAAGTGCGAGGGTTAAAACCCAAAGAAAGGAATAACTACTACTTGAGTGACACAGCGTACACTACAAGATAGTAATCACGAGGTAAATTCGAAGAGAAGAAACAACTTCGGAAGTACCCAAACAAACAAAAAGGAGGCACACGAGGCGAAAGGAAACTTTGAGGCCTAGAACAGATCATTGTGGGACCATAGACATGATGTTGTGGACCCATAAAACAGGGGGATCATGATGGAAAGAAATCTCTCAGGTGAAACAGAACAAGGGAAACAAGGAACACACACACCAGACTCTAGAGAACTTAACACTAGGTCAACTGGTTGAGAAACGTCATGCCTGAAAAGGCACCTAAGCTTTGAAAGATGAGACGAGATAGCAAAACTTTTACAAATCAACACAGGGTGAGATGACCCAGAGTTAGAGCAAAACTGGATAAGGAGAAAAAGAAGCATACCAGAATTTTTGCACATAATTTTCATCTTTGAAAATAGTTTTCACAAGCACTAGACTCAACATCGACCAATAGAAAGGGTTTCCTACAGTCGGTACTGCTCTGATACCAAAACCTGTGACACCCCCGGGATTAGGGCTATACAAATCCCAGACCTCTGTCTGATACCAGCCTAACCTAAATCTCGAAAGCATAAAGAGAGAGAATTGATAACACAACAGTGACCCTATGACACAAAATTTATTACAGCAAGCTCATAACTGAGCGAAGAACCAAAATATTACAAGCAGAGGTCACTGACCACAAACATCAAACAACGGAAGGCAAATTATGCTATTAAGTATAGCGAACTTAACAAATGGCCTAAGAGGCCTGAAGCATAACGATGGCGTCCAATCCATAGATCCCAGACTATCGACTAGGAACTCCATACTACTCGTTGATGTCGATGCCGTGAAGAACTCATCTTCTATGGTAATACTTACTCTGCTGCAAAAGTATCAACGAAGAAAGGGTGAGTACAGGGTGTACTCCGCAAGACCTATGGATGGTGGAGTTATTTTGCATAAAGCCATCTTTGTTTTGTAAAATAAGAGGGAGAAGAATCTTGACTAATCGGAATATTTAAAAGGGTATAAGAGAGCGGTATCACTAGCTTTGATCATCTTTTGATATCCACCGAATCATCATCAGCTGAACCTATCTAGGATCACCCCCTCGTACCCGTGAGGAAGCATCCTTAAGCACACATTACTTAACTTGCCAAATTTTACGATTAGGTTCAAGTTCTCTATGATCTTCACTTCCGTTCCCAAGTTCGTCCATAACCGCGGACGCGGCTTTTCGAAAAGATTAATAACCTTGCAGGGGTGTACAACTTTACCAACACGTACTAACCTTCTCTTAATGCCACTAGATAAGCCCTCTTCCTTGGAAGTCCGGCAGAGGGTGGTTAGACACGACGTTTACCTTGCTTTCGGTAAGACCATGAGTCACGCACTAGGTAGATGCCGCCGTAACGGATCGAGTCCCGAAGTCGGTCCCTAATGATGTGCACAGGGTTCAAGATTACGGATTTCGGGCATCTCTTGTTCTCGGCCACGCTTACCTACCTGTTATGAATGCACCTCCTTCACCTCCATTCAAGAACAACCAAGATGCGTATGTCGTATGGATAGGCTGAACTATGTGACTTATGGAATCTACTAGGCAAGTTAGTTGGTCGAGGGGGTTTCCAGGCCCCCGCGTGGCTGTACGCTCATCTTGGTTCAAGAGGCAAGAACATCGGGTCCTAAGGGTGGCAAGTATGGGACTAGAAAAACCACAACCCTCGTGGCCTCCCATACAAGCCTTAGGCCTTGTTTGATTCATAGGAATTGCATAGGAATTATGTAGGATTTGAATCCTATGGAAATTTTTCCTATGTTATTGTTTGATTCATAGGAACATATCCTATAGGAATCTTGTAGTGCAATTTCTATAGGAAAGAAACATTAGATCATAGCTCATGGAAAAATTCCTTTGCTACATCAAACAAAATTCCTATTCCTGTAGGATTCAAGTTGGCATGACATCTCAATCCTATGTCTTTCCTATTCCTATACTTTTCCTATCCTATGAATCAAACAAGCCCTTAGCATGTTTAACTTTCATCTCTAATCTTAACACGTCATCCTGTCCAACTAGGTTCATTCGCAACTCTGATTCATCAACCGGATGGACCAGTGGTAACAGCTAAGCACAACAAATGTAACAGCTCTAGCTACGCTTCACAAGCCAAACCCTAGTTATTCTAGGAGCAGTGGATCAGGGAATATAGGCTACAAGGGAACATGCATCAGATAGGATTGCTCTATCTATCGATAAAAAACTTTGGAATCGTATGCACATGGCAAGAATGTAAATACTTTGAAAGCATAGGATTCATATGTATGTGTGGGGCTTCACTTGCCTTTCCCTGTTGATATCCAGAAAGTAGAGCTTCATACATCTGGTACTTGACTTGATTATAGTTGGTCAAGTATTGGTCTTCGAGCTTTAACGGTGTTGACCTCGGGCTTCAATCTCGATCTCGATTCCGATATCGTATTCTATAGAGAAGAACCAAACACAGGAAATAAAGGGGAAACAATCAACACATGGCATTGATGCAATGCTCAATCAAGAATTATGATATGACAAGTTAATTTGTACTGAAATTGAAACCCTAAACATGCTCGACCATTTTAAACGGGGTCCCAAGAGGTATAAACCCTAATTCGGGAAAACCTCGGAGGCATATGAGAGGGGTTGTTTTGTTGTTATAATTAAACTTGTCATGTAAGTTGATTATCAAGGCATGACTATAACTTAGATAGATAGGTCTCATTTTTCTGAACATTTTGATATATTATTTGTATTTTTCTGATTTAAAATGAATTAGTTATGATTTTCCCAATTTTAATTCATTTTAAATCATTTTTCGGTATATTATAAAATAATTTACATTTTGGAATTAAGTTTACATTTTATTTAACATAAAACATTTCTGATATTATTTATCTCACTTACATCTAGACCCCACCTGTCAGCAATTATCAAATTCAGAAAAGATTTACAAAATAAAGTAAAAGGGGATATATGATACCATGCTGACGTCATGCTGACAGCAATGGTGCTCTCTCATATCGAGCATGGCGCGGGCGATTGAGGGCACGCGGGGATCCGGGAGCGGTCGCGCTGGAAGAGGGCTTGCACGCTAAGCCAGAAAGTGGTGGCGCGGTGACCAAATGGCCACCGGAGCATCGTCCCCGACGAGCTATTGCGGCGGCAGACAGCGGCGTTCGTCAGCAGCATGATAGAAAGCAAGAGGGAGACGGAGGAGGGGTGCCTGAGCACTAGTGGCTCACCAAGAAGCCTATGGAGTGGTCGGCGGGGCCAGGGGAGGTCGAGAGCGACGACACGGTCGCTAGAGAGCTGCAGTAGAGGCGGAGAAGAGGTGGATGGCATCGTCGATTCCTAGCGAAACGCATCGATTCCTTCGGCGAGGAGGAAGAGTAGGTCGAGGCGAGTCCAACAGTGGCCTCAGCTGGTCTAGGGGAGCTCGGAGACGGAGGCGATTGGCGGTTACCAACGACTAGGGTTTGGTCCTCGCGCGAAAGAGAGAGGTTAGGGAGGGGGAAGTGCGTGCTAGGGTTCTCCGGCGGTGGCGTCGAGTACTTGTAGACGACGACGGGCGGCACACGAATCTTGGCGCACGCCGGTGCGGCGGAGCTCGACAACGAGCTGCTTGCTCGATCCGTCAGCAAGGAAGACGATGGGGAAAGAGACAACGAAGGGGTATGGGCCGACTTGGGCTGTAGACGGGCCAGATGGGCTTCAAGGGAGGGAGATGTGGCTATGCGTGGGCGGCAGGGAGAGGAAGAGAGAAGAAATAGGCTCGGCCCAGGTTAGGTTAGGAACTATTTTTATTTCTGAAAACCTTTTCTATTTCCTATTTTGTATTTCCTCTTTGTATTTTTGTTTCAAATCTGTTTTGAACCATTTCAAATTACCAAAAATTTTATAAATATTCAAAATATTTCAGAGACACTTGTAATCAATTTGGGTTCCAAATATTTTTGTACTTTTCAAATATAGTGAAACCCTTTTGAATACATTTCAAGTAGAGAGGAAAACTATTAGGGTTTAGGGTTTTGGTGATTATTTCTTCCATGCATTTTAAAACTATGATGCTCATGAATGCACATTCAAATCCGAATTGCAATTAGTAAAACTAGGGGTTTTATATTATCCTTTTTGTTTTGGTTTTTTTGTCAAGTAGAGGAGTTGTGAAAAGTGGCTGTCCTGGGACAGATTTTTGTGCTACATTGTAAAAATTCTTGAGGGAGCTCAGAACGTTGGATGGAGCTGTAGTTTTCTAATATTGTTCTCCAAGTTGTTACCCAACTTTCATTAGTTTTGCACTTTTTGATTTTTGCAACAGAAGGTTTTTGAAAAAATCAATCTTTACCTACTGGTCTGTTTTGACTAATTTCTGCCGTCATTTGCGTTTGCCTCTTATAGTAGCTTTTGCTTTGATGGATTTTAGTTGAAGTGTGAACCTAAAGGTTTATTGTTTTTACTTACAATAATGTTGCCATTGAAGTTTGTGTATTGCCTTGTGAAGAAAGGAATTTCTAGGAGAAGGAGGAAAGGAGTCTACAGAGTTCGTCTTTGAGTAGGGAAAAGTGGTGAAAACAGAAGGTTCGCGAAAAGCCAATCTTTTTATATTTATGTTTTTAATACATATGGAAGATTACGAGATGGAACAGAGGAGGAAACAGAGGCCGGGGTGGCCAAACGCACCCCAAGCGCGGGCCCCAGCTGGCCGCGCCTAGAGGGGGTGAGACCCCCCAAGCTCCATCTCCGCCTCGTTTTCGTATCAGTACCTTCCTTATGCATTGGAACTTTGTAATATATAACCCCCCAGTTCCCCTAGGTTCGTGCATCGTGTTCTCGTCATGTTTTCGTTTCGATCTATTTCTGTTAGGAAATCTTCTCAAGTTTAGAGCACCATGGTCTCCGCCAACGACAAAGGCAAGAAGACCGAAGAAGATGATCCTCAAAGCCCCAAGGGGAGGAGATTTCGGTTGGGGATGAAGAATACATGGAAGAGGACAAGAATCTGGATAGCCGCGCTACCGTCACTAGCATTGGAGTGGTGGCAAAACCTACCAAGCTTAGGAGGACAACACAGATGTCTACAGGAGGTAAACCTCCACGTCTTATCTACAATCCACGGTCATCACCTCCACGTACCAAGAGACCCTTCCATACTCTTATACATGAGCATCAATACCAACAGGTTCCCAAAGGGAACTTGCCCACGGTTTGGGATATGCGTCGTTCTAACCATGCAAGGGAAGAACACACTAAGAAAGAAGAGTGGGGGAAGAATAACAAGGACTGGAACTCTCGGTCCGATATGATCATGAACCGCATTGAGCAGAATTCAGAGTTGATTCGTACTCTGACCGTTGAGATTGAGGATTTGAGGAAACTTATTGAAGATCTTATCAAGAGAACACCACCACCACCGAAGGAGTAATTCATCATCAGGTTTGGCATCCCCTTGGCTTGTTCCAAGCTTGGGGGGAGTGCCGCGGTATCACCATCATTATCTTTTACCTTTTCAGTAGATTCATATCTTTGGTAGAGAGATTATCTTATAGTTTGGTTTGCATGTGGAAGTATCTCTCCTTTAGTTGGTTATCTATGCATCCCTTGGTGTGAGTGCCTTTATGGAATATTAATGAGAAGTTTCATCTTTTACTTTTTGCACTTCTTATCTTAGTTTGCAATCTCTATTATATGATGGATCTTGTTGATCAGTATTGGCATCACTTTGGGAGCATCAAGTAAATCTAAATTGGTTTTGGCAAAACGAGCTCTGGTCAGTAAAAACACTTTTTGAGGTTTGAAAGGAAAAGAGAAAATCTTACATGTATTTTGTATCATTTATTTTTCCTTCTTGTTGGCTCATAAGCTTAGTATTCTTTATTTAAAATATTTTGTGTCTTCAAACAAGATTGCATGTTTGGCTTTATCACTTGTATGTTTGCTTGTTTCTTTCAACTCTTTTGCTTTCTACCCAGCCTTGCTAGCGAAAAACCTGTTTTGGGAAGGCACACTTCTCATGTTTCCAATCCCTTTGAACCAAAACCTGTGCCATTTGTGTCCATCATATCTGCCTATTAGCATTATTGCTATTCCAAGCAAATTCTCAAGCTTCATGTGTCTTTCGAATTAAAAAGCATTTTGTTATGTGAAAACTAGTTAGTAAAGCTCTCATGAACTTGATGGCACACCTTATATTCTTTGCCCCTAATAGACTTCAACAATTGTGTCATCGAAGTTATATATACTTGCACCTATACGTTGGAATTAGCAGAACCGTGCTGTCACAGGGAACACTTTCAACACCTTTGGATACATATCCATTTGATATCATGCTATTTTGTTTGCGGATGTCGACGGTGTGAAATAAAGAGGGAACTTGTAAGTCCATGGAGTGATGTATGTGTGTTAGAGAAACGCCTGGGCCGCTAGCCTAATCCATGCCTAATCATGGTGGAAACTTGCAGCATCACCATAATGAGCATTCTGTGAAGCATCCTCAATAAAATCTATGAACATAGTAAATAAAAAGATTGCTGAGATGCTCATTGTCTGCCTGCCTTGTAATTTTGGTTATGGGATAGCTCCTGTACCATGTGCAAGGGGTACCCCGTTGGCGGTTCTTCATGATACAGATGTACTTACAATGACAAGAACTTACCGGTGACCAAAGTTGAGTAGCATGAGGAGCGACCCTCGTACTCAAGGGACATGAGATTGCCAACTTATATTTCGTCAAACATATACTCCATCCTTGTTCACTTTAACATTAATCATCTCAAGATGCCTATGATAGGGGCAATGAGGGCTCAAAGCTAGTAAGTACCATAATATTTTGGAAGATCTTTATGACTTGAAATCCCCGTTCCCTCTATGAAGGGACCTTTCTCCTATTTTCTAAGTTGAGTCAGTAAACCTACTTCCTCTCTATCTCCAGCAAGCATTTGAGTTGTTGTGTTTCAAGAATTCATATGGTGATTTATTCAATCATGTTCTTTATCTTCCTTGTTCTCACAAAACTCTTATCTATTGAGCATTACTTTGAAAGCCTTCTTTGTGAAAACCTTTTTGAGCAAAGAGTACTCCTGTTTTGAAGACTTCTACAAAAAGCTTTTTGTGAAACTGTTTGCCATCTATTCTCTGACCAAGAACAAAGTTTGCCAATTCCAATTATGATTTATCTTTGTGCATCTCTATTGTGACTCATGTACTTGTTGCAAGCTAAGTTATATTATGGTGAGTTGCTTTCTTCTATGAATTGTGTAATGGTAAGTGTGATGCTTCTTGTCCGTATTCTTTTATCGACACTTCACTCCATAAACCTATGGACATGTTTACAGATCTCAGTTTTCGCTTGGGGATAAGCGAAGGTCTAAGCTTGGGGGGAGTTGATACTTCCAATTTGCATCACCATTCTATATCATAATTTGCCTCTATTCATTGATATATGTCTTATTATGAGGTATTACTTATGTCTTTTTGCATGTTGGGTGATTCTTGGAGGATGGACTTCCCGAGTTAGGTTTCTGATGGAAAAAGAGGTGTTTTGATGCAATTTCGCGAAGATCAGAAAAATATTGGAAAATCATATTTTCCGAGAAGACGAAGGAAGCTAGAAGGGGAGGCGTAGCTGGGCCACAGGAGGCCCAAACCCCCCTAGGCACATGTCCCCCTAGGCCGCACCAAGGGTAGGTGTGGCGCACCTGGCCGGCCTCCGACTCCGCCCTCTCTCCTATAACTTCCTCTCGGAACCCTAATACCAGGGAGCGACCACAGATAGATTTCCGCAGCCTCTGCGGGGCGGAAAACACCGAGAGAGAAAGAGCTCTCCGGCAGACAGATTTCTGCCGGGGAAATTCCTTCTTGGAGAGGGGAGATCGTCGCCATCAACACCATCATCAAGCTAGGCTTCATCGGGATCATCATCATCATCCACACCATCATCTCCACCAGCACCATCATCATTACTCCATCCCGATGTAACAATCGTATTGAATACTTGCTTAGTTCATTAGGGGAAACTTTCCCGGTGTTGATTACTATTGTAGTTGATGCTTGTGAGTGGAACCATTGGATTATTGTTTATGTTTTCAGATTGTTATCCATTACCATATCATCTTTGATCTTGATACATATGATGTCTCGTGAGTAGTTCATTTAGTTCTTGAGGACATGGGAGAAGTCATGTTGTTAGTAGTGGATTTGTGTTGAGTTATTATTCAATGGTTTATTATTTAAGTTGTGGTGCTATTCTTCTAGTGGTGTCATGTGAACGTCGACTACATTATACTTCACCATTTATGGGCCTAGGGGAATGCATTGTGTATTTGGCTACTAATTGTGGGGTTGCCGGAGTGACAGAAATCTGAACCCCCGTTAGGACACCTTTGCACAAGGGAGTGTAGGATCTCACAGTTTAAGGATGTGGTTAGGTTTATATCTTAATTACTTTCCTATAGTTGAGGATGCTTGTAGGGGGTTTAATCACAAGTATGTATTAGTCCAAGTAAGGTCGGTACATTAGCACAGGTTCACCCACACAACACTTACAACACCAAAGAAGGGTACTCAGCTATTTGAAGCGAAAGCACTTGACAGAATTCCCATGTGTCCTCGAGAATGTTTGGTCCTTATAAGTATTTCCACCGGCTTGTGCTTTGCTAAGAAAGGATTGGGCCACTTGCTGCGGTTGTTCATTGTCTTTATTACTTGTTGATACGTCAAAAACGTATCTATAATTTTTGATGCTCCATGCTTGTTTTGTATCTACTTTGATTTGCTTTATCTACACTTTGAGGTGTTTTTATATATTTTCTGGAACTAACCTATTAAGAAGTTGCCACAGTGCTAGTTTCCTGTTTTCTTCTGTTTTTGGTTCCAGAAAGGCAGAAAATCAATATTCTCGGAATTGGACGGGACAAAAGCCAAAGTTATTATTTTCCCGGAGCAACACGGAACCACGAAGCAGAGCCGGAGGGTGGCCACATGGTGTCCAAACCCCCCTAGGCGCGGGCAAGCCTTGGGGCACCCATAGGGGGTGTGGGCCCCCTGGACCCCCACCGAACTTGATTCCTACTCCTATAAGAGCCCCCGATGAGAAAAACCTAAAACATCCAGAAGAAATCCACGAAAACCTCCGTAGGGCCGCCGCCACCGAAGGGGATATTCGGGGGATAGAAAGTCTTTGTTCCGGCACCCTGCCGGGACGGGGAAGTGCCCCCGGAGCCATATCCATCGATCTCCATCCCCATCTTCATCACCATTGCTGATTCCCATGATGAGGAGGGAGTAGTTCTTCCTCAGAGCTAAGGGCTCTACCGGTAGCTATGTGTCCATCTCTCTCTCGATGCATGATGTTGTGGTCATGAGCTTTGTAATTAAGTAGATCTACCTTGCTACTCAAGTGCTTCATTAGATCTCTCCTCTCCCCATGTGTGTGTGAAAGTGACAGCGTGCACGCCATGGTGGCACCTAGGTTTGAGTCTACATAAATACTCTTTGTGCTTTAATAGATCTATGATTTTCCCCACGTATGTAAAAGTTACAGCGTGCATACCGTGTGTGGCACTTTGGCTAGATTGAATATTTGTTATGAGTTATATTTGGAGTTGGATGTCTCTATGAAATTTTGGTGTTTGTTGGAACCATCGAGCGCTCAAGGTGACAGTGTGGGGTTATCTAGATTGGGGAAGGCCCTACTATGGATTAGAGTGTCCAACCGGAGACTAGTTAAGAGTAGTATCATGAAGAGAGGATATTTATATGAGAGAGTGTTCACTAGTGAAAGTATGATCCCTAGGCCTTGTTTCTAAACATTGAAACACCGTTTGCTACTAGATCTGTTGCCTGTTTGCTTGCTTCCATCTTTGTTCCATTTGCCGAGGAGGTTTTGGGCTTTTACCTTTCCTCCACGCCATCAGCTCTTTTCTGGAACCGTTACCCCACGTCAACAACAAGTCAGAAGCTATTTTCTGGCACCGTTACCACCTGTATTTAACTATCTCTTCGCCGAACTAGTGCACCTATACACCTGACAAGTGTATTGGGTGTGTTGGGGACACAAGAGACTTCTTGTATCTTGATTGCATGATTGCTTGAGAGGGAATACCTTTGAGCACTTCCTCCCTAAGTTCGATAAACCTTGGGTAATCCACTTAAGGGAAACTTGCTGCTGTTCTACAAACCTCTGCACTTGGAGGCCCAACAACTGTCTACAAGAATAGAAGTGCGTAGACATCACTTGCACTTTGTTTTGTTGCTTTATCAGAAAACCCCTAAATATCCGTTTGCTAAGTATTTACAGAGATTTCCTGCTCCATACCACTAGTCAACACCTTCTGCTCCTCGTTGGGATCGACACTCCTATTTATCGAAAGTACTACGATACACCCCCAATACTTGTGGGTCATCAGTTGGCGACTCCATCCATTCCGATGATGTTTATTTTTCCTCTCCTCATGACAACACGGCTAGGCTTTGTCGGGTCGGTAATGAAAAAACATTGGTCCACTTTGCTATCTAGTACCCACGGTACATTTTTCGTAGCCACATTCGCACCGGCGGCCTTGGATTTGGCTGCTTTGGGTATAACCATGGTTGTGAAATACCAGTCTTCTCTTTCGACGGTCTTGGCCCATCTGACATGGAACATCGGCACCTTTTCTCCATAGTAGTTGATCTCCCAGATCTACTCGATCCTTCTGTAGTATATTTCCTTCACGTTGTCATCGGTGTAGAATCCTTGGATAGCTCCCAGAGCACCAAAGACCCTGGATCTTTCTCTAGTGGAGATAGCTTGTGTTATCCATGCACCTAACGCATGCGGAGAATTCTTGGATAACCTGCCCCGAGATATACCCGCAACCTGGATAGTCTTGCACCATAGTGACCAACGCGGCTCTCATAGTGAAATAATCTTGTGCTATGCGTGCTGCTCTGGCTACCGAATGGATTGAGTCCATCGGTGCTCGCACCAAGCCTGATGTTCCTCGAATCTCCACTGAATTCTGGGAATTCGAGTTCCAATGCTTTCCACTGGATATCATCTGAAGGGTGCGTCAACAACTCGTCCTTTTCGGGGTCATCGTCATCTCCTGGCTTCTTCCTTTCCGCATGCCATCACATGAGCTTCGCTTCCTTAGGGTCCACGAAATAGCACTACGGACGAGGAGTGATAGGAAAGTACCATATCACTTTTCGAGGTGCTTTTCCCTTTCTTGTGTCGACTCATGCCACACACCGGACATGTGGTTTTCTCCGCATCCTCACCATGATAAATGATGCAATCGTTGATGCATACGTGGTATCTAACATGCAGTAGATCGAGCGGACAGACGATTTTCTTGGCATCCTCGATACTAGTTGGACACGTGTTCCCCTCCGGGAGACGATCGTGCCAGAATGCCATCATATCGTCGAAGCTTGCGTCGTCCAATTTGTCTTTTGCCTTAATCTCCATAGCCTTGAGCGTTACATTCAACCGGGTATCATCGAGCCTGCATCCTTCATACAATGGAGTAACCGCGTCTTTCTCAAGTTGCGCAAGCTTGGCTTTCTCTCTAGCGGCAGCCCTGGCGTTACTCGTTTTCTTGATAAGCAGCTCTTGCACATAAGGTCCCGCACCCAGCCTGACGTTGTTCCATCATCGTCTGCTCCTCCAGCATCTAGATCATCATCATCCCGGTCTGCTTTCGCACCTTCACCATCTCCAGGATACTCTTCATCATCTCGCATGTCCTCGCCGTGATGATCATCGTCATGTTGCCCACCTTCACCGTCTCCATCCTCTTTGTCATCGCTTATCCAATGAGTGTATCCATCCATGAAACCCATGGCGGAGCAGGTGCACCTGCAGATGCCCGAAATCTAGGTCGATCAACCAGTTGAGTTTGCATCTTATGCACGGACATCTTATCTCCATCTTGTTATTTCGTATCATGTCGGCCGTCGCGCATTTCAAAAATTTATCCATAATGCCTTCGCTCATTATGCGGACCATGGTTACCTGCGCGGTGTACACGGTACAATTAGAAGTTTATTAGAACCACATAATCAATGCATGCATGCAATGGTCGATAGAAAATTTCGGCATGAACTATCCTAAAATAAGGACCTTTGCGAAATGCGAAAGTCTTGCCAAAATGGAAATGAATTAACATTTTGGTAAAACAAATGGCAACTCATTCCCACACAAACATAAGAGAGAGACCGATCCATACACATGAACACATCATCCTCTCCATACACACATGAGCATCGATCCTATCCATATACACACATGAGCATCGATCCTCTACATAGATATGAGCATATCATCCATATACACATAAACACATCCTTACTTGGACAACTTACCGAGATGAGAGACCGATCGAGAAGATGGAAGGGGGAGGTGCGAGACCAAGAGGATGGCATGTCTGGGAGGAGAGCTTCCTCTATTATGTATGTAGCATCCAAGGTAAGTTCTACATGCTAAAAATGTTGAATGAGTGGAGAAATTGAGGTGGGAAGGAGGAGGATCCCGACTAGATCTAAGGAGGAAGAAGGAGGGGAAAGTGAAGTGTGGGTGTGGTAGTGGATAGTCACATGTGCAAAGTGGAGCTGCCAAAAAGTGGTCGACACATCCGTGGCGAACATGGCCCTAGTGCGCCACAGGAACTAATCACAACTGTGGCGCACATGTCAGGAGTGCGCCACGGATGTGTTTGCCTATTTAGAGAGCAGAGGGTCATGAACTTAGGCATAGCGCACAGGCCTCATGTGCGCCATAGCTACCCCTAACAACCGTACCGCACATACTCCATGTGCGCTACGGGTATGTGGCATGCGGCCGGCAGGCCCCTGGCCCATACAAATATGTGGTGCACTATCACCATGTGCACCATGGTTGTTCTACTTACTAGTAGGACACTGCCCATAGGTGAGCCACGCATGTTTTACCCGTGGGGCACTTCAACCACGTGAGCCAGGATGTGCGGATACCTATAGACCTTTTCCTAGTAGTGAATATATCATCTTACCAGCTTGCACTTATTTTTCATGAAAGATGAATAGGAAAACCTGTAGATATAGTACTTGATTTCTGGTGGAAATTCGGGTTCACACTAGTCTAATAGGAAGTCTACATGAACTTCTTTCAGATACATGTTGTTTCCAAAAAGAATCTTCTTATCAAAATCAGTGTCCCCTTGTGTTGAGGCCCTGATGTAACAACAAATCAATGTCTACTGTCTAAACGTATACAAAACAGTTGACTGCAATTTTGATGTTCTTTTGATACCTCTAAACTCAATCCTCTCGGTGGGCTCTTCATCTGATGACTGGAATTCAAAACCAGCAAAGGTAAAGCGAAAGCCGTCGTCGCTAGATAGCGTTATTGCATCGTCACTGCAGGTTACCATCCGTTAAATAGATACATACAAAGAGCATCTTAATACAATCAAGATGCAAGCATTCTAATAAAGTGACAATTAAAATAGATATAGAGAGACCAATGAAGTGACAATTAAATATCTATTGCTAGAAGTGGCAATTGCAGATTTTGAGATTTATACAAGAGGAAAAGAGTTGGGACAGATGCAGGCTGCCTAGGGGAAACTGTCCGACGACGCCGTCGTTTCTTCGCAGCTCGGTAACCCTGAACCCTTAAATCGAGAATAAAATTGGCAAATTCCATGGAAAAATTCCTAAATCGAAGCTACTGATTTAGGGTTTTGAGGGTTTGGTTTTCACGCATACCTACCTGGACGACAAAGGGGTCTTCGTAGGCGAGGGAGATTGTGCGCACCGCAGGGGACCCGAGTCGGCTATGGTGGAGAGGCAGGGGACCCGAGGTAGCGGTGGTGGAGAGGCAGGGGACCGGAGGCGGCGGTGGTGAAGAGGCAGGGGATCAGCAACGACGGTAGTGGAGAGGCAGGGGACCTTCAGCGGCAATGGACAGTGGTTTGGGCGGGCTGGGAAGAAAAAATGTGGCACAGATCTGAAATATTTATCCAAATATTTTTAGATATTTTTGCCAAGTAGTAGCATCAGACGGCTGCTAGTGGAAAATGTCACTAAGAACATCCATTCTCCGAATATTTCATATTTTGCCGCCAAGAAACTTCCCTAGCTAAGACGACTAGTAGTTTCAAACAAACGTATTCGAAACTCTGGATGTTCGGAACTCCGACATTTGATTATTCTAAAATTTGAGAATTATTCATACTTTAAAAGCAAAGAAAGGTGTGTATACATGCTTGCTAGAGTGAAATTGAGTCTGCTAAGACTAAATGAGGTTCATAATAAATTGAAGAAAAAAATTGGTGTAGTATAAACCTTAGATCTTATAACCTGAAAGCATGATGACTCCTAGTGTTCATGTGCTTGGGGGCAGAGCAATAAGGTGCAAGTGCTTGGAATTTGACTAATTTAAATGTCTAATCACGTAGTGAGATTATTTGGTTTCTTAATTATGAATTTTTCACCAATATAACTATTTTTCATGTATTATTTGAAGGAAGTCTTTTTGAGTGAATATTTGGAAATCTAGATATATTCAGAACGCCGGATTTTGTTAATCCTAAATCTAGAGAATACTTCATAATTTAAAGGCAAAGGAAAATGTTTACACATGCTTCCTAAAGTGAAATTGAGTCCTAAAAGTAAATTTGGTTCATACATCAAAGAAAATATATGGCGTAATACCTTGGGTAACCTGAAAAATTGAGCCCTAAGGTAGGTTATATTTTTGTGTGCGTACTAAAAAAATGTTATGTTTTGGATAACCTGAAAGGTATATGACCGACTCGTACAGTGTATTCATGCACTTGCTAAAGATAAATAAGGTACAAGTGTTTTGAATTTGAACACCAGAAAACTGAAGGAACTCCATATAAAGGTTACGCTTCTATCCTTATTAATTCAACCACCGCAGACTATGGATATAGATCAGTGCGATAGCATGATCAGTAATATAATTAAACACGAGAATTAAAGGAAATCCGTATAAAGGTTACGCTTCCATCCTTATTAATTCAACCACCAGATACTGCGGATAGATCAGTGCGGTAGCATGATCAGTAATATAATTGAACACGAGAAAATTGAAGAAACTCCATATAAAGTAGTAGATTAATATGTAAACGGGGTACTTATAATAGTTCAACCACCAGATACTATGGATGTAGATATTGTCTTACATGCAACCAAAGATAATATTTAACTTAAACAAAATATAAACACGAGTAGCAGCGTAGAAGCAGGAGTAGGGACACGGAGCCGCCTTAGAAGGAGCATCACCCTACTCGATGGAAAACAGGACAGTCATGACATATTCTCGGAGGAACTTGTTATAGGCTACGTGCTGCACCAAGGTCATCGACCGGTGCGTTCGGCCTTGGCCTTCGGAAATTCCACCGCGTGCTGGATCATGTTGTGGATGTCCGTGTTGATGGCTCTTCAACAAAATGAACAAAACAAATCCCCCTTCCGGTGGAAAGGAATTAGCCCCCACCGTAAGCTCCTTAGCAAGTAGCGGCTCTTTTGTCCCTGGTCTTCTTACTAGAGTCCGCGTCATCAGAATCATCATGTTGATCTTTAAGAACATAAATTAGAACTCGTACATATGATTGAATTGTATTACAACTCAATAATTGCCAATATATATATGTAAGACAATATTAAATTGATATCAAAGAGAATGTATCTCAGCAATAGTTTGACCAGTTCATATATCATTCATGTATCCAAACAAAATAACAATTAATTGGATGAGAGTTATATGTAGAACAAAGTTTGGGGCCTCATAAGTTTCTTCAGGGATGGCATGAGCGAACCAAGTACCAATTGCACAACCTATATATTATTCTTGTACATTGCCTCGGGTTCGCTAACTAATCCTTGAAAAATCTGACACCAATTAATGTGTCTGCCTCTCTTTTGGGGCAAATTTGAATTATTGGCCACAATAAGATATTGAAATGTAATCCTTCTTATACACTATGAATGCATGTGAACTCTTTTAGGGAAAATTTCAATAATCGGCCTTACTGCGGAATTGCAATATAATAGTTCATATAAATATAGAATAAATCTGGGGCCACGTTAGTTTTTTAGAGATGGAGTTACTAAACCAAAGTACCGATTGCACAACTTATATTGTTGTTGTACATTATTGCCTCAGTTTCACTAACTCATCCCTAAAAAAATCTGACACCATCGATCATATGTGTTTCCCCTTGCACTCTTTTGGGCCAAAATTGAATCATTGGCCTCATTAAGAAATAGAAACGTAATATACACTATGTAGCATATATATATGCATGTTGTGTATCGAAATCAACACTCCAGTAACATATATGCTAAGCAAATGTAAATTTATTAGATGGCAGATGAGCAGATGTAAGCAAGTGTAAATTAGCTAGATGGAAGATGAGCAAATCTAATCAAATCTCTAAAACAATCGACCGTTCGAACCATATATATTCCTTACATCAATAAGGTGCGTGGCAGAGCAAAAGAATCTATAGAGGACTGAGCAAATCCTACTTATGAATAGCAAAATATGTGGCTGCAACGACTAGAGAAGCTAGCAAAGTAGTACGTCAGATGTCTCATCGTAGAGCTCCTCCTCGAACTCGTCACTCTCCTCGATTTCTTTGAAGATTATTTGTTCGGGAGGATGGGTTCGTTGATAATGAGCACCGGGTTGCTTCCGTCTGCCGCATGCTCCTCAACTAGATCTACCGCTGGCACCACAACATTGTCGGCCACCTGATACTTGATGGCAACATCGACTGTCTAGACGGAGCCTGAAGCATAGATGGCGTGGCAACGAGCGTGCGTTCCCGGAGAAGCCGCATGCGCCTGCTCGGCGACGGTCGAGCCATCGGCTACTTCGCCTCCAAGTGGCTTCACCTCCGGCTCATCTCCATGCGTATGCTTCATGGCACAACCAAGAGGAGGGAGGTAGTGCAAGCGAAGGAGGTTCGACACGCCTGGAAGGTGCAGATTGGGGTTTTGTGACTAGATAGATTGCGGGAAAATAAGACGAGCTCATGAAAGAATAAGGCCTAGCGGGTTTATATACGAGTGGACACATGTGGATGTGGACGCGTGTGGGTGGGTGGTAGTGCATAATCTCCACTTTCTAATTGCATTAACAACACGCGCACATGGTGACTGTAAGTGCACAGATCATTTGTAGCTAGTTTCAAAATAAAGATATCGATCCCACAGGGAGCAGGAGTCTGAAGACTAATAACTCTTGAACTAAAATATTAAAATAGTAATGCTAAATAACATTCTAAATTACAAGATAAAATGTGAGTTTTGTGTAAAGGATATTTTTGGGTTTTTAAATAATAGAACAATAAGTAAACTAAAGCTGTAAGTAAACAAGAGCATGTGATTATGATTACGAAAGTCTACAAGATGATGAAAATAGTTCTCAGGGAGTAGTGGATCCATCGCTAGTAATTAGAAAGAGTGATCAAAATTATTATAATAAATAAGACCATTTATGATATGTGTGGGAGGAGCTCTATATATGGACGAATAGGCAGCAACCACTACTCACATCATCCGCATAACCAGAGTAGACAAGCAATCAACATCAATCGAATTACTGCGCTATTAAGGGACTTTATCCCGTAGAATCTATCCCATGGCATGGACAATGTTCCGCGAGTTCTCCTCGGTTCCCAAGTTGGTACGTAAAGGATGATAACGACTTTATAGTCACGGTAAGTGCTATCACCCCTCCGTCTACCAACAAGTAGTTCCCTCCATCTAGTCCTCAATGAGACAAATATTGAGTGGTGCACTTCACCCAACACCAAGATGAAGGAAATCTAACACAGACACATAATGAACAATATCACATAATAATCTTTATCTCAATTCAATCACATACTAGGGTTTCTCCATCTCCCCAAGAACAAAGGAAACTACTCACACATGAAGGCAATCAACATCATGGATATAATATGGATGAAGTATGATGATACAATTGAGGACAAGTGCAAATCCAAGATTCAATCTAGAATTACAACAAGTAACCAAAGGGGATCGGTGATGGAGACGTTGTTGATGAAGATGACGATGTAGATTGATGTGGAGGCCTTCAAGATCCTAGTCTCTTCTCCTCTTGTGTGATGGTGATGGTGTAGATCTGATTGGAGGCAGCTATCACGGTGGCATGGAGACAGGGCTCTGCCGTGGTGGAGAATATGGATTGGTGGCTCTCTCTTGGCTCCTCCCTCCTTTATATAGGCCTTGCGGGTGTCCTAGGGTTCCCCCAATACCGTCATATAACTCAGGGAAGGTTCTGGAGTTTCGGGGGGGGGGGGGCGAAATCCCGTCGTTTGCGACATTTTTACCAACTATATGGCCAAACTATACGGCGGGGATCTTTTGCTCCGGCTGTATAGTAGGTCATTGAACCTTCGGGTTCTGCAGTGTTTTAGCCGCCATTTCTTCATGTGAACTACGTTTTGTGTTTCCTTGGGCTCGTTGGATTCGTATCAACGAGGACTATAACCCAGTGGTTTTGGATATTTATTTTGAGAAGTTGGAAAAATTCACCTTTTCCAACACCTCAAATGGCTGCGCTTGGTCCCGCAGCTCCTCCACACTATGCTCTCTGTGTTCCTTTTGCCTTTGTTTTATCCATAATATTCATCAAAACCTACACACACGTCAAAGACAAGGAAGAGGGATAAAACTATACCTAAAATACTAAATGTGCAAATCTTAGATGAAAATGAATGAATAACAGAAACCATGCATATTTGGCATAAATGTAGCTAGATAAAACATGCGATGTGTGGTTGATATGCATAAAATACTTCTATAAAAGTGTACATAAGTTCCACTCATCAACCTCCCCAAGCTTAGACTCTGCTTGCCCCGAGCGATAACTATCGATAAATAATGTGAGGGGAATTTTTCTTGTTATTGAAACTTTTAGTATGCCTTGCATCCTTATTTTTCTTGCAACCTCAAAGAGAGTAAACATGTACTCATACAAGGCAATACAAGCTCAGTTATAAGGTCCACCAAAGATTCATCAAAACTTATACGCTCCATGTCAACAGTGAATCTAACTTGCAAACAAACTTGTGATCCTCTTATTGCACATTTTGTATAATTTTTCATATCATTATTTTTATGAGACAAAACTTTGTCACAAATAGATGTCAAGCATAAATAGGAATAAAGTTTATCGATTCTACCCAATCATATCATCTAGTTAAGGATTTCAAGTGCAAACACCAGTTATTGAGCTTTCAGAAAGTTTATCTCTTAGTAATGAGATTTATGCCAAAAGGAAATGTGAGAACATGTCAAAAGAAGCATATCATTAGAGTGTCTCATTTGGTCATCCACATCAATGAATAATGGATATCAAACACTCATTTTCTATTCTTTGTCTTTCTAAAACTTTAGTTCATCAGTAATGAGATCATGCCAAAACTTAGTGAGTTTAATCAGACTGTATAGGCTAAGAATGGATACTCGTGACCATTACCAAGGTTTCCCTTTTTGGTATAATGATTTATCGTAATAGTCAGAGGAGTATTCTCTCTTTTGCTTTAAACACAGGCCCATGAGAATACCAATGCATACCCAAATATAGCATTTCTACTACATATGTTGGGCAACTCATAGCCAAACTCCAAGAGTTTCCTGTTTTTGGATTGTTCAAAGGCCAGCAGAGTTGTTAGAATCCCATGTTGTGTGACAGTGGTGCATAAACGCATAAAGCAATATCATACTTTAATCAACAGGTCAAGATTTGTCATGCATCTCAATTACCGCTAAATATTAGTTTATTCAAACAAATCCTTTCAAAGATTACTATAAAGTCGATCATGACATCTATGGTGTTGAGTATCTTTAAGGCTAAACTCTTAAGACAATTAAACAACACCTTATTTAGCATATAACTCAAAACTTTGAAATATCATTTCCAATTGACAACTTCTTTCGTAAGCAAACTATGAAGTCTATTGTTTGACACTATGGGGTCGAGCATAATTTATTTATTTAAGACAAAACTATTAGGTGACAACCAACAAATTCCAAAAGATCTTGATCAAGTATTCATTCTTTCCAAGTGTAGAGATTGTGGCAATGTTTTCTAGAGGATCACAAATATTGTCACAAGCTTGATAAACAATTTTTCAAGATACATACAAGCTCTAAGTAAACTCCTATGGTGCCTATCATGAGCAAGTGTATCCCCATATAAATACAAAACTAGACTCACTTAAGAAAGTATTAAAAAACAATGGGATACATGATTGCACTAAACCTTCATCGAATATGAACATTGCACAAGACTCTACACATGCAGAAGTAACCTCCCCAAGCTTAGAACTTTGTAAGAACCAAACTTGAGTATATCACCAAAAGAAAAGAGAAAATACAGTTTCCAAAAGAGAGTGTGATAAGTGGTTACCTCCCCAAGCTTAGTTGAAAACAAGGGTGACACACTTTATCGTTGAGATACAAGTAACCTCTCTTTTGATGGACAAAGAATCTTTGCTTTAACGTATATTTCTTGATATAGTCTAGTGGCTGCCTTCCTTGAGAACCTGCTTGAAAACTAAGAAGAAAATAAAAGATGTTGTGTTTTTAAAAGCATGGGGATTAGCTCATAAGTGATAAAAATACCACTGTTCAAAAAATAGGCCGAATCAGCGATTAAATATGCCGATTAATCACTACTAGGGACCTAACCGTATCGATTACCATTAATCATTTGTATTAATCGTTTAGACCGATTAATAGGTCTGGCACTCCGATTACTAGGTATGTTCTCGATTAACCACTACACTTGGTCAATAAAAGGTGCAAAATTATCAACACATATCGCCCATCCATTCGCTAGCCCGCCCCGATGAAGTAGGTTTTGCAAAGCTCCCGCTCGATCCCTACCTCCAGGAGCTTGATTTCCGCCATCACCAACCAGTTCCTCATAGTTGCCGACCAAACCTCAGATATAAGAGCTCCAGCGTCTTAAGGATCTCATCCGGGATCTTAAGGCTGCCTTTAATAGGATAGATGGTTGAGGTGTAAGAGGATTCATATGTGTTTTAGGTGCTAATTTTTGTAGGCTCACCGATTAATAGCCGACCGATTAAATCAGTTAATCGTCCGAATTCCGATTAGTCACTACTCCTAATCAAACCGAGTAATTAACGAATACCGATTTCCTTACCATTGAAAAATACCCACGTTTAAGTCAACAAACTAGGTCCAAGAGTTGTACTGCCGTCGTTATGGAAACGGTAGAACCTAAGAAGGCTAGATAGAGGTGTGGGAGCGACCAAAGCCTAAGAACAGCGTCCACGGGCGAGATTGGGCACAAGCAAGCATCGAGGACACATGAAGTACCCAGGTTCCGAGCCCTCCGGGTGAGGTAAAACTCCTACTCTTGATGATCTGACTATAGGGATGAGCACAAAGAACTACAAGGCTCCTTGAGATGTATCTGGCCTAGCTAGCAGTAAATGAGAGACCAACCCTCGCTATGTTGCCCCTGCCACCCCTTATATAGGCCGAGGCGGCATGGGCAATAGCCTGGCCGACTGGCGCGTCCCACAGGAGGGACCCAGCCGACTAGGTCATCTAAAGTGGCCGGCATGGAGGGCATGTACCCACAGTTAAACCCATGTTGCCACGCCATCTACAGTGGCCGCCGTGCGGGTAGTTATGCACAGTGCCACCTACTGTCCACTGTTACAACCGTCATCGCTAAAGTGTCGGTATGGGCCGAGTGTCTGAGTCTCCTTTCTGTCTTGTCCGTCGTCCTGGGTGTACCGCATAATGTGCTCCGCATCATCTTGTACCTTGTCTGTCTTGAGTGGCCGGCTGGTCTGTCTGGGCCGGGTGGTTGGTTCCACCCGTCAGTATTCTACCTTTGCTCGTCTCATCCGGCTGGTGGTTCTGCCGGTTCGCTCTTGGTCTATCCAGCCGGCTAGGTGCCTTCGGGGATGATTTTTATCCGGCTAACTGGTTTGCTAGCTTGGTCTTCATCTGGCCTTCTTTCTGGTCTATCTTTGAGTTTTTATGTTCGGCTTCCCTAGCCGGCTAGCAGGTTGTACCATCTTGTATCTTGTCTAGTTAGCCTACCCGGGGGTGATCCCTCGACACTAGACCCGAGCGCGCGTAGATTCCATCCTTAGGAGAAATGTGCGCAGGCTCAAAAGCTAGTTTTGAAAATTTTCCTGGCTGAAATTTGGCGGTTGAACTGCCCGGCTGCATCATCGTTGATGTTAGACACGACGCAATGATGATCGTGGGAGGTCGTGTGTCGAAGGGTCGCACCGCCTGTCGCCTCGGGAACCGCTGTCAGCACCTCGCCTCCCGCGCTTGGGATCTTCTGTGCGTTGTGTGCCGGCGCAAAGGATCCGACTATGGCTAGGGCTGTGGAGGCCGCCACGTGGCGAGCCGGCGATTTGCCTCCCTGACCCCTTTAAGTAGCGTCCATGGCGCCCCGCTGTCCCCCACAAACCATTTGCCCACTTCTCCTTGCCTTCGATGCTGTGCCTCCGCCTTGTCCTTGCACCGCCGGCGAGCTCGCGCTGCTTCGCTCCGCCAGCGCCGCCAGACATTCTCTTGCCGGAGCGACAGGTCACCGTTCCTCTTCTGCTGTTCCCCTTTCACCTTCTCCTCCTCCTTCTTCCTCTCTGCCTCGCTCCGCCACCGTCAGGATGGAAGAGAGCCGAGGTGCTTGGTTAGGCTCCTCCTGATGGAGGCGCAAGATGAAAATACCGGCGGTCGCGCCTCCTGCCGACCACCGGCGAGGTCGAGGTCCGCCTCGCCCCGGCTGGCGAAGTCTCGCCGGCTCCGCAAGCCGACAAGCGCGTTATCTTTCTCGCGCATCTGGATTGCGACCTGGCCTTTGCGGCCAACACCTTTTTTCCTTTATTTCCTCGCCCACTTTGGTCTCCGCCTCCACCATCTCGGCCCGAATGCAATCGGCATTCTGGCCTACTTCGTAGCATTCTATGAATGCTACCTCGGGACCCAGCCGGATCTCGGGCTCTTCTGTCAACTCTTCCTGATCCTGCCGCAGGTGCAATACGCCAAAGGGCCGCTCGTGCCCTGTGGCGGCAGCTCCATCTACTCCCTCTCGCAAACCGACTACCCCAAGATCAAGCTGGATGACAGTGTTAAACTATGGCAGCAAATGTACTTCTATGTACATAACTTGGGGGCTGAATACCTCCTCAACCTCCCGCCTTCCAAGACACGGAGTCCAGCCAGGCGCACTAGGAGGAGAAGATCTTCGGCTCCAAGGCGGAGTCGGATGCGCTTCTCCACCGGATGAGGGGGCTGGTCACGGCCGGCTTGACTGGCGTTGATGTGATGCTCAGCTAGGCCAGCCGGCTGATGATGCCCCTCCAGCGGCGAGCACACAAGATGTGCTACTACTCCGGGTGCCTCGACCCGACCCGGCTTTACCGCTGAGACCCCCCTTCGCCAATCTTTACCAATGGGTGTGGATGATCACCAAGGAAAAGATCAAGGACGACTGGCGCTTTGGTCTGGCTCCTTACACGCGCGAGAATCGCGCGCCCCGAGTAAGTTCAACTTGCCTCTTTTCGTGTTCGTCTTTTAATTCTTGCTTTATCCGGCTGAACCACTTTACCCGTCCCTGACTTCCATCTTTCCTTGCAGATTTTCCCCTGCATCATCTAGGAGGAGGGCGACGCGCCCCTCCAGGTCTTTGCCGCCGACCTCCCCGAGCCACGCCCATGCCGGACTAGCGGCGAGGGCTCAGACGGCGAGGAGGGCTTCTTTCCCAGCTGGGGCGATGAGGCGGTGGAGGATCCACACGGCCCCGCGCCGGAGGAGAGCGACGGAACCATCGCGCCCGAGGCTACCCGGAAGCGTGCCAGCGAGGGGTCCTCGAGTAGCGCCGCTGCCACCGAAGATCCGACTGCGCGGGTGGCCGAAAGAGGTCCACACCCGTGGTGCAGGGGTAAGTCTTCTTGTGTTTATTCTCTTGCTTGCTCTTTCTTTTTCTTGCGTCTGCCATTGCTCCTATTTTGATCTTCTCTTCCTTTTACAGTTATGTTCTTTCCTTCGCTGCGAGCCCGGCTCGTAGCGTGCCGCCGGCCTTGCCACCTCGCGATCCTCCGCCACAGACAGATGTCCCCTCGACGGCTGCTCCGCCCCCCACAACCGAGACCATGCCCTCGCAATAGCCGGTGGCCGTGGTCCAGCCGACTCCCATCGCGCCCAAGCGCATGGTGAGTCATCCGGATGCGATCTCGAGCCCAGGTGGGGGATCATCAGCCGGTGTGGGAGGCTCGTGTGATGTCAAGGAGACGGTGATCATGGAGGACGTCGACTCCGATGAGGAGGCGATGGTGCAGTGGCAGGCAGCCATACGCGACGCCCCGACTGCCCTAGCCGGACCGCTGTAGCCGCTGCCGGTGGAGGCGGGGCCTTCCCTGCAGACCCTCGAGGTGAACCTCGAGATCGGGCTCCAGGAGTGCCGACAACTCCGGGAGACGCTAGCTGGCGCCAACGAGGCTGCCCCGAAGCAGCTGGCGGCGGTGCTGGGGACCATGCGAAGTAAGTTCCTCCCATCCTTCCTTTTTTGTTTCCGGCTACCTTCTGACTTGCGCTCCTTTTTGCTTGCTGCAGCCGTCATGGTCTACGGACAGCCCGAGATTGATCGGCTGACGCGTTCCAACACGCGCCTCAGCCGGGACAACTCCGCGCTCTGGCTCCAGAACAAGGAGTGGCACGCCCGGGTAAACCAGCTGGAGGCTACCCTCAAGGAGCGGGACGACGCACTCGCCAGCCGGGCCACCGCCTTCGACCTCCTGGATAAGGAGGCCACCTGGCTGAAGGAGCATTCCGAGTTCCTGGATGACGAGCTGATGAAGATAGGCCATGTTGCCAAGGGTAAGTTATTCTATCTTTGCCTTTCGTTCCATCCGACTGCCTTATACCGGATTACCCCTTTTGACTTTCCCCTTTGATCCCAAGGCTTCTACCCCCAAGTAGATGCTCTTGCCTACGACCGGGTGCAGCAGGTTGCGCTGGGTGAGAAGGCCGCCGTCCGAGTCTTGGTGGCGCAGCTCGCGAAAGACGCCGCCAACCTACGCAAGGCTGCAGCCGACATCCACGACCTCGTCTTCCCAGGGGAGCTCCTGTAGGAGACCATGGGAGCCTTGGCGATCAAGCTAGGCAATGCGCCGAACGCCATCGACCGACTGCGTGATCTTATCGCTCGCGTTGGCTCCGAGATGGCACTGGCCCTCATGCTCTCCTGGTACAAGGACGTCCGGCTCGACAAGCTCGTGGACGGCTTCCGAGCCGGCGCGATCTTGCTGTCGTGCGCCAGGCCTACCCCGAGCTCCGCTCCACCACCATCACGATCGCCGGCTATGCCGACATTGACGAAGTGCTGATGAAGGGCGAGGGAAGCGCGGGAGCAGATGGTTGCACGGAGGCGTCGTCCTAGCCGGGCGGGGCCGGCTCGACCGTTCCCAACGGCAAGGGCCCGGCCACTTGAAGAAGAAGAAGACCCCGGGATGCCGGGTGTAACTGTAGATAACTTTAGCTCTTGGTACTTGTGTTTCTAAACAACCTGGATATGCGGGGGCTTCGTCCCCCGCCGTTTAATTAACTATCTGTCTAGGTTTGCCTTCATGCACCCATTATGCTTATGCCTTGTCTGACTACTTTATCCGGCTGGTCCGCTCCAGCCGGTGTTATCTTGCTTTTTGAATTGCATTCTTTGTGAGCCTTTTCACTTGTGTTTTGCTTCTGACCTAGTGATGATCTGCCGACTTGCTCTGGCCGGTTGGTGCATCTACTAGCCGGGCACTACATCCTTCAAGTGGAGGCGCTCCAGCGCACCCACTGGGTGTATCCCCCGGGATTCGGAATAGTTCGAGTAGCCAGGTGTTTCGAATCTTCAAAAAACCATGCCTTTCACCTTGCTTTGCCGAAAGCCACTTGCTTAGCCGGGCCGAGGGAGCTACACCGAAGTCAAGCTATCCATATCCGGCCGTGCCTTGGCCCTTTTTTCTCTATTACTTTCCTTTCTCTTCCTTCCTTCTTTCCATCTTTCTCTCTTTCTTTCTTTCTTTCTTTCTTTCTTTCTTTCCTCCTTCTATATTTCTCTTTTTGGCTAGATTTGCCTGACGCGCCCGACTAGCGGTGCTTGGCTGGGTGAGGAGGGTGGTGCCTCCACTTTCTACCTGGCTTTGTCCTTTATCTCTGTCCGTCTGATGCACCTTCAGCCGGATGCCGCATGCTTCCAGTGGGGGCACGCCAGCGCACCCACTGGGTGTAGCCCCCGAGATTCGGAGTGGCTACCGCAGATAGGTGCTTCGAATCTTCCCTGTTTTTGATTTTTGGCTTGGTGCGGTTTGTGCAAAAAGGAAACACATGAAAACAATTTCTTATCAATATATTGTCATGTTGTACGTCTTTCTATTATCTGACTAGAATTTCTCTTTTTTCAAAAACTAGCCCGTGCTTTTCTGAACACTTAGTCACTTTCTCGTGCGCAATGCTGTTTACGCTGCACCTTGCCGAACATCCGGGTTGCGGTCTGGAGCCGGAACTGAAGGGAGCTGACAATACATTTCTGCATGGTACTAGAGGCTTAGCAGCCGGAAAATACCAACGAGGCACATGGACGGAATGTCCAATATGTCGCATCTTTCACCGTTTTTCGTGTGGGATGCCCGCGGTCTTTTGCTCTTTCTAGCCGGACAACCAGGTTGCGTCTATAGCTGAGACGAAGAGTGGGCCTCTGGCATCATTGCACACTACTTAGTCGGCTTACAGAATTAGTAGGCCGGGCCAACCGGCGAGCCCCCACGATTGGGGGTCGATGGAAGCCGAAAAAAATACGTTGCAGGGTTTTAATAAAAAACAAATAACAATAGAATGTCTGGCAAGGAGCCGGGGTTCCATATCTTTCATTCATTCAGGGTTCTAGATACATACACTGAATTTTGCGACTAAGTGTAAAATGGTCGGAGTAGGTCTGCGTTCCACGGCCGCTCCGTCTCCTCGTCTGACTTGTCCATCTTGTTCTTGCGCGGCTGCTACGCGTCGATGAGGTAGAAGGAGTTGTTGTGCAGTGCCTTGTTGATGATGAAGGGGCCCTCCCACGGAGGGGACATCTTGTGCATGCCCTTCGTGTCTTGTATCAGCCGGAGAACCAGGTCGCCCTCCCGGAATGTGACGGGCTAGATGCGGTTCGAGTGATACCGGCGCAGCCCTTGCTGGTAGATGGCCGACATGGACATGGCCAGCTCGCGGGCCTCCTCGAGGAGGTCCATGCTATCCTCCATCACCTCCTGGTTCTCCTTCTCCATGTAAAGGAGCTTGTAGCGTGAGTCGAAATCGATGTCTGCCGCGAGGACTGCCTTCGAGCCGTAGGTGAGGAAGAATGGGGTGAAGCTGGTTGATCTGTTTGGGGTGGTACGGAGGCTCCATAGCACAGCCGGCAGCGCCTCGATCCAGTAGCCGGGTGATCGCTCTAGTGGATCGATCAGCCGGGGCTTGATTCCGGCTAGCACTAGGCCGTTGGATCTTTCCACCTGCCCGTTGGACTGTGGATGCGTGACGGATGCGAGATCCAGTCGGATCCCTTTGTTGTGGCAGAATTGAGCGAAGGCCCCCTTGGTGAAGTTCGTGCCGTTGTCGGTGATGATGCTATGGGGGTAGCCGAACCGGATAATGATGTCGCAGAATAAAGTGACGATGGTGGCACCGTCTAGCTTCCGGATCGGCTTCGCCTCGATCCACTTGGTGAACTGGTCCACCGCCACCAACAAGTGGGTCATGCCGGCTCGAGCTCGTTTGAAGGGGCCGACCATGTCTAGCCCCCAAACCGCAAAGGGCCATGTGATCGGTATGGTCTTGAGCGTGGAAGTCGGCATGTGCCTCAGCCGGCCAAACCGCTGGCACCCATTGCACGCGTGAACCAGCTGGTCCGCGTCCTCCGAGGCAGTCGTCCAGTAGAATCCATGGCGCATTGCCTTCGACACCAGGGCGTGAGATGAGGCGTGGTGACTGCACTCCCCCTGGTGAATTTCCTTCAGCACCTGGTAGCCAGTATCCACGTCGACGCACCGCTGGAAGACGCCTGCGGTGCTACGCTCGTACAACTCCTTATTGATGATGGTGTACGTGTGCGCATGGCGCCAGATCTGCCTTGCCTCCACCTCATCGTCCGGGAGATCGTCGTTGAGGAGGTAGTTCATGAAGGGCTGGGCCCAGGATGAAACTTCCCGGATGGTGAAGACACCATTCGGCACAATCTAGAGCTCATCTAGAGGGCGGGCGGGTGGGATGCCCGAGTCGGCAGCCCATAGGCCTCTTGCCTTGCTTGATGACGGCTTGCCTGAGGAGGAGGCAGCCCCCGGGTCTTTCGAGCCGGAAGGCACAACAGCGGTGATGCTGGGCTTGCGGAGGTGCTCCAAGGATACTCCATGCGGGATGGCTGCTCTAGTGGATCCGACTCGCGCGAGCGCGTCGGCCGCCTCATTGTTGGCGTAGGGGACATGGTGGAATTCACATCCCTTGAAGCCAGCACTGTGCAGCTGCACATCGAACCCGTACAGGGCCATGTTGGCGTCCCGAGCTTCCCACTCACCGGATACTTGCTGCACCACCAGATTCGAATGGCTGAAGCAAAGGATCCGGCGGATGCCGATGTCTTTCGCGAGCCGGATCCTGTGCGCGAGAGCCTCATACTCGGAGACGTTGTTCAACGCGGTGAAGTGGATCTGTAGCATGTACTCCAGCCAGTCTCCCTTGGGCGAGGTGATCACGTACTCTATCCATCGAAGTGCAGCCTCCAGTAGTCGGAATCTGGAACCTGCGGCAGGTATTGGCTCTCCGCCCAGTCGACAAAGAAGTCTGCCACCGCCTAATACTTGATGGTGATCCTGGGCTTGTATCGGATGCAGTAGGCGGCCATCTCGATGGCCCACTTGGCTACCCGGCCCGTGGCGTCCTTGTTGCCGAAGATCTCGCCCAACGGCGCAATGGACACCATGGTGAGCAGATTCTCCTGGAAGTAGTGCTTGAGCTTCTTGCAAGCCAAGTACACACCATAGCACATCTTCTCGTAGTGGGGGTAGTTTTGCTTGGAGAGGAAGAGCACCTCACTGAGGTAGTAGACAGGTCGCTGAACCGGCTGGGCCTTGCCTTCCTTGTGGCGCTCTACGGATAGGATGACGTTAACGACCCGGTTGTTGGCGGCTATATAGAGCAGCATCGGCTCCTTCGCAGCCGGTGTGGCAAGGACCGGTGCTGTCGATAGCATGCGCTTGAGGTCGTGGAACACAACATCCGTCTACGTAGTTCAGGTGAACTTGTTCGTCTTCTTCATCAGCTGGTATAGTGGCAGGGCCATCTCCCCAAGACGGCTGACGAATCGGCTAAGGGAAGCCAAGCAGCCGATGAACTTCTAGACACCGAGCAAGCTCTTGTGAAGCTGCATCCTCTTGATGGCCGCGATCTTCTCTGGATTGACTTCGATTCCACGGATCGACACGAGGAATCCAATGAAAGAACATGTGTGCCCCCATGTGTGGTTTTGGTAATTAATGACAATGTTTTATGGACTTATGTTTTCATTGAGTTTTACTTGTAGGATTTGTCCATAGACAATGCTTGAACCATATGGTGGCTTCAAGGTTGGAATAAGAATAAAGTGAAGAAGATCAAGTGTTGATCAAGGTTTCATAAGATGATCTCAAGTGTATCGTGCCATCCTTATGGTGATCATGGATATGTGAAGATATGCCTAAAAGAGAGGCTCTTCCATAGTGGAGTATGGGGGAAGCATCTTCACCAAGCTAGTGCAATAAAGAAAGGTGCTCCATCCTGAGGTGTGGAATATACAAGGCAAATGTTTGATATTGAAAGGGTTTCTTTCTAACTGGTCTCGTGGTGTTAGTTGGAGAGACCGGTTTATAGTATAGATAACCGTACTATCAAGAGGGGCTCTCAAGTGAGTAACTTGATCATATCCCTCGGTGAGAGCTCAAACCTTTGCATACTTGGCATCATATTTCTTGGTTCTTATTTGGTTCTTATCCATGAGAGGATTTATATATTGTTTCAATCTCTATGACAAGCTTAAGTTCATCGAAAACGGATTTCATATGCATTCTCTATTGTGTTTTTGATATTGGAGGTTTTACCGGTTTGTCTTTTATAGATAGGTTAAACCTTTCAGCATTTGGTTCTATCCTCCATTGCTGGACTATGATGGTTCCCTACATGATCTTGTATAGCTCGTTACTATCTTCGATACGAGCCCAAGATCATCAAAATCGGAGTCCGAATGAAAAAGTTATGATGGTTTCAGTTTTGCTGTTCCTGCTAGTTTTTAGGGGGGGCGGATTATCCGGCCATGGGGGCAGATTATCCGGCCCAATTTTTGGAAAACGGCTAAGGACTTTGAGGTGTGGCTCCCAGTAATGGGGGCGGATTTTCTGGCCCTGTGGGGGCGGATTATCCGCCCCTATACTGAGGGTCGCGTCGCGAAGTCCTTAGCCATTTTTTTGGCCAGGGGAACCCGGAATATCCGGGGGAGGGGCGGATTATCCGGCCTGGAAGGTCTCAAATGGTCATATTTCGTTGGGGAGGGGTATAAATAGACCCCTTCTTCCTCCTTAGGCCTCTGGCTTGAATTCTCTCTCTCTCCTCCATTGTTTTGACTTTCAAGAGCTTACAAATACTCTCAATCCCTCCCATATTTCTTGAATCTTTTTGAGGGATTTGAAAGGGGAGATCTAGATCTACAACTCCACCAATCCATCTCTCCTCTATGTGAGGGGAACATATTGGGATCTAGATCTTGGGGTTTCTTTTGTTGATTTCCTCGTGTGTTCTTCCTCTCTTATTCTCCCACTAGATTTTGTAGCTTTTGTGGAATTTGGGAGAAAAGGACTTGAGCACTTCTTGTGTTCTTGCCATTGCATTTGGTGCATCGATTTGAGTTATCCTCGGAGGATTTGGTGAGTGAAAGTTGAGAAGATTTTTACTCTTGGGTTCTTGGAACCCTAGACGGTTTGTTGGTGTTGCAGGTTGTGTCCTTGGTGGCGTTTGTTGGGAGCCTCCGATTAAGTTGTGGAGAAGTGCCCAACCTTGTGAGAGGTTCCGGTTGCCACCGACAAGTGCACCGATAGTGGAAGTGTGTATCGATCCCGTTGGGGTGAGATTCACCGGAGAATAAGGGGGGCCTTTTGTGGCGTAGGTGGTTTGATACCACCCCCTCTCCAACGAGACGTACTCTCTTTATGCGAGGAACTCGGTAATAAATCATTGTCTCCGCGTGCCTTGGTTATCTCTATACCCGAGCTATTTACTTATGCACTTTACTTTGTGATAGCCTTTGTGCTTGATTTCTTATATCTAGCTATCACATAGTTGCTTGTTTTGCTTAGCATAAGTTGTTGGTGCACATAGGTGAACCGTAGTTTATATAGGTTTTGTGCTTGACAAAGTAAACGCTAGTTTTATTCCGCCTTTGTTAAGCCCATCTCGTAAAAGTTTTAAGCCGCCTATTCACCCCCCTCTAGGCAGCATTTGTATCCTTTTCAATTGGTATCAGAGCAAGGTCTCTCATTTTAGGCTTCACCGCCTTGAGAGTAAAGATGTCGGCTAGGGGATTAGTGCACAAGGACACTCTCACATTCGATGGCACAAATTATGATGTTTGGAAAATTTGCATGCTTAATTTATTTCGGGAAATTCACCCGATTATCGAGGGATATCTATATGTGGGTTTCTCTTCTCCCGTGGATACCCAAAACGAATCTTTAGAGGATAAGTTGAACTCTCATATAGATGCTCTAGCTACTAAAATTCGTTTGCATGTTGTGAGCAATGTAGTTCTTTCTTCTATCATGCCTTATTCAAGCTCTCGTGAGATATGGACCAAGATTCAAGATAAATATAGCAAGTCCAACATTATTGAGGATGATTGTGTTGCTTCCACTTCCGGTCGATATGAGTTCTCATCGTCTACCACCTCACCAATATGTGACGTTTCACTAGGTAATGATACGGTGAGTGGTGATAGAAATTGCAATGTGGATAGTTTGGTTACTATTTGTAATCCTTCATCCCTATCTAGTTGCAATGATCTATCTTCGGACCTTAACACTTCTAGCACTCACAACTCCTTACATGCTAGTGTTGATAGTCCTTGCATATCATGTAGTAATGGCTTGAATGAATCTCATGGTGATATGTTTGTGTTGTCTTGTTGCCATGATAAAAATGCCTCTATTTCCTCTAGTGCTTGTGTTTCTAACCATGTAGAGGAAAATGAAGATTTTATGGGCCAAGACAAGGTCATGAATAGAGCTACAAGTGCAATCTCATCATCACCTTCATCCGGTTCTCACAGATGCCTTATGGCTAAGGGAATAAAGGTAACCTCTTTGGATCCCATTGTACCTCATGATGATGATGATGTTGAGAATGATAATGATGATTATCGAGGTAAGTATGATATTAACTCTATTAAGAATATGGGAGAGGTTGTCTATAGCTCTCTCTTCAAACATAAAATTGCTTCCTCCAACTTTATTGAAATATTGCATTATGCTATAGAAGGCAATGATCTTATTGAGGAGCAAGAAACCATAATTGATGAAAAGTTTGCGCTTGAGCGTGAGTATTCTAATGAAATTGCTCAACTAAAGGACTCCCTTGAAGAAGAACAAACCACCAAAGAATCTCTTGAGGAGACTTGTACTCTAGAATTATCTAGAGTAAAGGAATACCATGATAGAGAACTTGCGGTGGCAAACTCCTTCAAGATTAAAAATGATGAACTTGAAGTTGCTTATCTAAGCTTGTTGAGGATTTTAAGCACCTCGAAAGTGGCTCTCGGGTCATTAAGAGGGAGCTCATCAAACTCACCGAGTCGCATGAGCAACTTAAAGCTTCATATTCAAAAGAGCTTGCCAAGTTGCCCTCACCTCTTGCTAATAATGATGATGCTTGTGCTACTAACTCTATTTCTTGTGAAGCATCTATTTTTAAGGAGAATGTTGAGCTAAAGGCTCAACTTGCGTTGCTAACTAGCAACTATGGGAAATTATAAGAAAGTCATGTTAAGCTCTCGAGCTCGCATGAGGATCTTCTAGTCTCCCATGGTAGGCTAAAGTTAGCTCATGAGGCCATCGTGTCAAAGGTAACATCTAGTGGGCCTCATGTGGACATTAGCACTATATCTACTCCAAATGTTATATTGCCATGTGCTAGTCCTTGTAATTCATCCTCTCAGAACCATGCTATATCTCGCGATGAATTACATTCCGTGCCTTATTGCTCTAACAATGTAGCATCTACTTCCTCTAGTACTTTTGTTGAAACTAACCATGTAGAGGAAATCAAAGAGCTCAAGGCTCAAGTCACTTCTTTGAAGAATGACTTCAAAAAGGGTCATCAAGGGAAGGCCGCACTCAACAAAATCTTGAGTGTGAAAAAATTCCCCAATGACAAGAGTGGGATCGGATTCAACTCCAATGTCAAGAACAAGTACACTATGAAGTTGAAGCACAAGGATAACAAGAAGAATGGCCAAGATCAAGTAAAGAATCCGGCCAACATTGTTTGCTTCAAGTGCAAGGAAGAAGGGCATCATGTCAAACATTGCCCATTCAATAAGAAGTCCCTTGTCAAGAAGCAACAAGGGAAGCGACCTCAAGCTCTACATCCTGTTAGAGATGGGTCTCCTCCCAAGAAGACTCAAGCTCTTCCTCAAGTTGTTGCTTCATCCAAAAATAAATATGGCAAGAGTAGAACTTGCTACATATGCAGTGAGAAGGGGCACATTTCTTCCCCATGCACTATTGGTATCTCCTCATCCAACCCTATCATTATTGATAATGCTTATTCTCTTTGTAAGGATGAGGTTGGCAATGTGTTTGCCAAATTTGTTGGTGCCCAATGTGGTGTCAAGAAAAGAACCATTTGGGTGGCCAAGCCTATTGTTACTAACTTATTAGGACCCAACTTGGTTGGGGACCATCTAGCTAAAACTTGATCAATAGGTGTTGGTTGGAGGGCATTGGAGACTTGGTTACATTATGAAGAATTGAGGGATCTCCATCTAGTATAATTGTCAAGTCAAGTCATGTGGATTATATTGCCTCTACTATAGATCCAATGTTCCTCCTTGCGGTAACATATGCTTAACTCATTACATTGAAAGTAACTCGCCCCCTTGTGCATGTGTTGGTTTTGTATCTTCCATGCTCTTGTACATATTCTTGAGGAATCAAGCATATTTTTGTGTATGATTAGGTGGCACACCATGTATGTGTGTTTCTTATGTTTGAGCCTTTCTTGGTTATGTTTGGTATCTTATTTGTCTCTTGTGAGAGCTTAATGGACTATCCCATTTTGGGGGAGTGTTATTCTTGGGCATTCCACAATCCTAAAAATGTGTTTACATGAGAAATTTAAGTTCTATAATGTCCATTAATTATATCTATTTGGATCCATTGCCTCGTGTTGGTATTATGGTAGTATGTAGCACCCCCGGGGTTAGGGTTAAACTAATCTCAGATTACCATCTAAGACAAGTTCAACTCCCAAACACGGAAGATCACAGTATGATTCGGTAACATTATAGAACACAATGATTCAACAACATAAGTTTAAACTCTTAACAAAGTAAGATATTAGAGTTATTACAAACCAGAGGTCATAGACCCAACATTACATCACACAGCGAAAGAAAAATATGTTGTTCTACACAACAACTTAGCAAAAGGCCTAAGAGGCCATAAACAAAAGAGGCGTCCATCCCATAGTCCTCAGGCTGCTACCTGGGACCCCCAACTACTTGTCGATGTCAACGTAGAAGCCACCTTCATTTGCAACCAGATCCTCTGTAGAAAAACAACAATGGCGCAAGGCTGAGTATGATAATGTACTCCGCAAGACTTAGATAACCTAGTATCTATATGCTCTGGCTAGAAAGGATTTCTCTGGATTTACTTTTGCAAAAAGCAATC
This sequence comes from Avena atlantica, assembly GCA_910589765.1. Lineage (NCBI taxonomy): Eukaryota > Viridiplantae > Streptophyta > Magnoliopsida > Poales > Poaceae > Avena > Avena atlantica. Next base: position 35,241,248 of record OU342739.1, read on the forward strand.
TTTATTTGTAAGTAAGAGAGAGAAGAGGCTCGTCTACTCAGAATCTTTTAAAAAGGGATAAGATAGCGACTTCATCATCTTGTTCATCACATCTCGATAACCACCAGCTTCATCAGAACCTCCTATCTAGGATCACACCCTCGACCGAGAGGAAGCATCCTTAAGCACACGTGGATCAACAAGTTTTTATAATGGTTAAAGTTATCTATGATCTTAGAATCTGGTCACCAAGTGTTCATAACCATGAAAACGGCTTTTCGAAAAGATTAATACCCTGTAGGGGTGTACAACTTTACCCACACGTACCAACCGACTCTTAATGCCAAATATTATTAGCCCTCTTCCTTGGAAGGCCGGTAGAGGGTGGTTTACCACGACCTTTACCTTGCTTTCTCCGAGACCATGAGTCACACAATAAGTATGATTCTGCCGTAACGGGTCAAATCCCGAAGCCGGTACTTAAAGATGTGAGGCGAGGTTGGTTTACCAGGGGCGCTATCTACCCCAATCAACCGCGGCTACGCTTCCCTACCTGTTATGATGCACCTCCTTCACCTCCTCTTTCGAAAACGTTTTCAATGCGTATGCCAAATGGAAAGCCCGAACTATGTGACTCATGGAATCTACTGGGCAAGTTAGTCAGTCGAGGGGTTCCCAAGCCCAGTGTGGCTGTACGCTCATCTCGGTTCCAAAGGCAAGAACTCAGTTCCTAGTTGTGGCGACTATGGAACTACAAATACCACACCCAACATGGCCTCCCATACAAGCCTTAGCATGATTAGTTAACTCCTTCGATGATGTCATCATCTCCTACCTCACTACCTTCCTTGGCACCTCTGATTCATCATTGAATATATCCGACGTTGATTCTATGCTTGGCTAAGCTGTCGATCTCAGAAGCTCTAGCAGTGCTCAGATGCCATACCTTGTCCATTAGTAGACAGATACGGATCTTTGGTGTTGTTGACTTCAGCTTCGGGTTCGGATACCTGGTGCCTATGGTGGGGTCGGGGAAGGTCGGGGTCGCCGGCGATGTCGACGGCGAGGGTCAACCAGAGGCCAAGAAGAGGTCGACGTTGCGCTCGATTTTGCACGCCCGGCGTCGATTCCTTTGGCTAGACGAACCAGGGCGACGAGGCGGTCCCGACGGTGCTCTCGGAACGTCGTCGGGTGGCCGGAGACGGCGGGACGCGGCGGAGCCCGAGGGCTAGGGTTTGGCCTAGGAGGAAGAGGAAGCACGCGAGGGGGAAAAAAGGTTAGGGTTCTCCAAGGCGGCAGGGGGGTCCTTGTAGTCGCCGGCAGCGTTGGTGGCGCGAATCTTGGAGCGCGGCGCAGCGACGGACATCATCGCCGGCGACAGCGAAGCAAAGCTTCGTTATCGACGAAGATGATGCCCTGCGAAGCGGTACGAGGCCGCGTGGGCCTTGGCTGGGCCGCGGGGGAGGGAGAGAGGGGAGGGAAAGAGTTCGGCTCGGCCCAGAGGCGCTGGATGGCTTATTTTTTGCCAAAACAGTTTTTCTTTTTCTGTTTTTGATTTCTGTTTGTAATTTTCATTTTGAAATACTGTTTTAAACATTCCAAAAATACCAGGGGTTTATAATAAGTACATAAAACATTTGTGGGGCCCTTTTAATCAAGTTGGGCTCCAAATATTTTTGTCATTTCATAATTCAAAACTAGTTAAATAAATTCCAAAGAGAGGGGAAGAATCTGGGGTTTAGGGTTTGCATTTAATTCTACACACTTGATCACATGCATTACTTGGATGATTTAAATAGATGCATGCCATGCTTAAGTACTGAGTACATATATTACAAACATGGGCTGTTACAGCTCTACCCCCTTACAAGAATCTCGACCCGAGATTCCTAAGTTTTAGAAAAGAAGGCATGGTACTCAGATATAAGACGATCTTCTCGTTCCCAGGTTACTTCATCCTCAGAGTGATGAGACCACTGAATTTTCAGGAACTTGATGTTTTGACGACGAGTTTTGCGCTCGGTCTCATCAAGGATACGAACAGGATACTCACGGTAAGTCAGATCCTTCTGGAGATAAAGGGTTTGGTGATCAACACCACAGACAGGGTCTTTGAAGCAATGCTTGAGTTGAGACACATGAAAAACGTCATGGACCTCAGGGAAGTTTGCAGGCAACTTCAACTTGTATGCGAGGTTACCTTGCCTAGATAGAACACAGAAAGGACCAACATAATGAGGAGCCAGTTTGCCTTTGATACCGAAACGATGGACACCCTTCAGAGGAGTGACCCAGAGATAAGCTTGATCACGGACTTCATATTCAATATGTTGATGGTGACGATCATGATAGCTTTTCTGGTGGGACTGAGCAGTTTTCAAACGATCTTGAATGATACGAACTTGATCTTCTGCTTCCTGGATCATATCCGGACCAAAGAACTTTCTTTTGCCGGTTTCTGACCAGTTCAGAGTACGACAGGTTCTTCCATATAGAAACTGGAATGGTGCCATACCAATATTGGACTGAAAACTGTTGTTGTAGGATAATTCAGCGAAAGGAAGGCATTTCTCCCAGTTCTTGCCAAAAGAGATAACACACGCTCTTAGCATGTCTTCAAGGATTTGAGTCACTCTTTCGGTCTGGCCACTGGTGCTAGGATTATAAGCTGTACTGAAGGACAGACGAGTTCCCATAGCTTGTTGGAAACTTGCCCAGAACCTTGAGGTGAACAAACTTCCACGGTCAGAGATGATTTTCTTTGGTACCCCATGAAGGAAAACTATTCGAGAGATATACAGATCAGCCAATTGATTGGCAGTGATACTCTCGCGAACATGTAGAAAGTGAGCAACCTTGGACAGATAGTCAACGATTACCCAGATGGCATCGTTTCCCTTTTGATTCTTAGGAAGACCAGTAATGAAATCCATACCAAATTTGTCCCATTTCCACTCAGGGATTTTATGTGGTTGCAGGAGACTAGCGGGTCTTTGGTGCTTAGCTTTGACGCGATGGCAAACGTCACATTCAGCAGCAAAACGAGCGATATCCTTCTTCATACCAGACTACCAGAATCTTGGACGAAGATCCCGATACATCTTGGTACCTCCAGGGTGGATAGAAAGAAGTGATTCATGAGCTTCGGTCACAATTATATTCTTCAAGTCCTTTCCATTCGGTACTACCAAACGTGTACCAAAAAATAGGACACCTTCCTTGTTAACTGAGAAACATTTTGCAACTCCGCTAGCAATGTTCTCTTTAATTGTATCCATCTCATGATCTTGCCTTTGAACACCTTTGATTTGATCCTCTAGAGAAGACTTCACTTCGAGAGTAGAGAGAAATCCACGAGGAACTACTTCAAGATTCAATCGAGCAAATTCCTCATGAAGAGAAGGTTGAGCTTGTTTTATCATACGGGTGTTGCAATAAGATTTACGGCTCAGCGCATCAGCAACGACATTGGCTTTTCTAGGTTGATAGTTGAGACCCAAATCATAGTCCTTGATGAGTTCCAACCATCATCTTTGCCTGAGATTCAGATCAGGTTGTGTGAAAAGGTGCTTCAGACTCTAATGATCCGAGTATAACTCGCAACGACTACCGAGAAGGTAATGTCGCCATTGCTTAATAGCATGAACAACAGCTGCAAGCTCAAGATCATGAGTTGGGTAGTTGTTCTCATGTGGTTTTTACTTACGGGAGGCATAAGCCACCACATGTCCATCTTGCATCAACACACATCCGAGACCTTGGTGAGAAGCATCGCAGAAGACTACAAAGTCTTTGCTAGTGTTGGGGAGAACGAACACGGGTGTAGTGGTTAACTTGGTTTTAAACAACTGGAAGCTTTCCCCAGCCTTATCAGACCATTCAAACTTCTTATCCTTCTTAAGAAGATCAGTCATCGGCTTTGCAATTCTAGATAAGTTCTCGATGACTCGACGGTAATAACCAGCCATCCCGAGAAAACTTCGGACATCCTTGACGGATTTAGGAGACTCCCAGTCGAGGATAGTTTGAACCTTATCGGGGATAACAACAACCCCTTTGGAGGAAACAACATGACCAAGGAATACGAGCTCTTGTAACCAGAACTCACATTTAGAAAACTTGGCGTAGAGACGATGTTCTCGGAGTTTTGTCAACACCAAACGAAGATGTTCAGCGTGCTCTTCTTTAGTCTTGGAATAGACCAGAATATCATCGATGTAGACCACGACGAACTTGTCAAGATACTCCATGAAGACAGAGTTCATAAGCCGCATAAAAGTGGCTGGAGCATTGGTAAGACCAAAGGACATGACTGTATACTCGTAAAGACCATAACGAGTGGTGCAAGCAGTCTTTGGAATATCTTCCTTACGGATCTTTATCTGGTGATACCCTGACCTCAAATCCATTTTGTAACAGACAGTGGCACCACTTAACTGATCAAACATATCATTGGTCATAGGGAGAGGATACTTGTTCTTGGTAGTCACAGCATTAAGTAGGCGATAATCCACAACCAAACGCGGTATATTGGTATCCCGCTTCTTGACAAAGATGGTAGGACATCCCCAAGAAGATGTGCTGGGCTGAATGTATTCTTTTCCTTCTAACTCCTCTAATTGCTTCTTCAACTCCACAAGCTCATGAGGAGGCATACGACATGGTCTTTTAGAAATAGGAGCAGTTCCAGGAACTAACTCTATGACAAAATCCACACTTCAATCAGGTTGCATGCTAGGCAACTCCTCAGGAAAAACATCCAGAAACTCACAGACCACGGAAACATCTTGGATCTCTAACAGAGGTAAAACTTCAAGAGCATACAACTCTACTTCAGGAATAGAAACAGCTGAAGGAGATAGTGACCCTACGGTCCAATACTTGACTGTTATGCCAGCAGGACTAGTAAGAGTCACGGACTTGGTTGTATAATCGAGAATGGCTTGATAACGGGTCAACCAGTCCATGCCCAAAATGATGTCAATGTCAGTTGACTTGAGGGCTATCAAAGAACTGGGGCAAAGTTTAAATGCAACTTAAATTAGATTCCCATGACTAACCATGGTGGAACGCCAACTAGAGCCAGGAGACTGAAGTAGCAGAGGAACAGATAACCCCTCAAAACTTATCCCATGCATTTGAGCAAAATCTTGTGACAAGAATGAATGCGATGCTCCAGAATCAAACAAAACTTTAGCTGGAATTTTATTGATACGAAGCATACCCATGATGACGCTTGGATCTTCCTGAGCCTCCTCAGCAGTAATATGGTTCAGGCGTCCTTTTCCAACACCTGGATACTTATCATTCTTCTTTGGTGGTTGTGCCTTCTCAGCAGCACTCTTTTGAGGACAATCTCTTGCATAGTGGCCAGGCTCGCGACAGCTGAAACATATAAGGCCTGATCCAGTACCCGCAGCAGGATAATTTGATCCACTAGCATTGTTTGGAGTAGCATTCAGACGAGGTGCATATCCAGAAGTCCTTGGAGTATAAGGAGAACGTGGCAGAACACTGTAAGGCACGAAGACACGATGCTTCTTATTACCAGAACCAGCCTTGTTGTACCCCTCCTAAGGACGCTTACGAGTTTTTCCACTCTCGGCTTTCATATCCTTATTAACAAGACCTTGGAAGTTAACAAAGTCCATGAGATGGAGATCACGACAAACCTCAGGATCCAGTCCCTTGCGGAACATAGCTTGCTTCTTAACATCAGTGGATACCTCTTCAGTAGCATAGCAGGCAAGACGATTGAAATTGCGCTGGTAGTCACACACGGAACCAGTGCCCTGCTTAAGCTTGAGGAACTCCTCCCTCTTCTGATCCATCAGACCCTCCGGAATATGATAAGCTCGAAAGGCTTCAGTAAACTCTTTCCATGTAACAACATGCTGAGCTTCTTGCATAGCCAAGAACTTTTCCCACCAAGAGTTGGCTGCTCCCTCCAGATGATAGGCAACAAAAGTCACCCAATCAACTTGAGCAACATAACCAACCTGAAGTTTGCGCTCCATGGTGCGAAGCCAGTAGTCCGCATCAAGTGGCTCAGTGGAATAGCTGAAAACTGGCGGAATGAGACGTGTGAAGTCCTTGATTCCAACTTGATTGTTCTGGCGTTGAGCAGTGTTGCGCTCAATCCTTTCAAGGAGCCTCATGTTGTCAGCACGGTTGGTTTCGTACATGGCCATGAGTTGAACCATGGATGGTGGCGGAGGAAGGTTGGAAGATTCACCCTCATTTGCGGCACCCCGAGCATGAGAATGGGTATGGGCACGAGAGGTATCACCCATCCTAAAAGAACAAAAGGGGATTAGACAAAGGATTCAAAGGAGCAAGATGAAAAGATGAACAAAGAGTACTTGATTTAAAAGTATCATCTTATCAAGCATGGTAGTATTAAAGCATACTAATGTATACACTAACCAGCTGACTTACAAACCATGACAATGGAATGCTAAGATGTTACACACCAAGCAAAACGGAGATACCTTGGAACTCTGAGAATAACAACCAAGTACGGAGTACTTTTTAGAAAAACAACCCCAAAACCACGATCCTAAAAGTTTTGAGATATAAGGTAAGGAATGAAAGCCTTTTCAAACCAAATAAGGTAAGAGAAACTCCAGCATCGGAAACACACCAGAGAAGGAGTAAAAAGAATCCTAGTCAGAGTTTATGCAAATAGTGTTTTTTTAACTTTCAAATAGTTTTGTCAACTTCTAGACTCAACATCGACCAATAAAAGGGTTTCCTACAGGCAGTCCTGCTCTGATACCAAAACCTGTAGCACCCCCCGGGGTTAGGGTTAAACTAATCTCAGATTACCATCTAAGACAAGTTCAACTCCCAAACACGGAAGATCACAGTATGATTCGGTAACATTACAAAACACAGGGATTCAATAGCATAAGTTTAAACTCTTAACAGAGTAAGATATTAGAGTTATTTCAAACCAGAGGTCATAGACCCAACATTACATCACACAGCGAAAGCAAAATATGTTGTTCTACAGTACAACTTAGCAAAAGGCCTAAGAGGCCATAAACAAAAGAGGCGTCCATCCCATAGTCCTCAGGCTGCTACCTGGGACCCCCCAACTACTCGGCGATGTCAACGTAGAAGCCACCTTCATTTGCAACCACATCCTCTATAGAAAAAGAACAATGGCGCAAGGCTGAGTACGAGAATGTACTCCGCAAGACTTAGATAACCTATTATATATGTGCTCTGGCTAGAAAGGCTTTCTCTTGATTTACTTTTGCGAAAAGCAATCTTTATTTGTAAACAAGAGAGAGAAGAGGCTCGTCTACTCAGAATCTTTTAAAAAGGGATAAGATAGCGACTTCATCATCTTGTTCATCACATCTCAATAACCACCAGCTTCATCAGAACCTCCTATCTAGGATCACCCCCTCGACCCAGAGGAAGCATCCTTAAGCACACGTTGATCAACAAGTTTTTATAATGGTTAAAGTTATCTATGATCTTACAATCTGGTCACCAAGTGTTCATAACCGTGAACACGGCTATTCGAAAAGATTAATACCCTGTAGGGGTGTACAACTTTACCCACACATACCAACCGACTCTTAATGCCAAATATTATTAGCCCTCTTCCTTGGAAGGCCGGCAGAGGGTGGTTGACCACGACCTTTACCTTGCTTTCGCCGAGACCATGAGTTACGCAATATGTATGATTCTGCCGTAACGGGTCAAATCCCGAAGCCGGTACTTAAAGATGTGAGGCGAGGTTGGTTTACCAGGGGCGCTATCTACCCCAATCAACCGCGGCCACGCTTCCCTACCTGTTATGATGCACCTCCTTCACCCCCCCTTTCGAAAACGTTTTCAATGCGTATGCCAAATGGAAAGCCCAAACTATATGACTCATGGAATCTACTAGGCATGTTAGTCAGTCGAGGGGTTACCAAGCCCAGTGTGGCTGTATGCTCATCTCGGTTCCAAAGGCAAGAACTCAGTTCCTAGTTGTGGCGAGTATGGAACTACAAATACCACACCCAACGTGGCCTCCCATACAAGCCTTAGCATGATTAGTTAACTCCTTCGATGATGTCATCATCTCCTACCTCATTACCTTCCTTGGCACTTCTGATTCATCATTGAATAGATCCGACGTTGTTTCTATGCTTGGCTAAGTTGTCGATCTCAGAAGCTCTAGCAATGCTCAGATGCCATACCTTGTCCGTCAGTAGACAGATACGGATCTTTGGTGTTGTTGACTTCAGCTTCGGGTTCGGATCCCTGGTGCCTATGGTGGGGTCGGGGAGGCCGGGAAAGGTCAGGGTCGCCGGCGAGTGTCAACCAGAGGCGAAGAAGAGGTCGACGTTGCGCTCGATTTTGCACGCCCGGTGTCGATTCCTTTGGCTAGACGAACCAGGGCGACGAGGCGGTCCCGACGGTGCTCTCGGAACGTCGTCGGGTGGCCGGAGACGGCGGGATGCGGCGGAGCCCGAGGGCTAGGGTTTGGCCTAGGAGGAAGAGGAAGCGCACGAGGGGGGAAAAGAAGGTTAGGGTTCTCCTCGGCGGCAGGGGGGTCCTTGTAGTCGCCGGTAGCGTCGGTGGCGCGAATCTTGGAGCGCGGCGCAGTGGCGGATGTCATTGCCGGCGATAGCGGAGCAAAGCTTTGTCATCGACGAAGACGACGCCCCGTGAAGCGGTACGGGGCCGTGTGGGCCGCGGGAGAGGGATAGAGGGGAGGGAAAGAGTTCGGCTCGGCCCAGAGGCGCTGGATGGCTTATTTTTTTTGCCAAAACAGTTTTTATTTTTCTATTTTTGATTTCTGTTTGTAATTTTCATTTTGAAATACTGTTTTAAACATTCCAAAAATACCAGGGGTTTATAATAACTATATAAAACATTTGTGGGGCCCTTTTAATCAAGTTGGGCTCCAAATATTTTTGTCATTTCATAATTCAAAACTAGTTAAATAAATTCCAAAGAGAGGGGAAGAATCTGGGGTTTAGGGTTTGCATTTAATTCTACACACTTGATCACATGCATTACTTGGATGATTTAAATAGATGCATGCCATGCTTAAGTACTGAGTACATATATTACAAACATGGGCTGTTACAGATCTACCCCTTACAAGAATCTCGACCCGAGATTCCTAAGTTTTAGAAAAGAAGGCAGGGTACTCAGATCTAAGACGATCTTCTCGATCCCAGGTTGCTTCATCCTCAGAGTGATGAGACCACTGAATTTTCAGGAACTTGATGTTTTGACGACGAGTTTTGCGCTTGATCTCATCAAGGATACGAACATGATACTCACGGTAAGTCAGATCCTTATGGAGATCAAGGGTTTGGTGATCAACACCACAAACAGGGTCTTTGAATCAATGCTTGAGTTGAGACACATGAAAAACGTCATGCACCTCAGGGAAGTTTGCAGGCAAATTCAACTTGTATGCGAGGTTACCTTGCCTGGATAGAACACAGAAAGGACCAACATAACGAGGAGCCAGTTTGCCTTTGATACCGAAACGATGGACACCCTTCAGAGGAGTGACCCAGAGATAAGCTTGATCACGGACTTCATATTCAATATGTTGATGGTGACGATCATGATAGCTTTTCTGGTGGGACTGAGCAGTTTTCAAACGATCTCGAATGATACGAACTTGATCTTCTTCTTCCTGGATCATATCCGGACCAAAGAACTTTCTTCCGCCGGTTTCTGACCAGTTCAAAGGAGTACGACAGGTTCTTCCATATAGACACTGGAATGGTGCCATACCAATATTGGACTGAAAACTGTTGTTGTAGGATAATTCAGCGAAAGGAAGGCATTTCTCCCAGTTCTTGCCAAAAGATATAACACACGCTCTTAGCATGTCTTCAAGGATTTGAGTCACTCTTTCGGTCTGGCCACCGGTGCTAGGATGATAAGCTGTACTGAAGGACGGACGAATTCCCATAGCTTGTTGGAAACTTGCCCAGAACCTTGAGGTGAACAAACTTCCACGGTCAGAGACGATTTTCTTTGGTACCCCATGAAGGAAAACTATTTGAGAGATATACAGATCAGCCAATTGATTGGCAGTGATACTCTCGCGAACATGTAGAAAGTGAGCAACCTTGGACAGATAGTCAACGATTAACCAGATGGCATCATTTCCCTTTTGAGTGTTAGGAAGACCAGTAATGAAATCCATACGAACTTCGTCCCATTTCCACTCAGGGATTTTATGTGGTTGCAGGAGACCAGCGGGTCTTTGGTGCTCAGCTTTGACGCGACGGCAAACGACACATTCAGCAGCAAAACGAGCGATATCCTTCTTCATACCAGACCACCAAAATCTTTGACGAAGATCCCGATACATCTTGGTACCTCCAGGGTGGATAGAAAGAAGTGATTCATGAGCTTCGGTAAGAATTATATTCTTCAAGTCCTTTCCATTTGGTACTACCAAACGTGTACCGAAAAATAGGACACCTTCCTTGTTAACTGAGAAACATTTTGCAACTCCACTAGCAATGTTCTCTTTAATTGTATCCATCTCAGGATCTTGCCTTTGAGCAGGTTTGATTTGATCCTCTAGAGAAGACTTCACTTCGAGAGTAGAGAGAAATCCACGAGGAACTACTTCAAGATTCAATCGAGCAAATTCCTCATGAAGAGAAGGTTGAGCTTGTTTTATCATAAGGGTGTTGCAATAAGATTTACGGCTCAGCGCATCAGCAACGACATTGGCTTTTCTAGGTTGATAGTTCAGACCCAAATCATAGTCCTTGATGAGTTCCAACCATCTTCATTGCCTGAGATTCATATCAGGTTGTGTGAAAAGGTACTTCAGACTCTGATGATCCGAGTATAAATCGCAACGACTACCGAGAAGGTAATGTCGCCATTTCTTAATAGCATGAACAACAGCTGCAAGCTCAAGATCATGAGTTGGGTAGTTGTTCTCATGTGGTTTTAACTGACGGGAGGCATAAGCCACCACATGTCCATCTTGCATCAAAACACATCCGAGACCTTGGTGAGAAGCATCGCAGAAGACTACAAAGTCTTTGCTAGTGTCGGGGAGAACCAACACGGGTGTAGTGGTTAACTTGGTTTTAAACAACTGGAAGCTTTCCTCAGCCTTATCAGACCATTCAAACTTCTTATCCGTCTTAAGAAGATCAGTCATCGGCTTTGCAAGTCAAGATAAGTTCTCGATGAATCGACGGTAATAACCAGCCATCCCGAGAAAACTTCGGACATCCTTGACGGATTTAGGAGACTCCCAGTCGAGGATATTTTGAAACTTATCGGGGATAACAGCAACCCCTTTGGAGGAAACACCATGACCAAGGAATACGAGCTCTTGTAACCAGAACTCACATTTAGAAAACTTGGCGTAGAGACGATGTTCTCGGAGTTTTGTCAACACCAAACGAAGATATTCAGCGTGCTCTTCTTTAGTCTTGGAATAGACCAGAATATCATCGATGTATACCACGACGAACTTGTCAAGATACTCCATGAAGATAGAGTTCATAAGCCGCATAAAAGTGGCTGGAGAATTGGTAAGACCAAAGGACATGACTGTATACTCGTAAAGACCATAACGAGTGGTGAAAGCAGTCTTTGGAATATCTTCCTTACGGATCTTTATCTGGTGATACCCTGACCTCAAATCCATTTTGTAACAGACATTGGCACCACTTAACTGATCAAACATATCATTGGTCCTAGGGAGAGGATACTTGTTCTTGGTAGTCACAGCATTAAGTGGGCGAAAATCCACAACCAAACGCGGTATATTTGTATCCCGCTTCTTGACAAAGATGGTAGGACATCCCCAAGAAGATGTGTTGGGCTGAATGTATTCTTTTCCTTCTAACTCCTCTAATTGCTTCTTCAACTCCACAAGATCATGATGAGGCATACGATATGGTCTTTTAGAAATAGGAGCAGTTCCAGGAACTAACTCTATGACAAAATCCACACTTCGATCAGGTGGCATGCCAGGCAACTCCTCAGGAAAAACATCCGGAAACTCACAGACCACGGAAACATCTTGGATATCTAACAGAGGTAAAACTTCAAGAGCATACAACTCTGCTTCAGGAATAGAAACAACTGAAGGAGATAGTGACCCTATGGTCCAATACTTGACTGTTATGCCAGCAGGACTAGTCAGAGTCACAGACTTGGTTGTATAATCGAGAATGGCTTGATAACGGGTCAACCAGTCCATGCCCAAAATGATGTCAATGTCAGTTGACTTGAGGGCTATCAAAGAAGTGGGGAAAAGTTGAAATGCAACTTCAATTAGATTCCCATGACTAACCATGGTGGAACGCCAACTAGAGCTAGGAGACTGAACTAGCAGAGGAACAGATAACCCCTCAAAACTTATCCCATGCATTTGAGCAAAATCTTGTGACAAGAATGAATGTGATGCTCCAGAATCAAACAAAACTTTAGCTGGAATTTGATTGATACGAAGCATACCCATGATGACGCTTGGATCTTCCTGAGCCTCCTCAGCAGTAATATGGTTCAGGCGTCCTTTTCCAACACCTGGATACTTACCATTCTTCTTTGGTGGTTGTGCCTTCTCATCAGCACTCTTTTGAGGAAAATCTCTTGCATAGTGGCCAGGCTGGCGACAGTTGAAACATATAAGGCCTGATCCAGTACCCGCAGCAGGATAATTTGATCCACCAGCATTGTTTGGAGTAGCATTCGGACGAGGTGCATATCCAGAAGTCCTTGGAGTATAAGGAGAACGTGGCACATCACTGTAAGGCACGAAGACACGATGCTTCTTATTACCAGAACCAGCCTTGTTGTACCCCTCTTGAGGACGCTTACAAGTTTCTTCATACTCCACCTTTCCACTCTCGGCTTTCATATCCTTATTAACAAGACCTTGGAAGTTAACAAAGTCCATGAGATGGAGATCACGACGAACCTCAGGATCCAGTCCCTTGCGGAACAGAGCTTGCTTCTTAACATCAGTGGATACCTCTTCAGTAGCATAGCAGGCAAGACGATTGAAATTGCGCTGGTAGTCACACACGGAACCAGTGCCCAGCTTAAGCTTGAGGAACTCCTCCCTCTTCTGATCCATCAGACCCTCCGGAATATGATAAGCTCGAAAGGCTTCAGTAAAATCTTTCCATGTAACAACATGCTGAGCTTCTTGCATAGCCAAGAACTTTTCCCACCAAGAGTTGGCTGCTCCCTCCAGATGATAGGCAACAAAAGTCACCCAATCAGCTTGAGCAACATAACCAACCTGAAGTTTGCGCTCCATGGTGCGAAGCCAGTAGTCCGCATCAAGTGGCTCAGTGGAATAGCTGAAAACTGGCGGAGTGAGACATGTGAAGTCCTTGATTCCAAGTTGATTGTTCTGGCGTTGAGCAGTGTTGCGCTCAATCCTTTCAAGGAGCCTCATGTTGTCAGCGCGGTTGGTTTCGTACATGGACATGAGTTGAACCATGGATGGTGGCGGAGGAAGGTTGGAAGATTCACCCTCATTTGCGGCACCCCGAGCATGAGAACGGGTATGGGCACGAGAGGTATCACCCATTCTAAAAGAACAAAAGGGGATTAGACAAAGGTTTCAAAGGAGCAAGACAAAAAGATGAACAAAGAGTACTTGATTTAAAAGTATCATCTTATCAAGCATGGTAGTATTAAAGCATACTAATGTATACACTAACCAGCTGACTTACAAACCATGACAATGGAATGCTAAGATGTTACACACCAAGCAAAACGGAGATACCTTGGAACTCTGAGAATAACAACCAAGTACGGAGTACTTTTTAGAAAAACAACCCCAAAAACACGATCCTAAAAGTTTTGAGATATAAGGTAAGGAATGAAAGCCTTTTCAAACCAAATAAGGTAAGAGAAACTCCAGCATCGGAAACACACCAGAGAAGGAGTAAAAAGAATCCTAGTCAGAGTTTCTGCAAATAGTGTTTTTTTAACTTTCAAATAGTTTTGTAAACTTCTAGACTCCATATCAACCAATAAAAGGGTTTCCTACAGGCAGTCCTGCTCTGATACCAAAACCTGTAGCACCCCCCGGGGTTAGGGTTAAACTAATCTCAGATTACCATCTAAGACAAGTTCAACTCCCAAACACGGAAGATCACAGTATGATTCGGTAACATTACAAAACACAGGGATTCAATAGCATAAGTTTAAACTCTTAACAGAGTAAGATATTAGAGTTATTTCAAAACCATAGGTCATAGACCCAACATTACATCACACAACGAAAGCAAAATATGTTGTTCTACACAACAACGTAGCAAAAGGCCTAAGAGGCCATAAACAAAAGAGGCGTCCATCCCATAGTCCTCAGGCTGCTACCTGGGACCCCCAACTACTCGTCGATGTCAACGTAGAATCCACCTTCATTTGCAACCACATCCTCTATAGAAAAACAACAATGGCGCAAGGCTGAGTACGAGAATGTACTCCGCAAGACTTAGATAACCTATTATCTATGTGCTCTGGCTAGAAAGGCTTTCTCTTGATTTACTTTTGCGAAAAGCAATCTTTATTTGTAAACAAGAGAGAGAAGAGGCTCGTCTACTCAGAATCTTTTAAAAAGGGATAAGATAGCGACTTCATCATCTTTTTCATCACATCTCGATAACCACCAGCTTCATCAGAACCTCCTATCTAGGATCACCCCCCTCGACCCAGAGGAAGCATCCTTAAGCACACGTGGATCAACAAGTTTTTATAATGGTTAAAGTTATCTATGATCTTAGAATCTGGTCACCAAGCGTTCATAACCATGAACACGGCTTTTCGAAAAGATTAATACCCTGCAGGGGTGTACAACTTTACCCACACGTACCAACCGACTCCTAATGCCAAATATTATTAGCCCTCTTCCTTGGAAGGCGGCAGAGGGTGGTTGACCACGACCTTTACCTTGCTTTCGCCGAGACCATGAGTTTCGCAATAAGTATGATTCCGCCATAACGGGTCAAATCCCGAAGCCGGTACTTAAAGATGTGAGGCGAGGTTGGTTTACCAGGGGCGCTATCTACCCCAAGCAACCGCGGCCACACTTCCCTATCTTTTATGATGCACATCCTTCACCCCCTCTTTCGAAAACATTTTCAATGCGTATGCCAAATGGAAAGCCCAAACTATGTGACTCATGGAATCTACTAGGCAAGTTAGTCAGTCGAGGGGTTCCCAAGCCCCGTGTGGCTGTACGCTCATCTCGGTTCCAAAGGCAAGAACTCAGTTCCTAGTTGTGGCGAGTATGGAACTACAAATACCACACCCAACGTGGCCTCCCATACAAGCCTTAGCATGATTAGTTAACTCCTTCGATGATGTCATCATCTCCTACCTCACTACCTTCCTTGGCACCTCTGATTCATCATTGAATAAATCCGACGTTGTTTCTATGCTTGGCTAAGCTGTCGATCTCAGAAGCTCCAGCAGCGCTCAGATGCCAGACCTTGTCCGTCAGTAGACAGGTACGGATCTTTGGTGTTGTTGACTTTAGCTTCAGGTTCGGATCCCTGGTGCCTATGGTGGGGTCGGGGAGGCCGGGAAAGGTCGGAGTCGCCAGCGATGTCGACGACGAGCGTCAACCAGAGGCGGAGAAGAGGTCGACGTTGCGCTGGATTTTGCAAGCCCGGCGTCGATTCCTTTGGCTAGACGAACCAGGGCGACGAGGCGGTCCCGACGGTGCTCTCGGAACGTCGTCGGGTGGCCGGAGACGGCGGGATGCGGCGGAGCCCGAGGGCTAGGGTTTGGCCTAGGAGGAAGAGGAAGCGCACGAGGGGGGAAAAGAAGGTTAGGGTTCTCCTCGGCGGCAGGGGGGTCCTTGTAGTCGCCGGTAGCGTCGGTGGCGCGAATCTTGGAGCGCGGCGCAGTGGCGGATGTCATGGCCGGCGACAGCGGAGCAAAGCTTCGTCATCGACGAAGACGACGCCCCGTGAAGCGGTACGGGGCCGTGTGGGCCGCGGGAGAGGGAGAGAGGGGAGGGAAAGAGTTCGGCTCGGCCCAGAGGCGCTGGATGGCGCTGGATGGCGTGAAGCGGTACGGGGCCGTGTGTCTGTATGCTCATCTCGGTTCCAAAGGCAAGAACTCAGTTCCTAGTTGTGGCGAGTATGGAACTACAAATACCACACCCAACGTGGCCTCCCATACAAGCCTTAGCATGATTAGTTAACTCCTTCGATGATGTCATCATCTCCTACCTCATTACCTTCCTTGGCACTTCTGATTCATCATTGAATAGATCCGACGTTGTTTCTATGCTTGGCTAAGCTGTCGATCTCAGAAGCTCTAGCAATGCTCAGATGCCATACCTTGTCCGTCAGTAGACAGATACGGATCTTTGGTGTTGTTGACTTCAGCTTCGGGTTCGGATCCCTGGTGCCTATGGTGGGGTCGGGGAGGCCGGGAAAGGTCAGGGTCGCCGGCGAGTGTCAACCAGAGGCGAAGAAGAGGTCGACGTTGCGCTCGATTTTGCACGCCCGGTGTCGATTCCTTTGGCTAGACGAACCAGGGAGACGAGGCGGTCCTGACGGTGCTCTCGGAACGGCGTGGGGTGGCCGGAGACGGCGGGACGCGGCGGAGCCCGAGGGCTAGGGTTTGGCCTAGGAGGAAGAGGAAGCGTGCGAGGGGGGAAAAGAAGGTTAGGGTTCTCCTCGGCGGCAGGGGGTCCTTGTAGTCGTTGGCAGCGTCGGTGGCGCAAATCTTGGCGCGCGGCGTGGCGGCGGATGTCATCGCTGGCGACAACGAAGCAAAGCTTCGTCGTCGACAAAGACGACGCCCTACGAAGCGGTACGGGGCCGCATGGGCCTTGGCTGGGACGCGGGAAAGGGAGAGAGGGGAGGGAAAGAGTTGGGCTCGGCCCAGAGGCACTGGATGGCTTATTTTTTTTTCCAAAACAATTTTTCCTTTTCTGTTTTTGATTTCTATTTGTAATTTTCATTTTGAAATACTGTTTTGAACATTCCAAAAATACAAGGGGGTTTATAATAAGTATAAAAAACATTTGTGGGGCCCTTTTAATCAAGTTGGGCTCCAAATATTTTTGTCATTTCATAATTCAAAACTAGTTGAATAAATTTCAAAGAGAGGGGAAGAATCTAGGGTTTAGGGTTTGCATTTAATTCTACACACTTGATCACATGCATTACTTGGATGATTTAAATAGATGCATGCCATGCTTAAGTACTGAGTACATATATTACAAGCATGGGTTGTTACATAGTATGACATTATGGGGGAGTCATATGCTTAGTGCATATTACAATCCTAAAAATGTGAATATTCGAGGTTGTGTCACTTAGAATTGATATGGATAATTATCTAGCGCCTATGTGACACATTTTCTCATACAAGTTCCAATTTACTTGAATGCATTTATTGATCATATTTTGGATCTTCTATATGAGAGTGTTTCTTGGTATGTGTTTCCTCATATTTAGATCTCTATATCATCATGGAAACCATTTGCTTCAAGTTAATCTAATCACTAGTGATTGTGTGACTATTGGAAGCTACCAAGAATCTTGTTCGAAGTATCATGCTTAATTCTTAATTTTTTTATATGCTTCTTGTTGTGACTATGATCTTGGATATCCATGCAAGCTACCTTGGGAAAATTATTCCCAATATTTCTTGTCCTTGGACAATGAGTACTCAATTTATGGTAGAATTTATTGATCATATTCACTTTGGCCTTTGTTTAATTTTATCCTATCTTTGGCCAAGAAAATGTTTTGTGTTGTCTCCCAAGCCTTCCTTGCTTCTTTTGGATCTTCTTATTTTATTGATATCCTCTTGTGTTTTTCTTATTGTAGGTAGTAGTGATGTTCCCATTTGTGTGCATTTTGCATTCAAAAGAAAATTCTATATAATGTACTACTTATGGGTGAGCTCTCCTATATTATCTAGAACAATCTTTTTATGCTTCCTTGTTTGATCGATATCGGGTTTTATGTGCTTGGAAGTTTGATCTATTCGTTTTGGTATTTTGTGCCATCATGAAAAGTTTGGAGAGTTTGGCTTACTTGTTGGAACCTTACTATTTTTGGGAGTTCGTTTTGTCCTTTTATGTGATTTATTGTATATATTCCTTGTGTGTGCTTATTTTGTTATGGGAATATGTCTTTGTGATGTTATCCATTTATAAACATACACACATATGTGAAGATAATGTTAGTTGATTTTTAATCCTTGGAGACCACCTTTCCATTCCTTTTGATTCTTTGGTGGCTTCCAAATTTAATTGCCTATGGGTGCTTGTTCCTATTGTTTGAATCTTTGGGCACTCATATTTGTTCTCTCAAGCCTTGTATTGTTCAATGAACTTGGATGAGTGAGGATTCCATGATTATGCACCTTGTTCCCAAATGAAATTATCATAATTGGTGCATTATCTTTGGGGAGATCATCTAATTAATTTAATAATGCTCATTTATCTTCTGTCTCATTTATTGTGCCTTAAATGTTTATGGGGGAGTGAGGATTCCATATTTGTGCATTTTTGTATTGAAATACACCGATTTTAAAGTATGCACAAATCTTGGGAAGCTTCTCAATTTTATTTAAGCATTTATTTGATCTTTCATGTGTTGTGTTTTAAATTCTTATGGGGGAACAAGGATTCCATTTTTGTGCATTATGTATTCCAATGAATTTATTTTAAAATTGTGCACAAATATTGGAGAGCTTCTCTATTTGTTATTTAAAACACTCTTTTGCTCATATCATAATATCTTGTAGTTTCCATTTGGACTCATTTGTGGTTTTCAAATTGGTTTTGTCGAATCTTGTGATTGCTTGCGTCTTTTATTTTATTCCTTTGGCAATCTTCGGATCCTCGATATAGTTCTACTCCCTCCCAAGTATTCATCATTGTATATGTGCGAAGACACACCTTTGGAGGAATTATTACTATATTGGTCGTCTAGAACTATTCACCCATTTTGGCAATCGATGCCAATGGGTGAGATGTTTTGGAGGGTTTAAGGGAAGTTTGTTCTTAAGCATTTTCCTCTCATGCTCTTGCATATTTTTTGTTGCTTTGCATGTTGAATATATAGAGGAAACTCCACCAATGGTAATGGTTCATCACACACGCATATATTGTGGGGGAGCTTGCTCTATATATTATGGGCGTACCAACATCACATACTTGTGTAGTATGTGATGTTGGCGCAACCATTTTTTATTCGTTAAGTTGAATATATGAACCCCTCAAAGGATTGTCATCAATTACCAAAATGGGGGAGATTGAAAGAACATGTGTGCCCCCATGTGTGGTTTTGGTAATTAATGACAATGTTTTATGGACTTATGTTTGCATTGAGTTTTACTTGTAGGATTTGTCCATAGATAATGCTTGAACCATATGGTGGCTTCAAGGTTGGAATAAGAATAAAGTGAAGAGGATCAAGTGTTGATCAAGGTGTCATAAGATTATCTCAAGTGTATCTTGCCATCCTTATGGTGATCATAGATATGTGAAGATATGCCTAAAAGAGAGGCTCTTCCATAGTGGAGTATTGGGGAGCATCTTCACCAAGCTAGTGCAATCAAGAAAGGTGTTCCATCCTGAGGTGTAGAATATACAAGGAAAATGTTTGATATTGATAGGGTTTCTTTCTAACTGGTCTCGTGGTGTTAGTTGGAGAGACCGGTTTATAGGATAGATAATCGTACTATCAAGAGGGGCTCTCAAGTGAGTAACTTGATCATATCCATCGGTGAGAGCTCAAACCTTTGCATACTTGGCATCATATTTCTTGGTTCTTATTTGGTTCTTATCCATGAGAGGATTTATATATTGTGTCAATCTCTATGACAAGCTTAAGTTCATTGAAAACGGATTTCATATGCATTCTCTATTGTGTTTTCGACATTGGAGGTTTTACCAGTTTGTCTTTTATAGATAGGTTAATCCTTTCATCATTTGGTTCTATCCTCCATTGCTGGACTATGATGGTTCCCTGCATGATCTTGTAGAGCTCGTTACTATCTTCGAAACGAGCCCAAGATCATCAAAATCGGAGTCCGAATGAAAATGTTATGATGGTTTTAGTTTTGCTGTTCCTGCCAGTTTTCAGGGGGGCGGATTATCCGGCCCAATTTTTGGAAAACGGCTAAGGACTTTGAGGTGTGGCTCCTAGTAATGGGGGCGGATTTTCTGGCCCTTCGGGGGCGGATTATCCGCCCCAAATATCCGCCCCTATACTGAGGGTCGCGTCGCGAAGTCCTTAGCCATTTTTTGGCCCGGGGAACCCGGAATATCTAGGGGAGGGGCGGATTATCTGGCCTGGAATGTCCCAAACGGTCATATTTCGTTGGGGAGGGGTATAAATAGACCCCTTCTTCCTCCTTAGGCCTCTGGCTTGAATTCTCTCTCTCCTCTATTGTTTTGACCTTCAAGAGCTTGCAAATACTCTCAATCCCTCCCATATTTCTTGAATCTTTTTGGGGGATTTGAAAGGGTAGATCTAGATCTACAACTCCACCAATCCATCTCTCCTTTATGTGAGGGGAACATATTGGGATCTAGATCTTGGGGTTTCTTTTGTGGATTTGCTCACGTGTTCTTCCTCTCTTATTCTCCCACTAGCTTTTGTAGCTTTTGTGGAATTTGGGAGAGAAGGACTTGAGCACTTCCTGTGTTCTTGCCATTGCATTTGGTGCATCGGTTTGAGTTCTCCTCGGACGATTTGGTGAGGGAACTTGAGAAGCTTTTTACTCTTGGGTTCATGGAACCCTAGACAGTTTGTTGGTGTTGCAGGTTGTGGCCTTGGTGGCGTTTGTTGGGAGCCTCCGATTAAGTTGTGGAGAAGTGCCCCAACCTTGTGAGAGGTTCCGGTTGCCACCGACAAGTGCACCGATAGTGGAAGTGTGGATCGATCCCGTTGGGGTGAGATTCACCGAAGAATAAGGGAGGCTTGTGGCGTAGGTGGTTTGATACCACCCCCTCTCCAACGAGACGTACTCTCTTTATGGGAGGAACTCGGTAATAAATCATCGTCTCCGCATGCCTCGGTTATCTCTATACCCGAGCTATTTACTTATGCACTTTACTTTGTGATAGCCTTCGTGCTTGATTTCTTATATCTAGCTATCACATAGTTGCTTGTTTTGCTTAGCATAAGTTGTTGGTGCACATAGGTGAACCGTAGTTTATATAGGTTTTGTGCTTGACAAAGTAAACGCTAGTTTTATTCCGCCTTTGTTAAGCCCATATCGTAAAAGTTTTAAACCGCCTATTCACCCCCCTCTAGGCGGCATCTGTATCCTTTTTAGCCAAGGAGTTGTCCAGCTGGCACGCCGAACACGCACTTCTCCAGGTTCAGCTTCATCTGGTACCGGCGAAGATTCGTGAACGTCTCGCCAAGGTCCTCCAGCAGGGTTTGCTTCTCCTTCGTCTTGATGATGACGTTGTCGACGTACGCGTGCGCATTCCAGCCGATCTGCGAGTGCAAGCATTTCTGCATGCACCGCTGATAGGTAGCACATGCATTCTTCAGGACGAATGTCATGGTTACATAGCTGTAAGCCCCGTACGGGGTGATGAATGACGTTTTCAATTGATCAGCCGGATTTAGGCGGATCTGATTATAGCCGGAATAACAATCAGGAAAGGAGAGCAGATCGCAGCCGGCCATAGAGTCAATCACTTGAGAAATTCGGGGTAGGGAGAAAGGGTCTTTCGGACAGGCCTTGTTCAATCTTGTGTAGTCCATACACATGCGCCAGGTCTTGTTCTTCTACAGCACCAGGACTGGGTTGGCCAGCCAGTCCGGGTGGTACACTTCCATGATGAAGCTGGCAGCGAGTAGCTGGGCGATCTCGTCACTGATGACCTTCCTCTTGTCCTCCGCGAAGCGACGGAGGGGCTGCTTTACCGGCTGGGCATCTGGATGCACATGAAGCGAGTGCTCGGCGAACTCCCTCAGCACACCCGACATGTCTTTTGGAGATATTGCGAAGATGTCCCGATTCTCACGGAGGAAGTCGACGAGCGCGCTTTCCTATTTGCTGTCAAAGCCGGCACCAATGGTGACACACTTGGAAGGGTCAGCCAGATCGAGCGGGATCTGCCTGGTGTCCTTGGAGGGCTGGAACGCCATGTCCCCACCCGGGTTCAAGCCAGCGGCACCTCCTGTTGTAGCATGGCAACATTGCGCATCATCTCACGCTTCTCCTCGGCGATGAGTAGGGCCTAAGCTATCTTGGCGCCTTCCTTTGCGCAAGCCATGGACCGTCTGTAGCAGCCGGCCATAGTGATCACACCATTCGGCCCGACAACTTCATTTTGAGGTATGCATAGTGGGGGACCTCCATGACCTTTGCAAGGGCGGGACACCCAAGAAGGACATGGTAGGTGCTGGCGAGGTTGACCACCTCAAACAAGATTGGCTCGCACCGGAAGTTCTCCTCCAAACCGAATATGACATCCAGCCGGATCTTTCCCAGCGGGACGCACGGTGGCCCAGGCGCGACGCCGTGGAACACAGTGGTCGAAGGTTGCAGGTCGCACTCTCGGATACCCAGCTTCTCCATGGAAGACCGGTAGAGCAGGTTAAGGCTACTCCCACCGTCTACCAGCACATGCGAGAATCGGCAGGTGCGCACGTCGGAGATGACGAGAGGGTCTAGCACCATCGCATATCCCCCGGGATTCGGGAGCAGATCCGGCTGATCCTCCTGGCTCCAGGTGATGGGGGTCTCGGACCAGTTGAGGCGTAGGGGGACCGGGGGAACGACGGCGTTCACCTCTGCACTGCCCTGCTTCCGGCCACGATTGTCAATCGGCTCGGCCTCAAATATGTGGTAGTTCTCGTGTTGCTGGGGTATCCTCCATTGAGGCGGTTGTTGCGGGCTGCCCTAGCCGGTGGTGGGGGTCCGCCGGGAGGGGGTGGGGGAAGAGGAGGCAAGCATTCCTGCTCCTTGATCTGCCGGGTCTAGCTGCACTGCCGAGTGGTGTGCGTAGCCGGCTTGGCGCCGTTGTGGTACTTGCACGCCCTGTCGAACATTTGCTCGAAGGTGAAGGTGTTCCTCAGCCTCTTGTCGTTGTGAGCCGGTGCCCCCTACACCGCATTGACTTGCCTCTGGTTGTAGTGTGGGCTCTATTGCTCAACCGGGCGCTTGCCCTGGTAGCGGTTGTCACTGCCGTGCCGCCTGGACGACCCGGCCTCTGCGCTTTGGCCGACATGGTTCTCTCGAGCCAGCTCGGTGGGAACCAGTCGTCCCTCCGTGTTTACTTGGATGGGATTCTTCATGGCTGCATCCGTCATGGCGTACTGGTCAGCGATGGTCATCAGTTCTGCATCCTTCGATGAAGAAGCCGATTGCCTGGTTCTCCACCACCCCTTCGCAGGAGTTGTCAGCTCGGTCGAATAAGCGAGGCACGCGCAATCCGACTCGTGGTCTCCCTGGACCCACAGAGAAAGATCATGGGGCCCTGCCTGGACGCTTGTAGGTGCCGTTGAAGTTCCGGATGAAGACTTTCTCAAAGTCGGGCCAGGAGTTGATGTTGTTGGGCGCGAGGCTATTGATCCAAGTCCTTGCCGAGCCGGTTAGCATGAGGGGGATGTAGCGAACCACCATGCTCTTGTTGCCGTGGGCGATTCCGACTGCGGTGACATAGTAGATCAGCCAGTCCTCTGGCTTCATGCTGCTGTCGTACTTGGGGGTCTACCGCGGCAGGGAGAATATGTCGGGGAAGGGTGTAGGGTTTCATAGCATGGAAAACAAAAAAATTCTATCGCATACAAACAAACAAGACAAGATCTATCTATTAGATTGTAGCAACGAGTCGATGGAATAACTTACCCTCGAAGATTCCAAAGTGTTTAACGAGAGCGAATTCTCGTGGGTGATGTAGTCGTACTCTTCCCGATCTCAAGATCGCGTAGACGATCCTTCCGGCGCTGCGTTCCGGCAGCGCTCCCGCAGTCGGTCACACGTTCGGTACTCGATGAAGACCTTCCTCTCCCTTGTTTCAGCAGGCAGCAGAGCATGTATCACTCTCCTCGCGATTCCGGCAGCACAACGGCGTGGTACCGGAAGTAGAGGGGAGATCTCGCAGGGCTTCGCCTTAAGCCGGAGCGAGTATGGTGGAGTATGAGAGAGCTCCTCAGCGATCTAGGGTTTAGACACACCAAGGATAAGGTGCTAGAGCCGGCGGCTAGGGTTCCGAGGACCCCCAAGTCGGCGGCTAGGGCAAAAACCCTAGGGGGCGGCGGCGGCTATGGTGGGCTGCAGCTTCTAGGGTTTGAGGTGAGGGACTTGTGTGTTTCTAGGAGGGAGCCCTTGCCCCTCCTTATATAGGTGGAGGGGCCGGCGGCCAAGGGGAGGGAGGGGAGTCCCTCCCCAACTCGGCTTGGAGGGGGCGCCGCCGGTTGGAGGAGGGATTCCCTCCCCAACTCGGTTTCCCACTTCCTCCTCTTTTCCTCTTTCCAATTTTACTCGTTTGACTTTTCAATTTAGCCGTTTGACTTTTCAAACTAGGATTTGAATTAATCCTTTATTTGGAACAGCGATAACACTTAGTACATGATGCAATCATTCCAACTTGCAATGACACATTCATGTACCCCTTCCCCTCCGGAGTGCCGGACATTCCGGAACCTTCTAGAACATTCCCGATGAAAACACCGGAATCATTTCCGAACTCCGAAATGGGACTTTCCTTATATGAATCTTATTCTCCGGACCATTCCGGATCTCCTCGTGATATCCCGGATCCCATCCGAGACTCCGAACAACATTTGGTCTCTTTCTCATAATACCATAACTACTCAAACAACGTCGAATCCTTAAGTGTGTCTCCCTACGGTTCGTGAATTATGCGGACATGATCGAGACACTTCTCCGAACAATAACCAATAGAGGAATCTGGAAATTCATATGGCTCCCGCATATTTCTACGATTACTTTGCGATTGAATGAACCACTTACATACGATACCAATTTCCCTTTGTCTCACGATAGTTTACTTATCCGAGGTTATGATCGTCGGTATCTCTGCATACCTAGTTCAACCTCATTACCGATAAGTACTCTTTTATCGTTCCCGTTATATGTGATCCCTTGTGAGCCAGTCACATGCTTGCAAGCTAATTGGATGACATTCCACCGAGAGGGCCCAGAGTATATCTATCCGTCATATGGATGGACAAATACCACTCTTGATCCATGTGTCTCAACCAATACTTTTCGAACACTCAATGCCACCTTTATAGCCACCCAGTTACGGTGTGGTGTTTGATGTCATCAAAGCATCCATCCGGTAAAGGTGATATGCATGATCTCATGGTCGAAGGAATTAGGTTACTATGTATCAGAAAGCATATAGCAATTGAACTATTGAAATGACTTGATCTTTATGCTACGCTTATCTATAGGAGTATGTCCACCATATCATTCTCCTAACGATATGATCTTGTTGTTGATAACATCTCAATGTTCATGATAGGGAAACCACAATCATTTATCAACCAACAAGCTAGTGATGTATAGAGTCTATACTAGGGACTTAAAATTAAGTTTACAAATCACACAAGTATCAATGTTTCCTTGTTAATACTATTATAGCATGAATGTAAACATTTATCATAAACACAAAGATATAATAATAACTACATTTATTATTGCCTCTAGGGCATATCTCCAATAGTCTCCCACTTGCACTAGAGTCATCTAATCTAGATTACATGGTAATATACCGAACACCCATGGCAGTTTGGTGCTGGTCATGTTTTGCCCTCGGGAGAGGTTTAGTCAACGGATTCGCCACATTCAGATCTGTGTGTACTTTGCAAATCTTTATATCCCCATCTTGGATATGTTCTCGAATAGCGTGAAAACGTAGCTTGATGTGCTTCAACTTCTTGTGTGACCTTGGTTCTTGCGCATTGGCTATGGCGCCCATGTTATCATAGTAGATAGACATTGGGTCCAGCGCACTAGGAACCACACCCAGCTCTGTAATGAACTCTTTCATCCATATCGCTTCTTGTGAAGCCTCCGAAGAAGCCATGTATTCCGATTCAGTTGAAGATCTCGCCACAACGCTTTGCTTTGCACTCCTCCAGCTAACTGCTGCACCATTCAAAATAAATATGTATCTAGATTGTGATTTGGAATCATCCGGATCGGTGTTCCAACTAGCATCGGTGTAACCATTAACAACGAGCTGTTCATCACCTCCATAAGAAAGAACCATATCCTTAGTTCTTCTCAAGTACTTAAGGATGTTTTTGACCGCTGTCCAATGATCCACTCCCGGATCACTTTGATATCTGCTAGTCAAACTAACAGCATATGCAATGTCGGCTCTAGTACATAACATGGCATACATTAGAGATCCTATGGCTGAGGCATAGGGAGTCTTACTCATCCTTTCTCTATCTTCTGCCGATGTCGGACTTTGAGTTTTACTCAAGGTCGTATTGGGCAACATGGGCAAGAACCCTTTCTTGCTATCTTCCATTCCAAATCTCTTTAGAACTTTTTCCAAATATGTACTCTGTGACAATGATATTTGGCGTTTCGATCTATCTCTATAAATCTTTATGCCTAATATGTAAGCTGCTTCGCCAAGATCCTTCATTGAAAAACTATTATTCAAATATTCCTTGACACTATTAAGAAGGTCTACATCATTCCCAATCAACAATATGTCATCTACATATAGTATTAAGAATGCTACAGAGCTCCCACTCACTTTCTTGTAAATACAAGCTTCTCCATAAGTTTGTATAAAACAAAAACTTTTGATCACCTTATCAAAACGTTGATTCCAACTTCGGGATGCTTGCTTCAATCCATAGATGGACCGTTGATGTTTTCATACCTTGTTAGCATCTTTAGGATCGACAAAACCTTTGGGTTGCATCATATACAACTCTTCATCAATATCTCCATTGAGGAATGCTGTTTTGACATCCATCTGCCATATCTCATAATCATAATATGCAGCGATTGCTAACATAATCCTCACAGACTTTAGCTTCGCTACTGGTGAGAAAGTCTCATCGTAGTCAACTCCTTGAATTTGTCGAAACCCTTTTGCGACAAGTCGAGCTTTATAGACAGTAACATTACCGTCAGCATCTGTTTTCTTCTTGAAGATCCGGTCATCCGGTAAGTCCACCAAAGTCCATACTTGGTTTTCGTACATGGATCCAATCTCGGATTTCATGGATTCTTGCCATTTATTGGAATCTGGGCTCATCATTGCTTCCTCATATGTCTCAGGGTCATCGGTGTTGTCCACCAACATGACACTCATAACGGGATCATACCAATCTGGAGTGGTCCGAGTTCTCGTTGACCTCCGAGGCTCTGTAGAAACTTCAACGAAGTTTCATGATCACCATCATTAGCTTCCTCTCTAATTGGTGCAGGCACCACAGGAATTTCTTCCGGTGCTGCTCTACTCACAATTTCGAGAGAAGGTTCGACAACCTCGTCGAGTTCTACTTTCCTTCCAGTCACTTCTTTCGAGAGAAATTCCTTCTCTAGAAAGGATCCATTCTTGGCAACAAAGATTTTGCCTTTGGATCTATCATAGAAGGTATACCCAATAGTTTCCTTCGGGTATCCTATGAAGACGCATTTTTCCGCTTTGAGTTCAAGCTTGTCCGGCTGTAACTTCTTTACATAGGCTTCGCAACCCCAAACTTTAAGGAACGAGAATTTAGGTTTCTTCCCAAACCATAATTCATACGGTGTCGTTTCAACGGATTTAGATGGTGCCCTATTTAAAGTGAATGCGGCTGTTTCTAATGCATAACCCCAAAATGATAGCGGTAAATCTGTAAGTGACATCATAGAATGAACCATATCTAAGAGAGTTCGATTACGACGTTCGTACACACCATTACGCTGTGGTGTTCCCGGCGGTGTCAACTGTGAAAGTATTCCGCATTTCTTCAAATGCTCGCCAAACTCGTAACTTAGATATTCACCTCCACGATCAGAACGTAGAAATTTAATCTTCTTGTCACGTTGATTCTCTACCTCACTTTGGAATTCCTTAAACTTCTCGAAAGTTTCGGACTTATGTTTCATGAAATAGATATATCCATATCTACTCAAGTCATCCGTGAAGGTAAGAACATAACGATAACCACCGCGCGATGCTACACTCATTGGACCACACACATCGGTATGTATGATTTCCAATAAGTCCGTAGCTCGCTCCATCATACCAGAAAATGGAGTCTTAGTCATTTTACCCATCATACATGCTTCGCATCTATCAAGTGATTTGAAATCAAGTGATTCAAGAAGTCCATCGGAATGGAGTTTCTTCATACGCTTCACTCCAATGTGACCAAGATGACAGTGCCACATATAGGTCGAGTTATCGCTTGATTTCAACCGTTTAGCCTCAATGTTATTAATATGTGTATTTCCACTATCTAGATTCAATAAGAATAGACCATCTATCAAAGGTGCATGAGCATAAAACATATTACTCATATAAATCGAACAACCATTATTCTCGGACTTAAACAAGTAACTGTCTCGCAATAAATAAGATCTGGATATAATGTTCATGCTCAACGCAGGCACGAAATAACAATTATTTAAGTATAAAACTAATCCCGATGGTAGATGAAGGGGTAGCGTGCCGACCGCGATCACATCAACCTTTGATCCGTTTCCCACACGCATCGTCACCTCGTTCTTCGCTAGCTTCCGTTTATTCTGCAGCACCTATTTCGAGTTACAAATATGAGCAACCGAACCAGTATCAAATACCCAGGCACTACTACGAGTACTAGTGAGATACACATCAATAACATGTATATCAGATATACCTTTCTTCTTGATGTTGTCGTTCTTTAAATCCGCCAAGTACTTTGGGAAATTCCGCTTCCATTGAACTTCTCCCTTGCAGTAAAAGCACTGAGTTTCTGGCTTAGGTCCAGCATTGGTCTTCTTCGCCGGCGTGGTAACTTTCTTACCACCCTTCTTGAAGTGTCCCTTCTGCTTAGACTTGCCTTTCTTGAATTTCGTGGTCTTATTGACCAACAACACTTGGTGCTCTTTCTTGATCTCCACTTCTGCAGATTTTAACATAGCAAACAGTTCTGGCAACTGCTTGTTCATGTTCTGCATGTTGTAGTTCATCACAAAGTTCTTGTAACTTGGTGGTAGTGATTGGAGGACGCGGTAAATCCCCAAAGCATTAGGAATCACTATACCCAAGCTTTGAAGTTTGTTTGCGTGCCCAGACATCTTAAGCACATGCTCACTGACGGAGCTGCCCTCTTCCATCTTGCAGTTAAAGAACTTTTCAGAAGCCTCATAACTTTCAATTGCCGCATGAGTCTCAAAGATCAATTTGAGATCCTCGACAATATCATATGGGTCTGAATTCTCAAACCTTTTCTGAAGCTCCGATTCCAAACCATACAAGATAGCACACTGAACTATGGAGTACTGATTCTTCCGAGCGAGGTAAACATTCTTTACTTCATCGGAAGCATCAGCTGCAGGTGGGTCACTGTAACATCCCAAAAATCATAGTTTCAAATTCATTCATATCATCTTTGCATCATTCATCCATTTAGGGTTTTCTTAAAAATCATCTAGAAACAGAAGTTGGAGCTATGATTTCATGTGGATAATTTATCCCAAATGACCATCACCCTTTGTAATTTGAAAGTTTAAATACTTGTTTGCTTGCCTCCATTGATGGAAAGATTAGGAGAAACTTTTAAAACCCAAGTTTTCAAATGTAGAAATGGATTCAAAGTCCTTTTTCAAATATTTGCAAACTAGAGCAAATCTCTGTTACTTTGAAACCCAAGCTTGACCAAGCTTTGCCAAGTAAACACTTAGTTAAAAATGATTGTTTATGAAACCACAAAACCCTACAAAATTTCCAAAACAGTTTAGATTCAAAAGGATTTGAATTCATATCAAAAATCTTTCCAGGAAATTGAAATAGAAAAAGAAAAGACTTAAACAAAAGGAAAAGGCCGCGCGGCCAGAATCTGGCCCAGCAGCCAAGCAAGCCCAGCAAGCCCACCCGGGAATCCTCGTTTCTTCTCACACGCGCGAGCACACGCAGACAGACGCTGACAACACGACCCCACAATCACTTTGCGCGTTTCGCTGACAAGCGGGACCAGACCACGTCACCCTCGTCTTCCCCAGACTGCGCCTGCGACCACGTCGCTGCGGCAGTGATGGCCGGTAATGGCGCGAAGTAAATGGGCAGTAATCCTCGAGCATTTCTTGTCGATTCCCCGGCTATAAGACCCTCTCCGCCCCGCGATCTTTTTCCCCCAAACACCTCGCTCACTCCGCCACCAGGCTGCCCGCAATCCTCCGCGAATCGCCGCTGACGGAACCCTCTCCGGCGAGCGATTCAGGTGAGCCTCACGTTCCCCTCTGCCTATCGTTCTTGCTGCCTGACTCAACGCATCTTTGCGCATCTCCTGACCTCACTAGTCCGTCTTGTACTGCCCCAGGTCGCCGGTTCCAATCGACACCACGAGCACTGACGGCGACATCAACTCCGACGAGCTTTTCCGGTAAGCACAGACCGCCCCTCGCCTCCCCGTTCATGCACACAACTGCCCCTTGACCCTGTGAACCTAATCGTGTCGCTCTTTTGCCCTGAGGTGGTTCACAGCGACGTCCACGACGACCACCTGACGCAACCAACGCCGCCACGAACTCCGGTGAACAATCACAGCCGTGCCCGAGCGCCCCCTGACCAACCACGAGTACGTTGAGCCTCGCCAAGATCTCCTGAGCACGGTGAGCTACTCCTCGTTCTTCCTTACCCCCTGTAGCGCCGCCTCCGTCAACGACTGGCAGTCCCGCCGCCGGTAGCCGCCGCTCCGCCGCCGGATCTTAGTCAGTACAATAGCAGCCATCGGATCCTCATCGTAGCGCTAGGATAGAATCACTTACTCTAAAGCGGTACGCGATCTGAGCCGCCTGATTTCATTTAAATCCTACGGCTGTGGATCTTGATCCGATGCGAAGCGGTACGGGCGAATGAAAACACGACGCGTGGCAAGGTTTAGATTAAAAACAGAATTTAAAACCTGATTTAGATTCAAACTTCAAATGCTCATAACTTTCAAATGCCACGTTAGATTTTTGCAAACTTTATATCGTTGGATTCAATGAAACAAGGCCTTTCTGAATATCCAATTTGTTTAGTATATAGTAACAGCTAAAATGATTTTGTTTGTGGAACAAGTTTAGGGCTATTTTGATATAGTTTTATTTATGAATATTATTTTGGGGCCAAATAAGTTTAGTGGGCAAACTTGTATCATGTTAAGTTTCTGTAGTCATGAACATACTTGGTAGAAATTTCAAAATTTCACACTTGGTGGATTCTTGCATGCATGCATTCATATTATTTTTGGTTGTATTTAATTGTGTGTAATTGTATGATTTGATTTCTTGTGTAGATTTTACTAGTGATTGTGATTGTGAAGAGTGCTACTCTCCCCACTACCAAGGCAGGTGATATTTTCATCAATAATTCTGTCCTATGTTTTGTGCTAGCATTAGTTATTTTCCTAGAATTTATTGCATGATATTTTGCCAAGTGCTAAGATGGGAAATCCTAAGTAGAATGGAATAGTAGAAATGCTAAGGAAATTATCCTATGGTAGGTTGCCATATTCTGCTTAGTCTAGCTACTTAGCAAACAAGGGTGGTAAGCATCTATATAGTTTATGATAATATATTCTAAGTCAAGAGACTTATGTTTTCGTAATAAAACAACTAAGACAAATGAACCTCCTGGGTGGAATGGAATGATTGGGTTATGTTGAGTGGTTACACAAGGCCATGGACTTGGGTTGTGTATCTCACTTGTGGTATGACACCCAGGCACAAAGGGATTTGGAGGCCAAGTGTTGAGAAAGCTTACAGTGCAACCACTTGGCAATATGGGCTCTGCCATGATCATATAGGTTGCTAGAACTTAGTCATTTGGACAGTTGGTGGTAGTTGGGTTGATAGGTTGGAGCGCGTCCATCTTGACTAAGGAAAAGCTTCTGAAAGGTCCTGTCTTGGGAAACCAAGTCTGGTGGGGAAAGTGCAAAACCTCTGCAGATGGAAAACCTAAGTACTTAGCCTTGTCCAAGGAAATGGACACTTTTGAGCATCAAGACATGGAAGCTGTAAGAATCTCATCACTCCAACTTCTACAATAAAAATTTGTGGGTGAACAAGGGTAAGGACCTCAATGTCTATTGGTGGTTCCTTGGGAAAGTTTTTGACAAAGAAGAAAGCTAGAGTTTTCAACTAATAGGGAAAACCTATTTTCAAGCAAAGCAAGCCAAACTACACTTAGCCAAAATGCATATAGTAATCTAGTCCACTTAAAATATACTAAGGTATCACTTGCCAATACTATCCCAAAGTATTGACCCTCTGTGGCTGTAACTTGTGATGTTGCAGGTTACTCCGATGATGAATAGGAGTCATGAGTCTACACTCAACATGCTTGCCTGTGGCACATGAAGATGAAGACTTGTGTTTATTTACTTATTCCATAAACTCTTGTACTAGGCCTTTGGCCCTGAATTGTAAAAGACTATGTTTTATCTCTGGAATGAATTTAATAAACGACCTTTGTATCTGTGTACTTCATCTTAAACTGTGGATGCTAGCATTGATCCAGGGACTAGCATTGCAATCACAGGGATCCTTTCCTTTATAAAGGAGGGGTCTAACAGATGGTATCAGAGCACTGTGTTGCCTGTAGGATTATGACCCTAGGATTGGAAAACCACTAAGGAAAAAGTTTTGCAACTACTTCTACACTTGTCTATTCTTCTCGTAAAACTTTTCTAATTTCTTTCAACTTTCTTTGTAGATGAACTCCATCAACGAAGCCGTGAAGAAGGGACCACTCATGACCATGACCTTGGAGTGTGAGACTGAGTTTCCCAACATTCTCAAGGACCTCATGGAGGCAATGGATGCACATGGTGAATCCGTGTACAAGGGCTTTCCGGTGATGGATGAAGGAGTGGAGTATTGGTGGGTGCAACTTCACTTGTACAAAAACAAGGAAGACAACCACAAAGAAAGGGGATTCTGCATGTACACCAACACAACAATGCACACCACATTCTTTGAGTCAGCCAGGGATGCAGCTTGGAGGACTATCAAGGAACTAAGTGCTAGAGTCAAGTGCAGAATGCTCAACCTCCAAAAGGACTTAGAGAAAGAGAAGGAGCTTACTCAAGAGTTGGAAGACAACAACCAAGAGATAAGGGGAGATGTTATAGACTTAGTGATAGAGTCAAGAGAGCAAGATTGGTGGATTGCCTCTAGGAACATTGTGTTTAATAATAGATCCCGTGAGATTGGACTGTAAGAAATTTCGTTAGTTGGACCACCACCTATCACCTTGTTCCCAAAATATATTCTAATTAAGTTTGGACCTTTGATTAATATAATAGACTTATGATTGCATGATTTGTGTGATGATTGTACTCTATGGATATGTATGAATGTTTGTCTCAATTACCTTGATTTGTGTTGTTCTAACTTTTCATTCTTATAAATAGATGCCTATTGCTATCAGCACTGTTGAGGAGTTTCGGGTTACTCGTTTTGGTCCCCGTATCATTGAGCTTACCACTCTGCTTGATCTCCCTCTTCCTACCATTACGGTGTACCCACTCACCAAGTTCGAGAGGAAGGACCTCTGGGGCTTCAAGGTGAATCAGCCCGGACGACAGGCGGAGCCTACTACTGAGGCCATCGTCTTCAAGCTGATGCACGATGACAGGGAGAGAGGCATGGAGGTAGTCATGCAGGATCTGATAGGACGACTGTTAGGCCGTCATTCTCGTCAGGTTAGAGGCACTCGCTTCCACGTCTTTGGAAGACGTGACGTTGATGGAGAGTCCATCGACTTTGAGGACGACTCGAGGAGCACAGCGGAGCCGATACGTCTTTATCTTCAGGACTTAGAGACTCATCTCAGGCACGTAGATACGGACAGGACGAACGTTATGCTAGGTAATGACGAGCTTCAGGTGCAGCTTCGCGAGAAGGACAAGCTTTTTGCGCAGCAGGATGAGATGATCAAGGAAATGGAGACAAAGTTCGAGGCCCAGGACCGCAAGTTCAAGAGTCAAGAGAAACGCGTCCAGGATAGGAACAAGAAGATCCGGGACATGACCGAGGAACTGAAGTCCAAGGACTTCGAGCTTGAGCAGCAGCAGATGGTTATTGAGAGGCTTCGCTCCCAGAAGAGGGCTCTCAAGGCCAAGGTCGATTCCTTGACCACTACAATTGAGGAGAACAAGACCGCGATGGAGAACGCAGGTCTTACCTTTGTCGAGGAGGAGATTGACGCTGATGAGTAGACTTGACTACTCGTTTACCTTTCTTGTTCATACTTATTATTGTGAACTTGTTATTGGACCATTCGACATGTGGATGGCTTGTCACTTGTGTGTTTTACTTCATGAGCTTATTATGTGAATGTTGAACTTTTATTCTTATGATGTTTGTTATGTGTTTGCTTATGATGTATTGTGCATGAATCATCTAAGGGTATCTCATTCTTATCTATTTGAACAAACCACAGATGCCTCCTCGTCGCGCAAACCCCAACCCCAACAACATCACCCCGGAAATGCAACAAATGATGAATGCGCAAACACAACTTATGCAAATGATGACGACATTCATTCAAAACCAGAATAACAACAACAACCCTAACAACAACAACAACAACAACAACCCTCCGGGTTTCGATATGCTCACCAGATTTCTGCGTTTGAGGCCAGCAACGTTTGCGGGAACAACTGATCCCATGGTGGCCAATGACTGGCTACGTTCCGTGAACAAGGACTTAGTGACCGTGGGCTGCACGGATGCTGAAAAAGTCAGATTCGCAGCACATCTGTTGGAAGGACCAGCCGCCACATGGTGGGACAACTTCCAAATCACCACTCCTATTGATGAGGTGACTTGGGCTATCTTTGAAGATGGCTTTCGCACCGCTCATATCTCATCAGGAATGATGAGTCTGAAAAAGAAGGAGTTTCACAACCTGAAACAACGCCACCGCAGCGTGGCATAATACATAGAGGAGTTCAATAATCTGGCGCGCTATGCACCGGATGAGGTTGACACAGATGCCAAAAGAAAGGAAAAATTTCTGGAAGGCTTAAATGATGAGCTGAATCTGCAGTTGGCTGTGGCATATGTTCCAAATTATCAGTCTTTGTGTGACAAGGCTGCTATTTTGGAGAGTAAAATGAAGCAAGTCGAGAGTAGGAAGAGGAAACACTCCGACAAGCACAGCTCGGGATCGTCTCACAAACGATCTCACTATGATGACAGTGGCAGCTCAGGATCCCATAAACATGGGAAATTCAACAAGCACAACCACAACCGTCATGACAACAAGCATCACCGCAGTCATGACAATGACAAGTACAAGAACCACAAGGGTGGACATAAGAGCCACTATGGTGGAAATGGTAGTGGAAGTGGAGGCCAACCTCCTAAAAAGGACATCAGTTAGGTTGAATGCTTCAAATGCAAGAAGCTGGGGCATTATGCTAATGAGTGCCCTGAGAAGTAAGTTGAAGGACCTAACAAACCAAATCCTTTCCAGAAAGGACAGGTTAACCACATAAATGTGGAGGAGGTCTATGAGGAGCCTGATGCCGTGGCTGGTAAGTTCAGACTCAATTCAAATTCAGCATTTGTACTCTTTGATACCGGTGCATCTCATTCATTCATATCAAAGGCATTTGTTGATAGAAATGGGTTTGCATCAGAAAACATTGGGTGTCCAATAAAAGTTAGTTCTCCGGGGGGGACATGATAGTAAGCCTTGGATGCCGGGATCTCACCATAGAGTTTGGTAAACATAAATTTCCAGTAAGCCTGATAATCCTAGATTCCCAAGGACTAGACGTAATTTTGGGAATGGACTGGATGGCTAAGTATGAAGGGATATTAGATTGTGCCAATCGTACAGTTACACTCACAACTCCCGAAGGAAAAAGAATAAAATTTAAGTCAAACTTTGAATCCAAAGGAAGTAAGCTAAATTCTCTTAAGGGGGTTAGCATGGACAGTGTACCAATAGTATGTGAGTACCCGGATGTGTTTCCGAAAGAGCTACCAGGAATGCCTCCAGATAGAGATGTGGAGTTTCTGATAGATTTGGTGCCAGGATCAGGACCAATAGCTAAGAGACCGTACAAAATGTCAGTTGATGAATTGAAAGAGCTCAAGAAACAGCTAGGAGAACAATTACAGAAAGGGTTTATTCAACCAAGTTCTTCGTCTTGGGGAGCCCCAGTGTTGTTCGTGGAGAAGAAGGATAGAACACAAAGGTTATGTATTGACTACCGTTCACTCAACGAGGTTACTATCAAGAACAAATACCCTTTGCCAAGAATTAACGACTTATTCGATCAGCTAGAAGGAGCATGTGTATTCTCGAAGATTGATCTCCGGTCAGGTTATTTTCAACTCAAGATACGAGAGCAAGACGTACCAAAAACAGCATTCACCACAAGGTATGGATTATATGAGTATACCGTGATGCCTTTCGGTTTAACCAACGCTCCAGCATACTTCATGAATATGATGAACAAAGTGTTCATGGAATTTATTGACAAGTTCGTTGTCGTTTTCATCGATGATATCTTGGTCTACTCCAAGAGTAAGGAAGAACATGAAAGACACTTGCGCTTGATACTTGAGAAGCTAAGGGAACATAAACTTTATGCCAAATTCAGCAAGTGTGAGTTTTGGTTAGAAAAAGTTGGTTTTCTTGGTCATGTGATGACAAAAGATGGTGTGGCAGTTGATCCTGCTAAGGTTTCAGCTGTGACAGAATGGGAATCACCCAAGAATGTGAAAGAAGTTCGTAGTTTTCTCGGCTTAGCAGGTTATTACATAAGATTCATTGAAAATTTCTCGAAGGTTGCTAAGCCAATGACAGAATTGCTAAAGAAGGATAAGAAGTTTGCTTGGACTGAAGGTTGTGAAATCAGTTTCCAAGAATTAAAGAAGAGACTTGTGACAGCACCAATACTTTGTCTGCCAGATTTGGAAAAGGATTTCCAAGTATATTGTGATGCTTCTCATCAAGGTTTGGGTGCCGTACTTATGCAAGATGGTAAAGTCGTAGCCTACGTGTGGCATCCCGCAAAACCACTACTAGAAAATCGCGTTGAATTTGTGCATTGCATCGTCATCATCATGCATTGTTTGCCAAAACTATTTTTTTCGCAAAGCCCGTTTTGTTTCTAAAACGTCCCATCTTTAATCATATATTAAACCCCCGGATGTTCCGGATATTTTGCTTGTCTAAAACTAGTTACAAAAGATCTTTGAAAATAAATAAAATATTAAATTATTTTAGTGGGGCAGTCGAACGGGCCGAGTAGACCCGAACGACCACCCCTGTTTTTAAATCGGTCCACCCTGCCAGCCCCATCTAAATCCTAATCCCACCTAAATTTCTACCCACCCTCTGTGGCCACATCACCCTGGCCACTCCCCTCGCGCCACCTCACCTTCCCTCACCCCTCCCACCACTCAGAACCGGCCACGTGGCCCAGCCACTCCCTCTCTCTCTCTCCTAAACTAAACCCACCCCACTCAACACAACACCACACACGCGCGCGCCGGCCACACCCGATCCCTCCTCCCTGGGCCCCACCCACGAGCCACACGCACGCCAGCCCCCGCGCCCACCCCGTCCCCTACCTCGCGCCGGCTCTCTCTCCCTGGCCTCGCACCGACAGCGTCCGCCCCCCCCCCCCCCCCGTCGCCGGTGGCCGTCCGCCGCCCCTGGCCTTCCCCGCGTCCACCGCCAACCGCTCCGCCACCGTCCCCTCACGCCGCGCACCTCCTCTCTGCAGCGCGCGAGCCCCGCCCTCCCCGCCGGTGCTCCCTCCGCCCTAGAGCCAGCGCGCCTCCACGCCTCCAACTCGCCAGTGAACCCCGCGTCCACCTCTGCCCGAGCCCCCTTCTCCTCCGCTCGCTCCTTCGCCGGCGCAAGCCCGACCCCGGACCTCCCCGCCGGCCCCGCGCGCGTGCACGCCGGTGCCGCGGCCGCTTCCGCTCACCGCCTCCGCGGCAGCACCGGACCTCCGTCGCCACCGCCCCGCCTGCCGCGTGCGGCCCGCCCTGACCCCGCGTCGCCGGCCGCTCTGCCTGCGCCGTCGCCGCCTCCGACCCTTGGCTCCGCCCCGCGCCCCCCTCGTCGCCGGACCCGGCCGCCGTCGCCGCCAAGCACCACCCACCCCGCTCCGGCCACGCCCCGCGCTCAGGTCCGCCGCCGCAGCCGCTTCGCCGCCGCCAGGTCTCCTCCGCGCTCGCCCAGGACCCCCGAGCCTCCCCCTGGCCGGGCCTGCCTCGTCTGCCGCCGCCGTCGCCGGCGGGTCCCGCTTCGTCGGTCTCCTCTGGTCCCGCTGGCCAGCACACCCCGTCGCTTCCACCGCGCGCCGCGCGAGCCGACCGCCGTTCGCTCCCTGTAGCCTCCTGTGCGTGTGCGTAGGAAGTTGCAGGTGCCCGTGTCCGTGTCTGTCTCGTCCAGTTCGGTGCCAATCCAAGCCGCTGCCAAGGAACAGCACAATCACCACAAGGCCAACAACCGGGACCGAACAAGATCTGCATCGCGGAACGCCGAGTTCTGCCACCCGTACCCGTGGATCTTCTAAGGGGAAACACCAAGTAGTTCACCGAACCCGAACCCGAGTCCTTCGACGCCACGAAAAGATCTCCTACATGGGAGCCGGAGAAACCGTACCCGAAGGCCGCGGATGCAACAAGATCATCTCTCGGACGCCAAGGTCGTCGACACGGTTGCGACATGAACTCCCGCTCGACAACGCCAAGTACTCCCCTCGGACGCCAACACCCGAACCGGAAGGGCGCCAAGACCACCACAAGGATGCCAAGTTCTACTTCAGAACGACAAGCCCGACGCGATGGCGCGGACCCGACGAGACCCTCGCAACGGCAAGCTCGACCCCGTGGAACCCGACGAGATCTGCATGCGACAAGAACTACATCCGATGTTCGAGAACGAGCCCGCCGAGAACGCTTCCGTCGAACCCCGATCCGAGACCCTAACCCCGGAGTCCGAGAACGTTTCCGTCGAACCCTGGACCCTGAGACCGACCCCGAACCCCGGAACACCAAGACCGTCGAGACCCCTAATGTGTGAACCCCTTCTCGAAACCCTATTTTTATAACATAATACAACTTGTCGCATCATAACTGTCTTGCATGCATACATTCATGTGTTTTGGGGGCCTTTTGCCGATTCACCGATAATTAAATATGGGGCCCATATGCGGGCAAATCTAGTCTCTTATTGGCCTCATTTAAACTTGTGTAGCGAACCGATGCTATAGTCTTGCCTTGTTAAAACAACATTTAAATTGCGGGGGGATCTAAACAACATGAACCTATTAACTAATTGTCGGGACCCCGGTTCCACTTAATATGACCTAATTGCATCGCACTTTGCCATGCCATGCATCATGCCGATCTTCTGCCGTCGTATTAAATATTGCATCCGGTGTTTCTTCTAGTGTTTTGCTTCTTTGCGGATAAGGCCGTTGAGTTGATGTGAGCTTCGTCCCGATCTTCGGTTGAACCTTCGACAATGTTTTCAGGCGAGCATCTCCCTCTTTCTACCTATCTTATTTTTATAGTATTTACTCCCTCCTGTTGATCTATTGCTATCTGTGTTGCGATGCTTTAGTTTCCGTACCTGTGATATACCGTGCAGCCCTATATTGCCTTGGACACATCCTATTACCTGTTGTTTGGTAGATAGTTGGACTTGCGCGCCGTAGTCGCGTGCTCTAGTGCTGTTGTGTGTCGTCATATGCCACATTTGCTGATGTATTGCCGCATGTTGATGTTGGAAATGATTCTAGTTTTACTTACTGTTCACTTTAAATTCCTGTTTAACAACTAAAATTGAAATAAGCAGAGGCATCGGTGGGTGATAGAAAATATTTGGTTTCCGAACGCCCACTTGTGTCCCGTAAGACCCCGAGTACTTGATACCTGTTCCTTGTTTTATCGCGCTATCCACATCCGGGAGGTATATGGGACCCCCCTGAGCCAGAGCTTGATTCAGTCTTATTTCTTGGGGCCACGAACTAGTTTGGGGCTTTATTACTATCCTGTACTTATGCCATGTTTTACTGCTTTATTTACGATTGTGCGAGGTACTGCACACTGTACTGTTTAGGATCGGGACACGATTCCGCGGTGTCGACAAGCCCCGTTTGGGGTTCCCAGTCGTTCACAGCCGTCTACCCAGACCTTGAGTCCGTCTCGGAGCTAGCTTACTTCGTTGCGGGTAGCTTAATGGGGTGGCCCCCTGAAATATTTCTGAATCCTGTGATTGCTTTGTCGTGAAGGCCTCGTTGGGTTTTGATTTGGTTTTTTCGAGGTTGATCGAGTGTGTGTTGCTATTGGTGCACCCCGGCCGGGTCAAACTTTCTGAAAGCCGTGTCCGCGGATATGGACGACTTGGAGCACAGTATCTCGATCATAGACAAGCATAACTAAAGTTTATTGTTATAAATTTGACTTATAATGACTAGTAATCAGCTTCACTATAATGGAATGGCTAATTAATACTGCCCACAACTGCTTGTTTGGTTGTCGCTCGCGACAATTGTACCTGACTAGTAAATCTTGCAACTACAACGGAATGGCTGAATAAAAGTACCAACAACTGCTAGTTTTTTGGGTTATCTCATGATAAATGTATCTGACTAGTAAGTGTTGCCACTATCACGGAATGATTAAATAAAAGTGGCCACTGCTTACTTTATCAGGACGATTATCTAAACCTGACTAGTAAAGTGCCGCAACTATAACTGAATAAGTAAAACTGCCAACTGTGTGAGTTCCTCGGTTGACTTCCTCGTTTGGTCTCGAGGGGGAAACACCAGGATGGGTTTGTTTGGTGTTAGCTTCAGGTTGGATCCGGATAGGTCATTCTTACCCCTCTCTGATAATCGCCAGTTGTATCGAGTCTCTATAGGTTGTTTGGTGCATGCTACCGCTGCCGCTCAGTCCACCATACCTATGTAGGCGAGGATCGCCGTGTACTGGCCTCAGTACTGACGCTCCTTCTTTGTTTTTCTGCTTTGCCCTTTGTCGGCACCCCTTTTGTTAAGCAGGTCTTGAGATCGACGCCGTTAGCAGGGTTACCCTTCCGGCTTGGCCTGGGCAGGGTTATGGACGCCATTGGTTATTCTTCAGGGCTCTTAGCCCCATTTGCATCTTGTCCGTAGTCGGACGCTCTATCATTTTCAAGGTGATTTGGATCTTTGTATAATCTATCTGTATTCTTGACTCTTTGAGTCGCTGTTAAATATATCTGTTCTGTGGGTCCCATCGAGGACTGTTGTGTAATGTTATTACTTCGTTTTCCACCCGCACGAAAGTGCCTGGTGGGCACCTTTGAATCGTTTCTATGCGGGTTTGGCGAATTTTGCCCAAACTTGCATAGGTCCGATTCTGAGGGTGTTACACTACGCTTCGAGACAACTCAAAACTCATGAAGTAAACTATCCTACTCATGATTTGGAGTTAGCCTCTGTCGTCCATGCACTAAAAACATGGAGACATTACCTTTTGGGAAAGAGGTGTGAAGTGTTCACAGATCATAAGAGCTTGAAGTACATCTTCACCCAGAAGGAAATCAACATGAGACAAAGAAGATGGCTAGAACTTATCAAGGATTACGACTTAAGTTTGCAATACCATCCCGGTAAAGCAAATGTAGTAGCCGATGCTCTAAGTCGTAAGACATTTGTAAATGGCCTTACAAAAGGGGAATTGCCAGATGACTTGTGTAAACAATTCAAAGAACTCAGATTGGAGATTGTACCAGAAGGATATCTCATGTCCTTAGATGTTCAACCCACTCTATTGGACAAAATCCGAGAAGTTCAGAAGACTGATGAGGAAATTGGAAAGATTAAGGAAAATATTAGTCTAGGGAAGGCTAAGAATTTCCGTGTTGACGAACAGGGTACTTTATGGCACGGGAAACGTATATGTGTTCCACAGGACCCAGAGTTACGGAAACTGATCTTACAAGAAGGTCACAACTCTCCATATTCTATTCACCCGGGAAATACCAAAATGTACATGGACATGAAGGAAAGGTTTTGGTGGAACAATCTCAAAAGGGACATCGCCGAACATATTTCTTTGTGTGATGTGTGTAGCAGAGTCAAAGCGGAGCACCAGAAACCAGCAGGTTTGCTTCAACCACTGCCTATTCCTGAATGGAAGTGGGAAAATATTGGTATGGATTTCATTACCGGTTTACTAAGGACCAGGTCTGGGTATGATTCCATATGGGTGGTAGTGGATCGCCTAACTAAAGTGGCTCATTTTATACCCGTGAAGACAACTTATACAAGTGCCAAGTTAGCTAAAATCTACATGAGCAGAATTGTATGCCTTCACGGTGTGCCAAAGAGTATTGTGTCAGATAGAGGAACCCAGTTCACATCTCACTTTTGGAGACAGCTTCATGAATCCTTAGGGACGAGATTGGAATTCAGCACTGCTTTTCATCCACAAACGGATGGACAAACAGAAAGGACCAACCAGATTCTTGAGGACATGTTGAGGGCATGTGCCCTAGACTATGGAGCAAGTTGGGATGAAAGTTTGCCTTACGCAGAGTTCTCTTACAACAATAGTCATCAATCTAGTATTGGAATGGCACCGTTTGAGTTACTCTATGGAAGGAAGTGTACCACCCCATTGTTATGGAATGGTGTGGGCGAAAGGAGCTTATTTGGACCGGATCTTATCAAAGACGCCGAAGAGAAAGTCAAATTGGTTAAAGACAGGTTGAAGATAGCACAGTCCCGACAGAAAAGCTACGCGGATTCTAAGCGTAGAGAAGTCACCTACGAAGTTAGGGATAGAGCTTATCTCAGGGTATCACCACTTCGTGGAGTGAAAAGATTTGGAGTCAAAGGTAAGTTGGCACCAAGATATGTTGGGCCATTCAGGATTCTAAGTCGCAAAGGAGAAGTTGCATATGAAGTTGAATTGCCAGAATCTCTATCAGCAGTCCATAACGTATTTCATGTAAGTCAACTTAAGAAATGTCACCCAGAAATGGAAGAGTCCTCTTTGAAGGATACCATACCTTTGGAAGAGGTTCAACTAGAAAGTGATCTCACTTATGAAGAAAAGCCTGTCAAGATTCTAGAGACCGCAGAAAGAGTCACTAGGACCAAGACTATCAAATTTTGTAAAGTACAATGGAACCATCACTCCGAAGAGGAAGCAACATGGGAAAGAGAAGATGATCTTCGGAAAGACCACCCTCACCTATTTGCTAGCCAATCCGAATCTCGAGGGCGAGATTCATTTTAAGGGGGTTAGATTTGTAACATCCCAAAAATCATAGTTTCAAATTCATTCATATCATCTTTGCATCATTCATCCATTTAGGGTTTTCTTAAAAATCATCTAGAAACAGAAGTTGGAGCTATGATTTCATGTGGATAATTTATCCCAAATGACCATCACCCTTTGTAATTTGAAAGTTTAAATACTTGTTTGCTTGCCTCCATTGATGGAAAGATTAGGAGAAACTTTTAAAACCCAAGTTTTCAAATGTAGAAATGGATTCAAAGTCCTTTTTTAAATATTTGCAAACTAGAGCAAATCTCTGTTACTTTGAAACCCAAGCTTGACCAAGCTTTGCCAAGTAAACACTTAGTTAAAAATGACTGTTTATGAAACCACAAAACCCTACAAAATTTCCAAAACAGTTTAGATTCAAAAGGATTTGAATTCATATCAAAAATCTTTCCAGGAAATTGAAATAGAAAAAGAAAAGACATAAACAAAAGGAAAAGGCCGCGCGGCCAGAATCTGGCCCAGCAGCCAAGCAAGCCCAGCAAGCCCACCCGGGAATCCTCGTTTCTTCTCACACGCGCGAGCACACGCAGACAGACGCTGACAACACGACCCCACAATCACTTTGCGCGTTTCGCTGACAAGCGGGACCAGACCACGTCACCCTCGTCTTCCCCAGACTGCGCCTGCGACCACGTCGCTGCGGCAGTGATGGCCGGTAATGGCGCGGAGTAAATGGGCAGTAATCCTCGAGCGTTTCTTGTCGATTCCCCGGCTATAAGACCCTCTCTGCCCCGCGATCTTTTTCCCCCAAACACCTCGCTCACTCCGCCACCAGGCTGCCCGCAATCCTCCGCGAATCGCCGCTGACGGAACCCTCTCCGGCGAGCGATTCAGGTGAGCCTCACGTTCCCCTCTGCCTATCGTTCTTGCTGCCTGACTCAACGCATCTTTGCGCATCTCCTGACCTCACTAGTCCGTCTTGTACTGCCCCAGGTCGCCGGTTCCACTCGACACCGCGAGCACTGACGGCGACATCAACTCCGACGAGCTTTTCCGGTAAGCACAGACCGCCCCTCGCCTCCCCGTTCATGCACACAACTTCCCCTTGACCCTGTGAACCTAATCGTGTCGCTCTTTTGCCCTGAGGTGGTTCACAGCGACGTCCACGACGACCACCT
Organism: Avena atlantica; assembly: GCA_910589765.1. Taxonomy (NCBI): domain Eukaryota; kingdom Viridiplantae; phylum Streptophyta; class Magnoliopsida; order Poales; family Poaceae; genus Avena; species Avena atlantica. The sequence goes on from OU342739.1 coordinate 35,285,818, forward strand.
GACGCAACCAACGCCGCCACGAACTCCGGTGAACAATCACAGCCGTGCCCGAGCGCCCCCTGACCAACCACGAGTACGTTGAGCCTCGCCAAGATCTCCTGAGCACGGTGAGCTACTCCTCGTTCTTCCTTACCCCCTGTAGCGCCGCCTCCGTCAACGACTGGCAGTCCCGCCGCCGGTAGCCGCCGCTCCGCCGCCGGATCTTAGTCAGTACAATAGCAGCCATCGGATCCTCATCGTAGCGCTAGGATATAATCACTTACTCTGAAGCGGTACGCGATCTGAGCCGCCTGATTTCATTTAAATCCTACGGCTGTGGATCTTGATCCGATGTGAAGCGGTACGGGCGAATGAAAACACGACGCGTGGCAAGGTTTAGATTAAAAACAGAATTTAAAACCTGATTTAGATTCAAACTTCAAATGCTCATAACTTTCAAATGCCACGTTAGATTTTTGCAAACTTTATATCGTTGGATTTAGTGAAACAAGGCCTTTCTGAATATCCAATTTGTTTAGTATATAGTAACAGCTAAAATGATTTTGTTTGTGGAACAAGTTTAGGGATATTTTGCTATAGTTTTATTTATGAATATTATTTTGGGGCCAAATAAGTTTAGTGGGCAAACTTTTATCATGTTAAGTTTCTGTAGTCATGAACATACTTGGTAGAAATTTCAAAATTTCACACTTGGTGGATTCTTGCATGCATGCATTCATATTATTTTTGGTTGTATTTAATTGTGTGTAATTGTATGATTTGATTTCTTGTGTAGATTTTACTAGTGATTGTGATTGTGAAGAGTGCTACTCTCCCCACTACCAAGGCAAGTGATATTTTCATCAATAATTCTGTCCTATGTTTTGTGCTAGCATTAGTTATTTTGCTAGAATTTATTGCATGATATTTTGCCAAGTGCTAAGATGGGAAATCCTAAGTAGAATGGAATAGTAGAAATGCTAAGGAAATTATCCTATGGTAGGTTGCCATATTCTGCTTAGTCTAGCTACTTAGCAAACAAGGGTGGTAAGCATCTATATAGTTTATGATAATATATTCTAAGTCAAGAGACTTATGTTTTCGTAATAAAACAACTAAGACAAATGAACCTCCTGGGTGGAATGGAATGATTGGGTTATGTTGAGTGGTTACACAAGGCCATGGACTTGGGTTGTGTATCTCACTTGTGGTATGCCACCCAGGCACAAAGGGATTTGGAGGCCAAGTGTTGAGAAAGCTTACAGTGCAACCACTTGGCAATATGGGCTCTGCCATGATCATATAGGTTGCTAGAACTTAGTCATTTGGACAGTTGGTGGTAGTTGGGTTGATAGGTTGGAGCGCGTCCATCTTGACTAAGGAAAAGCTTCTGAAAGGTCCTGTCTTGAGAAACCAAGTCTGGTGGGGAAAGTGCACAACCTCTGCAGATGGAAAACCTAAGTACTTAGCCTTGTCCAAGGAAATGGACACTTTTGAGCATCAAGACATGGAAGCTACAAGAATCTCATCACTCCAACTTCTACAATAAAAATTTGTGGGTGAACAAGGGTAAGGACCTCAATGTCTATTGGTGGTTCCTTGGGAAAGTTTTTGACAAAGAAGAAAGCTAGAGTTTTCAACTAATAGGGAAAACCTATTTTCAAGCAAAGCAAGCCAAACTACACTTAGCCAAAATGCATATAGTAATCTAGTCCACTTAAAATATACTAAGGTATCACTTGCCAATACTATCCCAAAGTATTGACCCTCTGTGGCTGTAACTTGTGATGTTGCAGGTTACTCCGATGATGAATAGGAGTCATGAGTCTACAATCAACATGCTTGCCTGTGGCACATGAAGATGAAGACTTGTGTTTATTTACTTATTCCATAAACTCTTGTACTAGGCCTTTGGCCCTGAATTGTAAAAGACTATGTTTTATCTCTGGAATGAATGTAATAAACGACCTTTGTATCTGTGTACTTCATCTTAAACTGTGGATGCTAGCATTGATCCAGGGACTAGCATTGCAATCACAGGGATCCTTTCCTTTATAAAGGAGGGGTCTAACAGTCACCCAGCGGTGCATGCAGCACATAGGTCAAATTACCAGCTGTGAGGACAATCCTCAAATTGCGGAACCAATCCGCGAAGTTGCTTCCATTGTTTTTCAACTTTTCTTTCTCTAGGAACGCATTAAAATTGATGGTAGGGGCTGCCATTTATCTACAACATATTTGCAATAGTTTAGACTAAGTTTATGACAAATTGAGTTCAAATTAATAATAAAGTTAATCTAGGTGAACTCCCACTCAAAACAACATCCCTCACATTGTTTTAGTGATCACACGAACCAAATCCACTACATCAACACCGATCATCACGAGAGTTGATATAGTTTCAATGGCGAAGAATCATCATGTTCATCATATCTACTATATGATTCATGCTTTACCTTTCGGTGATCCGTGTTTCGAGACCATGTCTGTACATGCTAGGCTCGTCAAGATCAAACCTTAGTTTCCGCATGAGCAAATCTGGCTTGCTCACATTGTATACTCTTGCGGAATCTAACACACCCGATCATCACGTGGTGCTTCAAAACAACAAGCTTTAGAAACGGTGCTAACTAAGGGTGAACACTTTATGACTTGAAATTCATGTGCATGAGGGATCATCTTATAATGCTACCGTCGTCTACTAAGCAATACAAGATGCATAAAGGATTAACATCACATGCAATTCATAATATCTGATATGATATGGCCTTTCTTCTTTGTGCTTCCGATCTCCATCTTCAAGCACGAACATGATCTCCATCATCACCGGTATTGCATCAAGGTTAATGACGCTTCTCCATGGTTGTCGTCCACCGGATTCAACTATTACAACTACTTTGAATAGACACGCGGGTCTTAACATAAATTAAAGACAACCATATGGCTCCTGCCGGTTGCCAACTTACAATAAGGAACATTGCATACATCAAATATAATCACAATCATGGCCATATCACATCACTACACACCCCTGCAAAACAAAGTTAGACGCATCTACTTTCTTTGCATGTTTTACGTGGTTTGGGGCTTTAAATAAGTGTCGTTCTAACTTACGAACATGAACCACAACATTGATACTAGTATTGTTAATCACCCGTTGTAAATTGGATCTTAACTATGCTAGGAGAAACAGGCACCCGCAAAGCCACTTATGCAATACAAGTTGCATGTCGAGCGTGGAGCAAGTCTCATGAAGGATGTCATGTAAGGTTAGCCCGGGCCGCTTCATCCCAACATACCGCAATATGCAAAGTACACAAGAAGCAATCGACAATAAAAGAATCAACGCCCACAATGACCATTGTGTTCTACTCGTGCAACAGATCTACATATAGACACGGCTCTAATACCACTGTAGGGTTTCGTAGCATGGAAAACAAAAATTTTCTATCGCATACAAACAAACAAGCCAAGATCTATCTATTAGATTGTAGCAACGAGTCGATGGAATAACTTACCCTCGAAGATTCCAAAGTGTTTAACGAGAGCGGATTCTCGTGGGTGATGTAGTCGTACTCTTCCCGATCTCAAGATCGCGTAGACGATCCTTCCGGCGCTGCGTTCCGGCAGCGCTCCCGCAGTCGGTCACACGTTCGGTACTCGACGAAGACCTTCCTCTCCCTTGTTCCAGCAGGCAGCGGAGGTTGTAGCACTCTCCTCGCGATTCCGGCAGCACAACGGCGTGGTACCGAAAGTAGAGGGGAGATCTCGCAGGGCTTCGCCTTAAGCCGGAGCGAGTATGGTGGAGTATGAGAGAGCTCCTCGGCGATCTAGGGTTTAGACACACCAAGGAGAAGGTGCTAGAGCCGGCGGCTAGGGTTCCGGGGACCCCCAAGTCGGCGGATAGGGCAAAAACCCTAGGGGCGGCGGCGGCTATGGTGGGCTGCAGCTTCTAGGGTTTGAGGTGAGGGACTTGTGTGTTTCTAGGAGGGAGCCCTGCCCCTCCTTATATAGGTGGAGGGGCCGGCGGCCAAGGGGAGGGAGGGGAGTCCCTCCCCAACTCGGCTTGGAGGGGGCGCCGCCGGTTGCAGGAGGGATTCCCTCCCCAACTCGGTTTCCCACTTCCTCCTCTTTTCCTCTTTCCAATTTTAGCCGTTTGACTTTTCAATTTAGCCGTTTGACTTTTCAAACTAGGATTTGAATTAATCCTTTATTTGGAACAGCGATAACACTTAGTACATGATGAAATCATTCCAACTTGCAATGACACATTCATGTACCCCTTCCCCTCCGGAGTGCCGGACATTCCGGAACCTTCTAGAACATTCCCGATGAAAACACCGGAATCATTTCCGAACTCCGAAACGGGACTTTCCTTATATGAATCTTATTCTCCGGACCATTCCGGATCTCCTCGTGATATCCCGGGTCCCATCCGAGACTCCGAACAACATTCGGTCTCTTTCTCATAATACCATAACTACTCAAACAACGTCGAATCCTTAAGTGTGTCTCCCTACGGTTCGTGAATTATGCGGACATGATCGAGACACTTCTCCGAAAAATAACCAATAGAGGAATATGGAAATTCATATGGCTCCCGCATATTTCTACGATTACTTTGCCATCGAATGAACCACTTACATACGATACCAATTTCCCTTTGTCTCACGATAGTTTACTTATCCGAGGTTATGATCGTCGGTATCTCTGCATACCTAGTTCAACCTCGTTACCGATAAGTACTCTTTTCTCGTTCCCGTTATATGTGATCCCTTGTGAGCCAGTCACATGCTTGCAAGCTAATTGGATGACATTCCTCCGAGAGGGCCCAGAGTATATCTATCCGTCATATGGATGGACAAATCCCACTCTTGATCCATGTGTCTCAACCAATACTTTCCGAACACTCAATGCCACCTTTATAGCCACCCAGTTACGGTGTGGTGTTTGATGTCATCAAAGCATCCATCCGGTAAAGGTGATATGCATGATCTCATGGTCGAAGGAATTAGGTTACTATGTATCAGAAAGCATATAGCAATTGAACTATTGAAATGACTTGATCTTTATGCTACGCTTATCTATAGGAGTATGTCCACCATATCATTCTCCTAACGATATGATCTTGTTGTTGATAACATCTCAATGTTCATGATAGGGAAACCACAATCATTTATCAACCAACAAGCTAGTGATGTATAGAGGCTATACTAGGGACTTCAAATTAAGTTTGCAAATCACACAAGTATCAATGTTTCCTTGTTAATACTATTATAGCATGAATGTAAACATTTATCATAAACACAAAGATATAATAATAACTACATTTATTATTGCCTCTAGGGCATATCTCCAACAAAGGGCTCCTTCCGGATGCGCGGCACGAAGCACACTAGGCCAGTTGCATCAGGAGGTCGATGCAGTTGCGCGCATCTGGCTCAACCGGATTGGGCGTTCCTACCGAGCCAGTGAGGTGGGATGGTGGAGGGGGTGGAGGGGGGTTCTGGCCAGCTGGAGGTGGATGGCTCGTGGCACCTTGCTCGCCGCGAGGTTGGCTGCTGCCAGACTGGCGATGCTTGGAGCGTGGGGGTTGCTGGCCCGAAGACGCGGATCACTCGGTCTGGCGAGGTCCTCCCCGGCTGTTTCCACCCGAGTGGTTCCCTCTGGAGTCTGATCCTTCCTCAAATGCGATCCGAGCAGCCTCGGCCTGCACGTCAGCTACGCGCAGGAGGTGCTGCACCCGCTGGAACTGGCACAACATTTCCTACCCCTCCAGGTGAGGTAGGTATTCCGCGACGGCTCGCGTCGCCCGGACATTGTTGACTATGGTGTCATACACGGGCGGTGGGAAGTATGTGTGGGAGGCCGACTCGACATCCTACTCGAATCAGGCGTCCAACTCCCCTCCGCGGCGCTGCACGGAGCCCAACCGGCTAGGATCTTCATTAGCAGGGTGAGGCCATGGGCGCGGTGATACTCGCGGATGTTGCTCTCCATCCGGTACTTGGTGGAGGCCAAGCCCTGAGCCTGCTGAAGCAGACGCTCTTGTGCTGCCTTAATCTTGGCCATGGACTCCTCCGGGTTCTCCCCGGGGTTGAGCAGCCCGAGGAGTTCCTCGATGACCTCGTCCACCACGCCCTTCTCGCGCAGCAGAGTGGACGAGCCGCCTAAGTCTCCGCCGCGCTCGAGAGGGGTATGGAGGCTATGGCTGGAGCCAGCCATCATCACCTCCATGGTACGGGGCACGTGAGCGCGTTGCGGGATATGGGCAACGACTCGGCAAAGGAGACAATCTTCCGAGGGAAACTCTCTAGCACGGTGGCGATGTAGAAAGGCAGGTCGCCGAACAGCAGGACGGAGCCGCCAGCCGGGAAACTAGGATCGGCGAAGCAACGGGCGTTGTCGATAACGCAGTCGAACTTGCCAAGCAGGAGCACGAGGCCGGAAGCCACGCGCTCGCCGGACGAAGTGCGGGGTCCTGTGCGGAACGTCACTCCGGTCACCGCCATCTCAGCCCCACGGTGGGCGCCAACTGTCGTTGTTATGGAAACGGCAGAGCCTAATAAGGCTAGATAGAGGTGTGCGAGCAAGCAGGGAAGCGAGCAACAGCGTCCGCAGGCGGGATTGGGCACAAGCAAGCGTTTGGGACACAAGAAGTAGCCAGGTTCGGAGCCCTCGGGGTGAGGTAAAACTCCTACTCTTGCCGATCTGACTATAGGGATGAACACAAAGAACTACAAGGCTCCTTGAGATGTATCTGGCCTAGCTAGCAGTAAATGAGAGACCAACCCTCGCTATGTTGCCCCCTACCGGCATTTATATAGGCCGAGGCGGCATGGGAAACGGCCTGGCCGACTGGCGGGTCCCATAGGCGGGCCCCAGCCGGCTAGGTCATCTACAGTGGCCGGCATGGAGGGCGTGTACCCACAGTCAAACCCAAACTGCCACGCCGTCTACAGTGGCCGCTGTGCGGGTATTTATGCACAGTGCCACCTACTGTCCACTGTTACAACCGTCATCGGTAAAGTCGTCAGTATGGGCCGAGTGTTTGAGTCTCCTTTTTGTCTTGTCTGCCATCCTGGGCGTATCGCATAATGTGCTCTATGTCCTCTTGTACCTTGTATGTCTTGAGTGGTCGGCTAGGCCGCCCTGGCCGGCTGGTCTGTCTGGGTCGGGTGCTTGGTTCCACCCGGCAGTCTTCTGCCTTTGCTCGTCTCATCCGGCTGGTGGTTCTGCCGGTTCGCTCTTTGGTCTGTCTGGCCTAATCCTGCTGGCATTGTCCAGCCGGCTAGGTGCCTTTGGGGATGATTTTTATCCGGCTGACTGTTTTGCTAGCTTGGTCTTCGTCTGGCCTTCTTTCTGGTCTGTCTTTGAGTTTTTACGTCTGGCTGCCCCAGCCGGCTAGCAGGTTGTGTCGTCTTGTATCTTGTACGGTTAGCCTACCCGGGGGTGATCCCCCCGACATGTACATACTCCTAGATTTTGATGAAGTGCAAGTGAGACAAAATATGAAACACGAGTGTGCAGCCCCTATGTGCTTATTAAAAGATGTTCGAGTTGGAAAGTTTTACCAGACATTAACAGGTAGGCATGTTAAATTGAAGCAACCAAGTGGCTCATGCGAGTGTTTGCACGGTTGGCACTACCGTACACGTCGTCACACAAGGTTCAAGTCCCTATGAAAATAACACACAAAATAAAATGCATTGGTTTGGTATACGAACATAGTTCGTTTCCCCACCGATAAAAGGAAAGTAAAAAAGAAAACATGAACTTTTATAGAGAATTACAGTCTAGGAAGTTTCGGAGGTAGAACTTTTATTGCTTATAGATATTCGGCTTCCCCTCGATCAAGGAAAAAGATCCCATGTGGAGTTTTGAGGTTTTAGAGGAAGTAGTGAGAAAGTATATCGAATTTTTCATACCTGGGTTACCTCCCCGTAGTGATTCAGAACTATATGGCCAGAAAAATATTTTTTGCTGTATAGTTGGTCGTCAAACATGCAGTAATGATACGTCGGAAATGTATCTATAATTTTTGATGTTCCATGCTTGTTTAGTATCTACTTTGCTTTGCTTTGTCTACACTTTAAGGTGCTTTTTACATGTTTTCCGATACTAACCTATTAACAAGTTGCCACAGTGCCAATTGCCTGTTTTCTGCTGTTTTTGTTCCAGAAAAGCTAGTAAGGAAATATTCTCGGAATTGGACGGGACAAAATCCAAAGTCAATATTTCACCAAGGAGAACATGGAGTCCATAGGAGAGACGGAGGGGCGCCATAGGGTGGCCACACCCCCAGGCGCGGCCTAGGGTGGGCCCGCGCCTGGGCAGGGTGTGGGCCCCCTGGCCGCCTCCCAGCCTCGCCTCTTTGCCTATAAGAAGCCCCCGATGCCTAAACCCTAAGTACCCGATCAATATTCCACGAAACCGTCTATAGCCGCGGCCACCATCATCCCTAGATCGGGGGGATCTGAAGCTCTTCTCTGCACCCTGCCAGAGGGGAGATCATCCTGGAGGCTTTCTTCTTCATCATGCCAGTCTTCGGTACGAAGTGTGAGTAGTTCCCCCTTGCACTACGGGTCCATGTAGTAGCTAGGTGGTTGTATCTCTTCCTTGTGCTTTCATGTCTAGATCTTGTGAGCTTCGTTCATGATCAAGATCTCATTTATTTGTCATCATGTATGTTGTGTTTGGAGGGATCCGATGGATATTGAGATTACTATGTCAGATTGATTAATGGTTTTGTCTATTTGATTCTATCATTTCTGTGTTGTTTGTGATCTTTCTTTCTCTCCATTGTTAGAAGCTATCTTGGCCAAGTAGTTTCTAGTGACTCCAAGAGGGGGTATTTATGCTCGATAGTGGGTTCGTGCCTCTACTTAATCAAGGGAAGTGACAGAAATCTCTACGGTTGTAGATGTGATGTTGCCACTAGGGAGAAAACAATGGTCTCTTGTTCATGGAACAAGTGGATTGTTTACCTTACACACTTTGCTTAAAGCAGTTATCTGTTGCTTGCAACTTAATACTGAAGGGGGTTCGGATGATAACCTGAAGGTGGACTTCTAGTCATAGATCCAGTTGGATGGCGATCTATGTATAGTGTTGTATTTCACAATCGAATCTCATAGGATCTTTATGTATACTATTGCATTGTTATGCCTTGATCAGTCCTATCAATTGCCCTGCTGTAAAAAATTTACCCATCATGCCATGTTTGTTTACCTAAGGAGAACACCTCTGGTGAACTATGGACCACTGTCCAATTTTACCATTGATACATCTTCCACTGTTACTGTTTACTTGCTACAAACCACTTTCACCTTCCACACCATACAGTTAATCCTTTGTTACAGCAAACTAGTGAGCTTGACAACCTCACTGTTAGTTGGGGCAAAGTCTTGAGTTTGTGTTGTGTAGGTTTCCACGTTGCTTGCAACACCTTCGGGACGTTTCCTTCCTCCTACTGGTTTGATAACCTCGGTTTCTTACTGAGGGAAAACTTGATGCTGTGCTCATCATACCTTCCGCTTGGGGTCTCCCAACAAAGTGTTGCTGCACTCATCAAGGCTTTTTCTGGCGTCGTTGCCGGGGAGGCTAAGGACGTCTTCACAAGGGGAGTCCTCCTCAACCTTTCGCTTTACTTTGTTTTTAGTTTACTTAGTTTCTTTTGTTTGTTTTTGTTTGCCTCTTTTTATCAAAAACTCCAAAAAAATGTTTAATTTGGTTTGCTTTCTCTTATAAAAAATACAAAAAAATTAGTTCCTACTCTAGCTGCTGTTGTTTTTGGCTTGCCCCACCTTTGCCAAAATGAACTCTGCTGAGAACACCAAGTTGTGTGACTTCACTAGCACAAACAACAATGATTTCCTAAGCACTCCTATTGCTCCACCTGCTCCTGATGCTACCTTTTATGAAATTAAGCCTGCTTTGTTAAATCTTGTGATGAGAGAGCAATTTTCGGGTGCTAGTTCTGATGATGTTGTTGCCCATCTCAATAACTTTGTTGAACTTTGTGAGATGCAGAAGTATAAGGATGTAGATGGAGATATTATTAAGCTCAAGATGTTTCCTTTCTCCTTGAGAGGAAAAGCTAAAGATTGGTTGCAATCCTTGCCTAGAAATAAAATTGATTCTTGGATTAAGTGCAAAGATGCTTTTATTGGAAAGTACTACCCTCATGCCAAGTTTATATTTATGAGTAGTGATATTATAAAATTTAAGCAACTTTATAATGAACATGTTTCTCAAGCTTAGGAAAGAATGAAATTTGTGGTTAAGAATTATCCTACTCATGGACTTACTACTTGGATGATTATCCAGACTTTTTATGCTGGTTTGAACTTCTCTTCAAGAAACCTGTTGGATTCAGCTGCTGGAGGTACCTTTATGACCATCACCTTGGGTGCTACAACAAAACGCCTTGATAATATGATGGTTAATTACTCTGAATGGCACACTGAGAGAGCTCCACATGGTAAGAAGGTAAACTCTGTTGAAGAAACCTCCTCCTCTTTGAGTGATAAGATAGATGTTATTATGGCTATGCTTGTTAATGGGAAAGCTCCTTTAGATCCTAATAGTGTTCCCTTAGCCTCTTTGGTTGCTCAAGAAGAGCAAGTTGATGTGAACTTCATTAGAAACAACAATTTAAACAACAATGCCTATAGAAATAATTTTGGTAGTAATAACAATTATAGGCCTTATCCCTAATAATGGCAATTCTTATGGAAACTCTTACAATAATGCTAGAAGTGCCCCTATGAACTTTAAGTCATGCTCAAAGACTTTATTAGTAAACAAACCACTTTCGTATAAGGCTATAGAGGAAAATCTTCTAAATGTTGAGAAAAATATATCCTCTTTGTCTGGAGCTCAATCTTCCTTGGTTAATAAAATGGCTGCTAAACCTGAAACTATGGAAAACACCTTTGCTACTGCTCATGCCATACAAGTTACTATTGATGAAAATGTTAGGCTGTTAGCTCAACTTAATGCTAGGTGGGAAAGGGAAGCTAAAATTGATAGAAACAATAGTGTGTGCACCATCACCACTAAACCACAAGTAGTCCCTATTCCTCATCCTACTATGCCTAAGCCTATTGAGCCGACTACTAGTGATGCCAAGTTTGACTTTGATATTGATGGTTGCAATATTTCTGAAGTTATTGTGTTCCTACAAAAGCTTGCTAGAAGTCCTGATGCTACTGATATGCATGTTGCTTTCACCAAACACATTACATATGCTCTTGTGAAAATTAAGAAAGGGAAGCTAAAACACAAAGCTTCTATTCCTAGGAAAGTAGAAGATAGTTGGGAACCCATTATTAATATAAAAGTGTATGACTTTGATCTCAAAGCTTCATGTGATCTTGGTTCTAGTGTCTCTATTATGCCTATGAAGATTTATGAAATGCTTGATTTGCCACCATTGGAAGATTGTTATTTGGATGTCCCACTCAATGATAATGCCAAGAACAAACTCATGGGGAGTATTAATGATGTTCTCATTATGGTTAACAATTCTTATGTCCCTGTTGATTTCTATGTTTTTGTTGTTGAATACAATGCTTCTTTTCCTATTACTTTGGGAAGACCTTTTCTTAGAACCGTTGGTGCCATCATTGATATGAAAGAAGGCACCATTAAATATCATTTTCCATTCAAGAAAGGTATTGTACACTTCCCTATGAGGAGAGATAAGTTGCTTTTTGCTCCTCCTTTGAAAGCAAGGTTTGATGTTAATGCTTCATCATTTGAAAATACTTGATTCTTCTTGCTTCTTGTGCCTAACTTAAAGGCGTTAAACAAAAGTACTTGTTGGGAGATAATCCAAGAGTTTCCTTAAGTCTTGGAAGTTATTAATTCAGTAATGACCTCTCCTTATCCTTTTTTTTTGCTTTCTGTGCCAAGAATGACCTCTAATGAGAGGGAAGTAAGATTTGGGGAGTTGCTGTCCCGAAACAGATTTCTGTCCTCCACCATAAAAATTAGTGAGGAGTCGCTGTAACTCGGATTGAGCTCAAAAGTTACTAATAAATCCCCCAGTATGTTACCTAACTTTAGTTAGGTCATCAATTTTTGATTTGATCAACAGAAGATGTTTGAAAAAATCGGTTTCTACCTGCTGGTCTGTTTTGACAGATTTCTGCCATTATTTGCATTTGCTTCTTATTGATTCCTTTTTGAGTTCTCTTTTTGGGAATTGAGCTTGTTGAAGGATTTTCTATAGTATCTTGTGTTTTTAGTAAAAAGCCTTGCTGTTCCAAAGCTTTTCCAGAGGTCTAATATCTTTTGAATACACTAATGTTGCTAATGAAGATTGTGTGAAGTTTTGTATGAAGGAAAAATTTGATGTGTAGAGAGAGAATGATGCAATGAGATGAAGAATGGACAAAAGCTCAAGCTTGGGGATGCCACCCCGCTGTCACCCCAAGAAATATCCAAGAGGTACAAGTGTCAAAGCTTGGGGATGCACAAGGCATCCCCTTCTTCATCAATAAAAAGCTCAGGTCTTTCTAGACACTTCGTCTTTATTGTTTCATGCACTATTGTGTTGTTCTTGGAGCATCTTAGTTTTTGTTTGCTTTGCTTAGTTTGTTTAGTTTGCATGAATAAAGTAGTTTGGACCCCATTCTCACTGTGTTGTTTCAAATAAGTCGATCGGTGTTGGAAAGGAGTAGAAAGTTCATGCTTGAAAAGTGCTAGAGGAGCTTGCTTTGACTGTGACTTAGACTTTAACATATCATGCTAGGTGTTTTTTTACCTTATTCATAGTGATTATTGTTGTAGCATGAATTGTTCCAAACAATTGGGATTGCTTAGTGTGCCTTGAAAGAATCATGCGCTGTTTTAGCATACAAAAGCATAGTATTGTGGTACTCTCCTTTGATGCTTTGTTTCGGTTGACTTGGCACATGCTCACACCATGTTATGACTATGAAGAAGTCACCATAACCTCTATGATAATTTAGTCCTTGACTTGTAGTACCACTCTATGCTTTGATTAGTAATGTTTTGTCGCTCTGCATGATTATGGCCATTATTGCTCTCTTAGTTGGTTGCTCCCAGTCTTTTGCTAGCCTCCACTTGTATGAGTAAGTTCTACTTATGCTTCCAACTCCCAAGAAACCAAGTTATTCCAAAGTGTCCACTATAAATTCCTATGCATGGTGTGTTACACCATTCCAAGTATATTCTTGTTTTTAGCTATCTTCTTGTTATGTGAAAACTTAGTGATTAAAGCGCTCACGAGCTTGATGGCACACTTTATATTCCTGTCCCCTAATAAACTTGATCCATTGTGTCATCTATGTTGTATATGCTTGCACTTATATGTTGGAATTAGAAGAATCACGTTGTTATGGGGAACGTTTTCAACATTGCACTTGTACTTTCTACACAGTTGATATCGTGATCTTTTGTCTATGGATGTCGTCGGTGTGAAACAAAGAGGGAGTTTGTAAGTCCATGGAGTTATGTATTTTGTGTTAGAGAAACGCTTGGGCCGCTAGCCTAAGCCATGCCTAATCATGGTGGAAACTTGCAGCATCACCATAATGAGTATTCTGTGAAGCATCCTCAATAAAAACCTATGCAAATAGCAAATAAAAAGATCGCTGAGATGCTCATTGTCTGCTTGCCTTGTCATTTTGGTTATGGGATAGCTCATGTACCATGTGCAAGGCGTACCCCGTTGGCAGTTCTCTATGATAAACATGTGCTTACTATGACAAGAACTTACAAGTGACCAAAGTTGAGTAGCATGAGGTGCGGCCCTCGTATTCAAGGGACATGAGATTGCCAACTTATACTTTGTCAAGCATATACTCCATAGTTTGTTCACTTTAACCTTAATCACTTCAAGATGCTTATGATAGGGGCAATGAGGGCTGAAAGCTAACAAGTACCATAATTTTTGGAAGCTCTTTTGGAACTTGAAATCCTTGCTTCCCTTTATGAATGGCCTTTCTTCCACTATTATATTGAGTCTCCACCTTCTACCTTTAGGCACCATTAAGAGAGCATAGTTGCCATTCTTTGTTCTATGTGCATTGTCCCAAAACTTATTGATTGATGCATATTGTGACATTACGTGTTCTTGTGATATTTGTATCTAGTCACTCTTATGAACTTTGAAGGTGTCCTATGCATCTATTTGCTACTCCATGAGGGACAAGCTAAATGCCACTATGCCATATTTTCTGTATGTGAAACAAACAAACATTTTTAATGCATGTTATTCATGATATTTGTTTGTAGCCTTTCATGTTGCATGCATAGTTACTTTGTATTATAGTTAAGCTTGGGGATTCTTGATACGTCGGAAACGTATCTATAATTTTGGATGTTCCATGCTTGTTTAGTATCTACTTTTCTTTGCTTTGTCTACACTTTGAGGTGCTTTTTACATGTTTTCTGGTACTAAACTATTAACAAGTTGCCATAGTGCCAGTTGCCTGTTTTCTGTTGTTTTGGTTCCAGAAAATCTAGTAAGGAAATATTCTCGGAATTGGACGGGACAAAAGCCAAAGTAAATATTTCACCGAGGAGAACACAGAGTCCAGAGGAGAGACGGAGGGGCGCCACAGGGTGGCCACACCCCACTAGGCGCGGCCTAGGGTGGGCCCACGCCTGGGTAGGGTGTGGGCCCCCTGGCCGCCTCCCAGCCTCACCTCTTCGCCTATAAGAAGCCCCCGATGCCTAAACCCTAAGTACCAGATCAATATTCCACGAAACCGTCTGTAGCCGCTGCCACCATCATACCTAGATCGGGGGGATCTAAAGCACTTCCCGGCACCCTGCCGGAGGGGATATCATCCCGGAGGCCTTCTTATTCATCATGCCAGCCTCTGGTATGAAGCGTGAGTAGTTCCACCTTGGAATACGGGTCCATGTAGTAGCTAGATGGTTGTATATCGTCCTTGTGCTTTCATGTCTAGATCTTGTGAGCTCCGTTCATGATCAAGATCTCATCTATTTGTAATCATGCATGTTGTGTTTACGGGGATCCGGTGGATATTGAGATTACTATGTCAGATTGATTAATGGTTTTGTCTATTTGATTCTATCATGTCTGTGTTGTTTGAGATCTTGCATGCTCTCTGTTGTTAGTAGCTATCTTGGCCAAGTAGTTGCTAGTGACTCCAATAGGGGGTATTTATGCTCGATAGTGGGTTCATGCCTCTACTTAATCAAGGGAAGTGACAAAAATCTCTATGGAGAAAACAACGGTCTCTTGTTCATGGAACAAGTGGATTGTTTACCTTACACACTTTGCTTAAAGCAGTTGTCTGTTGCTTGCAACTTAATACTAGAGGGGGTTCAGATGAGAACCTGAAGGTGGACTTCTAGTCATATATGCAGTTGGATGGCGGTCTATGTATATTGTTGTATTGCCCAATCGAATCTCATAGGATCTGTATGTCTTGTATTGCATTGTTATGCCTTGCTCGGTCCTATCAATTGCCCTGCTGTAATTTGTTTATCTAGCATGCCATGTTTGTTTATCTAAGGAGAACACCTCCCCGGTCCAATCTTTACCATTGATACATCTTCCACTATTACTATTTACTTGTTGCAAACCACTTTCACCTTCCACACCATATAGTTAATCCTTTGTTACAACAAACCGGTGAGCTTGACAACCTCACTGTTAGTTGGGGCAAAGTCTTGAGTTTGTGTTGTGCAGGTTTCCATGTTGCTTGCAACACCTTTGGGACGTTTCCTTCCTCCTACTGGTTCGATAACCTTGGTTTCTTACTGAGGAAAAACTTGTTGTTGTGCTCATCATACCTTCCGCTTGGGGTCTCCCAACGAAGTGCTGCTGCACTCATCAAGTAACCTGAAATAAGAATTCGAAGCAGGTGTCGATATCTATAGGGCCGCAACTATACGGCTGAACCAAAATGGTCCCGCCATATAATTAGTCATTATACCTTCTGTACGTGGAAAAGAAAATTTGACGACGGGATAGATTTCTATACGGCCGGAACTATACGGCTGGACTTTTTATTCCTACCATATAGTTGGTCGTTAAAGGTACTGTAGTCATAAAAAAATTATGTTTCTTCGAAAATTCTTTCTTAACCTAAAACTTAGTGATACACCATGTTTTGACAGAAAAATGACAATCTAAATTATCGACCAACAACAACATGTGTAAAATAGGAATTTTAGTACCACCGAGTTATGCAACACATAGTAAAAATAAATTCTACCTTTTGAAAACTACAACAAGATAACTCTAATAGCAAATCATGCAAAGAATAAAAATTCCAATGCAACATGAATGCATCTAGACATAAGACACGAAACTAAGAAATACACCTAATGACTTCTGGGTTGCCTCTCGGGAAGCGCTTTCTTATAACCAAGTAGCCAGGCTTTTCTCCATTATTATTTCAATCGATAGGAGCCAGAGAATTATTTATTCTTACCTCAAAAAGAGGTTTGGAGCACTTACTATTATAGCCTGGTCAAAGTCTCACCCGCTTGCGGTGCATCAGAGTCATGTAGATAAATGTGTTATTACTCACAAGTGATGATTGATGCGCCATGTGTGGTGAGAATACCTCCCTAGATAGCTTCAACAAAAGGATTAGATATTTACATGTAAATTGAAACCTTTTTCCTTTAATAGCATCATCGGGATACAATTCATAGTACTCTTCTTGGGCTACACTATCACGAGGGAACACTTCATAATACTTATCTTTAGCAGCAGGGAAAAATTCAGAAGTGACTCTATTCTCTAGTTCATCACCCTTGCTAACAAGTTCATTGGTTCTAGAGTTATCAATCCAGTCACAAAAAGAAGCATCATCAACAAGTATTTCATCGAAGATGTGCTCTCCGAAACCTTCTCATTAATACTACAAGGATTTATCTCCAGTTCATCATTATTAGTGTTCTCCAAATGAGTATCTAGGCATAAAGCCTCCGCAGATAAATTATCTTCAGTTTCAACACAATAAGAATCATTACTAGAGACCGAGGCATCATAAACAAACTTAATATCAGTAGAATGATCTTTGTATTCAACCTCACCTTTTTGGTGTTCCTCCTCGTTATCCTGTGGTTCCTGCAAAATGTTAGTTTCAGGAACTATTGTTTTGCATATATCCTTACTCTTTATCACAAGTGCATTCCCACTAGAATGTTCTTGACAATATAATCCATAATATTATGATACCTTGCTAAATCCTCATTATCACTACCTTTCATAATAATACCAATTTTTCTAAGAAGCTCATGAGACCCTTCATAAGCTATGTATTCCAAGAGTTTTACATTATTACCGTTTATGTGTGTATTGGTTGATAAAAATTATTTAAAGAGAGGAATGTATTCATAATCATAAAGCTCGAGGCTTACCATTATATTGCCTCATCCCTTCGAATAAACTTGACAAATTACCAGAACAGTAATCCACCTGCTCCCACATGTTCAGTAGTTGCATATCCTCAAGGATTAACAGTTCTTCTTCGTGTTCATCCTCTTCTTGGGAAGGAACTTCATCCTTCTCCAATGGGATTTCCTGCAAATGATTAACATATGGCATTATGGCTCTACTCCGTGCCTTACTACTCATAATAAGTGCTTTCTCACTAAAATGTTCATGACAATACCAAGAAATATGTTGCAGGATTTTATAAGCCACTTTTATGATAATACTACTCTTCACTATTAATACGTGATATGACATGTATTATCAGCTCATGGGCACCTTCAAAGATAACATACTCTAATACTTCACTAGTGGTATCACCATTATTATAAGACACCGAAGATTGATTAAAGGTATCAGAGAATTGAAAATGAAAGTAGTGCCCAAGTTTCAGACATTGAGGATATATTATTGGATCATATATCGTATCCGAAAAAATTAACTTTTGAGTATATTCCACTACTTGGGAATACATTTCTCTTACCGTCATATTTCCTTTTTGTTCTTCAAAATCCTCATCCTCCTCTTCCAACGAGGATTCATGTACCATGTTAATAGCATCACAATATTCATAGAAAGATTCATTTCTAGTTCCTCACCAAAGTCCCCAAAATCACTATCGAGGCATGAACCCTCCTCAGAACAATCATCATAACTTTGGGACTTACAGAAATCATTACTAGAGAATGAGATATCATTGGCATCCATACTATTTGTGTGTGGAAAGTTATTTTCATAATTAGGAGATTCATGTGGTTGATCAAGTTGCTCCTCTTCATTCTTACTAAGATAATTCGTGAGTAGATCAGCGATAACCTTACCTTCGGGCTTACCTTCCACTAGTTGAGAGGGTGCAACATCAAGTGCCACCTCTTTATTAACACCTTGTTCCGGTAGTTTAGGTGGAGGTTCTTTTAGTGGAGTTCCATCCACATTATCCTTTGAAGCACCCTGCAAAAGGTTAGATTCTTCCATGGCACCTTTAGTCCGCTCAACAATAAATGCATTATCAAGGAAGTTATCTTTGAAATAGCAAAATATAGGTTGAACTTCTTTATAGATCATATCAATTGGTTTACTTTCTACATGTATATCTCTTAAACGAAATACTAACTCTTGTGTGTCACCCCGGATTTACGGTCCGAGAATACCCGTTATGCATACAATTCACATGCCCATGATCAGTGAGCCGTGAGCATAACCGACTAGTATCATTACAACATCCATATAGTAACGAGTACAAAACTTACAAGTGGACATTATGGCGAATACAACACAAATAGCAGAAGTCTTCAGCACAGAGCCCGTGCCTTAACCTACAGGAAACTGACTGGGAAGATGGCCTAGCTCGCATAGACGTCAGCACCTTCATCGCTTCTTAACATCTGCAATCTGGCCAAGTAAATAGCCAGGGACAATGCCGGTGAGTACTTTGAATGTACTCGCAAACCACCGAGACAAGGGTAATAAGATAATGCATATTTTGGCTGTGGCGAGATAGCTCTAGACTATAGTTGTTTTTCAAAGTGAACCTAACATTGGCATCTCTATATCTTTGTTGAAAAAGAGTTTTTGTAAAGTATGCCTCCTTTTAGAAAACCTGGACATCTCCAACTCCTTGTTAAAAGATTTACAAAATGTTTTGTTGTAAAACCCTTTTTAAAACCTTATCGACCATCTCTGGTCAAAACCAAACTTGTTTTTATCTTTCCTCGTGACCAAGTCATATCCTTTTTATTCATCACAACTTAACGAAGGGTCCTCCTAGCACTTGCCATTCCAACCTTCCTTGTCTGTGGACACGGCTATTCGAATAGATTACATTCTGCAGAGTTGGTGCACTTTACCCACAAGAATCAATACATCCGCTGGGATAAAACCACGGCCTGCTACACACGGTAGACAGGGGTTCAGATAATCAAACTTACACCTTTCATTTGTCCATCCCTAGAAACGGCGACATTTCCTTTTGGGTTGTTCTCTCCGGTACGAGTATGGGGTACGACGACCTTGGTCCTTCCTCCCGTACTGACCACTATCTCCAGACCGACGTCTGGAAGATATCAATAGTGACAATCTTCCATCCGTACTACCTAAAAGCATACCGTCCGTGAGAGACCCAATTGTTGCACCAGTGCCTTGTCCTACAGACAGCCTGGATTTTAGGGGATTTCTCCCCTTTAGCGAGTACGAGCAGCCCCGGCTAAGGATCACAAACTGCGAGCTAAGCCCTAGCGTCTGGGGTAATGTGGTTGCACGGATAAATTGTTCCGGACATTGGCTTAGAACATCCCTTCTCTTTCTCTTTCTCTTTTCTTTACTTTCTCTTCATCCAACTCATATCTTATCTTAGTAAAACTTCCACTCGGAAATGATTCCTATTTCCAAGGGTTTTATTTTGAAAACATTGTAGTAGGGTAAAACCTAAAATAGTTTTATTATGGAAAATCCGTGGGTTCCAAGAGGGAAGGTGCTAATCATCTTTGCCTCAGTCTAAAGGGGTAAACATAGGTGAAAAATGGTAGGTGTCCTAATGGACACTTATCCATAACTTGGAGGATCCAAGTTACTCACGTCTTTTTATTTGAAACAAACCATGCCTTTAATCATGCAATTCATAAACAAGATATAAAACAGTTGATAAACAGGAGTAGGTTAAAATAGGAGTTCGGGGATGGTGTCTTGCCTATGACCAGCGAGTTGTCCCTTGATTTCCTTAGAATACCAGAATACCAATAATATCAATAATTAAGATAACCCCGATGCTTCCTTCTTCTCGGCGTCACAAAATCGCAACTATCGTCGTTATCGAGCATACATGCAAAAAATGATACACCAATCAATACCAGACATACAATCATCAAACCATACAACAAGCTAAGGATAAATACATGATAAACATCAGTAAGGTGTTGGAGGATTGATGTGATTGGATTGGGAGAAGATTTGGAGGCATTAGGGAAAAAGCTTCCCTTTGGATTTAAAGTCTAGGAACTACTTAAGAGAGAGGGGCTTCTGACCAAGGGTTCGATCTGTATGACACCATTGTATAAAAATGATACCCTCAGATAGTTGTTGATGAAATGAAGCCAACAAAAGTGGTTTCACTATTTTATCAATTTCCTTGGATTTCTTATGGATTATATAGTGTATAAAACCCTAGTTTTAGGAAATAATTCACTAGAACTTCTCTGGAGTTCCAAAAATTATTTACTTTGGTTAATAGGTAGTATTAGATGGACTAATTCAAGAGGAGTTGGAATTACCTCAAACTATTTAGCAGATTGCCCTTGAGAAATTCCCAAAGACAGCACTGGATGGGATTTGTATTTTTTTATCAGATTTATTCTACAGAAGATTTTTAGTTGATTCCAAGGACACATGATAGTTGATGAAAATACCTTTCTTAATAAATTGGAATAAACCTATTTGGAGTTACGGAGATACTGTAATGATTTTATTAGTGATTAAACTATGCACAGAAGTGTTTAATTCACTAGGAATCAAAAGAGATCATAAAATTATGAGCTGCTGGATTTTGGAAGATATAGTTATGTGTGTTTACCTACAGCTAGAATTTGTTCAGAAATCCACTTGGTTTGACCTAGAAAATTTCCTAAAGGTAGGAAGTCTCTGTTTCAGTTATTTTTGTTTACTGAAATCTAGGAAACAAACTAGGATGGGGCCAGTGGGATATGAAAGGTATGGATTCTACCTATCATAACAAGTTGGTCTCACTTCAATTGGATTTGCAAAACTTTCTGGAGAAAATAATTAGTGATATGGACATATCTTGATAGAAGATTTATCATCTTTATTTTAAACATTATTTCCGTCCAGCACCAAGTCTGCAGGTTTGTAAAGACATACAGGAACCTAAGAAAAATGTGATCTGAATATTTTATGTGTTTTTGGATTTTCATTTGGATTTAAACTAAACTGCTACTTTCAAGATCTAGAGAAAATATAATTTTAAAACCAAAGGACAAGGGAGGTGTGGGCCACGCAAGCAACAGATCTAGCCAGCATCATGGGCTGGCCCAAGGCGGGCTTTGCGGGCAGGCGAGATTTCTAGGTTTAAAACCTGACCGTGGGGCCCGGACGTCAGGGAAGCAGAGAGGTAAAGGGGTAAGGAGCGATGGGGGCCGTTCGATTATGTGAAGATCGACGGCCCCTGGGCGTCCTATTCCCCGCGGAAGAGGCGCCTGGGTGGAAACCCTAGCGGCCTCGACGGATCTCGGGGGCGCTCACCTGGGGCCTGCAGGTGTCGGAGATGCGGCGAAGGAGGAGCGGCGATCCGGGGCAACCTCAGGGATGGGCGACACGCTGGGTTTCGTTCCCGGGGGTAGATCTGCGTGTGACAGCGATGAAGGACGCCTCGGGGGCCTCGGTAGCTCGTCGGAGCTGCTGCTAGGCTTGTTCCTGAGCAACAAAAACACAGAGGGGAGTAAGGGAGGGTAGTAGAACATCCTAGAGTGGCATGCAGATGCAGAGAAAGAGAGAGAGGGGTGGAGCCATGCTTGGTTCTTGTCCATGGCTGAGAGATGTAGATATCCCTCTCGGGGAGCATGCAGAGGAAGAGAGGAGCTAGGGAGCTCAGGGATGGTAGAGTATGGTTAGGGGGTGTCCTGGTGGTGAGATGCATGTGGAGAGGAGGAAGGGGAAGGGAACCTCGAGCTTGCTCTAATCAATGGCCAAAATGGCCATTTCTTGTTCTTGTGGCCAGAGGAGAGGGAAGGAGGGAGAGGGGGAGCTCTAGGAGGCTGCTGGGTGATGTTATGGTCAAAGATGGGCAGAGAGGTGGTGAGAGGGATGTTGCAGCTGTTGTGGCCTTTATTATAAAGATCTTTGCAAGATATGGTGGTCTCTCTCCCTTTCTACAAACACTAGGGACAAAAGGGGTGGGGATGTGCTACAGCAGCTTGGGTTAGTGTGCACGACCAGGAGAGAGTGATGATGATGTGGAGGAGTGCTTGGGAAGATTGGGGCTGGTTTGGAGTTGATTTGAATCAAGTTTGCTTGATTTGCAAAATGTTGATCATTTTGAGGATTGTGAAGGTAGTTGCAAAAGTTGCATTGGACCAAGTCTGGAAATGGTACTGGTAGGTGGTATAGGTCAAATAATCTCTCCATGATTTAAATGGGATTTTTTTGATGATTATAATCTCATTTAAATGCACTTATTCAAAAAAGTGCAGGAATAGATTATGGAAGCTAAGATGATAATTCAAAAAAGGGTTGGGTCCTAAGGATTAGCTACTAGATTAGCTCACTCTAGTTCCTAAGCAAACAAGGCAATCAACAGATCATGGCAATTCATCTAACTATTACTAGGGTTACCATCAAGCCTAGCTTGAGGTAAGGAGGGGTAGTTTGGAAAGGGGTTTTGCTTTGAAGTAAGATAAGGATCATCTTGGTATTACTACCAAGATTGGAATGAAAGGTTTAGTAAAGGTTTTTGTAAAACCTAGAGATATGGGTAGTTAAAGGATCTGTCTTGAAAACATAAGGAGATAATATATATATATATATGTCTCCATAGTTTGGCAATAGAAACTAGTAAAGTATTTCGTTGGGTTAAAGTCATCTTGGCTCAGGTTTTTGAAATACCAGAACATTTGAGAATATGAAAGATGAGTCGAGACATCTCTTATGTAAAATAGTTTTTATAAACTAGTGTTGAGATGAGGAGTACACAACTAATCCACAAGTAGTTGCTTGAGCACAAGCAAACAAGCAAACACACATTGCAAGAAAAAGTTTTTGTTCCCCCTGATTTTTGCCTTTTGGACATTAAATCAGGGTTGCTGAAATTGGGATGTTACAGACCTTTCCCCCTTAAAATAATCTTGTCTCGAGATTAGGGAGGAGTAGGGTTGGGGTGATAACATCCGTTTAACAATTTCAGCGGTGGAACTTAATAGGCGCTAACATTTTTTATCAATACCCTACGTGGTTAGTTACAGATCGGAGCTGGGGGCTTCGGGTTGGGCGGTTTAGCTTCAAAGGGAAAATACACAGTATTTTCCCCTTAGGACAAGTCTAGGTAGGTTTAGCGTCGACGGGGTATATCCTTCTTGGGGCGAGACAACGAGTTGAATCTTCTTCCTTCCTTCGCCTCGTGGTCGACTTTATTTCTTCAAGTTCTTGATACACCGGGATGTTGGTTGGGAGATCGACCTTAAAGTGGAGTACTTTCTTGAAGTATCTTCTGATCCTGGGGATGTGCCGAACGTCACTTATCTTGCAGGGTTGGTGATTCAGGCTTGGAGGGGTGGTCATCACTTAGTGCTACTAGGGGTCAATTCACGGGGTCTATCGGGTTTTAGACGGGAAATACATAGTCTTTCCCCCTTAGAGAAAAACTAGGGGTTCTTGGTGAAGTCGCCGAATTTCTTGATTGGAGTCATAGGATGATGTTGGGGTAAGGCGCTACACCTTTCCTTTGGGGTAGTTATCTTCTGTCGACTTCTTCGGAACTGCTTCATGGGATGGACGGTCTATCGGAGAGGGCGTCTACGAGCTTTCGGGTAGTTAGTTCTAAGCGGGGTATGGGTCCGACGGGTTGGAGGATGCCATTGGGGTTGTGGAGGTCTCGGAAACGAGGTCCTTTGGAATAGGGTCACTCCGGTTTTAGTCTGATGCAACATCGTGGTTAAAACATGCAAAGAAGGATATCTCGCTTGTATAGCATCCATACATTTAGCTGGTTCAAACCGGTCAGTGGCGGAGGTACTTAAGGTCTACAAAACGGGTATGTGCCGCAAAGCAAAAAGGCATAGAGTTTTACAAAACCGGTTCTGGGGCGATACATAGGTACTACTCTATGCCACAAGGGGTGAGTCGAGAGACGATGACTACTCCACGGGTATCGCTTGTACCTAGTTGTTCCCTCTTGCATTGTTGCATTGACTTCGGCTACTGCAATTCCTCAGGGGTGTGAGGAATATTCAACTCTTCGGCAGTGATGGTGAGGGTCGTATCTACCTCCGGAGTTGTTTCTGTAGGCGGGTCTTTTGCTGGGGTTGACTGGAAGATAGGTTTATACTCATAGAAGGACAGCTCCTCATTCTCCTTCTCAGAGTTAACGGCTTCAGAAGTTGAGGAGGTTAGAGCAGCCACTCTCCTTTCCAGACGAGCATTGGCGGCTTGAAGACTCTTCTCCCGGGTACGGAGTATGGCGAGATCCATACACATGAGAATATTCAGACGACGGGTCTTGTCGAGATCTTCTTGATGATGTTGCAGGAGGTATTCCATATTCTCCAGCTGGTTTCCAATGCAGCAGGTGAGGAAAGATTCGGTGGGGAGACCATCCTTATCATGCTTCCCGAATAGGTGGTACGGGGTATCCTTCATATCATCTTCATTGATCTTGCAGAGGCATGCCATGATTTGTTGTATCGCTCGCACGACTCCGTCTACCTAGTTATGGTCAATCAAACTGAAGATGATGGGCTTAGGGTCGTTCTCACGCTTTGGAATGGTTGCCTTGATGACCCACTGAGCTATGCTTGAATTGGTGCGAGGAAGCTATGTCCCTTCGATCCTAGGTGCGAGACGACCGATGATCTTTAGCAGATCATACAGCTGCTCTTCAAAGGGCCAGAAGCTTTCTCCGACGACGATAATTTCTGAACGGTTGGGAGCCATCTGCAGGGTTTTCTGGTGGAGATAAAGTCTTCGGCTGAAGAAGGAAATGGTGCTATGGAGTTATTCTCACGAGTTCGAGGGTATAGGACTTATCAGGGTATAGTATTGGATGGAAGGCTATGGTTCACGGTGACAGGTCAATAGGGTTTATTGGGGTTGAGTGGAAAGACACAGTCTTTCCACCTTAGGGCTTTACTTGAGGTTGTCGAGGTTTTTCTTAGGTGGCCATCCTGCTGAGGAGAGGTTTCCGGATATGGGTTTGCGAGGGTCAGCGTCGGGATCTACCAACTAGGTGGTCAAAATTAAAGTATCGGATGATCCAAGGCAGACAGACAACACATTTCAAGCATCAAATAAGCACATGACAAGCAAGCAAGGCATACCATATGTACTAAGGGGGTGACTACACGCCATAAATGGAATCCTATTTTTCGGAATGCTAATCATAAGTATGGACATTACGGGTTTCTTGACTTTTGTCCTGTCGTGTTTCATCGTCGGTGCCATACTTGATTTATTTGGGGAGGTGAAGGACTCCGTTGGTAAGGCGATCTTGTAGTGCCTGTCGTCGTTGGTATCTCCTTTGCTTTGCTTGTCTTGAGGTCTCTTCATCATGGGATCTCCGTCTTCATAGTCTCCAGTTTTGGACTTTGTTTTGAAAACGGAACACTTGAAGTAGACAAGATGGAGAGAAATCCTTTTTCAAATTTTTTAAATTTAGAGAAGATGATATAAGCATTCTTTCGAAAAGCTTTTGAGAAAATAGTTTGCGAAGAACGGTGTTTTCAGAAATAGAGGTAGTCCTGTCTAACGTCCATGCTAAATAAGGTCTCCTACAGTCAGGATGGGACCATGTCTGTGGCACCCCGGATTTACGGTCCGAGAATAACCGTTATGCATACAATTCACGTTCCCATGATCAATGATCCGTGAGCATAACCGACTATTATCATTACAACATCCATAGAGTAATGAGTACAAAACTTACAAAGTGGCAATTATGGCGAATACAACACAAATAGCGGAAGTCTTCAGCCCAGATCCTGTGCCTTAACCTACAGGCAACTGACTGGGAAGACGGCCTAGCTCAAATAGACGTCAGCACCTTCGTCGCTTCTTAACATCTGCAATCTGGCCAAGTAAATAGCCAGGGACAATGCCGGTGAGTACTTTGAACGTACTCGCAAACCACCGAGACAAGGGTAATAAGATAATGCATATTTTGGCTGTGGCGAGATAGCTCTAGACTATAGTTGTTTTTGAAAGAGAACCTAACATTGGCATCTCTATATCTTTGTTGAAAAAGAGTTTTTGTAAAGTATGCCTCCTTTTAGAAAACCTAGACATCTCCACCTCCTTGTTAAAAAGATTTAGAAAATGTTTTGTTGTAAAACCCTTTTTAAAACCTTATCGACCATCTCTGGTCAAAACCAAACTTTTTTTTATCTTTCCTCGTGACCAAGTCACATCCTTTTTATTTATCACAACTTAACGAAAGGTCCTCCTAGCACTTGCCATTCCAACCGTCCTTGTCTGTGGACACGGCTATTCGAATAGATTACAGTCTGCAGAGTTGGTGCACTTTACCCACAAGAACAAATACATCTGCCGGGATAAAAGCACGGCCTGCTACACGCGGTAGACAGGGGTTCGGATAATCAAACTTACACCTTTCATTTGTCCATCCCTAGCAACGGCGGCTTTTCCTTTTGGGTTGTTCTCTCCGGTACGAGTATGGGGTACGACGACCCTGGTCCTTCCTCGCAATAGTGACAATCTTCCATCCGTACTACCTAAAAGCATACCGTCCGCGAGAGACCTAATTGTTGCACCAGTGCCTTGTCCTACAAAAAGCCCGAATTTCAGGGGATTTCTCCCCTTTAGCGAGTACGAGCAGCCCCGACTAAGGATCACAAACTACGAGCTAAGCCCCAGCGTCTGGGGTAATGTGGTTGCACGGATAAATTGTTCCGGACATTGGCTTAGAACATCCCTTCTCTTTCTCTTTTCTTTACTTTCTCTTCATCCACCTCATATCTTCTTTTAGTAAAACTTCCACTCGGAAATGATGCCTATTTCCAAGGGTTTTATTTTTAAAACTTTGTAGTAGGGTAAAACCCAAAATAGTTTTATTATGTAAAATCCGTGGGTTCCAAGAGGGAAGTTGCTAATCATCTTTGCCTCAGTCTAAAGGGGTAAACATAGGTGAAAAAGGGTAGGTGTCCTAATGAACACTCATCCATAACTTGGAGGAGCCAAGTTACTCACGTCTTTTTATTTGAAACAAAACATGCCTTTAATAATGCAATTCATAAACGAGATATAAAATAGTTGATAAACAGGAGTAGGTTAAAATAGGAGTTCAGGGATGGTGGCTTGCCTGTGACCAGCGAGTTGTCCCTTGATTTCCTTAGAATACCAGAATACCAATAATATCAATAATTAAGATAACCCTGATGCTTCTTTCTTCTCGGCATCACACAATCGCAACTATCGCCGTTATCGAGCATACATGCAAACAAATGATACACCAATCAATACCAGGCATACAATCATCAAACCATATAGCAAGCTAAGGATAAATAAATAATAAACATCAGTAGGGTGTTGGAGGATTGATGTGATTGGATTGGTAGAAGATTTGGAGGCATTAGGGAAAAAGCTTCCCTTTGGATTTAAAGTCTAGTAACTACTTAAGAGAGAGGGGCTTCTAACCAAGGGTTCGATCTGTGTGACACCATTGTATAAAAATGATACCCTCATATAGGTGTTGATGAAATGAAGCCAACAAAAGTGGTTTCACTATTTTATCAATTTCCCTGGATTTCTAATGGATTTTATATTGGATAAAACTCTAGTTTTAAGAAATAATTCACCAGAAATTCTCTGGAGTTCCAAAAATTATTTCCTTTAGTTAATAGGTAGTATTAGATGGATTGATTCAAGAGGAGTTGGAATCACCTCAAAACCATTATCCAAATGCCCTTGAGAAATTCCTAAAGATAGTACTGGATGGGATTTGTCTCTTTCATCAGATTTATTCTACGGAAGCTTTTTAGTTGATTACAAATGAACATTCTAGGTTTTGAAAATACCTTTTTATAGAAATTGGAAACAACCTATTTGGAGTTACGGAGATACTGTAATGATTTTATTAGTGTTTAAACTATGCACAGAAGAGTTTAATTCACTAAAAATTAACAGAGACTCATAAAATTATGAGCTGCTGGATTTTGGAAGATATGGTTATGTGTGTTTATTGAGAGTTGGAATTAGGTCAGAAATCCACTTGGTTTGACCTAGAAAATTTCCTAATGGCAAAAAGTATCTGGTTTTGTTATTTTTGTTAACTGAAATCTAGGAAGCAAACTAGGATGCGTCTAGTGGGATATGAAATGTATGGATAATAAATTTCATAACAAGTTGGTTTCTCTTTAATTGGATTTGTAAAACTTTCTGGAGAAATTAATTAGTGATATGGACAGATCTTGATAGAATATTTATCATCTTTATTTTATACATTAGTTTGGTCCAGCACCAAGTCTGCAGGTTTGTAAAGACATACAGGTACCTAAGAAAAATGTGATCTGAATATTTTAAGTGGTTTTGCATTTTCATTTGGATTTAAAATAAATTGGTACTTTCCAGATCTAGAGAAAATATAATTTTAAATCGAAAAAGGACAAGGGAGGTGTGGGCCGCGCAAGCAACAGATCTGGCTAGCCTCATGGGCCATCCCAAGGCGGGCTTTGCGGACAGGCGAGATTTCTAGGTTTAAAACCTGACCATGGGGCCCGGACGTCAGCGAAGCAGAGAGGTGAAGGGGTAAGGAGCGATGGGGGTCGTTCGATTAACTGAAGATCAACGGCACCTAGGCATCGTCTTCTCCACGGCAGAGGCGCCTGGGTAGAAACCCTGGCGGGCTCGGCGGAGCTTGGGGGTTCTCACCTGGGGACTGCCGGCATTAGAGATGCGACGGAGGAGGAGCGGTGGTCCAGGGCGACCTCAGGGATGGGTGGCACGCTGGGTTTCGTGCCCGGGGGTAGATCTGCGCGTGACGACGACGGAGGAGGCCTCGGGGGCCTCGGTAGCTCGCCAGAGCTGCTACTAGGCTTGTTCCTAAGCAACGAAAACATAGAGGGGAGTAAGGGAGGGTAGTAGAATATCCTAGAGTGGAATGTAGATGCAGAGAAATAGAGAGAGAGGGGTGGAGCCATGCTTGGTTCTTGTCCATGGCCGATAGATGTAGATCTCCCTCTCGGGGAGCATGTAGAGGTAGAGAGGATCTAGGGAGCTCGGGGATGGTAGACTATGGTTAGGGGGTGGCCTGGTGGTGACATGCATGTGGAGAGGAGGAAGGGGAAGGGCACCTCGAGCTTGCTCTAATCAATGGCCAAAATGGCCATTTCTTGTTCTTGTGGCCAGAGGAGAGGGAAGGATGGAGAGGGGGAGCTCTGGGGAGGCTGCTGGGGTGGCCTGTGCCCCTTTTATTTCGAAACCCTAAGGGCAAGGATGAAATGTCCAAAATGGGCATGGGGTGAGGGCTTCCCATTGGTTGATAAGGGTGGTGCTGGGTGGTGATGTGGTCAAAGGTGGGCACAGAGGTGGTGAGAGGGACGTTGCAGCTGTTGTGGCCTTCGTTATAAAGATGTTTGCAAGATATGGTGGTCTCTCTCTCTCCCTTTCTTTCAAACACTAGGGACAAAAGGGGAGGGGAGGTGCTACAGTATCTTGGGTTAGTGTGCACGACCAGGAGAGAGTGATGATGCTCTGGAGGAGTGCTTGGGAAGATTGGGGCTGGTTTGGAGTTGATTTGAATCAAGTTTGCTTGATTTGCAAAATATTGATCATTTTGAGTCCTGTGAAGGAAATTGCAAAAGTTTCATTGGACCATATGTGGAAATGGTACTGGTAGGTGGTATAGGGAAAATAATCTCTCCATGATTTAAATGGGATTTTTCTGATGATTATAATCTCATTTAAATGCACTTATTCAAAAAGTGCAGGAATAGATTATGGAAGCTAAGATGATAATTTTACATTGTACAAGCTTGGTTTTTGAGGTGAGATGGTCTTATATACTATAACACACATTGGAGAATTTTATCGGGATTTATTTAGGTCTAAAAGTATTTTTAGGGAATTATTTCTTGTTTCTGCCATTTAAGAAAAAGGGCGAAAAGAAATAATAAAGAATCTCAAAAATATTTTTTTGAGTTTGAAAGATGGGATATGATATATAGGCATCCAATGTGCCTTGAGTTGGCAAGGTGATTTGGATAAAAACAAACTTGCCTTTATAGACAAGGATTTTGAGAAATTGGTAAGTGAAGGAATTAAAATAGTTTAATAACCCAAATAATGGTGGGAATTATTTGGGGATGCTTATATCCAAGGTAGCTGATGTAAACTTGATGTAGGCATCAAGGTCCACCTTGGTTTTGAAGAAAGGTGGTGAGAAGGATGGAAACTAGATAATAGAGGATCTAGGGTTTGGTTAATCTGATGCCATCTAAACAAGGGTGTACTAGGGAGCTCAGAGCTCACCTTGGCACGAGGGGTATATGGATGGATATACCATGTCATATATATGATCATGGAAGCAAGCTTTGGGCTTGGTTTCATTTGGGGTGATCTAGATGAGATGGCAAACTTTGTTGAAAATAAGGCTGCCATAACAGACACATCAGGTAGCCTCCTAAACCATGTGGGTTTAAGAAGCACAAGGCTCCAATGGAAACAAGTGAAGTGGGAGGTGATAGGATATGATTATTAGGTCATAACCAAACAAGGAGTTGGTCAAGGGGAGATGGCATATAGATTGGATCTTCTGCCAAAGTAGGCAAGGTGATAAGATTTGCAGAAAAGATTATTATATTCACTACAAAACAATCATGGATGAGTGGGAATTAGAATGGCTTAGACAAGGGAAAGAGTGGGCTTTGGTGGTACTACTGATGAACTACAATATAGTTCAGGTACATTCTCAATAATGCACATAGGTTGGAAATGGTAGAGCTCCAAAGATTGAATCTAGATAAGGAATCTAGACTTAGCCATTTTGGCAGTTTTGGAGATTTTGACTAGAGTGCAAGGGTGGATGATTTTGAGAGGATGGCAAGGGTTTATCCTATCCATCGAGTGGTTTATGTTGAGGCATAGATTGAATAGAGGGGATCCAAACTTGGATTGGGTCTCTACTAGGTTGGAAACCATCAGGAGGGATTATTCCTGGATTAAGATAAGCATGAGATGAGATGATCACTTGAGTGGCTTAAGATAGATCCAGACTTGGATGCTTGATAGGGCTTGATGATCACAAGCAAGGGTTGGTTCCTAAGGTATGAACTACTATATTAGCTCACTCTAGTTCCTAAGCAAACAAGGCAATCAACAGATCAAGGCAATTCATCTAACTATTACTAGGGTTACCATCAAGCCTAGCTTGAGGTAAGGAGGGGAATTTTGGAAAGGGGTTTTGCTTTGAAGTAAGATAAGGATCATCTTGGTATTACTACCAAGATTGGAATGAAAGGTTTTAGTAAATGTTTTTTGTAAAACCTAGAGATAGGGGTAGTTGAAGGTTCTGTCTTGAAAACATAAGGAGATAATATATATATATGTATCCATAGTTTTGGCAATAGAAACTAGTAAAGTATTTGGTTGGGTCAAAGTCATCTTGGCTCAGGTTTTTTAAATGCCAGAACATTTGAGAATATGAAAAATGAGCTGAGACATCTCTTTTGTAAAATAGTTTTATAAACTAGTGTTGAGATGAGGAGTACTGTAACATCCCAAAAATCATAGTTTCAAAACTCATTCACATCATCTTTTTCATCATTCATTCATTTAGGGTTTTCTAAAAAATCACTTAGTGATAGAATATGAGCTATGATTTCATGTGGTCAATTTATCCCAAATAGCCATCACCCTTAGAAATTTGAATGTTTAAAGTACTTGTTTGCTTGCCTTCATTGATGGAAAGTTTAGGTGAAACTTTTAAACCCCAAGATTTCAAATTTAGAAGTAGTTTTCAAAGTCCCTTTCAAATATTTGCAAACAGGAACAAATCTCTAATTATTATAGAAACCAAGCTGGACCAAGCCTTGCAAAGTAACCACTTAGTTTTATGACTGTTTTTGAATCCACAAAACCCTGCAAAATTCCCAAGGCAGTTTGATTTCAAAAGGATTTGAATTCGTATCAAAAATTCATACCAGAAAATGAATATAGAAAAAGAAAAGAGCACCTGAATAGAAAAAGGCCACGTGGCCAGAATCTGGCCCAGCAGAAGAACGAGCCCAGTAAGCCCACCCGGGGATCTTCTTTCCTTCTCACACGCACGAGCACACACAAGCAGACGCTGACAGGCAGACCCCACCCAAACTTCGCGCACCTCGCTGACAAGCGGGCCATCTCCACGCCAGCGTCGTCTCCACCCGCACGACCTGTTCGTCCCCAATCAACGCTGCCGTTTCCTGAGTGATAATCGCGGCGTCAATTCGAATCAATGGCCGAGTAATTCTCGCGCTCAGCCAGGCTATATAAACCCCCTCTGTCCCCTCTCTCTTTTCCCCCAAACCCCAAGCACAGAACGCCCCCAGGCTGCGCGCATTTCTCTCTGCAACCCCGCCGTCTCCGACGACTGCGCCGGCGAATTTCGGTGAGTCTCGAGTTTTCCCCAGTCTCGCGTTCACGCTATCTTGTTCAGTGAACCTCTGTGCATCTTCTGACACTCTCTGTTTGCCTTCGCATGAACCCTAGCTTTGGCAACATCGACGACTGACCGCCACCGTCTCCTGCAAGAACTCCGGCGACCTCCCTCCGTAAGTAGCCACCGCCCCTTGCCCTCTGACTGATACGCCTAGAATCCCCATCGTTTTGCGCATCTGATAGTACCCCTGTTTTGGCTTAGCACGACGAGGAACCTCGCCAACGTCGACGACTGACCGTGGCTGACGCATTCGCGAACTCCGGCGAGAAATCTCCGACGAACCCGTACGCCCCTTCCCAAGCCATTGCCACCTTGAGCATCAGCAGCCTTCTGCGGTTCTGGTAAGCATCTCCTCCCTTCCCCGGGCGATCTAGAACGCCGGCACCGCCACTGACTGACGCGCCGCCGCCCATCACCGCCGGTAGCGCCGCTCGTTTTTGGTTTGGAGAATTTTAGCCGTTAGATCTAAATCCTACGCGTAGAAACACTTCACTTAACGAAGGGGTATGAACGAATCTGAGCCGCGCAGCGTTAGTTAGATCCAACGGCACAGAAGGGTGATCCGGTGCGAACCGGTACGCACCAGTAATAACGCGACGCGTGGCAAGGTTTAAACTAAAAACAGAATTTAAAACCTGATTTAGATTCAAACTTCAAATGCTTATAACTTTTGAATGCCACGTTAGATTTTTGCAAACTTCATACCGTTGGATTCAGTGAAACAAGGCCTTTCAGAATATCCACTTGATTTAGCATATAGTAACAGTTAAAGATGATTTTATTTGTAGAACAAGTTTGTGGCTATTTTAGATATGGATTTAATTTGGTAAATTATGTGGATGCCAAATGAGTTAGTTAGCAAAATTTTGTGCTATGTTAAGTTTCTGAACTCATGAGCATACTTGGTAGAATTTTCAAAGAAATCACACTGAGTAAATTCTTGCATGCATGCATTCATATTATTTTTGTTTGTATATATTTGTGTGTAATTGTATGCTATGATTTCTTGTGTAGATTTTGCTAGTGATTGTGATTGTGAAGAGTGCTACTCTCCCCACTACCAAGGCAAGTGATATTTCATGATTATTTCTGTCCTATGTTTTGTATTAGCATTAGTTATTTTGCTAAAATGTTGCATGATATTTTGCCTAGTGCTAAGATGGGAAATCCTAAGTAGAATTACTAAGGAAAATATCCTAAGTTAGGTTATCATGTTATGCGTAGTCTAGCTACTTAGCAAACAAGGGTGGTAAACATCTATATGATTTATGATGAAAATATCCTAAGTCAAGAGACTTATGTTTTTCTTAATAAAACAACTAAGTCAAATGAACCTCCTGGGTGGAATGGAATATTTGGGTTATGTTGAGTGGTTACACAAGGCCATGGACTTGGGTTGTGTATCTCACTTGTGGAATGCCACCCAGGCACAAAGGGATTTGGAGGCCAAGTGTTGAGAAAGCTTACAGTGCAACCACTTGGCAAAATGGGCTCTGCCTTGATCGTATAGGTTGCTAGAACTTAGTCTTTTGGACAGTTGGTGGTAGATGGGATGATAGGTTGGAACGCGTCCATTTGACTAAGGAAAAGCTTCTGAAGGGTCCTGTCTTGGGAAACCAAGTCTGGTGGGGAAAGTGCACAACCTCTACAGATGGAAAACCTAAGTACTTAGCCTAGTCCAAGGAAATGGACACTTTTGAGCATCAAGACATGGAAGCTACAAAAATCTCATCACTCCAACTTCTACAATAAAAATTTGTGGGTGAACAAGGGTAAAGGACCCCAATGTCTATTGGTGGTTCCTTGGGAATGTTTTTGACAAAGAAGAAACTTAGAGTTTTCAACTAATAGGAAAAACCTATTTTCAAGCAAAGCAAGCCAAACTACACTTAGCCAAAATGCATATAGTAATATAGTCCACTTAAAATATACTAAGGTATCACTTGCCAATACTATTCCAAAGTATTGATCCTCTGTGGCTGTAACTTGTGATGTTGCAGGTTACTCCGATGATGATTAGGAGTCATGAGTCTACACTCAACATGCTTGCCTGTGGCACATGAAGATGAAGACTTATGTTTATTTACTTATTCCACAAACTCTTGTATTAGGCCTTTGGCCCTGAGTTGTAAAAGACTATGTTTTATCTCTGGAATGAATGTAATAAACGACCTTTGTATCTGTGTACTTCATCTTAAACTGTGGATGCTAGCATTGATCCAGGGACTAGCATTGCAATCACAGGGATCCTTTCCTTTATAAAGGAGGGGTCTAACAGATGGTATCAGAGCACTGTGTTGCCTGTAGGATTATGACCATAGGATTGGAAAACCACTAAGGAAAAAGTTTTTCAACTACTTCTACACTTGTCTATTCTTCTCGTAAAGCTTTTCTAATCTCTTTCAAATTCCTTGTAGATGAACTCCATCAACGAAGCCGTGAAGAAGGGACCACTCATGACCATGACCTTGGAGTGTGAGACTGAGTTTCCCAACATTCTCAAGGACCTCATGGAGGCAATGGATGCACATGGTGAAGCCGTGTACAAGGGTTTTCCGGTGAGGGATGAAGGAGTGGAGTATTGGTGGGTGCAACTTCACTTGTACAAAAACAAGGAAGACAACCACAAAGAAAGGGGATTCTGCATGTACACCAACACAACAATGCATACCACATTCTTTGAGTCAGCCAGGGATGCAGCTTGGAGGACTATCAAGGAACTAAGTGCTAGAGTCAAGTGCAGAATACTCAACCTCCAAAAGGACTTAGAGAAAGAGAAGGAGCTTACTCAAGAGTTGGAAGACACCAACCAAGAGATAAGGGGATATGTTATTGACTTAGTGATAGAGTCAAGAGAGCAAGATTGGTGGATTGCCTCTAGGAACATTGTGTTTAATAATATATCCCGTGAGATTGGACTGTAAGAAACTTCGCTAGTTGGACCACCACCTATCACCTTATTTCCAAAATATATTCTAATTAAGTTTGGACCTTTGATTAATGTAATAGACTTATGTATGCATGATTTGTGTGATGATTGTATTCCATGGATATGTATGAATGTTTGTCTCGATTTACCTTGATTTGTGTTGTTCTAACTTTTTCATTCTTATAAATAGATGCCTATTGCCATCAGCACTGTTGAGGAGTTTCGGGTTACTCGTTTTGGTTCCCGTATCATTGAGCTTACCACTCTGCTTGATCTCCCTCTTCCTACCATTACGGTGTACCCACTCACCAAGTTCGAGAGGAAGGACCTCTGGGGCTTCAAGGTGAATCAGCCCGGACGCCAGACTGAGCCTACTACTGAGGCCATCATCTTCAAGCTGATGCACGATGACAGGGAGAGAGGCATGGAGGTAGTCATGCAGGATCTGATAGGACGACTGTTAGGCCGTCATTCCCGTCAGGTTAGAGGCACTCACTTCCACGTCTTTGGGAGACGTGATGTTGATGGAGAGTCCATCGACTTTGAGGACGACTCGAGGAGCACTGCGGAGCCGATACGTCTTTATCTTCAGGACTTAGAGACTCTTCTCAGGCACGTAGATACGGACAGGACGAACGTTATGCTAGGTAATGACGAGCTTCAGGTGCAGCTTCGCGAGAAGGACAAGCTTTTTGCGCAGCAAGATGAGATGATCAAGGAAATGGAGAAAAAGTTCGAGGTCCAGGACCGCAAGTTCAAGAGTCAAGAGAAACGCGTCCAGGATAGGAACAAGAAGATCCGAGACATGACCGAGGAACTGAAGTCCAAGGACTTCGAGCTTGAGCAGCAGCAGATGGTTATTGAGAGGCTTCGCTCCCAGAAGAGGGCTCTCAAGGCCAAGGTCGATTCCTTGACCACTACGATTGAGGAGAACAAGACCGCGATGGAGAACGCAGGTCTTACCTTCGTTGAGGAGGAAATTGATGCTGATGAGTAGACTTGACTACTCGTTTACCTTTCTTATTCATACTTATTATTGTGAACTTGTTATTGGACCATCCGACATGTGGATGGCTTGCCACTTGTGTGTTTTACTTCATGAGCTTATTATGTGGATGTTGAACTTTTATTCTTATGATGGTTGTTATGTGTTTGCTTATGATGTATTGTGCATGAATCATCTAAGGGTATCTCATTCTTATCTATTTGAACAAACCACAGATGCCTCCCCGTCGCGCAAACCCCAACCCCAACAACATCACCCCGGAAATGCAACAAATGATGAATGCGCAAACACAACTTATGCAAATGATGATGACATTCATCCAAAACCAGAATAACAACAACAACCCCAACAACAACAACAACAACAACCCTCCGGGTTTCGATATGCTCACCAGATTTCTGCGTTTGAGGCCAGCAAAGTTTGCGGGAAAAACTGATCCCATGGTGGCCAATGACTGGCTACGTTCCGTGAACAAGGACTTAGTGACCGTGGGCTGCACGGATGCTGAAAAAGTCAGGTTCGCAGCACATCTGTTGGAAGGACCAGCCGCCACATGGTGGGACAACTTCCAAATCACCACTCCTATTGATGAAGTGACTTGGGCTATCTTTGAAGATGGATTTCGCACCGCTCATATCTCATCAGGAATGATGAGTCTGAAAAAGAAGGAGTTTCACAACCTGAAACAGCGCCACCGCAGCGTGGCAGAATACATAGAAGAGTTCAATAATCTGGCGCGCTATGCACCGGATGAGGTTGACACAGATGCCAAAAGAAAGGAGAAATTTCTGGAAGGCTTGAATGATGAGCTGAATCTACAGTTGGCTGTAGCATATGTTCCAACTTATCAGTCATTGTGTGACAAGGCTGCTATTTTGGAGAGTAAAATAAAGCAAGTCGAGAGTAGAAAGAGGAAACACTCTGACAAGCACAGCTCGGGATCGTCTCACAAACGATCTCACTATGATGACAGTGGCAGCTCAGGATCCCATAAAAGTGGGAAATTCAGCAAGCACAACCACAACCGTCATGACAACAAGCATCACCGCAGTCATGACAAGGACAAGTACAAGAACCACAAGGGTGGACATAAGAGCCACTATGGTGGAAATGGTAGTGGAAGTGGAGGCCAACCTCCTAAAAAGGACATCAGTCAGGTTGAATGCTTCAAATGCAAAAAGCTGGGGCATTATGCTAATGAGTTCCCTGAGAAGAAAGTTGAAGGACCTAACAAACCAAACCCTTTCCAGAAAGGACAGGTTAACCACATAAATGTGGAGGAGGTCTATGAGGAGCCTGATACCGTGGCTGGTAAGTTCAGACTCAATTCAATTTTAGCATTTGTACTCTTTGATACCGGTGCATCACATTCATTCATCTCAAAATCATTTGTTGAAAGAAATGAACTACCGGTGGAAACCATTGGGTGTCCTATAAGAGTAAGTTCTCCAGGGGGAGAAATGATAGTAAACTCAGGATGTCATGACTTAGTCATAGAGTTTGGAAAACATAAGTTTCCAGTGAACCTAATAATCCTGAATTCCCAAGGATTGGATGTGATTTTGGGAATGGATTGGATGGCTAAGTATGAAGGAGTATTAGATTGTGCAAATCGTACCGTTACACTAACAACCCCCGAAGGAAAAAGAATAAAATTTAAGTCGAACTTTTAATCCAAAGGAAGTAGGCTAAATTCTCTTAAGGGGGTTAGCATGGACAGTGTACCAATAGTGTGTGAGTTTCCGGATGTGTTTCCGGAAGAGCTACCAGGAATGCCACCGGACAGAGATGTGGAGTTTCTGATAGATTTGGTGCCAGGATCAGGACCAATAGCTAAGAGACCGTACAAAATGTCAGTTGATGAATTGAAAGAGCTCAAGAAACAGCTAGGAGAACAATTACAGAAAGGGTTTATTCAACCAAGTTCTTCATCTTGGGGAGCCCCAGTATTGTTCGTAGAGAAGAAGGATAGAACACAAAGGTTATGTATTGACTACCGTTCTCTCAACGAGGTTACTATCAAGAACAAATATCCTTTGCCAAGAATCAACGACTTATTTGATCAGCTAGAAGGAGCATGTGTATTCTCGAAGATTGATCTCCGGTCAGGTTATTTTCAACTCAAGATACGAGAGCAAGACATACCAAAAACCGCATTCACCACAAGGTATGGATTATATGAGTATACCGTGATGCCTTTCGGTTTAACCAACGCTCTGGCATACTTCATGAATATGATGAACAAAGTGTTCATGGAATTCCTTGACAAGTTCGTTGTCGTTTTCATCGATGACATCTTGGTCTACTCCAAGAGCAAGGAAGAACATGAAAGACACTTGCGCTTGATACTTGAGAAACTGAGGGAACATAAACTTTATGCCAAATTCAGCAAGTGTGAGTTCTGGATAGAGAAAGTTGGTTTTCTTGGTCATGTGATGACGAAAGATGGTGTGGCAGTTGATCCTGCTAAGGTTTCAGCTGTGACTGAATGGGAATCACCCAAGAATGTGAAAGAAGTTCGTAGTTTTCTCGGCTTAGCAGGTTATTACAGAAGATTCATTGAAAATTTCTCGAAGGTTGCTAAGCCAATGACAGAATTGCTAAAGAAGGATAAGAAGTTTGCTTGGACTGAAGGTTGTGAAATCAGTTTCCAAGAATTAAAGAAGAGACTTGTGACAGCACCAGTACTTTGTCTGCCAGATTTGGAAAAGGATTTCCATGTATATTGTGACGCTTCTCATAAAGGTTTGGGTGCCGTACTTATGCAAGATGGTAAAGTCGTAGCCTACGCTTCGAGACAACTCAAAACTCATGAAGTAAACTATCCTACTCATGATTTGGAATTAGCCTCTGTCGTCCATGCACTCAAAACATGGAGACATTATCTTTTGGGAAAGAGGTGTGAAGTGTTCACAGATCATAAGAGCTTGAAGTACATCTTCACCCAGAAGGAAATCAACATGAGACAAAGAAGGTGGCTAGAACTTATCAAGGATTACGACTTAAGTTTGCAATACCATCCCGGTAAAGCAAATGTAGTAGCCGATGCTCTAAGTCGTAAAACGTTTGTAAATGGCCTTACAAAAGGAGAATTGCCAGATGACTTGTGTAAGCAATTCAAAGAACTCAGATTAGAGATTGTACCAGAAGGATATCTCATGTCCTTAGATGTTCAACCCACTCTATTGGACAAAATCCGAGAAGTTCAGAAGACTGATGAGGAAATTGGAAAGATTAAGGAAAATATTAGTCTAGGAAAGGCTAAGAGTTTCCGTGTTGACGAACAGGGTACTTTATGGCACGGGAAACGTATATGTGTTCCACGAGACCCAGAGTTGCGGAAACTGATCTTACAAGAAGGACACAACTCTCCGTATTCCATTCACCCGGGAAATACTAAGATGTACATGGACATGAAGGAAAGGTTCTGGTGGAACAATCTAAAAAGGGATATCGCGGAACATATCGCTTTGTGTGATGTGTGTAGCAGAGTCAAAGCGGAACACCAAAAACCAGCAGGTTTGCTTCAACCACTGCCTATTCCTGAATGGAAGTGGGAAAATATTGGTATGGATTTCATTACAGGATTACCAAGGACCAGGTCAGGGTATGATTCCATATGGGTAGTAGTGGATCGCCTAACTAAAGTGGCCCATTTCATACCTGTGAAAACCACTTATACAAGTGCCAAGTTAGCAAAAATTTACATGAGCAGAATTGTTTGCCTTCACGGTGTGCCTAAGAGTATAGTATCAGATAGAGGAACCCAGTTCACCTCCCACTTTTGGAGACAGCTTCAAGAATATTTAGGAACAAGATTGGAATTCAGCACTGCTTTTCATCCACAAACGGATGGACAAACAGAAAGAACCAACCAAATTCTTGAAGACATTTTGAGAGCCTGTGCTCTGGATTATGGAGCAAGTTGGGATGAAAGTTTGCCCTACGCAGAGTTCCCTTACAATAACAGTCACCAATCTAGTATTGGAATGGCACCATTTGAGTTACTCTACGGAAGGAGAGTGTACCACCCCATTGTTATGGAATGGTGTGGGAGAAAGAAGCTTATTCGGACCAGATCTTATCAAGGACGCCGAAGAGAAAGTTAAATTGGTTAAGGACAGGTTGAAGATAGCACAGTCCCGACAGAAAAGCTACGCGGATTCTAAGCGTAGAGAAGTCACCTACGAAGTTGGCGATAGAGCTTATCTCAGGGTATCACCACTCCGTGGAGTGAAAAGATTTGGAGTCAAAGGAAAGTTGGCACCAAGATATGTTGGGCCATTCAGAATTCTAAGTCACAAAGGAGAAGTTGCTTATGAAGTTGAATTGCCAGAATCTCTATCAGCAGTCCACAACGTGTTTCATGTGAGTCAGCTTAAGAAATGTCACCCAGAAATGGAAGAGTCTTCTTTGAAGGATACCATACCTTTGGAAGAAGTTCAGTTAGAAAGTGATCTCACTTATGAGGAAAAACCTGTCAAGATAATAGAGACCGCAGAAAGAGTTACCAGGACCAAGACCATCAAGTTTTGTAAAGTGCAATGGAACCATCACACCGAAGAGGAAGTAACATGGGAAAGAGAAGATGATCTTCGGAAAGACCACCCTCACCTATTTGCTAGCCAACCCGAATCTCGAGGGCGAGATTCATCTTAAGGGGGTTAGATTTGTAACATCCCAAAAATCATAGTTTCAAAACTCATTCACATCATCTTTTTCATCATTCATTCATTTAGGGTTTTCTAAAAAATCACTTAGTGATAGAATATGAGCTATGATTTCATGTGGTCAATTTATCCCAAATAGCCATCACCCTTAGAAATTTGAATGTTTAAAGTACTTGTTTGCTTGCCTTCATTGATGAAAAGTTTAGGTGAAACTTTTAAACCCCAAGATTTCAAATTTAGAAGTAGTTTTCAAAGTCCCTTTCAAATATTTGCAAACAGGAACAAATCTCTAATTATTATAGAAACCAAGCTGGACCAAGCCTTGCAAAGTAACCACTTAGTTTTATGACTGTTTTTGAATCCACAAAACCCTGCAAAATTCCCAAGGCAGTTTGATTTCAAAAGGATTTGAATTCATATCAAAAATTCATACCAGAAAATGAATATAGAAAAAGAAAAGAGCACCTGAATAGAAAAAGGCCACGCGGCCAGAATCTGGCCCAGCAGAAGAACGAGCCCAGTAAGCCCACCCGGGGATCTTCTTTCCTTCTCACACGCGCGAGCACACACAAGCAGACGCTGACAGGAAGACCCCACCCAAACTTTGCGCACCTCGCTGACAAGCGGACCATCTCCACGCCAGCGTCGTCTCCACCCGCACGACCTGTTCGTCCCCAATCAACGCTGCCGTTTCCTGAGTGATAATCGCGGCGTCAATTCGAATCAATGGCCGAGTAATTCTCGCGCTCAGCCAGGCTATATAAACCCCCTCTGTCCCCTCTCTCTTTTCCCCCAAACCCCAAGCACAGAACGCCCCCAGGCTGCGCGCATTTCTCTCTGCAACCCCGCCGTCTCCGACGACTGCGCCGGCGAATTCCGGTGAGTCTCGAGTTTTCCCCAGTCTCGCGTTCACGCTATCTTGTTCAGTGAACCTCTGTGCATCTTCTGACACTCTCCGTTTGCCTTCGCATGAACCCTAGCTTTGGCAACATCGACGACTGACCGCCACCGTCTCCTGCAAGAACTCCGGCGACCTCCCTCCGTAAGTAGCCACCGCCCCTTGCCCTCTGACTGATACGCCTAGAATCCCCATCGTCTTGCGCATCTGACAGTACCCCTGTTTTGGCTTAGCACGACGAGGAACCTCGCCAACGTCGACGACTGACCGTGGCTGACGCATTCGCGAACTCCGGCGAGAAATCTCCGACGAACCCGTACGCCCCTTCCCAAGCCATTGCCACCTTGAGCATCAGCAGCCTTCTGCGGTTCTGGTAAGCATCTCCTCCCTTCCCCGGGCGATCTAGAACGCCGGCACCGCCACTGACTGACGCGCCGCCGCCCATCACCGCCGGTAGCGCCGCTCGTTTTTGGTTTGGAGAATTTTAGCCGTTAGATCTAAATCCTACGCGTAGAAACACTTCACTTAACGAAGGGGTATGAACGAATCTGAGCCGCGCAGCGTTAGTTAGATCCAACGGCACAGAAGGGTGATCCGGTGCGAACCGGTACGCACCAGTAATAACGCGACGCGTGGCAAGGTTTAAACTAAAAACAGAATTTAAAACCTGATTTAGATTCAAACTTCAAATGCTTATAACTTTTGAATGCCACGTTAGATTTTTGCAAACTTTATACCGTTGGATACAGTGAAACAAGGCCTTTCAGAATATCCACTTGATTTAGCATATAGTAACAATTAAAGATGATTTTATTTGTAGAACAAGTTTGAGGCTATTTTAGATATGGATTTAATTTGGTAAATTATGTGGATGCCAAATGAGTTAGTTAGCAAAATTTTGTGCTATGTTAAGTTTCTGAACTCATGAGCATACTTGGTAGAATTTTCAAAGAAATCACACTGAGTAAATTCTTGCATGCATGCATTCATATTATTTTTGTTTGTATATATTTGTGTGTAATTGTATGCTATGATTTCTTGTGTAGATTTTGCTAGTGATTGTGATTGTGAAGAGTGCTACTCTCCCCACTACCAAGGCAAGTGATATTTCATGATTATTTCTGTCCTATGTTTTGTATTAGCATTAGTTATTTTGCTAAAATGTTGCATGATATTTTGCCTAGTGCTAAGATGGGAAATCCTAAGTAGAATTACTAAGGAAAATATCCTAAGTTAGGTTATCATGTTATGCGTAGTCTAGCTACTTAGCAAACAAGGGTGGTAAACATCTATATGATTTATGATGAAAATATCCTAAGTCAAGAGACTTATGTTTTTCTTAATAAAACAACTAAGTCAAATGAACCTCCTGGGTGGAATGGAATGTTTGGGTTATGTTGAGTGGTTACACAAGGCCATGGACTTGGGTTGTGTATCTCACTTGTGGAATGCCACCCAGGCACAAAGGGATTTGGAGGCCAAGTGTTGAGAAAGCTTACAGTGCAACCACTTGGCAAAATGGGCTCTGCCTTGATCGTATAGGTTGCTAGAACTTAGTCTTTTGGACAGTTGGTGGTAGATGGGATGATAGGTTGGAACGCGTCCATTTGACTAAGGAAAAGCTTCTGAAGGGTCCTGTCTTGGGAAACCAAGTCTGGTGGGGAAAGTGCACAACCTCT
This sequence comes from Avena atlantica, assembly GCA_910589765.1. NCBI lineage: Eukaryota > Viridiplantae > Streptophyta > Magnoliopsida > Poales > Poaceae > Avena > Avena atlantica. The sequence goes on from OU342739.1 coordinate 35,329,801, forward strand.
ACAGATGGAAAACCTAAGTACTTAGCCTAGTCCAAGGAAATGGACACTTTTGAGCATCAAGACATGGAAGCTACAAAAATCTCATCACTCCAACTTCTACAATAAAAATTTGTGGGTGAACAAGGGTAAAGGACCCCAATGTCTATTGGTGGTTCCTTGGGAATGTTTTTGACAAAGAAGAAACTTAGAGTTTTCAACTAATAGGAAAAACCTATTTTCAAGCAAAGCAAGCCAAACTACACTTAGCCAAAATGCATATAGTAATATAGTCCACTTAAAATATACTAAGGTATCACTTGCCAATACTATTCCAAAGTATTGATCCTCTGTGGCTGTAACTTGTGATGTTGCAGGTTACTCCGATGATGATTAGGAGTCATGAGTCTACACTCAACATGCTTGCCTGTGGCACATGAAGATGAAGACTTATGTTTATTTACTTATTCCACAAACTCTTGTATTAGGCCTTTGGCCCTGAGTTGTAAAAGACTATGTTTTATCTCTGGAATGAATGTAATAAACGACCTTTGTATCTGTGTACTTCATCTTAAACTGTGGATGCTAGCATTGATCCAGGGACTAGCATTGCAATCACAGGGATCCTTTCCTTTATAAAGGAGGGGTCTAACAAGTACACAACTAATCCAAAAGTAGTTGCTTGAGCACAAGCAAACAAGCAAACACACATTGAAAGAAAAAGTTTTTGTTCCCCCTAATTTTTGCCTTTTGGACATTAAATCAGGGTTTCTGAAATTGGGATGTTACATCTTGGAAACCAGTAAAAGGCACATATTGTAATGTGTCCTCCCTAGCAAGGCATTTAAACTCATCTCTATTATAGTCTGCTAATTCGGTATCAAAATTATACTCACATTGATAATTGAGGTGATCTGGAGATTCGCAACAATCATAATATAATTGATAAGAGGCACATAGTATGGATGAATACTTGTCCACCCAAGTCAACCATTCTTTTAATATTACATGCCTCTTATGAACATTTCCCAAAGTCCTTCCCTTTGGCTCCTCCATTATAGATTTCATCTATTCAAAGGTAGACATCTCGGATGACATGATTATTAACAATTTTTTTTTGGGGGTTTTGGTTTGTAAACAAAAGCAAAAATACAAATGCATCAAATAAGGAAAGCTTAAAACAAAATCTAGAAAAACTAAATTAAATAAATAAAAGCTAAAAGACTTACATCGCTTAGCTCCCCGGTAGCGGTGCCAGAAAATAGCTTGATGACTGCAAGTGCACAGATCGTTTGTAGCTAGTTTCGAAATAAAGATATCGATCCCACAGGGAGCAGGAGTCTGAAGTCTAATGACTCTTGAACTAAATACTGAAATACTAATGCTAAATAACGTTCTAAATTACAAGATAAAATGCGAGTTTTGTGTAAAGGATATTTTTGGGTTTTCAAATAAGAGAACAATAAGTAAACTAAATATATAAATAAACAAGAGCATGCGAGTATGATTAAGAAAGTCTGCAAGCTGATGGAAAGATTTCTCAGGTAGTAGGTTGATCCATCGCTAGTAATTAGAAAGAGTGATCAAAATTATTATAATGAATAAGACCATTTATGATATATGTGGGAGGATCTTCATATTTGGACAAATAGGTAGCAACCACTACTCACATCATCCTCATAACCACAGCAGACAAGCAATCGACATCAATCGAATTACTGCTCTATTAAGTGACTTTATCCCGTAGGATGTATCCCATGACATGGATAATGTTCCATGAGTTCTCCTCGGTTCCCAAGCTGGTACGTAAAGGATGACAACAACTTTATAGTCACAGTAAGTGCTATCACTCATTCGTCTACCAACAATTAGTTCCCTCCATCTCGTCCTTAATGAGGCAAATATTGAGTGGCTCACTTCACCCAACATCACGATGAAGGAAATCTAACACAGACACATAATGAACAATATTACATAATAATCTTTATCTCAATTAAATCACATACTAGGGTTTCTCCATCTCCCCAAGAACAAAGGAAACTACTCACACATGAAGGCAATCAACATCATGGATAGAATATGGATGAAGTATGATGATACAATTGAGGACAAGTGCAAATGCAAGATTTAATATAGAATTACAACAAGTAACCAAAGGGGATCGGTGATGGAGACGTTGTTGATGATGACGATGTATATTGATGTGGATGCCTTCAAGATCCTAGTCCGTTCTCCTCTTGTGTGATGGTGATGGTGTAGATCGGATTGGAGGCAGCTATGGTGGTGGCATGGCGGCAGGGCTCCGTCGTGGTGGAGAATATGGATTGGTGGCTCTCTCTTGGCTCCTCCCTCCTTTATAAAGGACTTGGGGTTCCCTAGGGTTCCCCCAATACTGTCATATGACTTAGGGAAGGTTATGGAGCTTCCAGGGGCGAAATCCCGTCGTTTGCGACTGTTTTACCAACTATACGGCGGGAACTTTTTGCTTCGGTCGTAGAGTTGGTCGTTGAACCTTCGGGTTCTGTAGTGTTTTGGCCGCCATTTATTCATATGAACTTCATTTTGGGTGTTCTTGAGCTCGTTGGATTCGTATCAACGAGGTCAAAAACTCAGTGGTCTTGGATATTTATTTTGAGAAGTTGGAAAAATTCACTTTTTCAAACACCTCAAATGGCAAAGTCTGATCCCGCAGCTCCTCCAAACTATGATATCTTTGTTCCTTTTGCCTTTGTTTTATCCATAATCATCATCAACACCTACACACATGTAAAAGACAAGGACGGGAGATAAAATTCTACCTAAACTACTAAATGTACAAAGCTCATATGAAAATGAATGAATAACAGAAACCATTCATTTTTGGCATAATTGCAGCTAGATAAAGCATGAGATGGGTGGTTATATGCATATAATACTTCTATAAAAGTGTACATAAATTCAGCTCATCAACACACTACGTCGTAAATAGGCATGATGCATGTTTTAAAGGCAGGCAGCATAATGGTTCGTCTCAGTAGACTCCTAGAGGCGATTAATATTTCTCACTAGCTGCGGTTGAGTGATCTAGGGAGACGGAAAATAATTATCGGTGTCTCAGGATCCATTGAGAGGTGTTTTTTTTTAACAAGCGACTATGGGGGTAGTCGTACTAGAGATGGTGCAGATTAACAACATCTGAGGTTAAAGTTAGAGGCTGTCAAAAAATTACGACCTCCTGAGGGTGATGAACACAGCTGGTGGATTATATTTTTTTGGTAAACCGGATCTAGGCACAGTCTCTAAGTAACTGATACATCGGAAACGTATCTATAATTTTTGATGTTCCATGCTTGTTAGTATCTACTTTTCTTTGCTTTGTCTACACTTTGAGGTTGTTTTTTACATGTTTTCTGGTACTAACCTATTAACAAGTTGCCACAATGCCATTTGCCTATTTTCTGCTGTTTTTGGTTCCAGAAAAGCTAGTAAGAAAATATTCTCGGAGTTGGATGGGACAAAAGCCAAAGTCAATAACTTTCTGTGGGGAATAAGAAGTCCAAAGGGAAGACGAAGAGGCGTGACAGGGCAGCCAAACCCCCTAGGCGTGGCTAGGGGTGGGGCCGCGCCTGGGAGGGGTGTGGCCCCTCTGGCCGCCTCCTCGGCCTCCCCCTTCGCCTATAAGAAGCCCCCGAGGCAGAAATCATAGGCACCCGATCTAATCTCCATGAAACCGTCTGTAGCCGCCGCCACCATCGTCCCTAGATTGGAGGGGATCTGAAGTTCTTCTCCGGCACCCTGCCGGAGGGGAGATCATCCCGGAGGCCTTCTCTCTGGTATGATGCATGAGTAGTTCCACCTTGGACTATGGGTCCATGTAGTAGCTAGATGGTTGTATCTCCTCCGTGTTCTTTCATGTATAGATCTTGTGAGCTCCGTTCATGATCAAGATCTAATCTATTTGTAATCATGAATGTTGTGTTTGCAGGGATTCGATGGATATTGAGATTATTATGTTGGTTTAATTAATGGTTTTGTCTTTATGATTCTATCATGTATGTGTTGTTTGTGATCTTGCATGCTCTTCGTTCTTAGTAGCTATCTTGGCCAAGTAGTTGCTAGTGACTCCAAGAGGGGGTATTTATGCTCGATAGTGGGTCCATGCCTCTAGTTTCCAAGGGAAGTGACATAAATCTTTTCGGTTGTAGATTTGTTGTTGCTACTAGGGAGAAAACAACGGTCTCTTGTTGTAGAGGTTCCAATCTTTAATAAGATAGAGCCCCCTGTGTTTACAATGCTAGTCCCTGGATCAATAGCTAGCATCCACAGTTAAGATGTAATATCAAGAAACAAAGGTCATAATATAACTTTATAACCAGGAATAACATAATTTTACTACATCTTACATAGCTCATTTGGCTATTACATTACATTGCAGCGGAATAACTATAAGCATGGGTCCTTCATCTTCAAAGTGCCACAGGCAGATGTTGGTTGTAGACTTTGTAATCCTAATCAATCAATCTTCACAAAAATCAATCAAACCTGCAACATTACAAGTTACAGCCACAAGGGTCAATACATTTGAATTCTATTGGCAAGTGATACTATGGTAGTATAGTGGAGTCTATCATCTATATGCATTTGGCTAAGTGGAGTTGAGGCTTGCATTGCTCAAAATATATTTTCCTTAACATTTTGAAAATACTAAGTTTTTGTTTTGACAAAATCTTTTCCAAAGCTTCTCTCAATCAAAGATTGAAGATTTCAAACAACCCTTGTTCAAACCACAAGATTTTAACTTAGAATTTGAATGATGAGATTCTTGATTGCTTCCATGTCCTGATGCTCAAATTGTCCTTTACCAGGGACATGGCTAAGTACTTAGATTTTACACTCTGCAGAGGTGGTGCACTTTCCCCACAAGACTTGGTTTCCCAAGACAAGATCTTTCAGAAGCCATCCCTTAGACCAAAATGGACGCGTTCCAACCTATCAAACACTACCACCAACTGTCCATATGGCTAAGTTCTTGCAACCTATTTGATCATGGCAGAGCCCATATTGCCAAGTGGTTGCACTTGAAGCTTCTCAACATTTGACATCTCAAATCTCTTTGTTCCTGGGTGGCCATCCACAAGTGAGGTACACAAGGTAAACCATAAACATGGGCCTTGTGAACCACTCAACCAAAAACCACCAAGCAAGTCCCATTCCACCCAGGTGATTCATTAACTTAGTTGTTTTATTAAACAAAACTCAAGTCCTCAGACTTAGAATATTTTTCCATAGTGTGAATATATATATTCCACCCATGTTTTCTATTAGCTAGGCTAAGCTTGATAGTAGTAGGAATCCTAACTTAGAAAAATCCTACTAAGGATTCATCTACTAGGTTTTCCTATAGCAAGGTTTATCTTAGCAAAATCCATGCAAGTTTTACTTAGCAAAATCACTAATGCATAGTTAAAGTAATGGGACAAAAAGTATGAAGCATCACTTGCCTTTTTGGTAGAGTATGGGTTCACTCCTTGTCCTTGCAACAATCACACTCTTCAAGTCACTACAAATCAAAAGCAAGGAACATACTCAATCTACCAATCAAGCAAAACAACACATAAAATCATAGAACTAAGATAATGCATGCAAGCATGCCAAACTTTGTTTTGTTTGAAAAAGTGGTTCCTAATGGGTCATAAACATTTGAAAACACCTAATGGTAATTTTGTAAAGTGGCAAAGTCATTTGCAAAAGGTTTCACTTCAAAAACCATTTTCAAAACAAAGTGTCATTTTATGTGGGGTAAAAAAAATATTTTTTTCTAAGGCATTAACCTATAGGGTTCACAAAATATGTTTTCAAACCACAAAACTTGATGTTTGGGGTCAGAGGTTTTAATACAAAACATTTTCCAAAGGTTTTCTCCCAAAATCATTTTTAATAAATAAACCACATTTCTATTTGACTAGAAATGGTTTTAAATCAAAGAATCATTATTTTATTTCACCAAATACATTTTTGAGTCCACAAAGTGTTTCCTAGGTTCAGTAGGTTCAAAGCAATCCAATTGCAAAAGATTTTAACCTCAAATTCATTTTTAAACAATTTTTACATCCTTAACAAGCATACAAATGTTTCTGCAAAAACAAACACTCTAACAGATACTATTTGCTAAACCAAAGGCATGGTTGGCTAGGGTTTGTTCTACTGATTCCAACGGTATAAAGTTTGCAATTTTTGGACGTGTGGATCAAAAGTTATAGGGTTTTCAAATCTACAAACAAATCTGTTTTCAACTCTGTTTTTAAATCATCAGCTGGACACGCGGAGACTTCCTATTCATCTGTACCGTTTCGGTTGGATCACGCGACGACAGCCGTTGGATTTAAGTTAAATCATGCGGAGCGCAGAGGCTACTTACCGCTTCAGTTAAGTTCTATCGTGGCCATACGATTACGATCTAACGGTGCTAGGCACACCAGCCACAGATGGGCGGCGCTACGGTGGCTACTGGCGGCGGAGCTGTCGGTCGACGATGGTGCCGATGCTACAGGAGTTGAGGGAGAAAGGGGAGATGCTCACCGGGCTCAGGGGGTCACGGCGATGCTCAACGTGCTGATGGTTCGACGAGGGGCGCAGTGGAATGGGCTTGATTTCTCGCCGGAGTTCCTGCTGGCGTCGGGTTCGCTCGGGCGTCGTCGGAGACGGGGCTACGATGCACAAGAAGACAAGGCAAGAACGGATTTAGCTGCGCAAGAGGTTGGCGATCAAGCGTGCATCATCTAGAGGAAGAAGGGCGGTTAGCACTCACCGGAAATGACTGACGGAGTGGAGGCAGACGGTGGCCGCGGTGGTCGTCGTCGTTGCCGAAGTTCTAAGGTGCGCGGGGACGAACTGGCGTTACGGGGAGGTGCGCCTGGGCTTGGGGAGTTTGCGAGTTTGGTCGGGGAAGCAAGGGGCGATGCGGTGCTGCTGGAATTAGCCGAGAACCTTGTCGTAGACGGCGGCGGTGCAGAAGAAATTTGGGACAGCCTGGTGGCTCTCGAGGCGTGGGGTTTGGGGGGAATGGAAGAGGAGTAAGAGGGGATTTATCACGCGTGATCACTGCGAGGTTTAATCGTGTCATTAAGGCGAATTGACGACGCGAAATTACTGCCAAAAACGGGGAAGAACGGGTCGCAGCGGTGGAGACGATGAACAGGAGAGGGTGGGGCATACTTGTCAGCGAGAAAGGAAGTGTGGGGAAGGGGTACACTTGTCATCCTCTGTGCGGGTAAGTTCCAGAGTGAGAAAAGAACGGTTCGCTGGGGAGAGAGGTGGGCTGGGTTGGGCTGAGTCGTTTGCTCTATTTTTTTTCTGTCTGAAAGATTTAATCTTTTCTATTTCCATTTACTGATTTGAAAATCAAACAAACAATTCAATCAACCAAATCAATTCAATCAAACATCACACTTCACAACTTTGAACTTGGTTCTGTTTAGTAACATAATCCAAAATTCCAAAATAAAATAATATTTTTATTCATTTTAGGATCCATTCATTAATTAAATAAAATGGACCTTTTGTTTATTTAATCAAATAAGGTTTGATTTATTTAATAGAATCTTAATTTGAAATCCAAATACTTTCAAAACCAAATCAGTAGGTTTTATTTGAAAGTAAAGAATACTTGGAAACTTGTTTAAAACAAAATAACCTTTTATTTTATAGGGTCCATTAATAATTAAATAAAATAGACCTTTATTATTAAATCATCTAGGATTTATTTTATTTAAAATATTTATTTTGAAATCTAAAATAAAGTCAAAACACTTCAGTAGGTTTTATTTGAGAATATAAAATATTTGGAAAACTTATTTAAAATAATTTAATAAGTTTTGATGTTTCATTTAAAATGGTAAAACCTTTTATTTAAATAAAATTTGGATATTAAATCCTTATTAATTTATTTAAACAAACCTTTGCTATTTTTTTATTCAAAACAAAATGTTTTAATTCCAAAGCTTGGCCAAGGTTTAATTTGGCTTTATAAAATAATCTTTATTTATGAATCCACCTTTTCCTTTTGAAAACCAAATCTTTTATTAAAAGATCCAAAATAGTAATTCCAAAATATTTTAATTTCCTTTATTTAAAATGTTTATCTTTTTAAATCCCTTTAGGATTTTATTTAATTCAAATGGGTTTGAAGTTCCAATTGAATTCAAAAAGTTTCTTTTGGCCTTGAAAATCAAACAAAGTTTTATTTTATTCATTTATTTTCACATTACAAGATTTGGAAAATATTGGGATGTGACAGGCTACCACCCTTAAAATAAATCTCGTCTCGAGATTTGGGGAGGCTAGGGTTACAAGTTGGCTCAAAACAACTAGGGTACTACCACCCTTAAAAATCTTTCAAACTAAATTACATCTTGGCTTGCTTGGGATCCTGGGGAACTTCTCTGGGCAACCTTCTGCATAGTGTCCTTTGTTTCCACACTTGACTCATGGGCCAAGGTTGAGATCCTTCATAGACTTGTTTAACTTGTTCTTCATCTTTTCTGGACAATTGCTTGCATAGTGGCCTAGTTCCTTGCATTTGAAACATGTTATAAGTTTGGGGTCTTGAGGTGGCTTCTCTGGACAATATGATGCATAATGTCCTAACTCTTTGCAGTGTTTGCACATCACTTGGCTAATATCCTTCCTCATCTTGGGTTTCACTAGCCTTTGTTTGTCTTCTTGGCTCTTCTCCCTTTCTGGGCATTCACTGGCATAGTGTCCCATCTCTTTACAATTGTAACACTGCAACTGGCTTATGTCCTTCTTCTTCTTTTTGGTTCTCTCCAAATCTAGGAGTTCTTCTAGTTCATGTTCTTCATAGGTGGGAGATCTTTCTCTCTTCTTGAGGCATTGATCTTCATGCTCCTTGGATGTATGATCCTTGTCTCTAAAAATATTGCTAGCTTGGGTTCCTTCTAGATTAGCATCTTTGTCATCCTTGTTGTCATTAGCTCTTTGGGAAAAGTTTTCTCCCATGTTGATAATTTGAGTAACCAATCCTTGCAACAATTGGGATTGAAGTTTCAAAATCCTTTGTATGGCTGGGTCTAGTCCATTGTTGTTAGCTAAAAGCTGAGTTGTCTCTTGGCTCAACTGGTTTTGGGTTGCTATGAGTTCTCTCATGTTGTCCTCTTGGTTGTTGTTGTTGTCATCAACCTTGATGTTGGAGTCTCTTGGAGTAGTCATCTGTTTGGGGTTGAATGGAGATTAGAATAGGCAAGATATTTCTAAGGAAATATTTCTAATCATACACATCACAATTCACACAAGCAATGTGCAAGCAATCACAAACAAACATTCCACTCAAACAACAAAGTTCAAGCACATTTTTAGGCAATCAAAAATATTTTGTTACACCACATAAGTTGGTGGGTTTGACTTAAACTAAATATGGTGGTCCATCTATATGGTTCACTTGTGTTCTTTCCATCCTTCTTGGTTGATTCCTTATTGCATGAGATCATGGTTTCCTTGGGAAAACTCTTGGTCATAAAAACTTCAAAATTGATGATGGCTCTTTCTAAGTTGTGTTTCCTTAGTCTCCAAATCTTGAGCAAGATTTCCTTGTCTCACTTGTCTTTAGTGGTATCCAAGGTTGAAGTCCTTGGTGAATATGCTGAAGATGTTGAAGTCATTAGAGTTGAAGATGTCCTTTGCACATGGTGAAGTCTTTGGCCATGGGGTAGGTTTGTCCATCAAGTTGAAGTAGAAGAGATGTAGAGTTGAAACCAAAATGGTGGAGGAAAGAGTTTACAAGATTTGTTTGTAAATAAGGTTTTGAACAAAACAACTCCTATTTTTCTAAGGGTTTTTTGTCCAATCCTAGGGTTACAAATCCTACAGGCAACACAATGCTCTGATACCATCTGTAGAGGTTCCAATCTTTAATAAGATAGAGCCCCCTGTGTTTACAATGCTAGTCCCTGGATCAATATCTAGCATCCACAGTTAAGATGTAATATCAAGAAACAAAGGTCATAATATAACTTTATAACCAGGAATAACATAATTTTACTACATCTTACATAGCTCATTTGGCTATTACATTACATTGCAGCGGAATAACTATAAGCATGGGTCCTTCATCTTCAAATTGCCACAGGCAGATGTTGGTTGTAGACTTTGTAATCCTAATCAATCAATCTTCACAAAAATCAATCAAACCTGCAACATTACAAGTTACAACCACAAGGGTCAATACATTTGAATTGTATTGGCAAGTGATACTATGGTAGTATAGTGGAGTCTATCATCTATATGCATTTGGCTAAGTGGAGTTGAGGCTTGCATTGCTCAAAATATATTTTCCTTAACATTTTGAAAATACTAAGTTTTTGTTTTGACAAAATCTTTTCCAAAGCTTCTCTCAATCAAAGATTGAAGATTTCAAACAACCCTTGTTCAAACCACAAGATTTTAACTTAGAATTTGAATGATGAGATTCTTGATTGCTTCCATGTCCTGATGCTCAAATTGTCCTTTACCAGGGACATGGCTAAGTACTTAGATTTTACACTCTGCAGAGGTGGTGCACTTTCCCCACAAGACTTGGTTTCCTAAGACAAGATCTTTCAGAAGCCATCCCTTAGACCAAAATGGACGCGTTCCAACCTATCAAACACTACCACCAACTTTCCATATGGCTAAGTTCTTGCAACCTATTTGATCATGGCAGAGCCCATATTGCCAAGTGGTTGCACTTGAAGCTTCTCAACATTTGACATCTCAAATCTCTTTGTTCCTGGGTGGCCATCCACAAGTGAGATACACAAGGTAAACCATAAACATGGGCCTTGTGAACCACTCAACCAAAAACCACCAAGCAAGTCCCATTCCACCCAGGTGATTCATTAACTTAGTTGTTTTATTAAACAAAACTCAAGTCCTCAGACTTAGAATATTTTTCCATAGTGTGAATATATATATTCCACCCATGTTTTCTATTAGCTAGGCTAAGCTTGATAGTAGTAGGAATCCTAACTTAGAAAAATCCTACTAAGGATTCATCTACTAGGTTTTCCTATAGCAAGGTTTATCTTAGCAAAATCCATGCAAGTTTTACTTAGCAAAATCACTAACGCATAGTGAAAGTAATGGGACAAAAAGTATGAAGCATCACTTGCCTTTTTGGTAGAGTATGGGTTCACTCCTTGTCCTTGCAACAATCACACTCTTCAAGTCACTACAAATCAACCAAGCAAGGCACATACTCAATCTACCAATCAAGCAAAACAACACATAAAATCATAGAACTAAGATAATGCATGCAAGCATGCCAAACTTTGTTTTGTTTGAAAAAGTGGTTCCTAATGGGTCATAAACATTTGAAAACACCTAATGGTCATTTTGTAAAGTGGCAAAGTCATTTGCAAAAGGTTTCACTTCAAAAACCATTTTCAAAACAAAGTGTCATTTTATGTGGGGTAAAAAAAATATTTTTTACTAAGGAATTAACCTATAGGGTTCACAAAATATATTTTCAAACCACAAAACTTGATGTTTGGGGTCAGAGGGTGTAAAACAAAACATTTTCCAAAGGTTTTCTCCCAAAATCATTTTTAATAAATAAACCACATTTCTATTTGACTAGAAATGGTTTTAAATCAAAGAATCATTATTTTATTTCACCAAATACATTTTTGAGTCCACAAAGTGTTTACTAGGGTCAGTAGGTTCAAAGCAATCCAATTGCAAAAGATTTTAACATCAAATTCATTTTTAAACAATTTTTACGTCCTTAACAAGCATACAAATGTTTATGCAAAAACAAACACTCTAACAGATACTATTTGCTAAACCAAAGGCATGGTTCGCTAGGTTTTGTTCTACTGATTCCAATGGTATAAAGTTTGCAATTTTTGGACGTGTGGATCAAAAGTTATAGGGTTTTCAAATCTACAAACAAATCTGTTTTCAACTCTGTTTTTAAATCATCAGCTGGACACGCGGCGACTTCCTATTCGTCGGTACCGTTTCGGTTGGATCACGCGACGACAGCCGTTGGATTTAAGTTAAATCATGCGGCGCGCAGAGGCTACTTACCGCTTCAGTTATGTTCTATCGTGGCCATACGATTACGATCTAACGGTGCTAGGCACACCAGCCACAGATGGGCGGCGCTGCGGTGGCTACTGGCGGCAGAGCTGTCGGTCGACGACGGTGCCGATGCTACAGGAGGTGAGGGAGAAAGGGGATATGCTCACCGGGATCAGGGGGTCACGGCGATGCTCAACGTGCTGATGGTTTGACGAGGGGCGCACTGGAATGGGCTTGATTTCTCGCCGGAGTTCCTGCTGGCGTCGGGTTCGCTCGGGCGTCGTCGGAGACGGGGCTACGATGGACAAGAAGACAAGGAAAGAACGGATTTAGCTGCGCAAGAGGTTGGCGATCAAGCGTGCATCATCTAGAGGAAGAAGGGCGGTTAGCACTCACCGGAAATGATTGACGGAGTGGAGGCAGACGGTGGCCGCGGTGGTCGTCGTCGTTGCCGAAGTTCTAGGGTGCGCGGGGACGAACTGGCATTACGGGGAGGTGCGCCTGGGCTTGGGGAGTTTGCGAGTTTGGTCGGGGAAGCAAGGGGCGATGCGGTGCTGCTGGAATTAGCCGAGAACCTCATCAGAGACGGCGGCGGTGCAGAAGAAATTTGGGACAGCCTGGTGGCTCTCGAGGCGTGGGGTTTAGGGGGAATGGAAGAGGAGTAAGAGGGGATTTATCACGCGTGATCACTGCGAGGTTTAATCGTGGCATTAAGGTGAATTGACGACGCGAAATTACTGCCAGAAATGGGGAAGAACGGGTCGCAGCGGTGGAGACGATGAACAGGAGAGGGTGGGGCATACCTGTCAGCGAGAAAGGAAGTGTGGGGAAGGGGTCCACTTGTCATCCTCTGTGCGGGTAAGTTCCAGAGTGAGAAAAGAACGGTTCGCTGGGAAGAGAGGTGGGCTGGGTTGGGCTGAGTCGTTTGCTCTATTTTTTTCTGTCTGAAAGATTTAATCTTTTCTATTTCCATTTACTGATTTGAAAATCAAACAAACAATTCAATCAACCAAATCAATTCAATCAAACATCACACTTCACAACTTTGAACTTGGTTCTGTTTAGTAACATAATCCAAAATTCCAAAATAAAATAATATTTTTATTCATTTTAGGATCCATTCATTAATTAAATAAAATGGACCTTTTGTTTATTTAATCAAATAAGGTTTGATTTATTTAATAGAATCTTAAGTTGAAATCCAAATACTTTCAAAACCAAATCAGTAGGTTTTATTTGAAAGTAAAGAATACTTGGAAACTTGTTTAAAACAAAATAACCTTTTATTTTATAGGGTCCATTAATAATTAAATAAAATAGACCTTTATTATTAAATCATCTAGGATTTATTTTATTTAAAATATTTATTTTGAAATCTAAAATAAAGTCAAAACACTTCAGTAGGTTTTATTTGAGAATATAAAATATTTGGAAAACTTATTTAAAATAATTTAATAAGTTTTGATGTTTCATTTAAAATGGTAAAACCTTTTATTTAAATAAAATTTGGATATTAAATCCTTATTAATTTATTTAAACAAACCTTTGCTATTTTTTTATTCAAAACAAAATGTTTTAATTCCAAAGCTTGGCCAAGGTTTAATTTGGCTTTATAAAATAATCTTTATTTATGAATCCACCTTTTCCTTTTGAAAACCAAATCTTTTATTAAAAGATCCAAAATAGTAATTCCAAAATATTTTAATTTCCTTTATTTAAAATGTTTATATTTTTAAATCCCTTTAGGATTTTATTTAATTCAAATGGGTTTGAAGTTCCAATTGAATTCAAAAAGTTTCTTCTGGCCTTGAAAATCAAACAAAGTTTTATTTTATTCATTTATTTTCACATTACAAGATTTGGAAAATATTGGGATGTGACACTTGTTCATGAAACATGTGGACTGTTTACCGTACACACTTTGCTTAAAGCAGTTGTCTGTTGCTTCAACTTAATACTAGAGGGGTTTCAGATGATAACCTGAAGGTGGAATTCTAGTCATAGATGCAGTTGGATGGCCGTCTATGTATCTTGTTGTATTACCCAATCGAATCTCATAGGATCTTTCTGACTAGTAATTGCATTGTTATGCCTTGCTCAGTTCCTGTCAATTGCCCTGCTATAATTTGTTTACCCTTCATGCCATGTTGTTTATCTAAGGAGAGCACCTCTAGTGAACTATGGACCCCGGTCCAATCTTTACTATTGATACATATTCCATTGTTACTTGTTTACTTGCTGCAAACCATTACCTTTCACACCATACGTTTAATCCTTTGTTAGAGCAAACTGGTGAGCTTGATAACCTCACTGATCCGTTGGGGCAAATTCTTGAGTTTGTGTTGTGCAGGTCTCCACGTTGCTTGCAACACCTGTGTGATGTTTCGTTCCTCCTTCTGGTTCGATAACCTCGGTATCTACTGAGGGAAGACTTGATGCTGTGCTCATCACACCTTGCTCTTGGGGTTTCCAACGAAGTGCTCCACATCAAGCACCAACAAGTTTTTTGGCACCGTTACCGGGGATCTACAGGAGAGCTTCAACCTTTTCCTCCCCGTAACAAGTTTTCTGGCGCCGTTGCCGGGGAGGCTAAGGACGTCTTCACTAAGGGAGTCCTTCACTTCCTTTCTCTTTAGTTGTTTTGTTTGCATTGTTTCTTTTGCTTGGTTTTGTTTGCCTCTTTCCAAAAAACCCAAAAAAATTAGTCTAGTTTGGTTTGCTTTCTTTATTCGAAAACTAAAACATTAGTTTTTGCTCTAGCTGCTGCTGCTGTTTTTGGCTTGCCCACCTTTTCCAAAATGAACTCTGCTGAGAACACCAAGTTGTGTAACTTCACTATCACCAACAACAATGATTTCCTAAGCACTCCTATTTCTCCACCTGCTCCTGATGCTACCTTTAATGAAATTAAGCCTGCTTTGTTGAATCTTGTGATGAGAGAGCAATTTTCTGGTACTAGTTATGATGATCCTGCTACCCATATCAATAGCTTTGTTGAACTTTGTGAGATGCAAAAATATAAGGATGTAGATGGAGGTATTATTAAGCTCAAGCTTTTTCCTTTCTCCTTGAGAGGAAAAGCTAAAGAATGGTTGCTTTCTTTGCCTAAAATAGTATTGATTCTTGGACTAAGTGCAAAGATCCTTTTATTGGAAAGTACTATCTTCCTGCTAAGATTATATCTGTGAGAAGTGACATTATGAAATTTAAACAACTTGATAGTGAACATGTTGCTCCAGCTTGGGAAAGAATGAAGTGTTTGGTTAAGAATTGTCCCACTCATGGACTCACTGCTTGGATGATTATCCAGACTTTTTATGCAGGTTTGAACTTCTCCTCAAGAAACCTGTTAGATTCAGCTTCTGGAGGTACCTTCATGCATGGGCCTCACTTTGGGTGATGCAACAAGACTCCTTGATAATATGATGGTTAACTACTCTGAATGGCATGTTGAGAGAGCTCCACATGGTAAGAAGGTAAATTCTGTTGAGGAAACCTCCTCTTTGAGTGATAAGATTGATGTTATTATGGCTATGCTTGTTAATGGGAAAGCTCCTCTAGATCCTAATAGTGTTCCCTTAGCCTCTTTGGTTGCTCAAGAAGAGCAAGTTGATGTGAACTTCATTAGAAACAACAATTTCAACAACAATGCCTATAGGACTAATTTTGGTGGCAACAACAATTTCAACAACAATGCCTATAAGACTAATTTTGGTGGCAACAACAATTATAGGACTTATCCCTAATAATGGCAATTCTTATGGAAACTCTTACAACAATGCTAGAAGTGCCCCCTCTGAATTTGAAGTCATGCTCAAAGACTTTATTAGTAAACAAACCACTTTCAATAAGGCTATATAGGAAAAGCTTTTAAATGTTGAGAAAAATATATCCTCTTTGTCTGAAGCTCAATCTTCCTTGGTTAATAAAATGGTTGCTAAACCTAAAACTATGGAAAACACCTTTGCTACTGCTCATGCCATACAAGTTACTATTGATGAAAATGTTAGGTTGTTATCTCAACTTAATGCTAGGTGGGAAAGGGAAGCTGAAATTGATAGAAACAATAGTGTGTGCACCATCACCACTAAACCACAAGTAGTCCCTATTCCTCCTCCTACTATGCCTAAGCCTATTGAGCCTACTACTAGTGATGCCAAGTTTGACTTTGTTATTGATGGTTGCAATATTTCTGAAGTGATTATGTTCCTACAAAAGCTTGCTAGAAGTCCTGATGCTAGTGATATGCATGTTGCTTTCACCAAACACATTAAAGATGCTCTTGTGAAAAATAAGAAAGAGAAGCTAAAACACAAAGCTTCTATTCCTAGGAAATTAGAAGATAGTTGGGAACCCATTATTAATATAAAAGTGAATGACTTTGATCTCAAAGCTTCATGTGATCTTGGTTCTAGTGTCTCTATTATGCCTAGGAAGATTTATGAAATGCTTGTTTTGCCACCATTGGAAGATTGTTATTTGGATGTCCCACTCAATGATAATGCTGAGAAGAAACTCATGGGGACTATTAATGATGTTATCATTATGGTTAACAATGCTTATGTCCCTATTGATTTCTATGTTTTGGATGTTGAATACAATGCTTCTTGTCCTACTACTTTGGGAAGACCTTTTCTTAGAACCGTTGGTGCCATCCTTGATATGAAAGAAGGAACCATTAAATATAATTTTCCATTCAAGAAAGGTATTGAACACTTCCCTATGAGGAGAGAGAATTTGATTTTTGCTCCTCCTTTGAAAGCAAGGTTTGATGTTAATGCTTCATCATTTGAAAATACTTGATTCTTCTTTCTTCCTGTGCCTAACTTAAAGGCGTTAAACAAAAGTACTTGTTGGGAGATAACCCAAGAGTTTCATTGATTCATGGAAGTTATTACTTCAGTAATGACCTCTCCTTATCCTTTTTGTTTGCTTTTTGTGACAAGAATGACCTCTAATGAGAGGGAAGTAAGATTTGGGGAGTTGCTATCCTGAAACAGATTTCTGTCCTCCACCATAAAAATTAGTGAGGAGTCTCTATAACTCGGATTGAGCTCAAAAGTTACTAATAAATCCCCCAGTATGTTAGCTAACTTTAGTTAGTTCAACACTTTTTGATTTGACAAACAGAAGATGTTCGAAAAAATCGGTTTCTACTTGTTGGTCTGTTTTGACAGATTTGTGCCATTATTTTTGCATTTTCTTCTTATTGATTCCTTTTTAGTTATCTTTTGGGGAATTGAGCTTGTTGAAGGAGTTTCTATAGTATCTTGTGTTTTTAGTGAAAGGCCTTGTTGTTCCAAAGCTTTGCCAGAGGTATAATATCTTTTGAATAAACTAATGTTGCTAATGAAGATTGTGTGAAGTTTTGTATGAAGGAAAAATTTGAGGTGTAGAGAGAGAATGATGAAATGAGATGAAGAATGGACAAAAGCTCAAGCTTGGGGATGCCACCATGGTGTCACCCCCAAGAAATATCCAAGAGGTACAAGCGTCAAAGCTTGGGGATGCCCAAGGCATCCCCTTCTTTATCAATAAAAAGCTCAGGCATGTCTAGACACTTTGTTTTTATTGTTTCATGCAGAGTTGTGTTGTTCTTGGAGCGTCTTAGTTTTCGTTTTCTTTGCTTAGGTTGATTAGTTTTCTTGAATAGTTTGGACCCCCGTTCTTGCCGTGTTCTTTTGCAAATAAGTTGCTTGGTGTTGGAAAGGAGTAGTAAGTTCTTGCTTGAAGTGCAAGAGGAGCTTGCATTGACTATGACTTAGACTTTAGCATGACATGCTAAGTGTTTTTTTGACCTTATGCTTAGTGTTTATTTCTGTAGCATGTCTTGTTCCAAACAATTGGGATTGCTTAGTGTGCCTTGAAGAAATTGTGCGTTTTTTTAGCATACAAAAGCATAGTATTGTGGTATTCTCCTATGATGCTTTGTTTGGGTTGACTTGGCACATGATCACACCATGTTATGACTATGACAAGTCCCCATTAGCCTCTATGATCATTTAGTCCTTGAATATTAGTACCACTCTATGCGTTGATTAGTAATGCTTTGTTACTCTGCATGATTATGGCCATTATGCTCTCTTAGTTCGATGCTCCCAGTCTTTTGCTAGCCTCCACGTGTATGAGTAAGCTCTACTCATGCTTCCAACTCCCAAGAAACCAAGTTATTCCAAATTGTCCACTATAAACTCCTATGCATGGTGTGTTACACCATTCCAAGTATATTCTTGTTTTCAGCTATCTTCCAATTAAAAACTATTTTGTTATGTGAAAACTTAGTGATTAAAGCCCTCAAAAACTTGATGGCACACTTTATATTCTATGCCCCTAATAAACTTGAACCATTGTGAAGTCTATGTTGTATATGCTTGCACTTATATGTTGGAATTAGCAAAAACGTGCTGTCATGGGGAACATATTCAACATTGCACTTGTACTTTGTACTCAGTTGATATCATGCTCTTTTGTCTATGGATGTCACCGGTGTGAAATAAAGAGGAAACTTGTAAGTCCATGGAGAAAGCATTCTGTGTTAGAGAAACGCCTGGGCCGCTACCCTAACCCATGCCTAATCATGGTGGAAACTTGCAGCATCACCATAGTGATCTATCTATGAAGCATCCTCAATAAAAATCTATGCACATAGTAAATAAAAAGATCCTTGAGATGCTGATTGTCTGCTTGCCTTGTCATTTTGGTTATGGGAAAGGTCATGTACCATGTGCAAGAGGTACCCTGTTGGCGGTTCTCTATGATATGCAAATACGACTCGTCGTCAAACCATCAAGTTCTTGAAAGTTCAATGGTCTTCTGAGTCAGAAGTAACCTAGGAACGCGAAGATCGTCTTTGATCTGAGTGCCCTGCCTTCTTCTCTAAAACCTAGGAATCTCGGGTCGAGATTCTTGTAAGTGGGGTAGAGCCGTAATATATCACCCTTTTGTGTAATATAAATAAAGACATGTTTGAGAATTGCATGCATTCATAACATCTACACTTTTGTTTAACCAAGTAAGAAAAAATAAAACCCTAATAACTTCCCCCTCTATTTGAAACCATTCAAATGGGTTTTATATTTGAAAAACTATCAAAATGAATGGAACCCAAAGTGAATAAAAGGATTCCACATTATTTTATATAATTCATAAAAGTTCCTGTAATTTGAAATTATTCAAAAACAAATTTGAATTCAAAGTACAAAAGAAATCAGAAAATAGAAATAGAAAACAGATTCCTGGAAAAAAATCTATCTAACCTAGCTACTGGGCCGAGCCCACTTCCCTCTCTCTCTTTCTGCCGCCAGCATCCAGCCCACCCGGGGCCCAAGTCTGGCCCAGGAGCAGCCCAGCCGGTCACGTACCCCTTCGAGCCTTCTGTCCGCCTGTCGTCTTCGTCGCCGACGACGGAGCAGTTGCGTGGCGCCGCCGCCGTTGCCTGTCTGCATCACGATTCCCACCGGCACCGCGATGCGCGCCGCCGCCCCCGAGCATCTATATGATCCCCCAGCACTGCCCGGACGAACCCTAGTTCCCTTTTCCCTCTTTTCCCCATCCTCGCCAGAAACCCTAGCTCACAGGAGCTCGACGACGTCGCCGTCCCCGACCACCCCGCGGTGGGCTGAGGCCACTGCTGGAAGCGCCTCGCCGCCCTCGTCCTCCTCACCGAAGCACGCAAGCAGGGAAACTCCCTCCTCGCAGGAATCGTCCCCGAACCGCCGTCGGACGCCGTCGTTGCCACCACCGATTCATCGCCATCCGGACCCGCCTCGCCTCCCCGACACCTCCATCGGCTCCGTGGTGAGCTATTGGTGCTCAGGAACCCTCCCGTTTCCTCCCTATCCCTCTGGTTGCCCTCCCCGTCGACCACCTGCCTCTGCCGCCGCTCGTCGCCGTCGTGCTCCCCTCTCCGGTGACCTCCTACAAGTGGCGCCGACACTTTCTGGTTGCCTACGTCGCCCTCTCTCGAACGCGCCCGCTCTCGCTCGCCCGCGCGTCCCCAATCGCCAGCCCCACACTTGATCTGGGAGCTCGCCATTGCTGACGTCATCCTCGCGTCAGCATGACGCAGTAATCCCCTTTTCTTTTATTTTTATGTATATCCTTTTCTTTAATTGTTTTATTAAATGGAAAATGTATGACAGGTGGGCCCTGCCTGTCAGGGTTTTAATCATTTCTGTAAATGTTTTCTGAAATTAATAAAAGTCTAACATGTGGGCCCAAGTTTGGAAATTATTTCAAATATTCCAAAATGATTTAAAATAAATTAAAATTTGGGAAATTCATAACTAATTCAATTTAAATCATAAAAATACAAATAATATACCAAAATGATCAGAAAAATGAAACCTATCTAACTAAGCTATAATAATACATTGTTAATCAACTTTGATTGCAAGTTTAATTAGAATAACTAATCGAACCCCACAAGTGATTCCGAAGATCCCCCTGTTCTAGGGTTTGGACCTTTCGGACCCTGTTTAAAATGATCAAGCATGTTATAGTGTTTATTTCAACACTATTTAACTTGTCATATCATCCATATTGTATGAGCATTGCACATGCCATGTGTTGAGTGTTGCTTTCTCTTTTCCGGTGATTGGTTCTCGCGAATAGGTACCGAACAAGAAGCTAAAGTCAACGTCACTGAAGAGCAGTACAAGTCCAACAACGGACAAGGCAAGCGAAGCCCCACTCATACATATGAATCCTATGTTTACAAAGTATTTAATTCTCAACATATGCATTCGGTTCAACAGTCCTCTATCAGTAGATAGAGTAATCCTATCTGATGCATGTTTTCCTTTGCGAACTGTACTACCTGATCCACTGCTCCTACCATAACTAGGGTTAGGCTTATGAGCGTCGCTAGTGCCACAAGTTCAGTCAAGCTTAGCCATACTTAGTGGTCCGATGTTGATCATTCAGGTGATGCACCGGAGATGCGAATGAATCCTGTATGGTAGGATGTGGTGATGTGGTCAGAGATCGATGATAAACATGCTAAGGCTTGTTTAGGAGGCCACTTGGGTTGTGGTTTTTGTAGTCCCATACTTGCCACCCCTAGGACCCGATGTTCTTGCCTCTTGAACCAAGACGAGCGTACAACCACACGGGGGCCTGGAAACCCCCTCGACCAACTAACTTGACTAGTAGATTCCATGAGTCACATAGTTCGGATTTTCCATTCGACATACGCATATTGGTTGTTCTTGAATGGAGGTGAAGGAGGTGCATTCATATAGGTAGGTAAGCGTGGAAGGGAATGGGAGATGCCCGGCATCAGTAATCTCAAACCCTGTTCACGTCGCTAGGGACCGACTTCGGGACTCGACCCATTACAGCGGCATCTCCTTAGTGCGTAACTCATGGTCTCGGCGAAATCAAGGTAAAGGTCATGGTCAACCACTCTCTGTCAGCCTTCCAAGGAAGAGGGCTAATAATTTGGCATTAAGAATCGGTTGGTACGTGTGGGTAAAGTTGTGCACCCCTGCAGGGTTATTATTCTTTTTGAAAAGCCGTGTCCATAGTTATGGACAACTTGGGAACGAACGTGAAGATCATAGAGACGTATAACCGAATGTTAAAACTTGTCAACTAAAGCGATATCTGGAATACTTCCTTGAGGTTGTTTGAGGGGGTAGTCCGGGAAGGGAGGTTCTGTTGATGATGGTTCTTGGTGGATATCAAAGATGATTTGAAGAGCTAGAGTTGTAGTCTTCTTATCCCCTTTTGAAAATGATCTGACTAGAAGAGTTTCTTCTCCCTCTTGTTTTGAAAACAAAATATGGCTTTATGCAAAATAACTCCACTATCCATAAGTCTTGCGGAGTACACCCTGTACTCAGCCTTGCTTCGTTGATGTTTTCTATAGATGATGCTACTCCAACTGAAGGCGGTTTCTACATCGAAGTCGACGAGTAGTCGGGGTTCCCGGGCAGTAGCCTAGGATCTATGGAAGGGTCGCTACTTCTGTTGTGGCCTCTTAGGCCCTTTGCTAAGTTTGTTGTTTAGAACAACTTGTTTGCTTCCGTTGTTTGATGTAATGATGGGTCTGTGACCCTGGCTTGTATGACTGGTCTGTAACTCTCTTAAGAGTTTACCTTATTAATGTATGGTTTGTATGTTCTGTAATGTTACCGATCTTTCCCTGCGTGTTTAGGAATTTAGGTTAGGCTTATATCATATGAGGATCTGGTATTTGTCTAGCCCTGATCCCGGGTCGTGACAGTTTGCTCATCATTTAGAGCTTTCATAAAAATGCTTATGTCTTGCTTTATAATGTTCCTTAAAAGAATAACTTTTGAAGAAAATCTTACTTAGCTAAGGGAAAGTATTTAAATTTTAAGTTAACCTTATTAGGTGTTCTTTCAAGTTATAGTCTTTAAGTAATTAAGAATTGCTTTATTTGAATAATGATATTAGTAGTATTTGAGACTTATCTATCTTGGTTTTGAACTTGGATAGTTTGGTATTAAGATGCTTTATAACTTAATTATAACAGACCAAAGTTAACTATAAAACACATAACAAAGTCTTTTAGAATAGTATTTAAAGTATTATAGACTAAAGTTAACTTTAAAGACATAGATGGGCTTAAGGCAATATTGCTTATGTTATTTGTACCAAGTGTACTTTATAATGTTTCTCTAAGGATACTTTAAGAATGGTAACACTTATATTTGAATAGTGCTTTCCTCATTGTTTAGTGGAATAGAATCATTTTCCTTTTTATGGATGAGTGGTTATAGTTTGTAAACAAGGAAATAATATTACTTAACTACTTATGGATTCAATATAGTGTTTTGGTTTGTTTATAACTTGTAGTTGAAGTATTGGAGTAGGTTTTATTTCACTACAAAATTATTCTTGGAGATTTTATAATGGATAAGGATTATTTTATAAAATAATCTACATTAATGGTTGAGAGATAATTTAATAAAATTGTATTTAAAGTGTGTTAAATCATTTTGACTTCACACTATCAATATTTAAGACTAATAGTATTTATTAGACTCAATTGACTAATTTTTAGAATTATAAGCAAATTTTATTTACCTTTATATGAATTATTAATTAAGGAAATAGCTTTAAATTCAATTTTTTAAAGTGTTTAAATTTTTATTTACCTCAAAAGTGGAATATTATATTTTTAACATGTAGATATTATTTTTGTGATCATTTTGATATATTACATTTATTTTTGTGATTTATAAATAATAAGTTATGATTTTTATAAGGTTTATTACTTTATAAAAATTTAATAATAAATACTTATTTAAGTGAAATAATAATGTATGATTATAATTTTAAAGTATTGTTTTTATTTTTCCAAGATTTTTGGTATTTTATTTATATTTTTAACATTTACCATTATTAAAATATGAATTATCAAAGTTTTATTACTTTTATATAATTATTTAAATTGTTAACATAATAATGTTTGATAATGGTTTTAAGTTATAGATTTTATTTTTCTAATTTTTTTAATATATTACATGTATTTTTCTGAATTACAAAACTAAATATATTAATTTTACAATATTTAATTACTTTATATAAATTTCTGGAATGTTTATATTTGAATTAATATTGTTTTATCAATTTACTAAACAAACACAGAAATTTTTACACCTAAACCTACCCAAGATCACTGACTAGTGGGGCCTGTGCCATGTCATTTCTAGAAACAATAAACAAATCAATAAAAAATATTATGATGTTAGCATGATGTCACTGTGACATCAGCACAGTTTTCGACCCGTTTTCTACTAAGACTGGGCTAGTCCCAGTCGCTGACTAGTGGGACACCAGCCACGTCACCTGCCAATGGGGCAGCTGACCTAGTCAATCTCGATGACCTAGTCAAGGATGACGTCGGTCACCGGATTGATGAGGTCAGCACGAGGGCACACGGCGGCGCCGCCAATTTGTGGCCTCCTGTGGCATATGAACGCTTGCGTTCCACACTATCTACGTTGCCGAGTCGAACTAGCATGTTTGCACGAGCGAATGATCACCGGAAATAGCTCCGGCGAGCTTAACTCTAGCGGTGCTCGTCGGCCTCACCACAAACTCGAGCTAGAGGTGAAATTAGGAAGCGGTAATAAGGCCCGAGATGCGTAGGCGTACCCTGAGCATGGCTGTGTGGTCCATGACGACGTTGGTGACCGGAGACGGGCGCAATTTCACGGATTCCGGTGATCACCGTGGAAAGAAAATGGTTCGATTGCATCGATTTGGAGCTCCCTTGACTTGATTGAGTATCCTAAAATGAATAGGATGACGCTGCGCTTCTTCTCGACCCCTCCACGATCTCTGGGACTACCTCTACTGATGGCGACGATCCTCTCTGACCGGAGCAAGGGTTCGCGTTCATGCGGGAGAGGAAGAAAGAGAGAGATTGTGAGGATAGGGATGAGGGGATGCGAGTGCGGCGGTCTTATCTCCGTCTTCGGAATACGACAGGAGCCAGCGGGCATCGCGGCGCGAGGTCGCCGGCGGAAGACGACGGCGACGATAGGAGGCCGAAGGGGTACGGGCTCCTGTTGGGCTGATGTTGGGCCAGGTGGGATGTGTTCGGGCTGCTCGCGAGTAGCAGATAAGGAGAAGGGAAGATGGGCTGCGGCCAGAAGCTGTCTTCCTCTGTTTGTTTTCCTTTTTCTGTTTCATTTTTCATCTTTTGTATTTTTCATTTGTTTTTGGAATCTTTCTTTATGGAAGTTCTTTGCTGAATACAAGAAGCAATAATAAGTTATTTAGAACTATTTGTGAACTTTTATTATATAAAGTTATAGTTCTTTATTTTCTTTACATATATATATATCTTTCCATTTAGTAATGATAGGTTCTTTTCATATGAATTTATTTTATCTAATACCCATGAACTTATTAAAGAATGCATGACTATCAACTCATGAGATTTGATTCTTATTAACTTATAATATTGAGGAAACTTTTATATATATTGATCCTTCATTATTATTTGATACATAAAGTTCTAGGGAACAAATATAGTTAATATTTTATTCCCATGAATCTAAAAAAATAGCAATATATATTTTATTATAACTAACATAAGAGTTAAGGTTTGAATTGTAAATTCTTACCCTAGGGTTTAGGGTACTTAATATACTTATATTCTTTTGTTGATGTGAATAAAGATTAATGACTAAACATATTGTCTTTAGATTTGTGATCTTTAATGATATCACCCTTTAAAACACAAAGTTATTTTCTGGAATGTCTTATGGAAAGAATTGATAAATATAACTCCTAATCACATATGGTTATGATAATTAGAAATGATAAGATGTGCTTAAGGGATTTGCCATAGGAAAATATTCCTATAAAGCATTATGGAAAGAATATGATTGATTCAAATAGATAAAATAGATAATGTGTTTGATTACATATTTGAGGTTGAATGTTTTACCAAGAATTCCTATCTTCCATAATTCACAATCCTAGACTTCTGTTTAAAGAATTCCTTTCCTAGATATATTACTTCTTCCTATCCATCATCATGTGTTAACATGATGAGCTTTACTTCACAAGAATCTTCTTATCCACCCTTTATTCTTCTAAATCTATTTATAAATTCATTTAGCTTGACATTAAAGCTTTTCATAATCTTCTCATATCTTTATTTTGTTATCCAACTATTCTACCACTAATAATCTCCAATCCCACAGGTATCTACTTCTAACTCCAGTCATATTCTTCCCTAATCATCAATCACTAATATTTCTCCAGTAGATGTATATATCAAACCACCTTTCTCAAAAGCTTACTATCCTTTAAGAGGAATAACACTATTTTAATAACTCCATGCTACTCTAACTTTAACTTAATCATACTATCTTATCTCTACTTCACTCCAATATCTTATACTTAACTTCACATTATAATAATATGACTTATCTTCTGTTTATCTCTATTGGATTAAGAGATACAATTTATTGACTATACCTACTTGATCCAATAGGACTGCTCCTTGGTAACTATCTTCAATATTCATCCTTGGAATCCTCTTTGTTACCATATGAATATATATTTCAATTAACTCTTCTATCATTACAGGAGTGAATTAACTCCATCAATTATCACATTGATCTTATTCTCTTCTAACTCTCCCATCCTATAGATGATATTTAAAACTAACATTACCACCTATCTCTTCTTACTTCTTTGTCTAAAGGACTGAAGTGAATTCTATGATAAGGACAAGAGTTGATAGATCAAGAATTGATAGTTTAAGAATTTGTGAATCAATAGTTGATTACTCAATATTGCTAAACAACAATTATCAGGATAGGATTCCATAAGGATTGATATGGAAAGAAATATATATGATGAATGATCTGGACTTGGTTTCTTTGCTACTCAATCTCACTTAAGAAGTAGGGTTAGGTATTACCATGATACTCATGGTATAAGCAGATGAGATTAAGATGTAGTTGTTACATTCTTATTATTTGTGTTATATCCTTAACTTGGTACTCATGAGTGATTATAATGAATACTATGATATGATCACCTAATGATCAAATATAAATCATTAAGTAATGTATTAGGGTTTAATTATATTACATTTGATCTACCCTTAGATCAAATCATGTTTACCCACACTAGTAGAAACCGCCCTATGTGTCACCGTTGGTAAGGGGCTTTAGTCCTGGTTCCCCAACCGGGACGGGGCAATCGGGACTAAACCCCCAACCTTTAGTCTCGGTTGCCCCACCAACCGGGGAAAAAGGGCGTACACGTGGCCGATGCTGAGTGCGAGGGGGGAGGAGCACCCGTCCCGGTTCGTAACACGAACCGGGACAAATAACCCTCTGCCGCGGCAGAGATTTGGCACATTTCTCTGCCGCGGCAGAGAATTCATTTTGGCAACCTTTTTTTGCTGCGGCAGCATTTTGGCCACTTTTTCTGCCGCGGCAGAGAATTCATTTATGTTATTTTATTTTTTATTTAGTGTTTTGCACTCATCAATGAAGGAACCATTATATTACACAAGATCGTCATGACAATATAGATCCAAGTGTCGAACATATTACATTCGATACACGGAGTTCATGCACTACATACAAAATAAGCTCTTTGTACAATCACTATTGGATATACACACCCGAATAGTATTCTCCTTTTGGGTTTAGGACTTCTGCATCCAAGAATCTCGCCAATTCCTCCTGAATTGCTCGTACGCGATCCTTTGGCAGAAGACCGCCCCGTAGATGTTCGATCTGATTTGAAAAAGGAGTCAACCTATATGAATGAAACTAAACACAATTTGATTTTAATTAAAAACTATAGAAATTGTTTACGTACGTTAAGTTGCTTTAAATTTCTCCCCTTCTCACAGAACGACGGATGAACTCGTAAACATAGTATCCACATAAATTGTTCCCTGGTCCCTGCGTCAGGCACTTTACGAGAACATAGTTCAATCAAAATAATAATCAAGCATGATAATAACGGTATCAAAACTAGAATCAAAGAGATGCGCAGATATAGCTAGTGGTGCTTACATCTAGTGGTTTAAATGTAAGCTCCTAACACCCCTAGCCTTCTTGGTGAACCGTTTCCAAGCGCTGCCCGGTGAAGAAAACGAATAAAAGAAGTTATTAATTACTTGATATCATAAAATTCACAAACATTGCCGATATAGTGTCATAATGATTAAAACTACCATTGGAGAAGCATCTGCATGTCCTTCCACATCTCAAGGGGTTTATGTTTCGAGTACATGACTAGTACACACCCTGTATCAGGTTGAATGATTAACAGAATATAGTGGAAGCTGCGCATGCATAACTAATCAATTATATACTTAATGTCGAGTAAGCGAAATAGAAAGTGTATACAAGACAATAACACTCACTCTAAGTTGTAAGGAAATACTATTTCCCTTCTGGTTTCTTGAAACCTTAAGACGTGTATGATATTATCCTCCGTATCCTGGGGGTTTGTTTTGAGATTAGCTTGATGAACCCAATATGGGGCAATGAACCCAACGTCATAGATTTTTCCTCTGCTGCATTCGAGAATCTTTATTCTGCATATTATAGTATGATTATATACATGCAATAAACGAGGTGAGATAGCTAGAGACTAAATTAATTACAGAACTAGTACTTACAGACAATAGGCACTGATGATCGATTTGTCCAAGGCGTCTTGATTGAATAATTGAAATAGTTCAACAAATTCAATGGATATCTTGTCATCTATTTCTTTCCCATAATGCTTTTTTGTAACCCTCAGCATTATCCAGTTAGCCCCGGCCTTTGTGGCATGGATGTACCAGTTATGCCATCTTCGCATTTTTGTTGGAAGATTATTTACCTCCTCGGGTTTGACGAGAGATTGGCCGTCCTAGTATTTGTATGCTACTTCACCCACGGGGAAGTACTGTAACTGGGATAAGTAGCGGGCAATACTCATACCTTGAGCAGCGGCAGCTTCTCCGTATTGTGCAACTACATCTGGATCATACTGCTCTTCGGCCGCATATTTGCTCGACCCCACATTGGTATGGGAAATCACCTTGAGAGGGGCGCAAGAATGTTTTGCTTGTTCTCCGAGCTAGGCAACAGATTTCCCGCTTGCATCAGTACTGCTCTTCGAGGCTTGTTGTGCTGCATGTGACTTGAGAATAGAACGCTCATAGTCTGATGACAGCTTTGGCTCGGGTTGATGAAGAGTCTTTAGCATTTTGAAAACTCGGGCTTTTTCTTCTTTGATGCTGGGGAACTCTGGATCTTTCGGCTGCCTCAGCTTAGCAAAAAACGTTGTCGTTTCCGCATCAACAGTAGCCGTAGTCTCCTATTCAGTATAGTCATAAGCTCTCTTGGGAGGAACCTTTGGTACTTTTGGAAGAGGCTCTTGTTTACGTTTTGGCGATCTCTTACCACTACGCAGAGTAGCGGTGGTATGCTTACTCTTTTTATCCTAAGGAACCAGCGATGGCTGCCGCGACGATGGCTGCGCCGGAGATTGGTGAGGCGACGGAGACGGGTGAGGTGACGGAGCCGGGTGAGGCGACGAAGACGGCTGCCGCGGCGGCGACAACCTCGCTGGAGACGGGTGAGGCGGTGGCGAAGATGGCCTTGGCGTGTGATTTGGAAGCACGATACATTCCATTGGCCATAGAATGGTGATGCTTGTTGCTTCTCCCAGTTCAGTCACATCCCCTTCACCTGCAGGGTAGTCAAGCTTCAAACCTTGAAAGGTGGGCATGATTTCATCCACCCTGACAACAGCGTAGCCCTGTGGAACCGGACGACAATGGTAAGTTGGTGTGGGTCCAATTGGTAAGGCATAGCTGACCGCCACCTTTGTTGATATGTTCACAACTTTGACATGTAGCTCGCAGTGTGTCATCTGTGTGATATCATCCACTGGGTAGCCAACAGGAGCCATCGTCGGTGCACCATCGTCATCATCATTGTCATCACCCGGGACCTCGGTGGAAGCCACATTGCTTTTTGTACCATCCCAGCATTTAGGAACTAACGAAGGGTAGATTTAGGAATTGGGAATGTTGCAAACATTCATCTGTGAAAATGTGGGTAAAATTTTCGCCAAATAAAAACCTAAAGTGATCAAGGTTTCTTTCATACTTTGAGATTAGGTTTAGACTTAAAGGATGATTGCTATAGACTTTTATATGATCTTTGAGGAATTATGTGTTTTCAAAAATGAATTTGAATTTTAAAACTTGGGTGTTTGAATTATAATTCAAATGATTTATGAATAAGGTTTGAATCTTGATTTAATTAAGAGTTAATCAATATAACTCAAACTTTATCTAAATAAAACAATTAAGAATATGAATATCTATTTCATATTTTTATTCAATAAATAATTTACAAAAATGTAACTTATTGAAATTATCCACAATCTTCACAATAGCAAATAAATAAAGAATAAGAATATTTCTTTATTGATAATAATATAAACTTTATTACAAAATAATAAAATGAAGATTACAAAATAATAAAATGAAAATTTCAAAAGAATAAAGAAGATTACATTAACTATTCTATAAATAAAACCTAAACTAAAATCTTCATCTTCAAATCTGTACCTGCAAAACAAACACTAATAAAAAAATAAAGAAGGTTAGGGTTAGTATTGTTTTACTCTCTAACATGTCAGTGAAGTGCACTGATCAAGATTCATCATTGAGTAATTTATAAAAGGGGCAAGTTTCACCAATTTGAAAGAATCTATCTTTCATAATTTTTAAGCCAGAAGTCAAATGACAGCAAAGAGGGGCAAGTTTCACCGGTCAGGTAAAAGTAACTAGATAACAGTCAATTTCAAACTTCTAAACATATCCACAAGTGCACAGCAAGCACACAGGCAGCACACACACCATATTGCATGGTGTGTGCTGTCAGCACCTGAGCAACAGCCCAGCAACACAAAACCATCAATACAACCGTGGGCAAGCACACCACCACATCATTCTTTTGCTCCTACACATCAAGCTCAGCAGCCAGCAGCTAAACCAAGCACAGCAGCCAGCAGCCAAACGAACCAAAGCCCAAGATGACATCACTAGGATGGTGACATAAGGAGGGGGAAGATCAGGTGGACAGCAAGACCAAGGTCAAACCATCAGGATCAGGAGATGATGGGCTAGATCAAGGACAAGCCAGGAGCTAAATATACCAGGGGAGCACAAGATCAACCAAAAGATCAAGCTACAACAAGATCCATCACTAGCAACCACAACATCAAGTGATAGCGGTGAGTACATAGACCATCACATGATCTATCTGTCTAAGATTAGACAAGCATACATGATCTATATCACATTCAAACTCTCAGAAAGCACCCAAGTGGGGTGAATCCATCACTGAGGTTTTAAACTCTAAAAGTAATAGCAAAGTACAAAGATCCAACCAAAACTCATAACAACATCATTGATTTGGATATCAAGCTATATTCTAATAAATATAGATAATATTTCATTTCTAGGCACATCCCTAAGATAAGGGTAGCACCTTAGAAGTTAATGTTTTGGATCCATATAAATGGTCAGGCCAACAATATTTTTTCCAAACTTTGATTCAAGAAACAGTAGCTGGTACCACTACCAGAACTATCCATATGAATCAACTAGATAAAGCCTAACCCCTAAGCCTTAGACCAACATCATTGGTCTTAGGTATTTCAGAAAAGCACATTTCTACTTATCTTTTAAAGCCAAGCATGTCTTAAGCTTAAGTCAACCCAATCAATGGATAAGAATCAATCTTGTGTGCCATACAAAGATGGTGTCACAAGAACCATTCTACATGAATCAGAATAAGCATTCAATCATCAAAGATTCAATCAATCAATCAATCAATCAATCAATCTACCAATCATTTTCCTGTCATTACAGGAATCATAATTTGGACATTCCTATGTATATCTTCACTGTTTGAGATCATTGTGATCTCAAACCACACATTAATTCTCAAGCCAATAGCACTAAGACAGTGATTTCATCACACCATACCCATTATCATTAACCAAGAAATGACAGTGGTGGGTTATCAAACCCACTGACTTTACCAAGCATTGGTTTCACAGCAACTATATCATCTGAATCATATGAAATCTAAGCATAAAATCATCTAATAAGCCACCAGAACCATTATAGTTCATCTTAAGTAGCAAGCCTCAAGCTAATAATCATTTAGCATGCTTACAGACCATCCACACATGATCTAATTCATCCAGTATATGATCAACAACAGGATATGAACCCTAAATGGAATAAATCATCTTAATCAGGACAAGACAGTAACCAGAGAGGTCACTGCCAACATATAGCATAGGATGAGCGAGCACAGAGAGCACTAGGGGAGAGGAAAAGAACTCACCAAAGGTCCCCGCTGAAGACTAGAAGAGGAAGCAGAGGTGGCCGATGACCATGGCGGCACGGGGAGCACCCCTAGAGGGGGCGCTACGACCCATACAGTGCCATGGCGGTGACCATGACCACGCCTTGAGGCGAGGAGAAGCACCACGACGCACAACGACAGTGGTAGCTCCAAAATCCACGCCAACCCCCAAACCCTAGGGTTCGGGACGACATCGATCTGCCGTAGGAGAGCCCCATGCTCAAATCCAATTGGACAGGAAGGATGGGCGTAGTCGACAACCTCCTCCTGCATCACGGCGGCAACCAGAACGGCCCATGACGGCGGGAATCGTCGGCGGCGACATCACCACCCACGGGGTCGGGGATAGAGGAGGAGAGGAGTGAGATCGAGGGTGAGAGGCAGCGAGGGAGTGGGCTGAGTTGGGCCAAAACCCTTCAGGGTGTCTATTTTGACTATGTCTTATGGGCCACAAGGGCCCAATAAGATCAAACCAGCCCAAAAAAACTTTAAGGCCTGTTTTAATAAATAGGAAAGACCAAAATGCCCCTGAATTTAATTTAATTGTAGAAAATAAAATAAAAGTCCAAAAATTATAAATATAATATTTTTTGGAT
Source organism: Avena atlantica (assembly GCA_910589765.1). Taxonomy (NCBI): domain Eukaryota; kingdom Viridiplantae; phylum Streptophyta; class Magnoliopsida; order Poales; family Poaceae; genus Avena; species Avena atlantica. The sequence goes on from OU342739.1 coordinate 35,362,334, forward strand.
TCACAATAATCCACACTATCCAAATAAATTAAGAAATAAAATTTTAGACACATAAATTTTATTAAGAATTTTGTAATTTTTATAATCCTTATGGAATTTTACAAAATTATTGAAAGGTGATAAAATTAATTAAAATTCACTTTCATCATATATTAATATAGTAGTATTTTATAAAAATACTAAACAAATATTTAGTAGCAATGTTTGATATTTAAGTAATAATTCCTAAAAGAATTATTAAATCAATAAAAGCCAAATAAAAGGAAAATAAAATAAAAGAATACTATATTCTATTATAAATATTAAAAATTAATATTTATATCTCCTTTTTTATTAAAAAAGAATTTTTATAATAATGGGGAAAATACATATCAAATTAAATGCATTACATTACTTGCATAATCATTTTGCTTCTTTAAATATTGTCCTTTCAGGGCAATAATGATGTTTTTGTAGACGTAGAAGCTCAAGGTCCAGTGCAAGCATCAGACTTCACTACCTTGCCATCACAAGGCGAATTCATCACTTGCTCATGTCCTTTGAAGAGTCTTTATCAAAGTAATTGCAAATTGTGTGTTATCATATATACTATAAAAGAAAGAAAATATTATTTTCACAAATAAAAATATCATAGATATCATCCTAAGTGATGATATAATGGAGCAATAGAACTTAGGGTTCTATTTGCAACAATGATAATCACTTAGGGACTTAATAACCCCTGACATCAGTGATTCTAGCGTCGTATATTACGTGTTAGCCATGAGATTTGGAATGGGACAGAGAAGTCAGCTGTATCTTCTTCCTCTCGCATGAAGCTGGATGTGCAGGTCGTGGCTATTATCCTCGTAGTGTGCATATTAATTGGTAATTCGTAGAGGATATGCAGCATATGGGTGGGAACCCTCATCGTCCCACGATAGTTCTGGCATCTAACGGTTTGTACAAACCATTGCCGTAATTCATTATGTGGGCATGGTGTACACCAAGGAGGCATGCAGGGTCACGAAGGGGGCACTGATTGGCTTGGACCAACTACTGGGCCCCACATCATGGAATTGTGGACGGGAAAGTACGCTCGGTTGTGCAACAAGGAGTTGATCTCTCATGGGTAAAGTAATGCACCTCTGCAGAGTGTAAGAATTGTAACTTGTTACTCCCTGTTCCGGGAAGGAGCTACGAACGCGGCAGGAAAGGAACTCCATGAAAGTTCTGGTCAACCTGTGAAGGCTGATGGTCATAGATTTTCATAATAAAATCAATCTTTGAAGAAATATTTACAAAAATTGCATAGTGCCAAGGATTTATAATCTGAGGTGGTAGTTAGAGCATCAAACTTCCCACCTTGCATATAATGAACTTGTTGGGTAATGTTGTTACTCATCCTTTCATTTGACCCCTTGCTTAGACTCTGAGGATCCCGACGACGTACCAATGTATGAAGCCGAATGTCAAGAAGATGTGTTATATGAGGAGCCTGACCTGTCAGGAGGTGTTGAAGGAGTGGATTACGAAATCTGCTATGGTGTCGACGATAACGAATCCAACTAAGTAGCCTAGTTAGTAGTAACTGACGGAGCCAAGCAGCATGAACTCTATATAATAAGCTGCTGAGCTCAACTCCTAGTCGGAGTTGCTGCTTTTAAATTCCGCTGAAACACTTTATATTTTGGTTTGTAAGTTGAACCTTTTGAAGTCTTGAACTTCTGGTATTGTAATAATAATAATGTGTGAATGTTTGTAATATGGACTCGCAATGTTTATGTTGTACCACTCTGAGGGATGTGATATTTATAGAACGGTGTTTTGTGAGTGTCATGTCAACGACTATAGTGTACTACACATGCAGTGGTATGCTGGGTCACCGCAGTTGGTATCAGAGCAAATTGCTTTGACCTTAGGTTGGAAACCTAGTAAAGGGTATTACCTGTAGGAAAGTTTAGCAACGATAAAGAATTATCTAAAATTAATATAATGGGTATTCAAATGAGAATATTCCATTATATATTTTAGTGCGATAATTCTTTTTTATGATTCAATATATTATTGGATACTAATCAAAACTATTATAAATTCCTTATTGTCATCCATTGCTATGTTTTCTATGTGCTCTACACATATACCATCCAAGATAATGGAACACATAGAAAAAATTCAGAAACACTGTCTTTGGAACAAAAAAACTGAGGAAGGAGAAAAATGCAATTCCTTGATTGCTTGGGATAAATTTTGTAGACCAAATGATAAGGGTGGTGTTGGAGTTCTAAATTTAAAAATTCAGAATGAGGCCCTTCTCCTAAAAAATTTACGCAAGTTCTATAATAAGGAGGATATACCCTGGGTTGGTTTGGTGTGGAATGCTTATTATCTGAACAAAATTCCACATGCAGTGGACACATGTGGATCTTTTTGGTGGAAGGATGTGTGTAAGCTCTCACCGATTTATAGAGGAATTTCTCGATGTGAGATTGGCAATGGTACCACTTTGCTATTTTGGAAAGACAACTGGCTTAATGAGACAGCTTCAGCAATGTTCCCTAGAGCTTTTTATTTTTGTTTGAAGGAGGATATGTCTGTACAAGAATTTCTACATACCACACATCTGTCACAAAGCTTTCACTTACCTCTTTCCCCAGAGGCTAAACAGGAGGTCAGAGATCTTCAACAGCTTGCTTCTGATCTGGATTTTTGGAATCACAAAATAGACTCATGGAATTACACTTGGGGCAAGGAGTACAAAGCTAAGTTCTACTATAACTTCTGTTTCAGGAACATAGTTGTGCATGAAGAATTTACATGGATGTGTAAATCAAGATCAATTCCAAAGATCAAATTTTTTGTTGGCTGTTGTTTTCTGATAGATTAAACACTAGAAACTTGCTGAAAAGGAAACAACAAATTCTTAACTCAGGATATAATTTTATTCTCTGCCAAGATAATATGGAGGAAATAGTGGAACATCTTTTCTTTCATTGCAGTTTTTGTAGGAGCTGCTGGTCATTGCTAAATGTTACTTGGGTTCAGCTTGGGGATCGTTTGGACATCATTGCTGAATCTAAGAAAAGAGATAACATACCAATGTTCTTGGAAATTTTTATGTATGCAGCATGGAGTATCTGGAAAGAAAGAAATAATCTATATTTCAATGGAATTATACCTGAAGTTTTATCCTGGAAGAATAGGTTCAAAACCGACTTTGGATTACTGATGTACAGAACAAAGGACTCTTTACACCCTGTCTTATCAGCTGTTCTAGCCTCTCTGTAATTTACCTTCTTTTTACTTTCCTATGGCTGCTGATACTAGATTACACCTGTAAACTGTTGTAAACTCTTTTGCCCCTTTATTGGGGTTTTATTAATACAGATCGAGAGGCAGTAGGTCCCATTGGGATTCTACTGTCATAATGCTCAAAAAACTATTTTTCTGATATACAGAGATATGGCACCAAAGTTTCCAAAACAGACTTTGGTAAGGAAAGAGGAGACTCTTGATGATTATCAAGGATCATTCACAGACCAACTTCGTCAACTTTTAAAGATCTTTAGTTGTCCAACTAGAATTCCAGTGAACACTATCACTTACCTTGATGGTCGGATGTTATCCAAGTATCGTGTGAGTATCCAACTCCTAGAGGAGCTTGGATTATATCACGATCTACCTATATTAGAACGTAGGAGTCATTTAGCAGCATATCATGTTGCTGTTGTGGAGGCGATAGGTAATATTTGGGAGCAGAAAACCAAGGAGTTAGAAGGTAGCACATTCTCTGTGATACCTCATGATTCTATAGACTCGGAGCCTATACCGGATCATCTTACTTTGGTTAAGAAGCATCCTAAGTTAGATTCCAAGTTTATGGATAGATATCGAACACTCGTTGCGTCTTTTTATAAGACACATCAAGTGATTGTTGAAGATAAAAATGATATGTTAGGGGATCTAACTAATCCAGAAAGGAGGAAACAGTTAGCATTCCAATTAGAGAAGGAAGCAGGTAGTAGCGCAACACCTATTTTTAAGGATATACCTATAAATCCTGAATCTTATATACCATATCCTTATTCACCAAGACCTGAACCTATACATGATCCTACTATGGATATGAGGTATGCAGTACCACAGGGCTCAGAGGATGGTTTTGACTCAGAACTTCCTATTGAGAATTCGGATGGTTGGAGAATGGGATCATATGAAGGATCTCATGAACACCAGATGTCCACAGATGGTTCTGACAAAAATGTTGGACAATCTAGTTGGATGGGTGCAAGGATTAACCCTAATAATAGTAGTAGAAATACCATGTCAATAGATAATCAGGATGAAGAAGAAGATCCTGAGGAGAGAGTGTTTGAATCATCAACATCTTCTCAAAACCCAGGGAATATACATTATCCAGTGTTTAACTATCTTGCCCAAGGGAGCACCTGGGAAGCAGCAGGATCTGTGTATCCTGTTGACAACTCAAGGAATGAAGCTCAGGAGATGCAGGCGGGAGATAATGTTGAATATGCTTCTGAAGACTTTTCAGCTGAGCTAGAGGGAGTCAATGCACTCAAGTTGAGTAATGACTCAAGTCCTGACACTTCAGATACAGAGTATGTTCCTTCTGGAAGGCCATTTGTTCCACAAACTGTGCGACGAACAACACGTCATCACGGTTGGACATCAGGCATGTATGATGAGCGTAGTTACTACTAGAAGGAGGCAACTAGTTAGTGATATCAAGTACCGTGTATTGTACTCCAAGAAATAAGATAGTGAGATGAATAAGGTAGTTTTGTGATTATACCTATATGGTATATGTTGTAATGACTTTGAATTATTATGATATTATGTATCATATGTGAAATGCACATTTGGATTTTCTTTGGATCTTCATTGTGTGACTAGTTCTGTGCGTAAAGTCGAGCTCAGAACACATGTGCATGATGTAATTATGAGTATTCACTTTATGTTGCAGGACTAGAGGGTCATGGATACAGGTGTAGAAATGGAAACTGAGCAGCAGCGGATGGAGCAAGAGGCCAAGGAGAAGGCCGATGCCGATTTAGCAAATCAAGGAGAATTACCACCACCACCAATGAGGCAGTTAATGGATCAGAACTTTATGCAGTGCATGCAAATGATGCAAGAGACCGAGAACAAGTTCATGGAGGAGTTGCTGGGACGAGCAAATTAGAGGGCACCTGAAGGTGGAGGAGTGAGTCTATCTGATTTCCAGAATGCAAGACCGTTACCTTTTGCATCAGCTCCTGAATCAATGGATGAAGAAGATTGGCTAGCAGATACGGAAAGGAAGCTGAAAACGGTAGGTTGCAATGATGAGGAGAAATTGAGGTATGCAACTCATCTTCTGACTGGACCTGCAGCACCATGGGGGGAAAATCAGTTGGCCATGCAATAACCAGGAAGGGAGTTTACCTAAGAAGCGTTTTCTGCATGGATTAAATCCATTTGTAAAGATGCAGCTAAGGTTAGCCAATAAGCAAACTTATCAGCAGTTGCTGGATGCAACCATTACTTTCGAAGATGATTACAAGAATGTCCAAGAGGATCGGAGGAAGAGAGCCAAGAAGGAAACCAAGAGAATTCAGGCAAGAAAACCTAAACCCAATCTGGAATTCAAACCTCGGAACAGGAATTATGGCAACAATAAAAATAACAAGGGAAGTGGTGGAAATCAATCCAATTCGAGAAGGAATGTTATTTGTAACAATTGTGGAATTCCAGGGCATTTCCAGAGGGAATGCAAAAAGCCTGTAGTGATCTATTACGGTTGTGGTCAGAAGGGGCATATCAAGCCCGATTGTCCGAGCAAACCACCAGGAGGTTGGCCTACCAAGGGAGGAGGACAAGCCAGTGGAGGAAATGGAAAGCCCAATAAAGGAGGAAATAATGTCAAGAACAATAATGGAAAGAGGAACCGACCTACCGGGAAATTGAACTGTGCAACCCTCGAGGAGGTGGATAATTCGGAGCATGCAGTGATAGGTATGCTCAATATCCTTACCAATCCCGGCAAAGTTCTATTTGATACTGGTGCAACTACTTCATTCATTTCTGAAGAATTTTGTGATAAGTTCGGTATCAGAAGGGCAACGTTAGAAAGTCCTATGACTGTAGTTACGACAGGAGGGAATGTGATTGTACGCCAGATAAAACAAGATCTGTTAATCTCGATCTGTGGTTGTACATATTTCGCAGACCTTTATGTGATTCCTTTGAAGGGAATTGCAGTAGTGCTGGGAATGGATTGGATGATGGAACACGGAGCTCAGATAAATTGTGAGGACAAAACTGTCTCAATTAAAACTCCAAGTGGAGCAAGGATAGTTTACCAAGCAGATAAGCACAGTCATATCATGGTGGATCTGCAGTTGAACTCAATGAAAGAGGTCAAATTGGAAGAGATTCCTATAGTAAATGAATTTCATGATGTTTTTCCAGCAGAGCTACCGGGAATGCCACCAGACCAGGAGATAGAGTTCACTATTGACCTAATTCCTGGTATAGCACCAATAGCTCAAGCACCATATAAAATGGGACTCAAAGAGTTAAAAGAACTCAAAGAGCAAATTGATGAGTTAGCTAGAAAAGGATTTATTCAGGAAAGTGTTTCTCCATGGGGAACACCAGTAATCTTTGTGGATAATAGAGATGGTGGAATAAGAATGTGTGGAGATTATAGAAACTTAAACAACATTACTATCAAGAATAAGTATCCTTTACCAAGAATTCAAGATTTGTTTGATCAAGTGAAAGGGGCTGGAGTATTTTCAAAGATCGATTTAAGATCTGGATACCATCAAATGAAAATCAAACCAGAAGATGTTCCAAAGACAGCATTTGTCTCAAGATATGGACACCATGAGTATCTAGTAGTACCATTTGGTTTGACCAATGCACCGGCAATATTCATGAATCTGATGAATAAGATTTTCATGCCATATTTGGACAAGTTTGTCATAGTCTTTATTGATGATATTCTGAATATTCCAAGGATAAGGAAGAGAATGCTGATCATTTGAGAATAGCATTGCAGACTCTAAGGGAACACAAACTTAATGCTAAGTTTAGTAAGTGTGAATTTTGGCTAGATGAGGTAGAATTCCTCGGTCATGTGATCAGTAAGGATGGAATTGCGGTGAATCCATCTAAAGTTCGGTCAGTACTAGAGTGGACTGCACCAACCAATGTGAAGCAAATTCGAGGTTTCTTAGGAATGGCTGGTTATTATCGGAGATTCATTGAAGGTTTTGTAGGGTTCGCAGCATAGAAAACAAAAAATTTCCTACGATGGGAACATATATGTACCAAGATCTATCTACTAGATACAAGCAACGGGTGGATATACATCCATAGAATACATACCCTCGAAGACCGAATAGCGTTAACGAGGTTGTACTCGTGGATGATGTAGACGAACGCTTGTCTATCTCAAGATCGTGATGAAGTCCATCTGGTCCAGCCGGTCCAGCACGATCAAGTCCAGCACCTCAAAGCAGTGGTGCATCCGTGATCGCACACACCTACGGGTACCCCGACAACCTCCGCGCCCTCGCTCCAGCGAAGCAGCGGAAGCAACAAATCCTTCCAGAAAAAGCCACCGGGAACATGTATCGCTGATCCGAGACCATGGGGAAATTCTAAAGGGGGGGAGAGAGATCCTTCACGAGGAGGTGTGCTTTGAGAGGAGGAGAGGGGGGGCTTTTATAGGAGAGAGGGGGGGCACCCAAGGGGCATGGCGCCCAGCCATGGGGGCTGCCCCCACCTCTTCCAGATTCATGTGGGTGGAGCTCCCACTCAAAATGAAAAGCCTCCACTCACATTAAAAAACCTCCACTCAAAAATCCACTCACATGCATTAAATTTCCACCAAATTTAATGCAAGCTCTCATTTAAATAAAACTCTTTTATTTATTTATTCAGAATTTTGTTAATTACTTTAATTAACAAACATTCACATAAAACTCCTTGCTAGTATTCCATTTCACATGCAGAACCAGTTTTAGCAATTTCAACCGAAACAGTTCCGGTGTCTAGTGAAATAAATTCCTGCGCTTTCCTTTTCTTGTTCTGGCATATCATTTGCTCCGAATGGTGTCGGTATCCCTTAAGTGTGTCACCCTACAGGTCGCGAATAATGCGGACATGATCGATACCCTTCTCCGATTAATAATCAGTAGCGGGACCTGGAGATCCATACTGACTCCCACACATTCAACGATGACTTCTGTGATCGTGTGAACCTTTTACGCTAGTATCTTAATCCCTTTGTTTCACGATATATTACATGTCCGAGATTTGATCATCCCTATCTCCATACCTAGTTTGATCTTGTTACTGACATGCACTCTTTTCTCGTTCCCGTGATATAACATTCTAGTGATCAAATCACTTGCTTGCAAGCTAATCAATGTGATATCACCCAGAGGGCCCAGAGCATATCTATCCGTCATCGGGATGAACAAATTCCACTCTCGATCCATGGGTCTCAACATAACACTTTAGTAGTTCTGAAGCCATCTTTATAATCACCCAGTTACGGTGTGACGTTTGATGTCATCGAGAAACTCTTCCGGTGTTAGTGATTGACATGATCTCATGGTCTAAGGATTAGGATCACTTCGTAAGTTGTTATAGCAATATAAACTCAATGACTTTGATCGTAATGCTATACTTCGGATGAATGTTCATCACATCATTACACTAATGTTGTGACCTTGTTATGAACAACATCCAATGTCCATGATCAGGAAACTTTGATCATCTTGTTAATCAACGAGCTAGTTTATAAGAGAGGCATAACTAGGAACTTCCTTTTTGTTTATTAAACACACATGTATTAACGTTTCCGTATTAATACAATTATAGCATGTAAAATAAATATTTATCATAAATAAGGAATACGATAATAACCACTTTATTATTGCCTCTCGGGCATATTCCCTTCAGTCTCCCACTTGCACTAGAGACAATAATCTAGTTTGAAAACTTTGCGTATTGAACACCTATGGCTTTCTGGTGTTCCATATACGCAACTGCAAGTAGTTAACATAATCTACGGATCTGATACTTTCAGGTTCGTGTGTATTTGCATGTCTTTGCGTCTTCACGCATCACTCATTCTCCAATGAGATGGCATTGTATAAATTTGGTCTTTTGGTGAGACCTTTAGTTCCTTGGGGTTAAAACACGTCGATACTATTGTCACACAATATATCTTTAGTGTTAGACCGTTGCGAACCACACCTTAGTTTGATAACAAACTACTTGACACAAATTCCCTCCTTTGCCGCTACTATAGCAGTCATATACTTAGCCTTTTATTGTAGTATTCGTCACAATGTCTTAACTTTGGAACTCTTCCAAATCCATCATGGAATCTCCTTTCCATTACATTGTGCCACCCATAGTTTAAATTGAGATAAACTTAATTTGTATCTTGTGACAAAACTAGTATCAATGTAACGCTTTACAATGAACTATTTGTAATTGTTTGTCACCTCTACACAAATATATTCTTAGTTCTTCCAAAAGATCATAAGAATATCCTTACTATAGTCCAATGATCATTTTATGATTCATTCTGGTATATGCTCATAACACTTAGAGCATAGGACATATGTGGATGTGTACATATCATGGTATGATTGATCAAAACATCCTCGTGATTTCACTCATCAAGTGTCAAAGCACTTGAATCTTGTTTCACTTATCAAGTGTCGATGCACTTGAATCTTGATTCAATTTCTTTCCATGCAACAAGAACTGTTTCTTGTCGTTTCTATATTGAACTCCTTCAATATCTCATATATGTACGTTTGGCACAACCATATTAGCGTCACAGTCTATCCACTATAGACATTCATGCTTAAATATTCGGGTTTTGCCTAAGTATTTCATCGAAATGAAATTCTTAACCTTTGTCAATTAAAGATACATCATTTCTAATCAACAAGATGTCATCCACATAATGTATTAGAAATGTGTCTCAGCGCTCCCACTTAATTTCTTGCAAATGCAAGCATCTTCATCGTCTCCTGATGAAAACTCCTTTTCATTAAGGTGAAGATTCCAACTCCGCGATGCTTACTTCAACCATTGAAGTTTGCATGCCCTTCTTAGCATCCTTTGAATTAACAAAACCCTTTGGATCGTGTCATGTACACGTCCTAGGTAACCATTCTATTAGAAGAACTTTGTTTTGTTTATTCATCTACCATATACCAAATTATATGTAGTGGTTGCTACTTTAATCCGTCCAGACTAAATATCGCTATGAAAGATCAAATCTTGTCATAGTCAACTCCTTGAACATTGTCATAAAATACTTTACGACATGTCAACTATTTCATAGATTTGAAACATCCATGTCTGTTTCTTTATAGATCCAAATACGACTGATAGGTTTTTACACCTTTTCGGAGGGTCTTCCAAGTTCAAAACTTGATTTATCGTGTATGGACTTATCACAGATTTTATGGCTTCAAGCCATTTGACGGAGTCAGGGCCCATCATCGCTTCTTTGTATGTATTCGGTTCATCATTGTCAAACAATAATGATTTACTCTCAAATCTTAGCATTTGATTGTTTAACCGTCCTACTTGGTTCAATAGGAACTTAGATCTCCGTGACCACAACCTTTGAGGCACATAAGCTATGAGCATTATGGCATCCTCCGGAACGATTTCCGGTGTTGCGCAACTCAGCACATTTAGCTAAGGTTCGTTAACCTTATCAAAGTTGTATTGTCCTCCCACTTACTTTTGCGAAAAAATACTTTTTCAAGAAACTTCACATTTGAAGCGACAAACCCTTTTGTCCTCGGTGTTATGGAGGAATAACCAATTGTTATTCGAAATAACCTACAAAGACATGCTCATCCGACTTTGGTTGTAAACATCTTACTTATGTTTAGCATACAAAAATTTAAGAAAGGACAACTTGGGTTTTACCCCAAACCATAACTCATATGGTGTCATTTCAATGGATCAAGATGGAGCTCTTTTCAGTGTAAAAGCGGTAGTCTCTATAGCTTTAATCTTTTTAAAACATAATGGCAGTTTTATAAATAATACCTTTGATCCAACCAGGTCAAACAAGGTTTCATTCCAAATCTCAAACACTCCATACTCCTATGGTGTTTCAGGAGATGTAAATCTAGGTGTTTTGCTAAACTTGCAACTCAAATAAATCCCTTTATGATAAAATCATAATTCATTTATTTTCTTGTTACACTTGTAACTCAAATAAATCCCTTATGATAAAATCATAAACCATTTATTTTCTTGTTACAATGATTTTCCACTTCATCTTGAAAGTCTTTGAAACATTTTCAAATATTTCATACTTCATTCTAATTAAGTGAATATTCACTCAAATTTCCGGAGAAAGTATATGAAGTTGAAATCCATCGCTTACGACTATACATAATGGACTACATACATCGATATGTATAAATTCCAATATTTTAGTCGTTCGTTCTTCTTTGGCCTTTGAACGAAGTTTTAATTATCGCGAGGAAAGTCTCACAAGCGTCACTTGATCAAATCAAAGACTCCAAAAATCCATGAATATGGAGATTCTTCATGTTTTCTTTCCAATATAATTTAAACGGCGATGTCACTTCGTAAGTGATCTTTCAATCATTTGTCTTGCGACATTTTAGCATTAGGTTTTATGGATGTGATCTCTCCAACTAGATTTGTAAATCATCCATCTTATATGGAATACGATAATTATTTGAACAACCTTTGTTCTCATAATACCTGATTCAAATAACAATTATTAAAACAAATCTTGAAGTCAAGCTTTGATGTCAACGAGAAATACAAACAACGGTTTGTTTGTTTTCGATGAACATCATCACATATTCTCTTGCTGGTTATTTAGGCCATTGTGGTTTATGAATTGTGTCGTTCCGTATGAAATTTCATACCAACCAATTCGGTATCCAATACCCAAAAACCACATTGTTTAACAAGCAAAGAATACAACCATAACATGTATATCATCCATATACCTAAATTGGATATTTCCAATCTTTTCTTTTCTGCCAAGTATATTTTATAGATTCTCTTTCAGCATTTCCTTTTCCTTTTCCTTTTCCATATACATGACACATAGTCCAAAGCGTGTATATTCAAATAATAATACCTTTGGACTTGCACTTTGAAGTAGATAACCATCATCAAATGATCGGTATTCTTTCAAAATCCATTCTTTAGTAATATTTTTAGTGTAGTAAACACTTTACATACATCTTCTATTCATCCTTATCATGACAAATTTCATGATCAAGCTAATTTAGCTTATAAAGACGAATCGTGAGTATAACGCTACTTTCCAAAACCCTTTTGGATGATTAGGATGTCTAGCATCTCCAACCTTCATAAATTCTCATCCAATATGAGAACATATATTATACTCTATCATATTACAACCAAAACATTGTTTCAGATATCGTTATATCTGTCACACATGATGGTTTCTGAAAAAATTCTTTCAGCTCCTAGATAAACTTGATATTAAAACAATCAAGAATCATGGAGGCAAACATGATACTTAAGATACTAACACTGGAATTGTTACTCTCGATTTAAGACCAATTATTAAATTTCACGGAGTAAATAGAATTTTGCTGAAATTTTGCAATAGGACTTTAAACTTTAGATTGACACTCAACACAATACGATACCAGTTCGTAAGTATATATCCAAACTCTATAGTTCTATTATCTCAATTACAACTATGCATAAGGTGGTGAACGAATGCCAATGACTACAACAAATTATGCAAATTCACTTTGATTTAATTTATGATAAATTGAGTTCTACTAATCCAAATTAGAAATGAACTCCCACTTAAAAACGACATCCCTCGTGTATTTTTGGTGATTACATGAACCAAATCCACTACACCAAGTCCGATCATCACGTGAGTCGGTGTAGCTTCAAAGGCGAGCATCAAATGGGCATCATATCTACTATATGAATCATGCTTAACCTTTCGGTCCGTGTTCCGAGGCTATGTATGTACATGCTAGGCTCGCCAAGTAAGAACCTTAGTATTCACGTGTGTAACTGTCTTACACCCGAGATATGCTCGTGGATTCAAGTACACCCGATCATCACGTGATACCTTGAAGCGACGAAACATTGTCGGTACATACTTATGGAAGAACACATTCTTATCTTGATATTTAAATGAGGGATCATCTTATTATGCTAATAAAACGCTAAAATAGAAATATAAGATGCAATCAAACATCTCATGTTAATAAGTGAAATGATATGGTTCCCGCATATGATCTCCATCATGTGCACCATGGTATGATCTCTATCATACCTTTATGTGTAAGGCCAAGGTCTATGGAACTTACACGCTATGTGTGGTGTAAGAGTATCATCTCATACTTCTACTTACAACATCACCATATCATAACACTAGCCCAGCAACAATCTAAACTAGACGCCTCTAATTTGTCCATTGCAAGTTTTACGTGGCTTAGGGCTTTCGAAGATAGAACTGTTCTTACCTACGAACATGAACCACAACGAGGATAACCAAATTGTTGACAACTCGTTGCAAATTAGATATTGACTATAGTAGGAGAGAAAGACACCCGCTAGCCACTTATGCAAAACTAGTTGCCTGTCAAGCGTGGAACAGGTCTCATGTGCGAGGACATGTAAAGTTTGTCCGGGATGCTTCATCCCACTATGCAACCAATATCCAAAGTACAACTAAGAAGCAATAAAATGATCATCATCGCCCACATACTCATATGTGTACTACCCGTTCAAAGTATCTACGCATAGATCCGGCTCTGATACCACTGTAGGGTTCGCAGCATAGAAAACAAAAAATTTCCTACGATGGGAACATCTATGTACCAAGATCTATCTACTAGATACAAGCAACGGGTGGATATACATCCATAGAATAAATACCCTCAAAGACCGAATAGCGTTAACGAGGTTGTACTCGTGGATGATGTAGACGAACGCTTGCCGATATCAAGATCGTGATGAAGTCCATCTGGTCCAGCCGGTCCAGCACGATCAAGTCCAGCACCTCAAAGCAGTGGTGCATCCGTGATCGCACACACGTACGGGTACCCCGACAACCTCCGCGCCCTCGCTCCAGAGAAGCAGCGGAAGCAACAAATCCTTCCAGAAAAATCCACCGGGAACATGTATCTCGCTGATCCGAGACCATGGGGAAATTCTAAAGGGGGGAGAGAGATCCTTCACGAGGAGGTGTGCTTTGAGAGGAGGAGAGGGGGGCCTTTTATAGGAGAGAGGGGGGCACCCAAGGGGCATGGCGCCCAGCCATGGGGGCTGCCCCCACCTCTTCCACATTCATGTGGGTGGATCTCCCACTCAAAATGAAAAGCCTCCACTCACATTAAAAAACCTCCGCTCAAAAATCCACTCACATGCATTAAATTTCCACCAAATTTAATGCAAGCTCTCATTTAAATAAAACTCTTTTATTTATTTATTCAGTATTTTGTTAATTACTTTAATTAACAAACATTCACATAAAACCCCTTGCTAGTATTCCATTTCACATGCAGAACCAGTTTCAGCAATTTCAACCGAAACAGTTTCGGTGTCTAGTGAAATAAATTCCTGCGCTTTCCTTTTCTTTTTCTGGCATATCATTTGCTCTGAATGGTGTCGGTATCCCTTAAGTGTGTCGCCCTACGGTTCGCGAATAATGTGGACATGATCGAGACCCTTCTCCGATCAATAATCAGTAGTGGGACCTGGAGATCCATACTGACGCCCACACATTCAACGATGACTTCTGTGATCGTGTGAACCTTTTACGCTAGTATCTTAATCCCTTTGTTTCACGATATATTACATGTCCGAGATTCGATCATCGGTATCTCCATACCTAGTTTGATCTTGTTACCGACATGCACTCTTTTCTCGTTCCCGTGATATAACATTCTAGTGATCAAATCACTTGCTTGCAAGCTAATCAATGTGATATCACCGAGAGGGCCCAGAGCATATCTATTCGTCATCGGGATGAACAAATTCCACTCTCGATCCATGGATATCAACATAACACTTTAGTAGTTCTGAAGCCATCTTTATAATCACCCAGTTACGGTGTGACGTTTGATGTCATCGAGAAACTCTTCTGGTGTTAGTGATTGACATGATATCATGGTCTAAGGATTAGGATCACTTCGTAAGTTGTTATAGCAATATAAACTCAATGACTTTGATCGTAATGCTATACTTCGGATGAATGTTCATCACACCATTACACTAATGTTGTGACCTCGTTACTAACAACATCCAATGTCCATGATCAGGAAACTTTGATCATCTTGTTAATCAACGAGCTAGTTTATAAGAGAGGCATAACTAGGAACTTCCTTTTTGTTTATTAAACACACATGTATTAACGTTTCCGTATTAATACAATTATAGCATGTAAAATAAATATTTATCATAAATAAGGAATACGATAATAACCACTTTATTATTGCCTCTCGGGCATATTCCCTTCAGGTTTCTCCAAAATAGCCGGACCAATGACCAAATTATTAAGGAAGAATACGCCATTCAAGTGGGATTAGAGATGTCATACTCAGAGAAGAACATGAAACACCATATTCTATACATCCAGGGAGTACTAAGATGTATATGGATTTGAAAGAACTATTCTGGTGGAATAACATGAAAAGAGATATTGCTAAATATGTATCTGAATGCCATACTTGCCAAAGGGTGAAGGCTGGACATCAAAGTCCAGCAGGACCATTCCAACCCTTGGAAATTCCGAATGGAAGTGGGAAGAAATAGGTATGGATTTCATCACAGGATTGTCCATGACACCAAAAAGGAAGGATATGATATGGGTAATTGTGTACAGACTCACTAAGAGTGCACATTTTATTCCGGTGAATCAAAAATATAATGCCGAGAAGTTAGTTGAAGTATATGTCAAAGAGATAGTAAGTAAGCATGGAGTACCCAAAAAGATCGTAACAGATAGGGGATTAGTGTTTACTTCAGCATTTTGGTAGCAATTGCATGAAGCACTTGGATCAAAGTTAGATTTCAGTACAGCATATCATCCTGAGACATGAGGTCAAACGGAAAGACAAATCAAATACTAGAAGACATGCTAAGTGCTTGTGCACTAGATTTTGGAGGAACGTGGGAAGATCATCTACCATTGGCAGAATTATCTTATAATAATAGCAATCAGAGTAGTCTCAAGGTATCTCCATACCAAGTTATGTATGGAAGGAAGTGTATATCACCAATATGTTGGTATGAGCCTACAAGCAGCAAAGAATTTGCGCCAGATTATATCAAGGAAAGACAAGATATCATTAATAAGATCAGGGATAGACTGAAAATAGCCCAGAGTAGGCAGAAAAGTTATGCGGATCAAAGTCGAAGATCATGGCATCCAGAAGTGGGAGATATGGTATATTTGAAAGTAAGTGTAATGAAAGGGGTGAAAAGGTTTGGAGTTAAAGGAAAATTGAGTCCAAGATACATCGGACCATTCAAGATATTGATTCAGAATAGAACTATAGCTTATGCTTTAGAGTTATCATCAAGATTGTCTCAAGTGCATAATGTTTTCCATGTGTCACAACTTCATAAATGTTTGAAAGTTCCAGATGATGCAATCACACACCAGGAGATAGGATTACAAGCAGACTTGATCTATGTTGAAAAGCCTGTAAAGTTTTGGAAGAAAACTGGAAAAGATTGAGAAACAGAGCAATCAAGTATTGCAAAGTACAGTGGGAACATCATCCTGAAAGGGAAGCCACGTGGGAGAAAGAAGAGGATTTAAGAAAAGCCTATCCAGAACTATTCAGGTACATCTCCACAAACTTCGGGACGAAGTTTAATTTAAGGGGGGAAGTCTGTAACATCCCAGCATTTAGGAACTAATGAAGAGTAGATTTAGGAATTGGGAATGTTGCATGAATTCATCTGTGAAAATGTGGGTAAATTTTTGCCAAATAAAAACCTAAAGTGATCAAGGTTTCTTTCATACTTTGAGATTAGGTTTAGTCTTAAAGGATGATTGCTATAGACTTTGATATGATCTTTGAGGAATTATGTGTTTTGGAAAATTAATTTGAATTTTAAAACTTGGGTGTTTGAATTGTAATTCAAATTATTTATGAATAAGGTTTGAATCTTGATTTAACTAAGAGTTAATCAATATAACTCAAACTTTATCTAAAGAAAACAATTAAGAATATGAATATCTATTTCATATTTTCATTCAATAAATAAGTTACAAAAATGTAACTTATTGAAATTATCCACAATCTTCACAATAGCAAAAAAATAAAGAATAAGAATATTTCTTTATTGATAATAATATAAACTTTATTACAAAATAATAAAATGAAAATTTCAAAAGAATAAAGAAGATTACATTAACTATTCTATAAAGAAAACCTAAACTAAAATCTTCATCTTCAAATCTGTACCTGCAAAACAAACAATAATAAAAAAATAAAGAAGGTTAGGGTTAGTATTGTTTTACTCTCAGACATGTCAGTGAAGTGCACTGATCAAGATTCATCATTGAGTAATTTATAAAAGGGGCAAGTTTCACCAATATGAAAGAATCTATCTTTCATAATTTTTAAGCCAGAAGTCAAATGACAGCAAAGAGGGGCAAGTTTCACCAGTCAGGTAAAACTAACCAGATAACAGTCAATTCCAAACTTCTAAACATATCCACAAGTGCACAGCAAGAACATAGGCAACACACACACCAGATTGCATGGTGTGTGCTGTCAGCACCTGAGCAACAGCACAGCAACACAAAACCATCAACATAGTCGTGGACAAGCACACCACCACATCATTCTTTTGCTCCTACACATCAAGCTCACCAGCCAGCAGTTAAACCAAGCACAATAGCCAGCTGCCAAACCAACCAAAGCCCAAGATCACATCACCAGGATGGTGACATAAGGAGGGGGAAGATCGGGTGGACAGCAAGACCAAGGTCAAGCCATCAGGATCAGGAGATGATGGGATAGATCAAGGATAAGTCAGGAGCTAAATATACCAAGGGAGCACAAGATCAACCACAAGATCAAGCTACAACAAGATCCATCACTAGCAACCACAACATCAAGTGACAGTGGTGAGTACATAGACCATCACATGATCTATCTGTCTAAGATTAGACAAGCATACATGATCTGTATCACATTCAAACTCTCAGAAAGCACCCAAGTGGGGTGAATCCATCACTGAGGTTTTAAACTCTAAAAACAAACAGCAAAGTACAAAGATCCAACCAAAAATCAGAACAACATCATTGATTTGGCTATCAAGCTATATTCCAATAAATATAGCTACTATTTCATTTCTAGGCACATCCCTAAGATAAGGGTAGCACCTTAGAAGTTAATCTTTTGGATCCATATAAATGATAAGGCCTACAATCTTTTTTCCAAACTTTGATTCAAGAAACAGTAGCTGGTACCACTACCAGAACTATCCATATGAATCAACAAGATAAAGCCTAACCCCTAAGCCTCAGACCAACATCATTGGTCTTAGGGATTTCAAAAAAGCACATTTCTACTTATCTTTTAAAGCCAAGCCTGTCTTAAGCTTAAATCAACCCAATCAATGGATAAGAATCAATCTTGCGTGCCATACAAAGATGGTGTCACAAGAACCATTCTACATGAATCAGAATAAGCATTCAATCATCATAGATTCAATCAATCAATCTACCAATCATTTTCCTATCATTACAGGAATCATAATTAGGACATTCCTATGTATATCTTCACTATTTGAGATCATTGTGATCTCAAACCACACATTAATTCTCAAGCCAACAGCACTAAGACAGTGATTTCATCACACCATACCCATGATCATTAACCAAGAAATAACAGTGGAGAGTTATCAAATCCACTGACTTTACCAAGCATTGGTTTCAGAGCAACTATATCATCTGAATCATATGAAATCTAAGCATAAAATCATCTAATAATCCACCAGAATCATTATAGTTCATCTTAAGCAGCAAGCCTCAAGCTAATAATCATTTAGCATGCTTAGAGACCATCCACACATGATCTAAATTCATCCAGTATATGATCAACAACAGGATATGAACCCTAAATGGAATAAATCATCTTAATCAGGACAAGACAGTAACCATAGAGGTCACTGCCAACATCTAGCATAGGATGAGCGAGCATAGAGAGAACTAGGGGAGAGGAAAAGAACTCACCAAAGGTCCTCGCTGAACACTAAAAGAGGAAGCAGAGGTGGCCGACGACCATGGCGACACGGGGAGCACCCCCAGAGGGGGAGCTGCGACCCATACAGCTCCACGGCGGCGACCATGACCACGCCTTGAGGCGAGGAGAAGCACCACGACGCACAACGGCAGCGGCAGCGCCAAGATCCCCGCCAACCCCCAAACACTAGGGTTCCGGACGGCATCGATCTTCCATAGGAGAGCCCCATGCTCAACTGGAAGGATGGGCGTAGTCGACAACCTCCTCCTGCATCACGGCGGCGACCATAACGGCCCACGACGGCAGGAATCGGTCGGCGGCCACATCACCGACCACGGGGTCGGGGATAGAGGAGGAGAGGAGTGAGCTCGAGGGTGAGAGGCGGCGAGGGAGTGGGCTGAGTTGGGCCAGAACCCTTCGGGGTGGCTATTTTTACTATGTCTTATGGTCCATAAGGGCCCAATAAGATCAAACCAGCCCAGAAAAAACCTTAAGGCCTGTTTTAATAAATAGGAAACACCAAAATGCCCCTGAACTTAATTTAATTGTAGAAAATAAAATAAAAGTCCAAAAATTATAAATAAAATATTTTTTGGATTCACAATAATCCACACTATCCAAATAAATTAAGAAATAAAATTTTCGACACGTAAATTTTATTAAGATTTTTGTAATTTTTATAATCCTTATGGAATTTTACAAACTTATTGAAAGGTGATAAAATTAATTAAAATTCACTTTCATCATATATTAATATTTTAGTATTTTAGACAAATACTAAACAAATATTTAATAACAATTTGTGATATTTAAGTAATAATTCCTAAAAGAATTATTAAATCAATAAAAGCCAAATAAAAGGAAAATGAAATAAAAGAATAATATATTCTATTATAAATATTAAAAATTAATATTTATATCTCCTTTATTATTTAAAAATAATTTTTATAATAATGGGGAAAATACATATCAAATTAAATGATGCATTACATTACTTGCATAATCATTTTGCTTCTTTAAATATTGTCCTTACCGGGCAATAATGATGTTTTTGTAGACATAGAAGCTATAGGTCCAGTGCAAGCATCAGACTTCACTACCTTGCCTTCACAAGGCAAGTACATCACTTGCTCATGTCATTTGAAGAGTCTTTATCAAAGTAATTGCAAATTGTGTGTTATCATATATACTATAAAAGAAAGAAAATATTATTTTCACAAATAAAGAAATCATAGATATCATCCTAAGTGATGATATAATTGAGCAATAGAACTTAGGGTTCTATTTGCAACAATGATAATCAATTAGGGACTTAATAACCCCTGACATCAGTGATTCTAGCGCCGTATATTACGCGTTGGCCATGAGATTTGGAATGGGACAGAAAAGTCAGCTGTATATTCTTCCTCTCGCATGAAGCCGGATGTGCAGGTCGTGGCTATTATCCTCGTAGTGTGCATATTAATTGGTAATTCGTAGAGGATATGCAGCATATGGGTGGGAACCCTCATCGTCCCACGATAGTTCTGGCATCTAACGGTTTGTACAAACCATTGTCGTAATTCATTATGTGGGCATGGTGTACACCAAGGAGGCAGCGAGGTCGCGAAGGGGGCAGTGATTGGCTTGGACCAACTACTGGGCCCCACATCATGGAATTGTGGACGGGAAAGTACGCTCGGTTGTCCAATAAGGAGTTGATCTCTCATGGGTAAATTAATGCACCTCTGCAGAGTGTAAGAATTGTAACTTGTTACTCCTTGTTCCGGGAAGGAGCTACGAACGCGGTAGGAAAGGAACTCCATGAAAGTTCTGGTCAACCTGTGAAGGATAATGGTCATAGATTTTCATAATAAATTCAATCTTTGAAGAAAGATTTACAAAAATTGCATAGTGCCAATATAATCCGAGGTGGTAGTTAGAGCATCAAACTTCCCACCTTGCATATAATGAACTTGTTGGGTAACGTTGTTACTCATCATTTCCTTTGACCCCTTGTTTAGACTTTGAGGATCCCAAAGACGTGCCAATGTATGCAGCCGAATGTCAAGAAGATGTGTTCTACGAGGAGCCTGACCTGTTAGGAGGTGTTGGAGGAGTGGACTACGAAATCCTCTATGGTGTCGACGATAACAAATCCAACTAAGTAGCCTAGTTAGTAGTAACCGACGGAGCCAAGCAGCATGAACTCTATAGAATAAGCTGTTGAGCTCAACTCCTATTCAGAGTTGCTACTTTTAAATTCCGCTGAAACACTTTATATTTTGGTTTGTAAGTTGAACCTTTTGAAGTCTTGAACTTCTAGTATTGTAATAATAATAACATGTGAATGTTTGTAATATGGACCCACAATGTTTTTGTTGTACCACTCTGAGGGATGTGATATTTACGGAACGGTGTTCTATGAGTGTCATGTCAACGACTATAGTGTACTACACATGCAGTGGTATGCTGGGTCACCGCACTTTTTCGATTATTCGATAGGCCGGTAGCATCGAATGCAGGTTCTACCACCATGTGCTGCTGAGATGGGCCGGTAGTACCTTGCTGGCTAAGTGCGTTAATTTGATCTTGTTGTTGCTTTATTCGTTCTTCAATTATATGCATTCGCTCTTTCTGAATATCTGCTTCAACTTCCGCCTTGTCCTTTCTCCTATTACGGCTTCTATCGGGATATTTCTTCCTCTCTTCGGGAAACCCAGTGCTCCATGGTTTGGAGCCTATTGTGCCTCGTGTTCGTCCATCATGTTCCTTATTTCCAAGGGCGAGTGTGAGCTCATCATTCTCTCTATCGGGAATGAAGTCCCCATCTTTAACAGCCTTTACTGCGTTTCTCATCTTATCGATTGGCAAGGGATCTTCTTTATGTCATATGTTATATATACGCTTCCCTTCCGAGTCCAACGTGCCCCCATGCCCGTAAAACCAATTCTTTGCACGTTCGATCCAACCGTCTGTCTTTGGGATGATCTTTTTAGCACACAGTTCATCCTGAAGTTTCGTCTACTTAGGAATGCCAGCCCTGTAGACACCTTGCCCCATAGTATGGTGATACTTCTTGTTAGCAGCATTCAGCTTATTCGCTGCAGACATTTTCTAAGCTTTTTCTGATGTCTTGTAATTCACAAACTCATCCCAGAATGGTTTTATCTTCTGAAACTGAATCTTCTCGAAATCCACAGTCTTCTCTTTCACGACATAGTCAAGGTGCAATCTTTTCTTCCAGTTGGTGAAACACTGGGCCATCTTCTTCATAGCCCACTCCCTGACCTTCATCTCCATGGATTTCGCATGTTCTAAGGCGTCCTCAACTGGATCCTCCGCATTTGGATCCAGCTCTATCTTCGGTAGTTTGAAATTAATCATGAGCCTCTTCCACAGTAAATCTTTGGCCATGTAGGGAGATATAAACATGTTCCCTCTTCTTCCGCATCAGCAGGCATATTCCAATTTTGAATGGTGATCAGGACGAAGTCCCTAACGATTACTCCGCATTGTGCCACAAATTTGTTTGCGACAACAACAGGAGCCATCGGTTTGTCGTCTTCACCGATATCTTCGATCCTGAACCTCTCATGGTATTCCAACTTTTTGGTTGGGCCTTGTCCGCTCTTTTTAGTAGATTTGTTCGATCTAGAGGGATAAAAGAAGAAAGATCATCGTTACTATTTTTATATAGACAACAAATGATTAATTAATGAATTAATTATATTACATGCACCTCGCCGGAGCGGTCGTCTTCTCGATCATACAAGGCATCGCCTTCTCCCTCGCGGAAGGCATCACCTTCAACCTCAAACAAGTCGTCTCTTCCGACAAAAAGAGGATCAACCTCACCGGAGTTGTCCAGAAACGTCGATACATCTAAAGTTTCTTCCCCGCGGATCACACCTTGGATCAACTCTTCCTTTTCTTCGTCTCTGTCGTGTGGATCCATATTTTCTGCATAGGTGGAAAAACAGATAAGTCAAAGCGGCTAAGGGAGAATGTTAGGTAGGGTGTTGAGAGATATAAACCCTAATTCGGACAAACCCTAATATATACATACACAATAATAAAAATGAATTTAAAATATCAGAAACCCTAATTTGGAGAAACCCTCGGGCTCGGATCCTATCGCAAAAAACCAATACCGGAAAGAAAGGCGGCAATCAATACATGGCATAATACAATGCACAATCAATATGTATGACATGTAAGATTTAGAGATCCTACACTAGCCCTAGGTGCAACATCGATTTAAAAGGTTTCGGGATGCCCTAGCAAGGACACACCGGCGAACCCACATGTACATAAGGGGTGTCGATGTTTCTTTACCTAATCTAGGGTTTTTAAGTTGCTTGAAAATGTATTATGATTTCTTAGACATATAGCTCTTAATTTTCTGAACATTTTGATATATTATTTGTATTTTTCTGACTAATAAATCATTAGTTATTGAATTTACAAGTTTATATCAATTTCTAAAATTATTGAACCATTTTAAAACAGTTACTGCGTAACTTTACATCAGCATAGGGGGGTATTTTTCAACGGGTCTGGGGCTACCCACAGTGACTGACCAGTGGGGCCGAAGACACACGCGAACCCACCAGTCAGGACGACGCCAGCGTCACGTCATCACAACGGCTAGCGTCGGATGGCCACCGGCGACGGCGAAGGAGGGCGCGTGGGGCGATAAGATATAGCCTACTCGAATGAGGCGAGCAAGGCAAGCCTACTGGTGGCAGCACCGCTATGTTTTGGTCGCCGGAGCAAGGAGAACGGCGGCGCACGGCGGCAGAACGCACGGGTCGACGGCGAGCAACGACTACAGAGGGAGAGGGGGTCGAGGGAGAGGTCCTAGGGGACCAGCAGCTCACCGCGGATCGGACGAAGGGCTCGGGGAGGCCGCGCGAGGTCTAGATCAATGGCGATGTCGACGGCGGCGGTCGTCGGTGACGACGAAGATGGCAACGATTGCAGATTCCCCTCTTCGATTCCTTTTGCGGGGAGATAGAGGGCAACGAGGTGGAGCTCATGGCAGGGTCAGCAAGACGGAGCTCAGGCAGCATGCCGGCGTCGTGGGGCGGCATCGCGTCGATGAAGCAGAGAAGTGAGATGGGGAAGAAGAAGAACAGGCGCGTAAGTTATAAAGGAAGGGCCTTTAGTCCCAGTTGGTGGCGCCAACCGGGACTAAAGGGTCATACGTCCCGGTTGGAGCCACCAACCGGGACGTATACTCCACTTTTTTTTCATCATCCCAAGGGGCGCGCAGGTGTCTTTAATCCCGGTTGGCGGCTCCAACCGGGACGTATGACCCTATTTTCAAAAAACTTAAGGAATTTTCTCTCAATTCCTGCCTTATTTTTTATTTTAGGGTTTAAATTTGTAATATTTTCTAAATGATAATTACTTTGGAATTTAGAAAAACTTTAAAAATAAAAAGTGTTTGAATTTGAATAACTAATTCAAAACCATTTTCTATTTTTAAAAATAATTAATATAACCATTTAAACTATGAACCATTTAAAATTAAAAATGAATTAACTTATATTTTTGAATATTAATTTGGAATTTAGAAAAACTTTAAACATAAAAAGTGTTTGGATTTGAATAAATAATTCAAAACCATTTTCTGTTTTTAAAAATAATTAATGTAACCATTTAAAATTAAAAATGAATTAACTTATATTTTTTGAATATTAATTTGGAATTTAGAAAAACTTTAAACATAAAAAGTGTTTGGATTTAATAACTAATTCAAAACCATTTTATGTTTTTAAAAATAATTAATGTAACCATTTAAAATTAAAAATGAATTAACTTATATTTTTTGAATATTAATTTGGAATTTAGAAAAACTTTAAACATAAAAAGTGTTTGGATTTGAATAACTAATTCAAAACTTCCTCCTGCAAAATTGTTCTCCATACCAATGTCCACATGCATGCATGTGATTTGAATATGGGCACATCATCACAAACTATGTCGTGATTCAGCACATAACATCGGTCATTTGGACCGAAAGCCATGAAACCTCGAACTTGATAGGTTATTTTGTGAAGGTTTTTTTGAGACATGATCAATATACCAAGTCTGGTATTTTTCCTTGCAAATATGTCACCTAATATGACACCACGCGAAGAATTTACATAGTTCGGACTTTTTTTGAATTTCTTATGCCCGTTTTGAATTTTTAAATTTCTAACTATGGTCGAACCAGCGTGCATGAATATAGGGGACGAGCATCGTTAGAACTTGCATTGGATCTCTGAAGAAACCACATATTGCGAGTCTAAAAATGATTTTTTCAAAAAATCACGGGCGTTATATCATGTACCTGTAGTACAAACCGGACCCACTTCCTACCGATTTGGCAGACATTTGTCTTTTTACCCTGGATGGAAGAAAAGGTTTGAGATGTCCTGGTTGGGAGATAGTCCATGTAAGGTGGTCTAGTATTTTAGAAAAATGGGACGGTAGCATTCTGAAACAGCATTTTGGTGGTTACTTCATAAAACGACCCGTTTTTTGCGGTCGGAAAATGAAAATGGCTTTTCCGTGAGACGAAAAGGAAAACTTCCTCCTGCAACATTGTTCTCCATACCAATGTCCACATGCATGCATAATATGGGCACAATATCACAAACTATGCCGTGATTCTGCACATAACATCGGTCATTTGGACCAAAAGCCATGAAACCTCGAACATGATAGGTCATTTTGTGAAGGTTTTTTCGAGACATTATCAATATACCAAGTCTGGTATTTTTCCTTGCAACTATGTCCCATAATATGACACCACTCGAAGGATTTACATTGTTCGGACTTTTTTTGAATTTCTTATGCTTGTTTTGAATTTTTTGAATTTCTAACTATGGTCGAACCAGCGTGCATGAAGATAGGGGAGGAGCATCGTTAGAACTTGCATTGGATCTCTAAAGAAACCACATATTGCGAGTCTAAAAATGATTTTTTCAAAAAATCACAGGCGTTAGATCATGTACCTGTAGTACAAAACATACCCACTTCTTACCGATTCGGCAGACATTCGTCCTTTTTACCGGGATGGACGAAAAGGTCTGAGATGTCCCAGTTGGGAGATAGTCCATGTAAGGTGGTCTGGTATTTAAAAAAACGTCTTTTCCGTACGACGAAAAGGAAAACTTCCTCCTGGAACATTGTTCTCCATACCAATGTCTACATGCATGCATAATATGGGCACAGCATCACAAACTATGTCGTGATTCATCACATAATATCGGTCATTTGGACCGAAAGCCATGAAACCTCGAACTTGATAGGTCATTTTGTGAAGGTATTTTCGAGACATGATCAATATACCAAGTCTGGTATTTTTCCTTGCAACTATGTCACATAATATGACACCACTCAAAGGATTTACATTGTTCGGACTTTTTTTGAATTTCTTATGCTCGTTTTGAATTTTTTGAATTTCTAACTATGGTCGAACCAGCGTGCATGAAGATAGGGGACGAGCATCGTTAGAACTTGCATTGGATCTCTGAAGAAACCACATATTGCGAGTCTAAAAATGATTTTTTCAAAAAATCACGAGCGTTATATCATGTACCTGTAGTACAAACCGGACCCACTTCCTACCGATTTGGCAGACATTTGTCTTTTTACCCTGGATGGAAGAAAAGGTTTGAGATGTCCTGGTTGGGAGATAGTCCATGTAAGGTGGTCTAGTATTTTAGAAAAATGGGACGGTAGCATTCTGAAACAGCATTTTGGTGGTTACTTCATAAAACGACCCGTTTTTTGCGGTCGGAAAATGAAAACGGCTTTTCCGTGAGACGAAAAGGAAAACTTCCTCCTGCAACATTGTTCTCCATACCAATGTCCACATGCATGCATAATATGGGCACAGCATCACAAACTATGCCGTGATTCTGCACATAACATCGGTCATTTGGACCAAAAGCCATGAAACCTCGAACATGATAGGTCATTTTGTGAAGGTTTTTTCGAGACATTATCAATATACCAAGTCTGGTATTTTTCCTTGCAACTATGTCACATAATATGACACCACTCGAAGGATTTACATTGTTCGGACTTTTTTTGAATTTCTTATGCTTGTTTTGATTTTTTTGAATTTCTAACTATGGTCGAACCAGCGTGCATGAAGATAGGGGACGAGCATCGTTAGAACTTGCATTGGATCTCTAAAGAAACCACATATTGCGAGTCTAAAAATGATTTTTTCAAAAAATCACAGGCGTTAGATCATGTACCTGTAGTACAAAACAGACCCACTTCTTACCGATTCGGCAGACATTCGTCCTTTTTACCCGGGATGGACGAAAAGGTTTGAGATGTCCCAGTTGGGAGATAGTCCATGTAAGGTGGTCTGGTATTTAAAAAAAACGTCTTTTCCGTACGACGAAAAGGAAAACTTCCTCCTGCAACATTGTTCTCCATACCAATGTCTACATGCATGCATAATATGGGAACAGCATCACAAACTATGTCGTGATTCATCACATAATATCGGTCATTTGGACCGAAAGCCATGAAACCTCGAACTTGATAGGTCATTTTGTGAAGGTATTTTCGAGACGTGATCAATATACCAACTCTGGTATTTTTCCTTGCAACTATGTCACATAATATGACACCACTCAAAGGATTTACATTGTTCGGACTTTTTTTGAATTTCTTATGCTCGTTTTGAATTTTTTGAATTTATAACTATGGTCGAACCAGCGTGCATGAAGATAGGGGACAAGCATCGTTAGAACTTGCATTGGATCTCTGAAGAAACCACATATTGCGAGTCTAAAAATGATTTTTTTTCAAAAAAT
Organism: Avena atlantica; assembly: GCA_910589765.1. NCBI lineage: Eukaryota > Viridiplantae > Streptophyta > Magnoliopsida > Poales > Poaceae > Avena > Avena atlantica. Next base: position 35,390,436 of record OU342739.1, read on the forward strand.
CACGGGCGTTATATCATGTACCTGTAGTACAAACCGGACCCACTTCCTACCGATTTGGCAGACATTTGTCTTTTTACCCTGGATGGAAGAAAAGGTTTGAGATGTCCTGGTTGGGAGATAGTCCATGTAAGGTGGTCTAGTATTTTAGAAAAATGGGACGGTAGCATTCTGAAACAGCATTTTGGTGGTTACTTCATAAAACGACCCGTTTTTTGCGGTCGGAAAATGAAAATGGCTTTTCCGTGAGACGAAAAGGAAAACTTCCTCCTGCAACATTGTTCTCCATACCAATGTCCACATGCATGCATAATATGGGCACAGCATCACAAACTATGCCGTGATTCTGCACATAACATCGGTCATTTGGACCAAAAGCCATGAAACCTCGAACATGATAGGTCATTTTGTGAAGGTTTTTTCGAGACATTATCAATATACCAAGTCTGGTATTTTTCCTTGCAACTATGTCACATGATATGACACCACTCGAAGGATTTACATTGTTCGGACTTTTTTTGAATTTCTTATGCTTGTTTTGAATTTTTTGAATTTCTAACTATGGTCGAACCAGCGTGCATGAAGATAGGGGACGAGCATCGTTAGAACTTGCATTGGATCTCTAAAGAAACCACATATTGCGAGTCTAAAAATGATTTTTTCAAAAAATCACAGGCGTTAGATCATGTACCTGTAGTACAAAACAGACCCACTTCTTACCGATTCGGCAGACATTCGTCCTTTTTACCCGGGATGGACGAAAAGGTTTGAGATGTCCCAGTTGGGAGATAGTCCATGTAAGGTGGTCTGGTATTTTAAAAAATGGCTTTTCCGTGCGACGAAAAGGAAAACTTTCTCCTCCAACATTGTTCTCCATACCAATGTCTACATGCATGTATAATATGGGCACAGCACCACAAACTATGTCGTGATTTAGCACATAACATCGGTCATTTGGTCCAAAAGACATGAAACCTCGAACTTGATAGGTCATTTTGTGAAGGTTTTTTCGAGACGTGATCAATAAACCAAGTCTGGTATTTTTCCTTGCAACTATGTCATTTAATATGACAGCACGCGAAGGATTTACATTGTTCGGACTTTTTTTGAATTTCTTATGCCCGTTTTGAATTTTTTGAATTTCTAACTATGGTCAAACCACCATGCATGAAGATAGGGGACGAGCATCGTTAGAACTTGCATTCGATCTCTGAAGAGACCACATATTGCGAGTCTAAACATGATTTTTTCAAAAAATCACGGGCGTTAGATCATGTACCTGTAGTACAAACCGGACCCACTTCCTACCGGTTTGACAGACATTTGTCTTTTTACCCTGGATGGAAGAAAAGGTTTGAGATGTCCTGGTTGGAAGATAGTCCATGTAAGGTGGTCTAGTATTTTAGAAAAATGGGACGGTAGCATTCTGAAACAGCATTTTGGTGGTTATTTCACAAAACGACCCATTTTTGCGGTCGGAAAATGAAAAATGGCTTTTCCGTAAGACGAAAAGGAAAACTTCCTCCTGCAACATTGTTCTCCATACCAATTTCCACATGCATGCATAATATGGGAACATCATCACAAACTATGCCGTGATTCAGCACATAACATCGGTCATTTGGACCGAAAGCCATGAAACCTCGAACATGATAGGTCATTTTGTGAAGGTTTTTTCGAGACATTATCAATATACCAAGTCTGGTATTTTTCCTTGCAACTATGTCACATAATATGACACCACGCTAAGGATTTACATTGTTCGGAGTTTTTTGAATTTCTTATGGCGTTTGAAATTGTTTGAATTTCTAACTATTGTCGAACCGACGTGCATGAAGATAGGGGACGAGCATTGTTAGAACTTGCATTAGATCTCTGAAGAAACCACATATTGCGAGTCTAAAAATTATTTTTCAAAAAATCAGGGGCGTTAGATCATGTACCTGTAGTACAAACCGGACCCACTTCCTACCGATTCGGCAGACATTTGTCATTTTTACCCAGGATGGACAAAAAGGTTTGAGATGTCCCGGTTTGGAGATAGTCCATGTAAGGTGGTCTAGTATTTTAGAAAAATGGGATGGTAGCATTCTGAAATAGCATTTTGATGGTTACTTCATAAAACGACCCGTTTTTTGTGCTCGGAAAATGGAAAATGGCTCTTCCGTGCGACGAAAAGGAAAACTTCCTCCTGCAACATTGTTCTCTATACCAATGTCCACATGCATGCATAATATGGGAATAGCATCCCAAATATGCCGTGATTCAGCACATAACATCGGTCATTTGGACCGAAAGCCATGAAATCTCGAACATGATAGATCATTTTGTGAAGGTTTTTTCGAGACATGATCAATATACCAAGTCTTGTATTTTTCCTTGCAACTATGTCACATAATATGACATCATGCGAAGGATTTACATTGTTCGGACTTTTTTTGAATTTCTTATGCCCGTTTGAAATTTTTTGAATTTCTAACTATGGTCGAACCGGCGTGCATGAAGATAGGGGACGAGCATAGTTAGAAATTGCATTAGATCTCTGAAGAAACCACATATTGCGAGTCTAAAATTTATTTTTCAAAAAATCACGGGCGTTAGATCATGTATCTGTAGTACAAACCGAACCCACTTCCTACCGATTCGGCAGACATTTGTCCTTTTTACCCGGGATGGACGAAAAGGTTTGAGATGTCCCGGTTTGGAGATAGTCCATGTAAGGTGGTCTAGTATTTTAGAAAAATGGGATGGTAGCATTCTGAAACAGCATTTTGATGGTTACTTCATAAAACGACCCGTTTTTTGCGCTCGGAAAATGGAAAATGGCTTTTCCATGCGACGAAAAGGAAAACTTCCTCCTGCAACATTGTTCTCCATACCAATGTCCACATGCATGCATAATATGGGAATAGCATCCCAAATATGCCGTGATTCAGCACATAACATCGGTCATTTGGACCGAAAGCCATGAAACCTCGAACATGATAGATCATTTTGTGAAGGTTTTTTCGAGACATTATCAATATACCAAGTCTTGTATTTTTCCTTGCAACTATGTCACATAATATGACATCACGCGAAGGATTTACATTGTTCGGACTTTTTTTGAATTTCTTATGCCCGTTTGAATTTTTTTGAATTTCTAACTATGGTCGAACCGGCGTGCATGAAGATAGGGGACGAGCATAGTTAGAACTTGCATTAGATCTCTGAAGAAACCACATATTGCGAGTCTAAAAATTATTTTTCAAAAAATCACGGGCGTTAGATCATGTACCTGTAGTACAAACCGGACCCACTTCCTACCAATTCGGCAGACATTTGTCATTTTTACCCAGGATGGACAAAAAGGTTTGAGATGTCCCGGTTTGGAGATAGTCCATGTAAGGTGGTCTAGTATTTTAGAAAAATGGGATGGTAGCATTCTGAAACAGCATTTTGATGGTTACTTCATAAAATGACCCGTTTTTTGCGCTCGGAAAATAGAAAATGGCTCTTCCGTGCGACGAAAAGGAAAACTTCCTCCTGCAACATTGTTCTCCATACCAATGTCCACATGCATGCATAATATGGGAATAGCATCCCAAATATGCCGTGATTCAGCACATAACATCGGTCATTTGGACCAAAAGCCATGAAACCTCGAACATGATAGGTCATTTTGTGAAGGTTTTTTCGAGACATGATCAATATACCAAGTCTGGTATTTTTTCCTTGCAACTATGTCACATAATATGACATCATGCGAAGGATTTACATTGTTCGGACTTTTTTTGAATTTCTTATGCCCGTTTGAAATTTTTTGAATTTCTAACTATGGTCGAACCGGCGTGCATGAAGATAGGGGACGAGCATAGTTAGAACTTGCATTAGATCTCTGAAGAAACCACATATTGCGAGTCTAAAATGATTTTTTCAAAAAATCACGGGCGTTAGATCATGTACCTGTAGTACAAAACAGACCCACTTCCTACCGATTCGGCGGATATTTGTCCTTTTTACCCGGGATGGACGAAAAGGTTTGAGATGTCCCAGTTGGGAGATAGTCCATGTAAGGTGGTCTGGTATTTTAAAAAAATGCCTTTTCCGTGCGACGAAAAGGAAAACTTTCTCCTGCAACATTGTTCTCCATACCAATGTTTACATGCATGTATAATATGGGCACAGCACCACAAACTATGTCGTGATTTAGCACATAACATCGGTCATTTGGACCAAAAGCCATGAAACCTCGAACTTGATAGGTCATTTTGTGAAGGTTTTTTCGAGACGTGATCAATAAACCAAGTCTGGTATTTTTCCTTGCAACTATGTCATTTAATATGACAGCACGCGAAGGATTTACATTGTTCGGACTTTTTTTGAATTTCTTATGCCCGTTTTGAATTTTTTGAATTTCTAACTATGGTCGAACCACCATGCATGAAGATAGGGGACGAGCATCGTTAGAACTTGCATTGGATCTCTGAAGAAACCACATATTGCGAGTCTAAACATGATTTTTTCAAAAAATCACGGGCGTTAGATCATGTACCTGTAGTACAAACCGGACCCACTTCCTACCGGTTTGACAGACATTTGTCTTTTTACCCTGGATGGAAGAAAAGGTTTGAGATGTCCTGGTTGTAAGATAGTCCATGTAAGGTGGTCTAGTATTTTAGAAAAATGGGACGGTAGCATTCTGAAACAGCATTTTGGTGGTTATTTCACAAAACGACCCGTTTTTTGCGGTCGGAAAATGAAAAATGGCTTTTCCGTGAGACGAAAAGGAAAACTTCCTCCTGCAACATTGTTCTCCATACCAATTTCCACATGCATGCATAATATGGGAACATCATCACAAACTATGCCGTGATTCAGCACATAACATCGGTCATTTGGACCGAAAGCCATGAAACCTCTAACATGATAGGTCATTTTGTGAAGGTTTTTTCGAGACATTATCAATATACCAAGTCTGGTATTTTTCCTTGCAACTATGTCACATAATATGACACCACGCTAAGGATTTACATTGTTCGGAGTTTTTTGAATTTCTTATGGCGTTTGAAATTTTTTGAATTTCTAACTATGGTCGAACCGACGTGCATGAAGATAGGGGACGAGCATAGTTAGAACTTGCATTAGATCTCTGAAGAAACCACATATTGCGAGTCTAAAAATTATTTTTCAAAAAATCACGGGCGTTAGATCATGTACCTGTAGTAAAAACCGGACCCACTTCCTACCGATTCGGCAAACATTTGTCATTTTTACCCAGGATGGACAAAAAGGTTTGAGATGTCCCGGTTTGGAGATAGTCCATGTAAGGTGGTCTAGTATTTTAGAAAAATGGGATGGTAGCATTCTGAAATAGCATTTTGATGGTTACTTCATAAAACGACCCGTTTTTTGTGCTCGGAAAATGGAAAATGGCTCTTCCGTGCGACGAAAAGGAAAACTTCCTCCTGCAACATTGTTCTCCATACCAATGTCCACATGCATGCATAATATGGGAATAGCATCCCAAATATGCCGTGATTCAGCACATAACATCGGTCATTTGGACCGAAAGCCATGAAACCTCGAACTTGATAGATCATTTTGTGAAGGTTTTTTCGAGACATGATCAATATACCAAGTCTTGTATTTTTCCTTGCAACTATGTCACATAATATGACATCATGCGAAGGATTTACATTGTTCGGACTTTTTTTGAATTTCTTATGCCCGTTTGAAATTTTTTGAATTTCTAACTATGGTCGAACCGGCGTGCATGAAGATAGGGGACGAGCATAGTTCGAACTTGCATTAGATCTCTGAAGAAACCACATATTGCGAGTCTAAAATTTATTTTTCAAAAAATCACGGGCGTTAGATCATGTACCTGTAGTACAAACCGGACCCACTTCCTACCGATTCGGCAGACATTTGTCCTTTTTACCCGGGATGGACGAAAAGGTTTGAGATGTCCCGGTTTGGAGATAATCCAAGTAAGGTGGTATAGTATTTTTAGAAAAATGGGACGGTAGCATTCTGAAACAGCATTTTGATGGTTACTTCACAAAACGACCCGTTTTTTGCGCTCGGAAAATGGAAAATGGCTTTTCCATGCGACGAAAAGAAAAACTTCCTCCTGCAACATTGTTCTCCATACCAATGTCCACATGCATGCATAATATGGGAACAGCATCACAAACTATGCCGTGATTCTGCACATAACATCGGTCATTTGGACCGAAAGCCATGAAACCTCGAACATGATAGATCATTTTGTGAAGGTTTTTTCGAGACATTATCAATATACCAAGTCTGGTATTTTTCCTTTCAACTATGTCACATAATATGACATCACGCGAAGGATTTACATTGTTCGTACTTTTTTTGAATTTCTTATGCCCGTTTGAAATTTTTTGAATTTCTAACTATGGTCGAACCGGCGTGCATGAAGATAGGGGACGAGCATAGTTAGAACTTGCATTATATCTCTGAAGAAACCACATATTGCGAGTCTAAAAATTATTTTTCAAAAAATCACGGGCGTTAGATCATGTACCTGTAGTACAAACCGGACCCACTTCCTACCAATTCGGCAGACATTTGTCATTTTTACCCAGGATGGACAAAAAGGTTTGAGATGTCCCGGTTTGGAGATAGTCCATGTAAGGTGGTCTAGTATTTTAGAAAAATGGGATGGTAGCATTCTGAAACAGCATTTTGATGGTTACTTCATAAAACGACCCGTTTTTTGCGCTCGGAAAATAGAAAATGGCTCTTCCGTGCGACGAAAAGGAAAACTTCCTCCTGCAACATTGTTCTCCATACCAATGTCCACATGCATGCATAATATGGGAATAGCATCCCAAATATGCCGTGATTCAGCACATAACATCGGTCATTGGACCGAAAGCCATGAAACCTCGAACATGATAGGTCATTTTGTGAAGGTTTTTTCGAGACATGATCAATATACCAAGTCTGGTATTTTTTCCTTGCAACTATGTCACATAATATGACATCATGCGAAGGATTTACATTGTTCGGACTTTTTTTGAATTTCTTATGCCCGTTTGAATTTTTTTGAATTTCTAACTATGGTCGAACCGGCGTGCATGAAGATAGGGGACGAGCATAGTTAGAACTTGCATTAGATCTCTGAAGAAACCACATATTGCGAGTCTAAAATGATTTTTTCAAAAAATCACGGGCGTTAGATCATGTACCTGTAGTACAAACCAGACCCACTTCCTACCGATTCGGCGGATATTTGTCCTTTTTACCCGGGATGGACGAAAAGGTTTGAGATGTCCCAGTTGGGAGATAGTCCATGTAAGGTGGTCTGGTATTTTAAAAAAATGGCTTTTCCGTGCGACGAAAAGGAAAACTTTCTCCTGCAACATTGTTCTCCATACCAATGTTTACATGCATGTATAATATGGGCACAGCACCACAAACTATGTCGTGATTTAGCACATAACATCGGTCATTTGGACCAAAAGCCATGAAACCTCGAACTTGATAGGTCATTTTGTGAAGGTTTTTTCGAGACGTGATAAATAAACCAAGTCTGGTATTTTTCCTTGCAACTATGTCATTTAATATGATAGCACGCGAAGGATTTACATTGTTCGGACTTTTTTTGAATTTCTTATGCCCGTTTTGAATTTTTTGAATTTCTAACTATGGTCGAACCACCATGCATGAAGATAGGGGACGAGCATCGTTAGAACTTGCATTGGATCTCTGAAGAAACCACATATTGCGAGTCTAAACATGATTTTTTCAAAAAATCACGGGCGTTAGATCATGTACCTGTAGTACAAACCGGACCCACTTCCTACCGGTTTGACAGACATTTGTCTTTTTACCCTGGATGGAAGAAAAGGTTTGAGATGTCCTGGTTGTAAGATAGTCCATGTAAGGTGGTCTAGTATTTTAGAAAAATGGGACGGTAGCATTCTGAAACAGCATTTTGGTGGTTATTTCACAAAACGACCCGTTTTTTGCGGTCGGAAAATGAAAAATGGCTTTTCCGTGAGACGAAAAGGAAAACTTCCTCCTGCAACATTGTTCTCCATACCAATTTCCACATGCATGCATAATATGGGAACATCATCACAAACTATGCCGTGATTCAGCACATAACATCGGTCATTTGGACCGAAAGCCATGAAACCTCGAACATGATAGGTCATTTTGTGAAGGTTTTTTCGAGACATTATCAATATACCAAGTCTGGTATTTTTCCTTGCAACTATGTCACATAATATGACATCACGCTAAGGATTTACATTGTTCGGAGTTTTTTGAATTTCTTATGGCGTTTGAAATTTTTTGAATTTCTAACTATGGTCGAACCGACGTGCATGAAGATAGGGGACGAGCATAGTTAGAACTTTCATTAGATCTCTGAAGAAACCACATATTGCGAGTCTAAAAATTATTTTTCAAAAAATCACGGGCGTTAGATCATGTACCTGTAGTAAAAACCGGACCCACTTCCTACCGATTCGGCAGACATTTGTCATTTTTACCCAGGATGGACAAAAAGGTTTGAGATGTCCCGGTTTGGAGATAGTCCATGTAAGGTGGTCTAGTATTTTAGAAAAATGGGATGGTAGCATTCTGAAATAGTATTTTGATGGTTAATTCATAAAACGACCCGTTTTTTGTGCTCGGAAAATGGAAAATGGCTCTTCCGTGCGACGAAAAGGAAAACTTCCTCCTGCAACATTGTTCTCCATACCAATGTCCACATGCATGCATAATATGGGAATAGCATCCCAAATATGTCGTGATTCAGCACATAACATCGGTCATTTGGACCGAAAGCCATGAAACCTCGAACATGATAGGTCATTTTGTGAAGGTTTTTTCGAGACATGATCAATATACCAAGTCTGGTATTTTTTCCTTGCAACTATGTCACATAATATGACATCATGCGGAGGATTTACATTGTTCGGACTTTTTTTGAATTTCTTATGCCCGTTTGAAATTTTTTGAATTTCTAACTATGGTCGAACCGGCGTGCATGAAGATAGGGGACGAGCATAGTTAGAACTTGCATTAGATCTCTGAAGAAACCACATATTGCGAGTCTAAAATTTATTTTTCAAAAAATCACGGGCGTTAGATCATGTACCTGTAGTACAAACCGGACCCACTTCCTACCGATTCGGCAGACATTTGTCCTTTTTACCCGGGATGGACGAAAAGGTTTGAGATGTCCCGGTTTGGAGATAATCCAAGTAAGGTGGTATAGTATTTTTAGAAAAATGGGACGGTAGCATTCTGAAACAACATTTTGATGGTTACTTCACAAAACGACCCGTTTTTTGCGCTCGGAAAATGGAAAATGGCTTTTCCGTGCGACGAAAAGAAAAACTTCCTCCTGCAACATTGTTCTCCATACCAATGTCCACATGCATGCATAATATGGGAACAACATCACAAACTATGCCGTGATTCTGCACATAACATCGGTCATTTGGACCGAAAGCCATGAAACCTCGAACATGATAGGTCATTTTGTGAAGGTTTTTTCGAGACATTATCAATATACCAAGTCTGGTATTTTTCCTTTCAACTATGTCACATAATATGACATCACGTGAAGGATTTACATTGTTCGTACTTTTTTTGAATTTCTTATGCCCGTTTGAAATTTTTTGAATTTCTAACTATGGTCGAACCGGCGTGCATGAAGATAGGGGACGAGCATAGTTAGAACTTGCATTAGATCTCTGAAGAAACCACATATTGCGAGTCTAAAAATTATTTTTCAAAAAATCACGGGCGTTAGATCATGTACCTGTAGTACAAACCGGACCCACTTCCTACCAATTCGGCAGACATTTGTCATTTTTACCCAGGATGGACAAAAAGGTTTGAGATGTCCCGGTTTGGAGATAGTCCATGTAAGGTGGTCTAGTATTTTAGAAAAATGGGATGGTAGCATTCTGAAACAGCATTTTGATGGTTACTTCATAAAACGACCCGTTTTTTGCGCTCGGAAAATAGAAAATGGCTCTTCCGTGCGACGAAAAGGAAAAATTCCTCTTGCAACATTGTTCTCCATACCAATGTCCACATGCATGCATAATATGGGAATAGCATCCCAAATATGTCGTGATTCAGCACATAACATCGGTCATTTGGACCGAAAGCCATGAAACCTCGAACATCATAGGTCATTTTGTGAAGGTTTTTTCGAGACATGATCAATATACCAAGTCTGGTATTTTTTCCTTGCAACTATGTCACATAATATGACATCATGCGGAGGATTTACATTGTTCGGACTTTTTTTGAATTTCTTATGCCCGTTTGAAATTTTTTGAATTTCTAACTATGGTCGAACCGGCGTGCATGAAGATAGGGGACGAGCATAGTTAGAACTTGCATTAGATCTCTGAAGAAACCACATATTGCGAGTCTAAAATGATTTTTTCAAAAAATCACGGGCGTTAGATCATGTACCTGTAGTACAAACCAGACCCACTTCCTACCGATTCGGCGGATATTTGTCCTTTTTACCTGGGATGGACGAAAAGGATTGAGATGTCCCAGTTGGGAGATAGTCAATGTAAGGTGGTCTGGTATTTTAAAAAAATGGCTTTTCCGTGCGACGAAAAGGAAAACTTTCTCCTGCAACATTGTTCTCCATACCAATGTTTACATGCATGTATAATATGGGCACAACACCACAAACTATGTCGTGATTTAGCACATAACATCGGTCATTTGGACCAAAAGCCATGAAACCTCGAACTTGATAGGTCATTTTGTGAAGGTTTTTTCGAGACGTGATCAATAAACCAAGTCTGGTATTTTTCCTTGCAACTATGTCATTTAATATGACAGCACGCGAAGGATTTACATTGTTCGAACTTTTTTTGAATTTCTTATGCCCGTTTTGAATTTTTTGAATTTCTAACTATGGTCGAATCACCATGCATGAAGATAGGGGACGAGCATCGTTAGAACTTGCATTGGATCTCTGAAGAAACCACATATTGCGAGTCTAAACATGATTTTTTCAAAAAATCACGGGCGTTAGATCATGTACCTGTAGTACAAACCGGACCCACTTCCTACCGGTTTGACAGACATTTTTTCTTTTTACCCTGGATGGAAGAAAAGGTTTGAGATGTCCTGGTTGTAAGATAGTCCATGTAAGGTGGTCTAGAATTTTAGAAAAATGGGACGGTAGCCTTGTGAAACAGCATTTTGGTGGTTATTTCACAAAACGACCCGTTTTTTGCGGTCGGAAAATGAAAAATGGCTTTTCCGTGAGACGAAAAGGAAAACTTCCTCCTGCAACATTGTTCTCCATACCAATTTCCACATGCATGCATAATATGGGAACATCATCACAAACTATGCCGTGATTCAGCTAATAACATCGGTCATTTGGACCGAAAGCCATGAAACCTCGAACATGATAGGTCATTTTGTGAAGGTTTTTTCGAGACATTATCAATATACCAAGTCTGGTATTTTTCCTTGCAACTATGTCACATAATATGACACCACGCTAAGGATTTACATTGTTCGGAGTTTTTTGAATTTCTTATAGCGTTTGAAATTTTTTGAATTTCTAACTATGGTCGAACCGGCGTGCATGAAGATAGGGGACGAGCATAGTTAGAACTTGCATTAGATCTCTGAAGAAACCACATATTGCGAGTCTAAAAATTATTTTTCAAAAAATCACGGGCGTTAGATCATGTACCTGTAGTACAAACCGGACCCACTTCCTACCGATTCGGCAGACATTTGTCATTTTTACCCAGGATGGACAAAAAGGTTTGAGATGTCCCGGTTTGGAGATAGTCCATGTAAGGTGGTCTAGTATTTTAGAAAAATGGGATGGTAGCATTTTGATGGTTACTTCATAAAACGACCCGTTTTTTGTGCTCGGAAAATGGAAAATGGCTCTTCCGTGCGACGAAAAGGAAAACTTCCTCCTGCAACATTGTTCTCTATACCAATGTCCACATGCATGCATAATATGGGAATAGCATCCCAAATATGCCGTGATTCAGCACATAACATCGGTCATTTGGACCGAAAGCCATGAAACCTCGAACATGATAGATCATTTTGTGAAGGTTTTTTCGACACATGATCAATATACCAAGTCTTGTATTTTTCCTTGCAACTATGTCACTTAATATGACATCATGCGAAGGATTTACATTGTTCGGACTTTTTTTGAATTTCTTATGCCCGTTTGAAATTTTTTGAATTTCTAACTATGGTCGAACCGGCGTGCATGAAGATAGGGGACGAGCATAGTTAGAAATTGCATTAGATCTCTGAAGAAACCACATATTGCGAGTCTAAAATTTATTTTTCAAAAAATCACGGGCGTTAGATCATGTACCTGTAGTACAAACCGAACCCACTTCCTACCGATTCGGCAGACATTTGTCCTTTTTACCCGGGATGGACGAAAAGGTTTGAGATGTCCCGGTTTGGAGATAGTCCATGTAAGGTGGTCTAGTATTTTAGAAAAATGGGATGGTAGCATTCTGAAACAGCATTTTGATGGTTACTTCATAAAACGACCCGTTTTTTGCGCTCGGAAAATGGAAAATGGCTTTTTCGTGCGAAGAAAAGGAAAACTTCCTCCTGCAACATTGTTCTCCATACCAATGTCCAAATGCATGCATAATATGGGAATAGCATCCCAAATATGCCGTGATTCTGCACATAACATCGGTCATTTGGACCGAAAGCCATGAAACCTCGAACATGATAGGTAATTTTGTGAAGGTTTTTTCGAGACATGATCAATATACCAAGTCTGGTATTTTTTCCTTGCAACTATGTCACATAATATGACATCATGCGAAGGATTTACATTGTTCGGACTTTTTTTGAATTTCTTATGCCCGTTTGAAATTTTTTGAATTTCTAACTATGGTCGAACCGGCGTGCATGAAGATAGGGGACGAGCATAGTTAGAACTTGCATTAGATCTCTGAAGAAACCACATATTGCGAGTCTAAAATTTATTTTCCAAAAAATCACGGGTGTTAGATCATGTACCTGTAGTACAAACCGGACCCACTTCCTACCGATTCGGCAGACATTTGTCCTTTTTACCCGGGATGGACGAAAAGGTTTGAGATGTCCCGGTTTGGAGATAATCCAAGTAAGGTGGTATAGTATTTTTAGAAAAATGGGACGGTAGCATTCTGAAAAAGCATTTTGATGGTTACTTCACAAAACGACCCGTTTTTTGCGCTCGGAAAATGGAAAATAGCTTTTCCGTGCGACGAAAAGGAAAACTTCCTCCTGCAACATTGTTCTCCATACCAATGTCCACATGCATGCATAATATGGGAACAGCATCACAAACTATGCCGTGATTCTGCACATAACATCGGTCATTTGGACCGAAAGCCATGAAACCTCGAACATGATAGGTCATTTTGTGAAGGTTTTTTCGAGACATGATCAATATACTAGGTCTGGTATTTTTCCTTTCAACTATGTCACATAATATGACATCATGCGAAGGATTTACATTGTTCGTACTTTTTTTGAATTTTTTATGCCCGTTTGAAATTTTTTGAATTTCTAACTATGGTCGAACCGGCGTGCATGAAGATAGGGGACGAGCATAGTTAGAAGTTGCATTAGATCTCTGAAGAAAACACATATTGCGAGTCTAAAAATTATTTTTCAAAAAATCACGGGCGTTAGATCATGTACCTGTAGTACAAACCGGACCCACTTCCTACCGATTCGGCAGACATTTGTCATTTTTACCCAGGATGGACAAAAAGGTTTGAGATGTCCCGGTTTGGAGATAGTCCATGTAAGGTGGTCTAGTATTTTAGAAAAATGGGATGGTAGCATTTTGATGGTTACTTCATAAAACGACCCGTTTTTTGCGCTCGGAAAATGGAAAATGGCTCTTCCGTGCGACGAAAAGGAAAACTTCCTCCTGCAACATTGTTCTCCATACCAATGTCCACATGCATGCATAATATGGGAATAGCATCCCAAATATGCCGTGATTCAGCACATAACATCGGTCATTTGGACCGAAAGCCATGAAACCTCGAACATGATAGGTCATTTTGTGAAGGTTTTTTCGAGACATGATCAATATACCAAGTCTGGTATTTTTCCTTGCAACTATGTCACATAATATGACATCATGCGAAGGATTTACATTGTTCGTACTTTTTTTGAATTTCTTATGCCCGTTTGAAATTTTTTCAATTTCTAACTATGGTCGAACCGGCGTGCATGAAGATAGGGGACGAGCATAGTTAGAACTTGCATTAGATCTCTGAAGAAACCACATATTGCGAGTATAAAATTTATTTTTCAAAAAATCACGGGCGTTAGATCATGTACCGGTAGTACAAACCGGACCCACTTCCTACCGATTCGGCAGACATTTGTCCTTTTTACCCGAGATGGACGAAAAGGTTTGAGATGTCCCGTTTTGGAGATAATCCAAGTAAGGTGGTATAGTATTTTTAGAAAAATGGGACGGTAGCATTCTGAAACAGCATTTTGATGGTTACTTCACAAAACGACCCGTTTTTTGCGCTCGGAAAATGGAAAATGGCTTTTCCGTGCGACGAAAAGGAAAACTTCCTTCTGCAACATTGTTCTCCATACCAATGTCCACATGCATGCATAATATGGGAACAGCATCACAAACTATGCCGTGATTCTGCACATAACATCGGTCATTTGGAGCGAAAGCCATGAAACCTCGAACATGATAGGTCATTTTGTGAAGGTTTTTTCGAGACATGATCAATATACCAAGTCTGGTATTTTTCCTTGCAACTATGTCACATAATATGACATCATGCGAAGGATTTACATTGTTCGTACTTTTTTTGAATTTCTTATGCCCGTTTGAAATTTTTTGAATTTCTAACTATGGTCGAACCGGCGTGCATGAAGATAGGGGACGAGCATAGTTAGAACTTGCATTAGATCTCTGAAGAAACCACATATTGCGAGTCTAAAATTTATTTTTCAAAAAATCACGGGAGTTAGATCATGTACCTGTAGTACAAACCGGACCCACTTCCTACCGATTCGGCAGACATTTGTCCTTTTTACCCGGGATGGACGAAAAGGTTTGAGATGTCCCGGTTTGGAGATAATCCAAGTAAGGTGGTATAGTATTTTTAGAAAAATGGGACGGTAGCATTCTGAAACAGTATTTTGATGGTTACTTCACAAAACGACCCGTTTTTTGCGCTCGGAAAATGGAAAATGGCTTTTCCGTGCGACGAAAAGGAAAACTTCCTCCTGCAACATTGTTCTCCATACCAATGTCCACATGCATGCATAATATGGGAACAGCATCACAAACTATGCCGTGATTCTGCACATAACATCGGTCATTTGGACCGAAAGCCATGAAACCTCGAACATGATAGGTCATTTTGTGAAGGTTTTTTCGAGACATGATCAATATACCAGGTCTGGTATTTTTCCTTTCAACTATGTCACATAATATGACATCATGCGAAGGATTTACATTGTTCATACTTTTTTTGAATTTCTTATGCCCGTTTGAAATTTTTTGAATTTCTAACTATGGTCGAACCGGCGTGCATGAAGATAGGGGACGAGCATAGTTAGAACTTGCATTAGATCTCTGAAGAAACCACATATTGCGAGTCTAAAAATTATTTTTCAAAAAATCACGGGCGTTAGATCATGTACCTGTAGTACAAACCGGACCCACTTCCTACCGATTCGGCAGACATTTGTCATTTTTACCCAGGATGGACAAAAAGGTTTGAGATGTCCCGGTTTGGAGATAGTCCATGTAAGGTGGTCTAGTATTTTATAAAAATGGGATGGTAGCATTCTGAAACAGCATTTTGATGGTTACTTCATAAAACGACCCGTTTTTTGCGCTCGGAAAATGGAAAATGGCTCTTCCGTGCGACGAAAAGGAAAACTTCCTCCTGCAACATTTTTCTCCATACCAATGTCCTCATGCATGCATAATATGGGAATAGCATCCCAAATATGCCGTGATTCAGCACATAACATCGGTCATTTGGACCGAAAGCCATGAAACCTCGAACATGATAGGTCATTTTGTGAAGGTTTTTTCGAGACATGATCAATATACCAAGTCTGGTATTTTTCCTTGCAACTATGTCACATAATATGACATCATGGGAAGGATTTACATTGTTCGTACTTTTTTTGAATTTCTTATGCCCGTTTGAAATTTTTTGAATTTCTAACTATGGCCGAATCGGCGTGCATGAAGATAGGGGACGAGCATAGTTAGAACTTGCATTAGATCTCTGAAGAAACCACATATTGCGAGTCTAAAAATGATTTTTTTCAAAAAATCACGGGCGTTAGATCATGTACCTATAGGACAAACTGGACCACTTCCTACCGATTCGGCAGACATTTGTCCTTTTTACCTGGGATGGACGAAAAGGTTTGAGATGACCTGGTTGGGAGATAATCCATGTAAGGTGATCTAGTATTTTAGAAAAATGGGACGGTAGCATTCTGAAACCGCATTTTGGTGGTTACTTCACAAAACCACCTGTTTTTTGCGCTCGGAAAATGGAAAATGGCTTTTCCGTGCGACGAAAAGGAAAACTTCCTCCTGCAACATTGTTCTACATACCAATGTCTACATGCATGCATAATATGGGCACAGCATCACAAACTATGTCGTGATTCAGCACATAACATCGGTCATTTGGACCGAAAGCCATGAAACCTCGAACTTGATAGGTTATTTTGTGAAGGTTTTTTTGAGACATGATCAATATACCAAGTCTGGTATTTTTCCTTGCAAATATGTCACCTAATATGACACCACGCGAAGAATTTACATAGTTCGGACTTTTTTTGAATTTCTTATGCCCGTTTTGAATTTTTAAATTTCTAACTATGGTCGAACCAGCGTGCATGAATATAGGGGACGAGCATCGTTAGAAATTGCATTGGATATCTGAAGAAACAACATATTGCGAGTCTAAAAATGATTTTTTTCAAAAAATCACGGGCGTTAGATCATGTACCTGTAGTACAAACCGGACCCACTTCCTACCGATTTGACAGACATTTGTCTTTTTTACCCTGGATGGAAGAAAATGTTTGAGATGTACCGGTTGGGAGATAGTCCATGTAAGGTGGTCTAGTATGTTAGAAAAATGGGACGGTAGCATTCTGAAACATTATTTTGGTGGTTACTTCACAAAACGACCCGTTTTTTGCGCTCGGAAAATGAAAAATGGCTTTTCCGTGAGACGAAAAGGAAAACTTCCTCCTGCAACATTGTTCTCCATACCAATGTCCACATGCATACATAATATGGGCACAGCATCACAAACTATGCCGTGATTTAGCACATAACATCGGTCATTTGGACCGAAAGTCATGAAACCTCGAACATGATAGGTCATTTTGTGAAGGTTTTTTCGAGACATGATCAATATACCAAGTCTGGTATTTTTCCTTGCAACTATGTCACATAATATGACATCATGGGAAGGATTTACATTGTTCGTACTTTTTTTGAATTTCTTATGCCCGTTTGAAATTTTTTGAATTTCTAACTATGGCCGAATCGGCGTGCATGAAGATAGGGGACGAGCATAGTTAGAACTTGCATTAGATCTCTGAAGAAACCACATATTGCGAGTCTAAAAATGATTTTTTTCAAAAAATCACGGGCGTTAGATCATGTACCTATAGGACAAACTGGACCACTTCCTACCGATTCGGCAGACATTTGTCCTTTTTACCTGGGATGGACGAAAAGGTTTGAGATGACCTGGTTGGGAGATAATCCATGTAAGGTGATCTAGTATTTTAGAAAAATGGGACGGTAGCATTCTGAAACCGCATTTTGGTGGTTACTTCACAAAACCACCTGTTTTTTGCGCTCGGAAAATGGAAAATGGCTTTTCCGTGCGACGAAAAGGAAAACTTCCTCCTGCAACATTGTTCTACATACCAATGTCTACATGCATGCATAATATGGGCACAGCATCACAAACTATGTCGTGATTCAGCACATAACATCGGTCATTTGGACCGAAAGCCATGAAACCTCGAACTTGATAGGTTATTTTGTGAAGGTTTTTTCGAGACATGATCAATATACCAAGTCTGGTATTTTTCCTTGCAAATATGTCACCTAATATGACACCACGCGAAGAATTTACATGGTTCGGACTTTTTTTGAATTTCTTATGCCCGTTTTGAATTTTTAAATTTCTAACTATGGTCGAACCAGCGTGCATGAATATAGGGGACGAGCATCGTTAGAAATTGCATTGGATATCTGAAGAAACAACATATTGCGAGTCTAAAAATGATTTTTTTCAAAAAATCACGGGCGTTAGATCATGTACCTGTAGTACAAACCGGACCCACTTCCTACCGATTTGACAGACATTTGTCTTTTTTATCCTGGATGGAAGAAAATGTTTGAGATGTACCGGTTGGGAGATAGTCCATGTAAGGTGGTCTAGTATGTTAGAAAAATGGGACGGTAGCATTCTGAAACATTATTTTGGTGGTTACTTCACAAAACGACCCGTTTTTTGCGCTCGGAAAATGAAAAATGGCTTTTCCGTGAGACGAAAAGGAAAACTTCCTCCTGCAACATTGTTCTCCATACCAATGTCCACATGCATACATAATATGGGCACAGCATCACAAACTATGCCGTGATTTAGCACATAACATCGGTCATTTGGACCGAAAGTCATGAAACCTCGAACATGATAGGTCATTTTGTGAAAGTTTTTTCGGGACATTATCAATACACCAAGTCTAGTATTTTTCCTTGCAACTATGTCACATAATATGACACCACGCGAAGGATTTACATTGTTCGGACTTTTTTTGAATTTCTTATGCCCGTTTTGAATTTTTTGAATTTCTAATTATGGTCGAACCAGCGTGCATGAAGATAGGGGACGAGCATCGTTAGAACTTGCATTGGATATCTGAAGAAACCACATATTGCGAGTCTAAAAATGAGTTTTTCAAAAAATCATGGGCGTTAGATCATGTACCTGTAGTACAAACCAGACCCACTTCCTTCCGATTCGGCAGACATTTGTCCTTTTTACCCGAGATGGACGAAAAGGTTTGAGATGTCCCGGTTGGGAGATAGTCCATGTTTTCCATGGTCTGCAGCCAATCATCGGCATCTCGGGGCTCTTCCGACTTAGTGAAAACAGGTGGGTTGGTGTTCTGGAAATTCCTGAGCTTAGATCCATGGTTGTCCTGATTTCCGTGGCCTTGATTGTTGTGGGCTAGCTAAGCTATCTGTTGCAGGGTGGCTACGTTGGCTTGATGTTCCTCTCTTTCAGCTTCGCGGTCAGAAACCAACATTTGCAGGATTTGCAACATCGGGTCCGGGGATGAACCACTTCCTCCATGTGGCATCTGAAGATTGATATAGATCATGAGAAAGGAGGGAAATTTCTAAGGTTCAGGGACTTTGAAAAGTTTTTAAAGTTTGACTCAGATTTTTTTTGCAACTTGCTTTTCATTCATTCATTCATAGCACTCGATACAAACACACACCACAAAACAAGAAAAATAGATGGTTTTAAGAACCATTCTAAAAACTACGATATAGTAGGACCGAATACTACTCACTACGCTAGTGCTCAAGTGCTACTACTCCTCGGAGTCGGTGTAGTCGTCATCCTCATCATCCTCATCGTCATCGATGAAGGCGAAATCATCCTCATCGGTGAAGAAGTCCATAGCCTGATCCTCCAGAAAATCATGATCGTCGCTGAGATAGGAGTAGGGGTCTCCACGAAGATCTTCTCCGGCATTCTCCCTTTCCTCCAACTGCATATCTCTCTCGTGGATGGTCTCCTCCAAATCTGAGATACGGTGGCGAAGACGGGCAATGATGCGCTCCTTCTTATAGAGCTGACGGCGGCAAGACTTGTGATCCTTCGCTAGCATGGCGATGGTCTGATCCTTGGTCTTGATGATGGAGGACTTGTGGTTGGAGTAGTCACGGCAATTATCCAACTCCTGCTGACGATCGTACATCATGAAGCTGAGGTGGTCCAATTGGGTATTCATCTCGTGGTGGTATGGGGCTTCCAGTGGTTGTCCATTAGCATCACGCCTTGGACAAAACTCAAAGCGGGTACCCTTGATCTGGTTGATACTCTGCCCACACAGACGGGCAAGAGCTTCCTGCATGGCCCTGGCAAGTCCATCGAGCCAGTTGTTTTCTCTTAAGGTAAACTGAATTCCCTCCGCAGTGGGAGGTTCAATCTTTACTCGGAGACTTGCAACAATTAGCCACTGCAGATCTTCTCATCCTTGATCATTGAGCTGAGCTCCGAAGAACTCGGGGTGTGGACGCTCCAGAAGTTCCGAAAGGTGGTCCAAATCCCGCTCAAAGATAAGGTCTCCTCCATTCCCTAACTGGTAAAACTTGATGTACTTCACGTCCATCTAAAAGAATATAGGATGAGTAAGTTAGTAGAGTGATCAAGTGTGTCAAAATTTATGTATTTTGCAAGAGCTTTTGAGGAACATGAATTTTTATAAAAGAATCAAGGTGATAAGAATGGGAATAAGTTTTTGTAAATATTTGCTTCCTTTGGTTTTAAAACTAAGTTTTTGATTCAAATGCTAGTCTAACAAGGGTCTCCTATGGTCAGGATGGCTCTGATACCAACTTGTCAACACCCGGATTTTTAATCCCAGATGCCTGTTATGCCATACATCGCAATCCCAGGATTACCATTTTTGCGAGACATAACAGATTTGGATACCACGGTACATCATCCATTACAAACCATACATAAGGTCTTACACAAATAAGGATCTCATGATCCAGTTCTTAATACAACTCAAGCAGCGTAAATACGTAATAATAACGGTAGCGTAGGCGAAGCTCCATCTTCGGGATCACAGGCAATGCTGACGATGGGAGATGATCCTAGTTGTCGTAACCTTCCTGGGGTCCATCCTCCTGATACTCCTAGTCTGGCCACGGGAATAGCCAGGGAAAAATCCATGAGTACTCTTTAAGTACTCGCAAACTAATAGTAACAAGTGAAGGGGGTTTTTGTAGTAGGACACTAAGCTCTAGGGTTGTTTTGCAAAAGCCAGATTTACCTCTACTAAGTATAGAAACGAAGAAAGCTAGTTGAAGTTTTATAACACCTAAGTGGGAACTTGTATTTCATATCACAACTCTCTTGTGGTCAAGTCAAAATCTCAATTCATTTCACAAGTCATTTTGAAAACATCTGACGGGGGAACAGTATGGCCACTCCAACTGTCCATAACCGCGGACGCGGCTATTCGAATAGTTTGACACTCTGCAGAGATTGTACACTTTCACCACAACATTCGATACATTCGTCAGGAACAAATCCTGAATTCACCATACTCAGTATGCAGATAATCAATCCTAACCTTTCAATTGCACGCCCTAGTATAAGCACCTCTCCTGTGAGTTTGGCCTCCCAACCATGACCAACTATCATCTTGGGTACTGCACAGGTGGACAATCTTCACAAGGTAGCCTCAACTCAGACCTTGGCCGTGAGGGAACCAATACTAAGGTATATAAGTTTCCAGTCAAGCCCTACCCAATTCTCAGGTATTGTGGTTGTACGGTAAAAGTGGAATGTTATCGCATCCAAACAACCATCAGTTTTATAAAGGGCTAAGGCTCATGCCTCAAAATTTTCATCACCAAAATCATCTGGTGTTTGGAAAAACATGTCAAAAAATCTCAATAGAATGATCCATCATTCCAAGGTTTTCATAACCATTTTTCCACCAAGTATTCCCATTTAAAGTTGATCAAGTTTTATGCTTAGCAGTAGCATCTACAAGTGGGGATAAGTACTAACGAGGGGTGGTAAACTAGGGGAGTTTAACTAAGTTCAATCTCATGCCTTAGGATGACATAAAGATTTTCTAGCTTAGGCCAAATTTTATGCTCTTTATGCAACCTTCAATTATCTCTCTAGAATTTACAATTCACTTAACTAAGCTCTAAGTACTAGCTTTGATAAATAAATAAAGTATAAAGCTTGAACTAGGAATGGGGTTATCACGTGGGTATGATCACATATGCTTAAGGCATATAGTTGGCATGGTAACAAGCAAGTATTTGCTTGCATAGGTCAACTTGATTAGTAAGTCTTGCTAAAGTAGAGTATCTTGCAAGTGCTATCTTGCTCAATCAACTAGTAGTATTAGGCTTGCATCAGTATCAGTATAAGCTTGCTAAGTTAATAGCTTGCAAGTATTGGCTTGCATCAGTATCAGTATAAGCTTGCTAAGTTAATAGCTTGCAAGTATTGGCTTGCATCAGTATTAGTATAAGCTTGCTAAGTTAATATCTTGCAAGTATTGGCTTGCCTTGTGCAGAGCAGTGGTTGAAGTTCTCCTCGGCTTCTTCGTAGTATCCTCCTTCCTCCTCGTATCCTTGGTCGGTACTAGCGTCTATGAATAAATTCGAGGTACGCAATCACCAAACAATACTTAACTACTTTCAATCATCACACACAAGGGTTCTATAGATGATCTAGCATCATAACTATTATTAAAAGATTATTTCTTTTAATTTTAGAAAAGTAATTTCTACTCATTGAAAAACTACCTAAGATTTAATATTCTCCCAAACCAAGCATGGGATCATGTTGACACATGTCACCACCACATATTTCAGTACATGGGAATGTGATTTAAAGGGGTGTCACGATTTAATAAGATTTAACCTTTTATTTCAAATAAAAATAAATGACTATGTGGCATCCTTTTATTACTTGAACATTATTTCTGTAAGTAAACCCATATGTTTTTAGATATTCTGAAAGGTATAATCAAATGTGATTTTTGAGAGTTGGAATCAACTCAAAAGCTATTATAGTTTAAATTTCAAAAAAATTTGAATGCAGAAAAGGTTCTGCCTTGTTATTTTTACCAAGTTTGATCTATAGATTCAAATGATTTGAATCCAATGGGCTTGGATTAAGCATTTCAAAACCTTTCTAAAAAATTGGTTTCATTCAATTTGGTTCAGTGAATCGAGCTGAGTTGATTTTTGAAACTAGGTACAGAACAAGGTTTGAATTAAAATGGAAAAAGTTAAATTCAAACGAGGTTGCGCGGGAACTGCTAATGGGTCGGCCCAGTGTCACTTCGCGGCGCGGGGCTCAACTGACAGGGGGTTTCACCAGTCAGTGGCTCTTTAAACGCGAAGCGGTACGGGGCAATCTCATCCGCACGATCTAAGTCTAATCGAACGGCTGCTACTCATCGTCCACGTCTGGCGGCGCCGGCGAGACAGAAATCTAACGCGGCAGGTGGGGGTCGTCGAGGCTCACCGGGGCTCAGGCGAAGGTCGACGATGCGGGCGAACGACGAAGTCGACGACGGCGGACCTCCTGGTACCGGCAGCTCCTCCTGGGGTGGACGAAATCGACGGCGCCCTTCTTCTCCAGAGGCGGCCTGCTCCGGCGCAATTCCGGTGATGCGCTGCTCGCCTTGCTCCGGGAATGGGATGGAACGATCAGTGAGGTGAAGGGAGTAGAATGGTGTGAAGAATTCGAGCGGGGGAGGCCTCTATTTATAGTGGCGAGAGGGGACCGACGGGCGCGAGCTGAGCTCGTCGTGGTCGACGGCACTGTAGGGTTCACAGCATAGAAAACAAAAAATTTCCTACGATGGGAACATCTATGTACCAAGATCTATCTACTAGATACAAGAAACGGGTGGATATACATCCATAGAATACATACCCTCGAAGACCGAATAGCGTTAACGAGGTTGTACTCGTGGATGATGTAGACGAACGCTTGTCGATCTCAAGATCGTGATGAAGTCCTTCTGGTCCAACTGGTCCAGCACGATCAAGTCCAGCACCTCAAAGCAGTGGTGCATCCGTGATCGCACACACGTACGGGTACCCCGACAACCTCCGCGCCCTCGCTCCAGCGAAGCAGCGGAAGCAAAAAATCCTTCCAGAAAAAGCCACCGGGAACATGTATCTCGCTGATCCAAGACCATGGGGAAATTCTAAAGGGGGGAGAGATATCCTTCGCGAGGAGGTGTACTTTGAGAGGAGGAGAGGGGGGCCTTTTATAGGGGAGAGGGGGGCACCCAAGGGGCATGGCGCCCAGCCATGGGGGCTGCCCCCACCTCTTCCACATTCATGTGGGTGGAGCTCCCATTCAAAATGAAAAGCCTCCACTCCCATTAAAAAGCCTCCACTCAAAAATCCACTCACATGCATTAAATTTCCACCAAATTTAATGCAAGCTCTCATTTAAATAAAACTTTTTTATTTATTTATTCAGAATTTTGTTAATTACTTTAATTAACAAACATTCACATAAAACCCCTTACAACATTTCAATTTCACATGCAGAACCAGTTTCAGCAATTTCAACCAAAACAGTTTCGGTGTCTAGTGAAATAAATTCCTGCGCTTTCCTTTTCTTTTTCTGGCATATCATTTGCTCCGAATGGTGTCGGTATCCCTTAAGTGTGTCACCCTACGTTTCACGAATAATGCGGACATGATCGAGACCCTTCTCCGATCAATAATCAGTAGCGGGACCTGGAGATCCATACTAACTCCCACACATTCAACGATGACTTCTGTGATCGTGTGAACCTTTTACGCTAGTATCTTAATCCCTTTGTTTCACGATATATTACATGTCCGAGATGCGATCATCGGTATCTCCATACCTAGTTTGATCTCGTTACCGACATGCACTCTTTTCTTGTTCCCGTGATATAACATTCTAGTGATCAAATCACTTGCTTTCAAGCTAATCAATGTGATATCACCGAGAGGGCCCGGAGCATATTTATCCGTCATCGGGATGAAAAAATTCCACTCTCGATCCATGGGTCTCAACATAACACTTTAGTAGTTCAGAAGCCATCTTTATAATCACCCAGTTACGGTGTGACGTTTGATGTCATCGAGAAACTCTTCCGGTGTTAGTGATTGACATGATCTCATGGTCTAAGGATTAGGATCACTTCATAAGTTGTTATAGCAATATAAACTCAATGAATTTGATCGTAATACTATACTTCGGATGAATGTTCATCACATCATTACACTAATGTTGTGACCTCGTTATTAACAACATCCAATGTCCATGATCACGAAACTTTGATCATCATGTTAATCAACGAGCTAGTTTATAAGAGAGGCATAACTAGGAACTTCCTTTTTGTTTATTAAACACATATGTATTAACGTTTCCGTATTAATACAATTATAGCATGTAAAATAAACATTTATCATAAATAAGGAATACGATAATAATCACTTTATTATTGCCTCTCGGGCATATTCCCTTCAGTCTCCCACTTCCACTAGAGACAATAATCTAGTTTGAAAACTTTGCGTATTGAACAACTATGGCTTTCTGGTGTTCCATATACGCAACTACAAGTGGTTAACATAATCTATGGATCTGATGCTTTCAGGTCCGTGTGTATTTGCATGTCTTTGCGTCTCCACGCATCACTCATTCTCCAATGAGATGGCATTGTATAAATTTGGTCTTTTGGTGAGACCTTTAGTTTCTTGGGGTTAAAACACGTCGATACTATTGTCACACAATATATCTTTAGTGTTAGCCCATTGCGAACCACACCTTAGTTTGATAACAAACTACTTGACACAAATTCCCTCCTTTGCTGCTACTATAGCAGTCATATACTTAGCCTTTTGTTGTAGTATTCGTCACAATGTCTTAACTTTGGAATACATCAAAATCCATCATGAAAACTCCTTTCCATTTCATTGTGCCACTCATAGTTTAAATTGAGATAAACTTGATTTGTATCTTGTGACAAAACAAGTATCAATGTAACGCTTTACAATGAACTATTTGTAATTGTTTGTCACCTCTACACAAATATATTCTTAGTCCTTCCAAAAGATCATAAGAATATCCTTACTATCGTCCAATTATCATTTTATGATTCATTCTGGTATATGCTCATAACATATAGAGCATAGGACATATCTGGATGTGTACATATCATGGTATGATTGATCAAAACATTCTCGTGATTTCACTCATCAAGTGTCAAAGCACTTGAATCTTGTTTCACTTATCAAGTGTCGATACACTTGAATCTTGATTCAATTCCTTTCCATGCAACAAGAACTGTTTCTTGTCGTTTCTATATTGAATTCCTTCAATATCTCATGTATTAGAAATGTGTCTCAGCGCTCCCACTTAATTTCTTGCAAATGCAAGCATCTTCATCGTCTCCTGATGAAAACTCCTTTTCATTAAGGTGAAGATTCCAACTCCGCGATGCTTACTTCAACCATTGAAGTTTGCATGCCCTTCTTAGCATCCTTTGAATTAACAAAACCATTTGGATCGTGTCATGTACATGTCCTAGGTAACCATTCTATTAGAAGAACTTTGTTTTGTTTATTCATCTACCATATACCAAATTATATGTAGTGGTTGCTACTTTAATCCGTCCAAACTAAATATCGCTATGAAAGATCAAATCTTTTCATAGTCAACTCCTTGAACATTGTCATAAAATACTTTACGACATGTCGACTATTTCATAGATGTGAAACATCCATGTCTGTTTCTTTATAGATCCAAATACGACCGATAGGTTTTTACACCTTTCCGGAGGGTCTTCCAAGTTCAAAACTTGATTTATCGTGTATGGACTTATCACGGATTTTATGGCTTCAAGCCATTTGACGGAGTCAGGGCCCATCATCGCTTCTTTGTATGTATTCGGTTCATCATTGTCAAACAGTAATAATTTACTCTCAAATCTTAGCATTTGATTGTTTAACCGACCTACTTGGTTCAATAGGAACTTAGATCTCCGTGACCACAACCTTTGAGGCACATAAGCTATGAGCATTATGGTAGCATTCGGAATGATTTCCGGCGCTACGCAACTCAGCACATATAGCTAAGGTTCGTTAACCTTATCAAAGTTCTATTGTCCTCCCACTTAACTTTTATGAAAAATTCCTTCTTCAAGAAACTTCATGTTTCAAGCAACAAACCCTTTTGTCCTTGGTGTTATGGAGGAATAACCAATTGTTATTCGAAATAACCTACAAAGACATGCTCATCCAACTTTGGTTGTAAACATCTTACTTATGTTTAGCATACCAAAATTTAAGAAAGGACAACTTGGGTTTTACCCCAAACCATAACTCATATGTTGTCATTTCAACGGATCAAGATGGAGCTCTTTTTAGTGTAAAAGCGGTAGTCTCTAAAGCTTTAATCTTTTAAAACATAATGGCAGTTTTATAAATAACACCTTTGATCCAACCATGTCAAACAAGGTTTCCTTACAAATCTCAAACACTCCATATTCCTATGGTGTTTCGGGAGATGTAAATCTAGGTGTTTTGCTAAACTTGTAACTCAAATAAATCCCTTTTATGATAAAATCATAATTCATTTATATTTCTTGTTACACTTGTAACTCAAATAAATCCCTTATGATAAATCCATAAACCATTTATTTTCTTGTTACAATGATTTTCACTTCATCTTGAAAGTCTTTGAAACGTTTTTCAAATATTTCATACTTCTTTCTCATTAAGTGAACATTCACTCAAATTTCCGGAGAAAGCATATGAAGTTGAAACCCATCGCTTACGACTACACATAATGGACTACATACATCGATATGTATAAATTCCAATATTTTAGTCGTTCGTTCTTCTTTGGCCTTTGAACGAAGTTTTAATTATCCCGAGGAAAGTCTCACAAGCATCACTTGATCAAATCAAAGACTCCAAAAATCCATGAATATGGAGATTCTTCATGTTTTCTTTCCAATATACTTTAAACGGCGATGTCACTTCGTAAGTGATCTTTCAATCATTTGTATTGCGACATTTTAGCATTAGGTTTTATGGATGTGATTTCTCCAACTAGATTTGTAAATCATCCATCTTATATGGAATACGATAATTATTTGAACAACCTTTGTTCTCATAATACCTGATTCAAATAACAATTATTAAAACAAATCTTGAAGTCAAGCTTTGATGTCAACGAGAAATACAAACAACGGTTTGTTTGTTTTCGATGAACATCATCACATATTCTCTTGCTAGTTATTTAGGCCATTGTGGTTTATGAATTGCGTCGTTCCGTATGAAATTTCATACCAACCAATTCGGTATCCAATACCCAAGAACCACATTGTTTAACAAGCAAAGAATACCACCATAACATGTATATCATTTATATACCTAAATAGGATATTTCCAATCTTTTATTTTCTTCCAAATATATTTTATAGATTCTCTTTCAGCATTTCCTTTTCCTTTTAAAAGAATCTATCAACATCAAAAGTGGCGCCATATACATGACACATAGTCTAAAGCGTGTATATTCAAATAATAATACCTTTGGACTTGCACTTTGAAGTAGATCACCATCATCAAATGATCGGCGTTCTTTCAAAATCCATTCTTTAGTAATCTATTAGTGTAGTAGGCACTTTACATACATCTTCTATTCATCCTTATCATGACGACTTTCATGATCAAGCTATTGTAGCTTATAAAGATGAATCGTGAGTATAACATTACTTTCCAAAACCCTTTTGGATGATTAGGATGTCTAGCATCTCCAATCTTCGTAAATTCTCATCCAATATGAGAACATATATTATACTCTATCATATTGCAACCAAAACATTGTTTCAGATATCATTATATCTGCCACACATGATGGTTTCTGAAACAATTCTTTCAGCTCCTAGATAAACTTGATATTAAAACAATCAAGAATCATGGAGGCAAACATGATACTTAAGATACTAACACTGGAATTGTTACTCTCGATTTAATACCAATTATTAAATTTCACGGAGTAAATAGAATTTTGCTGAAAGTTTGCAATAGGACTTTAAACTTTAGATTGACACTCAACACAATACGATTCCAGTTTGTAAAGTATATATCCAGAATTCTATAGTTCTATTATCTCAATTACAACTATGCATAAGATGGTGAACGAATGCCAATGACTATAGCAAATTATGCAAATTCACTTTGATTTAATTTATGATAAATTGAGTTCTACTAATCCAAATTAGAAATGAACTCCCACTCAAAAATGACATCCCTCGTGCCTTTTTGGTGATTACATGAACCAAATCCACTACACCAAGTCCGATCATGACGTGAGTCGGTGTAGCTTCAAAAGCGAGCATCAAATGGGCATCATATCTACTAAATGACTCATGCTTAACCTTTCGGTCCGTGTTCCGAGGCCATGTTTATACATGCTAGGCTCGCCAAGTAAGAACCTTAGTATTCACGTGTGTAACTGTCTTACACCAGAGATGTGCTCGTGGATTCAAGTACACCCGATCATCACGTGATGTCTTGAAGCGACGAAACATTGTCGGTGCATACTTAAGGAAGAACACATTTTTATCTTGATATATAAATGAGGGATCATCTTATTATGCTAATAAAACGCCAAACAAGCAATATAAGATGCTATCAAACATCACATGTTTATTAGCGGAATGATATGGTTCCCGCATATGATCTCTATCATGTGCATCGTGGCATGATCACTATCATACCTTTATGTGTAAATCCAAGGTCTATGGAGTTTACACGTTATGCATGTTGTAAGAGTATCATCTCATACTTCTACTTACAACATCACCATATCATAACACTAGCCCAGCAACAATCTAAACTAGACACCTCTAATTTATCTATTGCAAACTTTACGTGGTTTAGGGATTTCGAAGATAGAACCGTTCTTACCTACGAACATGAACCACAACGAGGATAACCAAATTGTTGACAACTCATTGCAAATTAGATATTCACTATAGTAGGAGAGACATACACCCGCTAGCCACTTATACAAAACTAGTTGCATGTCAAGCGTGGAACAGGTCTCATGTGCGAGGACATGTAAAGTTTTTCCGGGCCGCTTCATCCCACTATGCCACCAATATCCAAAGTACAACTAAGAAGCAATAAAATGATTATCATCGCCCACATACTCATATGTGTATTACCCGTGCAAAGTATCTACGCATAGATCCGTCTCTGATACCACTGTAGGGTTCGCAGCATAGAAAACAAAAAAATTCCTACGATGGGAACATCTATGTACCAAGATCTATCTACTAGATACAAGCAACGGGTGGATATACATCCATAGAATACATACCCTCGAAGACCGAATAGCATTAACGAGGTTGTACTCGTGGATGATGTAGACGAACGCTTGTCGATCTCAAGATCGTGATGAAGTCCTTCTAGTCTAACCGGTCCAGCACGATCAAGTCCAGCACCTCAAAGCAGTGGTACATCCGTGATCGCGCACACGTACGGGTACCCTGACAACCTCCGCGCCCTCGCTCCAGCGAAGAAGCAGAAGCAACAAATCCTTCCAGAAAAAGCCACCGGGAACATGTATCTCGCTGATCCGATACCATCGGAAAATTCTAAAGGGGGGAGAGAGATCATTCGCGAGGAGGTGTACTTTGAGAGGAGTAGAGGGGGGCCTTTTATAGGGGAGAGGGGGCACCCAAGGGTCATGGCGCCCAGCCATGGGGGCTGCCCCCACCTCTTCCACATTCATGTGGGTGGAGCTCCCACTCAAAATGAAAAGCCTCCACTCCCATTAAAAAGCCTCCACTCAAAAATCCACACACATGCATTAAATTTCCACCAAATTTAATGCAAGCTCTCATTTAAATAAAACTTTTTTATTTATTTATTAAGAATTTTGTTAATTACTTTAATTAACAAACATTCACATAAAACCCCTTACAACATTTCAATTTCACATGCAGAACCAGTTTCAGCAATTTCAACCGAAACAGTTTCGTTGTCTAGTGAAATAAATTCCTGCGCTTTCCTTTTTTTCTGGCATATCATTTGCTCCGAATGGTGTCGGTATCCCTTAAGTGTGTCACCCTATGGTTCGCGATTATTGCGGACATGATCGAGACCCTTCTCCGATCAATAATCAGTAGCGGGACCTAGAGATCCATACTGACTCCCACACATTCAACGATGACTTCTGTGATCGTGTGAACCTTTTACGCTAGTATCTTAATCC
This sequence comes from Avena atlantica, assembly GCA_910589765.1. Taxonomy (NCBI): domain Eukaryota; kingdom Viridiplantae; phylum Streptophyta; class Magnoliopsida; order Poales; family Poaceae; genus Avena; species Avena atlantica. The sequence goes on from OU342739.1 coordinate 35,421,548, forward strand.
CTTTGTTTCACGATATATTACATGTCCGAGATTCGATCATCGGTATCTCCATACCTAGTTTGATCTCGTTCCCGTGATATAACATTCTAGTGATCAAATCACTTTATTGCAAGCTAATCAATGTGATATCACCGAGAGGGCCCAGAGCATATCTATCCATCATCGGGATGAACAAATTCCACTCTCGATCCATGGGTCTCAACATAACACTTTAGTAGTTCTGAAGCCATCTTTATAATCACCCAGTTACGGTGTGACGTTTGATGTCATCGAGAAACTCTTCCTGTGTTAGTGATTGACATGATCTCATGGTCTAAGGATTAGGATCACTTCGTAAGTTGTTATAGCAATATAAACTCAATGACTTTGATCGTAATGCTATACTTCGGATGAATGTTCATCACATCATTACACTAATGTTGTGACCTCGTTATTAACAACATCCAATGTCCATGATCAGGAAACTTTGATCATCATGTTAATGAACGAGCTAGTTTATAAGAGAGGCATAACTAGGAACTTCCTTTTTGTTTATTAAACACATATGTATTAACGTTTTCGTATTAATACAATTATAGCATGTAAAGTAAACATTTATCATAAATAAGGAATACGATAATAACCACTTTATTATTGCCTCTCGGGCATATTCCCTTCAGGCACAGAGGGCTATCGACGTGGGCGACGGTAGGGGCGGTGCTGTGATCCCTGGCGAAGCTCAACGACGTGGTGGCCAGGCGTGGGGCGGTGCTGATCGGTCGGAACGCTTCGGCGCTCTGAGCATGTCTGTCAGGAGTTTTGATGGCGCACAGCGCGTGTGGTTCGTGCGGCGGCGAACGGGCGTGTCTACGAGGTTGCTGGGATGGTGGTGATCACGCATGCACGCGGCGAGGGCGGCGCGCAGTCTGTGGGTGCTAGTCGAGCGTGGCGCATGGGGCGCGCTCTCGGCATGCTTGTAGAGAAGGTTAGCATGGTCTGTGCGTGTGGTCCAGGGGCTGGCATCGCTCGCGGCTGGGACAGGGAGTGGCGATGGGGTGCTAGCTTGCTCCTGGACAAGGTTGGCGAGGCTAGTGTGGCTCATAGCTTGTTGTCGACTATGGGGTGGCAATGATGCACTCGGCCTGCTCACCATTGATGACAATGGCTAGCTTACAGTAGTGCTAGAGATTAGTTAAGGTTGTTAGATGATCTACTAAGGCTAGTGGTGTCTAGAGAGGGAACAAGTTAGGCCAGAATCACTGCACACTATAGTGTTTTGATTTTATTTTATTTGTATCTGCAAGGTGTTTGATGAAATGGCCGCATGAATTCAAGTTTTGAATTTTGAAAAGATTTTTGGTGGGTGTGCTAGGCATGTGCTGGTGAGTCTGTAGATGCTTGGGTTTTGAAAGTGGAGCTTGTTTGAGTGGTTTTTGAAAAAGTGGGATCTTCCCATATGAAATAGATTCAATTTTAAACTGTCATTTAAACTATACATTTGAATGTTTCTGAATGATCACAAGGTGGGCCTTGATACTTTGTTATGAGTACTATCAAGGGGTTCAAAGATCCAAATAATTTTCTGTTAAGTTCTGAAAGTTAGAGATAGCCAAAGTAGGCATGGAAGTTAATTTGGCCAAAGTGACCATTCACTTAATTTGTTTGTTTTGATTTATTTGTCTTTGGGAAAAGTTTGGGAATTGTTTAGATGATGTTTATTTCACCTAAGAATCATTTTACAAGCAAATAAACACATAATCATGGCAATTCAAAAGAATCCAAATTGTAATGCATACACATAGGAATGCTTTCATATTTTTAATTGGAAAAGTTTTTGTTAACCCTAAATTTGGTGATTAGAGTTTGATGATTCTAGTTTCTTATTTTTGGGATGTTTCAGTTTGAGATGTCCCGGTTTGGAGATAGTCCATGTAAGGTGGTCTAGTATTTTAGAAAAATGGGACGGTACCATTCTGAAACAGCATTTTGGTGGTTACTTCACAAAACGACCAGTTTTTTGCGCTCGGAAAATGGAAAATGGATTTTCCGTGCGACGAAAATGAAAACTTCCTCCTGCAACATTGTTCTCCATACTAATGTCCACATGCATGCATAATATGGGAACAGCATCACAAACTATGCCATGATTCAGCACATAACATCGGTCATTTGGACCGAAAGCCATGAAACCTCGAACATGATAGGTCATTTTGTGAAGGTTTTTTCGAGACATGATCAATATACTAAGTCTGGTATTTTTCCTTTCAACTATGTCACATAATATGACACCACGAGAGGATTTACATTGTTCGGACTTTTTTTGAATTTCTTATGCCCGTTTGAAATTTTTTGAATTTCTAACTATGGTCGAACCGGCGTGCATGAAGATAGGGGACGAGCATTGTTAGAACTTGCATTGGATCTCTGAAGAAACCACATATTGCGAGTCTAAAAATTATTTTTCAAAAAATCACGGGCGTTAGATCATGTACTTGTAGTACAAACCGGACCCACTTCCTACTGATTCGGCAGACATTTGTCCTTTTTACCCGGGATGGACAAAAAGGTTTGAGATGTCCCGGTTTGGAGATAGTCCATGTAAGGTGGTCTAGAATTTTAGAAAAATGGGACGGTAGCATTCTGAAACGGCATTTTGGTGGTTACTTCACAAAATGACCCGTTTTTTGCGCTCGGAAAATGGAAAATGGCTTTTCTGTGCGACGAAAAGGAAAACTTCCTCCTGCAACATTGTTCTCCATACCAATTTCCACATGCATGCATAATATGGGCACAACATCACAAACTATGTCATGATTCAGCACATAACATCGGTCATTTGGACCGAAAGCCATGAAACCTCGAACTTGATAGGTCATTTTGTGAAGGTTTTTTCGAGACATGATCAATATACCAAGTCTGGTATTTTTCCTTGCAACTATGTCACATAATATGACACCACGCGAAGGATTTACATTGTTCGGACTTTTCTTGAATTTCTTATGCCTGTTTTGAATTTTTTGAATTTCTAACTATGATCGAACCGTCGTGCATAAAGATAGGGGACGAGCATCGTTAGAAATTACATTGGATCTCTGAAGAAACCACATATTGCGATTCTAAAAATGATTTTTTCGAAAAATCACGGGCGTTAGATTATGTACCTATAGTACAAACTGGACCCACTTCCTACCGATTCGGCAGACATTTGTCCTTTTTACCCGGGATGGACGAAAAGGTTTGAGATGTCCCGGTTGGGAGATAGTCCATGTAAGGTGGTCTAGTATTTTAGAAAAATGGGACGCTAGCATTCTGAAATAGCATTTTGGTGGTTACTTCACAAAACGACCCTTTTTGCGCTCAGAAAATGGAAAATTGCTTGGTCATTTGGACCAAAAGCCATGAAACCTCAAACATGATAGGTTCATCTTTAGTCCCGCTTGGAGGGATTTCGGCAGGCTGGGCCAGGCAGCACTAATGATAGGGGTGAGTGTCGACATTATGTCGTGCGGCTTATACGTTGTCCATGATGGTGTCACCAACCGGGACTAAAGATGAACCTTTAGTCCCGGTTGGAGACACCAACCGGGACAAAACACGAGTCAGCACTAATAATAGGGGTGAGTGTTGACACTATGTCGAGCTGCTTGTACTATAAATAGGCATCCTTGTGAGTCCAGTCCTCCAGCCAGATTGAGGCATCTTCAATATGGTTTTCGAGAGCAGGACACCACTATGACCAGTTTCTGGGAGATGCCGCCGGATCCCAGTCCTCCGGCATCTCCAAGAAACTGGTCATAGAGGCACTCCCTAATATGTGAAATTAGTTAGCTCCCAGGTGTATTGATCTAGTTAGAGAAGTTACAAGTTGCAAGATGGTGTGCGAGAGCAGGGACACCACTACAACCAGCTTCACGAAGATGCCACCGGATCCCAGTCCTCCGGCATCTCCAAGAAACTAGTCATAGAGGCACTCCCTAATATATGAAATTAGTTAGCTCCCAGGTGTATTAATCTAGTTAGAGAAGTTACAAGCTGCAAGATGGTGTGCGAGAGTAGGGGCACCACTATGGCCAGTTTGAGGGAGATGACGTCAGAGCCCAGTCCTCCGGCATCTCCAACAAATTGGTCATAGAGGCACTCCCTAATATGTGACCACGCGCATTTGGAGATCAGATCTTAATGGTAAGTACGAATCGGGACAACTTCTTCATAGTTCGGGAAAGTCGTTCTACGAATCGGGCTAAAGGCCCCCTTTAGTCCCGATCCAGCCACAAACAGGACTAACACTCAAGACATTTATTAATATTAAAAACCGAGACTACAAAACCGGGACTAAAGGCCCCCCTATATATAGTCCCGGTCAAGCCACAAACCGATACTAACACTCAATACTTTTATTAAACTTGGAAAATTTCAAACATCATAAGATATCCTTCACAAAATGAGCTATCATGTCTCATGACATTTAGGATCACAATATGCAGCCGACTGGGCAGACATGAACTAGAGGTACACAATATGAGGATGAACTTCTTGGCATATGTCCTTTCTTATGATCGCTTCAGACGTAACCATGGAGCATCTTCTTTACTTAACGGAATGTTTGGATAAGTTTTCACTGTGAAGGGCGGAATTTCATCAAACTTATTATAATCTTCTAACATGTCTGTCTTGTCCTTGATTCCCATGATGTTTCTTTTCCCTAAAAGAACTATGTGACGCTTTGGCTCATCATATGATGTATTCGTTTGCATATTTTTTTCTTTTTTCGGTCTAGAGTACATGTCCTTCACATAGAAAACCTGAGACACATCATTGGCTAGGACGAATGGTTCATCTCTATAACCAAGATTGTTGAGATCCACTGTTGTCATTCCGTACAACTGGTCTATCTTTACCCCTTCCCCATTCAGGTTGACCCATTTGCAGCAAAACAAAGGGACCTTAAAAGAGACTCCATAATCAAGTTCCCATATCTCCTCTATGTAACCATAGTATGTGTCCTTTTTCCCATTCTCGTCCGTTGCATCAAAGCGGACACCACTGTTTTGGTTGGTGCTCTTTTTATCTTGGGCGATCGTGTAGAATGTATTCCCATTTATTTCGTACCCTTGGAAATTCAATATAGTAGAAGATGGTGACGCGGCCAACAAGTATAGCGAAACAAAACTCAATGACCTCCTCTGTTCCATATCCCTTGGAGATGCTTCCTTCTGGTCTAGCACGGTTATGAACATATTTTTTAAGACTCCCGTGAACCTCTCAAAGGGGAACATATTGTGCAGAAATACAGGACCGAGAATGTCAATCTCTTCCACTAGGTGAACCAGGATATGCATCATAATATTGAAGAAAGATGGTGGAAACACCAACTCAAAACTAACAAGACATTGTACCACATCCTTCTGTAACCTTGGCAGAATATATGGATTGATTACCTTCTGAGATATTGCATTGAGGAATGCACACAGCTTCACAATGGGTACTTGAACATTTTCCGGTAGAAGATCCCTCAATGCAATCGGAAGCAACTGCGTCATAATCACGTGACAGTCATGAGACTTCAGGTTTTGGAACTTTTTCTCTGCCATATTTATTGTCCCCTTTATATTAGATGAGAAGCCAGACGGCACCTTGATACTATAAAGGACTTCCAAAAATATTACCTTCTCTGCTTTGGTAAGAGCATAGCTGGCACGACTTAAGTGACGTGTAACACCCTCAGAATCGATCCTATGCAAGTTTCAGCGATTCCCGCCAAACCCGCATAGAAACGATTCAAAGGTGCCCACCAGGCACTTTCGTGCGGGTGGAAAACGAAGTAATAACATTACACAACAGTCCTCAATGGGACCCACAGAACAGATATATATAACAGCGACTCCATGAGTCAAGAATACAGATATACAGTACAAAGATCCAAATCACCTTGAGAACGATATAACGTCCAGCTACGGACAAGATGCAAATGGGGCTAAGAGCCCTGAAGAATAACCAATGGCGTCCATAACCCTGCCCAGGCCAAGCCGGAAGGGTAACCCTGCTAACGACGTCGATCTCAACACCTGCTTAAAACAAAAAGGGGTGCCGACAAAGGGCAAAGGAAAAAGAGGAGCGTCAGTACTGAGGCCAGTACACGGCGAGGCTAGAATTCGGCGGTCCTCGCCTACATAGGTATGGTGGACTGAGCGGCAGCGGCAGCATGCACTGAACAACCTATAGAGACTCGATACAACTGGCGGTTATCAGAGAGGGGTAAGAATGACCTATTCGGAACCAACCCGATACTACCACCAATCAAACCCGTCCTGGCGTTTCCCCCTCGACACCGATCGAGGAAGGCAACCGAGGAACTCACACAGTTGGCAATTTTACTTATTCGGTTATTGTTGCAGCAATTACTAGTCAAGTATAGATAATCATCCCGATAAATTAAGCAGTGGGCACTTTTAATTAACCATTCCGTTGTAGTTGCAACACTTACTAATCAGATACAATTAGCATGAGATAACCCAAAACCCAGCAGTTGTTGGTACTTTTATTCAGCCATTCCGTTGTAGTTGCAATACTTACTAGTCAGATACAATTGTCGCAAGCGACAAACCAAACAAGCAATTGTTGGCAGTTTTATTTAGCCATTCCGTTGTAGTTGAAGCTGATTACTAGTCATATCAGATACAAGTCAATTTATAACAGTAAACTTTAGTTATGCTTGTCTATGGTCGAGATACTGTGCTCCAAGTCGTCCATAACCGCGGACACGGCTTTCAGAAAGTTTTACCCGGCCGGGGTGCACCAATAGCAACACACACTCGATCAACCTCGGAAAAACCAAATCAAAACCCAACGAGGCCTTCACGACAAAGCAATCACAGGATTCAGAATTATTTCAGGGGGCCACCCCATTAAGCTACCCGCAACGAAGTAAGCAAGCTCCGAGACGGACTCAAGGTTTTGGTATACGGCTGTGAACGACAGCAAATCCCCAAACGGGGACTGTCGACACCGCGGAATCGTGTCCCGATCCAAAACAGTACAGGTGCTATCTGTCGCACAATTTAAATAAAACAGTAAAGCATGGCATAAGTACAGGATCGTAAATAAAACCTCAAACTAGTTTGTGGCCCCAAGAAATAAGACGGAATCAAGCTCTGGCTCAGGGGGGTCCCATATACCTCCCGGATGTGGATAGCGCGATAAATCAAGGAACGGGTATCAAGTACTCGGGGTCCTACGGGACACAAGTGGTCGTTCGGAAACCAAATATTTTCTATCACCCACCGATGCCTCTGCTTACTTCAATTTTAGTTGTTAAACAGGAATTAAAGTGAACGATAAGTAAAACTATGATCATCTCCAACATCAACATGTGGCAATACATCAACAACTGTGGCACTGGACGACACGCAACAGCACTTGAGCAAGCGACTACGACGCGCAAGTCCAACTATCTACCAAACAACAGGTAATAGGATGTGTCCAAGGAAATATAGGGCTGCACGGTATATCACGGGTACGAAAACTAGAGCATCGCAACACAGATAGCAATAGATCAACAGGAGGGAATAAATACTATAAAAGTAAGATAGGTAGAAAAGGGGGGAGATGCTCGCCTGAAAACATTGTCGAAGGTTCATCCGAAGATCGGGGCGAAGCTCACATCAACTCAACGGCCTTATCCGCGAAGAACCAAAACACTAGAAGAAACACCGGATGCAATATTTAATACAACGGCAGAAGATCGGCATGATGCATGTATGATGTATGACGGCAAAGGTGCGATGCAATTAGGCCATATTAAGCGGAACCGGGGTCCCGACAATTAATTAAACGGTTCAAGTTATTTATCTACCCCGCATATTAAATGTTGTTTTAACATGGCAGAAGATAGTACCGGGTTCGCTACACAAATTTAAATGAGGCCAATATAAGGCTAGATTTGCCCGCATATGGGCCCCATATTTAATTCTTAGGTGAATCGGCATAAGGCCCCCAAACCACACAAATATGTATGCAAGATGAATGATTAATATGCAACAGGTTTTATGTTCAGCATTTATGAAAATAGGGGTTCGGATAAGGGTCACACATTAGGGTTCGGCAGATCTTGGGTTCCGGGGTTCGGGGTTCGGGGTCGGGGTCCAGGGTTCGATGGGGTCGTTCTCGGATAACTATGGTAGAACTTGGCGTTCCGGGAGGAAGCAGGACTTGGGTCGGTGTCGGGGCGCGTCGGATTCTTCTGGGTCGACGCCGTTCTTGTTGTCGCGAAGGTCTTGTCGGGTCCTCGTGTCGGGTCGGTCTTGGCGTTCGGGATGGAGCACTTGGCGTTCCTTGTCTTGTCGAAGTCCCTGTTGCTCTACGGCGAAGAACTTAGCGTCAACGGGGTCCGAGAAGGAGATCTTGACGCGGCACCGGGTACGGGATCGGCCTTCGGGTTCGGGTGTCTCGGCGTCCGAGGGTAGGTCTTGGCGTATATCTTCAGGCAGCAGCACGGATGTACAAACACGGCTCGCAGATCTTGGACTTGGAGAAGACATCATGCGGAGCACCTATTGGGTACAGCAACTCGAACATGAACCCACTTGGTTGAGCAGCACCAAAAGCCTGCACGGCAGGATCTGGTCACTACCCTGCTACAACTTCCAGGAGGTTACAAACAGATAACGCAACACGGCAGCGACTTGGTACTGCACAGGAACCGACACGGGCGGAGGCAGACTCGTCGGGGCCGAAGAAGAGGAAAACCAAGGTGGCGCTGGAGGCGGCCGTCGTCGGCGACCACGGCAAGGGCACAGGGGCGAGGACGAGGCGAGGCCCGGCGGACGAGCGCGGCCGGCGGTGGCGCAGACGCGGGGCCGCGGGGACGGGCCGGAGCAGGGGCGGACGGACGCGGGCAGAACGGGCCAGAGAGACGGCACGGCTCGGCGGACGCGGGCGGAGCAGCGGAGGCGGTGGAGGAGGACGGCCCGGCGACGACGGTCCGCGGCGGTGGCGAGCTTGACGGGGACGGTGGGGTGGCTCGGGGCACGAGGACGGAGCCGCGGGGTCGGGCGCGGCCGGCCAGGTGCGGGAGGAGGGGAGCGGGTCGCCGGCGACGGTGAGGCCTGGCGGCGGGGAGCCGAGCGACGAGGAGGGCCGGCACGGAGAGGAACGGAGGGGAGACCGCGGAGAGGCGTGGCGTGCGTCGCGGCCGGCGGCGGCTAAGGCGGGTGGCCGGCGGAGGGTGCGGGGCCGGAGGGGGCAAGCGCGGCAGGCACTGGCGGCGAGCGGCGACGGCGCCGGCGCCGGCTCCGGGGCGAGCTCGAGCGGCGGCCGGCGCGGGTCGAGCTGGAGGAGGCAAGGGGGCCGGAGCCTGCAGGCGGAGAAGCGGCGGCGGAGGTGGAGGCCAGGCGGGGGCGAGCGCGCGTGAGAGGAAGAGGGATAGGAGAGAGGGAGAGACAGGCGGGGCAGGGGTGGGCCAGGGCGTGGGGCCCAGGGGGGCTGGCGTGGTGTGGTGGGTGCGTGGTGTGCTGGGGCTGTGGGGTCAGGTGGTGTGGGAATCTGGGCAGGTGGAGAGAGGAAGGGGAGAGGGAGAGAGGGGTGAGCCAAGTGGCAGCATCTGAGTGGTGGGACTTTGGGGAGAGGTGAGGTGGCGAGAGACTATTGGTGGGGGTGAGGTGGCTGGTTGGGGGGTAGATTAGGTGCAGCTAGCTGTAGGATTTTAGGTGGACCGATTATATTTTCTGGGGGTGGTCGTTCGGGTCATTTCGGCCCGTTCGTCTGCCCCACTAAAAATAATTAAATCTTTTATTTACTTTAAATGCACCGTTTGCAAAATGATAGAGGACAACAAAATAATCCGGAGACCCGGGTTTGTGTTTGAAAACAAGACGGGGCATTTTAGAAAACAAAACATGCTTTGCGAAAAATAGTTTTATGCAAACAATGCATGATGATGACGATGCAATGCACAAATTCAATGCGATTTTCTAGTAGTGGTTTTGCGGGATGCCACAATTCGACACCACTAACAATGGATCTCGCCCTCGAGATCCGCCTCATGGTACCGGAAGGAAGGCCGGCGATCTGCGTCTTCGCGCTTCGTGTAGATCTTCGCGACACCACTAACAAGAGGTCGTTGTCCGTGATCGTCGAGAGAACACTCCGGGAAACAAAGGCGAAGGTAGAGGTATCAACCAATAAAGCCACCTCTAGCTTCGATGGGAAAAAGGAACCGATGCATTCTCATCCACTTCAATGTGCACAAGCGAATAGAGTGAGTAGTCGGCATGGGGGCCAATCCATCACGCACCCAAACTATTACTCTGCACAATCAGTGAAAAAGCGTGCAACCATTCTCGGAATTAGACTGAAGATCTCGACAATCGAGGTTCGGAACAAGGAGGGATGCAGACTCTGCATCGGATCTGGCGTAGATGATGTCGTCGCGTCTGAAAACACCGGAAGGCACAAACAAGGAATACAGAATGGTGACACCGTAGACGGATTCATCAGGCATCTTGATCACCGGACGATAGATCACCGTTATCAGAGGAGGAAGCGAAACCCTGAAGGTACGACGGAAACCCAACCACGAGAATTCCTGGACTCGAAGAAAGAGAAGAGAGCGGATTCAAAACGCGTAGAGATAAGAGGAGAATAGCAGAGGGGTAAGGAGTAAAATCAGACCTAATCAGAACTATCCAACCGGTTTTGCAAAAATAGTTTGGACACTCTACTTCGGCCGTTAGCTAGGTTATCCTACAGGCTGGACTTGTGGGGTATCGCAACTGCTGAGCTCTGATACCACTCTGTAACACCCTCAGAATCGATCCTATGCAAGTTTCAGCGATTCCCGCCAAACCCGCATAGAAACGATTCAAAGGTGCCCACCAGGCACTTTCGTGCGGGTGGAAAACGAAGTAATAACATTACACAACAGTCCTCGATGGGACCCACAGAACAGATATATATAACAGCGACTCCATGAGTCAAGAATACAGATATACAGTACAAAGATCCAAATCACCTTGAGAACGATATAGCGTCCAGCTACGGACAAGATGCAAATGGGGCTAAGAGCCCTGGAGAATAACCAATGGCGTCCATAACCCTGCCCAGGCCAAGCCGGAAGGGTAACCCTGCTAACGACGTCGATCTCAACACCTGCTTAAAACAAAAAGGGGTGCCGACAAAGGGCAAAGGAAAAAGAGGAGCGTCAGTACTGAGGCCAGTACACGGCGAGGCTAGAATTCGGCGGTCCTCGCCTACATAGGTATGGTGGACTGAGCGGCAGCGGCAGCATGCACTGAACAACCTATAGAGACTCGATACAACTGGCGGTTATCAGAGAGGGGTAAGAATGACCTATTCGGAACCAACCCGATACTACCACCAATCAAACCCGTCCTGGCGTTTCCCCCTCGACACCGATCGAGGAAGGCAACCGAGGAACTCACACAGTTGGCAATTTTACTTATTCGGTTATCGTTGCAGCAATTACTAGTCAAGTATAGATAATCATCCCGATAAATTAAGCAGTGGGCACTTTTAATTAACCATTCCGTTGTAGTTGCAACACTTACTAATCAGATACAATTAGCATGAGATAACCCAAAACCCAGCAGTTGTTGGTACTTTTATTCAGCCATTTCGTTGTAGTTGCAATACTTACTAGTCAGATACAATTGTCGCAAGCGACAAACCAAACAATCAATTGTTGGCAGTTTTATTTAGCCATTCCGTTGTAGTTGAAGCTGATTACTAGTCATATCAGATACAAGTCAATTTATAACAGTAAACTTTAGTTATGCTTGTCTATGGTCGAGATACTGTGCTCCAAGTCGTCCATAACCGCGGACACGGCTTTCAGAAAGTTTTACCCGGCCGGGGTGCACCAATAGCAACACACACTCGATCAACCTCGGAAAAACCAAATCAAAACCCAACGAGGCCTTCACGACAAAGCAATCACAGGATTCAGAATTATTTCAGGGGGCCACCCCCATTAAGCTACCCGCAACAAAGTAAGCAAGCTCCGAGACGGACTCAAGGTTTGGGTATACGGCTGTGAACGACAGCAAATCCCCAAACGGGGACTGTCGACACCGCGGAATCGTGTCCCGATCCAAAACAGTACAGGTGCTATCTGTCGCACAATTTAAATAAAACAGTAAAGCATGGCATAAGTACAGGATCGTAAATAAAACCTCAAACTAGTTTGTGGCCGCAAGAAATAAGACGGAATCAAGCTCTGGCTCAGGGGGGTCCCATATACCTCCCGGATGTGGATAGCGCGATAAATCAAGGAACAGGTATCAAGTACTCGGGGTCCTACGGGACACAAGTGGTCGTTCGGAAACCAAATATTTTCTATCACCCACCGATGCCTCTGCTTACTTCAATTTTAGTTGTTAAACAGGAATTAAAGTGAACGATAAGTAAAACTATGATCATCTCCAACATCAACATGTGGCAATACATCAACAACTGTGGCACTGGACGACACGCAACAGCACTTGAGCAAGCGACTACGACGCGCAAGTCCAACTATCTACCAAACAACAGGTAATAGGATGTGTCCAAGGAAATATAGGGCTGCACGGTATATCACGGGTACGAAAACTAGAGCATCGCAACACAGATAGCAATAGATCAACAGGAGGGAATAAATACTATAAAAGTAAGATAGGTAGAAAAGGGGGGAGATGCTCGCCTGAAAACATTGTCGAAGGTTCATCCGAAGATCGGGGCGAAGCTCACATCAACTCAACGGCCTTATCCGCGAAGAACCAAAACACTAGAAGAAACACCGGATGCAATATTTAATACAACGGCAGAAGATCGGCATGATGCATGTATGATGTATGACGGCAAAGGTGCGATGCAATTAGGCCATATTAAGCGGAACCGGGGTCCCGACAATTAATTAAACGGTTCAAGTTATTTATCTACCCCGCATATTAAATGTTGTTTTAACATGGCAGAAGATAGTACCGGGTTCGCTACACAAATTTAAATGAGGCCAATATAAGGCTAGATTTGCCCGCATATGGGCCCCATATTTAATTCTTAGGTGAATCGGCATAAGGCCCCCAAACCACACAAATATGTATGCAAGATGAATGATTAATATGCAACAGGTTTTATGTTCAGCATTTATGAAAATAGGGGTTCGGATAAGGGTCACACATTAGGGTTCGGCAGATCTTGGGTTCCGGGGTTCGGGGTTCGGGGTCGGGGTCCAGGGTTCGATGGGGTCGTTCTCGGATAACTATGGTAGAACTTGGCATTCCGGGAGGAAGCAGGACTTGGGTCGGTGTCGGGGCGCGTCGGATTCTTCTGGGTCGACGCCGTTCTTGTTGTCGCGAAGGTCTTGTCGGGTCCTCGTGTCGGGTCGGTCTTGGCGTTCGGGATGAAGCACTTGGCGTTCCTTGTCTTGTCGAAGTCCATGTTGCTCTACGGCGAAGAACTTAGCGTCAACGGGGTCCGAGAAGGAGATCTTGACGCGGCACCGGGTACGGGATCGGCCTTCGGGTTCGGGTGTCTCGGCGTCCGAGGGTAGGTCTTGGCGTATATCTTCAGGCAGCAGCACGGATGTACAAACACGGCTCGCAGATCTTGGACTTGGAGAAGACATCATGCGGAGCACCTATTGGGTACAGCAACTCGAACATGAACCCACTTGGTTGAGCAGCACCAAAAGCCTGCACGGCAGGATCTGGTCACTACCCTGCTACAACTTCCAGGAGGTTACAAACAGATAACGCAACACGGCAGCGACTTGGTACTGCACAGGAACCGACACGGGCGGAGGCAGACTCGTCGGGGCCGAAGAAGAGGAAAACCAAGGTGGCGCTGGAGGCGGCCGTCGTCGGCGACCACGGCAAGGGCACAGGGGCGAGGACGAGGCGAGGCCCGGCGGACGAGCGCGGCCGGCGGTGGCGCAGACGCGGGGCCGCGGGGACGGGCCGGAGCAGGGGCGGACGGACGCGGGCAGAACGGGCCAGAGGGACGGCACGGCTCGGCGGACGCGGGCGGAGCAGCGGAGGCGGTGGAGGAGGACGGCCCGGCGACGACGGTCCGCGGCGGTGGCGAGCTTGACGGGGACGGCGGGGTGGCTCGGGGCACGAGGACGGAGCCGCGGGGTCGGGCGCGGCCGGCCAGGTGCGGGAGGAGGGGAGCGGGTCGCCGGCGACGGTGAGGCCTGGCGGCGGGGAGCCGAGCGACGAGGAGGGCCGGCACGGAGAGGAACGGAGGGGAGACCGCGGAGAGGCGTGGCGTGCGTCGCGGCCGGCGGCGGCTAAGGCGGGTGGCCGGCGGAGGGTGCGGGGCCGGAGGAGGCAAGCGCGGCGGGCACTGGCGGCGAGCGGCGACGGCGCCGGCGCCGGCTCCGGGGCGAGCTCGAGCGGCGGCCGGCGCGGGTCGAGCTGGAGGAGGCGAGGGGGCCGGAGCCTGCAGGCGGAGAAGCGGCGGCGGAGGTGGAGGCCAGGCGGGGGCGAGCGCGCGTGAGAGGAAGAGGGAGAGGAGAGAGGGAGAGACAGGCGGGGCAGGGGTGGGCCAGGGCGTGGGGCCCAGGGGGGCTGGCGTGGTGTGGTGGGTGCGTGGTGTGCTGGGGCTGTGGGGTCAGGTGGTGTGGGAATCTGGGCAGGTGGAGAGAGGAAGGGGAGAGGGAGAGAGGGGTGAGCCAAGTGGCAGCATCTGAGTGGTGGGACTTTGGGGAGAGGTGAGGTGGCGAGAGACTATTGGTGGGGGTGAGGTGGCTGGTTGGGGGGTAGATTAGGTGCAGCTAGCTGTAGGATTTTAGGTGGACCGATTATATTTTCTGGGGGTGGTCGTTCGGGTCATTTCGGCCCGTTCGTCTGCCCCACTAAAAATAATTAAATCTTTTATTTACTTTAAATGCACCGTTTGCAAAACGATAGAGGACAACAAAATAATCCGGAGACCCGGGTTTGTGTTTGAAAACAAGACGGGGCATTTTAGAAAACAAAACATGCTTTGCGAAAAATAGTTTTATGCAAACAATGCATGATGATGACGATGCAATGCACAAATTCAACGCGATTTTCTAGTAGTGGTTTTGCGGGATGCCACAATTCGACACCACTAACAATGGATCTCGCCCTCGAGATCCGCCTCATGGTACCGGAAGGAAGGCCGGCGATCTGCGTCTTCGCGCTTCGTGTAGATCTTCGCGACACCACTAACAAGAGGTCGTTGTCCGTGATCGTCGAGAGAACACTCCGGGAAACAAAGGCGAAGGTAGAGGTATCAACCAATAAAGCCACCTCTAGCTTCGATGGGAAAAAGGAACCGATGCATTCTCATCCACTTCAATGTGCACAAGCGAATAGAGTGAGTAGTCGGCATGGGGGCCAATCCATCACGCACCCAAACTATTACTCTGCACAATCAGTGGAAAAGCGTGCAACCATTCTCGAAATTAGACTGAAGATCTCGACAATCGAGGTTCGGAACAAGGAGGGATGCAGACTCTGCATCGGATCTGGCGTAGATGATTCGTCGCGTCTGAAAACACCGGAAGGCACAAACAAGGAATACAGAATGGTGACACCGTAGACGGATTCATCAGGCAGCTTGATCACCGGACGATAGATCACCGTTATCAGAGGAGGAAGCGAAACCCTAAAGGTACGACGGAAACCCAACCACGAGAATTCCTGGACTCGAAGAAAGAGAAGAGAGCGGATTCAAAACGCGTAGAGATAAGAGGAGAATAGCAGAGGGGTAAGGAGTAAAATCAGACCTAATCAGAACTATCCAACCGGTTTTGCAAAAATAGTTTGGACACTCTACTTCGGCCGTTAGCTAGGTTATCCTACAGGCTGGACTTGTGGGGTATCGCAACTGCTGAGCTCTGATACCACTCTGTAACACCCTCAGAATCGATCCTATGCAAGTTTCAGCGATTCCCGCCAAACCCGCATAGAAACGATTCAAAGGTGCCCACCAGGCACTTTCGTGCGGGTGGAAAACGAAGTAATAACATTACACAACAGTCCTCGATGGGACCCACAGAACAGATATATATAACAGCGACTCCATGAGTCAAGAATACAGATATACAGTACAAAGATCCAAATCACCTTGAGAACGATATAGCGTCCAGCTACGGACAAGATGCAAATAGGGCTAAGAGCCCTGAAGAATAACCAATGGCGTCCATAACCCTGCCCAGGCCAAGCCGGAAGGGTAACCCTGCTAACGACGTCGATCTCAACACCTGCTTAAAACAAAAAGGGGTGCCGACAAAGGGCAAAGGAAAAAGAGGAGCGTCAGTACTGAGGCCAGTACACGGCGAGGCTAGAATTCGGCGGTCCTTGCCTACATAGGTATTGTGGACTGAGCGGCAGCGGCAGCATGCACTGAACAACCTATAGAGACTCGATACAACTGGCGGTTATCAGAGAGGGGTAAGAATGACCTATTCGGAACCAACCCGATACTACCACCAATCAAACCCGTCCTGGCGTTTCCCCCTCGACACCGATCGAGGAAGGCAACCGAGGAACTCACACAGTTGGCAATTTTACTTATTCGGTTATCGTTGCAGCAATTACTAGTCAAGTATAGATAATCATCCCGATAAATTAAGCAGTGGGAACTTTTAATTAACCATTCCGTTGTAGTTGCAACACTTACTAATCAGATACAATTAGCATGAGATAACCCAAAACCCAGCAGTTGTTGGTACTTTTATTCAGCCATTCCGTTGTAGTTGCAATACTTACTAGTCAGATACAATTGTCGCAAGCGACAAACCAAACAAGCAATTGTTGGCAGTTTTATTTAGCCATTCCGTTGTAGTTGAAGCAGATTACTAGTCATATCAGATACAAGTCAATTTATAACAGTAAACTTTAGTTATGCTTGTCTATGGTCGAGATACTGTGCTCCAAGTCGTCCATAACCGCAGACACGGCTTTCAGAAAGTTTTACCCGGCCGGGGTGCACCAATAGCAACACACACTCGATCAACCTCGGAAAAACCAAATCAAAACCCAACGAGGCCTTCACGACAAAGCAATCACAGGATTCAGAATTATTTCAGGGGGCCACCCCATTAAGCTACCCGCAACGAAGTAAGCAAGCTCCGAGACGGACTCAAGGTTTGGGTATACGGCTGTGAACGACAGCAAATCCCCAAACGGGGACTGTCGACACCGCGGAATCGTGTCCCGATCCAAAACAGTACAGGTGCTATCTGTCGCACAATTTAAATAAAACAGTAAAGCATGGCATAAGTACAGGATCGTAAATAAAACCTCAAACTAGTTTGTGGCCCCAAGAAATAAGACGGAATCAAGCTCTGGCTCAGGGGGGTCCCATATACCTCCCGGATGTGGATAGCGCGATAAATCAAGGAACAGGTATCAAGTACTCGGGGTCCTACGGGACACAAGTGGTCGTTCGGAAACCAAATATTTTCTATCACCCATCGATGCCTCTGCTTACTTCAATTTTAGTTGTTAAACAGGAATTAAAGTGAACGATAAGTAAAACTATGATCATCTCCAACATCAACATGTGGCAATACATCAACAACTGTGGCACTGGACGACACGCAACAGCACTTGAGCAAGCGACTACGACGCGCAAGTCCAACTATCTACCAAACAACAGGTAATAGGATGTGTCCAAGGCAATATAGGGCTGCACGGTATATCACGGGTACGAAAACTAGAGCATCGCAACACAGATAGCAATAGATCAACAGGAGGGAATAAATACTATAAAAGTAAGATAGGTAGAAAAGGGGGGAGATGCTCGCCTGAAAACATTGTCGAAGGTTCATCCGAAGATCGGGGCGAAGCTCACATCAACTCAACGGCCTTATCCGCGAAGAACCAAAACACTAGAAGAAACACCGGATGCAATATTTAATATAACGGCAGAAGATCGGCATGATGCATGTATGATGTATGACGGCAAACGTGCGATGCAATTAGGCCATATTAAGCGGAACCGGGGTCCCGACAATTAATTAAACGGTTCAAGTTATTTATCTACCCCGCATATTAAATGTTGTTTTAACATGGCAGAAGATAGTACCGGGTTCGCTACACAAATTTAAATGAGGCCAATATAAGGCTAGATTTGCCCGCATATGGGCCCCATATTTAATTCTTAGGTGAATCGGCATAAGGCCCCCAAACCACACAAATATGTATGCAAGATGAATGATTAATATGCAACAGGTTTTATGTTCAGCATTTATGAAAATAGGGGTTCGGATAAGGGTCACACATTAGGGTTCGGCAGATCTTGGGTTCCGGGGTTTGGGGTTCGGGGTCGGGGTCCAGGGTTCGACGGGGTCGTTCTCGGATAACTATGGTAGAACTTGGTGTTCCGGGAGGAAGCAGGACTTGGGTCGGTGTCGGGGCGCGTCGGATTCTTCCGGGTCGACGCCGTTCTTGTTGTCGCGAAGGTCTTGTCGGGTCCTCGTGTCGGGTCGGTCTTGGCGTTCGGGGTGAAGCACTTGGCGTTCCTTGTCTTGTCGAAGTCCCTGTTGCTCTACGGCGAAGAACTTAGCGTCAACGGGGTCCGAGAAGGAGATCTTGACGCGGCACCGGGTACGGGATCGTCCTTCGGGTTCGGGTGTCTCGGCGTCCGAGGGTAGGTCTTGGCGTATATCTTCAGGCAGCAGCACGGATGTACAAACACGGCTCGCAGATCTTGGACTTGGAGAAGACATCATGCGGAGCACCTATTGGGTACAGCAACTCGAACTGGAACCCACTTGGTTGAGCAGCACCAAAAGCCTGCACGGCAGGATCTGGTCACTACCCTGCTACAACTTCCAGGAGGTTACAAACAGATAACTCAACACGGCAGCGACTTGGTACTGCACAGGAACCGACACGGGCGGAGGCAGACTCGTCAGGGTCAAAGAAGAGGAAAACCAAGGTGGCGCTGGAGGCAGCCGTCGTCGGCGACCACGGCAAGGGCACAGGGGCGAGGACGAGGCGAGGCCCGGCGGACGAGCGCGGCCGGCGGTTGCGCAGACGCGGGGCCGCAGGGACGGGCCAGAGCAGGGGCGGACGGACGCGGGCAGAACGGGCCAGAGGGACGGCACGGCTCGGCGGACGCGGGCGGAGCAGCGGAGGCGGTGGAGGAGGACGGCCCGGCGACGACGGTCCGCGGCGGTGGCGAGCTTGACGGGGACGGCGGGGTGGCTCGGGGCACGAGGACGGAGCCGCGGGGTCGGGCGCGGCCGGCCAGGTGCGGGAGGAGGGGAGCGGGTCGCCGGCGACGGTGAGGCCTGGCGGCGGGGAGCCGAGCGACGAGGAGGGCCGGCACGGAGAGGAACGGAGGGGAGACCGCGGAGAGGCGTGGCGTGCGTCGCGGCCGGCGGCGGCTAAGGCGGGTGGCCGGCGGAGGGTGCGGGGCCGGAGGGGGCAAGCGCGGCGGGCACTGGCGGCGAGCGGCGACGGCGCCGGCTCCGGGGCGAGATCGAGCGCCGGCCGGCGTGGGTCGAGCCGGAGGAGGCGAGGGGGCCGGAGCCTGCAGGCGGAGAAGCGGCGGCGGAGGTGGAGGCCAGGCGGGGGCGAGCGCGCGTGAGAGGAAGAGGGAGAGGAGAGAGGGAGAGACAGGCGGGGCAGGGGTGGGCCAGGGCGTGGGGCCCAGGGGGGTCTGGCGTGGTGTGGTGGGTGCGTGGTGTGCTGGGGCTGTGGGGTCAGGTGGTGTGGGAATCTGGGCAGGTGGAGAGAGGAAGGGGAGAGGGAGAGAGGGGTGAGCCAAGTGGCAGCATCTGAGTGGTGGGACTTTGGGGAGAGGTGAGGTGGCGAGAGACTATTGGTGGGGGTGAGGTGGCTGGTTGGGGGGTAGATTAGGTGCAGGTAGCTGTAGGATTTTAGGTGGACCTATTATATTTTCTGGGGGTGGTCGTTCGGGTCATTTCGGCTCGTTCGTCTGCCCCACTAAAAATAATTAAATCTTTTATTTACTTTAAATGCACCGTTTGCAAACCGATAGAGGACAACAAAATAATCCGGAGACCCGGGTTTGTGTTTGAAAACAAGACGGGGCATTTTAGAAAATAAAACATGCTTTGCGAAAAATAGTTTTATGCAAACAATGCATGATGATGACGATGCAATGCACAAATTCAACGCGATTTTCTAGTAGTGGTTTTGCGGGATGCCACATGACGCCCTTTATCCGTCTTGTTCTGTGTATGCATGTTCTTTGGGTCTTTCATAATTTGTTGGTCTTCCCGTGCTTCTGGTGTATCTTTTGTCTTCTCATACACGCCTAGGAATCCTAGCAGGTTCACGCAAAGATTCTTCGTCACGTGCATCACGTCGATTGAAGAGCGGCCACGTAGGACATTTCAATATGGCATCTCCCAAAATATAGATTTCTTCTTCCACATGGGTGCGTGTCCAGGTTCATGCTCTCCCTCAACATCACCAGGGTCATCTCGTCTGATCTTATACCGCAATGCATTGCATACCAGGCATTTATCTAAATTCGCATACTCCTTACGGCGGTAGAGGATGCAGTCATTAATGCATGCATGTATCTTTTGCACATCTAATCCTAGAGGACAGAGAGTCTTCTTTGCTTCGTACGTACTCTCGGAAAGTTCGTTATGTTTTGAAAACTTCGGCTTCATTATTTTCAGCATCTTTTCAAATGAAAAGTCAGTTAGACCACACTCTGCCTTCCATCGCAGCAATTCCAGTATGGTACCGAGCTTTGTGCTGCCATCTTCACAATTTTGGTATAACAATTTCTTGTGATCTTCTAACATGCCCTCTAACTTCAACTTCTCATTTTCCGTTTCACAGTGTCGCTTTGCATCAGAAATGACCCTACCAAGTTCATCAGCGGGCTCATCTGATGCCTGTTCTTCACCTCCTTCCTCTTCATTGTCTTCCATTGCAGTATCACTGTATTCAGGAAACATATGATGATAGTTGTTATCATGATCTTTTTCTTCACCGTCTTCCATCATAACCCCTCTTTCCCCGTGCTTGGTCCAGCAATTATAGTTGGGCATGAAACCTTTCATAACCAGGTGGCCGCGAATGATTTTCGAGGAAGAGTACCCCTTGTTGTTCCGACATTGAACACATGGACAGCGTATAAAACCATTATCTTTGTTTGTCGTAGCCATATCGATAAATTTATCCACGCCTTTAATGTACCTAGATACACGCCGGTCATCGTACATCCATTCCCTACCGTTCATCTGCATCATATAATTAAGTTTATAAAAAACGGGACATCATAAATAGTGAATGACCAATTCACATCGACACATGCATTGTATCAATGACAGAGAAAAGATAAGATTGCTAACCTCGATCGAGGGAAATAAAGAGGAGAAAGCTCAAGTGCGCCTTGGACACCTTCTATATTTTTGTTCTGTGAAAAATTAAACGGGATCATTCACTCAAACATTTCATCAAACACCTTGAATGCATGCATAGAAAAAATAAACTAGCACACCTCTCACACCCTCCACCAAGAAAAAACAGAGGGGAGGCAGAGGGCTGGGGCATCATATTTATAGAGGGCAGGATCATACGTTCCGGTTTGTGTTACAAACCGAGACTAAAGGTATGTGCCACGCCACGTGGCTAACGCTCAACCTTTAGTCCAGGTTTGTGTTACAAACCGGGACGCATGACCCCTTACGAACCGGGATGCATGCCTCCGGCCACCATGCCCGCTCGAACCGGGACGCGTGCCAGCATTAGTCCCGGTTCGTGGCGTAACCGGGACTAATGTTGTTAGGGGGCGCGAACGGATAGCCTGTTTTCTACTAGTGCCAAAATAAGGTTTTAGCAAAGGTCATATTGAAACTTATCACAGTCAACTTGATGATCTACTTCAATTCCGTCAAATTGAGAGAAACTTCAATCCCTTTGACAAGTTTTGTTCAAAAGCGCGAAAATTATTCGAATTTTCTATGCATGAATGCAATGCACACGTCTATGTTCAGCTTATTTCTAAGCTCTAATGCTGGGATGTTACAGCTTTGCCGACCACTAGCTGCACCGAGGGGCTATGCCAACGGCAATATGGCGTTGTGTTGACAGCAGCCGGCCGTCGGCGCCTTGACTGTTTCCAAAGCAGAATCCCGCTCTAGATCTTTTTATGTTGGTGTAGAAGATTTGTACATATGTGCTTCCTTTAGCAGATGTCTTAGGCCTTGTTTACTTCTAGAGTATTTGAGGGAATGGGAGAAAATTATTTCGTATCCCGGAATTTCCTCGATAGGTCGTTTACTAGGCTGGGTTTAGAGAGAATAATCTTTAAATATCTCCATAAATCCCCTTCACACAATGTATTTTTGGCTAGATTGAAACTCTCCATCTTTTAGGGATAAAAATACCGAAGAAGTAAACAAGGACTTAAGGGATCGAGCAGGCCAGGTGCATGGCAGAAGAGGGTTTGTGGTTGTTGTCGGGGGGAGGATCGTGGATAGGCAACCTGTTAACTGTACGTGACAAATAAATTCTTAGGCCCATCTTCTGTCCGCTGCCTGCTCAAATTATTTTTCCATATAAATCAGGAAAAAATGTATGTGGCAGTACTGTGACATCTAAGTTGAGGGATGAGCATATTTTCTCTATATAATGGAGATATCATATCTCTCTTCATGTCCCCACAACAAACTATCTCTCGGATGAATATCCACGGTCTTCGTAGCAATGGCGTCCTTATTCTTACAAGAATTGTTGACCTCCACACTTGTTCTATCCGTACTTATATCCTTATACATCAGGTCCAAGCAGAGATCAAATAGTCCGCTACTGCCCATAGACTGGCCAATCTTTGGCATACTTCCAGCCATTGTCTTCAATCTCCGAAACTTTCATGAGTTTCTCACTTTTCTCCTTTCAACTTCAAGGCACAACTACAAGGCACGCATAGCCAGTGTCCGGTTCTTCCTCACCTGCGACCCCGTGAATGTTCGACATATCCTTACCTCAAACCATGCGAACTACCTCAAGGGCCCAGAGTTTCCCGAAATCTTCGACGTGATGAGGGGGACCTTCTTCACCACTGATGGTGAGTCATGGCGCCAACAGAGAGCGAAAATCCAGAGCATATTGAGCAGCCCTCATATATTATCCTTAACCGCCAAGTGCTGCCTCCACAAAATTGAGCAAGGCCTTGTCCCTTTCTTGATCCGTATGGCTCGTACATCAACTCCGTTCGACATGAATGATGTTATATCAAGGTTTGCGTATATTTAGTGTGGACCCTGGCCAACTGTCCTCCCACATGCCATCTGTTGACGTGTCGATCGCCATGGACACGGTCATGGAGGTTGCATTCTACCGACACATTGTGCCAGCGTCGTGTTGGAAGCTGATGAGACGAATAAAGGTTGGCCCAGAGTGTAAAATTGTGACGGCACACATGGTGCTTCGTGGGTTCATTGCAGAGATGGTAGAGAGAAGCAAAATCGGCCATGTGGACATCCTGTCTCACTACCTCAACGACCCATACTACAAGGACCAGGACTTGCTCCGGGCGAAGCTCATCACGTACATGGTCGCTGGGAGAGACACAATCAGCACGACTCTGCCTTGGGTCTTGTACAACCTTGCCAGAAACCCTCATGTCCTGTCCGTTATCCGTAACGAACTGACACCAATCGCGTCTAGCAAGACTACATACTCTACTTGCAGTGAAGGCACCATTGTCATATTTAACACTGATGAGACTAAAGCTTTGGTTTACCTACATGCTGCGTTGCTTGAGACCCTAAGGTTGTACCCGCCCATTCCGTTGGAGCGGAAGACAGTTGCTTCATCGGATGTGATGCCGAGTGGCCACGAGGTGCACGAAGGTGAAATTATAATCATCTCCCTATACGCCATGGTGAGGATGAAGGATATCTGGGGGGAGGACTGCCTAGAGTTCCGACCTGAGAGGTGGCTCTCCGAGGACGGAGGCAAGCTACGGTACGTGCCATCTAACAAGTTTTTGGCCTTTAACTCTGGGCCAAGGATGTGTCTCGGAAAGGACATCGCAATCATGGAAATGAAGACTGTCATGGCTACAATCGTATGGAACTTTGATTTGGAGATGCTACAAGCAGGACCTGCAGTCGAGCAAAAAACATCGGTCCTTCTGCAAATGAAGAATGGACTCATGGTGAAAGTAAAGGAGCGAGATGTGTATTAATACGGATTAATTAATTAGAAGCAGACTATGTGAGCACCACAGGTACGGTGGTGGGCTGTCCGTGTATATCTACGACTTTTTGTATTTTCTGTCTGTCGAAAGTAATACAGAGAGTGTGGGGTCCTGCAACTATAAGACATTTCACAATGAAGTTTTTCTTAACACGCTATGATGATAGGCAAAATAAATGATCAAGAGACTGTTAGAACTTAGAAGTATGATGCAACCTGATGGTATGTCTCGTGGTGCAATATGATTTCCTAGTCCTAATCGGTAAACTTAGCTTACATAACCCGGAAAAAGAATCAACGCAATGTTCGACGAGCACAGGCTCAGTCGGGTCTTATGGCGAGCTGGCATAGTCGCCGGCGATCTACAGCGCAATTCTCGGATCACCCAAGCACAGGCACCGGCAGGTCTCGAGCATTTTCTTTCAAATTACCGGGTCACATGGGCATAAGGCCCATCAGAATGTGATTAATTGCCCGCCCGTGAACCTAAATCCAAAAGTTGGGACAGCCCAGGTTCGACCAACTAAGTTATTGCTTCAGAGGATGCGAGTTTATCTAGGGCTACCGATAGCAACCACTAATAAAATACGGTCATCTGCTTCTGGTTTGTAAAGGCCTCTAGTTTTAGATGTGCAACCGGAACTATTGAATCAAAACTAGAGGTTTTAACTTTACTCTTCATTTTTAGTATAAACCAGGACTAAAGGATCTTCATATGACCCCGCATAGTGCGCTAGGCTTGGGGACTTTCCTGGCTCGTAACACAAACCGGGACTAAATGTTTTCTGTCACGACGGTGTTTTGGGGCAATCGGCTGCTGCGGCAGGAGATGGTTTTTAGGGTTTTATATATTTTTTGTGTTCAATTATTTTTCATTTTGTGTTTTCATTTCAAACAAGTTTTCGTATACATATTCTACGCTACTACATACTGAAAACGTTGATGCATATATAATATAATTTTTCTCATGAACATGCAAACATATATACAACTTTGGTATATGAGTCCCAACCAGGACTAGAGCCTGTCTATTTGATTACATGAAGGTCATTATGTTATATGGATGTTTTATTTTATTGTATTCTCCATTTGGGTGCATGACCTCCTCAAGCAAAATTTCAGACAATTCCTCTTGAATTGCTAATAGGCGTTCCCATGGTAGGAGCTTATCCTGCATCGCATCCAGCTATATATAAAGAAGAAGATCATTATGAATAGAACTCAACACAAATTATGATATAAAATAAATTATAAATATATTGTTTACATACTTCAAGAAAGTCCGTACCCTTCTCGATACACCCGCGAATGAACTCGTAGACATAGTATCCATATAAATTAGTATCTTATGGCTGCCTCGCACACTTTTCAAGAATAGAATTCAATCAAATAATAATTAAGAATGATAATTGTATTGAAACTATAATTGAAAAGATGCGTGGACCTAGCTCTCGTACTACTTACCGTCACCGGATGAAAAGTCAGCTCCTTACTCCATTCACCCTTAACCTCCTTCTTGAAACGTTTCTAAACCCTGCCCCGCAAAAAATAAATAAATAAATAAGTTATTAATTACTTGACATCTCAAAGAATTAACAAAAGAGATGGATATAGTGTGATAATGATTGAAATTACTTTTACAGCATAGTAAGCATGCTACGGTACTCTTCCATGCTTTTTTTAACGAGTCTAAGATTTCAACTCTTGCACGGTCAACGTTAATGTTTAGCAGAATCCAATGGAAGCTACACATGTTTATATACATGAGTAACTCATCAATTACACTTAACATCAAGTAAAAAAAAGTGAATGTATACAAAACAGTAAGACTCTCAACCCATAGTTGTAAGAAAATAGTATTTGCATAGTATAATGTTGCTTCTTTAAAAACATTAGCAAGTTATGCTCCATTTCCTCGGGCTTCATCCTTAGCGTATATTCATTAACTATATTTGGGTCAACGAACCCAACGAAATAAATTCTCTTTCTGCTATATCCCAGAATCTTCATTCTGCATAATAGCGTATAAAAGGATATAGTAAGGATAATTACAGGCTATGAATTAAATGAGCTGAGCTAAAGACTTAATAACTTACAGACAATAATAACTGTTGAGGGACTTATCGAGGGCTTCTTAGTTAAATAGCTGAAATAATTCACAAAATTTAATAGAGATCTCGTCTGGACGGAAGTACTCCTGTCCAACTTTCACTATGAGAAATTATAGCTCTTCCTTTGTGACTTTTAAGTACCAGTCATGCAAAATTCACATTTGTGTTGGCAGATGCCAAAGTGTCTTGTTGCTGACCAGAGGCTCTCCGGAGACATATTTTTGTGCTACATCTTCCTTGGAGAATTCTCTACCGCCTAGAAATTCTTCGAGACTCATTTTACATTCCTTGGCAAATCGCTTAGCATCTTACATATTTATTTGCTCTTCAGGCTCGGGTAAAACCTTGAGCGGGGGGGCGATTGTTTTGCATGTTTCACGAGCTGGGGAACGTCTATTAAGCTTATCCCGCTTGCACTACTGCTTGATGTCTTTTCTTTCACTATCTTCGTAAGATAGCGTGTATAGTCATCTTTCTTATATAAATCATTTTGGGATGGTTGCACAAGAAATTCCTGAAAGTGCTTCTTGACTTTCGAATCAATTGGCACCTTTGGCTCATGTCGTTTTGGTGCAAAATGGGCCTTCACTTCGGCTTGGGAGATCAGCCTATTTTTATCATCACTCCGGTGGTAAGCTAACTTGGGAAGAGGCGGAGGCGGCGGTACTCTTGGGAGGGGATCTTGTAATTTTCCGTGTCAGTTGTCCCTCGACGAAGCGGTGGTATTCTTTCGCTTTTGGCCCTTTGAGTTAGTGGGCGGAGGCGGAGGCACCAGAGATGGAGATGGACTCGTGTTGTGGTCCCTCTCAGAGAGGGGCAGACTATTGCTTCTAGCAGGAGACTGTGGCCTCGGAGCTGATGGATTGCTTCTCGAAGGAGACTGTGGCCTTGGAGGTGATGGATTGCTTCTCGGAGGAGATGATGGCCTTGGCACCGAGGCTGGAAACAAGATGTTCTCCTTTTTCCAAAGAATAAAGCCACTCTCCACTTCTCCTAGTGTTTTCTCCCCTTCACCTATCGGGATGTCAAGCTCCAGTGATAGAAATGCCAGTACAACTTCATCCACACCGACACAAGCATAGTCAGATGGAATCTGACGGACATGGTAGGCCGCTTCCGATGGACAAGGTAAAGCAAAGCCGAGCGCCACCTTCATGAAAAATTTTCTTTAGTGTCACATGTAGCTTACAACTTGTCCTTGCCTCAACTTCATCCACAGGGTAGCGAACCATCATTGCACCGGTATCATCTTTCACCGGTGCATTATTCTCGATCAGCAATACATTATTAGCATGTACCTCCATGGAATCTACGCTACTTCTCTGCTGAGATGGGCCGAACATACTGTCGAATGCAGGATCTAACTGTCAGGCCAGTCCTCTAAGTTCTTTAATTTTCTCCTGCTGCATCTTGAACATGGCTTGAAATTACTCGTTCTTTTTTAAACTGCCTCCAACCGCGCTGCCTCCTCCGCCTTCTACCGGTTTGTTTTTCTCGATCGGCTTCTATAAGTGTCAATGTACTCGGGAAACCCAATCTTTCATGGAAAATATTGTCCAAAGCCTCGTGTTCATCCGACCTTTTCAGGAGTCCTGGGAGCATTTGTCATCTCATCATTCTCTTTTGGGAACGAACTTTCCATCTTGCACCTCTTTTATCACTTTAATAAGTTGATTCTTGGGTGCAACAATTTTTCCATTTGCAACAATGTCCCCTGTTTCTGGGTCATACGACCCCCTATGCCCAAGTAACCAATTTCTTGACCGGCCTTAGTTTATCCCACTTAGACATGACACTCTTGTAGCCACATGTCCCTAGATTATGGTGATATTTATTTTTGGTTGCATTTAGCTAATTCTTTGCTGACCCGACCTTAGCTTATTTCACTTCCTTGTATAGCACAAATGTGGCCCAGTTATCCCGCTGCTTCTCTAGTGCGCCAGTGAATGGCGGAGTTAGCGACTTCTTGACAAACTGGTGGTATAATCTTTTCTTCTAGTCCTTGAATTGTGTGCTCATCTTCTTAAGAGCTCACTCCTTGACTTTCAACCTCAATGACGTTATGAGCTCATCAGTCGTCAAGACTGGTAGGATGAAATATGTCATGAGCGAATTCCAAAGACAATCTTTGGCTCTGTCTTCATCACAGTAGTGGACGCGGTCATTAATGTATGCATGTATCTTATGCACCTCTAATCCTAGAGGAAAGACAACCTTCTTTGCTTCATACATACTAGCGGACAGCTCGTTATTCTATGGAAGCAGCTTCTTCATTATTTTAAGAACATTTTCAAATCCGGCTCTTGTCAGTCACACCGATCTCTGCCTTCCTTTGCAGCAATGCCTTTGTGCTACCTAGATTTTTGTGGCCATCTTTGCAATTCGGGTACAACAATTTGTTGTGATCCTTTAACATCTGCTCGAACTTCAACCTCTTCCTTTCACTTCCGTATTCTCCCATTGCATCAGCAATGGCCCGACCAAGATCATCATCTGGCTCATATGATGCATATTCTTTAGCTTCTTCATCATTGTATTCTCTTGTAGTACCACCTTATTCAGGGGACATAGGATAGTTGTTATCATTATCTTCTTTTTTAGTGTCTTCCATCATAACCCCTCTTTCTTCGTGCTTGGTCCAACAATTATAGCCGGACATGAAACCGAACTGAAACAGGTGGCCGTGAAGGACTCTTGAGGAAGAGTATTCCTTCTGATTCCGACAATCGCCACATGGACAAGACATAAAACCATTCCGTCTGTTTGCCTCGACTACAACGAAAAAATAACGCACGCCTTTAATAAACTCGTCAGAGCGTCGGTCAGCGTACATCCATGGCCGGCTCATCTGTATTATATAAGTACATCAAACAGAACCACGATGTTATAATTACTACCAGTCTAAAAATAAAAGCACACAATGCGACGTCATACTACGAACTGAAACTATGCACTGATTTAAAAACTTTCTACTCCATCTTTAGTCCCGGTTGGACACACCAACCGGAACTAAAGGGGTTGCGGTAGGCTGGGACCGATGTGAGCCCGTTTAGTCCTGGATGGTGTCTCCAACCGGTACTAAAGGAGATACCAACCGGGACTAAACATGGGTGACGATAGTATTTGGTTGGTGGCAACACAGATACATGGATGAGTGTCGACACTATGTCATGAGTGGCGGCACTATGCCTGTGAGTGGCGACACTATTTTGGTGGGTGGTGGCACTATGAAAGGGTTGAGTGTTGACATTATACCGTGAGTGTCGACACTATATTGTGGCTTTTAATCTATAAATAGGAAATATTCATCCTTGTGAAGCTATCAACTACAAAATGGTGTGCGAGAGCAGGGACACCACTACGGAGAAGCTTCTAAAAATGACTTAGGATCCCATCCTCGGAAATCTTCGAGGAGCTCGCCATATAGGAACTCCCTAATATGTGAAATTTGTTAGCTCCCCAGCGTATTGATCTAGAGTTAAAGAAGTTATAAACTACAAGATGGTGTGTGAGATTAGGGACACCACTATAGCGGAGCTTCTCGAAGATGTCTTAGGATTCCGTCCCTCAGACATCTTCGAGGAGCTCGCCATAGAGGCACTCCCTAATTTGTGAAATTTGTTATCTCTCTGGCGTGTTCATGTTTTTGGTTCTTGCTTGTTGCAACAGCCAATGATTAAAATTTTAGGGCACCATTATACATGTGTGCCTTCATTTCGGATGTGATCCTAGGGGCGGTGTGAGCGAGCCTTGTTATATGCACAACATATATTGGGCATCCTACTTGGCTCGCTCACTCCGTCCCTATGATTTTTGTGTCCAACATAAGTATGAGGTCCTATAGTACTTGATCTTGGTTCTTATTTTTGTTGCAATTTTTCAGTTTGCTGAAGGCAGGTATAAGAATAAGGGAATTTTGTTGCTGGATGGTGGCATCATGCATATGTGAATGTGTGCAGTAACCGTCGTAGTATAGGATGAACCCATGTATCTATGTGGTGTGTAATAGTTGTAGAAGGTTGAACCAATATTTTTCTATGCTCTAGTAGTTATAGTAGCTAGCTAGGATGAACTCATGTATCTCCATGTTTTTATGAATCAAATGAATTTTGAGACTATGTGCCAAACCAAGATATCACTAGTGGAGAAGAGGCCTTTAGTCCCGGCCCATAAGGGGATTTTGTCCCGGTTGTCAAACCGGGACTGTCCAAGCAGGACTAAAGGCCCAAGTTTTAGTCCCGGCCCGGTTACCAGCCGAGACAAATGGTCCTCCACGTGGCCGCCATGCCGCACGCGGGGTGCACCCCTATTAGTCCCGGTTGGTGTTACAGACCGCAACAAAAGGTTCTCTGTCACGGCAGCATTTTGGGCACTTTCTCTGTTGTGGTAGAGAATTCATTTTTATTCTTTTATTTATTATTTTTTAATTTCAAAATAGTTTTTTAATATTTCTACGCTACCACATACCATACACGGTCGTGCATATATAAGGTAAGTTGTCTTACGAGATCGAGCATACAAATATATACAATTTTGAGTTAAATGGATATCACAATTACCAGGACTAGAGACCGTCTATTTGATTACACGGTCGGGATCATCAGTAGCGCCTATTCACATTAAATTCTCCGGCATTGTTTACCATCTCTTTCAACAAAAATCCCGCTAGTTCATCTGCAATTCCTAGTACGCATTGCTCTGGTAGGAGTTGATTCCACATGCTCTTGAAATATATAAGAAAAGGAGATCCATATGAATATCAATCATGATAACAAAACCTCGTTACTGATAAGTACTCTTTTCTCGTTCCCGTGATATGTGATCCCTTGTGAGCCAGTCACATGCTTGCAAGCTAATTGGATGACATTCCACCGAGAGGTCCTAGAGTATATCTATCCGTCATATGGATGGAGAAATACCACTCTTGATCCATGTGCCTCAACACATACTTTCCGAATACTCAATGCCACCTTTATAGCCACCCAGTTACGATGTGGGGTTTGATGTCATCAAAGCATCCTTCCGGTGATGGTGATTAGCGTGATCTCATGGTCGAAGGAATCAGGTTACTATGTATCAGAAAGCTTATAGCAAATGAACTATTGAAATGACTTGATCTTTCATCATACCATTCTCCTAATGATATGATCTTGTTGTTAATAACATCTCAATATTCGTGATCGAGAAACCACAATAATCTATTAACCAACAAGCTAGTATTATAAAGAGGCTTTACCAGGGACTCTAATTTAGTTTACAAATCACACAAGTATTAATGTTTCCGGTTAATACTATTATATCATGAATGTAAACATTTATCATAAACACAAAGATATAATAATAACCACTTTTATTATTGCCTCTAGGGCATATCTCCAACATCCTATGCATTTATGTTTTGCTACTCCATGAGGGACAAGCTGAATGCCACTATGCTATGTTTTATATATGTGAAACAAACAAACGTCTTTCAATGCATTGTTATTCATGAATCTTTGTTTGTATCCTTTCATGTTGCAGCATAGTTGATTTGTCTTATTGTTAGAACTTCTTCTTTCATGCTCATGTTTAGAGTTCTTTGATCCCAGCTTTCAATGCTTGCAAATAGTTTGACCCTAATTGTGATGGTGCATGTCACCTCAAAAATTATTCTTTTTATCACTTACCTACTCAAGGACGAGCAGGAGTTAAGCTTGGGGATGCTTGATATGTCGAAAACGTATCTATACTTTTTTATGTTCCATGCTTGTTTAGTATTTACTTTGTTTTGCTTTGTCTACACTTTGAGGTATTCTTATACATTTTCTAGGACTAACCTATTAACAAGATGTCATAGTGCTAGTTGCCTGTTTTCTGCTGTTTTTGGTTTCAGAAAAGCTAAAAATGAATATTCTCGGAATTGGACGGGACAAAAGCCAAAGTTACTATTTTTTCCCGGAGCGATACGGAAAATCGAAGCATAGACGGAGTAGGGCGCCAGGGTGGGCACACCCTAGGGTGGAGTGGGCCCACCTAGGCCGCGCCACCAGGGGTGTGGTCCCCCTGGCTGCCTCCTCGCCTTGCCCCTTCGCCTATAAGAAGCCCTCAGGGAGAAAACCCTAGATCGTCAATCATACATCCACGAAAAGTTCCGCAGCACCGCCACCGAAGGGGAGATTCGGGGGACAAAAAGTCTCTGTTCTGGCACCCTGCCGGGACGGGGAAGTGCCCCCGGAGTCATCTCCATCGATCTCCACCACCATCTCCATCATCGTTGCTGATTCCCATGATGAGGAGGGAGTAGTTCTTCCTCGAGGCTAAGGGCTCTACCGGTAGCTATGTGTTCATATCTATCTCTATGCATGATCATATTGTGATCATGAGCTTTGTAATCAAGTAGATCTACTCTACTACTTAAGTTCTTCAATAGATCTCTTCTCTCCCCACATGTGTGAAAGTGACAGCGTGCACGCCGTGGTGGCACTTAGGCTAGAGTTCATAAATATTTATTATGAGTATATTTTGAGTTGGTTGTCTCTATGAAATTGTGGTGTTTGTGTCACATACCAAAATTATCCTAATTTTGGAATGTGAAATAAATAAATAAGTTTGATTGATTGTTTGACTATGTTGAAAATTCTCAAAGATAAGAAACTTTTTGAATAGAAAATCCTCTCAACCTTGAATTCAAAATCTTATATTCTTTTGTTATGACCTAAGTAGCCATATAGGAAAAAGGGCATGAATTGATTATGGATTGTAGTATTGGTGTGCAAGATTTCAAAATGAAAATCATGAAGCATTCATAAGAATTTCATTACATCCATGCAAAGTTCTCACAAACTGAATCCAAATCCTGGTATCTAAATCCTATAGTTGATTCGCCAAATGTTCCTAAAGGTAATTAAATTGACTTTATAAAACCCAATGTTTCTAAGGCATAAATTATTGATAATTATAGCCTAAAGAGATCCAATTAATATTAAAAGAAATTAGAAACAAAATTGAGCTCATTTGGAGCTATTATGAAAAAGTTATGGAATAAATACAAACAAATAAAGATATAAATAAAATGGAATATACAAGGATTTATAAACCCACTACTTACAAACTAGTAAAAATATTACAAATATGATCCTACAATGATCTATTCGATTTTAGAAAATTTTAGAAACAAGAATCGTGTCATTTGGAGTTCGTATGCAAAAGATATAAGGGAAACAAGTAAATAAAAAAAGAAAAAGAAAAAGAAAAAAATAACTGGGCCGGCCGAGCCAGCCGGCGGCCCATCTATCGGACCGGGACCAGCCAGCCAACCAGCCATCCTACCTGAAGAACCGATCGTGTCCGGGTGCTTTAAAAATCGTGCAAAACAGTTTTCGTCAAACCTATCTCCATTCAAACTCTTATAACTTTTTATCTACAACTCCGAATCAACTTCCGTTTGTTTCTACTTATTCCCTACTCCAAGACCTATTTCTACACCATCCTAAATCTCCATATAAACTTGTGGAGCCACAGCTGTACGAGTTTCTCTTCTCGAAATCCCGAATCTACACATGCCCGAATCTTATTTCCCTTTTTAACCCATCTAGACTTCGTTGTTTGCCTTCGGTCAAAAAACGAAAGTTGTAGATCTCGTCGAAATCTTTCGATCACGACAAATCCCACCTCTTTTCATCCACCACAGCCGGAGAATTTCGCATCGCAGTATTTCAGATATGACGGTGTAAATCCAAGATGTACTCGCGCTCGTTTCTTCAAATCCAAATTCCTTTGGTGAGAAGGTAGGACTAATGATTCCTCACAACTTTCATGTTGTAAGTTTTTCAATTTGACCTACGGATTTGTCTCTCTAACACGGATCTATTTCTTGTCTATTCTGAGCCAAAATCGGGTCAATCTCCTCTCCTAACCACTGGATATCATCCCAACGGCAGGATTAGATCGATTCCTCGAAGGGGTACGAGCCAACCGGATCTCGCCACGTGTCAATGTCAGATCAGCATCTAGTCCCAGTCAGCATGCAAAGTCAACCTGTCTAGTCAGCGGAATATTCTCTGGAATATTCCGTTCGAATTTAAAATTGCACATTATAGATCTAACTTGTAAAATTCATTAGAAATTCATACCACGTCCAAAAATTGCATATAATATATCAAATTGAAGATAATTTTACGTAGAATCATCTTTTTAGAATAGAACCAACCTTTACAGTACGTAATTACTGTAATGATTTAATTAGTTTTAACGGTCTTTTAGGTTAATAAATTCATAGGAAATTATACGTAACTCCAAAAAATATGAAAAATATATCAAATGGAAGCTACTATAATGTAGATTAAAAATATCTGGTTGGATCCAGATTTTGCGGACTATTTACCCCGTAGCAATTTAATTAGTTTTAATGTCTTTATAAATCATTAAATTCATAGTAAATTAATTGCTTGTCACAAAAATATAAATGATATACCGATGGAAATCTGGTTCCATGTAGATCATCAATATGCAAATGGTTAAGGCAAATACTATAAGTTTTCGCAGCAATTAAATAAATAGTTTAATGGCTTATTTAGACTATTAAAATCATAGTAATTCGAATACTGCTCAGAAAATTACAAATAATATGTCCCTGGAATCATAATTCCGTGAAGATTATAGATATAATTTTAGTTTGATTTGTAGGCAACAGAAACTATATGAATCATTTAAAACCCATTAAACACTATTTAAGTTATACAAAAAGATCTATAACTCTGATTGGGGTGAATCCAACGCCTACTGGTTCGTATTAACGTCCTCTATCCAGTAAACCCAAGAAACAAATTTAATTCGACAGTTAGAACAGGCGTTACAATAGAACTATTAAAACCCCTATATTGGCAGGTAATTATTAATAACAAGTACTCCATTGCATTAATTGGTTTATTTCATGCATCATATACTTCAGTATTGTTTAGAGAACTAAAATAATAACCATTGTGACTTATTAAATTGTCATGCATGCATTTGTTGTATTTGTTTGATCTCTATGTGCTATTGTTTATGTTGTATGCAATTGTTTGATCGATAGATTGCGAGGAGTGCAACGTGGGTGATTGCAACTAGTATGAATGCAAGTATTGTGGTTATGATGAGTGCAACCATTATATCCATGACGATTGTGAGGATTATCTAATCGACTACATCTACAACAAAGGCAAGTGGTGCTATCTTGGTCATAAATGTCCTACCGTTTTCTTATGCATTGTAGATGTTTTTGTAGAATTACATATGTAGGAATTGATGTGTATATGCTATGCTATGTCCCATATTATTCCCTAGTATTCCTTGTTTATGAGCCATCGTATTGGTAGATTGCTTAGCTATGCTATTTAGACGAGGAAGGGAATCATACCATGAAAAGTTATTTATTTTGAAAGGATTTTATTTTGTTAAATAACAAACCAACATGATTTTAATGAACCACCTGGGCGGAATGGCATTGATTGGGTCATCGAGTGTGGATTATGGTGGGGAATGCCGCCCAGGACACTGAGAAAGGATTTGCTTCTTTGTTTGGTAGCTTTTTTTAGGGTAATAACAGTAGGAAAGGTTCCTACTGCCTCATTTTCATTAATAATAAATCAGAGTCTGTAAGGTTACATATTTAAAAAAGGACAAAAGGGGAGAACAGATCTCCAAAAGACAGGTTGGAAAGGTCTAGGATCTCAAAAGATTTACAAACTATGAATAATGCTCTTGATGAGTGGGTGTAAATCCTCCTTTGTCCTATGAATCAACAGTGACAGTTCAGCAACCAATCTTGACTTCCAAGCTTGAACTGAGGGTTGTATGTTATTAAACCAGAGGTTGTTTCTCTCTTTCCAGATGTTCCAGGATCCATGCAGGGTAATTTCCATAAATAGATTTTTATTCTAGTTTTTTCCCTTGCTCAATGATCTGAAGTCTAGAGTTAGCCATAGACCAAGAGATGTTAATTGAATCCCAGCAAGCTTGACTGAAGGGGCAGTGAAAAAGCAAGTGTTCAATTGTTTCTTCAATATTATGACTACACATTAAACAGTCATATCCAGTCCCAATTGCGAAATGCCTTCTTCTGAACATGTTTCTTGTATTCAGTCTGTCACACAAAAACAGCCACCCAAAGAACTTCACTTTTGCAGTGCACTTTGATTTCCACAACCATTTTAAGGATATGTGTGGGTTTAGGTTTCTGAAGTTATACTGGTAATATTTGTTGGAAGTGAAATCTTTGGCCCCCCAAACATAACTCCAAGTGTCATGTGAATGCTCTCTTAGTTGTATCTCTCTGCAACTATTTTGAATTGCTCTCAATTCAGCTAGTGCTTCAGGTGACAGAGGAAGATAGAAGAGATGTGTCAAGCTGTCTGTTGTTAGAAACTCTTGGGCAGAGATATCTTCATGTGCATGTGCAACCATGTGCCGATAATGAAATGGGAGGTTGGTTGGACTCAGTAGGTTGTGGTAACTTGAACCCACGTATCCAGAGATGTAGATAGTGTAGGTTGGACCGGTGCGTGTCGGGTTTGGGGAGCTACTTCCCGAACGGTTCCTTCTTGGACTTCTCCCTACTATCACCCAATATGAGAGTGGTGGTACGAGCTAGGCTGGCCAAGTCACATGGGTAAAGTGTACTAACCCCTGCAGGGTGTATAAACTAAGTGCTTAGCCGTGTCCCCGGTTATGGACAATTTGAGCGACCTGATACTGATGCTATGATATTTCTCACTCATCCTTATTTCTTAATTACTTAAAACTTGTTGGGTGAACATAATTGGATAGGAGAACCTGGGAGTGAACCAGAGTGTCCTATTTATCGTATTGGAAAACTAATTTGTTACAAATGTTAGGATAAAACTGTTGCTTTATGCAAATGAGCCTGAACTCCACTTGGCCAAATAAGCATGTAGTTGATAGATATATTGTTAACCACTTTAGCCTACTTACCATACATTCAATGTATTAACCATTCGTGGCTGCAACGTTTCATGTTGCAGGTTATATCGTATCTAAGTGAACGTTCATAGGTCGCGAGACTCCACTCAACAATTGTTCGCCTGTGGCACATTTGGAGGATGGAGATCTACCTTGTATTCGTTTTCCGCTGTGTACTCGAATAAATAATGTAAATTCTGGATCATATTCGTTGTATTTATGATGCACAGTTATATTTGGTATCATTTCTTACTGTGTGTGCCAGTGAACCGATCCAGGGATTGGCACTATACACATGAACTCGGCCTTATCAGGCGAGGGTGTTACAAGCTGGTATCAGAGCTGTGTGTTGACTGTAGGATCCTGACCTTAGAAATGGATTAGTAATAGAAGACCTCTATTAGGAGAACTATCATATTTATACTTATTAGAGTTCTTATATTCCTTGTCTATCATTTTCCAACACCTCTCCTTGTTCAAACTTGTAGATGTCCATTCATTTGATTAGTAGAAGAAGTGATCTACCATAAAAACTACAAGAATTGGAAAATGTTATTAGTAGTTTTCTATAAAGCAAATCACTATATGAGAGTTGGCCTACAAGTAAAGAACAAATAACATGCATAAATGAACATCTCACCAAGTTTGGGTAG
This sequence comes from Avena atlantica, assembly GCA_910589765.1. Taxonomy (NCBI): domain Eukaryota; kingdom Viridiplantae; phylum Streptophyta; class Magnoliopsida; order Poales; family Poaceae; genus Avena; species Avena atlantica. The sequence goes on from OU342739.1 coordinate 35,459,393, forward strand.
GTCTGGACCACCATATTTTATCTCTTTAGGAGATCATCGCTATCGTGTTAGCATATTGTTCTTACCAACTTATGTGGTATGACAATATAGGTTGCTTGCTTGTTTGTACTGAACCATATCGTGTGATTCCTTGTTTAGGATCTGTTGTTTTGAAACTCTAAAGTTGCTGGAGTTTTCGTGTGGTTTTAAAATTATTTTAATGGTGTGAATTGATTGAAATTCGTGGGATTACTGCTGCAGTTTTCTGCCTGACCTGTTGTACCGCGCGATTTTTCATCTTTTATTGGTAACTCAGAACAATCTAAAAAAATATGATCTGGATCGTAATTACCTGTAGTACATGCACAAAAATTGGCTAAAATTCCTGACGAGTTTAGGTCGGTCAGAAAAAATCGTGAAGTCTGCTATACCGTTTTGACAGATTTTGTTTATTGCTTATAAGTTGCTCTATTTTACTCTAGTATTGTTCCCAATGCTTTCAAACTATTTTGTGGTTATATACTACTAAGTTTATACACCTGTAATGTTATTATACAAGTGTTTGGTTGTGTGTTGATTCCTTATGATTGTTTGCTTGTTTGTGACATTGAATGCTTTATATAGTTATGGGTAGGATTATTTTCTTAGTCGTTTCTTTCCTATAGAATCTATTCTTCCCTATCTTGAACCCTTGGAAGATATAATGATGTGTTAAGTGGAAGGTTTGACAACACAATACATTTATGAAGGAGAATGCTTTATCTAATGGGAAAAAAAGAGATGTGGGAGTATGAAGTGTTGAAATGATGTTATGTAGTAGATTATGCAACCTGAAAGTTGAAGTATCGATAGTTTAGTTTTAGTAGTAGCTTTGTTGATTGAATACATGGGAGTATACATAGAGCATTAGTTCGTGCCCATGGAAACATTCTTCAAGGCAAGTGAGAATGCTCGAGTGATAGAAAAACGTGATTCACCTATCCTCATACAGGGTAATGATTTGGGTGCAGGATGGATTGATCACCATTCCTATTACTCTTATTATTCGCTCTTGTACTGTTGGCTTTGCGAATCTTGAGTGCCCTTTTCAACCTTAGCAGAGAGTCGACGTTGAGCCTAAACCCTAGAATGGTATATTGTTACACCCTTATAAAATCATCCATTGCTAAGCATAGGAATGTACGGTAAGGATGAATCCCAACCGTGAATTATGGGCACCGTGAAGTAAGTTTCCTATTTTCCCACCATGAGAGTTTTGCTAGTTTAAGAAGTGCTTTCTCGGAAACTATCAATCATGATGTTTAGAATGTGCTAGAGACATTGTGCCAATAAAAGTCTAAAGGAGAACCAATCTGAGCTAAGTGAATCCTCGAGAAATGAGCTAGTCAATTTTATTTTAAGGACGGTAGCATCCTAATGGATCCCGAACCTTTCTTTCTAGCCTTCCCAAATCTCGGGACGAGATTTCTTTTAAGGGTGGTAGTCTGTCACATCCCAAAATTCTCCTAATTTTGGAATGTGAAATAAATAAATAAGTTTGAGTGATTGTTTGACTATGTTGAAAATTCTCAAAGAGAAGAAACTTTTTGAAAATAAAATCCTCTCAACCTTGAATTCAAAATCTTATATTCTTTTGTTATGACATAAGTAGCCATATAGGAAAAAGGTCATGGATTGATTATGGATTGTAAAATTGGTGAGCATGATTTCAAAATGAAAATCATGAAGTATTCATAAGCATTTCATTACATCCATACAAAGTTCTCACAAACTGAATCCAAATCCTGGTATCTAAATCCTATAGTTGATTCGCCCAAATGTTCCTAAAGGTAATTAAATTGACTTTATAAAACCAATTGTTGCTAAGGCATAAATTATTGATAATTATAGCCTAAAGAGATCCAATTAATACAAAATTTTAGAAAATAAATTGAGCTCATTTGGAGCTATTATGAAAAAGTTATGGAATAAATACAAACAAATAAAGATATAAATAAAATGGAATATACAAGGATTTATAAACTCATTACTTGCAAACTAGTAAAAATATTGCAAATATAATCCTACAATGATCTATTTGATTTTAGAAAATTTTAGAAACAAGAATCGTGTCATTTGGAGTTCGTATGCAAAAAATATGAGGGAAACAAGTAAATAGAAAAAGAAAAAGAAAAAGAAAAAAAACTGGGCCGGCCGAGCCAGCCGGCGGCCCATCTACCGGACCGGGACCAGCCAACCAACCAGCCAGCGTACCTGAAGAACCGATCGTGTCCAGCTGCTTTAAAAATCGTGCAAAACAGTTTTCATCAAACCTATCTCTATTCAAACTCTTATAACTTTTTATCTACAACTCTGAATCGACTTCCGTTTGTTTCTACTTGTTCCCTACTCCAAGACCTATCTCTACACCATCCTAAATCTCCATATAAACTCGTAGGGCCACAGCTGTACGAGTTTCTCTTCTCGAAATCCCGAATCTACACATGCCCGGATCTTATTTCCCTTTTTAACCCATCTAGATTTCGTTGTTTGCCTTCGGTCAAAAAACGAAAGTTGTAGATCTCATTGAAATATTTCGTTCCCGACAAATCCCACCTCTTTTCATCCACCACAGCCGGAGAATTTCGCATCGCAGTATTTCAGATATGATGGTGTAAATCCAAGATGTACTCGCGCTCGTTTCTTCAAATCCAAATTCCTTTGGTGAGAAGGTAGGACTAATGATTCCTAATAACTTTCATGTTGTAAGTTTTTCAATTTGACCTACGGATTTGTCTCTCTAACACAGATCTATTTCTTGTCTATTCTGAGCCAAAATCGGGTCAATCTCCTCTCCTAACCACTGGATCTCATCCCAACGGCCAGGATTAGATCGATTCCTCGAAGGGGTACGAGCCAACCGGATCTTGCCACGTGTCAACGTCAGGTCAGCATCTAATCCCAGTCAGCATGCAAAGTCAACCTATCCAGTCAGTGGAATATTCTCTGGAATATTCCGTTCGAATTTAAAATTGCACATTATAGATCTAACTTGTAAAATTCATTAGAAATTCATACCACGTCCAAAAATTGCGTATAATATATTAAATTGAAGATAATTTTACGTAGAATCATCTTATCAGAATATATCCAACCTTTACAGTACGTACTTACTGTAATGATTTAATTAGTTTTAACGGTCTTTTAGGTTAATAAATTCATAGGAAATTATACGTAACTCCGAAAAATATGAACAATATATCAAATTAAAGCTACTATAATGTAGATTAATAATATCTGGTTGGATCCAGCTTTTGCGCACTATTTACCCCATGCAATCTAATTAGTTTTAATGTCTTTATAAATCATTAAATTCATAGTAAATTAATTGTTTGCCACAAAAATATAAATGATATACCGATGGAAAGATGGTTCCATGTAGATCATCAATATGCAAATGGTTCAGGAAAATACTATAAGGTTTCGGAGCAATTATATTAATAGGTTAATGGCTTATTGAGAGTATTAAAATCATAGTAATTCGAATACTGCTCAAAAAATTACAAATAATATGTCCCATGAATCACAATTCCGTGGAGATTATAGATATAATTTTAGTTTGATTTGTAGGCAACAGAAACTATATGCATCATTTAAAACCCATTAAACACTATTTAAATTGTACAAAAAGATCTATAACTCCGATTAGGGTGAATCCAACGCCTACTGGTTCGTATTAACGTCCTCTATCCAGTAAACCCAAGAAACAAATTTAATTCGACAGTTAGAATAGGCGTTACAACAGAACTATTAAAACCCCTATATTGGCAAGTGATTATTAATAACAAGTACTCCATTGCATTAATTGGTCTATTCCATGCATCATATACTTCAGTATTGTTTAGAGAACTAAAATAACAACCATTGTGACTTATTAAATTGTCATGCATGCATTTTTTGTATTTGTTTGATCTCTATGTGCTATTTTTTATGTTGTATGCAATTGTTCGATCGATAGATTGCGAGGAGTGCAACGTGTGTGATTGCAACTACTATGATTGCAAGTATTGTGGTTATGACGAGTGCAACCATTATATCCATGAGGATTGTGAGGATTATCTAATCGACTACATCTACAACAAAGGCAAGTGGTGTTATCTTGGTCATAAATGTCCTACCGTTTTCCTATGCATTGTAGATGTTTTTGTAGAATTACATATGTAGGAATTGATGTGTATATGCTATGCTATGTCCCATATTATTCCCTAGTATTCCTTTTTTATGAGCCATCGTATTGGTAGATTGCTTAGCTATGCTATTTAGACGAGTAAGGGAATCATACCATGAAAATTTATTTGTTTTGAAAGGATTTTATTTTGTTAAATGACAAACCAACATGATTTTAATGAACCACCTGGGCGGAATAGCATTGATTGGGTCATCGAGTCTGGATTATGGTGGGGAATGCCGCCCAGGACACTGAGAAAGGATTTGCTTCTTTGTTTGGTAGCTTTCATGTGCAACCATGTGCCAATAATGAAATGGGCGGTTGATTGGACTCAGTAGGTTGTGGTAACTCGAACCCACGTATCCAGAGATGTAGATAGTGTAGGTTGGACCGGTGCGTGTCGGGTTTGGGGAGCTACTTCCCGAACGGTTCCTTCTTGGACTTCTCCCTACCATCACCCAATATGAGAGTGGTGGTACGAGCTGGGCTGGCCAAGTCACATGGGTAAAGTGTACTAACCCCTGCAGGGTGTATAAACTAAGTGCTTAGCCGTGTCCCCAGTTATAGACAATTTGAGCGACCTGATACTGATGCTATGATATTTCTCACTCATCCTTATTTATTAATTACTTAAAACTTGTTGGGTGAACATAATTGGGTATAGGGATGTCAACGAGCCGAACTCGAGCGAACATTGTTAGGCTCGGCTCGAGCTCGGTAGAAGCTCGAGCCGAGCTCGAGCGAGCCTAGGTTGGCCTTCGAGCCTACATCTAAGCTCGAGTTCGGCTCGACCAAAGATCGAGTAGGCTTGAGCTCGGTTCGTTGAAGCTCGGTAAGAAAATTTTAGTACATCGACATGCAGCTATATATCAAGAAAATAGTAAAGCTTGAAAACGGAATAGCAGAAATGGCTTGAAGTTTCATATAATAGTAATACAATGCCAGCATAATTATTTTAGCGGTCTTACAATAGATCGAATAATAATAGTAGTCTCAATTTTGCGGCTGTACAAAAATCACGAGCTTTATCGAACTGTTTGAGTTCGGCTCGACTAAGCTTGCGAGCTCGAAAACAGGCTCGAGTTTGGTTTGTTAGAGAGACGAATCAAGCTCGAGCCGAGCTGTTATCGCGCCAAATTCGCACAGTTTGTCAAGCCTGAACTTTTTTGACAGCCCTAATTGGGTAGGAGCACCTGGGAGTGAACCAGAGTGTCCTATTTATCGTATTGGAAAACTAATTTGTTACAAATGTTAGGATAAAACTGTTGCTTTATGCAAATGAGCCTTGACTCCACTTGGACAAATAAGCATGTAGTTGATAGATATGTTGTTAACCACTTTAGCCTACTTGCCATACATTCAATGTATTAACCATTTGTGGCTGCAACGTTTCATGTTGCAGGTTATATCGTATCTGAGTGATCGTTCATAGGTCGCGAGACTCCACTCAACAAGTGTTCGCTTGTGGCACATTTGGAGGATAGAGATCTGCCTTGTATTCGTTTTCCGCTGTGTACTTGAATAAATAATGTAAATTCTGGATCATATTCGTTGTATTTATGATGCACAGTTATATTTGGTATCATTTTGTACTGTGTGTGCCAGTGAACCGATCCAGGGATTGGCACTATACACATGAACTCAGCCTTATCAGGCGAGGGTGTTACAGTTTGTTGAAACCATCTAGCGCTCAAGGTGATAGTGTGGAGTTATCTAGATGGGGAAGGCAGACTTTGAGGTGTTGTTATAGCCCTATCATGGATTAGAGTGTCCAACCGGAGAGCAGTTCAGGGTAGTATCATGAATAGAATATATTTATTGAGAGTGTTCACTAGTGAAAGTATGATCCCCAGGCCTTGTTTCTAAGCATTGTAACACTGTTTGCATCTAGATTTGTTGCATGTTTGCTTGCTTCCATCTTTATTTAAGTTTGCCTTTAGTCCCTCACATGTCAACAACAAGTCAGAAGCTCTTTTCTGGCACCGTTACCACTTGTATTTCACTATCTCTTCGCCGAACTAGTGCACCTATACACCTGACAAGTGTATTGGGTGTGTTGGGGACACAAGATACTTCTTGTATCTTGATTGCAGGGTTGCTTAAGAGGGATACCTTTGACAACTTCCTCCCTGAGTTCGATAAACCTTGGGTAATTCACTTAAGGGAAACGTTCTGCTGTTCTACAAACCTCTGCACTTGGAGTCCCAACAACTGTCTACAAGAATAGAAGTGCGTAGACATCGAGATGTTGTTCTATTATTGTGTCGGGGAGGTAACTAATTTCACATATTAGGGAGTGTCTCTATGACCAGAAATGTAGAGATGCCTGAGGACTGGATCCTTAGGCATCTCCACAGAGCTGGTCGTAGTGTTGTCCTTGCTATAGCACACCATCTTGCAGTTTATAACTTCTCTAACTAGATCAATACGCCTGGGAACTAACTAAATTCAAATATTAGGGAGTGCCTCTATGACCAGTAATGTGGAGATGTCTGAGGACTGGATCCTTAGGCATCTCCACAGAACTGGCTGTAGTGTTCTCCTTACTCTCGCACACCATCTTGTTTGCAATTGATAACTTCACAAGGATGCCTATTTATAGATTAAGCAACACGGCGTAGTGTTGACACTCACGAAATAATGTCGACACTCACCCCTATCATAGTGCTTTCACCCACCGAAATAGTGTCGTCACTCAGTGGCATAGTGTCGCCACTCATTGGCATAGTGCCGCCACCCACCGAAATAGTGTCGCCACCCATGTTTAGTCCTGGTTGGTGTCTCCAACCAGGACTAAAGATGAACCTTTAGTCCTGGTTTGAGACACCATCTGGGACTAAACATGCTCGCGTCGGCCCCAGCCTGCCGCAACCCCTTAAGTCCCGGTTGGTTTCTTTATCCGGGACTAAAGATATTTGAAATGGGCATAAGAAATTCAAAAACATTAAGAACAATGTAAATCCTATCACAAAATGACCTATCATGTTTGAGGTTTCATGGCTTTAGGTCCAAATAACCAATGTTATGTGCAGAATCGCGACATAGTTTGTGATACTGTGTCCATGTTGTCCATGCATGTGCATCTTAGGATGGCGAACAATATTACATAAATGGTTTAATACTTTATTACACATCACCGACATCCCTATCTAGTGTTGTGGTTTTCTTCTGCGTCGTAGCCATGGAGAATCTTCATCATTTAACAGGATGCTTGGGTCATTTTTCACTTTAAAGGGCAGGATTTCATGAAACTTATTATAATCTTCTGACATGTCTGTCTTGTCATCCACTACCACGATGTTTCTTTTCCCTGAAAGAACTATCTAGCGCTTTGGCTCATTGAACGATGTATTCTTTTGCTGATTTCTTTTTCTCGGTTTGGTAGACATGTCCTTCACATAGAAAACCTGAGCCACATCGTTGGCTAGGATGACTAGTTCGTCCATGTATGCAAGATTGTTGAGATCCACTGTTGTCATGCCATACTTTTTGTCTACATGTACCCCACCTCCTGTCAGCTTGACCCATTTGCACCAAAACAAAGGGACCCTAAAAGTAGGTCTATAGTTGATGACTGCAAGTGCACAGATCGTTTGTAGCTAGTTTTGAAATAAAGATATCGATCCCACAGGGAGCATGAGTTGTGAAATCTAATAACTCTTGAATTAAATAATGAAATAGTAATGATAAATAATGCTCTAAGTAACAAGATAAAATGCGAGTGTTGTGTAAAAAGGTTTTTTTGGGGGGTTTTGTATAAGAGAACGGTAAGTAAAGTAAAACAAACTGAATACAGAAAATAAGTATCGCGTATGTAAAAGAGATGTGAAACTGCAATAGAAAAAAGCGTTCTTAGGGAGTAGCGGATACAACTCTAGCATTATAAAGGGTTTAAGGTAAATGTTATTATCATAAACAGTCTCAACTATGTATGTGCAGATACACACTTTCCTCTTCTTTTTTCTGTTGTACTGCTTTGACCTGTTCATATTCCAAAATATGCTTCTGCGCAGTGTTAGGGAAAGGTATCTCATACATTGGTTGTAGGGAGGCCAGTGTTGCTTTAACTTCTCTTTTCTTCTCAGGTTCGAGTGGTGGATCATACTTGGCCGAACCCTCTTTTAGAGATTTGATATGTTCTGTAAAACCGTTAACAACATGCAACACAAGATCTGAATGCAAATAAAGTTCTTTAGATAATTCATTAACATTCCCCTTTTTATTATAGTCATGAATACAATCATAATCTATTTCTATGTCTCCTTTGCTTCCTAGACCAAAATTCCATGAAACTCTATGATCGCGAATTCTATTAAGTAAAGCCTAAGCTTTAGTTATGGGAAGATTCATAAAATCTCCTCTCGTGCAAGGGTCTAGTTCCAATTTATTAGGTTCAATTAAACCGTCATAAAAAATATGCAATAAATACCATTCAGGCAAATCATGATGAGGACATTGATTAAGTAAATCTTTAAATCTTATATAAGCTCTTACTAGTCCTTCATTAGGACGGTTCCTCCAAGTCATTATAAGAAGTCTGATTCCAAAAGATTTTGAAAATGGATAATACTTGGCTATAAACTCACAAGCTAAATTATCCCAGGTAGTAGTGTCTTCTGGGGGTAAAGATCTATACCATAAGAGAGTTGTGCTAGTCAAAGTCTGACCAAAGAGTTTCAATTACCTCATTATACATCGGTAATTGGAAAATGCCATATATTTAAAACATGCAATATGCTCATATGGATCAAGATCTTCTTCATCTCCAGTAAATTGCTTCTTGTGTAGAATACCAAGTAATAGAGGATTTATTTCAAATCCCCTTGTCTTCTTGTTGGAGTTGTCTCTTTTATTAGTATTATAGGACTTCCCAAAGTGGCCGAGTAGGTTAGCACTAGTAAAATGCTTAAACTCCATCATGTTGGTGGAAAGTTGTAACTCAAAACAAAACTTAGCAAGACTAAAATAAATAAGAAAAAACTAAAAGACCTACAACGATCTAAAATTCAAAATTTGCGATGAACTCGGATCGATAGATCGTGCCGATGACACCGACGGCGAGCCAATCGCTTTTGTCGATCATCGCCAGCAGACCACCGTCCAGCTAGCATTTTTATCATCAGAGATCGAGAGCGAGTAAACAGAAGGTTATAGCGGTGGTCTTCTAATATCTCAAAACGATCGTGCATTTCTCTTTGTAGAATCAGTTCTGCTACCATCTAACGAACCGGAAAAACTAACCTGCGACGCCGGCGACATCCACAGATCTAGTGATGCGAGACGTTGCTACCGCTTGCGCTCCATCCTCTTGGCAACTCGCGAAGAGGACGCAGCCATGCCACCTCCATTCTCGTCGTCGGCCGAAACGCTAAGGTATCGCGCTGCCGAATCCTCAGATCCCGCCTCTCCTCCCGGAGAGAGTTGTCCCAGCTCATTGTCACAATCATCATCGGATGGCAGCAACCAGAACCGGCCTCTCTCCGCATAGATCCAAGCTGGGGCACGTGATCGCCTAAGGGGCGCCTCCGCAAATGCCAGGCATACCCGGTCGCATGGACATATGACGAAAGGCTGGCACGACATAGCCTACCTCACCAGATAATGCCAGCTAGAAGCTTCACTGTCTGCTTTTTCCTTGCAAATCGTTACAGCACTTGGCCTCCATCACGTCTCCTGCATTAACCCATGGAGGCAATGCCCGGCTCCACCGCATCCGGCTAGGTGCCGATAGCCGTCCCAACTCCTTGCTTGCCGACGGCCCGCAACTATGGATGGGACTTGGTTCCCGTTTAACCATTGATTAGGTTAACCTAACCTAAAAACTAGCCTAATGAGCCAGATGGTTAACCAAAAAATGTTTTTGATTATTTAGGTTTGATCTTTTTTTACCAATGGTTAACCTGACATTCAGCCAGCTTAATAACATGCCGCACGCCCGCCTGCTTTGCCTCGCTAGCCGGCAGTCCCGCTCGGCCAGCTCGCTCCGACTCATGCGTTGCTCCAGCGCGCGTGACTCCATGCTTGGTTCGTGCTAGCTCTGCTAGCTAGCTGCATGTGGGTGCTAGTTCTACTTGCTAAATGGGCGTGCGTGCACTGCTGGCAAAATTCCGGAAATCTACCGGTTTACGTTTTCGCAGCAAAAATCTGCCAAATTTTGCGTCCGTTTTCGCAAATAGCACTAAACGTCCGCTGAACGCGAATTGACACCAGAACTGACAAGGCTAGCCCACCTGTCAGACTGACGTGGCAGCACAGGACTGTGTGTTGTCTGCCATTTTGCATGCAGGTCCTCTAGTGTTGACAGAAAATTGCGCAGAAGTCCCTGGCACTATTAAAACCTTCATAACTTTTGAATACGAATTTAAATGAAAAAAGTTTAAATACGAAAAGTGCTCAGAATTGTTTGAATCTTTTTTTACAAACTTTATTTATTATTTTATATAATTTAAATATAAAAAATATTTTTTTAATTATACAAAAACTTTGGAAATTCATAACTTTAACTATATAACTCCAAATAATATAAATAATATGTCTAAATTTATTTAAAAAATCCAAGGAATCCATTTCTTATATTTATAATCCATTCAATTTATTGTTTGATGCGTCTACGTAAGCTAATTTGTTCACGTGGTGTATTATACTCTCTGGCGAACCAGCCTGTTGTCAAACGCGCGCAGAACCGTACGTGCTGTTCATAATTTTCGGCTCCTCCTTGGAACCATATTATATATACGTGGTTGTTGTTGCATATATGTCCGCTCTGCTTTTCTCTTGAACGGTGCGCGCGACCGTGTGTTGCCGCAGTCGTCGTCGGTATCGGTACACACCTTGCAGCATACTCCACGCCGTGCCGTGCTGCTGCTAAACCTGGCAATGGTTGAGGAACTCAACCATAACCAACCTGAACCCATGCGACGACTCAAGGAAAACCAAACCAAACTGACCCACCAAAATGTCTACTGCCACCCAAACTAAACTAAACCACCCCGTATCTCCAACCAAACCGAACTAAACCATTGGAGGACCCCTGGTTTTAACTTGTGGTTTGAGTTCAGTTAACCATCGTGATGCTAGCTGACCAAAGTGGTTCATGCCTGTGTACGCACGCTGGAGAAGCAGGACGTTTTGGTGCAGCACTGGCGCCAAGAAGTTGTAGCGCGCTGGCAGCCACGACGATCGGCCAGACTGGCGATGCGAGGAAAAGCGCGGTGGCGGGCGGCGGCGCGCGGCCGGACGGGCGATGCGAGGGAAGGCGCGTGGCGGTGTCGAGCGGCCGTATAGGCCATGTGAAGGGAGGTGTGATGGAGGCGGCGAGCGGCCGAAAGGCCGATGTGAGGGGTGAAGGGTTTCGCGGCATAGTAGATCAAAATTTTCTACGGAGCGAATAGAGGGAAAGCCAAGATCTAATCTAGGAGATGCAAACAACGAGAGAGATTGGATTAGATCTTCATACCCTTGAAGATTCGCACAGCGGAACGTTCGTCGGAACGTGGGTGATGTAGTCGTACTCGCTTCTCCTCCTCGCGATCCGATCCGATCTAGCACCACAAGTGGAGGTGCCTCCGTGAGATGCACACGTGCAGCACCTCGACGTCTCCTCCTTCCTCGGACCAGCGAGTATGGTGGAGAGATATATTGGATCTACAACACGACGGCGTGGTGTATATGGTGGAGAATTTCTGCTGCAGGGCTTCGCCTACAAACAGTCGGGAGGGAGAGAGGAAGGTAGCAAGGCTGCTAGGGCTTGGAGGAAGGTGTGTGGGGGGGGAGGGGGCGCACCACCCCTCTATATATAGAGGGGGCGGCCAGCCCTTGCCCCTCCTCCAAGCCTATCTCTAGTTTAAACAATTTAAACTCTCCCTTATCTAGATATCATATCTCTAGTTTAAACGATTTAAATCTCTCCCTTATCTAGAAATTCTATCCCGAGATTTAAACGAGTCAAATCTCTCTAGAATCGGCTGGGCCCTATGGGGCCTTGTGCCCTTGGCCCAATGCGGCCAGGACACTCCCTCATAGGCCCATGCCCCCTCCCGAAAGGTGGGGCCACGTTGGTCCCCTTCCGGAAGGTTCTAGAAGCTTCCGGTACAATACCGATTAACCCGGAACAATTCCGAACTCCAAAAACTGCACTGCTTTATATGAATCTTATTCTCCAGACCATTCCGGAACCTCTCGTGATATCCCGGATCCCATCCGAGACTCCGAACAAAATTTCATAAACCAATTATCCAATCTATCCTAGCGTCGAGATACGTTAAGTGTGTGACCCTGCGGGTTCGAGAATATGCAGACATGATCTTCTATCAATAATCAACAGCGGGGTCTGGGCACCCATATTGACTCCCACACATTCATCGATGATCATATCGGATGAACCACGATGCCAGGATTCAATCAATCCCATATATATATTCCCTTCGTCTCGCGATATTTTACTTGCCCGAGATTCGATCGTCGGTACCGTCATACCTAGTTCAATCTCGTTCACAGCAAGTACTTTACTCGTTCCGTAATCCGATATCACTTTGTGATTAACTCCTTAACCACATGCTTGCAAGCGGTGTTGATATCGATTACCGAGTGGGCCCGAAGTATATCTCTCCGACTTGGGAGGGACAAATTCCATCTCGATACATACAACCCAACAGATACTTTCCGATCACCTGAGAGACACCTTTATGATCACCCTCTCATAGGATGACGTTTGATGACCTCAAAGCTTTCTTCCGATACCAGGGAGTTGCATTATCTCATGGTCTAAGGAATACAATATTTGACATAGGAAAAGCTTCGCAAAGACGAACACGATGACACGATCTAATTGCTCTTCTTTGTTTGGGTCTATCCACCATATCATTCTCCCAATGATATGATCTCATTATCAATTGACAACTCATGTCTATGGTTAGGAAACCTTAACCATCATTGATCAATGAGCTAGTCCATAGAGGCGTACTAGGGACACGGTGTTGTTTACAAACCACACAAGTATTAAAGTTTCCGCTTAATACAATTCTAGCATGGAACATAAACTTTATCATGAACAAGAATTATAATAATAACATCTTTATTATTGCCTCTAGGGCATAATTCCAACAGTCTCCCACTTGCACTAGAGTCAATAATCTAGTTTACATCTGGCAACAATCTCACACCCATGGCACTGAGGTGTTGATCATGTTTTACACGTGGAAGAGGTTTAGTCAATGGATCTGCGACATTCAGATCCGTATGTACTTTGCTAATCTTCAGATCTCCATCTGCTATATAATCTCGGATTATATGAAACTTGCGGTTGATATGCTTGGTCTTTGGATGATATCTTGGTTCCTTAGCGAGTGCTATGGCGCCAGTGTTGTCACACAATATCTCCAGTGGGTCCAATGCACTTGGAACCACGCCAAGCTCAGTGATGAAGTTTCTGATCCAAACTCCTTCACTTGACGCTTCTGCAGCAGCCATGTATTCCGCTTCTACTGTAGATCCCGCGATCACGCTTTGCTTGCAGCTTCTCCAGCTCACAGCTCCTCCATTCAAAATATAAACGTATCCTGTCTGAGATTTAAAATCATCCTTGTCGGTGTCGAAACTAGCATCGACGTAACCTTTTACGATAAGCTGTTCATCACCCCCATAGACTAAGAACATTTCTTTAGTTCTATTTAGGTACTTTAGGATGTTCTTCACGGCTGTCCAGTGTTCCACTCCTGGATCACTTTGATATCTGCTCGTCAAACTAAGAGCATTGGACACATCCGGTCTAGTACACAGCATGGCATACATGATGGAACCTATGGCCGAGGCATAAGGCACTTTGCTCATAGCTTCCCTATCATTTACCGTAGCTGGACACTGAGCCTTGCTCAATATTACCTGACAACATAGGCACTGAACCTTTCTTTGCCTTATCCATTCTGAACCTTTTCAGAACTTTGTCTAGGTATGTACTCTGGCTTAAAGCTATCAGGCGTCTTTGTCTATCTCTATAGATCTTGATGCCCAATATATAAGCAGCTTCACCTAGGTCTTTCATTGAAAAACACTTGTTCAAATAACTCTTCACATCGTTAAGCATGTTGATGTCATTTCCGATAATCAATATGTCATCCACATACAGTACCAGAAACGTCACCGAGCTCCCACTCACTTTCTTGTAGATGCAAGCTTCGTAGAAATTTGGAACAAATCCAAAGCTCTTGATCACTTGATCAAAACGAAGGTTCCAACTCCGAGATGCTTGCTTCAGTCCATAAATGGAACGCTGAAGTTTGCATACTTTACTAGCATCCTTAGGATCGACAAAACCCTCGGGTTGCATCATATACAACTCTTCATCAATGTTGCCATTGAGGAAAGCAGTCTTGACATCCATCTGCCATATTTCATAATCATGAAACGCAGCAATTGCTAATAAAATCCGAATGGACTTAAACATCGCTACGGGAGAGAAAGTCTCATCGTAGTCAACACCTTGAACTTGTCGAAAACCTTTTGCGACAAGCCGTGCTTTATAGACGGTAACATTACCATCCGCGTCCGTTTTCTTCTTGAATATCCATTTGCACTCAATGGCCTCTCGGTCGCTAGGAGGATCCACCAAAGTCCATACTTGGTTTTCGCTCATGGATCCCAATTCGGATTTCATGGCTTCCAGCCATTTCTCAGAGTCTGGGCTCATCATCGCTTCCTCATAGTTCGTAGGTTCACTGTCTTATACCAACAAGACAGTCAAGACAGGGTTGCCGTACCACTCAGGAGGGGCACGCGACCTTGTCGACCTGCGACGTTCAGTAGCAGCATCGTCCGAAGCTTCATGATCCTTGTCATTAGCTTCCTATATTATTGGTGCAGGCGGCACTGGAACAATTTCAGGTGCTGCGCTACTCTCCAATTCAAGAGAAGGTTCAATAACCTCGTCTAGCTCTACTTTCCTCCCACTCACTTCTTTCGAGAGAAACTCCTTCTCAAGAAAGGAACCGTTCTTTGCGACAAACACTTTGCCTTCGGTTCTATGATAGAAGGTATACCCAATAGTTTCCTTAGGGTATCCTATGAAGACGCATTTCTCCGCTTTGGGTTCGAGCTTGTCCGGCATCAACTTCTTGACGTAAGCTTCGCATCCCCAAACTTTAAGAAACGACAACTTAGGTTTAGCACCAAACCACAGTTCATACGGTGTCGTCTCAACGGATTTAGATGGAGCCCTATTTAAAGTGAATGCAGCGGTTTCTAATGCATAACCCCAAAATGATAACGGCAAATCAGTAAGAGACATCATTGATCGGACCATATCTAATAGGGTTCGATTCCGGCGTTTAGACACACCATTGCGCTGTGGTGTTCCGGGTGGCGTGAGTTGTGAAACGATTCCACTTGCTTTAAGATGCGTGAGAAAATCATAACTCAAATATTCACCTCCACGATCGGATCGTAGAAACTTAATCTTTCTGTTACGATGGTTCTCCACTTCATTCTGAAATTCCTTGAACTTTTCAAATGTTTCAGATTTATGTTTCATTAAATAGATATACCCATATCTACTTAAGTCATCGGTAAAAGTGAGGAAATAGTGATATCCACCGTGCGTCGAAATACTCATCGGTCCGCATACATCAGTATGTATGATTTCCAACAAGTCCGTTGCTCGCTCCATCATACCGGAGAACGGGGTTTTGATCATCTTGCCCATGAGGCATGGTTCGCATGTGTCAAATGATTCAAAATCAAGATACTCCAAAAGTCCATCAGAATGGAGTTTCTTCATGCGCTTTACACCAATATGACCTAGACGACAGTGCCACAAATAAGTAGTATTATCACTATCTACTTTGCATCTCTTAGCCTCAATGTTATGGATGTGTGTTTCATCCCTTTCGAGATTTAGAAGAAATAAACCATTTACAAGAGGTGCATGAACATAAAAGATGTTACTCATATAAATAGAACAACCATTATTCTCCGATTTAAATGAATAGCCGTCTTGCAATAAACACGATCCAGAAATAATGTTCATGCTCAACGCAGGCACATAATAACACTTATTAAGGTTTAAAACTAATCCCGAAGGTAAAACTAAGGAGAGCGTGTCGACGGCCATCACATCAACTCTTGATCCGTTGCCAATGCGCATCGTCACCTCATCCCTCGCAAGCCGCCGTTTATTCCGTAGCTCCTGTTTCGAGTTACAAATATTAGCAACTGAACCGGTATCAAATACCCAGGCACTACAACGAGGGCTAGTAAGGAAAACATCAATAACATGTATATCAAATATACCTTTGATGGTGTCAGCCTTCTTGTCCTCTAAGTACTTCGGACAGTTGCGCTTCCAGTGACCCTTGTCCTTGCAATAGAAGCACTCAGTGTCCGGCTTGGGACCAGACCTGAGCTTCTTCTCAGCAGGGGCATTGCGCTTGCCGCCGCCCTTCTTGAAGGGCTTCTTTGCTCCCTTACCTTTCTTAAAGGAGGGCTTGTTGACCATCAACACATGATTATCCTTCTTGATGTCCACTTCCGCAGCCTTCAGCTTTGCGAAGAGCTCGGTGATCGTATCAGTGGAACCAATCTGATTATGAGTCACTACAAAAATTTTGTAGCTGGGAGGGAGTGATTGCATAACCCTGTCAATCTTGAGCTCCTCTGGAAACGTGCATTCCAGTTGCTCAAGGCGTTGAGTGTAGCCCGACATCTTTATGGCGTGCTCACTAACGGAACTCCCTTCCTCCATCTTGCAGTTAAAGAACTTCTCAGAGATCTCATATCTCTCAGAACGGGCTTGAGTCTGAAACATGGTTTTCAGCTCCTCGAGAATCTCAAAGGGCCCGGGATAGGTTTCAAAACGATTTTGAAGCTCCGGTTCCATAGCAAACAACATGGTGCTCTTAATCACACCATAATCATCTTTGCGCGACTGATAGACAGCTTTCTCATCAGCCGGCGCAGGTGCAGCAGGGGGGTTACCTAACGCTTTCTCAAGGACATAGTCCTTTTGTCCGCCAGACAGAATGATTCTTAGATTGCGGAACCAGTTGGTGAAGTTAGACCCATTGTTTCTAAGCTTTTCTTTCTCAGCAAAAACGTTGAAGTTGAAGTTGGACTTGGCCATGTGATCTACAGTATTTGCAAGTACAATTTAGACTATGTTCATGATAAATAGTTCAACTTAATAAAATTACTAGATGAACTCCCACTAAATTCAACATCCCTCAAGTTGTTTAGTGAACACGATCCAAATTCACCACACCTAATCCGATCATCACGAGAAGAGATGTGGTTTCAATGGTGGACAACGAAGTGTCGATCATATCATTCATATGACTCATGCTTAACCTTTCGGTTCTTGTGTTCCGAGGCCATCTCTGTACATGCTAGGCTCGTCAAGTTAGACCCAAGTATTTCCGCGTGTGCAAAAACTGGCTTGCACCCGTTGTATGTGAGCGTAGAGTCTATAGCACCCGATCATCACGTGATGCTTGGACACGACGAACTTTCGCAACGGTGCATACTTGGGGAGAACACAGTTTTTATCTTGATCTTTAAGTGAGGAATCATCTTATAATGCTACCGTCGCGATCTAAGCATGATAAGATACATAAAAGGATAAACATCACATGCATATAACTTTATGTGACATGGTATAGCCTATCTTCGCGCAATGATCTCCATCTTGTGCGTTCCGGCATGATCTCCATCACTCCACCATGATTGCCTCCACCACGAATAGCAACTACAACTATTGCTAACTACTTAGCGATAAAGTAAAGCTATTACATGGCGTATAAGAAGTTGACTCGCAGGTCATACACAATTATAAAGACAACCATATGGCTCCTGCCGGTTGTGTACTCATCGACATGCAAGTCGTGAAACATTACAAAACATGATCATCGCATACAATATACACATCACATCTTGGGCCATACCATATCACAGAAAACACTCCCTGCAAAAACAAGTTAGACGCCTCTACTTTGTTGTTGCATGTTTTACGTGGCTTTATGGGAGTAGATGCTAAGAACGATTCTTACCTACGGAAAGCCACAACGGTGATATTATGGTTGCCAAACTCCGGTGTTAATCCCATGACAACTATAGTGAGAGAAACTGACATCCACCAGCCGCATGTGTGGAACAAGCCACACGTCAAGTGCGGAGCCGGTCTCGCGAACGACGTCGCGTAAGGTTGGCCTGGACCGCTTCAATCTCACTATCACGCGTCATAAGAAGAACACAAACAAGAGGCTTGCAACAGAAAACATCAACGCCCGCAACAACCATGTTGCGTTCTACTCGTGAAACACATCTACGCATAGATCTAGCTCTGATACCACTGAAGGGTTTCGCGGCATAGTAAATCAAAAATTTCTACGGAGCGAACAGAGGGAAAGCCAAGATCTAATCTAGGAGATGCAAACAACGAGATAGATTGGATTAGATCTTCATACCCTTGAAGATTCGCACAGCGGAACGTTCGTCGGAACGTGGGTGATGTAGTCGTACTCGCTTCTCCTCCTCGCGATCCGATCCGATCTAGCACCACAAGTGGCGGTGCCTCCGTGAGATGCACACGTGCAGCACCTCGACGTCTCCTCCTTCCTCGGACCAGCGAGTATGGTGGAGAGATAGATTGGATCTACAACACGACGGCGTGGTGTATATGGTGGAGAATTTCTGCTGCAGGGCTTCGCCTACAAACAGTCGGGAGGGAGAGAGGAAGGTAGCAAGGCTGCTAGGGCTTGGAGGAAGGTGTGTGGGGGGGAGGGGGCGCACCACCCCTCTATATATAGAGGGGGCGGCCAGCCCTTGCCCCTCCTCCAAGCCTATCTCTAGTTTAAACAATTTAAACTCTCCCTTATCTAGAAATCCTATCTCTAGTTTAAACGATTTAAATCTCTCCCTTATCTAGAAATTCTATCCCGAGATTTAAACGAGTCAAATCTCTCTAGAATCGGCTGGGCCCTATGGGGCCTTGTGCCCTTGGCCCAATGCGGCCAGGACACTCCCTCATAGGCCCATGCCCCCTCCCGGAAGGTGGGGCCACGTTGGTCCCCTTCCGGAAGGTTCTAGAAGCTTCCGGTACAATACCGATTACCCCGGAACAATTCCGAACTCCAAAAACTGCACTGCCTTATATGAATCTTATTCTCCGGACCATTCCGGAACCTCTCGTGATATCCCGGATCCCATCCGAGACTCCGAACAAAACTTCATAAACCAATTATCCAATCTATCCTAGCGTCGAGATACGTTAAGTGTGTGACCCTGCGGGTTCGAGAATATGCAGACATGATCTTCTATCAATAATCAACAGCGGGGTCTGGGCACCCATATTGACTCCCACACATTCATCGATGATCATATCGGATGAACCACGATGCCAGGATTCAATCAATCCCATATATATATTCCCTTCGTCTCGCGATATTTTACTTGCCCGAGATTCGATCATCGGTACCGTCATACCTAGTTCAATCTCGTTCACAGCAAGTACTTTACTCATTCCGTAATCCGATATCACTTTGTGATTAACTCCCTAACCACATGCTTGCAAGCGGTGTTGATATCGATTACCGAGTGGGCCCGAAGTATATCTCTCCGACTTGGGAGGGACAAATTCCATCTCGATACATACAACCCAACAGATACTTTCCGATCACCTGAGAGACACCTTTATGATCACCCTCTCATAGGATGACATTTGATGACCTCAAAGCTTTCTTCCGATACCAGGGAGTTGCATTATCTCATGGTCTAAGTAATACAATATTTGACATACGAAAAGCTTCGCAAAGACGAACACGATGACACGATCTAATTGCTCTGCTTTGTTTGGGTCTATCCACCATATCATTCTCCCAATGATATGATCTCATTATCAATTGACAACTCATGTCTATGGTTAGGAAACCTTAACCATCATTGATCAATGAGCTAGTCCATAGAGGCGTACTAGGGACACGGTGTTGTTTACAAACCACACAAGTATCAAAGTTTCCGCTTAATACAATTCTAGCATGGAACATAAACTTTATCATGAACAAGAATTATAATAATAACATCTTTATTATTGCCTCTAGGGCATAATTCTAACAAGGGGAGGCGCGTTGGTGGCAGCAAACGGCCGGACGAGCCATGTGAGGCACGCTGGCGGCGGCGAGCGGAAAGACGGGCGATGTGAGGGGAGGCGCGTTGGCGGCGGCGAGCGGCTGGACGGGCCATGTGAGGGGAGGCGCGATGGCGGCGGCAGCAGCCGGACTGACGATGTGAGGGGAGGCGCGCTGGTGGCGGCGGCGAGCGGTCGAACGGGCGACATGAGCCGCCTACCCAGCTTGCGCCATCGGAACTCCCCAACTTCTCTACAAAGCTGCGGCCGCCATGTCCAACCTCGCGAGCACCACCGAGCCTCGACAGCCAAGCGGTGGAAAAAGCTAGGGCCGGAGGCAGACGTACGGCATCACGGTGCCGCAACAGCCAAGCGCTCTGACGACAGCGAACTGAGTCTGCTAAGTGATTTACCTGCATTATAAATATAAGAAATGGATTCCTTGGATTTTTTTAATAAATTTAGACATATTATTTATATTATTTGGAGTTATATAGTTAAAGTTATGAATTTCCAAAGTTTTTGTATAATTAAAAAAATATTTTTTATATTTAAATTATATAAAATAATAAATAAAGTTTGTAAAAAAGATTCAAACAATTCTGAGCACTTTTCGTATTTAAACTTTTTCCATTTGAATTCGTATTCAAAAGTTATGAAGGTTTTAATAGTGCCAGGGACTTCTGCGCAATTTTCTGTCAACACTAGAGGACCTGCATGCAAAATGGCAGACAGCACATAGTCCTGCGCTGCCACGTCAGCCTGACGGGTGGACCAGCCTTGTCAGTTCTGGTGTCAATTCGCGTTCAGCGGACGTTTAGTGCTATTTGCGAAAACGGACGCAAAATGTGGCAGATTTTTGCTGCGAAATCGTAAACTGGTAGATTTCCGGAATTTTGCCCAGAAACTGGTAGTTCTATGCTATTAACTCGCTGCCGTCGTGGGTAAAAGACAATACATATGTACATTATTTTCTTACATACTCCCTCTAACCCGTATTAATTAGTTGACTTAGATTTATCTAGATACGAATGTATCTAGTTAAGTTTAGTATTAAATATATCTGTATCTAGCCAAATTTAAGTCAACTAATATGAGTCGGAGGGAGTAGTTTCTTTCATGACCAGAAAAGGCAATACATTTAGTAAAAAAAGAGCTAGTTTAATCACATTTTGTAAAAGTGGTTCGAACCTAAATAACCAATGGTTAACCATTTTTATCCTAATAACCTAATGGTTAACCTAAATTATCCATTTACACAAATTGTTAAATAGGTTCGAATCTAAAAAATAAATGGTTAACCTAATCCCATCGTTACCCGCAACTCCTTGTTGTGCTCGTGCAACCCCATCCAAGCAGCAGCCAGCGTCGGTTCTTCTCTGCTCGTGCATGAGCAAGATCGTCACCGACAAGAATTTCAGGCTTGGTTCCTTCTTTAGTTTTATTCTTATTTTGGTTTTTATTATGAGACGAGAATCTAGCTACTTCCTCCAATTCATATTAATTGATTTTGATTTATCAAAATTTGAATGAACCTATATACTAAATAGTGTCTAAATTCATTCAATCTAGACAAATTTAAGTCAATTAATATAGGCCGGAAGGAGTATTTTACTTCGTTTTGTTAGTCAGAAAAGAGGGGCGTGCCGATGCTTTGTATTGTTTTGCATCCTGCCCGATGTACTCGTTTTGTGAATGCTATCACGTTCTGAATTTGTACATGAGTCCGTACATGTGTGTGTGCGCGCGCGTGTACCTTTTGTCCTATGATGAGGTCAAGTACCCCGCGCGTTGTTGCGGATATTTTAGTTAAAAATATGTTGGAAGTAAATATCTAAATATCTCATGATAAAATTAATTTAAATTAAATATTTGTACAACAAAAAGGCACTATCATCAGATGAAAAACATGATAATGTTGGTACAGATAAATATAATTCATTTGTTATCCTATATGTGGAAGCATTTAACCATCTATGATGATAATAATCTTACAACTTAGTATTTTTGACCCATAATGTATGCCTTTTGGTCGGGCAAGCATGAAGATTTTCGTGGCAATGCATGAATTCACTTCTTCCTTTTTCTGTCCCTTTCTGTTGTTTCCATGTCCAATAAATTAAAAAGGGGATAGCCCTAGTCAAGATCTGCAATATCAAATAAAATGGTTGTGTGTATATTAGAAAATTCAACTCATGATTGGGAAGTTGAAGCAATAATGCGAACCATGAATGCATGCACTTCTAAGAATAATAACTTTAGTACTGAACTTCCATGAGGTAGAAATAGACATCTTATAATTAATAGGTGAAAAAACAAAGTGTGCCAAATACAAAATAATATCTTCGCCTCTGAAGGAAATCCGATTTGATCAAATAAACGGAAGAAACATGGCCGGAGTTAGATACATCAACACCTAGAAACAACACGTCCATATTGGTGTTTGATGAACACAGACCTAAAAATCATGATCTAGAGGGGAAATGTAGGCTGCGTTTAAGGAAATAAAACGAATTGGTAATAATAATATTTTGCACAACTGATCATTTGGAACGCTCGTGAGAGCAGGAAGATATAATGGTGGAGTTTGGAGCGCAAAGATTATAGTGAAGAGAAGCAAACAAAAAGGGGACAACCTAAACTAAATAGAGTGGCATGGTACTCGCCAAATATAATGCAGGATTTTCCCCAATGGTGCCAATAAATTTATAAGCCTGCCAAATATAGTAGACATTGTCCATTTGTAAATATAAACAAAATAATGTAATAACAGATGAACAGAGATTTACTAAATCCATTCCAGCTGATATGATCATATAATTCCGAGGGCACTCAGCTGAAGTGCGAAAGGTGCCATCTTCCTTGAAGATAACTGCAGGGAGCTTCGGTGGCAATATTTAATAGAGAGAATCAGCTCATGGAGAAGGGCTTGTAGTTGCAGGTCTGCTGAACGACCTTCGATTTCCATCAATGTAATCTGTTGTGACTGGCATATATAATCAATGAGCCAGATGAAAACATGATCTGGGAAAATTAGTTTTTTTTTTGAAATGGGGAAAATCAGTATATGTGAGAACAAAGTTTCATGAAAAGCTACATATGAAGGCTTCAGCTTCAAGATGTGACCATGTCAGAGTTGGATAGGACCCTCCTATTTGCATCCCTTTTCAATGCTCAAGTTAATTCAGCGAGAGAAATCGGACAATACTATGAACCTGAACTTCCTTTTGGAGATTAAAACACAACATCCGAGGAGCATTGGTCAAAGAAAGATATGAGATAAGTAATGATGGAAATACTGATGTTCTGAATTCTACTGAATTTCTTACCACAAAATTTGTCGAGGGAAGATCCCATTCGGTGCACAGATGGTGGATGACATATACATCATTCTCTAGGTGGTATGCGGAAATTTACATTAAAAAACTCAACTACAGACCTCACTCGAGAGAACATCATACATTCCTTTTTACTATAACTACGACGGGCACATTATACATTCATATGCATACATATTGGAGTGCTAGCTGCACCACCTCGTTGATCTTCACACAGATCAGGTGAAGGAAAAACACATAGTTATCATCTCTTGGGCACATGGTCAACGAAGATGAGGAGAGAGAGAGAAAGACAGAAGGTTAAGATTACTAACAAATGAAAGTAAATCAAATACAGCATGTCCGAGTAGAGTCAGAGTTTGTGGAGATTTGTGAGTAAAAGAAAGCACATGATAGGGAACCGGGAGAAGACAGGAAGGAGTTGCTCATGGTGGCGACAGTAGAAATTCTGTGGCCGATTCCCACGGATGATGCAGCGATGTGAATAATATAGGCTGAGGCGTTATCGGAGAGGTTGTTTCTCGCGGCAATCGCGGGGGATAGGAAGAGAGAGCGGCACGGTGGAGCGGTGGACATTGATTGACAGGAGGAAGACAGAGCGTGGATTTAGATGCGTTCGCTGGAGTGAAGAAGAAGAACAGTCTTGGGCTGGGCTAGGAAATGGGCTACCAGGGGACATGGCAACTGAGAAGGCGGTGTAGAAACATGGGCTCCTCACGGAGTAAACAAGTGCGGCTGTAGGTATGGGCTTGATGATGCCATGCATGCTGTGTTTTGCCGAGAGCAACATGCAGTAACGTACAACCAGAACATACAAACGGAGCGAAACGGTACAGTTTCTGCTGACACGGCGGACAACAGAGCGGAGACCGACGGTTTTGGCTGATATCGCACATGTGCTGATGTGGATAGATTTGATGTTGAGAGAAATAGGTTAGTGCGGATGATCTTCTTAGTTATATAGAATTCCTGTGTAGGCAGATATAACTAGGGCTAGAATTCGAGCCGAGCCGAGCCCAGCGAGCTTGGTTCGATTCGCTAAAACTCGTTCAATTAACGAGTTAGCTTGGCTCGGCTCATTTATAGAATGAGTTTATATCTGAAACTCGGCTTGACTCAGTAAACTAACGAGTGACTCGCCGTAGCTTGTTTAGCTTGTTATAAGTTGTAAATACGAGAATATACTAGAAAAGATGTCGGTGCGTTGCTACGGGTGCACTCAACTTAGAAGTTGCGTCTAGAAGGGCACCTAAGTGCGCCTACAAGGGCACCTAAGTGTGCGCTCACCATATGACGTCGAGGCTGGAGAAATTGATAGCCGTAGCGACATTTAAACCTAGAATATTTTACATTTTTCCTACAAATATATTTCACATATTAATGTATTAGGAAATATATTTTCATGCATTAGAAGGCAACTGTCTTCACCATTTAATATAATATAGGAAATGTGAATAAATCATGTTTCAGATCATCCAAGTAGAATGAAACGAACAAAGACTTCATAACATAACACAAGACTCTTGTACTTATTACCTTAAAAAGTCAAAAATACGCAGTAGAGTTCTTCTGTTTCGGTAAAAAAATATGTTAGAGCATCTCTAACAGCCCGTAAATGGGCGAAACCCGCATAATAACCGCTAAACTGCGGGTTTAGTTCGTGGAGGGCACGGATCAGTCCCCGCAAACGGCGGAAACTGCAAGTTTTTTTGCAGGGTGGGTGCGGAATCGCAGCCGTGACCTGGGTCTTCGCGGGCTCGGAGGAGAAACCGGGCGAGCAACTGCATTCAGCGAGTAGAAAAGGCGCGCTGAACATTCAGCTGACTCAGCCCTCCTGTTCCCCGCTCCACCCACTCGCCGCGAGATCCCGCCGCCCCCCGCAAGATCCCGCCACGCCGCCACCTCTCGCACCTGCCCGCACCTATTCCTCCTCTTCTTCCTCGCTTTCGCGGCCCGTCCTCCGCCGCCACCGCCCGAATCAAGGATGAGCTCGTCGGTGCAGCGAGATTTGTCTGATTCATCCTCCTTGGATGATGACCTCGACGAGCTGCTCCAGGACGACGACTGCGAGATCACCATCCTCCTCGTTGTCGTCAAGGAGCTGGAGGCCCGCGCGCGGCTACTGAATCGGAGTCGCGGCTTGGTCATGGGCTGCAACTACATCTACCGTAACCGCGTCCTCGGCCACGTAACCCTCATGGACGACTACTTCGCCGAGGTACCTACCTATCCGGCACATCTCTTCCGTAGGCGGTTCCGCATGCGGCGTTCTTTGTTCATGAAAATATTTGAAGATTGCCAGCGAAATTCCAAATATTTCAAGCAACATAGAAACGCGGCTGGGACGCTAGGATTTAGTGCGTACCAAAAAATTGCGGCTGCTATGAGGGTGATTGCATATGGTGTTCCCGCTGATTACACGGACAAGTATCTTTGAATTGGTTAAGATACAACCACGGAGTCCGTGCGTAGGTTTGCTAAAATGGTTATCAAGTTGTATGGCAAAACCTACATCCGAGCTCCAAATGAAGATGCCACGGAGAGATTGATGAAGGAAAATGAGAAAAGAGGGTGGCCAGGCATGCTCGGTAGTGTTGATTGTATGCACTGGACATGGAAAACTTGTCCGAAGGCATGGCATGGCATGTACCGCGGCAAGAGCAAAGATCCTACAATTGTGCTAGAGGCAGTTTTGTGGATTTGGCATTACTTTTTTGGTTTGCCTGGAACACTCAATGACATCAATTTTTTGCATTGATCTCATTTGTTTGCAAAGCTAGCAACATGTGATGCTCCCACTTGCAATTACAAAGTGACGGGTCATGAGTACACAATGGGGTACTATCTAGAAGATGGCATATATCCCGAGTGGGCAACTTTTGTCAAGTCCATTAAAGATCCCCAATACCCCATAGATGTTGTGTTTGCAAAAGCACAAGAGAAAGCCCGCAAAGACATTGAAAGAGCTTTTGGTGCATTGCAAGCAAGGTTTGCAATTGTTCGAGGTCCTGCTCGGTTTTGGGACAAAGAAACCCTTGTCAACACCATGACCTGTTGTGTGATTCTTCACAACATGATCATAAAAGATGAAAGAGGGTTAAGATTTCCATGTTTCTATGACAATGTTGGTACACGAGTTCGTCCTGAGAGGAATCCCGATCGCATTCAAGCTTTTTTGCAAACACATCAGGAAATTAAGGACGATCGAACTCACAACTAGCTCCTGGAGGATCTGAAGCAGCACCACTGGCAGATGCATGGTCGTTGCCACCTCAACCCCAACGCCAACCCTTGCTCTTGTCATGTTTTCCTTTTTACCATTTTTCCCTGTTATGTGTGAGATGAACCGCTCGGAACATTTATTTGTTTGTTTATTCATTCGGAAACTGTTGTTGTAATTTGGTTGAGACATTTGTTATAATAATTTGGATGATTTTATGTTGACCTAAGACATTTATTTTTTGTAAAATTTGGATAATTTGCATATGAGTTCATCAATCTGGTTCTGATTCTGCGCCAAACCCTTGTTTTCTGTTTTGCAGTTTTCCTTTACAGGGACTGATCCGCGCGTCCGCGCCGGCGTTTTTTCGCCCCGCAAAACACGTTTACCGCGCCATGTACTCGCGGTTTGCAGTTTTCGCGAGTACAAGGACTGTTAGAGATGCTCTTAGTATGGTTTATTTACAAATTGATATCTCAAATTATTGCAGGTAAACAAATGATGCCGACACCGATGATTTAAGATGCTCCATCTGAATCGTTGGGCCTAAATTTTACTGTGCAACCAACAGTTCAGGAATCATGAGTCATGCTGAGGACTGAATCCGGCCAGGCCTCCTGTGGTTGATCGCTTGCAGCACAGGACCGGATCCTTCTATGGCTCGCAGGAGGCTGGATTGGAAGGAGAAGCCATAGTGCTGGAGCGGCAGTAGCTGCAATAGGAAGAAGAGCAGGAGAAGAGAGCCCATCATGGTTCCTGCAGTTGTACGCTTGTACCTTCTGATTACTAATTCACCAGCCAATTCCACTACTGGATGGAAGTGTGTGACTGCTAGCAGCAGATTGGAGAAGGAGGAGAGTTTCTGGCTCCAGCGCCAAACCCCATCCTCTGCCCCGTCGCAGACGCCGCCGCCCCCTCCATCATCTGCCTCACCGGCTCTGCAACGCATTGAGATCATCAGTGAGCAGCGGGTAGCCGTGTGGCTGGCCACCGGGGGAGGCACGGGCGGCCGACGCTGGGCTGGATGACCACCATATTATGGCGCACGGTTTCCATGATTAGGCTGAATAAAAGGGCCGACAGCGCGTAGCCTGTCGTGACTCAAGCTCCGCGCGGAGTGGGATGCGCGCTTGCGACGGGAGAGAGGCGTGTTTGCGGCGGCGGCACAGGAGGAGGACAACGATAGCGGTCGCGGCGTCGTTTGGTCAGCAAGAAAAAAAGCAAACCCTTAATTGACTTATGGATGGCACTGTGGATAAATTTTGCCAACATATAAGGGTAAAGGTATCTAAAAAAAGATCGACATAAACGATCATTTCTTTATTATTAGATACTAGCACATTTGGCCGTGCGTTGCTATGGGTTATTGGTGGTATGGGATTATTAAATCTGTTAATGCTTCATAAGATAACGAGGGCATGCTTATTGTGTCATGCTTTAGACGACAGAAGATATATCTATTGTTAAAGTGTTTTGTAGAACATTCTTTTCGATTTTATGCAAATAAGATGAATTGTGAATCGCAGTTAGTTATGGTAACCTTAATATATTCTAAAAGATAAATATTTTGACTTCTTAAGGTTCATTATCTTAAATATGCACATGCTTTTGTTGTTTGCACACGTATTGTACGCCATAAATCAATGATGCGAGAGCTAGTAGGACTAATACTCCCTCCGTCTTAAAATAGATGTCGAAAATATATCTAAATTTAGATGTATCTCTATATTAAATAGTGTTTAGATACATATAAGTTTAGACAAATTCACTACATATATTTTGAGACAAAGGAAATAAGAAAAATATCTTTTGAGTTAAATAGATGGCCTGGTACGGCGCGTCGAAAGGACGAAACGATGTACTTAGGACATGTACAATGCGGTGATGTCGGTCTTCCCTTACGTTTGTCACGTCGGATTTTCGCTTAGTTGGCGGAGAGAGAATGAAAAAAGAGAAGATTGTCTTTCCTTAACTAAAGGGATGATCCCTTAAAAATAAGAGAAGATTATTTTTCTCCACTGTACCTTATGTCTTCTCTTATCAACATAACTAATTAAAATTAATTCTTAGAGATGATCTATTGTACAACTTATTTCTATTACCTTCTCTAGATTACCTGGAGGGATAAGAAAAGACCCGCCTTCTCTAGCATTGTACGTACCCTTAGGCCCTGATTGGATCGCTGGATTCTAGTCCGCAAAACTTACGGATGTTCCGAGGTCCGGCTAATTCGTTCGTATCCTCCGTAATATACGGATCTTTCCGTAAATGAAACGCTGGAACAAGGCGTTAGTGTTCATGCCATGCGGAGATCATCACACTGCGCTTTGTCGGAGGGGCAGTAGACTTCGACGTGCTCCAGATCAGAGTCGCCTGTGCAATCCTTCTTTACATGTCATATAGGATTCCATTTAAGATTAGCTCACACGGTCACACCACACACATCCGTTCGGCAACCTTCCCAATACTCCTAGGTCCATACTGCACGGGAAACTTTAATTCCTTCACCATTCTGATCAAAGAGATTCTCATTTCAATCCCATTTAAGATTAGCTCACACCACACATCCGTTCGGCAACCTTCCCAACACTACTGCACGGGGGACTTTAATTCCTTCATCATTTTGATTAAAAAGAGATTCTCATTTCAATCAACGGCGCCGCTGTGTTATTCCCGAGACAGGCTATCCCTTAATATTCCAGGCAACTAGTCAGGTATATAAACGGGTAGGAGTCGATGTGAAATATCGAGGTGGGACTAATCAACACCAATACTACACGCCGCTTGTGTTATCGATACTATTCAACACCAATACTACATGCCGCTTGTGTTATCGATTAGAAAAAAGAGCCTGGAAATTTATCTCTGGCAGCCCACTTTGTTTGACGGAGGTCAATTCTTTTCTTTTGTTTGTTTGACTAACGGACGAGATAAGCGAATTGTCTGCCGTGACTCGATCGTAGCGATTGGAATGGATTGAGGTAGTGATGGACACGTAATATATGAACCAGATATCGAGGACTGCCTTGTAAGTGAAAAAAAACCAATTGAACAATTACATGACTTATGTGTGGCATGATGGATAATACATCTAACCTGTTAGGGGCAAAGTTGTCTAAAAAAGTGTTGGACCGGAAGAAACATTTCGTGCTTTATTATTAGTTATAGATATAGATAACTAATGGAAGAGATAAGAGAGTTGTCTACCGTGACTCGATCGTAGCGATCTGGACGGATTGAGGTAGTGATGGACACGTAATATATGAACCAGATATCGAGGACTGCCTTGTACGTGAAAAAAAATCAATATGTGTGGCATGGTGGGTAATACACCTAACCTGTTAGAGGTAAAGTTGTCCAAAAAAGTATTGGACCGGGAGAAACACTTCGTGCATTACACCTAACCTATTAGGGGCAAAGTTGTCCAAAAAAGTATTGGACCAGAAGAAACACTTCGTGCATTACACCTAACCTATTAGGGGCAAAGTTGTCCAAAAAAGTATTGGACCGAGAGAAACACTTCGTGTTTTATTATTATTAGGTATTGATTAGCAAAATGCCCACGCATGCCGCGAAAAAAGTTAGTCTTTGTTGGGCCAGTGTTGAGTTTTATTTTAATCGGTGGCATGTTGTAGTATAGACATTTTTAAAAAAATTAGTAGCATGTACATTTATATATTCCATGTTCGTACATAATTTTTTTGGTTAAAAACTATTTTTCATGTCCCAAGTAAAAAAGAAAATTTTGATGCTCTTACTCGAATATTCAGAGCTTTTTTCGCCTTCATATGATAGACTTATTTAATCTAGCACCGTCCGATGCAAGGCAACTCGCAGTCGTACCGTCTGGTGCAAGGTAGCTCACGATCGCTTCCCTCACTTCATCTCTCAATCGTTTCCCTCACTTTTAATTAAACCCACGAATTCGTTTCCCTTGCTTTTAATTAAGCTGACATTCGGTTCCTCACTTTAGGTAATCGTGTGGCTGATTACGTAAGCTTGCTGATATGCAAACAATTTGTGTCGTATATAAACTGGTGAGGTTAGCCATAAGAGAGCAATGTGGGACTATTGAAAAATCGTCCTTCTTTTTCTTCTTATTTATTTTTTATGTTTTCGTTGGGCCGTTATTTCCCACTTTCCAAGTTTGTTGCCCATAGGCCCATCCTCCTGATCAACCAAGGCGTTTACCTGGAAGCCAGCACACTACCACTGCGCTTTTCTTTTAGCGGAACCATCGCTGCTACGTGTTTTGGTTTGCATCAAACTCTGCTAAAAAGACGTGAGTTGCGTGTACTATGTATGGGTGGTTATTTTGTCACTTAACGGTGACGTTTTTTGGTAATACGTGATATGATGAAAGGATCAGGGCCGTCTCTAGAAATTCGAGGCCCCGGTGCAAGATGCAAAATGAGGCCCTAAATTTTTTAAAGGGTATACTAATAGGACCAACCATACTTTCACTTAATTATATGAGTTTAGTATTTCTCACTTCATACAATATACAAAAATATAGTATCATATATTAAAGCTAAAAAAAGTAAATGTAGCACGCCAATCTGGTCTTTATCGAAAAGCATCTGCTCTTTCGACATCATTCCAAACGCGCAAATCAATCGAGTATTTCTTGTGTCATGCTAGAACTTAATTGCTATTTTAGGAACTTATTTTAGCAAATCAAACCTTGATCGGCATTCAGGGTCAGATCATTGGGAGCTAGGACGGGAGGGCCGACTGAATTGTCTCAAACAATAATGGCAAAATGGACAGCAAGGCTGCAGCCTATAGGTTAAACGGCGCTCGACCGAATGGCCGATCGATCAAATCGATCCTGCTAGACGCAAGCGCACGACAGGCCGCATTCCAATGGCAGGTGTTGGTTTCAGTCGGTAGTTTTTTTCTAAAAAACCCAATCGGGATTTAAGTCAGACCTAATTTCTTGATTCAATTGAACTTCATATGACTTGTGGCGCGCATATGTGCGGAATTAACTAGCAGGCACACGCTGGCTTTTGCCTAATACAATACGTTCTTCCAGGCTGGACCATAGGGGTGGGCCAAGAGGAAAAGTGGGACTGCTGGGATTTTTCAGTCCAATGGAATCCGCGATAGGAGCTTCACGCCAGCCATCGTGAGACATCGAAAGAACAGGAAACTTCCTATTTCAAAAAAAAAAGAACATGAAACTTCCAGGTCAGGGCTGGGCTGGGCTAGGGATATGGGGCCCCAAATATTTGGGGGCCCTGTGCGGTCGCCCAGCCCGCACAACCCCTTGGACGGGCCTGGAAAGGATAAAAAAATCAAGTGTCAAAACGCGTTTAAACGGGTTTTTACTTACAGGTGGTATGATGGATAATTTAGTGTTTTACAAAAAAGATAAAATGGTCTAAAAAATATTGGACCAGGAAAAATACTTCGTGCTTTATATATATATATATATATATATATATATATATATATATATATATATATATATATATATGGTCGCGCTATTTGACACCCAGGGTGTAGAATAGTTATTCTACACCCACCCTCTATCTTTAGAACTGTATATTATTTTTATGTCACGTAATTTTTTTCTTACTCTGTAAGTTAAGAAAAACATAATAAAATTTAGAAATGACATAATTTTTTTATATACTTGCCATATAAAATTACGATGTAAAATACGTATTTTTTGGTGTTTTTACACTATAATGACTCATAAACTTTATTTTTGTGTTGAAATTTTTGGTTATGGTAAATATATGAACATAATTATTCATATACAAAACATAATTTTTTTAATCTAACAACATAAAAATATGTTGGGTGCAGAATAGCAATTCTGCACCCTGGGTGCTGAATAGGGTTTCTATATATATATATATATATATATATATATATATATATATATATATATATATATATATATTAGGTATAGATGTTGATATACATCAGGATAAAAATACCTTTATTTACATAAAGGATACAACGTACATGAGATTCTAGCCGGAATGCCTGTAGCTAGAGTGTTGGTTTTTCTTTGTTTTCTTTCTCTATCACGTCGTGCGGACGAACCAATCGTGAGGCTGGCATGAACTGTCTATAGTTTAGGGCTATCCATGCTCACTCGACTTTCATGGTTGGTGCCCTTGTGCTCGTTGGACTGTCATGGTCCTAGCTAGCTTAGCCATATTCGACTTTCACTCATCGGTCCTATGGCACACCCGCAAGGTGGTTAGACAATCACCTATTATGCCTAAATCAGCTTAAGGTAAATATACCATCTCTGATTTATATTAATTGATTTAAAATTGTCTATATATATACTGATATGGGATACCATGGTGACTGGACATCGTACCTGTATTTTATTCAAATTCTTACATACTCGAAGGTGTACGTATGTAAATTACATACCTAAGTTATATATATCCAAGTTACATATATCCAAGTTATCACATATCTAAAGCATATGTATCCAAATATAAGTATGCCACATGCTTCGGGTTGGCAGTTTGGAAACTTTTCGTAGCTTGACTTTTTTAAAAAAAATATAAGCCTTAATTTTTTAGAACGGAGGTAGTATATAGCACTAAAATTTATTAAGATACATTTATATTTAGACAAATATAAGTAAATATTATGAGTCGGAGGAAGTAACAAACATATACACGAGTTATCGTTTAGATAGACTAGTTCCTTCTTTGTTTTCTTTTGAGTGGGTATACAACGCGCAGCAACATTGTTTTGTGCGTGAGAAACCAACACTGACCCTGGCAGCACCACACCCAGGCAGGCCACAAGTCGCGTCCCAGGCAGGCCAAGTCCCAGATATAGGCGAGACGCGACCACACCCATGTAATCTGGGCTCCTCCCTTTCTCCCCCGCTATCGCCGTCGGCACTCGCTCCGCCCAGATCAAGGGGGCCCTCTCTCCCCCTTGTGAGCCTCAAACTCCAGATCCAGGAGCCCCTCTCTCCTCTAGTTCTATCTCGTCAAGAATCCGTCCTCCATCTACCGGATCTCGACTCCTAGCGCCTCCGGACATGTGGACCCGACCGCGGATATGGGGGCAAGTATGGGGTGCCAAACTGCCAACCCGAAGCAGGTGGCATCCAGAGTTATCGACTCGAACTAAAATCTTAAACAAAAAATAAAAGTTGTCCCTTTTTCGTCCCCTACAGGTTGCATGCCATATGGATCACACAGACGTCTAGCTTTATAAATAAAAAAATATCCATACATAATTCAGTACAAACCAACGAGAATAAGTCCACCACATCCAACACACACGCTACAAGACGCACTGAAAACCAAGACCCACGCCAAACAGGTGACGGGGCCCACACAGAAACAAGACGCCGCTCCCATCAGGTGAAGCGCTCAGCGGCCGGACGGAGAATCTAGGCGGCGAGTCGCCCCTATAAAGTGCTCCAGCATCTCGTCCAGGCGCGCTCTGTGTCTACACAACGGGTACCACTGCTGAAAAAACGCCAAAATTTTGAAAAACGAGGCAGAGGCATGGCGTAGATATACACGCTCTATGACCATCTTATTAAAGATATTCCATAGGGTCCAGGTCATCGCCGCAAACACTAACCAAAAGAGACGCCTTCCCTTTCGAGTCTGATTTGTCGCGGCCTCCAAGAACTCCAGGTCAGAGGCCTGCCACTCAGGCCCCAACACTTCATGGGTGAAGTTCCATAGGAGGCGAGCCGCGGGACAAGAGAAAAGAATACGAGTGCCCGATTCCGGGACGGCGCAAAGCGGGCATAGGCCATCCCCAGGGCTGTGCCGCTTGGCCACCTCGACACCCGAGGGTAACCGATCACGAAGCAGTTGCTAGACGTTTTTTTTATTTTCAAAGGCAGGGGGCTTTCTAGAGAGGAGATGTCCAAGAGAGCGAGGGCCCACTAAAAAGGGCCATGTACGTCGATCCCACCGTAAAGGTCCCCGAGGGGGTTAGTCGCCAAGATACACTATCCGGGGAGAGAGATAGGGACAACGGGAGGTTGTCCCGTACCTCTTCCCAGGTAGCCCGTTCTGCCTTCCCAAGGTTCCGTCGGAACACGATTTGCCATGTCCCACCTTGGCACGCCTCAGCCACCAGGAGCATAGGCTCCGCATAGATCGCGAACAACTCAGGAGCCTCGTGACGAAGAGGCCTGATGGTGCTTGACGTGGAGCACTTCGTTGGAAACCCCAAGAGCAAGGTGTGATGAGCACAACAGCAAGTATTCCCTCAGTAGAGACCGAGGTTATCGAACCAGAAGGAGGAAGGAAACGTCACACAGGTGTTGCAAGCAACGCGGAGACCTGCACAACACAGACTCAGGACTTTGCCCCAACGAATCAGTGAGGTTCTCAAGCTCACCGGTTTGCTGTAACAAAGGATTAAACGTATGGTGTGGAAGGTAATGGTTTGCAGCAAGTAAAAAAGTAACAGTGGAAGATGTATCAATGGTAAAGATTGGACCGGGGTCCATAGTTCACTAGAGGCGCTCTCCTTAGATAAACAACATGGCATGAAGGGTAAACAAATTACAGCAGGGCAATTGACAGGAACTGAGCAAGGCATAACAATGGGATACTAGTCAAAAAGATCCTATGAGATTCGATTGGGCAATACAATAATATACATAGACCGCCATCCAACTGCATCTATGACTAGAAGTCCACCTTCAGGTTATCATCCGAACCCCCTTTAGTATTAAGTTGCAAGCAACAGACAACTGCTTTAAGCAAAGTGTGTAAGGTAAACAGTCCACATGTTCCATAAACAAGAGACCGTTGTTTTCTCCCTAGTGGCAACAACACATCTACAACCGAAGAGACTTATGTCACTTCCCTTGAAAACTAGAGGCATGAACCGACTATCGAGCATAAATACCCCCACTTGGAGTCACTAGCAACTACTTGGCCAAGATAGCTACTAACAATAGAGAGCATGCAAGATCACAAACAACACAGACATGATAGAATCATAAATACAAACCATTAACCAATCTGATATAATAATCTCAATATCCATCGGATCCCTACAAACACAACATGCATGATTACAAATAGATTAGATCTTGATCATGAACGGAGCTCACAAGATCTATACATGAAAGCACAAGGAGGAGATACAACCATCTAGCTACTACATGGACCCATAGTCCAAGGTGGAACTACTCACGCATCATACCGAAGAGAAGGCCTCCGAGATGATCTCCTCTCTGGCAGGGTGCCGGGAAGAACTTTAGATCCCCCCGATCTAGGGACGACGGTGGCGGCGGCTACAGAAGGTTTCGTAGAATATTGATCGGGTCCTTAGGGTTTCTGCATCGGGGGCTTCTTATAGGCGAAGAGGCGAGGCAGGGGGGCGCCTGGGGGGGCCACACCCTGCCTAGGCGCGGGCCAGGCTTGCCGCGCCTGGGGGGTGCGGCCACCCCGTGGCTCCCCTCCGCCTCTCCTTCTGGATTTGTGTCCCTCACGGAAAGAAATTGACTTTCGCTTTTGTCCCGTCTAATTCCGATAATATTGATTTTCTGCCTTCCTGGAACCAAAAACAGAAGAAAACGGGCAACTGGCACTATGGCAACTTGTTAATAGGTTAGTTCCAGAAAAGGTATAAAAACACCTCAAAGAAAGACAAAGCAAAGCAATAGATACTAAACAAGCATGGAACATCAAAAATTATAGATACACGTTTCCGACGTATCAAGGCCGGGCACCACACCAAGGGTCCAGTCAGAACAGGGAGCTCCTCCCATCGCCTATGGAGATGGACAATCCTTTTCGTATTTCCAGTTTGATATCCTGGATAGATCTCCAAAACTGATATCCCTCTCGGCGTTCACAAGCCAGAAGCGGCTGGCGCCGGAGGTACTTCGCTTTTATCAGTTGTAACCAAAGGCCACCATCGTCGTTTAGAATCCTCCACACTCATCTGAGCATCAACGCCACATTCATGTGGCGAAAGGAGATGATACCTATGCCCCCAAGGTCTTTGGGGGCGCAAATGTCCGCCCATTTTACCATGTGGTATTTCTGGTAACCATCACTGGTCATCTAGAAGAACCGGGAGAGCTCTTTATCGAAGTTCGCATGGACCCCTTCTTGGAGAAGGTACAACCCCATCATATACATGGGGAGGCTGGAGAGGCAGGAGTCGATAAGTATGGTCTTACTCCCTTTGGAGATAAAGCGCCCCTGCCAGGGCTCGGATTTCGCCTTAACCCGAGCCATGAGAGGCTCCAAGTCTTTAATAAGGATCCTGGTTTCCCTAACTGGCATACCGAGGTAGTTAAGGGGAAAGACCGCCAAACGGCAATTCAGGTTATCAGCGATCCTCTGCTGGTCTTCTTCAGAGTAGCCTAGCACCATGACTTCACGCTTATCAAAGTTGATCTTGAGGCCCGACATGGCCTCAAAGCAGAGGAGCATGAATTTCATGTTAATGATATCTTGCTCAGACCCCTCTACCATGATCATAGTGTCGTTCGCATATTGGAGGTGAGTTACTCCCCCTACGGGGATGAGATGACCCACTACCCCTGTGATGTGGCCAGAATTTTTGGCTTTATCCAAGATTTCCACAAGGGCATCCACCACGGCATTAAACAAGATGGGAGAGATCGGATCCCCTTGTCTAACCCCACACGAGGGTTTGAAATATGGACCCACCTCTCCATTTATGTTTATAGCCGTGTTCCCGCTCGTGACAATTTGCATGATCCACCCTATCACGTGATCATCAAGCCCTCGGCGCTGGAGAACCTGGCTCATAAAGGCCCAATCTAGCCTATCATATGACTTCTGGAAATCCAGTCTCAGGAAGACGCCCCTCTGGCGTCTAACCTTCACTTCATGGATAATCTCATGAAGCGCCAAAATCCCATTGTGGATATATCTTCCTTTAAGGAAGACAAACTGGTATGGATGCGTCAGTCTCTCTATAATCGGAGCGAGCCTGTGCCGCACATACCTTAGATATGATCCTCTGGACCACATTTAAACCATACTGCGGTAAATTATTTAAACCATATTGCGGTCGCTTTACTTTGGTGGTTAACTTAATTCCGTGTCCTGGATAGGGTGTCAAGTGAAATCCTACCAAAGTTCCACCTTTAGTCTATTTGCCAAAATCTAGTTTAAATCTTGATCAAAAGTTGACATTAGAAATGGGATTTTGATGGAATCCCATCTAACACCCCTAGTTACCTTCGGCTTTGGAGACGGCGAGCCCACAATTGTCGGCCACATTTGTGCGCAAACACGCACGCCAGTGAGTGGTGACGTACGACACCACCGATAATGCAGAGGCTTTCACTCCACGTGATGTTGCCGTGCGTGCCTCTCACTCATCGGCCGGTTCGATGATCGCGTAGCTGGGTCCTGTTTTTTTCGTAAAGGAGGCTTTGTTTGTCGTCGAGCTCGACGGGGAGAAAGTTACACTAGTGGCTGCTCCATGCCTAGCTTATTAGCTGGGTGGTTCGTGATCGATCGGCGTGGACGCACGCAAGCGCCGCTAGCTGCACATGTCGTTATACATACGAAGCAGGGTGAGTCATTGCCTCATTGGAACTTTGGAAGAGATCGAAGAGGGAAACGTCGTCTCAAAGCCTTTGCGTCATGCTGTGCTCTTCCATCCTTTCGGCACGGCGAGACGGGCCAAACGTATGGTGTTCTCTAGATGGAGAAACACCTTTCTTTCTCGTACGTAGTATACATAAATGAATTGGGATTTGGCAGTGCTTCTAAAGTTGAATCCCCGATCCATCATCCATGTGGTTTATGCATCATGAGTAGTACTCCATACTCAGTTGAATCACGTGCATGCGATTTCAGATGATTTGGATCAAAGCGCTGAAAATAACAATTTCACGAACCACCACTAGTACAAAACGGACCTTTGGTCCAGAGCATTAGTCCCGATTCTGGTATAAACCGGGACTAATGCCCTGGTTCCAACGGCTAGAAACGGCCATAGGTCCCAGAAGACATTAGCCCCGGTTCGTTTAACAAATCGGGGCTAAAGGGTCTGGCACTGGAAAAGAACAGATATGTAGACCTTTAGTCCCGGTTTGTTTCTCAAACCGGGACTAAAGTCACCGACTATATCTTCTTTCCCTTTTCAGCCCGAGCCATTTCAAGCTCACGCAAGCATCTCTCTCAAATTTCTCCCCTCAAGTTCGAGTTCTTCCCAATTTTTCTCAAAATTTGTGAAGATTTTTTGGCTCCACATCTATCAAGGGTCCTAAGAGGTTAGCAACTTCATCATTTCATATTTTATTGCTTGTTTTAACTCATTTCATGCTCTAGAAATGGATAGATTTGTGTGGATTCTATCTCTATATATCGATTAATTTGGCACATATAGTTTTCGAAATTCATTTGATTCATCGAAGCACATAGATACATGAGTTCATCCTATCTACATATCTTGGTTTGGCACGTAGTCTTAAAATTCAGACGGTTCACAGTGCATCATGTCACCGTCGAGGACCAAAATATTCTTCTTTCTTCTACCTGTCGTCACAAAATCCATTGGAACAAAAATAAGTACCAAAACTATGAAGGCACACAATATATAGTGGCGCCCTAGCATTTTAGTTAATCATCGGCCAATTAAGCAAGTAAGAACAAAAACATGAACACGCCGAGGAGCTACCAAATTAAATTAGGGAGTGCCTCTATGGCGAGCTCCTCGAAGATGTCTGAGGACGAGGCATCCTAAGACATCTTCGAGAAGCTCTGCCGTAGTGGTGTCCCTGCTCTCGCACACTATCTTTCAGTTCATATCTTTTCTAGCTAAATCAGTATGCTGGTGGAGCTAACTAATTTCACATATTAGGGAGTGCCTCTACGGCGAGCTCCTCGAAGATGTCTGAGCACGAGGTTCTAAGACATCTTCGAGAAGCTCCGCCGTAGTGGTGTCCCTGGTCTCGCACACGATCTTTCTTGCAGTTGATAGTTCACAAGGAAGCCTATTTATAGATTAAGCAGCACAACATAGTGTCGACACTCACGACATAATGTCGACACTCATCCCTGTCATAGTGTCGCCACCTACTGAAACAGTGTCGCCACTCACTGGCATAGTGTCTCCACTCACGACATATAGTGTCGTCACTCACTTTTAGTCCCTATTGGAGTGTCCTTTAGTCCCGGTTGGAGACATCATTCAGGACTAAACGGACTCAGGTCGGCCCCAGCCTGCCGCAACCCCTTTTAGTCTCGGTTGGTGTGTCCAACTGGGACTAAATATATAGTAGAAAGTTTTTAAATCAGTGCATAGTTGTTTGATGTATACGATGTGTTCTTTTATTTTTAGACTAGTACTACTCTTAGCATTGTGATTTTGTTTGATGAACTTATATAATGCAGATGAGACGGCAATGGATGTACGCTGACTGAATCTTTGACGAGTTTATTAAAGGCGTGCGTTCTTTACTTGTTGTGGTAGAGGCAAACAAGCGGAATGGTTTTATTTGTTGTCCATGTGGTGAGTGTCGGAATCAAAAGGAATACTCTTCCTCAAGAGTCCTTCACGGCCATTTTTTCAGTCCGGTTTCATGTCTGGCTATAATTGTTGGACCAAGCACGAAGAAAGAGGGGTTATGATGGAAGACAACAAAGATGAAGAGAATGATGATAGCTATCCTATATCCCCTGAATACGGTGGTACTACAATGGAAGACAATAATGAAGAAGAAGCAGAAGAATGTGCATCATATGAGCCAGATGATAATCTTGGTCAGGCCATTGCTGATGCAAAGGGAGAATGTGATAGCAAAAGGGAGAGGTTGAAATTTGATCAGATGTTAGAGGATCACAACAAATTGTTGTACCCGAATTGTGAAGATGGCCACAAAAAGCTAGGCAGCACACTGGAATTGCTGCAATGGAAGGCAGAGGTTGGTGTGCCTGACAAGGGATTTGAAAAGTTGTTGAAGATAATGAAGAAGCTGCTTCCAAAAGATAACGAACTGACCGCCAGTACTTACGAAGCAAAGAAGGTTGTCTGCCCTCTAGGATTAAAGGTACAGAAGATACATGCATGCATTAATGACTGCATCCTCTACCGCGGTGAGAAGTACGAGAATTTGGATGCATGTCCAGTATGCACTACATTGCGATATAAGATCCGACGAGATGACCCTGGTGAT
The DNA here is from genome assembly GCA_910589765.1 of Avena atlantica. Taxonomy (NCBI): domain Eukaryota; kingdom Viridiplantae; phylum Streptophyta; class Magnoliopsida; order Poales; family Poaceae; genus Avena; species Avena atlantica. The sequence continues at coordinate 35,500,385 of OU342739.1, forward strand.
GTTGAGGAGGAGCGCCCCAGGAAGAGGGTTCCCGCCAAGGTGATGTGGTATGCTTCTATAATACCACGGCGGAAACGTTTGTTCAGAAACGAAGAGCATGCCAAATTGTTGCGATGGCACAAAGAAGACCGTAAGAAAGACGAGATGTTGAGACACCCCGCTGATGGGTCGTAGTGGAGAAAATTGAGAGAAAGTATCCGGACTTTGCAGGTGACGCGAGAAACTTATGGTTTGGTCTAAGTACAGATGGCATGAATCCCTTTGGAGAGCAGAGTTGCAATCATAGCACATGGCCTGTGACTTTGTGTATCTATAACCTTCCTCCTTATTTGTGCATGAAGCGGAGGTTCATTATGATGCCAGTGCTCATCCAAGGCCCGAAGCAATCCGACAACGACATTGATGTGTACCTAAGGCCATTAGATGAAGAACTTTTACAGCTGTGGCACGGACAAGGTGTACGTATAATGAGCACAAATGTGAGGAATTTAACCTATGTTCGTAACCATCAATGATTTGCCTGCTCTTAGTAACATTTTAGAACAGACAAACAAGGGATACAATGCATGCACACACTGTTTAGATGACACTGAAAGTATTTATTTGGATAAGTGCAAGAAGAATGTGTACCTAGGTAATCGTCGTTTTCTTCCGCCCACGCATTCCCTAAGAAGGAAAGGCAAGCATTTCAATGGTGAAGCAGATCACCGGAGTAAGCATGTCCGTCGTATTGGTGATGATGTATTTGATATGGTGAAGTAATCTTTGGAAAGGGTCCTGGCGAATAGTCCGTTCCGAAGGACCCTGGCGGACACGCACCCATGTGGAAGAAGAAATCTATATTTTGGGAGCTACCCTATTGGAAAGTCTTAGAGGTCCGCTCTGGAATCGACGTGAAGCACCTGATAAAGAATGTTTGCATGATACTTCTAGGCTTCTTGGGCGTGTATGGAAAGAATAAAGATACACCAGAAGCACGGCAGGACCAACAACGTATGAAAGACCGAGAAGGCAGGCATCCAGAGTTGTTTCAAGGTACTGCCAGCTACGCTCTTACCAAGGAAGAGAAGGAAATATTTTTTGAATGCCTGAGTAGTATCAAGGTCCCTTCTGGCTTCTTGTCCAATATAAAGGGAATAATAAATATGGCAGAGAAAAAATTCCAGAACCTGAAGTCTCATGACTGCCACGTGCTTATGACGTAGTTGCTTCTGGTTGCTTTGAGGGGGCTTCTACCGGAAAATGTTAGAGTGCCCATTGTGAAACTATGTTCGTTCCTCAATGCAATTTCTTAGAAGGTAATCGATCCAGAAAGTCTACTAGGGTTACAGAAAGATGTGGTCCAGTGTCTTGTCAGCTTTGAGTTGGTGTTCCCACCATCCTTCTTCAACATAATGACGCACCTTCTAGTTCACCTAGTCGAAGAGATTACCATTCTCGGTGCTCTATTTCTACAGAATATGTTCCCCTTTGAGAGATTCATGGGAGTCTTAAAGAAATATGTCCATAACCGTGCTAGGCCAGAAGGAAGCATCTCCAAGAGCTATGGAACAAAGGAGGTCATTGAGTTTTGTGTTGACTTTATTCCTGGCCTTAAGCCAATCGGTGTACCTGAATCACGGAATGAGGGGAGACTTAGTGGAAAAGTCACGCTAGGAAAGAAAACAAAGATATGTATGGACGGACATTTTTTCACTAAAGCACACTATACAATTCTGCAAAGTTCCACCTTGGTGGCTCCGTATATCGAGGTACACAAGAATATTGTACGCTTGAACTACCCGAGGCAGTCTGACAGGTTGATTAGAGATGAACACATGAAGACTTTCGACGGTTAGTTGCAGACACATCTCATGAATGACAACACTGTTGAAGATCAGTTGTACTTGTTGGCCATGTCTCCATCTTTAACTATATTGACTTTCTAAGGGTACGAGATAAATGGGAATATATTTTACACGCACGCCCAAGATAAAAAGAGCACCAACCAAAACAGTGGTGTCCTATTTGATGCAACAGATGAGAATGGGAAAAAGGACACATATTATGGTTACATAAAGGACATATGGGAACTTGACTATGGTCATAATTTCAAGGTCCCATTGTTTCGATGCAAATGGGTCAAGATGACAAAGGTGGGGTAACGGTAGACCAGCAGTACGGAATGACAACAATGGATCTCAATAATCTTGCGTACGGAGACGAACCATTCGTCCTTGCCAATGATGTGGCTCAAGTTTTCTATGTGAAGGATATGTATACTAGACCGAGAAAAAGGAAAGATAAGCAAAAGAATACAATATCATACGATGAACCAAAGCGCCACATAGTTCTTTCAGGAAAAAGAAACATGGTGGGAGTTGAGGACAGGACAGACATGTCCGAAGATTATAACAAATTCCATGAAATTCCGGCATTCAAAGTGAAAATTGACCTAAGCATACCGCTAAATAAGGAAGATGCTCCATGGTTACGGATTAGAAGAGAACCAAAACACTAGATGTCGATGTTGGTGATGTAATAATGTATTAAACCTTTTGTGAATTAATCCTATTTTTTAGAATTTATTAGATGGCTGTAGGCAGGTACAAAAAAACAGCATCATCGTCATCGTCATCGTCATTTATTAATATTAAAAACCGGAACAAACATGAATTTCTGAGATTGCTGTAGGCAGGTACCAAAACACTAGACTAGGTAACACTCAAGTCATTTATTAATATTAAAAACCGGGACAAACCGGGACTAGATAACACTCAGGACTAAAGCCACCCCCTTTAGTCATAATCATGCCTAGTCCTATAGTACGCAGCTTCAGGGTCTTCTTTGTCATCGTCATCATCATCATCGTCGTCATCGTCACCTGCCACTCCGGGGATCCTCAGCCCAGCCATGGAATATACCGGGGGTACCTGCCACTCCGGCCTCGGATTCACGACGGGCAGGGGAGGGGTCTCCTGGAAGACGATGCCGCTACCGCCGGGCGGGGGAGGGGCCTTCTTGTGGCTCTGTGGCGGGTGGACTTGTGGGCACCGCAGGCGAGGATGGTCTCCCCGGTGATGTAGAGCATCACGCTGATGATAGTACGGTTTGCCCACCACAGACGCCGGCCGGCTTCGTTGTGGTTCACCAGGGGCAGGCCATCACCCTCGTACCTAGCGAGCTCCCTTTCCCTCCGATTAGCGAAGAAGGCATTCCAGGTGTCATAGTTGTCGGGATCCCACTCGGGATCCATCCGCTGCTCCGGCGTGAGCTCCTGGTAGAAGTGGTTAGTGATGACCGCCTGTCGGGCGGATCCTTGAGGCACGGGAGGGACAGAAACACCTCCAGCGCTCAGCATCCAGCTGGCGGGAGGCCGGTAGCTCGGCGGGCAAGGGTAGTTGGAGGCACACAGCGCCTCGGACTCCTCGAGGGTCAGAATGGCCCGGTAGGCACTGTCCATTGTTGTGAGAGAAAAATGTGTGGCTGTATGGATAGCCATAGCTTGGTCGGCCTATATATAGATGGAAATGGTGGGAAAACATGGCGGGAAGATGTGGGAAATGGCGGGAAATATCTTTAGTCCCGTTTAGTGACTACAATCGGGACTAAAAGCACCGTTCAGAGGGAAAGGGCGGGAAAACATGGCGGGAAGTGGTGGGATATGGCGGAAAATATCTTTATCCGGTCAGTGGCTACAACCGGGACTAAAAACACCGTTCAAAGGGAAAGGACAGGAAGCGGTGGGATATGGCGGGAAAAATTCAAAACGGGCATGTTTGTGCGTTGAATAGCGGCATAGTTTATGATATGGTGCCCATATTGTGCATGCATGTGGATATTGGGATGGCGAACAATGTTGTAGGAAGAAGTTTTCCTTTTCGTCGCTCGAAAAGCCATTTTCCATTTTCCGAGCGCAAAAAGATGGGTCATTTTGTGAAGCAGCCACCAAAATGCAGTTACAGAATGCTACCATCCCATTTTTCTAAAATACTAGACCACCTTACATGAACTATCTCCCAACCGGGGGATCTCAAACCTTTCTGTCCTTCCCGGATGAAAAACACAAATGTCTGCCGAATCGGAAAGAAGTGGGTCCGGTTTGAACTACAGGTACATGATCTAACGCCCGTGATTTTTTGAAAAAATCATTTTTAGACTCACAACATGTTGTTTCTTTAGAGACTAAAGGGGTGCGGGGCTGCGCGCAAAACGCGGCGCGCCAAAAACCCTTTATCCCCGGTTGGTAGTATAAACTGGGGCTAAAGGTCACCTTTAGTCCCGGTTTGTACTACTAACCGGGGCTAAAGGGGGTGGGTGTAAATACCCACCCTGTGCGCCCCGGTTCGAGCAGCGAACCGGAGCATGCGTTTGTCTTCCTCCTCGTGATCCCCAGCGCTGACGCCCCCGTGCTGTCCACCGCGCCGCCGCGCCCGTCCACCGCGCCCGTGCCGCCCACCGCGCCGCCGCGCCCGTGCCGCCCCTGCCCGTGTCGCCCCACGCCTCTGCCGCCCCGGCGACCGCCGTGCAGCCCCTCCCCCGCGCCACCCCGCGCCGCCCGCACCACCGCAGGGTCAACACAGCACACACCCAGGCCACACCGATTCCATGCAACGAGATATACCAAAAATTTCTTCATATTTCTTCACAGAGCTCAGGCTACCGATTTACAGATTCTACTAATCCACAAGAACTGGATTCGAACCAACTAGTATTTCAGGCACAACTACAAAGTTTTACACTCATTTTCAAAAGGATCTCACCGTGTGATTACAAAGCTCTTCACATCAACCACAAAGAATTCAAGGAAAAATTGCTGGATTCGAACAATTACAATGAAAATCCATTCAGATCAGGCCGTATTAGAACAAAAATCGCCCAAAAAATAGGGGAACAAAAACGGAAAGGTGAGGTCTCCAACTCCTCCAACTCTATCTGGCCGGAGAGACGGCCGGGCGCGGGGGTGGAGGAGCTCCTCCAACTCCTCCAGGTCAGGCTTCTGCAGGGGCAGAGCAGAGCCGTGTCGAACCTCCCCCACCACGCGCGGTAGTGACCGCCGCCGGCCGCGTCGTTGGAGATAGTGCGACTGGGCGCCGCCGGCTACGTCGTGGCAGATAGTGCGACTGGGCGACGCCGCTGAGAGAGGTCGACGGCTGCGGTAGGAGAGCAAGAGTGGAGGGGGTCAATGTCCACGTGCGTGGTTGACGAGGGTGGCCTACTGGCCTGGGTCGTGGCGGCGATGGCGAGACGGGAGCGATAGACAGGAGCGAGAGGAGCTAGAGATGGATATATGACAACGCAGGTGTGAGTGGGGTGGGTATGCCACGTCACCGATCCGTGCCTCGTCCTATCCCAGCCATTCAATAACCACACGAGGGAACGGTTTATATTCTTTATATTCTTTGCCGTGTGCCTGAAAAAATACACACGACAAAGGGTTTACACACGGCATAGGTATTTTTTATTTTACCATATTAATCATAGAAAAATCATAACTAAATTATTCTAATTCATAAAAATACAAATAATATATCAAAATTTGCAAAACAATAACATCTATCTATCTACAATCAAATATTACATATTTATGAAAAAAATTAAGATATAAAAAATTACATATAGTTTGAAACGGGCATAAAAAATTTAGAAACGATCCAAACAATGCGCAACCTTCGTGTGGTGTCATATTATGTGATATAGTTGGAAGGAAAATATCAAAATTGATATATTGATTATGTCTCATAAAAACCTTCACAAAATGACCTATCTCATTCGAGGTTTCCTGACTTTCGGGCCAAACGACCAATGTTATGGCCAGAATCGTGACATAGTTTGTGATAATGTGCCCATATTGTGCAAGCATGTGCATATTAGAATGGCAAACAATGTTGCAGGAGCAAGCTTTCCGTTTCATCGCATGGAAAAGCCATTTTCTATTTGCCGAGTGCCAAAATCGGGGCGTTTTGTAAAGCAACACCAAACGTTAAATAAAAAAATGCTACCACACCATTTTCAAAAATACTAGACCATCTTACATGAACAATGTCCCAACTGGAGATTTTAAAACCTTTCTGTCCACCCCTCCTGAAAAAGATAAATGTCTGCTGAATCGGTAGGAAGGGGTCCGGTTTAAACTATAAGACATGATCTATTTCTCATAATTTTTTGAAAAAAACATTTTTAGATTCATAATATGATTTTTCTTCAAACATCCAATGCAAGTTTAGCTCATTCCATAGCTCCCGGGTGTCACCGTCTTCACGCGCATGCGGTAACACTTAGAGAAGTGATGAACGTGTCAGTGGGAAACTCCCGCGACGGGTCCAACGGGGGAAACCGGTGGAATATTGGGCCCAAACTTGCTTTTATATGTAGATATGGACTAAACATGCCTAAACAAACAAAAAATTACATTGGCGGAACCTCGTACGAAGGTAGCTAGGGGGTAGATCCCTCGGGCCCACCGAAACTAGGGTTTAGAAGGGAGACGGCCGCCGGAGCACCGCAATCCCACCAAAACTTGCATGTGGCCATGCCATGTGTACAAGAGTGTGTTATATGGTCCATAGATGAAATAGCTAGCTCCTGGATGTCACCGTCTTCATGCGCATGCGATAACACTTAGAGAAGTGTTGGACGTGTCGCTAAGAAACTCCCACGACAGGTCCAACGGGGGCAACTGGTGGAATATTGGGCCCAACATTGGTTTTCTATGTATATATGGACTAAACATGCTTAGAGAAATAAAATTACATTGGTGGAACCTTGTACTGAGATAGCTAGGGGAAGATCCCACGGGCCCATCGACCGGTGCTTTTCGACCCCCGGAGCCCCGGAAACCCACCCAAACATGCTAGTGGACCTAGAAAACTTGCATGTAGACCTAGGATATATGTGAAAGTATTGTGAAAGTCCCATAGATGCAATACATAGCTCCCTGGTGTGACCTTCTTCACATTTGGGCAATAACACTTAGCAGATTCCTAGAACTCTAGGTGAAAATATCCTGCCGCGGTATACCGGGGGCTAGAATGTCCCACAAGATCCCAAACTTGCTTTTCCTTGTATCTATGGACTAAACATACTTTAACAAACAAAAAAGTGCATTGGTGGAACCTCGTGCGGAGAGAGCTGAGGGGTAGATCCCCGGATGCCCCGCGGACTAGGGTTTCGATGGGAGACGGCTGCTGGAGCGCTGAAATCCCACCAAACCACATAATTATAGTGTGCTGTTCAAACCACATAATAAAAGTGTCCATAGATTCAATATGGGTGATATTTGAGATAAAATATGTGGTAAAAGAAAATTAAGGCAAAAAAGAGGGAAATGGGAAAAACAGGGCTTTGCCGTGCAAGGTGCACGACAAAGACCCTCCCATGTTGAATAAAACAAGCGGGAATATTTTGTGCGTTGAATAAATTAAATGGCAGGGATATGTCACACGAAAAAAAAGAATTTGTAATTCAAAACTTTGTCACGGGTGACGGTGAGGCACACGGCAAAGCCCTACCGTCACCACGGCCCATCAACTGCGCCGAAATGGTGGGTCCCACGATATGGTGTGCCGTGCGATTTATTTGCCGTGGGATGTTTTTGGTCTTTGCCGTGAATATTTTCTTTGCCGTGTGTTTTTTCTAAGCTTTGCCGTGTACCTAGTATCGTGCCGCCGTGTCAGCCTTCTTTGTCGTGCGTCGTGCCGTGCATTGGCGCACGGCAAAGCCACCGTGCACGACAACGCCGAATTTTCCCGTAGGATGTGCCTAGTTTCCAAAAATGCAATGCTTTTGTTCTTGCCAAATCTCCCATAGCACGGTTCAGCACCTTTGCCATGACTGCACCTTCACCATTGGAGCCCAAGATGCCATACTCGCAGGTAGATACCTACTAATGCCACCTATTGCTACGAGGGTGTGGGATAATTCAGCGGCACTTGGCGGCCGCATAGACCCACATATATGCAGCACGGGAATGGTTCTGTACGACGTGTCCACTGCAAAATATCGTGCCGGCACCGTAAAATGTGTTTTTTAGACGCCGGAGATGCTCTACTATATAAGCTCTTCGTCTATATTTTCTTCTGGATGATGAGAGTTAATAGCATAAAACCACCACTTTGAGAGCAAAATATACTGATTGATATCATTTTACGAAAAGGATACAAAAAATACCACAAATTTTGTTAGTTGTCTCAAAAAACACCAATTCGACACTAAATCCGAATTGACACAGCTTCTGACGGGTCGGGCCCACCTGCAGAGCTGACGTGGCACCTGACAGACGGCTCCTGAAACGGCCGTTAACAGCCGTTAACGGAGCATGGGCCCCACGGTCCGTGGTAGCATAAAATCATCACTTTTATACTTAAATTTTGAAAAACCACCACATTTGAATAAAAATTTAAATGTAAAAACTTTTAATAATGCAAACTTTAGAAATTCATAACTTCAATTATATAATTTCAAATAATATAAATAATATGTCTAAATTTATTAGAAAAATTAAGGAATCTATTTCTAACATCCATCATACATGAATCGCATATGTTCCTCTCTGGTATTATAAGAAAAAAATAAAAAAACAAGCGTGTGTGCTAATCCTTATAAGAGTGTTTATAGAGACCTTCGCTCGTTGCCAGTTAACGCTCATGCGTACGTGACAACACCCATCGTCGGCGTGCCTGTCACTATATAATATTAATCTTATCACAGACATACATGTACTATGTGTATTTAGCATTTTAGCACTTTTTTTGAACGGAATATACTACCTAACACAGAGAGATGGATGCATTTTTTACATGCATGGAGTTGGGGATAGATGACACACGAAAAATAACTTGAGCAGCTAGATTGTCAAACAAAATGAAATGAGCAAGTATCCAGGGGCAAACAAATTCAAAAAGGACGGATGGGGGCACTCCTCCCTGTGTGACGAGGTTTCGACTCGTCAATGCCCATTGTTATGGACTTGGGTTTTGGAAAAGATGGGGGTGCTGGAGATCGTGGAACGGTTAACAGACAAGCAACCAGGGGACACGAGATTTACCCAGGTTCAGGCCCCCGGAGGGAAAACCCTACTCCTGCTTGTCTGCTCTTGATTACGGCGGAACCAAAGATTACAGGGGTGCGCAGATTCGATCTGGCGTGGAGGTGTGTATGCGAAAGTGCGAGTCGAGAGATCTAGGTCGTGCCCTCCTGGCCTTTATATAGACTTAGGCAGGTCCCGGGCATAGTCCTAGTCGGTTACAAGTTCTAGGGTTTTACCCCTTTGAATTTCCTATCTACGCTAGTCTTCCTCTCCAAGGATCCGAAGGCATCATGGGCCTTGGCCACCCGAAAAGCTTCATGGGCCAGTGTACATCTGTTGTGGGCCTTCCTTGCGATGGACCAGGTATGCTGAGGCCACGTACCCGTAGGATATAACCATGCCAGTAGCCCCCGAGTGATCAGTTGAATCGTAGATTCGGCTGAGGACTCTTCAATCATTCGGGTGCAACTATGTATTAACAGTATGTGTGTGTGTAGGGATTGTTAATGCGTGTGCCTGACTCACCCGACGGATCAGGGTCAGTTAACTGTCTTAGGACGAAACAACACGATCTTCCTCAGATTCGAGTCCCTCAACTCGAAACTGGAACATATGCTGCCGTAATTCGACTCAGGCCGCGGAGGACTTACAGGAGTGGAATTTCAGTGAATTTAATTGATGTACCCAACGCGTCCGTCGGGATTTTTCATCGCACCTGTTAGCACGGGTTTTTACTAGCAGAGCGCAGTCGTATGCGTTACCAGGCCACCAGATGATATCTGTAGGTCTTATCTTTGCGTCGCAGACACAGCATCCGAATGTTTATCACCGCGGAAGTGTTTCGGGTGGCCAAGGAGAATTTTGCTCACTTAGCGTTAATTGGGGCAGAGTTGCCGAAAAGTTTTGCATGCTGATCCGAAGGATCGCACTCGAAGAATTCATAGGGTGCGCGACCAGCGCTCCCTATGGAAGTAGCCCCCGAGTGTCTGTTCGAGTCGTAGACTCGAGCGGAGACTTTAGCTCAAAACATTGTTCAGTTGTTAAGTCCGTAGGACACAAAAAATTTCGGATGCTTAAATCCATTCTCCCTATGGGAGTAGTCCCCGAGTCTGTAGTGGAGTCGTAGACTCGACGTAGGACTCGAAGAAATATTTTGTCTTTATTCGTCTTTCGGGTGCGCGGCCAGCGCTCCTGAACGGAGTAGCCCCCGAGTATTTAATCGAATCGAAGATTCGAATGAGTACTCTTAGCTGTTGAGCCGAAGAATTGTAGTTGGTGCTAGTATAGCTTTTGATGACATCAGTGTTGACGATCAATGACCTCAAGCGTCTGCTACGCCAGAGATGACTTGATAGGACGAATGTGGGTCCCACTTGCTGACCTTGAATTGACCGGTCACGCGCGGCGTGGAGATAATTATGGCGTCTCCTCGATTTCCGCATGTAGTGGACGGCGTGGTAACGACGGTTCGTTGTGATGCTGACACGTGTATGGTCAGATCTGCCGTTGGCGTTAGGTCTTTTGGATGGACGGCTGTCGTGCGTCATCTTCGTTGTTATAATCATTGGGGAAAGCCGCGGTTTGTTTTCACCGCATCAGTTCTTGTTTTTACTGTCTCCTTGTGCTCTAGCGATTCTTGCTGCGCGCTGGGATTTCCTTCCACATTTTCATCTTCCCTTCTGCGCTTTCACCGCCGGCGTCGTCGTAACGCAATGGGGAAAACGAAGAAATCGTCATCTGCCGTTGGTACCAGCGCCGCCGGAGGAAAGAAAGGCGCCACCGCTACCCGTATCACCGACGGTGGCTGGCGGCGATCAGAGACGCGGGAGAGCGATCTCCGCAAGCTTCGCGAGCGGGGTCTGATCCCGCAAGATAGGGAGGCCGTCAAACTCCCCGGCAACGAGGTAATCCCCCGTCCCCCATCTGGGTATCGGGTTATGTTTCTTGCCTTCGTTATGCGTGGGTTTTCCTTTCCAGTGCACAACTTCCTCCGTGGATTGCTCTTTTTCTATGGCATTCAACTTCATCATCTGTCGCCCAACTCTCTTCTCCACATTGCTTGCTTCATCACTTTTTGCGAGTGCTGGCTTGGCATTGAGCCGCACTTTGGCCTCTTCCGGAAACTTTATTTTGTGAAGAGGCAGTCTGGTTCGAATGGTGTTTATCCCATTGGGGATTGCATCATCTACCTTAGTCCCAATCTTCTTTTCTTTCCTTTTTCCATGTCTGAATCTGTTCAGTACTGGCGGATGCGATGGTTTTATATCCGCGACGCCGTAGTGCCTGGGCAAGATTTTGGTCTTGTTCCTTTTGACCCCTCCCAAATGATTGAGCTGAAAAGGTCTTGGAAAAACAAAATCTTGGATGGCGAGGTGGCGGAAATAGAGGCTCTTTACCGTCGGGTGGAGGATCTCCAGCTGATTCCGGAGAAGGAAGTGAACGGCGTGGACATCATCCGTACGTTTCTCGAGCGTCGGGTGCAGCCTCTCCAAGCGAGGGCGCACCCGATGTTTCTTTATTCTGGGCGCCGTGATCCGACGAGGGTTCCGGCTGAGAAAATCTCCGAGGAGGATCTTGACAAGACCCTTCGCGCGCTGCTGAAGTTCAAGGCCGGAGAGAAAATCCCGGGGAAGTCGCTGACTCCGCTGTTTTCTTCGGTGTTGGCTGTTCCACAGGTGTAGATTTGTGCGCGTAGCGCTTTTTATCGACTGCGTATTTATTTCCTTTGTTTGCTAACAAAGTTCCTTCTGGTTTTGCAGAGCTTCAAGGTGCCGGTCATGGTACCGCCATTGCCTAAAAAGTATCTGAATGCCCCGGATAATGAAGTGGTGGAGTCCGTGTCCGAACTTCCTTCAGCGCGATCTCCGGCTGAAGATGCCGACGAGTCGAGTGAGTCGAGTGAGGACCATACGCGCAAACGATGGCGGAGCTCCAGCGAATCTTCGGATGCATCAACTCCTCTGACTCCCAGAAACCCTCTGGGCCTTGAGCGTCATAGTGATGGGCATGGAGGCTCTTTCTCTCCCATTCCTGCCATTCCTGTGCGGGCCGTAGCGCCACACCCGCCAGCGAAGCGGAAGAAGGAAGAAAACAAGGAAGAGAAGAAAGAGGAGAAGAGAGCCCGAAGGACTCCTCCTGTCTTCGACCTGAGCTCGCTTGGCTCGTAAGTTTCTTGTTATACTGTTGTCTCCCTTTTTTCTTGTTGACTTTGTACTTGTGCTGATTGTGTCGTATGCAGGCACTCCTCCCACGACTCCTCTAGAGATGGTGCTCGGGAGATGATGGGGGAGTCAAAAGTTGCGTCTCCTCCTCCTCCTCAAATGGTGGCAACGTCAGGGGGCGCCGCTCCTGATCCTCCTCTGTGGGAGGTGCAGGTGGTTGCGCCTCAGAATTTCGCCAGCGGGTCTTCAGAGTCGCCATCGGAGCATGTAAGTACCTCTGCTTCGTACCACGGGGGGGGCCCCGGGTGTATGAAAATTTTCGTGTCTTGTTCTTTTTTCGAATCTTCGGGGGGGGGAGCCCCCGAGTGTTTTCGTGTTCGAGTTTTGGCTTTATTCCTTAATGTTGGGCGCAGCCCCCAAGTCCTTCTTCCTTACTGGTTTCTCTTTTTCTGCAGCCTTTTGTGCAGGAAGCCAAGCGGCTGGTGCAGGAGCGCCTGGTGCTGGAGGCTAACCTTCGGCGTCTTCAAGGTTTTGTTTGCTTTTGGTGCTTCTTTCATTTATTATGGTCCTGCTTTCTAATGTTTGCTTGTTTTGAATGCAGCGAAGCATAATACTTCTCTCTGTGAGGTCGATGCTCTCAAGAAGAGCCTTGTTCAGTCGGAGAAGAAGGCCGAGGCCGCCGTTGGTGCGAAGGAACGCCTCGAGCTAGAGCTGACTAAGGCAGCCGAAGCGAAGGAGCGTCTGCAGCAAGAGGCCGCGGACCGTGAGGAGAAGCTGGCCACTGTTGCGGCTGCACGTGAGAGAGAGGTGGCGGGCAAGCTCATGGCTGCTGCCAAGGCTGTTTCGGGTAAGTATTGTAGTTGTGCTTATTTCTTCGTGTTTCCTGTCTTCTTCTATGCTGCTTTTCTTCATGTCTTCTCCTTTTTTTTGTCTCAGATGCCGCCGGCATCGAGTTTGACCGCAGCGATCTAGAGCACGGTAGTGCTCTAGATGATGCTACTGCAGCGGTCGAAGATCGCTGCAGCACCGTCGTCAGCTCCCTTGCCAAGGCGAAGGAGGTCCTTGGCCGCTTCTACAGGGAGCTTGTCCCTAAGGGCGCGACCCTTGATGATGTGGATGCTCTGGCGGAGGCTTTGTCAGCCGAAGAGCATGCGGCGTACAAGCGCAAGCAGAAGGGCATCAGCGCGTCCGTCGGGCTGGCGATGGCTTTGGCGGCTGGAGCAGAGCTCGACCTGCCCCAGATCACCTCCCGGATGCCGACGACCGCAGACAGATCCGAGGTAGCCTTTGCTGCCTACTCTGCTCGCTGCAAGCGATATGGGCCGAAGCTCATTGATTTGCTGTCTGAGTATGCGCTGCGGCAGCAAAGGGAGGCCAAGGCTAGGCAATCCGGCTCCGAGGCGACTCAGGGTGCCGCGTCTTAGGCGTTGTAGATGTAGGATAGTTTGTGGTCTGCTTTTGCTATAAATTTTTGAGGAATACAGTCCTTGTTCCACGTAGTGGCCTTATATGCTTTAATGAATTCTTCCGAGTTGTGCTCTACCATTGTCTGAATGCTTGTGTCCCTTTCTTTTTCTGCTGCTCTAGGTTCCTTCGGGTGCTGACCCTGTTGACACCTCGCCCGCAGTGCCGCTACGGCCATCTTTGGATGATTCCTCGCAACTCGCTTTTCTTCGGGATCGTGTGCGTAGTCTTGAGAGGGAGTTGCTCGGGTTGCGAGGTCGTGCCGATGTTTGGAAGTCCAAGGCGAATCGCGGCGCAGCTAGAGAGGAGTACTTGATGGCGGAACTGCTTCGGCTGTCTGAGCAGCTTCAATGTGAGTTTTTCTTTGTTTCGAGTTGTAGCTCAGTTCTTCGAATGAGCCTGCTGGCCTTGCCTCTTATTCTGTGCGATTGTCATAGGTGCTAACCTTGCTCCGAGGGAAGAGAAGGAGCGTGTTGCTGTTCGGGTCAATTGCTTGACTCAACAGGACATGGAGGCTGGTGGCTTCTTCTGGATGGATCGCGACCGTGCCATGGCTCTGGCGACGGTGCAGGATCGTGTGCACCAGGTTTCGTGGGTGCTTCGCCAAGTGCAGACGTCGCTTGCCTCGGTGTTGCACGTCATGTTTCCTTTAGATGCTGCGCCGACGAGCCTTGAGGGTCTTCTGTCGAAGTTTCGGAGCGTGAGAAATGTCAAGGAGTTGGTGTGGCAACAGCTCGTTGCAGGAGTGAAGGCTGCTCTGTCTCTTGTGAGGCTGCACCGGCCTGATGTAGATTTGACTGTTGTGGTAGCTGGGCCACCTCCTCGGCCGGATGGTGATGAGTGGGACATGCATCCATATTACGCAGCTGTAAGGCAGTATGCCGAACAGGTCGTCGATTTGTTTGAGCAGCGTGCTCAGGTTATTCTTCAGAATAGGTAGTACCTAAAAAAGAGATAGATGTAAAATTTGTATATTTTGACTAGGCGTGTTGTGCCCTTTGTTGTAAAGGTTTGTTTGCTGTAAGCACGCAGTGCTTTGTTTGAGTACGTGTCCTTTTCGTTTGCCTGATGTTGTCAGCTACTCAGCTGTACACGCGTGATCCCCAGTCGACGAAATCGTGAGGTGGGGGGAGCCCCCGAGTGCGTTTGTAGCATAAAGTAAAGTTGCAAATATTGAGCGGAAGTTTTGGGGCGAGACACTTAGCTTTATTTGTATTGTAATGGAGGAAGTACATTGTTTGGCTGAATAGCCTTGGCTGAGAAAGCCTTATTAAAAGTAAAGGTGTAGGTAGCTAGGGGTAGAATCGTCGCAAGTGCGCGATGTTCCATGTGTTGGAGTATGCGACTCCAGACTCCACGTGCTTGAGGCGATAGGCGCCACCTGGGATGACTTCGATGATGACGTAGGGTCCTTCCCATGGTGACTCGAATTTCGTCGGTCGCTCTTGCTTGAGTCGCAAGACGAGGTCTCCTTCGACGAAGGACCTGGGGCGAAGCCGGCGGCTGTGGTAGTTGCGGAGACTCTGCTGGTACACCGCTGATCGAGCTGCTGCTATGTCTCTTGCTTCGTCGAGCGTGTCGACGGCGTCTTCGAGTGCAGCCGTGGATTCGGCTTCGCTGTAAGCGACGACCCGGGGGGCCTGGTGGCGTACTTCGGCTGGTAGCACGGCCTCAGCTCCGTGCACCATGAAGAACGGTGTGTAGCCTGTGGAGCTGTTTGGCGTGGTCCGTAAGCTCCATAGGACGGATGGTAGTTCTTTCATCCACGCTCCAGATTTCCGTTCGAGTGGACTCATGAGGCGCTTCTTGATGCCAGCGCCGATTAGGCCGTTGGCCTTTTCTACTTGCCCGTTCGTTTATGGGTGCGCCACTGAGGCGTACGTGATGTTGATCCCAAGGCCTTCACAGAAGTCCTAGAATTCCTTGGAGATAAAGTTCGATCCATTGTCGGTGATGATGCTATGCGGTACGCCGAACCTGTAGACAATGGACTCGAAGAACTTGACGGCAGTTTTGCCTTTTTGGTTGGTGACGGGCATGGCCTCGATCCACTTGGTGAATTTGTCGACTGCGACCAGCAGGTAAACGTGTCCCCCTTTTGAGGGCTTTGGCAGTTTGCCGATCATGTCGAGGCCCCATTGAGAAAAATGCCAAGCTATAGGTATGGGTCTGAGCTCTGACCCGGGTGCGTGCGGTTTGTCGGCGAACCGTTGGCATCCGTTGCATCTTCGGACGATGTCCTTTGCGTCGCTCATGGCCGTTGGCCAGTAGAATCCGGCTCGTAGAGCTTTGGCGACAAGGGATCGGCTGCCTACGTGATGGCTGCAGATGCCCTCGTGGATGTCTTGGATGATGGCTTTCCCGTCACCGATGGTGACGCACCTTTGTAGTACACCCGTAATACTGCGCTTGTACAGCTCGCCATTGATGGTGGTGAAGGCTTTTGACCGACGAGATATGTGTCGGGCATCTGTCGGGCTGTCAGGCAGTTCTCCGTTTAACAAGAACTGGAGGTATGGTCGCGGCCAAGTGTCTTTGACTGCCATGACCTGCATTAGGTTGATCATGGCGACCTCTTTGTCCAGTTTCTCGGGTCTTTCATGTCCTTCGGACAGCGTAGCCCCTGAGTGTTCTGCTTCTTCGGGTGATCCCTTGGGGAATTTCCGTTTGATGGATGGCACGCAGATCTGTTCGAGGAATACACCCGGTGGCACCTTTGCGCATGTGGAGCCGATGTTGGCGAGTCTGTCGGCTTCCTCGTTGCTTTCTCTTCCGACGTGCTGAAGCTCGCAGCCGTCGAATTCTCCTTCGAGTGCGTTGTAGAGCGCGCGATACGTGATCATGTTTTCGGCGTGTGCGTCGCACTCATTCATCGTCTGCTGTACGACGAGGTTGGAGTCGCCGTAGATGACCAGGCGCGTTGCGCCGCATATCTTTGCCATCCTCATGCCGTGGATGAGGGCTTCGTATTCGGCCTCATTATTAGAAGCTCGGAATTTCATCCGAAGGACGTACTTCATCTTGTCGCCTTGCGGGGAGGTTAGTATGACCCCTGCTCCAGCTTCTCGCTTGGAGCCGTCGAAGTGCATCGTCCATGACTGCGACATATCTGGGGTGTCTGGCAGCTGCAGCTCCATCCAATGTACCAGGAAGTCCGGAAGGACTTGAGATTTGATTGCGAGTCGCTTCTCGTAGACGATGTCCAAGGGTGACAGTTCGATGCCCCACAGGGCCACGCGTCCTGTGGCCTCTGTATTATTCAGGATGCTGTTCAGGGGTGCCTCATTGACGACCATCACCTGGTGCTCTTGGAAGTAATGGCTCAGCCGCCGAGCCGTCATGAACATGCCGTACGCGAGTTTCTGGTAGTGAGGGTACCTCTGCTTTGTTGGTGTCAGTACCTCGCTGAGGTAGTAGATTGGGCGCTGTACGCCATGGGTCTTGCCTTCTTCGGGTCGTTCGACCACTAGTACGGTGCTGACCACCTGGTGTGTGGCTGCTATGTACAGCAGCAGAGGCTCGCGCTACTTTGGCGTGACCAAGACGGGCGAGGTGGAGAGAAGCCGCTTGAGGCTTTTTAATGCGTCGTTGGCTTCCGGCGTCCACTCGAATTTATCTGCTTTGCGTAGCAGTTGGTAGAATGGTAAGGCCTTCTCGCCCATGCGGCTGATGAATCTGCTTAGCGCCGCTATTCGTCCTGCGAGCTGCTGGTCGCCTTTGAGGTTTTTCGGCTTCTCCATCGCCATGATGGCTCTGATTTTCTTCGGGTTCGCCTCGATCCCTCGCTGAGAGATGAAGTACCCAAGGAGCTGACCCGATGGGACGCCGAAGGCGCATTTTTCAGGGTTGAGCTTGATCCTGTAGTGATCGAGGTTGTCGAACGTCTCGCGGAGATCGTCGATAAGTGTTCTTGCCTCCTTGGTTTTTATCACTATGTCGTCAACATATACTTGGACGTTGCGACCGATCTGGTCCTTGAGGCAGGCTTGCATGCATCGCTGGTACGTAGCACCTGCGTTCTTTAGCCCGAAGGGCATTGTGTTGTAGCAGAATACTCCGAATGGTGTGATAAACGCCGTTTTCTCCTGATCTTCGACCTTGAGTCGAATCTGGTTATAGCCTGAGTAGGCGTCGAGGAAGGAGAGTTTCTCACAACCTGCAGTCGAATCGATGATCTGATCGATCCGAGGAAGAGGGAAGTGGTCCTTTGGGCAATGCTTGTTTAGTGACGTGAAATCCACGGACATCCGCAGGATGTCCGTGTCCTTCTTTGGAACCATGACTGTGTTTGCAAGCCACTCGCTTTCTTTGATTTCCCTGATGAAGTCTGCAGCGAGTAGTCTGTTGATTTCCTTGCCGATAGCTTCGGCTCGTGGCTCGGACAGTCTCCGGATGGACTGCTTGACTAGCTTGGTGTCTGGAAAGACGTTGAGCGCGTGCTCGGCGAATTCCCTGGGAACTCCTGGCATGTCCGCAGGACACCAGGCGAAGATTTCCGAGCGCTCACGGAGGAATTCGACGAGCGCGCCTTCCTATGCGGGGCTGAGGTCGTTGGCGATCAGCGCCGTCTTGGAGGCATCCGTCGGATGGACCTGCACCTTTTTGGTGTTTACGGTGGAGTCGAAGGACATGTCAGGTGCATTTTGCCTTGTGACTGGGGGTGCCCCATTGTCTGTCACCTCACGGAGTCTGATGAGCTCGTCTTGCATGCCGAAAGACTGGAAGATTTTATTGAAATCCCTGTCGCATTGGTCCGATCGGGTGAAGCTCCCGTGGACTGTGATGACGCCATTCGGCCCTGGCATCTTGAGTAGTAGGTATGCGTAGTGTGGGACAGCCAAGAACCTTGCGAATGCTACATGCCATGGGATAGCGTGGTATTGTGACGGCCAGTCCACCGCTTCAAATTCGAGTCGCTCCTGCCGGAAGTTGTCCGGCTTCCCGAAGATGACGTCGAGCCCTATTTTTCCCATGGGGAATATGCCCTTCCCTGGAACGATGCCGTGGAACGTTTTGTGTCTGACTGTTCCAGACTGCATTGCGGGATCCGCATTGCTGTTAGAGTGCTTGCGAACATTAGGTTGATGTCGCTGCCACCGTCCATGAAGACGCGACTCATCTCGAAGCCTCCGATCTGCGCCTCCAGCACCAGGGCAGCATGACCTGAGCGAGGGATCTGGCAAGGGTGATCCGCACGAGTGAATGTGATGCAGGACTCCGATCCGCTGAGGTACTCAAGGATGGCAGGTGGGGTTGCCACGGCCAGGTTGATTTGTCGGGTGATTTTCTTCTGCACCCTATTCATGGGGCGTCCCTTCTGGATCATCATCAGTGCTCCTTTCGGTGGGGGGTACCCGTTCCCAGCGTTGTTCTGTGCGGGTGCGACTGGTTGGTTTGGGCCTCCGATAGGCGGCGGTGGAGGAGCTCCATGTGCTATTTCGCCTTGCGCAGGTGCGTTTCCGAACGCAGGGATTGGGGCTTGTTGCCTCATCTGCACCATTCTTTTGCTGACTTTCTGGAACTCGCGACAATCCTTGAGCATGTGGCTAGATTTCTTTTTGCCATCCTGCTTGTCGATGTAGAAGTGGATGGTGCATGGACCCAAAAGTTTGTCGTATGCTGAGGGTCCGTTGTCGCGGTCGCGGCGTTGCCACAACTGTGCTGGGCGTCCGCCGTCGCGGAAGTTTCCTCCGCGGTATCCTCCGCTATTGCGGCTGTTGTCGTTGCGATGGTCGGCGTAGCCGGCCGCGACCCTGTCGGGTCCATCGCGATCGTCGTAGACGCGCGATCTCCTCTTGCTGCGGCGTTCCCGTCTTCGGCCGTAGTCGTCCTCTTCATCCGATTGTGCTCGGTGAATGCAATCTTCGCCGTCAGCCCACCTGTTGGCGATGTCCATGAGGTGGTCGAGTGTTTTGGGCTTGACGCGCCCAAGTTCCTCCTTGAAATCTTGGCGTTTAACGCCGTCCCTGAAGGCGTCGATGGCCCTCTCTCGGAGATGTGTGCTGCGGAGTTCTTGGTGGTAGACCAGCGTAGTATGTACGAGCGGGTAGATTCGCCCGTTCTCTAAGTGCAGGCTTGCAAGGCGGGCCTCTTGCTGGTGCCCTTGAAGTTTCGGATGAAGCTGTAAGCTAGCTCCTCCCAGCTTCGGATGGACCCTGATGATAGGCTGCTGAGCCAGACCCGCGCCATGCCTGTCAGCTACAGCTGAAGGCATTGCATGGTGGTTTCTTTGTTACCGCCGTGCAACTTGACGGACGACAGATGGTCACTAAGCCAGGCTTTTGGATCTTGTGTGCCGTTGAACTTCGGAGTATCCGAAGGAAGTTTGAAAGCATCTGTGTTTGCCAGACAGATCTGGTGAAGCATCGGGCTCCACAGAGTTCTCCTTCGTCTTCGTCCATCTCGGATTCAGACGAACATGCACGTTTGGCTCGCGCTTTGTCGATTTTGCGCTGTGTAAGCTTGTCTCTAGCGTCGTAGTCGTGTTTATGGTGACGCGGGCTCTTCTTCCTTCGGGGAAGGTCGTGCTCCTCTTCCTCTTCGGATGAAGGGGTGGGGCTCCGGTTGTGCCTGGTCGGAGCCTTCTTCTTTAGCTCCACAGGAGCGTCTTCGTGGAGCGCAGCTCCGACAAGTCCGAGTCCGATGAGTGTGGACTTATGCATGGCTCTTTTCGGGTCCCCCTCCGGTGGTTGGTGGGCCGCGAGATACGAAGTGGCTGCCATGATCGCAGCTTGCGGTGTCTTCGGGATGATGTTGCCGTCGGCATCCATCTCCATGAACGATGTGTGGAGAGTTCGGGTCACATCACGGCGCTCCTTGGGATCCATGTTCTCCACCCGAGAGCGGTGCTTGTTTCCTTGGTTTCCGTTCGTGCTAGAGCCGGGGGCCATGGCGGAGAGCGCAGCTCGTCGCGCGCTGGACTCAGAGGCTGCTTGCTTGCGTTTGTCAAGTGTTTCCTGCATCTTGACTTGCTTCTTGTGCTCCTCGATGAGGAGGTAGTGGTATGCCATCAGTAGTTCTCGTGAGGCGTCTGCAGGCAGGACTATGTCGCCTGCGACGGCGCGGCGTGCCTGGACCCATCCTTCTTTGCTAAGTTGGATGATGTGGCCGTTGTTTTCCCCGTCGGGTGGGGAGGGGACTGGCTTCTTCTGTTCCCGCCGTTTCTGTCCTGCGGGTTGGGGTTCGTGTTGGGCGGCGGGTTAGGCGTTTGCTGTTCCTGGATGACTGCGGCGCATTGGTAGCGCTTGTAGATCGGTCCGCTGCTGCCGCAGCTTTCAGATCCTGAACCGTAGGTCCCTGCATCCGATGGCGGATCGCACAGATCGGTGTTATAGCTGCTGCTGTCATAGGAATCATCTGCTGATGATGTTGTGCGTAGAACAGGGTGTGGGGCCCACGAAGCAGGCCTGATTGATGGTAGGGGCACCCGCTCAGAGAGGCGGAGGGTGCCAATTTGCCCCACCTGGAAGCAGAAGCTCCCGAACAGGATTTCGAGTCCGTCGCCTACGGGCTCGAAGTCCTTCATAGTGGCCGGCGAGTGGGCGGTGAAGTCGAAAGCGCCGAAGAGGAGGTGACTCTCCGTCGCTGCAGAGTTGTAGATCGATCGGGTCGGACCGTCACGATCGCAAAATCAGCAGCCCCGTTTCCCACAGACGGCGCCAATTGACGAGGTTTCGACTCGTCAATGCCCATTGTTATGGACTTGGGTTTTGGAGAAGATGGGGATGCTGGAGATCATGGAACGGTTAACAGACAAGCAACCAGGGGACACGAGATTTACCCAGGTTCAGGCCCCCGGAGGGAAAACCCTACTCCTGCTTGTCTGCTCTTGATTACGGCGGAACCAAAGATTACCCCTTTGAATTTGATCTGGCGTGGAGGTGTGTATGCGAAAGTGCGAGTCGAGAGATCTAGGTCGTGCCCTCCTGGCCTTTATATAGACTTAGGCAGGTCCCGGGCATAGTCCTAGTCGGTTACAAGTTCTAGGGTTTTACCCCTTTGAATTTTCTATCTACGCTAGTCTTGCTCTCCAAGGATCCGAAGGCATCATGGGCCTTGGCCACCCGAAAATCTACATGGGCCAGTGTACATCTGCTGTGGGCCTTCCTTGGGCTAGACCAGGTATGCTGAGGCCACGTACCCGTAGGGTATAACCATGTCACATGCGTGCTCGCCAAAATATAACTTAGCTTTGATCGAAACAGAGTCGTGGTCGTGCATCACATATGTACACGTGTTTTTTATTTTTTTCTTGTAATACCTGAGAGAAACAGATGTTAGTCATGCATGATGGATGTTAGAAATGGATTTCTTGATTTTTTTCTAATAAATTTAGACATATTATTTATATTATTTGGAATTATATAGTTGAAGTTATTAATTTTCAAAGTTTGCATTACTAATAGAAGCAAAAATAAATTCATATTTTACTTATTTGAATTAGAAAATAAAATTTATATTAAAAATATTCAAATATATCTTAGCTCTTTTTATAGTAAAAGTTTTTTATTTAAATTTTTATTCAAATGTGGTGGTTTTCGAAATTTAAGTACAAAAGCGGTGGTTTTATGCTACCTTATCCACGGTGGAAGGTGGTGGGGCCGTGTGCCATTAACGGTAATAACGGACGTGTTGGGAGCCGTCAAATGGGAGACATGTCACCATGGAACCGGTGTCTATTCAGGTCTTGTGTCGAATTGATGTTTTTTAAGACAACTAACAAATTTTATGATGTTTTTTTTTTCTTTTTATAAAGTGGTATCAATTAGTAAAGTTTACTTTTAAAGAGGTGGTTTTATGCTATTAACTCTCATGACGATGCAACACATCGGCCATTATTATCAACGGTTTACATGTGCGCATACCCGCCAAACTATCCTCGTCACCGATCACTCACCGAAAAAAACGAAATGGCAGAACGGATCATGCACGGATGCACGAAAAGCATGCATCCCGGCGAGGATTTCACGGCCGCCGTTTCCCTACGCATTCTCGGTTTCAGCTACACCTAACCAGGCCATCAATACCCGGGCCTGCTATCTTATCTTGCGATTGCCGGCGCGCGCGCGTAGGATCGATGGCCCGGCGGGGTGGTCGCTAGCTAGGAGGCGGCGTCGACGGAGGCACGGCAGAACGGGCAGGAGCTGGATGCGGCGCCCTCGAGCCAGGGAAGCGCGCAGTCCCAGTGGAAGCGGTGTCCGCAGGGCAGGTGCGCGAGGACGTCGCCCTTGGCGAACTCGTCCAGGCACACCGCGCACTCCGCCTGCTCCGCGGCGTCCCAGCGCAGGCGGCTCCACCTCATGAGGCGCCGCATCACGCCCTTCTTGGAGTACACCTCCCGCTGCACGCCCATCGCCGCCCCCGTGGCCGGGCAGGAGCCCGCTCCGGCTCCGGCCACGGCGCCGCTTCCGTTCGCTCTGCTCAGCTTGATGCTCCCCGTGCTGTGGTGCCTGCGGAAACGGTTCATCATCGATCACATTGAGAATTGAGAGGAACGAAGCAAGAAAAAGGAAAGGCACTCCCATCGAGATGGATGGGCTTGATTAGGTAACCACCTACCTCTTGATGACGGTGTCGGGTCTGCTGCTCCTGAGCTTCTGGTCCAGCCTCTCCTTGGCCTCCCGGGCATTGCTGTCCAGCTTCCACCCGTGCACCAGCTCCATGGCGTCGCTCCTCTGCTGCGAATTCCCACCCCCCGGAGATAGTATCAGTAAGACCAACCGGTCCACAAGACCGAGATTTTAATTAAATTCTGATGAACGGTGTCGCCGCGGCTGTGCGTACCTTGCTGCCGGAGTTGCCGGCGCCCAAGGTGTGGTGATGGGCGGCGGCGCCGTGGCCCGCGGCGTAGAGGCAGAAGGAGAGGCGCCTGGCGCCCCCGGCGGCCGCCTGCTCCCCGCCCTGCCACATCCGGCGCCGCCGCGCGCACTCCACGCCCGGGAGCATCCCGGCCATGACGACCGTATAACACGTGAGCCCACCACTGGGGCAGTCGCACGCAGACCCCTTTCTCGATCGGTGATCACAAGCTGGTTCTGGCAACACGTGATCGAGCGAGCCCACCCCGAGCAGCACGAGAGCCTGCTGCCTAACCGCTAGAGCCAATTACGGGCACCGGATCTAGGCGCTGCGGAGGGGAGAGCTATGCGTGCGGCAGCCATTTGAGGAAACGGTGCCCTGGGGTGTTTTTCCATGGATCTCTCTGCCACGAACGGGTAGGGACAGGGTGGTGCGGGTGGGGTGTGTGGCTTTATTTGCAAGGCTCCTCTCCTCCTCGATCGACCGGTCGACCGCTCGCTTTAATAAGTGCCGTCGCCACTGGGCGGGGCGGTCTCATGCGCGCGCGCGCACCGCAGTCCTCCACAGACGTAGTAGTACGTGATGGTGATGACTGATGAGGATGCCGCTGGATACTGATAGAAGAAGAATTATGGGGTCCGGGTGGGCCCAAGGATGGGAAGGAAATCCACTGCTGATGCTGATGGGGGAAATTACTAGGTCTGATCCTTTCTCGAAACTAATTCAGAATCTGACCTCTGGATCGGCGGTGTTTAAAATGGCGTCGAAGTTGTACAGATCGCCGCACACAAAACAGAAAACCGACCACCTGAAGGAGGTCGGCTCTGTTTAAAATGGCGCCGACGTCGGCTCCATTTAAAACGGCGCCGACCTCCCTAGTTTGCCTCCTAGTAGTTTCATCTTGACGCCGACCTGTACAACTTCGACGCCATTTTAAATGGCGCCGACCCCAGGGGTCAGATTCCAAATTAGTTTCGAGAAAGGGTCAGACTTGATTGAAGTTTACAGATTTGGGCAGATTTGGCAAAAGTTTACGAATTACTGGGTGGTCAGATGGCGGCAGGTCCGGTGAATTTGACGCACGCGACCGCCCGCCGATCTACACTCCGACTACTACCTGGCATGACTGACCATGCGTGACTGCCACACATCTCACGAGAAATTTCTCGACAGGGCCATACACGATGGAGTACACCGTTCAGTTTGGTCCAGACGGAGAGAACAGTGCCCCGATCGGAGCAACAGGACCCGTCAGTGGCCTGATTAATCGATCCATCCATCGGCGACACGCGAGTAGTACAATCATGGGCGCCGCGGCCATGATAAGTGAGCAGTTAGTGCGGCCAGCACCCGACAACCTCATCTGCGTACGTAGAGCGACCGGGCGGCATGCGTGCGTGGGTGCGTCTCGCGCTGGTGGCGGTAGCTCCATGCGTGTGAGAGGGACGAGGCCGCGCGGGTTTCCAGGAAGCTTCCTGGTAGGGGCAGCAGCGGCGGGACACAAACGACGACATGCCTGCCGCGCGCGCCATCCGCCATTACGCGCAGCTCTCGTCACCTGCCTCCCTCGCCTTGTTGCTATCTACAGTATCGCCGCTGTCCGCACCCCGCACCGTTTCTCCCTTCTCTTCTGGCTTCCACAAGCGTCCACCCAAAATTAATTTCGGCATGTCTGGCCAGCCGCGCACAGCGGCACGATCTATTTGCCGCGCCGGGCCATCGGTAACGCCGGCGTATTTCCAGTGTCTTTCCACCGTCACGCCGTCTCCTGCGTTTCTTTCCCGCCGCTTCCCTCGAGTTCTCGGCGTTTCCCGCCGCGTCCACGCGCGGCCATAAAAGGGGGAGATCTCCGAGTTATCTTCGACCATACCCGCGCAACCCACAACACAAAAAACCACCATGCCTGGCTGCCAACGTCGACACGGCGAGCTCCGTGGCAACCATAATACCGGCAGAGAAGGGGTGCGCGAGCGGCCGTTGCCGTTATGGTGGCCGATTACGCCAGAGTTGTCGGATGTGCGGCCTCCTTCGATTCCGGGGAGCCTATGGATTTACCGCCGGTTCGCCCATCCTACAGCCATCACGTGACCACCGGTGAGCCTTTCACGATGGCGGTGGCGGAACGCGTCTTTCTACCGAAATACCGGCGATTGGACCAGTTCGGATTGGTGCATAGAGACCTCCGCGAAGCGGTGCGGGCCAATCCTGACGATGCTTCCCTGCGTGCCTGTGTCGCCCGAGCTGAAGAGGAGGTGTAGACCCAACGAACGCTCATCAATTCTCTCAATGACAAATGGTGTATCTGACCCGCCGCAGTCGCCACCCAGCGCCGGCGGCCACGCGTAGTCTTAGGTTGTGTGGCGCGAGTGTAACGATGTTTTAAGGCTTGAATAAAGATTTTCATTTCAAATGGCCAATGTCTACATTCATACATCATACATGGCATGCGGACAGCCTAGCCTACTCGTCGTCGTCGGAGGAGGAGGAGGAGGAGGAGTGGTAGCAGCGGTGGCACATGGTGTGGTCGAAGACGCTGACGCCGAACTTTCCTTCGCCATCGTACTTGAAGACGACGACGTTGCCCGCTTCGATCTAGTGCGAGCGGGCGAAGCGCTCCCAGCCGTTGCCGAGATACATCTGGGCGAGGTGGTCGGACCGCAGGTCGAATGGGTACCTGCATGTCCTGAAGCCATTTGCTCGTAGCATGGCGATCGGCGTCACGAACCCACGGGGCAGGAGCTGCCCGCGGCATGCCGTGGTGGATGGCCACGGCGAACTGGGTGCCTGGGTCGAAATCTTCGGGCAACGACGGCGTTGAGGGAGAGCGTGGTGGCGCGGTGAGTTGGCCGCGTCCTCCACGCCTCCCTCGGCGTCCATGGCCGCCACGGCCTCCCCTCGACCCAGCGCCGCCGGCCATGACTAGCTACAAGAAGTGGAGAAGGAAAGGGGAAAGGAGGAGAGGGATGGTGTTCTGTGTGGGAGAAGATGGCCGCGGGTGACCGGTTAAAAAGGGCCGGCATCGGATGTCGGCACGGAGGCCAAAGAGGGGCATTGAAGTGTCCAGTCAGTAGGGCAGGCGTTGGGCGGCGTCGGCCGCGGTGGTGGAGAGCGTGTGAAAGTGTAAGTATGGTTAACCTAGAGGGGGTGAATAGGTTTCTACAAAATTCTTTATAATCTTTTGCAAGTTTTAGGCTTTACGGAATATAAGTGAGCCTAAATGCAAACTAGGTGAGGAAACCTAGATGATGTACAAGATACTTCAAGCTCGAAGGCTATCACAAGGTAAACAGCACAAGTAAGAGATCGGTTAAGGAATAACCGAAGCACGCGGAGACGAAGATGTATTCCCGTGTTCACCACCTTTGGGAAGGGGGCTACGTCACATTGGAGAGGTGTGAGGTTCCACGAAGGATTCCTCACGCGACACAAAGGCTCACCTTCTTCTCCGAGCCTATCCCACGAAGGAATAGCTCACTTACTCGTGGTAGACTTTAAGGTAGTCTCCAAACCCTCACAAACTTTCCACGGAGCAAATCACAAGCCGAATGCCTCCGGGCGACCCTAGTCGCCTAGGGTTTCCCACAAACCCAAGAGTAACAAGCTAACTCGACGAAATCAAGGGGGAATGAACTTTGGCTTGGTGGAAACGTAGATCGGGACCTCCTCTTCCTTTCTACCAAAGGGATTTGGATTTGGTTGGGTGGAATGGGAGATCCTCAAGCTTTTGTGTTTCAACAATGGGGGAGAGAGAGAGCTTCAAGAAATGAAATGTTAGCTCAAATGCCTAACCTCACAGTGGAGAAGAAAGGGGTATATATAGTGTGAGGGGGAAAGAGACGTTTGGGGGTTCCTGCGATAGAACCGGCAATAAGTCCGGTCGAACCGAGTTGCCGGAATTTCCGGTGGCAGCTCCGGTCGACCGGACCCAACGCCGGAATTTTCGGCGGCGACCGAAATTCTCGGCGAACAACCGAAAAGCTATTATGTAAGCCATATCGGTGTGCATCGGGAATTTTCGGTGGCGACCGGAAATTTCAGCGACAGCACTGGCGCCGCCGACGCTTTTTCCTATTTTGCAGTAACCTCTTTGGACTCATTTTTCAAGGTTGTTTTCTCTCTTTCTTTAAACGGGTGTGGGTGGGTGGATGATGAGAGGCATATATGGTGTAGAACATCCCCAAAGAGCACATCGATATCACCCCTCTTAATAGTGCGGTGTTTCCTATTTGACTCAAGAGTAAATAAGAGAAAATAATAAACAACGCCACCGGCTCTCCATAAAGAAACGTATGGGGGGTCACCCATCACCTATCACTAACAACCTGCGGATTCTCACCTTTAGATAAGCTAATAGAAACATTAGTCGATCCTCTAGCTCCGATGTCATAGTTAACCAAAATACTAGATAAGGGCTATTTGCCCTTTCAATCTCCCCCTTTTTGGTTAACGATGACAAACCGAGCTAGAGTCAAAAAATGATATTATGATACGATTAGATCTAGAACATAATAGCAAGCACATAGTGATAGGAAATTCAAGTACAATAAGAGAACTGCAAAGTTGTCCAAACACACACACAAATGGTTCGATAGAGCAAATAAAAGCACAAGCCCATGAGAGACAAACGAGCAAAGTAGGGCTTGTGCAAGAGGCAAATCATGAAAGAAGTGACTCTACTCTTTCTCCCCCTTTGCCATTGAGACCAAAAAGGAAGAAACGAGCGGGGAGACCGATCTAGCCACCGAAGTTGTCATCCTCATAGGCTTCTTCCTCCTCTTCTTCTTCATCATCACCTTACTCTTCGTCCCCACCCTCAACATCATCGTCATACCCTATAGTTGTAGCACGGCGCTGAGAGGAGCTGGAAGTGGATAACCCGGGGAACGTAGATGGATCAAAACCCCTAAACATGTCCTCATCCAGCCGGGGCTTCTCAAAGTTGACATAAGGAACATGAGCTAGAGCATTGCCCAAATCTAGCACTGGTCGACCACGCTCTGCCAAGAAGGCATTGTGCTGCCTCCTGTTCTCCTGACTGAGCTCCAAACTGCGGTGGGCAACTGTAGGGGTTCGTAGCATGGAAAACAAAAAATTTCTACCGCATGAACACACAATCAAGATCTAATCTATGATCAAGCCAAGATCTATCTACTAGATTGTAGCAACGAGTCGATAGAATACTAACCCTCGAAGATCCAAAGCGGTTAACGAGAGCATATTCTCGTGGGTGATGTAGTCGTACACTTCCGATCTCAAGATCGCGTAGACGATCCTTCCGGCGCTGCGTTCCGGCAGCGCTTCCGCAGTCGGTCACACATTCGATACTCGATGAAGACCTTCCTCTCCCTTGTTCCAGGAGGCAGCGGAGGTTGTAGCACTCTCCTCGCGATTCCGGCAGCACGACGGTGTGGTACCGAAATAGAGGGGAGATCTCGCAGGGCTTCGCCTTAAGCCGGAGCGAGTATGGTGGACTATGAGAGAGGCCTTGGCGATCTAGGGTTTAGAGGCACCATGGAGAGAGGGCTAGGCCGGCGGCTAGGGAAAGGGTAGGGCCCCAACTCGGCGGCTAGGCAAACCCTAGGGGAGGCAGCGACTTGGTGGAGGCCGGCGGCTAGGGTTTAGAGGAGAGAGGTGTGTGGAAGAGGGGCACCCCTGCCCCTTCTTTTATAGGTGGGAGGGAGGCACGGTTGGGAGGAGGGAGTCCTCCTCCAACTCCTCCTCCTTGGCCGGCGGGTGGAGGGAGTAGGACTTCCTCCCTTAGTAGGTTTCCTACTCTCCCTCCACCAAGCAAACTTGTCGTTTGACTTTTCAAATTGGCGTTTGACTTTTCAAACTAGGATTTGATTTATCCCTTTATTTTGCTCAGCGATGACACCTAGTACATGATGCAACCATTCCAACTTGTTATGACACATTCATGTACCCTTCCCCTCCGGAGTGCCGGACCTTCCGGACCCTTCTAGAACATTCCCGATGAAAACACCGGAATCATTCTCCAACTCCAAAACAGGACTTTCCTTATATGAATCTTATTCTCCGGACCATTCCGGATCTCCTCGTGATATCCCGGATCCCATCCAAGACTCCGAACAACATTCGGTCTCTTACTCATAACTACTCAACAACATCGAATCCTTAAGTGTGTCTCCCTACGGTTCGTTAATTATGCGGACATGACCGAGACATTTCTCCGATCAATAACCAACAGAGGAATCTGGAAATTCATATGGCTCCCACATATTTCTACGATTATATTGCGATCGAATGAACCACTTACATACGATACCAATTTCCCTTTGTCTCACGATAGTTTACTTATCCGAGGTTTTGATCGTCGGTATCTCTGCATACCTAGTTCAACCTCGTTACCGATAAGTACTCTTTTCTCGTTCCCGTGATATGTGATCCCTTGTGATCCAGTCACATGCTTGCAAGCTAATTGGATGACATTCCACCGAGAGGGCCCAGAGTATATCTATCCGTCATATGGATGGACAAATCCCACTCTTGATCCATGTGCCTCAACCCATACTTTCCGAACACTCAATGCCACCTTTATAGCCACCCAGTTATGGTATGGTGTTTGATGTCATCAAAGCATCCTTCCGGTGATGGTAATTAACATGATCTCATGGTCGAAGTAATTAGGTTACTATGTATCAGAAAGCTTATAGCAAATGAACTATATTAAATGACTTGATCTTTATGCTACGCTTAACTATAGGAGTATGTCCATCACATCATTCTCCTAATGATATGACCCTGTTTGTTAATAACATCTCTATGTTCATGATCAGGAAACCATGATCATATATTAAACAACAAGCTAGTTTAACAAGAGGCTTTACTAGGGACTCTTTTATGTTTACAAATCACACAAGTATTAATGTTTCCTGTTAATACAATTATATCATGGCATGTAAACATTTATCATAAGTATGAAGATATGATAATAACCACTTTATTATTGCCTCTTGGGCATATCTCCAACAGTCTCCCACTTGCACTAGAGGCAATAATCTAGTTTCAAACCTTTGTGTATTCAACACCTATGGATTTCTGGTGTCGTATGTACACGATTGCTAGTGGTCAACTGATCTCCGGATCTGACACTTCCAGGCTCGTGTGTAATTGCATGTCTTTGCGTCTCCACGCATCACTCATTCTCTAATGAGATGGCTTCGTACAAATTTGGTCCTTTGGTGTGACCTTTAGTTCTTTGGGGTTTAAAACATGTTGATAATATTGTCGTACAATATATCTTCATAGTATTATTCCTGCTTTGAACTACACCTAGTTTGATAACAAACTACTTGACACAAATGCCCTCTTTTGCTGCTATTATAGCAGTCATATACTTAGCCTTTTGTTGTAGTATCTGTCACAATGTCTTAACTTGGGAACTCATCCAAATTCATTATGGAACTTTACTTTCCATCATATTGTGCCACCCTTAGATTAAATTGAGATAAACTTAATTTGTACTTTGTGACAAAACTAGTATCAATGTAGTACTTTTACAATGAACTAACCATCTATTTGTCACTTCTACAAAACAATATATTCTTAGTTCTTCCGAAAGATCATAAGAATATCCCTTACTATTGTCCAATGATCATCTTATGAATCATTATGGTATATGCTCACATCATTTAGAGCATAGGACATATCTGGATTTGTACATATCACAACATGATTGATATAAATACTCTTTGTGATTTCATACATCAAGTATCAATCTATACTTGAATCTTTGTTTCACTTACCAAGTGTCAATACACTTGAATATATCATCAATATTGAACTTATTCAATCCTTTCTGTGCAACAAGAACCTTTATTGTAGTGTCTATATTGAACTCATTCAATACATCATCTATGTACTCTCGGCACAACCATATCAGTGTCTATTGATGCCAAATATTTGGGTTTTGCCTAAGTCTTTCATTGAAATGAAATTCTTAATATGTGTTAATAAAAGATACATCATTTCCAATCAACAATATGTCTTCCACATAATGTATTAGAAACATATCTTAGCGCTCCCACTTAATTTCTTGCAAATGCAAGCATCTTCATTGTCTTCGATGAAATTAAACTCTTTTAACAGTTTTCATCATAGTGAAGATTCCAACTCCGCGATGCTTATTTCAACCATTGAAGTTTGCATATGCTTTTAGCATCCTTTGAATTAACAAAACCCTTTGGACCGTGTTATAAACACGTCCTAGGTAACAATTCTATTAGAAGAACTTGTTTTGTTTATTCAACTACCACATAACAAAATTATATGTAGTGGTTGCTACATTAATCCGTCTACACTAAATATCGCTATGAAAGATCAAATCTTGGCATAGTCAACCTTTGAACATTGTTGTGAACTCTTTCCCAACATGTCGAATATTTCATAGATGTGAAACATCCATGTCTATTTCTTTATAGATCCAAATACGACTGCAAGGTCTTGTACCTTTCCAGAGGGTCTTTCAAGTTCAAAGCTTGATCTCTCGCATATGGAACTATCACGGATTTTATGGCTTCAAGCCATTTGACGGAGTCAGGGCCCATCATCGCTTATTTGCATGTAGTCGGATCATTATTGTCAAATAATGATTTAACTCTCAAATCTTGGTATTTGATTGTTTACCCGACCTACTTGTTTCAATAGGAACTCAGACCTCCGTGACCACAACCTTTGAGGAACGTGAGCCATGAGCATTGTTGCTGCCTCCGGAACACTTTTCGGCGCTGCGCAACTTTGCACATATAGCTAAGGTTCTTTTAACCTTATCAAAGTTCCATTGTCCTCCCACTTAACTTTTCACGAAAAAATTCCTTCTCAAAGAAACTTGACGTTCTAAGCGACAAACACTTTTGTCTCCAGTGTTATGGAGGAATACTTAACACTTATTCGAAATAACATACAAAGACAAGTTCATCCGACTTTGGTTGCAAACATCTTTCTTATGCATAGCATACCAATGTTTAAGAAAGGATAACTTGGGTTTTATCCCAAACCATAACTTTATATGGTGTCATTTCAACGGATTATGATGGAGATCTTTTCAGTGGAAAAACGGTAGTTTCTAAAGCTTTTAATCTTTAAAATATAATGGCAGATTTATGAATTAAACCTTTGATCTTACCATGTCAAACAAGGTTTAATTACATATCTCGAACGCTCCATACTCTTATGGTGTTTCGGGAAATGCAAATCCACGGAAAAATTCCTTAAATCTTAGGTATTATGCTAAACCTGTAACTCAAATATCTTCCTTTATGATCTTATCATAAACTATTTGTATTCTTGTTACAATGATTTTGCACTTCATCTTGAAAATCTTTGAACTTTTCAAATGTTTCATACTTCATCCTTATTAAGTAAATATTCATATATTCACTCAAATTTTCGGAGAAAGCATATGAAGTTGAAATCCATCGCTCTTGACTACACATAATGGACTTCATACAATAATATGTACAAGTTCCAATAAGCTTAGTCATTCGTTCCCTTTTGGCCTATGAACGAAGTTTTAATTATCTCTAGGAAAGTTTCACAAGCATCATTTGATCAAAAAGACTCCAAAATTCCATCCACATGGAGTTTCTTCATGTTTTCTTTCTGATATAATTTAAACGGCGATGTCACTTCCTAAGTGATCTTTCAATCAATTTGTTTTTCGACATTTTAGCACTAGTTTTATGGATGTGATTTATCCAACGAGATTTGTAAATCATCCATCTTTTATGGATTACGGCAATTATTTGAACAACCCTTTTGTTCTCATAATACCTGATAGAACAAATCTTGAAGGCAAGCTTTGATGTTTAACAAGCAGCACAATAACCCTTTATTTGTTCTCGATGAACATCATCACATATTCTTTTGCTAGTTACTTAGGCCATTGTAGTTCATGAATTGTGTTGTTTCGTATGACGATTCACACCAACAAATTCAGTATCAAATACTTAAGAACCACATTGTTTAATAAGCAAATAATATAGCCATAACATGTATATCATCTATATACTTAAGCTGAACAATTCTAGTCTTTTCTTTTCTGCCATATATTTATGAGATTCTCTTCCAGTATTTCCTTTTCTGTTTGAAAGAATCTATCAACGTCAATAGTGGAGCCATATACATGACACATAGTCCAAAGCATGTATAGTAAAATACCAATTTTTTTGGACTTGCACTTTGAAGTAGATCACCATCATCAAATGTTTGGTGTTCTTTCAAAATTCTTTTATTTAGTAATCTCTTGGTGTAGTAAACATTTTACCTACATCAAATATTCACCCTTATCATGGGATTATCCATGATCAAGCTACTTTTAGCTTGTAATGGTGAATCGCGAGTATAATGTTGCTCTCCAAAACCTTTTGGAGGATTAGGACAACTAGTGTCTCCAACCTTTTGCAAATTATCATCAAATATGAGAACATGACTTTTGCCATATTATACTCTATCATGTTGCAACCAAAACTTCGTTTCAGATATCACAATATCTTCCACACATCATGGTTTCTGAAACAACTCTTTTAGATCCTAGATAACCTTGATATTGAGACAATCCTTTGAATATCAATAATCATGGAGACAAACATGATACTCATACACTAACACTTGTAATTGTCACTCTTGATTTAATACCAATTATTAAACTTCCTGGAGTAACCGGAACTTACTGAAAGTTTGCAATAGGACTTTTAAACTTTAGATTAACACTTCAAAACAATACGATACCAGTTCGTAAAGTAAATAACCAGAATTCTATAGTTCTATCATCTCAATTATAAGTGAGCGCAAGGTGGTAAACAGATACCAATGACTACAACAATTATGCAAATTCACTTTGATTTAATTTATGATAAATAGTATTCAACTTTTAATCATATTGCCGTTGAACTCCCACTCAAAACAATATCCCTCACATTGTTTTAGTGATCACACGAACCAAATCCACCACATCAAAACCGATCATCAAGAGAGTTGATGTAGCTTCAATGGTGAACAATCAACATGTTCATCATATCTACTATATGACTCATGCTTTACCTTTTGGTGATCCGCGTTCCGAGACCATGTCTGTACATGCTAGGCTCGTCAAGATCAAACCTTAGCTTCCGCATGAGCAAATCTGGCTTGCTCACGTTGTATACACTCGAAGAATCTAACACACCCGATCATCACGTGATGCTTCGAAACAACGAGCTTTAGCAACGGTGCTTACTAAGGATGAACACTTTAAAACTTGAAATTGTGTGCTTGAGGGATCATCTTATAATGCTACCGTCGTGAACTAAGCAATACAATATGCATAAAAGGATTAACATCACATGCAATTCATAATATGTGATATGATATGGCCTTTCTTCTTGTGCTTCCGATCTCCATCTTCAAGCACGAATCATGATCTCCATCATCACCGGTGTGGCGTCAAGGTCAATGGCGCCGCTTCATGGTTGTCGTCCACTAGCATCAACTATTATAACTTCTTTGAATAGACATGCGGGTCTTAACGGAATTTAAAGACAACCATATGGCTCCTGCCGGTTGCCAACTTACAATAAGGAACATTGCATACATCAAATATAATCACAATCATGGCCATATCACATCACATCACACCCCTGTAAAAACAAAGTTAGACGCCTCTAATTTTCTTTGCATGTTTTACGTGGTTTGGGGCTTTCAATAAGTGTCGTTCTAACTTACGAACAAGAATCACAACATTGATACTAGTATTGTCAATCACCCGTTGTAAATTGAATCTTAACTATGTTGGGAGAAACAGGCACCCGCAAAGCAACTTATGCAATACAAGTTGCATGTCAAGCGTGGAGCAAGTCTCATGAACGATGTCATGTAAGGTTAGCCCGGGCCGCTTCATCCCACCATCCGCAAGATGCAAAGTACACAAGAAGCAATCGACAACAAAAGCATCAACGCCCACAATGACCATTGTGTTCTACTCGTGCAACAGATCTACATATAGACACGGCTCTGATACCACTGTAGGGGTTCGTAGCATGGAAAACAAAAAATTTCTACCGCATGAACACACAATCAAGATCTAATCTATGATCAAGCCAAGATCTATCTAGTAGATTGTAGCAACGAATTGATAGAATACTAACCCTCGAAGATCCAAAGTGGTTAACGAGAGCAGATTCTCGTGAGTGATGTAGTCGTACACTTCCGATCTCAAGATCGCGTAGACGATCCTTCCGGCGCTGCGTTCCGGCAGCGCTTCCGCAGTCGGTCACACGTTCAGTACTCGATGAAGACCTTCCTCTCCCTTGTTCCAGCAGGCAGCAGAGGTTGTAGCACTCTCCTCGCGATTCCGGCAGCACGACGGCGTGGTACCGAAATAGAGGGGAGATCTCGCAGGGCTTCGCCTTAAGCCGGAGCGAGTATGGTGGACTATGAGAGAGGCCTTGGCGATCTAGGGTTTAGAGGCACCAAGGAGAGAGGGCTAGGCCGGTGGCTAGGGCAAGGGGAGGGCCCCAACTCGGCGGCTAGGCAAACCTTAGGGGCGGCGGCGACTTGGTGGAGGCCGGCGGCTAGGGTTTAGAGGAGAGAGGTGTGTGGAAGAGGGGCACCCTGCCCCTTCTTTTATAGGTGGGAGGGAGGCACGGTTGGGAGGAGGGAGTCCTCCTCCAACTCCTCCTCCTTGTCCGGCGGGTGGAGGGAGTAGGACTTCCTCCCTAAGTAGGTTTCCTACTCTCCCTCCACCAAGCAAACTTGTCGTTTGACTTTTCAAATTGGCGTTTGACTTTTCAAACTAGGATTTGATTTATCCCTTTATTTTGCTCAGCGATGACACCTAGTACATGATGCAACCATTCCAACTTGTTATGACACATTCATGTACCCTTCCCCTCCGGAGTGCAGGACCTTCCGGACCCTTCTAGAACATTCCCGATGAAAACACCGGAATCATTCTCCAACTCCGAAACAGGACTTTCGTTATATGAATCTTATTCTCCGGACCATTCCGGATATCCTCGTGATATCCTGGATCCCATCTGAGACTCCGAACAACATTCGGTCTCTTACTCATCATTCCATAACTACTCAACAACATCGAATCCTTAAGTGTGTCTCCCTACGGTTCGTGAATTATGCGGACATGACCGAGACATTTCTCCGACCAATAACCAACAGAGGAATCTGGAAATTCATATGGCTCCCACATATTTCTATGATTATATTGCGATCGAATGAACCACTTACATACAATACCAATTTCACTTTGTCTCACGATAGTTTACTTATCCGAGGTTTTGATCGTCGGTATCTCTGCATACGTAGTTCAACCTCGTTACCGATAAGTACTCTTTTCTCGTTCCCGTGATATGTGATCCCTTGTGAGCCAGTCACATGCTTGCAAGCTAATTGGATGACATTCCACCGAGAGGGCCCAGAGTATATCTATCCGTCATATGGATGGACAAATCCCACTCTTGATCCATGTGCCTCAACCCATACTTTCTGAACACTCAATGCCACCTTTATAGCCACCCAGTTACGGTGTGGTGTTTGATGTCATCAAAGCATCCTTCCGGTGATGGTAATTAACATGATCTCATGGTCGAAGGAATTAGGTTACTATGTATCAGAAAGCTTATAGCAAATGAACTATATTAAATGACTTGATCTTTATGCTACGCTTAACTATAGGAGTATGTCCATCACATCATTCTCCTAATGATATGACCCTGTTTGTTAATAACATCTCTATGTTCATGATCAGGAGACCATGATCATATATTAACCAACAAGCTAGTTTAACAAGAGGCTTTACTAGGGACTCTTTTATGTTTACAAATCACACAAGTATTAATGTTTCCTGTTAATACAATTATAGCATGGTATGTAAAAATTTATCATAAGTATGAAGATATGATAATAACCACTTTATTATTGCCTCTTGGGCATATCTCCAACAGCAACATCATAGGAGGAGCGACACATATCCCATAAGTTGTTGAAGAACCGGGCAAGACCCTTTTTGCGAGGAAGAGCACGGGGAAGGTCCTGTTGGAGATATGCCCTAGAGGCAATAATAAAAGTGGTTGTTATTATATCTTTGTGTTTATGATAAATTTTTACATTCATGCTATAACAGTATTAACCGGAAACATTAATACTTGTGTGATTTGTAAACTAAATTAGAGTCCCTAGTAAAGCATCTTTGTAATACTAGCTTGTTGGTTAATAGATGATCGTGGTTTCCAGATCATGAACATTGAGATGTTGTTAACAACGAGATCATATCATTAGGAGAATGGTATGATGGACATACTCCTATAGATAACCATAGCATTAAGATCAAGTCATTTCAATAGTTTGTTTGCTATAAGCTTTCTGATACATAGTAACTTAATTCCTTCGACCATGAGATCATGCTAATCACCATCACCGGAAGGATGCTTTGATCACATCAAACACCACGCCGTAAATGGGTGGCTATAAAGGTGGCATTGAGTGTTCGGAAAGTATGTGCTGAGGCACATGGATCAAGAGTGGGATTTGTCCATCCATACTGCGGATAGATATACTCTGGGCCCTCTCGGTGGAATGTCATCCAATTATCTTTCAAGCATGTGACTGGCTCACAAGGGATCACATATCACATGAACTAGAAAAGAGTACTTATCAGTAACGAGGTTGAACTAGGTATGCAGAGATACCGACGATCAAAACCTCGGATAAGTAAACTATCGTGAGACAAAGGGAAATTGGTATCGTATGTAAGTGGTTCATTCAATCACAAAGTAATCGTAGAAATATGTGGGAGCCATATTAATTTCCAGATTCCTCTATTGGTTATTGATCGGAGAAGTGTCTCGGTCATGTCCGCATAATTCACGAACCGTAGGGAGACACACTTAAGGATTCGATGTTGTTTAGTAGATATGGAATGTTAGTAGGGATACCGAATGTTGTTCAGAGTCTCGGATGGGATTTGGGATATCACGAGGAGATCCGGAATGGTCCGGAGAATAAGATTCATATAAGGAAAGTCTAATTCCGGAGTTCCGGAATGATTTTGATGTTTTCATCTAAGAGGTTCTAGAAGGTTCTAGAAAGGTTCACCGGTCCGGAAGGATGATGGTCCATGAATGTGTCATGGGTAAGTGGAATGATTGGATCATATCCTATGTCACTTGGTGTGAGCATTTGCAAGAGAGAATTAAAGCTCTAAATTGAAAGTCAAACTGGAACAATGGTTTCCTAGTGGAAGAAGAAACAAGTCCTTCTCTCAATTCGACTTGGGTTTGGGTTTGGATTCAAACCCACCCCTCCCAATTCTGCCCCCTCTCATAAATAGTAGGGGAGGCTGCCCCAAAACACCAAGCCCTATCCCCTCTCCACCCGTGCCGCCGCCGGCCCGTCGCCGTCGCCCTAGCCGCCGCCGACACCTCCTCCTACTCCTCCCGGTATTCTAAACCCTGGATCCACCATAACTCGCACCGGCTTAAGCGAAGCCCTGCAGGATCTTCCCTCTACTTCCGACACCACGCCGTTGTGCTGCTGGAATCGCGAGGGGAGAACTACAACCTCCGCTGCCTGCTGGAACAAGGGAGAGGAAGGTCTTCATCGAGTACCGAACATGTGACCGACTGCGGAAGCGCTGCCGGAACGCAGCGCCGGAAGGATCGTCTACGCGATCTTGAGATCGGCAAGTGTACGACTGCATCACCCACGAGAATCTGCTCTCGTTAACCGCTTTGGAATCTTCGAGGGTGAGTGCTTCTATCGACTCGTTGCTATAATCTAGTAGATAGATCTTGGCTTGTTTGTGTGCATGCGGTAGAAATTTTTGTTTTCCATGCTACGAACCCCTACAGGTCCCTACGAGAGCGCGAGCCACTAGCAGACAGAGGATCATGAGTATGCTTGGTCCGGTGCTCAGATGGCATCATCTGGGGGAGCTCCACATGAGAGCCCCGACGAGGTAAGGTGAATTCCTCCATATCTTCACGCGGACCTCTGGGAGAGCAGCTGTAGGAACGGTGACCTCAATCAGGCGCTGAACATACTAACAGAAATTGGGAGTCATGCGCTTCTCAATGGACCGTTGAATCTCATTGTAGATGAAGTCACACACATTGATCTTCCGGAGACGGCGAGGCCCACAGTAGTACGGCATATTCTTGTGGTGACCGCGGACATCAACAGCATCACCAGCCTTGCTCACAAGATTGTAGCGAAAGAACTGAGCAAGCACCATGTAATAGTAGTACATCCCTGACAAGCTGGGAGGCTGATGGCTGGGATCACTTGGATAGCAGAAAAGGAGCTGGTTGTCACTGAATGCCTTCTAAGAATGAATGCAGAAGCCAGAGACACTGTCAGGAGGGTAACCCAGGGCATGGTAGAAAGCTTCAAAATAAACCGAGTATGGCTTGGTGCCGGTCATCCAAGTGACAGTGCGAGCATCATCAGTGTGAAAGTAAGTTGTGCAGAAGAACTGGTGAATGAGATCGGGCATTAGCTTGACCTTGATTGTAGCAATAGCAAAGACATCCATCTGCTTCAGGGCCACATCCACATGCTTGAAATCGGAGGAGAGGTAATGAGTATAGTGGTCCTCATTGAGATACCTGGGAGGAACGAAGAAATCCCGCCGCATACGAGTTGGCTCATTGTAAAAGTCATCCCAAAAGCACTTCTGGGTGTGAGTCCAGAACATCTTGTCAGCCCCTTGATAAGTGCGGTTGGTAAAGCGGTACGGATTCTGCCTCCTCAAGTCCCTCCATTGATTCACAGTAATATCTGAGACAGTATTGTAGTTGGGAGGAACTTCTTCTTCAGTAGGACCAAGATTAGACTTGCCTTTCATAGCAGATCTTCCAGCAGAGGCTTTCTTCTTATGGCCACTTGCAGATCCAGAACCCCCTGTGAGAGCAGCTTTCTCTAGCTGACGCTGAGTGAGGCAAGGAGGAGGAGGCCGTTGAATAGTGAGCTTCCTCTTTTTGCTGGTGTCAGGCTCAAAGTCACTGTGTTCAGATTCTTCACAAGTAGCGCACAAGAACGCAAGGCAAAGAAGAACAAATGAGTGTATATGCCATAGAGGAGCTCACAAGAACACATAATGAAGGTTGGGCAAGCGCATGGACAGAAAAATAGGCGAAAGAAAAATTTCGGCGCCAGGTCCGGTGGAATCGACCCTGTCGCCGGAATGATCGGCGACGGGTCCGGCGAACCGAAATCTCGACCGGAAATTCCGGCGAGCAATTCGGTCGACCGGAACTATGACCAGAAATTCCGGCGGTAGGTTCGGCGTGACCGGGCCTAGGACCGAAAAATTTGGGCAATCGACCGTGAAACTATCCATGACTTAGTACTTGCACAAACAACATCACGAGGGAGAAAAGTGGGAGAATCTAGGGTGATGCTAGCCTAGTTACTCTACTAGGGGGATAGAGAGAACTAAGGGAGCACAAGACATGAAGGCTAGGGTTTCACCACAAACAAAAAACAAGGGAATGAAGAGAGGAAAGAGCAAAAACACCCTCGGAAGGCGAAGACGAAGCCATGCCCCGTCCCTTTCCAAGGATAGGCACGAAGAAAGCACCACACGAGAAAGTGGGGAAGCACTCCCCGATCTCCCAATGCGTGCAAGTAGAGAGAAAACCTTCGGTGAAAAGACTTGTAGAGGCCCGATCTACAACCTGGTGGAGTGGGGAGGGTTTTGGGTGGAGGGAAGGGCCTATGGGGGTGGGGAAGCTTGGGGCGGCGTCCATGGAGGAGGGGAGGGCATGGGGAAGAAAGAAAGGAATAGGAAGGAACTGCCCCACGCACGGGCTATAAATACCCTCTTAAAAAAATCGGCGATAAGTTCGGTCGGACCGGTGCCCACGCCGGAAATTCCTGCGAGAGCATCGGCGAACC
This sequence comes from Avena atlantica, assembly GCA_910589765.1. NCBI lineage: Eukaryota > Viridiplantae > Streptophyta > Magnoliopsida > Poales > Poaceae > Avena > Avena atlantica. Next base: position 35,541,725 of record OU342739.1, read on the forward strand.
GACCTGGTGACCGGAAATTCCGGTGATGGCCGAATTTTTTGGCAGAGAACCGAAAACATGTTCTGTAAGGGTTTTCGGTCTGCTGCCGGAAATTTCGGCGGCCGCTAGAATTTTCGGTCGTCAGGCCGGCGAACCGGAAATTTTGCCGAAAAAATTCTAAAGACAGCGAAAAAGATTGTTTGATGTTTTGGAGATGAAATATTGTGAGGGATCATATGAGCATATACACAAGATTCAAATGAAGACCATAGAGAGCACCGTCCATAAGGCAAGTTCATGAAAAATCAAAAGCGAAGAGCGACCATGGACAAAGGATTTAGCTTGAAGCAACAATGCGCCCAATACACAAAACCGACCATTTGGCAGAGGATTTCTCCCCTATGTTTAAGCACACATGTCATGGCGCCTCAAAGATAGATGCTTGGACCCATATTATCACAAGAGGTCAATTTATGTTGCACACATAGGTAAGCATCAAACCAAGATATGGTAAGATGACCATCCATGCATGTGTTGCGCAACTAAGCTACATAGCATGTTAAGAGCAAGAATATAGTGCAAGAAGCAAATCAATCCAAGTTTTGGGGATCTAGGATACCGAGTTCTCGCCTCAACATCACAAACCGGTATTCATCCAAAGGCTTCGTGAAGATATCGGCCAATTGGAACATCGTACCCACATGAGTGAGATTGATATCACCATTTTCGACATGGTCACGTAGGAAGTGGTGGCGAATGTCAATATGTTTGGTGCAGCAATGTTGGACGGAGTTGTTGGCGATCTTTATTGTGCTTTCATTGTCACATAGAAGAGGCACCGTACCAAGAGACACACCATAGTCTTTCAAGGTTTTCCTCATCCATAACAATTGAGCACAACAAGATGCCGCTGATATGTATTCGGCTTCGGCGGTGGATAGGGTTGTGGAGTTTTGTTTCTTGGAAGACCAACTCACCAACGACCGGACAATAAATTGGCAAGCTCCGGAGGTTGATTTCCGGTCAACCTTATCACCTTCCCAATCGGCATCCGAATAGCCAACAAGCTCAAAGGTTGACCCCTTTGGATACCAAAGCCCGAGAGTAGCAGTGAGAACAAGGTACCTAAAAATCCGTTTGACCGCCATCAAGTGGCACTCCTTGGGAGCGGATTGAAAACAAGCACACATTCCAACACTTAACATGATATCCGGCCTAGAAGCACAAAGGTAGAGCAAGGAACCAATCATAGAACAATATACCTTTTGATCCACGTCCTTCTCACCAACTCCAAGGCCAAGTTGTCCATTTAGTGGCATGGGTGTCTTCATGGGATTAGCCTTGGCCATTTCGAACTTATTGAGTATGTCCTTAATGTACTTCTCTTGAGAGATGAAAGTGCCATGAGGAAGTTGCTTTATGATGAAGCCTAGAAAGAACTTCAACTCCCCCATCATGGACATCCTAAATTTCATAGTCATCAACTCGACAAAAGCTTTGTTATGAGATTCGTTAGTTCCACCAAAGATAATATCATCAACATTTATTTGAACAATAAATAAGTCACCCCCTTTAACTCGTTTGGTGAAAAGGGTGGAATCGACCTTACCCACGCTAAACCCATCCATGAGTAGAAAATCCCTAAGGTGCTCATACCAAGCACGAGGAACTTGCTTTAGTCCGTAGAGAGCCTTATGGAGTAGATACACATGGTTGGGATAGCGTGTGTTTTCGAAACCCGGGGGTTGAGCTACATATGCAACCTCTTTCAAGGTACCATTAAGAAATGCACTTTTCACATCCATTTGATAAAGCTTGAAGTTATGGAAAGATGCATAAGAAAGCAAGAGACGAATATCTTCAAGACGAGCAACGGGCGCAAAGGTGACCTCATAGTTAATACCTTCTATTTGGTCATACCCTTGCGCCACTAACCTTGATTTCTTTCTTGTTATGACCCCGTTCTCATCTTGCTTGTTCTTGAACACCCACTTGGTCCCAATGACATTGATGCGATGATCTTTAGGCCTCTCCACTAGAGACCATACTTCATTGCGGGTGAAACACTCGAGTTCTTATTGCATGGCAATGACCCAATCCGGATCCTCCAAAGCCTCATGAACCTTAAGGGGCTCAAAGTTGGACACAAAAGCATGATGCCCACAAAAGGTTGTGAGGTTCTTCTTCCTAGCACAGGTCTCGATCCCTCTAGATATGCTTCCAAGGATATTGTTGACTTGAAGACCACTTGCAATGGAGGCGTCCTTAATCTTCCGAATTGTGCCTTCATGATCAACAAATTCACCTTTTGAGGGGCCTTGATCATTGACACCATGTTGAGCTTGGCCTTGAGATGGAGGTTGATATTCTACTTGGTCTTGCTCAAGGGTTTGAGGGCTTGGTTCTTGTTCTTCGGTTTGCATGGCATCATGAGTGAGATGATGATCTTGTGATGCATTTGATGGCTCAACTTGGGTAGATCTCGGCTCTTCTTGAGTTGAGTTTGATTCTCCCCCATCATCTTGTTGAACATGAATGTGAGACTCGGTGGGCAAGATGTGCCTGATACCCATTAACTTGATGACTTGAGAAGAATCACCATTTCCTACATCATGAGAAGAAACTTGCCCCTCATGGGGGCCATTATTCTCCAAAAACTCCACGTCACAAGATACTTCAACACTACCATTGGTCTTATTGTAGTATCTATAGGCATGAGAGTTTTCCGCATAACCAACAAAAATACCCTCTATAGTTCTAGATTCGAATTTATCAAGCTTTTCCTTTTTGTTCTTGACGAGGCACTTGCATCCAAAGACACGGAAGTAGTTGACATTGGGCTTCTTACTTGTGAGAATCTCATATGGAGTCATGTCAAAGGGAGCATGGAGGAAGAGCCGATTCGTGTAGTGAACCACGGTAGAAATAGCTTCTCCCCAAAATTTGTGAGGAGACTTCAATTCACTCAACATTGCTCTTGCCATCTCAATGATTGTCCGGTTCTTCCTTTCAACAACACCATTTTGTTGAGGGGTATAAGGAGCTGAGAATTCATGCTTGATCCCCTCATCTTCAACAAATTCTTGCATGGTGTAATTCTTGAACTCGGTGCCGTTGTCGGTTCTAATAGTCTTGATCTCCACTCCATGAGTGCGTTGAGCTTGCTTGGCGAAGATCATGAATTCCTTGAAGGTCGCATCCTTCGTCTTGAGAAATACCCAAGTATACCTTGACTAATCATCAACAATGACAAGACCATATCTTCTTCCACCAAGAGAGTCATATGTCGAAGGCCCGAAGAGATCCAAATGGAGCAGCTTCAAGGGTCTTGACGTGGCCACCTTGGTAACGGAAGGATGATGCTTTCCAATTTGCTTTCCTGAAATGCAAGCACTACACACACGATCTTTCTCAAAGGAGATACCGGTTAGTCCAATAATATGCTCACCCTTTAGGAGTAGATTGATATTTCTCATGTTGACATGGCCTAGGCGACGATGCCAAAGCCACCCCTTGTCAGCCTTGGCCATTAGACATGTAGGAAGAGATTGGCTCTCTTTCGAGAGGTCAACCACATAAAGGCCGTCTTCCACGTGTCCAATGAGAACCAAGCTGAGATCATCAGCCCTAAAGACCTTCACAAAAGTTATAGAAAAATAGGAGTCATAGCCGTCATACACGAGATGTTTAATAGAAAGCAAGTTGTAACCAAGGTTTTAAACATGTAAGACGGTCTCAAGAGTCAAAACCTTGTTGTAGGGTTTCGTAGCATGGAAAACAAAAAATTTCTATCGCATACAAACAAACAAGACAAGATCTATCTACTAGATTGTAGCAACGAGTCGATGGAATAACTTACCCTCGAAGATTCCAAAGTGTTTAACTAGAGCGAATTCTCGTGGGTGATGTAGTCGTACTCTTCCTGATCTCAAGATCGCGTAGACGATCCTTCCGGCGCTGCGTTCCGGCAGCGCTCCCGCAGTCGGTCACACGTTCGGTACTCGACGAAGACCTTCCTCTCCCTTGTTCCAGCAGGCAGCGGAGGTTGTAGCACTCTCCTCGAGATTCCGGCAGCACAACGGCGTGGTACCGGAAGTAGAGGTGAGATCCCGCAGGGCTTCGCCTTAAGCCGAAGCGAGTATGGTGGAGTATGAGAGAGCTCCTTGGCGATCTAGGGTTTAGACACACCAAGGAGGAGGGGCTAGAGCCAGCGGCTAAGGTTCCGGGGACCCCAAGTCGGTGGCTAGGGCAAAACCCTAGGTGGTGGCGGTGGCTATGGAGGGATGCGGCTTCTAGGGTTTGAGGTGAGGGACTTGTGTGTCTAGAGGAGGGAGCCCTGTCCCTCCTTATATAGGTGGAGGGGCCGGCCGCGCCAAGGCGAGGGAGGGGAGTCCCTCCCCAACTCGGCTTGGAGGTGGGCCGCCGGTTGGAGGAGGGATTCCCTCCCCAACTCGGTTTCCCTCCTTCCTCCTCTTTTCCACTTTCCAAAACTTGCCGTTTGACTTTCAAACTAGCCGTTTGACTTTTCAATTTAGGATTTGAATAAAACCTTTATTTTGGACAGCGAATACACTTAGTACATGATGCAATCATTCCAACTTGCAATGACACACTCATGTACCCCTTCCCCTCCGGAGTGCCGGACATTCCGGAACCTTCTAGAACATTCCCGATGAAAACACCGGAATCATTCCCGAACTCCGAAACGGGACTTTCCTTATATGAATCTTATTCTCCGGACCATTCCGGATCACCTCGTGATATCCCGGATCCCATCCGAGACTCCGAACAACATTCGGTCTCTTTCTCATACTACCATAACTACTCAAACAACGTCGAATCCTTAAGTGTGTCTCCCTACGGTTCGTGAATTATGCGGACATGAACGAGACACTTCTCCGAACAATAACCAACAGAGGAATCTGGAAATTCATATGGCTCCCACATATTTCTACGATTACTTTGCGATCGAATGAACCACTTACATATGATACCAATTTCCCTTTGTCTCACGATAGTTTACTTATCCGAGGTTATGATCGTCGGTATCTCTGCATACCTAGTTCAACCTCGTTACCGATAAGTACTCTTTTCTCGTTCCCGTGATATGTGATCCCTTGTGAGCCAGTCACATGCTTGCAAGCTAATTGGATGACATTTCACCGAGAGGGCCCAGAGTATATCTATCCGTCATATGGATGGACAAATCCCACTCTTGATCCATGTGTTTCAACCAATACTTTCCGAACACTCAATGCCACCTTTATAGCCACCCAGTTACGGTGTGGTGTTTGATGTCATCAAAGCATCCATCCGGTAAAGGTGATATGCATGATCTCATGGTCGAAGGAATTAGGTTACTATGTATCGGAAAGCATATAGCAATTGAACTATTGAAATGACTTGATCTTTATGCTACGCTTATCTATAGGAGTATGTCCATCATATCATTCTCCTAACGATATGATCTTGTTGTCGATAACATCTCAATGTTCATGATAGGGAAACAACAATCATATATCAACCAACAAGCTAGTGTTGTATAGAGGCTATACTAGGGACTTCAAATTAAGTTTACAAATCACACAAGTATCAATGTTTCCTTATTAATACTATTATAGCATGAATGTAAACATTTATCATAAACACAAAGATATAATAATAACTACATTTATTATTGCCTCTAGGGCATATCTCCAACAGTCTCCCACTTGCACTAGAGTCATCTAATCTAGATTACATGGTAATATACCGAACACCCATGGCAGTTTGGTGCTGGTCATGTTTTGCCCTCGGGAGAGGTTTAGTCAACGGATCCGCTACATTCAGATCTGTGTGTACTTTGCAAATCTTTATATCCCCATCTTGGATATGTTCTCGAATAGCGTGAAAACGTAGCTTGATGTGCTTCAGCTTCTTGTGTGACCTTGGTTCTTGCGCATTGGCTATGGCGCCCATGTTATCACAGTAGATAGACATTGGGTCCAGCGCACTAGGAACCACACCCAGCTCTGTAATGAACTCTTTCATCCATATCGCTTCTTGTGAAGCCTCCGAAGCAACCATGTATTCCGATTCAGTTGAAGATCTCGCCACAACGCTTTGCTTTGCACTCCTCCAGCTAACTGCTGCACCATTCAAAATAAATACGTATCCGGATTGTGATTTAGAATCATCCGGATCGGTGTTCCAACTAGCATCGGTGTAACCATTAACAACGAGTTGTTCATCACCTCCATAAGAAAGAACCATATCCTTAGTTCTTCTCAAGTACTTAAGGATGTTTTTGACCGCTGTCCAATGATCCACTCCTGGATCACTTTGATATCTGCTAGTCAAACTAACAGCATATGCAATGTCGGGTCTAGTACATAGCATGGCATACATTAGAGATCCTATGGCTGAGGCATAGGGAGTCTTACTCATCCTTTCTCTATCTTCTGCCGATGTCGGACTTTGAGTTTTACTCAAGGTCGTATTGGGCAACATGGGCAAGAACCCTTTCTTGCTATCTTCCATTCCAAACCTCTTTAGAACTTTGTCCAAATATGTACTCTGTGACAATGATATTAGGCATTTTGATCTATCTCTGTAAATCTTTATGCCTAATATGTAAGCTGCTTAGCTAAGATCCTTCATTGAAAAACTATTATTCAAATATTCCTTGACACTATTAAGAAGGTCTACATCATTCCCAATCAACAATATGTCATCCACATATAGTATTAAGAATGCTACAGAGCTCCCACTCACTTTCTTGTAAATACAAGCTTCTCCATAAGTTTGTATAAAACCAAAACTTTTGATTACCTTATCAAAACGTTGATTCCAACTTCGGGATGCTTGCTTCAATCCATAGATGGACCGTTGAAGTTTACATACCTTGTTAGCATCTTTAGGATCGACAAAACCTTTGGGTTGCATCATATACAACTCTTCATCAATGTCTCCATTGAGGAATGCTGTTTTGACATCCATCTGCCATATCTCATAATCATAATATGCAGCGATTGCTAACATAATCCTCGCAGACTTTAGCTTTGCTACCGGTGAGAAAGTCTCATCGTAGTCAACTCCTTGAATTTGTCGAAACCCTTTTGCGACAAGTCGAGCTTTATAGACAGTAACATTACCATCAGCATCTGTTTTCTTCTTGAAGATCCATTTGTTCTCGACAGCCTTCCGGCCATCCGGTAAGTCCACCAAAGTCCACACTTGGTTTTCGTACATGGATCCAATCTCGGATTTCATGGCTTCTTGCCATTTATTGGAATCTGGGCTCATCATCGCTTCCTCATATGTCTCGGGGTCATCGGTGTTGTCCACCAACATGACACTCATAACGGGATCATACCAATCTGGAGTGGTACGAGTTCTCGTTGACCTCCGAGGTTCTGTAGCAACTTCAACCGAAGTTTCATGATCACCATCATTAGCTTCCTCTCTTATTGGTGCAGACGCCACAGGAACTTCTTCCGGTGCTGCGCTACTCGCAATTTCGAGAGAAGGTTCGACAACCTCGTCGAGTTCTACTTTCCTTCCAGTCACTTCTTTCGAGAGAAATTCCTTCTCTAGAAAGGATCCATTCTTGGCAACGAAGATTTTGCCTTCGAATCTATGATAGAAGGTATACCCAATAGTTTCTTTCGGGTATCCTATGAAGACGCATTTTTCCGCTTTGGGTTCAAGCTTGTCCGGCTGTAACTTCTTTACATAGGCTTCGCAACCCCAAACTTTAAGGAACGACAATCTAGGTTTCTTCCCAAACCATAATTCATACGGTGTCGTTTTAACGGATTTAGACGGTGCCCTATTTAAAGTGAATGCAGCTGTTTCTAATGCATAACCCCAAAATGATAGCGGTAAATCTGTAAGTGACATCATAGAATGAACCATATCTAAGAGAGTTCGATTACGACGTTCGGATACACCATTACGCTGTGGTGTTCCCGGCGGTGTCAATTGTGAAAGTATTCCGCATTTCTTCAAATGCTCGCCAAACTCGTAACTTAGATATTCACCTCCACAATCAGAACGTAGAAATTTAATCTTCTTGTTACGTTGATTCTCTACCTCACTTTGAAACTCCTTAAACTTCTCGAAAGTTTCGGACTTATGTTTCATGAAATAGATATACCCATATCTACTCAAGTCATCCGTCAAGGTAAGAACATAACGATAACCACCGCGCGATGCTACACTCATTGGACCACATACATCGGTATGTATGATTTCCAATAAGTCTGCAGCTCGCTCCATCATACCAGAAAATGGAGTCTTAGTCATTTTTCCCATCAGACCTGCTTCGCATCTTTCAAGTGATTCAAAATCAAGTGATTCAAGAAGTCCATCGGAATGGAGTTTCTTCATACGTTTCACTCCAATGTGAAATGGATCGTATGGGCACCTAGAGGGGGGGGTGAATAGGTGCTAATCAATTTTAATATACTTTTTCAATTTTAGGCTTGACACAAAGTAAATTCTCTAGATATGCAACTACGAGAATTTCCCTATATGTCAACCTAACTACTAAGCACGTAAAAGAGGAGCGAGGAAACCGTAGTGGAGCACGCGGAGACACAGGGATTTGTTTTACCGCAGTTCCTTCCTTGTTAAGGGAAGTACATCTGCGTTGGAGGGGTGGGCGGTTCTAAGACCACCACGCCACAATAGGCCTCACCCTATTCTCCGATGGATCTCGCCACGAGAGGCCTGATCCACCTTCTCCACTATTGGATCCCTTCGAGGCGGGAACCGGTGCCTTTTACAACACTATCGGGGCACACACCCACAACCGAATTGGGGGCTCCCGGAAAGACAACAAGCTGTCACAAAAACAAGGTTTATCAATATAAACAAAAACAAGGATCTAGATCTTTGCAAGAAATACTAGATCGGAGGTTCTCCAAATGAATGGAGAGGAGATGAAGCGCTTGATTGCTGATGATGAAGATCGAGTTCTCCTCCTTCGATTCCCAAAGGGATGGGGCCTTTGGGTGGATCTTGGTGGAGCACTCTTGTATGAAGTTTTGAGATCTGATCTGTTCTTTTTTGAGTTGAATCAAGAGTTCTGGCAGGAGGGGGATGGCTGGCTTAAATACGCCCTCCCCAGATCTGGCCGTTGCCCAACTTTGGGGGCGGATTATCCGCCCCCCACTTGGGGCGGATTATCCGCCCCCTGGGAAAATTCCGCCCCAAGGGCGGACTCTCCGGGGGAAACTCCGCCCCCTCTCTAGGGCTTGCGCCTTGGTGAAGCTTGGAGAAAATCTTGGGGGGCGGATAATCCGGCCCCCCTGAGGGGCGGATTATCCGGCGAGGCCGGAAAGTCCGGCCGAAACTCCGCCCCCTCTCTGGGGCTTGCGCCTTGGCGATGAGTAGGAGGGGCGGATTATCCGCCCCCCTGAGGGGCGGATTATCCGGCCGGGCCGGAAAGTCCGGCCAAAATTCCGCCCCCCTTCTGGGGCTTGCGCTTGCTTGGGCACAGGGAGGGGCGGATTATCCGCCCCTGGTGGGGCCGGATTATCCGCCCCCAAAGGCAGAGTTCTGAGCTGCAACACTTCAACACACATTAAAAGATCCTTGGTATTGTTATCTAACACTCAAAACACTAGGGATTAAGAAATGTTCTTTCAATCTCCCCCTTTTTGGTGTTAGATGACAATACTAGGATTTGCAGTGAAACCGGCAAGTGCCACCTTAGATAAAGAAAGACGCTCCCCCTAGATGTGTGCATATTTAAGATTTGCATTTGAATACAAATACACACACTAGGTAGAACACTACTTTAAGGTTTGGTGAAAGAAAAAACATACCACCGGAATATATAGCCACGACATACATAGATAATCCCCTGAATCCAAATGTCATCAAATATGCTCCATAATTCCAGACTTCCATGGGGTCCATGATAGATAAATCCAGAAATCCATGAATACCAAACATAGTACCAAACTGTGGAGTACGACATAGTCTTACACAAACAACCACAAATAGCAACACAAATAGCAAGAAAAGGCACAAGCAAGCAAATAAAAACGACTAAAACCGAAGATCTTGTGCCCGACCCTTGCAAATCCACGTGACCTACTAGAACTACTTCTCCCCCTTTGGCATCGAAACGCCAAAAAGGAAGAAGAGCGATGCTAACGCCCCTGGAGATCACTCTTGTGATCAAGACCCATAAGAACAAGAGGTATGCAAGAAAATCCAACGAGACCCATGAAAAACCAACTCTTCTGGAGGAAGAGGGCGGTGGCCGAAGCCACCATGTTGGAGCGCATGGCATGACACCGCGAAGATGTATCTTGAGTTCAAAACCAATGCTCATCGATGACCCACATATCACAAAATGATATTAAGGGAAATGATTTTACTTGCTTTCGGCATTATGGGGGGAGGGTTGGCCCAATCAATTAGGACCACACTCCCCCTATGTCTATGCCCGCATCTAAACCAAATACATGAATAAGAGCAAGTGAGTGTGCAAGAATAGTCAAGCCAAGCTCCTTGAATCTATGATATTTAGCTCATTCCGCAAATAACAAAATCTTGCTTCATCGAGGGGCTTCGTGAAAATATCAGCAAGTTGGTTCTTCGTGCTCACAAAGGACAGTGCAATATCTCCACGAGCAACATGATCCCGAATAAAGTGGTTGCGAATCTCTATATGTTTGGTTCTTGTATGCTGCACAGGATTGTAAGCAATTTTGATAGCACTTTCATTGTCGCATAAAAGAGGCACTTTGTCACAATTGACACCATATTCCTTTAAAGTTTGCCTCATCCATAACAATTGAGTACAAGCACTTGCAGCAGCAACATATTCAGCTTCGGCGGTTGAGAGTGAAATACAATTCTGTTTCTTTGATGACCAACACACTAGAGACCTGCCCAAGAATTGGCATGCACCAGAGGTTGATTTCCTATCATCTTTGTCACCAGCCCAATCTGAATCGGTGTAACCACACAGAGAGAAACTTGAACCCTTGGGATACCATAACCCAAAATTTGGGGAATGAACCAAATATCGGAAGATTCGCTTGACCGCCACTAAGTGGATTTCTTTAGGAGCAGCTTGGTACCTTGCACACACTCCTACACTTAACACGATATCGGGCCTAGATGCGCAGAGGTAAAGAAGAGAGCCGATCATGGATCGGTATACCTTTTGATCCACATCTTTACCCTTGGGATTGAGCTCAAGATGACACTTTGTTTGCATTGGGGTAGCAACGCCATTGAGATCCGTCATCTTGAACCTTTTGAGCATGTCTTGGATGTACTTAGCTTGATTAATAAAGGTTCCCTCTCTAAGTTGTTTTATTTCAAATCCGAGAAAAAAACGTAGCTCACCCATCATGGACATCTCAAACCTGTCAGTCATAAGCTTTGAAAATTCATCGTTAAAAGCTTGGTTAGTAGAGCCAAAAATAATGTCATCTACATAAAGTTGGCATACAAAAAGCTCCCCATTGACCTTCTTAGTAAAAAGAGTGGGATCGATTTGCCCAACTTCGAATCCACGGTCTAGCAAAAGCTCTTTAAGGTGCTCATACCACGCACGTGGGGCTTGTTTAAGGCCATAGAGCGCCTTATCGAGTTTGTAAACATGGTTCGGAAATTTGGGGTCCTCAAACCCCGGGGGCTGCTTGACGTATACTAACTCATGTAGAGGGCCATTAAGGAAAGCGCTCTTAACATCCATTTGTTGTAACTTAAAATTATGATGGGCTGCATATGCAAGAAGGATACGGATAGACTCAAGGCGAGCTACAGGAGCGTAGGTCTCGCCAAAATCAATTCCTTCTACTTGAGAGAATCCTTGAGCCACGAGTCGTGCTTTATTCCTCACAACAATGCCATTTTCATCCTGTTTGTTCTTGAAGATCCACTTGGTGCCGATAACATTGCGGCAATCCTTTGGCTTTTCTACGAGCTTCCAAACTTTGTTGCGTTCGAAGTTGTTTAATTCTTCATGCATTGCAACAACCCAATCGGGGTCTTCAAGAGCATCGAAAACCTTCTTTGGTTCAACCATGGAAATGTGAGCTTGATGATCACAGAAGCTAGCAAGCTCTCTTCGAGTGGATACCCTTCGTCGTAGATCACCAACTACCTTGTCAAGAGTGTGACCTCTTAGTTCAAGGTTGCGATCCGCACGAGCCTTGCGACGAGCCTCAATATCCTTATTGTTTCTTGAAGGAGTGGATTCAATTGTTGTATCCTTGTCTTGATTACTGCATTGCCCTTGATCTTGGTCACCAGTACTGCCAGAAGATTGTTGCTGAGCATTTTCTTCAGGCCCGGATAATCCGCCCCTGGGGGCCGGAGAATCCGGCCTGGGAGCTTCAGAGGTGTTGATTTCTCCTTCGGATCCCCTGGTACAAGTTGGAGTGCCAGGGGCGGATTGTCCGCCCCTTGGAGGGGGCGGATAATCCGGCCTGGGACTACCATCTTGTCCAGGAGACTGATGATCTTCAGCAGGTTGCGGTGTTGGTGCAGAGTTTTCTCCAACAGTAGGAGCTTGTTGATCTTGTGAAGATGAGGGCTCCACTTGAGTGGAGCATTGTCCTTCCCGATCCGCCACAAGGGGTTCCTCAATGGGGCGGAAAAATCCCACGCCCATTCTTCTTATGGCATCTTGGGGTATTTCAACATCTGCATCACAAACATCAACTTGCCCTACAAAGGAGCCGTTATTTTCATCGAACTCCACACTACAAGATTCTACAACAATCCCAGTGAGCTTGTTGTAGACTCTATAAGTGTGGGATTCGGCACCGTAACCAACAAAAATGCCTTCTAAAGCCTTGGATTCAAATTTTGACAAACGGACACCTTTAATAAGAAAGAAACACTTACACCCGAATACCCTGAAGTATGAGATGTTGGGTTTGTTGCCGGTAAGTATTTCATATGGGGTCTTGTCCAAGATCTTCCGAAGGTAAAGCCGGTTTGATGAGTGACAAGCGGTTGATATGGCTTCAGCCCAAAAATTATAAGGAGACTTAAATTCAGCTAGCATAGATCTTGCCATATCCATCAAAGTCCGATTCTTCCTCTCGGCTACACCATTTTGTTGAGGGGTGTACGCAGCGGAATATTGGTGTCTAATCCCCTCTTCGCTAAGAAACTCGTTTAAAGTGTAGTTCTTGAATTCTGTGCCGTTGTCACTTCTAATTGCCAAGATGGGAACATTGTGTTGACGTTGAACTTCATTGGCAAAGTCGATGACAGTTTGTTGAGTCTCACTTTTCAGCTTGAAGAAATATACCCATGTATATCTTGAGTAATCATCGACGATGACCAAGCAATATTTCTTCCCACCAAGACTTGCATGAGAAGGAGGTCCAAATAAATCCACATGGAGTAATTCCAAGATCCTCTTCGATGACACAATAGTCTTCCTCTTGTGGGGAGAATCATGCATTTTTCCTTCAACACAGGCCCTGCAAACACGGTCTTTGGCAAAAGAGACATTGTCTTTTAGTCCAAGAATGTGGCCACCCTTTTGGAGACTTTGCAAAGTTCTCATGTTGACATGGGCTAAACGGCGATGCCATAGCCAGCCCACGTCGGCCTTTCCGAATAGACACATCGGACCCGAAGTGGTTTTCCCCGAGAAGTCCACCACATACAGGTCATTTTCGACGTATCCAACGAAAGCGACCTTTAGAGACTTGCTCCATAAGAGTACCACCAAATCATCATCGATAAATACAGCAAAACCCATCTTGCCAAGGGCACGTACAGAAAGAAGATTGTAGCCAAGGGTCTCAACAAGCATGACGTCCACGAGTGATATATCGTGGGCAACCACAACCTTGCCAAGACCCAATACCTGAGATTTAGACTTATCACCATAGGAGACTGTGATATTATCAAGATTTGGACGCATCTCCGTGATGATATCCTTGCTTCCGGTCATATGACTAGTGCAGCCACTATCCAGCACCCATTTCGACCCACCGGAAGCATAGCCCTGCAAGAAAATTACTTCTTGGTTTTAGGTACCCATTTTTCAATGGGTCCTTTCATGTTAGTAACAAGGGTCTTTGGGACCCAAATAGACCAAGCAATATATTCATCAAAAGGACCAACATAATAAGCATAAACATCGCCATAATCATCACAAAAGAGTTCATAATTAGGATTGTGAGACCCTGCAAAACCAATATCATTAGTCTTGTCTTTTATGACAACCTTCTCAGCAGTGCTTGTCTTTAATTGCACATTCTTGGTCTTGTTTTTCTTGGTTTTCTTCTTCTTGGACTTGGTGACATACCCAAGTCCCTCTTTACCATGATTTGACCTTTGCTTGTCAAGGACTTCATCAAGCACACCTTTTTCCTTTGTAGTGATGTCCTTGATCACTCCTTTTTCCACATTAGCATTTTTCTTGTTACTATATGTTGAGTTGGACGAGCTAGGAGTATCATATTCGGCCAATCGACTTTGAAGCTGATCATGTGACTCATTGAGGATAGAGAACTCGTTTTTCAACGCCTTGTGAGCATTGTCAAGTTTCTCCAATTCCTCGGAGAGTCTATCATGAGTAGCCCCAAAGTCAATCCTTTCTTTCTTTAACTTCTTTGCCTTGGTGACCGCATTATCACATTCCTTAACTAGTTTAGTCACAATCTCTTCATGTGACTCTTCCATAGACTCAAGCCTCTCTTCAAGAGAGACCCGAGCTTCTTCTTCTTCTTCAAGAGCATTTTTTAGGGATGCAATTTCCATTGCATCCTCCCTTTCAATTCTGCCCTTTTCTTCGAGGAGTGCTTCGTTTTGGGCCAACTGATCCATAAGAGCCTCAAAACGAACTTTGTGCTCACCTTGCAAGTTAGTATAGAAATAATCCAAGGCAATAATCTCTTCTTTAACCTTAAGACTAGCAGGATCATCCATGTCTATCATAGCCTTGGGAAAGGAAGAGTTAGAGGAAGTTACCTCGGAGCTTCTTGCCATGAGACAAGTAGGATTCTTGTTGATGATGTTTTCGTTTGGAGAGTCGAAGAGTGATGTTGAAGTAGATGTGGTGGCTATAGCAGCCACCTCTTGAGAGCTATCGTCCTCGTCCTCATCTTCACTCCCCGATGAATATTCTTCTTGAGCCACTAGAACAATCTTTGGTTGCTTCTTGAAAGGAGCATTTTTCTTTACAAACTGTTTCTTACGTGGAGCTTTTGATTTGTACTTGAAAATGAGTCTTCCTCCATTATCCTCTCTACTTTGATATGGACACTCAGCTACGAAGTGCAACCGGTCACCACAATTAAAGCAAGTTCTCAGCTTGGGACCATTTTCTTTTCTTCCATAGGCTCCACTTTTGCGATCTAGTTCAGCTTTAGCCTTGGCTGGATCTTTCCAAAAGTTTCTTGCATAAAGAGCCAAGTATTGTCCGTGGATCCTTTTTATATCTTCGGGACAGTCCAGGCCTTCTACCGCATATTCATCATGATCAATCACACTAGTCTTCAAAGCCATGTTGACCCCCTTTTGCATCCCCATAGCTCGAGCACGAGCATCTTCGGCATTCTTGGCAGCCACTTTGAATGCGGCCATTTCTTGCATTACCTCATTGGATGACATGAGGTGATAATTGTGCCTACCTTGGAGACTTTTCAAATCTGTGGGCTCAAATGGCATAAGAGCACTGACATACTTGCGCTTGATCCAAGCATCATCAACATGAGCAGCGCCGTGGTTTCTGAAGGTAGTAGCTATTGCCTTGAGCCTCCTATACATGTCCTCGTGGTCTTCTCCATCCAGCATATAAAATCCTTCAGCTTCATTGCTCAAGGCATCATATCTATTCCTTCTCATACTTTCATTTCCGATGAAGAGCTCGGTAAGGGCATCCCAAGCTTCTTTAGCTGTGCTAAGATGCTGAATGTGTGGCATGTCTTTATCACCCACACCAAGCTGTATCATGTGTAGAGCTGTAGCATTGAGTTGGATATCGACCACTTCTCTCCTTGTGAGATTGTTAGGATTTCCAACGTGAAGACCATTTTCGATGATCTTCCACAACTCTATGGAGGAACTACACACATGAGATTTCATCAAAAATTGCCATTGAGAGAAAGTAGAAGCTGATAATTTGGGTGGATCACCCCTATTATGTATGTGTGGGTGAGGAATAGGCGGATCAGGGGAATACACATGAGAAACCTCATTGTATCCATCCTTACCGCTATCCTTTTTCGAGGAGGAGCTCTTACTAGTATCATCACCTACCACTTCGTTATCTTTGGAAACAGTTTTACCCGTTTCCTTGGATTGCGGAGTGGTATCCTCAGAGTTAGATGGAGGTGATGTTGCGGATGTGGAGAGACGCATTATCAATTGACGCATCTCCTCCATCTTAGCCTCCATTGAACTCACCAAGGTTGTTTCCAACGTCTTGAGATCGTTCATGGTGACTACCTCCGGAGCATCACTCCCATCTCCCTTGGAACCCATACTTCTCTTAGGCGGTTAAGCCCGAAATAAGAGTCGAGGCTCTGATACCAATTGAAATGGATCGTATGGGCACCTAGAGGGGGGGTGAATAGGTGCTAATCAATTTTAATATACTTTTTCAATTTTAGGCTTGACACAAAGTAAATTCTCTAGATATGCAACTACGAGAATTTCCCTATATGTCAACCTAACTACTAAGAACGTAAAAGAGGAGCGAGGAAACCGTAGTGGAGCACGCGGCACAGGGATTTGTTTTACCGCAGTTCCTTCATTGTTAAGGGAAGTACATCTGCGTTGGAGGGGTGGGCGGTTCTAAGACCACCACGCCACAATAGGCCTCACCCTATTCTCCGATGGATCTCGCCACGAGAGGCCTGATCCACCTTCTCCACTATTGGATCCCTTCGAGGAGGGAACCGGTGCCTTTTACAACACTATCGGGGCACACACCCACAACCGAATTGGGGGCTCCCGGAAATACAACAAGCTGTCACAAAAACAAGGTTTATCAATATAAACAAAAACAAGGATCTAGATCTTTGCAAGAAATACTAGATCGGAGGTTCTCCAAATGAATGGAGAGGAGATGAAGCGCTTGATTGCTGATGATGAAGATCGAGTTCTCCTCCTTCGATTCCCAAAGGGATGGGGCCTTTGGGTGGATCTTGGTGGAGCACTCTTGTATGAAGTTTTGAGATCTGATCTGTTCTTTTTCGAGTTGAATCAAGAGTTCTGGCAGGAGGGGGATGGCTGGCTTAAATACCCCCTCCCCAGATCTGGCCGTTTCCCAACTTTGGGGGCGGATTATCCGCCCCCCACTTGGGGCGGATTATCCGCCCCCTGGGAAAATTCCGCCCCAAGGGCGGACTCTCCGGGGGAAACTCCGCCCCCTCTCTGGGGCTTGCGCCTTGGTGAAGCTTGGAGAAAATCTTGGGGGCGGATAATCCGGCCCCCCTGAGGGGCGGATTATCCGGCGAGGCCGGAAAGTCCGGCCGAAACTCCGCCCCCTCTCTGGGGCTTGCGCCTTGGCGATGAGCAGGAGGGGCGGATTATCCGCCCCCCTGATGGGCGGATTATCCGGCCGGGCCGGAAAGTCCGGCCAAAATTCCGCCCCCCCTTCTGGGGCTTGCGCTTGCTTGGGCACAGGGAGGGGCGGATTATCCGCCCCCAAAGGCAGAGTTCTGAGCTGCAACACTTCAACACACATTAAAAGATCCTTGGTATTGTTATCTAACACTCAAAACACTAGGGATTAAGAAATGTTCTTTCACAATGTGACCAAGACGACAGTGCCACATATAGGTCGAATTATCGCTTGATTTCAAACGTTTAGCCTCAATGTTGTTGATATGTGTATTTCCACTATCGAGATTCAATAAGAATAGACCATCTATCAAAGGTGCATGTGCATAAAACATATTACTCATATAAATCGAACAACCATTATTCTCGGACTTAAACAAGTAACCGTCTCGCAATAAACAAGATCCTGATATAATGTTCATGCTCAACGCAGGCACCAAATAACAATTATTTAAGTATAAAACTAATCCCGATGGTAGATGAAGGGGTAGTGTGCCGACCGCGATCACATCAACCTTTGATCCATTTCCCACGCGCATCTTCACCTCGTTCTTCGCTAGCTTCCGTTTATTCTGCAGCACCTGTTTCGAGTTACAAATATGAGCAACCGAACCAGTATCAAATACCCAGGCACTACTACGAGTACTAGTGAGATACACATCAATAACATGTATATCAGATATACCTTTCTTCTTGATGTTGTCGTTCTTCAAATCCGCCAAGTACTTTGGGCAATTCCGCTTCCAGTGACCTTCTCCCTTGCAGTAAAAGCAGTCAGTATCAGGCTTAGGTCCAGCCTTGGTCTTCTTCGTCGGCGTGGTAACTTTCTTACCACCCTTCTTGAAGTGTCCCTTCTGCTTAGACTTGCCTTTCTTGAATTTGGTGGTCTTATTGACCAACAACACTTGGTGCTCTTTCTTGATCTCCACTTCTGCAGATTTCAACATGGCAAAGAGTTCTGGCAACGTCTTGTTCATGTTCTGCATGTTGTAGTTCATCACAAAGTTCTTGTAACTTGGTGGTAGTGATTGGAGGACACGGTAAATCCCCAAAGCATTAGGAATCACTATACCCAAGCTTTGAAGTTTGTTTGCGTGCCCAGACATCTTAAGCACATGCTCACTGACGGAGCTGCCCTCTTCCATCTTGCAGTTAAAGAACTTTTCATAAGCCTCATAGCTTTCAATTGCCGCATGAGTCTCAAAAATCAATTTGAGATCCTCGACAATATGATATGGGTCTGAATCTTCAAACCTTTTCTGAAGCTCCGATTCCAAACCATACAAGATAGCACACTGAACTATGGAGTACTGATTCTTCCGTGCGAGGTAAACAATCTTTACTTCATCGGAAGCATCAGCTGCAGGTGGGTCACCCAGCGGTGCATCCAGCACATAGGTCAAATTACCAGCTGTGAGGACAATCCTCAAATTGCGGAACCAATCCGCGAAGTTGCTTCCATTGTTTTTCAACTTTTCTTTCTCTAGGAACGCATTAAAATTGATGGTAGGGGCTGCCATTGATCTACAACATATTTGCAATAGTTTAGACTAAGTTTATGACAAATTGAGTTCAAATTAATTAATAAAGTTAATCTAGGTGAACTCCCACTCAAAACAATATCCCTCACATTGTTTTAGTGATCACACGAACCAAATCCACTACATCAACACTGATCATCACGAGAGTTGATATAGTTTCAATGGCGAACAATCGACATGTTCATCATATCTACTATATGATTCATGCTTTACCTTTCGGTGATCCGTGTTCCGAGACCATGTCTGTACATGCTAGGCTCGTCAAGATCAAACCTTAGTTTCCGCATGAGCAAATCTGGCTTGCTCACGTTGTATACACTTGCAGAATCTAACACACCCGATCATCACGTGGTGCTTCGAAACAACAAGCTTTAGCAACGGTGCTAACTAAGGGTGAACACTTTATGACTTGAAATTCATGTGCATGAGGGATCATCTTATTATGCTACCGTCGTCTACTAAGCAATACAAGATGCATAAAGGATTAACATCACATGCAATTCAATATATATGTGATATGATATGGCCTTTCTTCTTTGTGCTTCCGATATCCATCTTCAAGCACGAACATGATCTCCATCATCACCGGCATTGCATCAAGGTCAATGACGCTTCTCCATGGTTGTCGTCCACCGGCTTCAACTATTACAACTACTTAGAATAGACACGCGGGTCTTAACATAAATTAAAGACAACCATATGGCTCCTGCCGGTTGCCAACTTACAATAAGGAACATTGCATACATCGAATATAATCACAATCATGGCCATATCACATCACTGCACACCCCTGCAAAACAAAGTTAGACGCCTCTACTTTCTTTGCATATTTTACGTGGTTTGGGGCTTTCAATAAGTGTCGTTCTAACTTACGAACAAGAACCACAACGTTGATACTAGCATTGTTAATCACCCGTTGTAAATTGGATCTTAACTATGCTAGGAGAAACAGGCACCCGCAAAGCCACTTATGCAATACAAGTTGCATGTCAAGCGTGGAGCAAGTCTCATGAACGATGTCATGTAAGGTTAGCCCGGGCCGCTTCATCCCAACATACCGCAAGATGCAAAGTACACAAGAAGCAATCGACAATAAAAGCATCAACGCCCACAATGACCATTGTGTTCTACTCGTGCAACAGATCTACATATAGACACGGCTCTGATACCACTGTAGGGTTTCGTAGCATGGAAAACAAAAAATTTCTATCGCATACAAACAAACAAGCCAAGATCTATCTACTAGATTGTAGCAACGAGTCGATGGAATAACTTACCCTCGAAGATTCCAAAGTGTTTAACGAGAGCGGATTCTCGTGGGTGATGTAGTCGTACTCTTCCCGATCTCAAGATCGCGTAGACGATCCTTCCGGCGCTGCGTTCCGGCAGCGCTCCCGCAGTCGGTCACACGTTCGGTACTCGACGAAGACCTTCCTCTCCCTTGTTCCAGCAGGCAGCGGAGGTTGTAACACTCTCCTCGAGATTCCGGCAGCACAACGGCGTGGTACCGGAAGTAGAGGTGAGATCCCGAAGGGCTTCGCCTTAAGCCGAAGCGAGTATGGTGGAGTATGAGAGAGCTCCTCGGCGATCTAGGGTTTAGACACACCAAGGAGGAGGGGCTAGAGCCGGCGGCTAGGGTTCCGGGGACCCCAAGTCGGTGGCTAGGGCAAAACCCTAGGTGGTGGCGGCGGCTATGGAGGGCTGCGGCTTCTAGGGTTTGAGGTGAGGGACTTGTGTGTCTAGAGGAGGGAGCCCTGTCCCTCCTTATATAGGTGGAGGGGCCGGCCGCGCCAAGGGGAGGGAGGGGAGTCCCTCCCCAACTCGGCTTGGAGGTGGGCCGCCGGTTGGAGGAGGGATTCCCTCCCCAACTCGGTTTCCCTCCTTCCTCCTCTTTTCCACTTTCCAAAACTTGCCGTTTGACTTTTCAATTTAGGATTTGAATAAACCCTTTATTTTGGACAGCGAATACACTTAGTACATGATGCAATCATTCCAACTTGCAATGACACACTCATGTACCCCTTCCCCTCTGGAGTGCCGGACATTCCGGAACCTTCTAGAACATTCCCGATGAAAACACCGGAATCATTCCCGAACTCCGAAACGTGACTTTCCTTATATGAATCTTATTCTCCGGACCATTCCGGATCACCTCGTGATATCCCGGATCCCATCCGAGACTCCGAACAACATTCGGTCTCTTTCTCATACTACCATAACTACTCAAACAACGTCGAATCCTTAAGTGTGTCTCCCTACGGTTCGTGAATTATGCGGACATGAACGAGACACTTCTCCGAACAATAACCAACAGAGGAATCTGGAAATTCATATGGCTCCCACATATTTCTACGATTACTTTGCGATCGAATGAACCACTTACATACGATACCAATTTCCCTTTGTCTCACGATAGTTTACTTATCCGAGGTTATGATCGTCGGTATCTCTGCATACCTAGTTCAACCTCGTTACCGATAAGTACTCTTTTCTCGTTCCCGTGATATGTGATCCCTTGTGAGCCAGTCACATGCTTGCTAGCTAATTGGATGACATTTCACCGAGAGGGCCCAGAGTATATCTATCCGTCATATGGATGGACAAATCCCACTCTTGATCCATGTGTTTCAACCAATACTTTCCGAACACTCAATGCCACCTTTATAGCCACCCAATTACGGTGTGGTGTTTGATGTCATCAAAGCATCCATCCGGTAAAGGTGATATGCATGATCTCATGGTCGAAGGAATTATGTTACTATGTATCAGAAAGCATATAGCAATTGAACTATTGAAATGACTTGATCTTTATGCTACGCTTATCTATAGGAGTATGTCCATCATATCATTCTCCTAACGATATGATCTTGTTGTCGATAACATCTCAATGTTCATGATAGGGAAACCACAATCATATATCAACCAACAAGCTAGTGTTGTATAGAGGCTATACTAGGGACTTCAAATTAAGTTTACAAATCACACAAGTATCAATGTTTCCTTGTTAATACTATTATAGCATGAATGTAAACATTTATCATAAACACAAAGATATAATAATAACTACATTTATTATTGCCTCTAGGGCATATCTCCAACACTTGTATATTACCAACTTACCATAACCTAGTACCTTTCCTTTAGAGTTATCTCCAAAAGTGATGCTTGACGTTGAGTTGACATCGTGAATGAATTGGTCAAGCCCACTCCTACCTTCGGTCATGTGATTGGTGCATCCACTATCAAACACCCATTTTGATCCACCGGAGGCATAACCCTACAAAATCAATTCTTTGATTTAGGAACCCATTGAGTAATGGGTCCCCTAGCATTAGAAACAAGATCCTTAGGTACCCAAATTGAGTACCACCTATAAGCATAACCATTTCGAGGGCCAACATATTTGGCATATACATCTCCTTGAGTGCCCTTACATAGCACATAGGAAGGATTAGACTTTCCCGCATACTTGTGATTGGGATTGCCCCTCATGGCTCCCCCATTCACCACATTCCTTTTGACTTGGTCAACTACCTTGTCACCTTCTTTCACAAAGGTTATCTTCTTTGGTGGAATGGCATTGCTCGTGTCACCTTCCTTGGAAATTCTCGTCTTTTGACGGGATAAAATCTCATCTAGGATATTTCCCTTGGAGGTAGGTGCACGGCGCTCTTTCTCAAGTTGCTCTTTCAACTTCTTATTTTCCTCAATGAGGTGAGCTTTATCAAAGGTAGAGTTAGAGGTACAAGAATCATTTTCAACAATAATTGGATCCTTCAATGTACCAAGAGCCTTCTCATAAGACACCCGAAGTTGATCATGGTTCTCTCCAAGTTTTATGAGCTCACGCTTGACAAGCAAACTAGCCTTCTCATGGTGCTCAAGGTCCTTAGTAAGAGAAGCATGAGCAACTTCAAGTTATTTCTTTGAGGCATCAAGCTCTTGGGTAATGAGTTAGCGCTATCAATAGTGTCCATGTCTTTTGCTTTATAAATTTCAAAAATTTCAATTTATAGTTTAAGAAAATAATTTGTATTCTTTTCCTCACAAAGCTCTTGCTCAAGAAGATTGAATCTTTTTTTCTCATCATCAATATGAGATTCCAAACTATCAATGGCCTCATCGCGTGAGCTAACAAGTTCCATTAATTGCTTGACTCTAGCACGAGAAATGGAAGGAAGAGACTTCATGATAGAATACATTTCTTTTATATATTCTTTACCAAATTCATCACTATCACTATCACTATCATGATCACTCTCAAGATCATCCAAGACACTAGTTAGGTATGGAGGAGAGACAATTACCTTGGAGCTTCTTGCCATAAGACAAGAACCGGTGATCTTGGGAATAGGAGAACTCTCGATGTAGTCCTTGGAGTAGTCGTGGGTGAGAGGTGAACCGGATTCGACATATGCCAAACCGGTCACACCCACCACTTTCTCCTTATCCCCACACTCCACGTCGGACTCGTCCTTGGAGCTCCTTGCCATGAGGCAAGTGGCGGTGACCTTGGGAGTAGGAGAGTCGTCGGTGTAGTCCTTGGTGTAGTCATAGGTGAAGAGAGACCCGGGTTTGGTAAAGGCCAAACCGGCCACTCCAACCACCTTCTCTTCATCCTCTTCCTCATTGTCGAATATGTATTCTTGGCATAGGAAGCCGTTACCATCACGCCTATTGTTCCTCTTACATCTTTCATTGATGGGGTTGGGCTTCAATCTTGGTTTGGCACCTTATTCATACTTAGGCTTGTCAAGCCTCTTCTCATATGGACACTTGTTGGCAAAATGGGTCGGATCATCACAATTGTAGCACGTCCTCTTCTTATCACTTGATCCCATTGAACTTCTCCTTCTTCGAACTTCATGATCTTGGTGAAGAGAGCAAGTTGAGAGAGCATATCATCAACTCCATCAACATCGCTATCTTCATCACTAGCAACATATTATTGCACTTGCTTGGCCTTTAATGCTAGAGAGTGGGAAGACCCAATAGCACGGTTGATCTCCTTGATATTTTGCCCTTCATCCGCCAAGTTATCCGTGGCAACTAGATAAGAGACTAGATCATCAGGAGTGAATTGATTAGCTCTATCAAGGAGTTGCAAGTTCAAGGCAAGCTTCTTGTCGGTGACCGCGATCATGGAGACAATCTTGGACTTGATAAGTTCATCATTCAAATTGAATCCATCATCATACTTCTCACACCCTAGGCCACCAATCTTCACGCAGAGGGCCACAAGTCTCTTGTATGCTTCAGCGATAGTCTCACCATCATGGTTCATGAACATGTTCATCTCTGACTTGGCAGCTTCATACTTGGATTTTTGGATAAGAGAGGTTCCCTCTTGGAGAATGACAATCCTATCCCAAATATCCTTTGCGGTGGGGATGTCGCTGACTTGATCATGGAGAGTGCGGTGAATGGCACTCCTTATCTTGTCACAAGCCGTTGCATTTAGTTGATGGTCGTAGTACTCGCCTGGGGTGAGGTTGTTGGGATCATGAGGGTGGAAACCGGTGCACACAATCTCCCAAATCTCAACGCTGCAGCTGCGAAGATGAGATTCCATAGAAGCTTTCCAATGAGAGAAATGAGTTCCATCATAATGAGGTGCAGGACCTGAACCATTAATATGAGGCATCATGTTCTTTTGCTTAGGATAAACATAAGGGAATTGATTAGGGGGCGTGGAAGTTTTTGACGAGCCGCCATCATGAGCGGACTCGGCATCCTTATCCTTTTAGGTGTCCATTGGTCTCCCTTGAGGTACTACCAATGGATTACCAAGAAAAGCCCCATCGCCAATGGCCTTAAGTTGTCCTTCTAGGTAACTCATTCAAACAAGGAGATCGGAATCTGCCTTGGCCTTTTCAAGGGCACCCTTGGCTAAGATTTCACGAAGCTCCTTGACCCAATAAGTCTTTTCCTCCTCATCATCGGAGAAAACCATCTTTTCTCTTAGGCGGTAAAGCCCTTAAAAGAGCCCTTGGCTCTGATACCAATTGAAAGTGTAAGATGGTTAACCTAGAGGGGGTGAATAGGTTTCTATAAAATTCTTTATAATCTTTTGCAAGTTTTAGGCTTTGCGGAATATAAGTGAGCCTAAATGCAAACTAGGTGAGGCAACCTAGATTATGTACAAGATACTTCAAGCTCGAAGGCTATCACAAGGTAAACAACACAAGTAAGAGATCGGTTAAGGAATAACCGAAGCACGCGGAGACGAAGATGTATTCCCGTGTTCACCACCTTTGGAAAGGGGGGTACGTCACGTTGGAGTGGTGTGAGGTTTCACGATGGATTCCTCACGCGCCACAAAGGCTCACCTTCTTTTCCGAGCCTATCCCACGAAGGAATAGCTCACTTACTCGTGGTAGACTTTAAGGTAGTCTCCAAACCCTCACAAACTTTCCACGGAGAAAATCACAAGCCGAATGCCTCCGGGCGACCCTAGCCGCCTAGGGTTTCCCACAAACCCAAGAGTAACAAGCTAACTCGATGAACTCAAGGGGGAATGAACTTTGGCTTGGTGGAAACATAGATCGGGACCTCCTCTTCCTTTCTACCAAAGGGATTTGGATTTGGTTGGGTAGAATGGGAGATCCTCAAGCTTTTGTGTTTCAACAATGGGGGAGACATAGAGAGCTTTAAGAAATGAAATGTTAGCTCAAATGTCTAACCTCACAGTGGAGAAGAAAGGGGTATATATAGTGTGAGGGGAAAAAGAGCCGTTTGGGGGTTCCTGCGACAGAACCGGCAATAAGTCTGGTCGGACCGAGTTGCTCGCCGGAATTTCTGGCGACAGCTCCGGTCGACCGGACCCCACGCCGGAATTTTCGGCGGCGCCCGAAATTCCCGGCGAACAACCAAAAAGCTATTCTGTAAGCCATATCGGTGTGCACCGGGAATTTCCGGTGGCGATCGGAAATTTCGGCGACAGCACCGGCGCCGCCGGCGCTTTTGTCGATTTTGCAGTAACCTCTTTTGACTCATTCAAGGCTGTTTTCTCTCTTTCTTCGAACGGGTGTGTGTGGATGGATGATGAGAGGCATATATGGTGTAGAACATCCCCAAAGAGCACATCAAGATCACCCTTAATAGTGCGGTGTTTCCTATTTGACTCAAGAGTAAATAAGGGAAAATAATAAACAACGCCACCGGCTCTCCATAGAGAAACGAATGGGGGGCTCACCCATCACCTATGACTTACAACATGCGGTCAGCTGTAGAGAAGCTAATAGAAACATTAGTCCATCCTCTATCTCCGATGTCATAGTTAACCAAAATACTAGATAAGGGCTATTTTACCGTTCAGCGTGTCATCCTGTCAGTCAGCGTGCTGTCGCGTCGCCATTGATGGCGCAAGCTCCCGCCGATCAGCCTTCCGCAAAAGCGCCTCTGAATCGCTGCCGCTGCGTGCGTCTGGATCGATGCTGTTGACCTCGTCTGAAATCAATGTCGTGGGTCAACGTGGCTGGCGGGTGGGCCAGTAGCACGCGCGAGAACGACGTCCGCGTTGTCCCGCGCGTCCGGACCGACGCAACCGAGCGCCAGATTAGATGCATGAATGGGTCAAGCCCGCCGGACACGTTTCGCCGATGGGTCGCCCCGCTGGAACGCCGCGCACGCACCGCGCGTCCGCACGGACAGTTTCAGACACACGCAGACCCGTTTGGGTCGCCCGGTGAAGATAGCCTAACATCGCACACTCCAGATGCAGCGATGTGCTTCGGCGCAGCTGTAGGATCTCCGTTTTTTTTTTGTGTGTTCACATCGGAGAAAAGTCCAAAACAAAGACAAAAATTAAATCAAACCCCAAACTCTGAGTCCCTGAACTTCTCGATCCCGGTCTATCGCGATCTCCTTGGTCGCCGGTGTATCGCACGGGATCGCTACCGATAGTGGCGTCAGTATGTACTCTGTTTTTAAGTAAGGTATCGTAGAATCGCAATCCTGTTGTTTAATGGATTCCAGCGAAACTGAATCGGCCCCGTGCTTCCTTCTACTGTAGTTTATTGGCAAGCGACAGTATCTCAACTTATTATGATGCAGGGGAAGCTGGTACATCCTGAAGAATTTTGTTTCCTGTAAACTATTTGAAAACGTTTGCCGGCCGGATCACTGAAACGTGATCAAAGTCCCGATCTGGTGGTTGGGCCAGGATTCTAAAAGGAATCGAGCATGCATCCCGACCAAACATGGCAAAAAAAATTAGTCTATACTATTAAAAAAGGTTGGGACCGTTCGTCACCTCCAAAAAATTTCCGTCTGTCTTGAAAAGACGTTTTACCCCTGGCTTTTCGGACATATTACAAGCTTTGCCACCGCTGGTCCAAAACCGATTGAAAAGATTGGGATCGTTCGTCACCCCCAAAAAAGAGTTAAATTCATCGTTAGTCACTGAACTTGCTTACCGAAGTCAATACGGTCATTGTACAATGGAAATACGAGTTTACGGTAACTGAAGACTTATTGGAGCGTCACTCGCGGTCACCGCTCGCAACTGTTGCCTGTCAAAACTCGCCGGCGAGCAGCGACGAGCAACACGAAGAGCCGGGAGGCTCCCAGAACTGCTGGTGGGTCCTGGTCCCTCGGGCAACGGCCCGCAAAACTCCGGCACGCGCGCGTCCTGGCTTGGTTCGAGGGCGTGCCACCTGACCTATACCTGATCAGGAAGGTGATGGATTGCTCCGATTGGTTTCCTGCATGGTAAACAAGTATACGTAAAATTCAAGCCGTGACCGGCTCCCAGGTTTCCCTGTAAATCGGCTCCTAGAGCCGATTGTCCCATGGTTCTGCATTAGATTTATGATAACATGGGGTTTTGCTTGATCACTACAAGTTAAATCGATCTACGACAGTTTGATGTTTTCACCACGTAACTGGAACGTTCTACACGTAATTGAGCCTGGTATGTACGAAAGATGAAGGATACTAACCCTAGAGGAGGCCTAATAACCAACGCAAAGTCAATTACCGGAACAACTTCTCTAGAACGAATAAGCCACGTCCTTACGTACTACTGGATCGTTCAATCCGTTTGTAAGGCCTGATCACGTAGATATTAAACTAAACCTTGATGAACAAGGCACAACTATAACAGATCGAATCGGCTAAGTAAAGATCAAGCAAGATGCCACCCTCACACCCGGGAAAAGGTGCAAAGGCGGCGAGATAGCTAGAGGTAGCATAACTAAACAATCATAGCGAAAAGTACTGATGCTAACCCCAACAAATCTATGATAATAGTGTTACTCGTCATCAACAAGGCTTCAGTACGAGTAACACCAGATAACGCATAAGTAGATACTGCCTAGATCGCAAGATGCGATCTAGGCAGCATGGCACTTACCCGAGAAAAACCCTAGAAACAAGGGGTGGCGATGCGCCGAGATTGTGTCTGTTGTGAACGTGATTGTCCTCTTTTTCTTGATAACCTTAGGTACATATTTATAGTCCGGAGACTCTCTACTTTTGGAATAACTCTACAACTCTATCTTTACCTAAACTGAAACGGAACCTAAACTGAAACGAAACCTACCATGATACAAGATACACGGGCAATTTAGCCCAAATCTACGCACTAGGCCGATCCAACAACACGTTGAATATATGTATCTTCCAAGCCCATCTTGATCACGGCCCATCTCCTTCTTTGGCCAAAATATGGTGATAATAGCAACGTAGCGATGTATTTTATGACATGGCGCTGAGTAGGGCCCACTGATAGGCCATGTTGTTTTTCAAAAAGGCCCCTCAAATAAAATATATCGATAGGCCACCCCATCCCCTTCTCCAAGGGTCGTCTGCCTCTCCTGGTTTATGCCCCTACCCAACCTCTAGAGCTCGCTGCCGGCCGCCTCCCCAGCTCCGCGAGCTTCTTCTCCGGCCACAACCTGCACGAGCTCCGCTTCTTCACCATGACTGTGAGGGGAATCGAGAATCCGAAGGTCCCCGCTAGCCAAGATCGGGGGAACACCGGCCAGTCTTGTCACCACACATCGGCGGCCATAGCTTGTGGTCCTCGACGAGTATGAGCGAATAGCCGCAACGATGCACTCGGCGAGGACCTCGCTTCTGTCGTCATTAGCGTCCTTGGCGGCGTTCCCCAAGCCCTGGAGGGGACGAGCCAGCGTCGTTGGTCTTCCTCATGGGCGATGTGGAGGAGAGCACGGAGGCCCAGCGGCGTCCACAAGAAGAGCACGGAGAGGGGAAGGCGTCGGTGATGCGGCAGGTGCTGACGAGGAAACCACCGATTCAGATTCAACTTGGTCCACCTAATCGATTCTGAATTACATGAGAACGGCGGCAGAATTCATAGGGGAACGACGACGGATTTCGAAGGCAAAAACAACGCATTCAGGGTATTGTGGTCTCGCTGTGCGCGAGCGTTTGGACCTAGCCCTGCTCTTGCAGTCGCGCCTACCACCACCCCAGCCACAGTGGCGCCGGTCAAGGAGTATTCATAACAGCAGGACAGAGCTAGCTCGCAAGTTGTCGATCTCTCTGCTTCTTATCCGCCACAACCTGCACGAGCTCGCACGAGTAATCATAAGAGCAGGACAGGAGCTAGCTCGCAACCGTCACTATGGCTGACCACCAGCGCAGCGAGCGCATTCATAACATCAGGACAGGAGCTAGCTCGCAAGCTGTCGACCTCTCCACAGTTTCGCTTGTGTACCCAAAAACTGCTCCAAGACCCGAGCCATGGAGGAAAGTGGGCAGCACCGCAGGCCAGCGACAGAGGCGATGATGACGGCTCAGAAGGAAACATGCGCGAGTCTGGTTGGGACGGGGAAGAGAGGAGAGAGAGAGATGAGGAGGAGAGGGTTTGGGTGAGACTGACAGGTGGGTCCGACCGGTCTGTCTGTCTAACCACTAGGCAAAGCAGTTAAGCAATTGACTGGGAAAAAGTAAATTTTGAGGTTTTTTGCAAATGAAACAGACCTAGAGGCTGTCGGTGGGTCCTAACTTGCCACGTCATCAAATACATCTCTACAGCGTAAGCGGTGACCGCTAGTGATGCTCCGACGCGTCTTCAGTGACCGTAAACTCGTATTTCCATTATACAATGACCGTATTGACTTTGGTAAGCAAGTTTAGTGACTCTGCCTTGAAAAGACGCTTTTACCCCTGACTTTTGGGACATATTATAAGCTCTGCCACCGCTGGTCCAAAACTGTTCGCACGGTTCCGATAAAAAGAGCAGACACGAATCTTACCCCGACCTCTTCCGGCTCCCCGCCGCAATCAATACGATTCGCTCAATTCGGTGCATCAAACCTCGATTCCTTCAAGGATTAATAGGACGGAGGCGAGGCGGAGCTCCTGGACACGACGGCTTGTCCCGGGGAGGTCTGCAGCAATGGCGCGGAGCGAGCGGCGATGGCGACCCGGACCTGAGCGGCGGCTACAGCTGACGGCATGCGTCGAGGACGGGGCAGGCCCGCGCGCAGAGAGAGGGCGCGGCGGCTCTGCTCGCGGGGGCAGAGGCTACAGCTGACGACCTGCGTCGAGGACCTGAGCGGCGGCTACAGCTGACGGCCTGCATCGAGGACGAGGCAGGCCCGCACGCAGAGGGAGGGCGAGACGGCTCTGCTCGCGGGGCAGAGGCCGCCGACGGGCTCGGCGCTTAGGGCGGTGGAGGATGCTTGCAGGGGAGGCGAGGGAGGCCGGCAGATGGCGGACGGAGAGAGGCTGGCGTCGCGGGGCAGAGCGCGCACGGCCGGCAAGCTTGGCGACACGCGAGTCTGGCGAGGGAAACCAGGGAGAGACGGGGGCGCTAGCGAGCGATGGGGAAGAGGGGTTCATGCGGGGGCGGGGTTGGTGGCGCACAGGACGCGGGCGATGCGTGTACGGCCTACATCCCGCGACTTCCGGTTGATTTTTCCAATTGTGTTTTACTTATTCTCAAAAACAAATCTACGATGAAATACTTGGTTCGCTTCCCTGCCAAAGAAACTGGTGAAGCTTAACGCGGCGGCGCCCAGCTTGCCGTCGTCCCCGACTACGATGACACCAGATGGAAAAGCCGGCGGTGCCAGGCCATGGGAGGGAAGGCCGGAAGGGCAGCGTAGCCGAAGGACATAGGGGCTAGCTAGCTCTATCGCCTAGATCAGCAATAAATCAGCCCAAGCTATTGAGGTGTCATGGTCATGGAAGAAGTAATAATCCAATTATTTAGGTTGGAAAGAAAATTCCGCTCAAACGGTAGGAACTCAGCATTATTCAATGGGCTCTCGCGGCGTTCTACCCTCCAGCTCCTGTACTACATGGTTTACGACCAACCACAATTTGGCACAGGTTTCCTTTCTGACGAAAGAGGCACCACGTGACGACTCGAGCTGTGCACCCAGCAGTCCAGCGCCAGCGTCTCACCTGCGGAGAGATCGAAGCACCGTAAGATGAACATATCAGCTGAGGTTCGACAGAGTTTTTGGTCGTGCGGAGAGGAACGGGCACCGCTGAGCCGATGAGCTTTTGCCGCCGCTAGATCCAAGCGTAACACCCCCACTTCCGCATTTCAACGAAGTCGCCCACCCATGGTCAGCCTCGTGGAGGTGCTTGCTGAAGGAAGGCGATATTACTGGCTGTATATAATCGTATTTACGAATTATTTTTGTGTGCCTTACAATGCGCGGGGGAAGAAGTCGCGCGATGCACGCCACGTACCCACGGCGCATGCCACGGGAACAGGCAAAGCCGCATCCGTGGGTTCAGGGCTAGCAGTTGACCAAGCTAGAGCGGGGCGCTGCTGGGATCGCACGTGGCGTGCATCTGACGGTGTGGGTCGCGCGAGGGGAGAGGGTTGGTAGGCAGGACAGCAAGTCGGGCAGGTTTCCTATGGAAAAAGTTCAAAACAAGGTTGGTAGGCAGGACAGCAATTCGGGCAGGTTTCCTATGGAAAAAGCTCAAAACAACCCTTTAACTTGTAGATAAAAGTTAAATTAAACCTTAAACTTGCAATCTGTGAAATCGGCACACCAAACTTGGGATAGTAGTAAATCGTGATTATGCTCGATGAAATTGGCACACCAATCCCTGAAGGCGGGACAGCGAATCGGGCAGGTTTCTGGGCGTGACGTGCGGGCGCCTCGTGTACGCGTTGAGGCCAGATAAGACTCATGATCATGAGTATGTTCGGAAAGAGATTAATATAATATATGTGTATGTTTTTTATTTAGATGTGAGACAAGTGTGATAACAGAAAAATAAAAAATTATAGCAACGCACGAGCATTCAGCTAGTAGTAGTAAATTTAAACTAGATTTTAATAAATAAACTAAAGTTAGTACACTGATAAAATTCCACTTGACACCCTACAGAAAAGGGCGTGCCTTCGAGGAACTGCTATATGCCGCCGCTCGTCGCGACAAAACCTATTTGACCCACAACGTGTTCGTGCCTTTGGGCCTGGCCAATTTTTCCAGCAGCGGCACTATTTCCGTCAGCTTTGTTTGTCACGCTTGCTCACATTAGCAAATGGTTCAGATAAGATAAATGTTCTTTTTTTTAAAATTATTCGCATATCATAAATGTTCACGGTAAAAAGAAAGGTTAAAAAAAGGTAAATATTCTTTTGAAAAATCACTCAAATAACATAAACGTTCTTTCTGTATAAAATAGATTTCTGAACCCATTATCATCTTCTTCTTTTTTTTTTTTGACCCGCAGCCGCAGGGCCCTGCTTATATTTCATTGATAGACGAGGGCTACATGCCCAAGAAGGCAGAGACAAAACAGAACAAAAATAAAAAGACCCCAGCTACAGCAGCTGTGATCGCTCAAATAACTGAAACCTCTTCTCTGACTCGTTGTGCAATCTCAGAAGCCCCTAATTCTTTTCCTTCAAAGCTTCTTCTTCCTCTTTCCTTCCAGATGTGAATCCATAAACTATTTTACCATAAAATAGAAAAGAAAAGGGACAACACTGAGAAATAAAGATACAAAAACAAATACAATGAAATGCACCGGCTCATTATCTGGACTGGGCCCTGTGTGGCGCGCCCTGCCCGCGCCCTCGTAGAATGGCCTATGCGCAGGATAGATATCCCGAGCCTTCAAGACAAGCTAAAGCCCAGAGTATACAGGACCAAGCAAATGCCTCTAAAATGGAAGGCCCAATGTTAAGTTGAGAACATTTTCCACCGATCCCATCTCAAATTCCACGCTTCAAAGGCTGCAGACGAGCCCTAATTCTGTTCGACACACAGCTCACGCAGACAAAGTGATCTGAAGAATGAGTCGAAGATTCTAAAATGGCCCGCGAATAAGTCGAAGGCGTCCGTTCGCTTTGAACTTCTTTTGAGAAGAAAAATCCATTCCGTCTGAATTCGTTTCGTACGGACACATGGGACGTGCGAGGGCGTCTCAGCGGCTCGATCCATCCGGATAAACGCGTCCGGCTCGGTCTAGTCGTGCGCCAAATCTGGGCAACGATTGCGTCAATCCGTACGTGCGCTGGTGTCCTGTCCGCACGTGCCACTGACTCACCCGTCAGGCACTGCGACCCGTGGCATTGATTTAGACGCGGACAGTGGCACCGATTTAGACGCAACCATGGCACCGATTTAGAGGCGTTGGCAGTAGGCTGACCGACGGCAGCCTGTACCATCAATGGCGACAAAGGCACACTGACTGATTAGACGCCACATGCGTTCCCGTGCTGGCATTGATGGCGAAGGATCGGCTACATGCGTTCGCGGACGAAGGGGCTATTTAACCCTGCGTCCATTGGTGCCGCACTCCTCTCCTCTCGCCATCGCAACCCTAGCAGCAGCCGCCACCACCACCAACGATGAAGACGCCGTCCTAGCTGAAGAGGAGCAAGAACGACCATGAGGCATCTGGCTCTAGCAGCTAGCGCTCTCGACTGCCGGCCTTCCTCCACGGCACATCCCTGCCTCCTCCGTTGCGACCGGAGGAGTTTCGGGCCGCCCTGTGAGGGACTACCCGCCACCACGGGAGCGCCGCAGCCGGCGGTACTTCCGCGTTGCGGACAGCGAGCGCCGGGGGAGGGAGAGCCGGGCATCAGCCACAGGGATGTCTCCCTCCCTACCGGCTAGCACCTCAACCGGGACCGTGTCCCGGCGTCGCCCGTGCCCAAGGAAGGCAAAGGGCTGACGGAGGAGATCCGTCGCCGGATCAGCAACCTCCCACAGTCCCAACGGTAGGAGAGGGCTACCACTCTGAGGACTACTAGCTGAAGTTCCTCGAGTGAGAGCACAAGGTGCGGCGCGTGACCACCATCCGCCGCGCCCTGATGCCGGGGGAGGTCTACCACTTCCTCGACATCGACTTGGACGACATGGACGCCTTCAACCACTCCGACGCCGACCTCGATAGCGAGGACGACAACAGCGACGCCGCCGTTGCCGGAATGGGGGCCAGCGATCGCTCCGAAGGTGGGGATGGAGATGACGCACCTCCAACATGGTTGGGCGTCGTGCCCTGGGCAGGTGATCAATCCACTTGCGCCCGCTCCCGCTCCGGTCCTTCCACCGCCCAATCTCTGGACGCCGCCGTAGTATATCGACCTCGACCCGTAGATGGACGAGGCGACGCAGACGCACAGAGATCGGTAGCTAGAGTTAGGGTCAGTTTAAATTTGGTTTTTTATATTTTAGATGTAAATTAAGTATAAAATATATGAACTTTGATAGTTTTTAGCGCGAACGGTTTATGCGGCTGGACGGACAAACCGGACCACAAACCCAAATCGACCGGGGCTCAATAAAAAAACAAAAAGGAACCATTTAAAACGATCAGCAGGTGAAGATGCCTTAGCCCGTGGAACTGCAGTGCGAGCTCTGGCCCAATACGCGTACACAGCCGACATACGGCCCGAAAAACACGGACCGCGACCCTCGCGCGCTCCGCGGTCGCACGCAAGCGCACACGGCAAAACTCCTGCGGTACTCGCTACCGCCTCCGTCCGCGGCCGCCGCCCACGGCGCGCACCACCGCGCTTCGCCACCGGCTAACCTCGTGGACTCGTGGCAGGCCCCGCCCCGCCACGAAGTTGTTTGCTTCATGTCGACGACGAACACGACCAGGCCGCGCCTCCCGCCCGCCAGCGTCGTCTCGTCTCGTATCTGAAAACGAGAAAACGCCGTTGGGTCGGGAGCGCCCTGCCTTTTGTTTGTTTGTTTGTTTTTCCTGGTCGGCGTCCAAGTCCAAAAGCGATATCCCTTTGGCTTACTCTGGGGTTTTGGATCTACGAAACGTCCCAGAGCTAGCGAGAGGAAAAAGTGACGGCCTGACGCGACCTGTTGCTGCTGGGTCGGTTATTAATCTTCAGATAATCTTGTGATTCTGGAGAGGGCCGGGTGCGTGGGACGATTTGGCGGGTGGACGATTTGGCGGGTGGGCGGAAGTTGGCGCATGAAAGCGTGTTCCTTTCCCGGCCGGGTGGAGATCCAGGATTTACTCGTTAGAACAACTGGCCGGCGCCCCGAGGCTGTTCTACACCGGAGAAAAAGACTAGAAGAAGGCACATACAGTACACAAGTAGATGACAAGGAACAAAAATGAACTTTATTGAAAACTCTCTCGGTAAACTTCCGTACACAGATTGTTCCTCTATTTATAGGCTAAAGGGGGATACGATACCCATATGGGCCAACCCTAGCCTGGTAGAGGCCACACCGAGTGGGCCTCTATCGGCCCAGTTTCCCAACACTCCCCCCGGGTATCTTATCTGTATAACCATGGCTTAAAACTCCGAAAAACCCAGTGGGAAAAATATGGAGAAATGCACACGGTATACTTCTTGCTATGTTGCACGAATTGCCTCATTAAAAACCTCATGTGAGAAACTTCATAAAAACCCACTAAGGGAAAAAGAGTACAATTCACTTAACTATAAAGTTGAGTACTCAATCATCGGGATCAAGATTTCAGCGATGAGTTTGTGAAGATTCTCCCCCTGAACCTTGCATCTCCCTAAGTCTCATCATGCCGATTCCTCGGACACATCTCTCGAAAGAAGACGCTGGCAATGATTTAGTGAACAAATCAGCGAGATTTTCACACGACTTAGTATGCAAGACTTTCACTTCGTTCATCTTTTGCAACTCATGTGCATAGAAGAACTTGGGGTTTATATGCTTTGTGAGATTGCTCTTCACGTAACCCGTCTGGACTTGTGCAACACAAGCGGCATTATCTTTATAGATAACTAGTAAAATGCCCGTGCGTTGCCACGGGAAAAAGATACATATAAATAATCCAAAATATATTAATATATATTAGGTTTATTTATATTTAGATGCTACAAACCGAATATTTTAATGTATATAGTCAATGATAGGAGAACCAAACGCATTGTTCAGCGATACAGACCCAACAGAGAGTAGCCTAAATGCTTCTCAAGTTTCAATGAGATGACTTCCACAAAAGGTCCAATGATAGCAAACATGTGAACATCAACTTTAGCAGCAAGATTATTCCCTTTTCTCCTCTTAAAATATCCAACACATACTACAGACAATACAATTCTAAGTTATGTGTCATCTTCTAGAATGGATATGCCAGATACTTCATATTGCAATTAGACATGTTGTGTTTCATATATCTCAAACTGAAATGAAGATAATGATCTGAGCAAGAGAATATATAGGCAACACGGATTTGATGTAGTCATAGTAACAATATTATGTCCAACAACACCAATACAGATAGTGACATAGGAATACCAGTCAACAGAATCTAGAAAAGTTAAGGAATCACCCTCGTGGTGAGCATATGATGTAGGCAAACAATGTTTTACACCTTTGATATTTGCACAATTAAACCATCAGATATTAAACCATACGCCAAAGTATAAGTAATATCTTATGTTTGTTGGAGAAGAAGAACTCATATAATACTTTCCTGCATAAATGACAAATGTGATTTGTGTTAGTACAGGTTCAAGAAAGAACTATAGCTAGTATGTTAGTACATATTCAAGTATATACAGATTCATAGGGCAACCATATTCGTGTTAGAACAAATTCCTGATAGTATAGATTCATGGCAAACTATAGTCTTTAGTATTTATTCGTGTTAGTACAAATTCACGTATTTAATTCAAGCAGCGAACACAAGAACATTATGTATTTACATAATTGGCATGTGGATCTGTGGCTATATTATAATCGGTGCCATGTACTTGAGTCATTTATAGAGCTACAGGACCTAGCACATGATAACCACAATAGTGCAGTTGATATGCACAAAATAAATTATATGTAAAAGAAAGGTAAAAGTATGATTATTGAAAATGTAAGTGCCAAATATCTCACCTATGATGTAAGGATCTCTCTATAGACGATGTTCTTCGTGTATGTACCAACACGGAAATCGGAGCCCTTGTTCTTGTTGTAATTTGAACTATTCTTGTTGCTATCATTTGGGTTCTTGTTCTTGTTACCATGATCCGGGATGACAAGAATCTTGACATTCTTTCTGGCGGTGGATCTAGATAGTGCTACATACAACTGTCCGTGCGAGAACACTGGCTCGGGCAAGTAGATACCAGCATTTGGGATAGTCTGCCCATGTGCCTTGTTGACTGTCATGGCGAAGCTAAGCCTGATAGGAAATTGCTTCCTCTTGAACTGAAAAGGGAACATTTCATCATCAGAGGGGCAAAGCGGGATCCTTGGCAAGAAGATCCTCTTTCCAGCATGTTGGCCCAACACAATTTCTGCATCGATGACATTCCTTTGGAATCCTCGAACCACCAGCCTCGTGCCATTGCAGAGTCCGTTTGCAGGGTCAATGTTTCTGAGCAATATGATAGGGCAGTTGATCTTCAGCTTCAACAAATGTGGGGGTAGCCCATTAGGGGTCAACGTGTTAAGGAAATCAGGTGGGTAGTAGTTATGAGGGTCATCCACTGCAGAATCAAAGCTACGATACACCATCTCATCTCCCTGGAATCGATTGATCATCTTCAAATTAATCCTATCCACGCAATCATTTCGTGTCGACAAAATTGCTCTAGAGGTGATGTAGTTTGGGTCTGTCATATTAGCACCAAGTCTGGGAAACACGTTGTCTATTAGTGTATCAAGGTCAGTGCCCTTCTTCCCAGTACATGGCACACATATCTCGTCTGGAAGGCGGACGTCGCCATCACCATTGGTATCCTCCTTACCATCACCGATACGCAATAGGTAGTCCGCAAACCATGGGTCACTATGTGCCCTCATATTGCGTTCCAGCTTTAGGTGGCGCATGCAATCCCAAAGGTAAGACCTACGCAGCGATGAATCAATTATCTGAGCCCTCGACCCCTTACGAACAACTGGGAGGACCTGCCTAAAATCACCACCAAACACAATCGTCTTTCCACCAAACGGTAGGTCTTGTCGGCTCAATATATCTCGCATACTATTGTCCAGCGCCTCCACTGCCTGTCTTTTTGTCATGGAAGCCTCATCCCAAATAATTAGAGAAGCAGCTTGTAGTAGCTTGGCAGTACCACTTTGTTTAGTGAAGGTGCATAACCCACCATCATCAATGCTCAGTGGTATCTTGAACCGTGAATGAGCTGTTCTCCCTCCAGGCATTATGGAAGCTGCAACACCGGATGTAGCTGTTGCTATAGCAATCTTTTTCTGCCCGCGTACCGTTGCAAGTAGTGCTTTGTACAAAAAAGTCTTTCTGGTGCCCCCAGGTCCATCCACAAAGAACACAGCACCCTCATCGCCATCAACAACAGACATAATTTCATCATATGCGGCCCTCTGATCCCTATTAAGTTTGTCTGACAGGTTTTTGTCCTCTTCATTGGGCTCGATGATGGACTCCTCAAAGATCTCCCTTGCCACACCGGTGGCACTGTCATATTCCTCATCAATATCAGGAAGAGGAAACGACTTTATATCCTTTCCCATTGACTGTAGCATATTCCTGATATCTATTAGAACCTTTTGAACTACAACATTCGGTGGATCATTGCGATGATAGTCTTCCGACATTGCATTGAAGTGCTTCTCCCAGATCCCACGCACATCGCTTGGCTCACAGAATACCAATATTGTGGCGAAGAGTCTTCGTAGAGATGATGGCATCTCATACAATGTAGATTCAGTAAGGGAGTCATCTAATGTGTTGTCC
Source organism: Avena atlantica (assembly GCA_910589765.1). Lineage (NCBI taxonomy): Eukaryota > Viridiplantae > Streptophyta > Magnoliopsida > Poales > Poaceae > Avena > Avena atlantica. The sequence continues at coordinate 35,580,904 of OU342739.1, forward strand.
CCTTCGATCAACCCCCTTCTCTCTGCAGCTTGACGAAATGTTGGTAGGATCTCGCCATTAACTGTCTTTAGGTCATTGTAGGAGGTGGCCCCAGTGACATGGTTTAGAAGGACTCGCAAGTAATAGCGTTCCCCCTCCGCTGGATGAGCCGACACAATTCTTCCAATTTGTATTCGTGAAGGTGTACCATCTGTTTTTAGTGACCTTATCTTCCAGTATTTATTCTTGCCTTTTTTCCAAGTATACCATTCGGGGAAGTCCCTGTACAAAATAGAACGAGCCTCCTCATGTAATCTATTTGCCTCGAAGTACTCTGTAAGCATTGACTTCTCAACACCTTCACGATTAACTACTTGTTGGATATCTTGGCCTTGTTTGAATGAAACCATGTGCATGTTTGGTAGATGGAGTTGCAGCTGCATCACAGGTGGCGAGTTCTCACTTAACTTAAAGCCGTATATCCTCCACAAGGCTTCCGGAGGCGTCACCCACCTCGCGTCTCTATATTGTTTTATCTCATCTATGTCTCCATTGCTATCTGCCTTGTCAGACTCGCTCATCGAAATAGAAGCTCGGTCATGGCCCTTGTATATGTACTTAAATAGGTACTTAACGGCCTTTATGCTACCGCACGCCTCAACATTGATGTGACAATTGAAGTGACGTAGAAGGTAAGGGTTGTATGGGACGACCCACCTATTATCTAGCCATTCCTTTCGAACCATTACTCTACAACCATCATTACGTCTTCTGTATAGAGGGTAGGAATCCTTGCCCTGTAAGGTAGCCTCATGTAACACCCTCAGAATCGGACCTATGCAAGTTTCAGCGATTCCCGCCAAAACCCGCATAGAAACGATTCAAAGGTGCCCACCAGGCACTTTCGTGCGGGTGGAAAACGAAGTAATAACATTACACAACAGTCCTCGATGGGACCCACAGAACAGATATATATAACAGCGACTCAAAGAGTCAAGAATACAGATATACAGTACAAAGATCCAAATCACCTTGAAAACATGGAGCGTCCGACTACGGACAAGATGCAAATGGGGCTAAGAGCCCTGAAGAATAACCAATGGCGTCCATAACCCTGCCCAGGCCAAGCCGGAAGGGTAACCCTGCTAACGACGTCGATCTCACAACCTGCTTAAACAAAAGGGGTGCCGACAAAGGGCAAAGGAAAAAGAGGAGCGTCAGTACTGAGGCCAGTACACGGCGAGGCTAGAATTCGGCGGTCCTCGCCTACATAGGTATGGTGGACTGAAGCGGCAGCGGCAGCATGCGCTAAACAACCTATAGAGACTCGATACAACAGGCGGCAATCAGAGAGGGGTAAGAAAGACCTATTCGGAACCAACCTGATAACTACCACCAATCAAACCCATCCTGGTGTTTCCCCCTCGACACCGATCGAGGAAGTCAACCGAGGAACTCACACAGTTGGCAGTTTTATTCGTTCGGTTATCGTTGCAACAATTACTAGTCAAGTATAGATAATCATCCTGATAAAATAAGCAGTGGGCACTTTTAGTTAATCATTCCGTTGTAGTGGCAGCAATTACTAATCAGATACAGATAGTATGATGTAAAACCCAAAACCCGGCAGTTGTTGGTACTTTTATTCAGCCATTCCGTTGTAGTTGCAATACTTACTAGTCAGATACAATGGTCGCAAGCGACACTCCAATCAAGCAATTGTGGGCAGTATTATTTAATCATTCCATTATAGTGAAGCTGATTACTAGTCATTATAAAGTCAAATTTATAGCAATAAACTTTAGTTATGCTTGTCTATGGTCGAGATACTGTGCTCCAAGTCGTCCATAACCGCGGACACGGCTTTCAGAAAGTTTTAACCCGGCCGGGGTGCACAAATAGCAACACACACACGATCAACCTCGGAAAAACCAAAACAAAACCCAACAAGGTCTTCACGACAGAGCAATCACAAGATTCAGAAATATTTCAGGGGGCCACCCCTTAAAGTAGAACCCGCAACGAAGTTAGCTGACTTCGAGGCGGACTTAAGGTTTGTGGGGCCGGCTGTAAACGACTGGGAACCCGAAAGTGTGGCTGGGCTTGTCGATACCGCGAAAACGGGTCACAATTCCTAAACAGTACAGTGTGCTCCTCGCACCATCGTAAATAAAGCAGTAAAACATGGCATAAGTACAGGATCGTAAATAAAACCTCAAACTAGTTTGTGGCCCCAAGAAATAAGACGGAATCAAGCTCTGGCTAAGGGGGGCCCATACTCCCCATATGTGGATAGCGCGATAAACCAAGGAACAGGTATCAAGTACTCGGGGTCCTACGGGACACAAGTGGGCGTTCGGAAACCAAATATTATCTATCACCCACCGATGCCTCTGCTTATTTCAATTTTAGTTGTTAAACAGGAATTAAAGTGAACAATAAGTAAAACCAGAATCATCTCCAACATCAACATGCGGCAATACCTCAGCAACTGTGGCACGGACCGACATGCAACAGCACTTGAGCAAGCGACTACGACGCGCAAGTCCAACTATCTACCAAACAACAGGTAATAGGATGTGTCCAAGGCAAATATAGGGCTGCATGGAATATCACGGGTACGGAAACTAGAGCATCGCAACACAGATAGCAATAGATCAACAGGAGGGAAGTAAATACTATAAAAGTAAGATAGGTAGAAAGGGGGAGATGCTCGCCTGAAAACATTGCCGAAGGTTCATCCGAAGATCGGGTCGACTCTCGCATCAACTCATCGGCCTATCCGGGAAGAAGCAAAATACTAAAAAGAACAAGCGATGCAACAATTACAATAATGCGGAAGATCCGGCATGATCATGATATGATACATGTCATGACAAGATAATATGATGCAACATGACTCAGTGACACTAGTGGATCATGTTTAAGTGACCAACACACAAATACTTGGCATATATAAAATTAAATAGCCACATTTTATTATTGTTTGCTTGCATAACATTTTGGTAAAGATAAGATGCAGTGCTCAAATGCCATGAACGAATGCAGATTTGGGTTCCTCTCATTTATCTAATCGATTTAGATATATTATTTATTTAATTTGGAGTTCTACAATGAAAGTTAGGCCAAAATCAAGTCTTACTGATGTACAAAAGCATTTAAGAGTTGGTCAAAATATAATTTGTCAAAAGCTAAACAGATGCTGCCGTTGAGACCCTCACAAGCTGTTGTCTTCCAAGCACGTTTTTTTTTTCAAACAGATGGGCCGATCAGATTTTAGTTATTTCAAAGCCAAGAATTAGTTTACGTTGTCTGAACTTTGAAACAGTCTATAGACTCAACAGGTTCCAGGCGGCTGAAAACAATATACAGACTTCATCGATCAGACCTGGGCGTGCATAGCTAGCTAGGTGAATATATTGTTTTAAGAGACAAACAAAATAAGCAGGTGGATCAAAGATCAGGTGCAGAACTAGCTAGCTGATAGAATAGAGAAGTGCGGTGCTGCACAGCGCGTGCGCGCGGAGTCCATGCGCGGGTGGCAACGCATTCCGGCGATTTGGGCCTGATTGACATGGACGTGTTGCTGAGCATGGTTTCCAACAGCGGGCAAAGGCGCCGACGGTTTCCAGCTATTGGTGGCGCAAGGTGTTTGTGCGCGACGTGCGTGCGAGCCTGACGAAACTGAACCAACTCCGTCAGTTAAGAGCGCGGCGACAGGAAGACGTAGATGCCGGCGGACAACATACGGGGACGCAGAACTGGAGTTGGATACTTGCGCTTCGATGACCCAGGAGACACGCCAGGTCGCAGGGAAGCTCTAGGACGCCGCGGACATGGCTGGAGGCAAGCGGAACATTGGGTACGGCGCCTATATGGTTGCGCACCAAGAGTGTTCCACAGAAGAACGACGGTGCTAAGGGACACGACACAGGCCAGGGAGAAGAGGGGAAGGATGAAGAGCTCACCCTTGAGCTTCTAGAGGAGCGACGGTTGCTGGGGTTGACGAGGACGGCAGCGCGGCAGCGAGGATGGTGACGGCGTTCTGCAGGTGCACGGGGACATCAAGGCCACGGCGTTGGTGCACTGCCCTGCTCCTCCTTGCTCCGGGTACCGTACAACAGCAGTAGCACGAAGGGTCGCTTCTCTGCACAGCGGTGAAAACTCTGGCGGCAGAGCTCAACGGGATAGAGAGGTAGATGAGGCGGCGGCCATGGCGTCTAGGGTTTAGCCGGGGTGGGGAATTAAGAGGGTGAGGAGATCTGGGTGAGGATGAAAGGAGTGGTTGGGAAGAGGGTAAGGTTGCAGCTGCTCCTTCGGATAGACAGGACACAAGCTGGTGGGGCGAGCACGAGCAAGGCATGGTGCTCTCACGTGTTCGGTTTGGGAGAAGAGGAACAGGGGATGGTCGCTGGGTTTGGTTGTTCCAGGTTCAGGCAAAGAAAGGCTCAATCATATTTCCCTTTTGACTTGACTTTAAATACTGTTGAATATTCAGAGTTTTGGAGGAAGATGAAAACAAGATGGAGAACACGTGCAGAAGATTTGTGCACAAACTTTACTTGACATATAAAAATTATTTATAGAGATTTAAAATAAGGGACAAGAATGATTATTTTAATAAAGATAAGAGGAGAATATTTAGAAGACAAAATAGGTTTTTGGCAAAATAGTTTTAGACAATAATATGCATGCTGACATGATGATGCTCAAATGCATTGTGGCATGATGACATGAGCAAGATATCGTCATGATGCACAAAAACAACAAGCGATTTTCTAGTAGTGTGTTTCTCGGGGTGCTACAATTCGACACCACTAACAATGGATCTCGCCCTCGAGATCCGCCTCCTGGTATGGGGAAGAAAGCCGACGCTCTGAATCTTCTCGCTTATTGTAGATCTTCGCGACACCACTAACAATGATTATTTCTCCATCTTGAATTCGGCGACACCACCAACAAAGGTTCGTTGTTCCTGATCGACGAGAGAACACTCCGGAGAACAAAGGACGCAGGTAGAGGTATCAAACGATAAGGCCACCTCTAACTTCCATTAGAAGAGGAAAAGTTACATTGATCCACCAGTTCGATGTACAGAGCGAACAGTAAGAGTCGGGTAGGGTGATCAGTCCATCCCGTACCCAAACTATCAACTCTATACATGAGTAGGAGAATCAGGCAACTCAACTCTCGAGATTTAGACTGAAGATCTTCATGGGCGGTATCCGGAACAAAGGGATGATGCCAACAGGAATCGTATGAAAGACACAATGACTAGGTTCCGCGATGGTTCCATTGGCATGAACAACACATGCTCAAGGTATACTCCAACTTCACCAAGGCTCGTCCTTCTCATATGTTTTTCAACGACACTGATATCCAGCAAGGAACACATATGGATAAGGAGCTCAAGAACAAAAGATTGGAGGAAGGGTACAACAGACAAGTTGCCGATTGATGATCGTAGCACCTCCGTTACAAAAGGGAGAATGAGAAACCCTGAAGGTACGACGGAAACCCAACCACGAGAAATCCTGGACTCGAAGAGAGAGAAGAGAGCGGATTCAAAACACGTCGAGTTAAGAGGAGAATAGCAGAGGGGTAAGGAGTAAGATCAGACCTAATCAGAACTATCCAACGGATTTTCAAAAATAGTTTTGACACTTCTACTTCGGCCGTTAGCTAGGTTATCCTACAGGCTGGACTTGTGGGGTATCGCAACTGCTGAGCTCTGATACCACTCTGTAACACCCTCAGAATCGGACCTATGCAAGTTTCAGCGATTCCCGCCAAAACCCGCATAGAAACGATTCAAAGGTGCCCACCAGGCACTTTCGTGCGGGTGGAAAACGAAGTAATAACATTACACAACAGTCCTCGATGGGACCCACAGAACAGATATATATATAACAGCGACTCAAAGAGTCAAGAATACAGATATACGGTACAAAGATCCAAATCACCTTGAAAACATGGAGCGTCCGACTACGGACAAGATGCAAATGGGGCTAAGAGCCCTGAAGAATAACCAATGGCGTCCATAACCCTGCCCAGGCCAAGCCGGAAGGGTAACCCTGCTAACGACGTCGATCTCACAACCTGCTTAAACAAAAGGGGTGCCGACAAAGGGCAAAGGAAAAAGAGGAGCGTCAGTACTGAGGCCAGTACACGGCGAGGCTAGAATTCGGCGGTCCTCGCCTACATAGGTATGGTGGACTGAAGCGGCAGCGGCAGCATGCGCTAAACAACCTATAGAGACTCGATACAACAGGCGGCAATCAGAGAGGGGTAAGAAAGACCTATTCGGAACCAACCTGATAACTACCACCAATCAAACCCATCCTGGTGTTTCCCCCTCGACACCGATCGAGGAAGTCAACCGAGGAACTCACATAGTTGGCAGTTTTATTCGTTCGGTTATCGTTGCAACAATTACTAGTCAAGTATAGATAATCATCCTGATAAAATAAGCAGTGGGCACTTTTAGTTAATCATTCCGTTGTAGTGGCAGCAATTACTAATCAGATACAGATAGTATGATGTAAAACCCAAAACCCGGCAGTTGTTGGTACTTTTATTCAACCATTCCGTTGTAGTTGCAATACTTACTAGTCAGATACAATGGTCGCAAGCGACACTCCAATCAAGCAATTGTGGGCAGTATTATTTAATCATTCCATTATAGTGAAGCTGATTACTAGTCATTATAAAGTCAAATTTATAGCAATAAACTTTAGTTATGCTTGTCTATGGTCGAGATACTGTGCTCCAAGTCGTCCATAACCGCGGACACGGCTTTCAGAAAGTTTTAACCCGGCCGGGGTGCACAAATAGCAACACACACACGATCAACCTCGGAAAAACCAAAACAAAACCCAACGAGGTCTTCACGACAGAGCAATCACAAGATTCAGAAATATTTCAGGGGGCCACCCCTTAAAGTAGAACCCGCAACGAAGTTAGCTGACTTCGAGGCGGACTTAAGGTTTGTGGGGCCGGCTGTAAACGACTGGGAACCCGAAAGTGTGGCTGGGCTTGTCGATACCGCGAAAACGGGTCACAATTCCTAAACAGTACAGTGTGCTCCTCGCACCATCGTAAATAAAGCAGTAAAACATGGCATAAGTACAGGATCGTAAATAAAACCTCAAACTAGTTTGTGGCCCCAAGAAATAAGACGGAATCAAGCTCTGGCTAAGGGGGGCCCATACTCCCCATATGTGGATAGCGCGATAAACCAAGGAACAGGTATCAAGTACTCGGGGTCCTACGGGACACAAGTGGGCGTTCGGAAACCAAATATTATCTATCACCCACCGATGCCTCTGCTTATTTCAATTTTAGTTGTTAAACAGGAATTAAAGTGAACAATAAGTAAAACCAGAATCATCTCCAACATCAACATGCGGCAATACCTCAGCAACTGTGGCACGGACCGACACGCAACAGCACTTGAGCAAGCGACTACGACGCGCAAGTCCAACTATCTACCAAACAACAGGTAATAGGATGTGTCCAAGGCAAATATAGGGCTGCATGGAATATCACGGGTACGGAAACTAGAGCATCGCAACACAGATAGCAATAGATCAACAGGAGGGAAGTAAATACTATAAAAGTAAGATAGGTAGAAAGGGGGAGATGCTCGCCTGAAAACATTGCCGAAGGTTCATCCGAAGATCGGGTCGACTCTCGCATCAACTCATCGGCCTATCCGGGAAGAAGCAAAATACTAAAAAGAACAAGCGATGCAACAATTACAATAATGCGGAAGATCCGGCATGATCATGATATGATACATGTCATGACAAGATAATATGATGCAACATGACTCAGTGACACTAGTGGATCATGTTTAAGTGACCAACACACAAATACTTGGCATATATAAAATTAAATAGCCACATTTTATTATTGTTTGCTTGCATAACATTTTGGTAAAGATAAGATGCAGTGCTCAAATGCCATGAACGAATGCAGATTTGGGTTCCTCTCATTTATCTAATCGATTTAGATATATTATTTATTTAATTTGGAGTTCTACAATGAAAGTTAGGCCAAAATCAAGTCTTACTGATGTACAAAAGCATTTAAGAGTTGGTCAAAATATAATTTGTCAAAAGCTAAACAGATGCTGCCGTTGAGACCCTCACAAGCTGTTGTCTTCCAAGCACGTTTTTTTTTTCAAACAGATGGGCCGATCAGATTTTAGTTATTTCAAAGCCAAGAATTAGTTTACGTTGTCTGAACTTTGAAACAGTCTATAGACTCAACAGGTTCCAGGCGGCTGAAAACAATATACAGACTTCATCGATCAGACCTGGGCGTGCATAGCTAGCTAGGTGAATATATTGTTTTAAGAGACAAACAAAATAAGCAGGTGGATCAAAGATCAGGTGCAGAACTAGCTAGCTGATAGAATAGAGAAGTGCGGTGCTGCACAGCGCGTGCGCGCGGAGTCCATGCGCGGGTGGCAACGCATTCCGGCGATTTGGGCCTGATTGACATGGACGTGTTGCTGAGCATGGTTTCCAACAGCGGGCAAAGGCGCCGACGGTTTCCAGCTATTGGTGGCGCAAGGTGTTTGTGCGCGACGTGCGTGCGAGCCTGACGAAACTGAACCAACTCCGTCAGTTAAGAGCGCGGCGACAGGAAGACGTAGATGCCGGCGGACAACATACGGGGACGCAGAACTGGAGTTGGATACTTGCGCTTCGATGACCCAGGAGACACGCCAGGTCGCAGGGAAGCTCTAGGACGCCGCGGACATGGCTGGAGGCAAGCGGAACATTGGGTACGGCGCCTATATGGTTGCGCACCAAGAGTGTTCCACAGAAGAACGACGGTGCTAAGGGACACGACACAGGCCAGGGAGAAGAGGGGAAGGATGAAGAGCTCACCCTCGAGCTTCTAGAGGAGCGACGGTTGCTGGGGTTGACGAGGACGGCAGCGCGGCAGCGAGGATGGTGACGGCGTTCTGCAGGTGCACGGGGACATCAAGGCCACGGCGTTGGTGCACTGCCCTGCTCCTCCTTGCTCCGGGTACCGTACAACAGCAGTAGCACGAAGGGTCGCTTCTCTGCACAGCGGTGAAAACTCTGGCGGCAGAGCTCAACGGGATAGAGAGGTAGATGAGGCGGCGGCCATGGCGTCTAGGGTTTAGCCGGGGTGGGGAATTAAGAGGGTGAGGAGATCTGGGTGAGGATGAAAGGAGTGGTTGGGAAGAGGGTAAGGTTGCAGCTGCTCCTTCGGATAGACAGGACACAAGCTGGTGGGGCGAGCACGAGCAAGGCATGGTGCTCTCACGTGTTCGGTTTGGGAGAAGAGGAACAGGGGATGGTCGCTGGGTTTGGTTGTTCCAGGTTCAGGCAAAGAAAGGCTCAATCATATTTCCCTTTTGACTTGACTTTAAATACTGTTGAATATTCAGAGTTTTGGAGGAAGATGAAAACAAGATGGAGAACACGTGCAGAAGATTTGTGCACAAACTTTACTTGACATATAAAAATTATTTATAGAGATTTAAAATAAGGGACAAGAATGATTATTTTAATAAAGATAAGAGGAGAATATTTAGAAGACAAAATAGGTTTTTGGCAAAATAGTTTTAGACAATAATATGCATGCTGACATGATGATGCTCAAATGCATTGTGGCATGATGACATGAGCAAGATATCGTCATGATGCACAAAAACAACAAGCGATTTTCTAGTAGTGTGTTTCTCGGGGTGCTACACCTCATTGTAAGGTCGAGGATAGTGTTTCTTGCAAGCAGGCCGACCCTTCGTGCATGGGCAATCACGGTTCAAAACACCACATGGGCCATGCATCATATGCTTCACAACCATCTTGTACAATTCTGGGTACTTCTTCTTGTTCGGGAGCTCGGCTGAGATAAGACGGTCATACTGCTCGGGGCACGTGAGCTTGTATCGCCCCTCCATGATGAGCAAGAAGTGTGCATGTGGAAGGCCTCTCTTTTGGAACTCCACCACGTACACATATGCCCTCACCTTGCCGAGTATGTCCTTCTTAAGCAGCTTATGCTTGAGTTCCTGCAGCTTTGCCCTAAAAACACGCACAACAAGGTCCGGGCGATCCTGGGGTGTCTGTCCTGGGTAGAGCTCGCGCTTGATCTCTTCCCAGTTGGGGTTGCATGTCATTGTAAGGAAGATATCTGGTTTTCCATACTTCCGCACCAAGGCCATAGCATCCATGTAGCGACGCCTCTTGTCTCGTGGACCATCGATAAATGAAGTAGACAACACTGTACGCTTTCCAATAGCATCTGCCCTACCCTCACCGGCATGCAAGCTGTCCACTAAGCCTTGGTACAGGTCCGCCCTTATCGTATCTTGGTGGTTCCATATATAGTCCAATCGTGAGTTCTCGATCTTGATATATGTGTCGACTGCAAACTGCTGAAAAAGGCGCTTGCCATAGAGGATCGGGTTAAATATCCCAGGACGCATCTGGAATTTGTAGCAATAATAGTCCCGCACAGACACACATAGTCTACCTCCGGAACCTGAACATGGAAGTTAAAATGATTTCTATCAAAAATAGGAGATCCTATTGCATAGCATGGACTGCATATGAAACAACTAATTTGAACACTAACCTGCATCACCATCATTGTCAGCATTATCATCATCATCATCATTATCGTCGGGAGGGTACTGGGAGGACTCATCATTGTTACGACGAGCTAAACGAGCTGCACGAGCTGACATCACAGTTTCATAGGCCACTTTTGCCTTAGGGATATCAGTATGCCACCCAAGTTCGCCTTTAGGGAAGAATAGAGGATATGATAATGCATCATAGCATCCATGATAGGACTTGATACCAAACATATCCCTATTCTTCCCTTGAAGGATGACGCTATTCTCGAAATGTCTTCGACGTTCGCTCCCCTCCACCCACACAGCGGCTACTTCTGAAGTGGAAGGTGCATTGTATGTTCTTTGATCCATCCTTTGGTCAAGGTTTAGTGTGATATGATAGTCATCAACATCCTCAACCTGCCCCATACTCCGGAGGTGTTCAGAGTATGGGTTGTCACGAAGTATGTTGACCAGGTGTGTGATTATTTCTCTGTCTTTCACGAACTGCTCTTTGCGACAGCTACGATACCTATGCTCTAAACTTGGGTCATCATCAAAGAAGTAAAGCTCCAGGTGACTGTGCTCCAGACCATCTTGTCTGCCAAAGGAACGTAAGTTGTGGTACATTTGTCCATGTGCACGAAAAGTGTAAATAGGATGCTTTGATGTGTTAGTGGTATTCTCATCCAGGTGACAATACAGTGAGGTGAACGAGAAATGCCCATTGAAAAACCTTATGTTGTCACGAAAATGCCTAGCATCAGGGTCCTCACTCGTCCAAAGCCTCACGAGCTCGGGTGGTGTATCCGGTTTGGATAGTTTGATCTTCCCATTACGACAACAGAACCCTTGGGACTCATGCTCGAACCTCTTTGCACCACAAAGTTTGCAGTCCTCAATGGGCTTTAGCATGTGCGTCTCAGTTGGGATTGTGATGTACACCATGTCGTGTGGATCTGGGGCGCTTGAAATTGAAGAAGAGTCATCATCAACCTCATATGTTTCAAGATCCTCATCGAACCCCTCTTCTGAAATGGTAGTTAACTACATGAGTCCAAAAATATGCACAATATATATATATATACACACACACACACACAAAAGATGATCTGGAACATAAGGAAATTACCTTGTCCAGCGAACACATAACCTTCCTCATCTTCGGAGTCTTCTTCTAGTATGACGCCCTCATCCTCACCTATCATAGAGTAATTATCTATGATCACGTATTTCAAATAGTCGGTGGAATCAATATGGCAAAAAAATACCATCAGGATTAGCCGGTGAGCTTGTTTGATGCATTTGAACAACCTCGGGCGTTGGAGATGTACTCTCTATGAATACAACATAAAATTATGGTCATTACAATTTAACGACATATATTAGAGAAATAGAACAATGAAGAAATGAACATTACCATTGTTAATGATGACTGATTGTGTTGGCCGGTCGGAGCCATTGATTTCTTCCAGGGTCATCGATGGGTTCTCATCTGTTGCAACACTCGCATGCTTCTTACTATTTACATAGAATGCTTCATTTCGGAGGCCTAGCAACACATGCCTTTCTCCAGGTGTTACATGTTTTCTGTGTGACTTATTTCTAAGATCCATGTTAGGGGTCTCCTCAACTGACATTTGCTCCGAAGCAGATTGGACATAAACAGGGGTTCCATTAAACTCGGGAATATACCAATCACATGTGGGTATGAAGCCATGAGGACCATATGCATCCACATTAGTACGAACAACCTCGGGGGTCCAACATGGGTTCTCCATGGCTATGGAATCTTGGCTCAAACCGTTGCCGTTGTGCCGCAGCTCACGGAGGGCCTTCTTTGAACGCTTTTGTTTAGGAGTCATATCAGCATAATGGAGCCTATCCCTTGCCCGCTTAGCCTCAATTTTCTCTGATGAAATTACATGATAATTCTAAGAAGTAAGAGTCCATGTTGGTGTGAGACATCCTAAAAATACTTTACATGTATTGAAATATCAACACATGGGACTAATTGTGTAATTCTTACCCGCCAATGATTTCATTTGTTGATAAGCTCCTTGTTTTCTTGCTAGTAGTTCAATTTTCTTGTCAGTACTCATTTGTGAATAGCGTTTTTTTTCTTGCTGCCTCTTCTGCTCAGTGCGATCTACGGGTTGTGGTTGAACGAGTAATGATTTGGGTCCATCATTACTACAATTGGTCATGTCAACTATATCTACATAGCACAAAAAACTAACATTAATATCCTTGCTAAGTATGAATTAATAACACAATTACTTTCATTTATATTTTACCAAGCAACTTTACATAGTTAGATAATGTGCTACTGATTATATGCGTCATTGCATTCATATTAACCAATAATAAGTGGGCATCATACCAATTGGGATGACTTCTTGCTGTTGAAATAGTATAGAATTTGGCTGCCTCTGGTAGTTGTCATTCCTGCTTAGCCATTCGCTATCTTCAACAAGAACCTCATTCTCCTTGTTCCATGTCGACGACTTCCGTTTCTGTCGGGCTTCTCGTTGTCTCTTCAATAGTTCTTGCTTTTTTGTGCTATCCATTTGTGCATATCTTTGCCTATCGCGTTGCCTCTTCCGCTCCTTTGGATCTATGGGTTGTGTCTCAGCGATAACTGATATGGGTCCATCGTTACCGCTAGTGTTGACGTCAGCAATACCTACACAGAAAAAATATAATGTATGTTTCTGTATTAGATATAAACGGTTGCATTCACGGTGTTTAGGTAATTAGTTGTCTTTTTACCAGGTAGTAGGCTTTTTTGACATTGGTACGTGTCATTATCATCAGGGATCATATTTTCCTTGTTGCAAGCAGTGTCTCCTTGGTAAAATCAAGAATCATATGATTTAGTTGCATCATCAACATAAAACATGTAACTGGTATACATAATTGTAAGTAAAATGGTGAATGTTTCTCAAGTGCACCTGTAAGAACAGTCGTTCTTTGTAGTTGGGACAGTGTGGATGGACTATCTCGTGACTCTTGGTTATTAATTGACGATCCATATTTTTTCTGTTGGTAGGCTTCACGACGTTTTTTAAGTAGTTCTTCTTTCTTTTGCTTATCCATATGCGCGTAACGCTCTCGAGCACGTTGTCTATTGCGTTCTTTTGCATCTATATGTTCCCGTCCATTACTTGTGTCGACAACACCTAACAAAGTATACAATGTAGTTAGATGTTGATCATCGGATGATACACTTAAATATTGTGTCAGTGTTTTTACTTGTGTTGACGGTGTTGGACAAGTCTTTAAAAGGAGTACATTCACTCGACCGTGTCGGAGAATACATCTGCAATAAAAAAATGTAGGAGTCTTAATTAAAACAGAGGTAGGAAGAAAAGAGTCCAGCGTGCACTACGTGAAGGTCTAGGTCGCAGCAAGGTTGGGGTTAAACAAGGAGAAAATATGAATTTTGCAAAGTATACACATACTAATTTTATAAATATATACACCCAGATACAAACGTACACCCATTATTTTTGAGCGAAGAGAACATGTACAAGTATACTATAAATTCATACTAAAAAATAGCTCAAAACTATGAGTTAGTGTTACAATTAATCAATATAACTCTAATCCACTACTAATTATGTACACCCAAACCAATTTATTGCTTCCGCCAATGACTTTGATCCGTGTAAGGTCAAGCCCTCAACTGTCAAATGGAAGTGGCCTGTCCTGAACGGGGACATCAGTAACATTATTCAAGCATTTGTGCAGCCTATCGCCTACATGCATTTGTTCTTTCATTATTCCGCTTAGCCGTGCGAATTGTGGTGCTTAGAGGCTTCAGCTTAATTTAGCATGATAATCCCCCATCTCACAAACTTAAGGCCATTTGCCAAAAATGGGAAGGAGAGACAAACAATGATGAAATTCTCCACTCTGTAACTAATTATGCACATGTAATATTTCACTTAACAAAATAACATGAATATTCACAAATCTAAATCCTCTATAGCGTGAAACAGTTCGAGCTGTACCTCCTCTAAGCTTTATAAAATATAGAAGAGCTACTGATGGTACTCCCTCCATCACAAAATAGATGTCTCAGATTTGTCAAAATTTAAATAAATCTAGACACTATTTAGTATAATGGTTAGTGGAGTAAAACAATCATTAGATGAGCTAAATTAGTCATTTCCTTTAGCTACACTCTGACTTGTCACTTAAACGTATAGGGCAGTGGCATCCGAACCTGTAAATTATACTGAAAACTTATAAAAATCCGTGTCATTTTTTTAAATGACACTTCCGTGCCTGCGATCTAGCTAGACTGCTAGCTCTATGTACACTTAATCGTTTATGTCACTAACAACGTGTTATTCTTGCACGCTCCCGTCTGGCCATCCACTGAAAAAAAGCTTCCCGTCTCTCACTCTTCTTCTCCGTCTCTCTCTCTATCCAGACCAAATCCCCACCTCTCAGCCCCTATCCATGGCGCTGGACATCCCCTTCTACGTTTCTCCACGTATGAGTGCCAGCTCCCGGAGCGACTTGCCCCCTCCTCTTGAAAGCCAGGCGTGGTGGCAGCCCTCAGTCCAGAGCGATGGCATCCCCATCCGTGTTATCCCTTGGTTGCCGGCGCACGCTAGAGACCCAAGCCCCTTATTCGCTGCCGCTCTCTTCCCCCGCCATGGCTTATCCTTTCCTGCTTCCCCTCCACATGACGTCGTCTGACACCTCCTATCCCCGCCTTGGGGTCGATGGCTTCTTCCCCTCCCCGCGTTGCACAAGCAAGGAGGCGTCATCGGCCTGAAGTGCTACGGTCGGCTCGGTATGATTTCTGCTCTCCCGACTCGATTTCCCCTTGTCGGAAGCTAATTAAAGATGGTAAACATGAATGATTTATCAAACTTACCCGAGACCAAATCGATACGTCGACGAACTCCACCAGTTTTCGCCGTTGTAGCCGTTTTCATAGGTAGTTGTGTGCTCGCCGTGCTAATTTGGCTTGGAGGTGTAGAGCGGTATTTGGGCAAGGGAGGATCCTGCGGACGGATTGGCTCTCTCTTAAATCAATCGCGGGTTCGGGCGGAATTTGCGATTAGTTATGACCGGAAAGTCTGTTTTTGGAAGGTTTTCTGGGAAAGTAATTTGTCGGTTTTTAAGGACTACGATCTCTCATCTTATACCAGGCGTCTTTGACATGATGCTGAAGCAAAAGCTTCCATTGGATACTTGCAAAACAATTCATGTTACGAGTCTATATAATTAGCCTGATTTAGGAGGCAATTATATAATTGGTACAAGATAGAGTTTCTTGGTGCATGTGGGCTTCAATATATATTTAGACACCCCAAATGCATTGAGATGTGATACTTTGTGCTAACTGGAATATTTCGGTGCTAACCATGTATTGGATCGGTCTAACTCTACTTGCATGGTTTCAGATTAAATGTGTGGAGGTTTTTAAGAACTATTGTAATAAAAACCAGAAAATTAGAAAGTATAATTGGATATATTCCATGGGAAGCCGCAACATCATTTCAAAGTTTGACACAAAACCTATCAAGCTGATTGTCACTACATATCATGTATACTCTTGAGGAAGTCGTATCTACTTCTTAGAACACAATAATAGTTGTTTCCTTAATTTCCCGTGTTTTGGCCAGGCTGCACTTCTGTTGCTACTCAACGAAGAAGATTGTTGACAAAGAGCCAAGTAACCTAACAATTTCTCCAAGTGACATGTTTCAGTTCAACCACAAATTCACTGAAAAAATGCGGAGGATAAAGGTGCATTTCCAAATTTCAGTTTCCCTGCTTTGTTTCTTCCTGTTACTCTGATCTTTTGGAGTTTCTGACAGCAATTTGTTGTGAGCAGGTACTGCTTACTCCAATAGACAGGAAGAAAAAGGTTATCGATGATGTCAAGAAGGATAGGAGGTTCTCACTCGATGCATGCATTGTGCGCATTATGAAGAGCCGCGAGGTCATGGGCCATCAGTAGCTCGTAGGAGAATGTGTGGAGCATCTCAGCCGCATGTTCGGTATTATTACTATATAGTGAGACAACTGAAGATAGTTTTGGCATCATCAAAGATATTTCAAAACTTTCCCCGGTCCTTACTTGATCATAAGGTGATAATTCATCCTTCGAAAAAAATCCATTGCTAAATATAGGTAGCAGCTGTACTTCTTTTATGTACTGGTTATGGAAGTTATAGTATTTGCTGCAGATCTAGTGATGATATCTAAATTCTATTCCATGGCACTGCGTCACTGACAAACAGAAGAGGAGCTCAAAGAAATGTAGGCTGCCATGATTATTCAGACTGCACATAGAGCCGTCCTGGTACTTACATTCTTTCTTTTGATTTACTTGGTACATTACACGCAACCAACATATTAATATGTGATCCGTAGGTACTTTAAACTTTATACAACATTTCCTATAAGCACATAATTCATTTTATAAACGTCTATTTTTCTTATAAGGTACTCTGCTATGTTTAATAACTTCACAAATTCTTCTTCAGGCTAGGAGAGCCCGTCGAGCTTTAGAACGAGTGGTTAGGCTTAAAGCCATTGTGAGAAAGCCAGATTTCGTAACAATCTGGTGTATGCAAGCTTTATGCATGCTTGAAATGTCTTCTTGGATTTCCTGAGCAATCCAAGATCTGTCATTACAGATCTGTCATTACAGATCTGTCATTCTTTGCCTCTAAGGTACATGGCTCTATTGCTTATTGCAATTGTTATTTTTTATATGCTCGGATAAAGAATATAGAAGCCACATGTGTATGCTTCAGGATCTTAGGACTCTGTTGGAACTAAGTTTATTTCAGCATCCTAAATTAATATATTTCAATTAATTTAGTAAACTAATACTTGGTTGCATTTTCTTAGCAGTTTCCGAGCTTCCTGTATATGCTTTCAGCGCAAACCCTAGAAAGTTAACCTCACAGGAGGATGTTTGTCCTCCGATTTTTTTCATCAATCCCATTCATGGCCAGGTAAAACAAAAGCTCACCATCACTAATGTTGTTGAGGAATATAGAAATCTGAATAGTTTGTTATTATTATTATTATCTGCACTTCCTTTTAGGGAGGTTTAGTGAGACAATTTGCGAAGACATTTGATAGACATAGTAAGCTAATGGAAATTATGTTGGAAAAATTCCGTCGATTAGCAAGTTCAGGATGCATGTAAACTAAGTCTTAACTTTACACAAAGCAAAAATACACCTACCGCTGGATCTAGCAAACTATGCAAGTGCCCTGCTTTTGAAACAACAAGCTAGCCCAGTTCCCATCATGGGTTGAAGCAACATCACTTTAACTTGTTTCTTCTTTGAGCCTTTTTTCTAAAACGTGTACAGTACACAACACAAGGAAAAAGAGATAAAGTGTGTATGCAAATATTTGTCCAATGGCGATAAACAATTCCTCAACATGATCGAGTATGTAATTAGCACACTTAACACTTACAAGTGCAGTAAAACAACCAAATAGAAGGTGCCAGATACACATAACACGACTTGACCACAGTAATAGAAATCAAGCTGAAAACCAATCATATAAAAAGATCGTCACACATATCCCTTAGGAACTTGAATTTTTTAGGAGATTCTAAATAACTGAACCAACAACTTCAAATGAAATAATCTATCCCTAGGATCTTGACACAATCTCTAACAACTTGCGGGATGTTGGCTTTGCACTCGTTGTCCTTGTAAGTAAGCATATGCACCAACACTTTGTTCCGTAGGTTGTAACCGTCCTGCAAATGCATTATATGTAACTATCACGTAGAGCTCTCATTTATATTTAACATGAATATTAAATACTCACCAGGCCATACGGTCGTGTAACAACTTTGTCATACCATGATCGCATAAATTTTAGAACCAAAAATCCTGACATGTTCCTAAAGAGATGTGCACGTTGTTGTTAGCAAAATCGTAGAAAAAACAGTAAAAAATACTTCTAATGCCATCAATTCTAACATGTCATGGTTTCTTGGCAAGGAAGCTGGTGTGATGCGACGCCATAAAAAGACGTCATCATTCCAGCCAGGAATTGCAGATTGAAGTGCAATATTTAGTTGGAATGAAATATCTTTCAGCTTTAGTGTATCTTTCTTTAGAGAACTTGTTTTCCACACATCCGATAAAGGAATAGGATCAAGTATAGTAATTGTTCGTTCACCCAGGTTAAACACAAAGAGCATGAAGTTGCCATTCGTACGATATGGTATCAAAATCTGTATAAACTTGGATTTAGAAATAGTATGTATGTAACGAGCCAAACATTTATATCAAAATCAAAATAGCGGTCTTACCGAGTTGCAGGATGAGACATGGAAGCACATCCCTGGCCAGCAGTCAAACAATCTCGCTATGATGTAGCGTTGGGTGTCAAACGGTAGACGAAGCTTTGGGTCTCTCATGGTGTTGGTCACTATGGTCTGAGATGACAGTAAGGGATATTAAAATTATGATAACAATGGTTATGGTTGTCGTATAAGATAAACTTAACATAAATACTCACACAAAACTGTAGATCCATATAGTGATATGGAGTGTCGTTGAACCATTGGAGTTCATCCGTAGCATTTACCCGTACAACCATGTTGAAACAAGAGTTGTCTATACCCTGGTTATCCTTTAGCAAGTCTTGTAGTTGTTTGATACATAAACTAATTGGATAAGGCCTGGAGCTTTGAACCCATATTTCTCTATGAAAGAAACCACGGAGTTAACCATAGGGAAAAAAATAATAGTTTAAACCGGTGCATCATATATAAGAAAATGTTGGGAAATTTTGACTTACTTCATGAAATCCTGGTTGTCGATGGATATGATGTAATTTCGTAGTTTGGAAACTAATTCATCCTTGTTGATGGGTATCTTCGGCACATTCAAAGGTGACAGAAGATTAGCTATATCAGAGTCTTGCGATGCTTCAGTAGGTGGGGGGTCATTCTTGTCCCACATTACAACTTTACTCGTGTCTTTGATATTGTCTGGCTGATGATATTCCGGTGTTCCTTTTAACACATTGAAAGCAGATTCATGTAGAATAATAGCTAACTGCTTCCTAAAGAGTTTGATATCCTTCTGCAAGTTAGTTTTTCAAATTTATTAGATCTAGCAATGAATTTGATAGTAATATAATTTTTCTATACTTGTGAACATGCCTGTGTTACATCGTGTGCTAGATCTTGGCCTGTCCAGTGTTCCATGAATTTCAGCGTAAACAAGCCGCATGATGAGCTGCAAAATTTTAAAAATAAATTTGATTGATAGTCTATATGAATTGGTAATAAGTGTATAGGTTACTGTTTCCATCACAATGGATCATGCAGTAAACATCTAACGTACCCATCAGATTGTAGTGGATCTTGAATGCACTCCACTATTGGCCATGTAGTTACGTTAAGATCTGGCCACTTGTTATCTTTGTTGAACTCAATATACTGAGAGGCAACCATAAGATGATTCTCGAGACCCTGTAGCTATAAAACATAAAATAGTATGGTTTGAGTGTAAAAATAAATGTTATCTGGCAGCCCTGATAGATGAGTCTGCATGTTAGTTTTCAGTACTGAAGCGAGAAGTACATACTCACCGTAAGTAGTAGGTCGGACCGGCTCATCTGAGAACCGAACGAGTCCAGTACCTGTATCCTGCGGTTTGTTGGATCTACATTACATAGAAACCAATGGGCATCCGCCATGTTAATTGGGAGGAATACCTGACAAGAAATGCAAGTTTAAGGCACATGTAAAATAAAAATAGTATTACATTATAAACTCAATAAGTTTTTTATGGAGGCTTACCATGTCATGTTTTAAGTAGATAACTGCTCGCTCTACGATCTTCTGATGTTCTTTTGGACTTATGGGCACTTTAGCATCTCGCTTCAGTATTGAAGTAACATGTGTGCTATCCATCCATACTTGTCCACCGGCTCTGTTATTTAGATGTTCTTGGCTCCCCAGACAGTAAATATATGCATTTAACATCTATAGATTGAAGAAAACATGTTATTTATAATTGGTGATAGGTTATCATTCAGAAAGTGGTTATCATTTAGCAAGTGGTTATGATATAACAGTATATGGATATGTTATCTTACGTCACCGTCCAACCATTCATTGTCATTGAACAAACACTGCAAATCTTCGCGCGTCAAGCACGCGTCATGGATCCTCACTAATTTTGTTTTTGGAGGGAAGGACTGGATGTATTCTTCAATTTGAGTAAAACTAATATTTCCTTCCACTTGGTTTTCCATGGGAACCTGTTTGCTTCCCCTCTACAACAACATACAAAAAATTAAACTTATGTGAGCAACACAATCTTTGTCAGATCATGTAAGGGACATACAAAAAATCTCGGTTTTACATTGGCGGGTAGAAACTCTCGATTCATACTCATCAGACTGATTCATACTCATCAGACTACAAAGGCGTACTGTTAGTTACCATGTGCCATCCACATTTCATTTGTGATTTTGATTGTTAGCTCCTGTTTGTTTCTTTGTCAGAGTATAGGTAGATATGTGGCTGTCATTTCCATAGCCAAGAGTTAAATTGCCAAGTATGATCACCTAAGTTCGACACCTAAATTTTCTTTAGCTAAGATAAGAGTTATTGTCCCTGTCCCTGTTGTTACACATAAAAATACTTAGGAGCTCAAGCTCGAAGGGCAGATTCAGTACACCGTTAAAACCAGAGATTCCCCTAGCAAGTTTGGGCAGAAAACATGTTGAAGTGCTAATTATTTGACCAGAGATTCGCCTAGCAAGTAACCATGTTCCTCTTTAGATATATATTGAAGCTTTTGACGAAATTAAATTTATCACCTTGGATCTCAGCGCACGAGCATTGTTTTATGATATCTACTGCATTATCAAGCAAGAATCATGATATACTATAATGAAGTGAGTACATACCTTAACAAGACAACTTGGTGATTATCTGATTTCTGAAGTATGTTGACAATCCTGATTGAGTTGGTGAGGTGGTCGAGGGGGAGGATGGTGCCTAAGAGGCCGACTGGCTGAAATGTATTGTCCTCCTGGTGGTATAACTATATGCCGTTTATGTAGCTTATATGGAAACAGGTTTGACGAAAATTACGGTGTCATTAACGTAGGCTAAAGAAAGGGACGTAAATTTGGGTGTTTTGATCCTCATTTGATTGACTGGTGATGGGCTAAATTAATGACAGACTGAATCACAGGACGTAGAGGTTGGACTAAAATTATGGTGTAATTAGTGAAAGGCTGAATAAAGGGTCGAAAATTGGGGTGATTGATCCTTATTTTGATGGTGATGATGGGCCAATTCAATGTTAGGCTGAATCACAGAAAGTAATTTAGCATGGAGAGAGGATGGACGGAAATTTCAGTGCAACTAATATGGAAACAGGTTTAACGAAAATTACGGTGCAATTAATGTAGGCTGAAGTAAGGGACAGAAATTGGGGGTGTTTTGATCCCCATTTGATTAACTGGTGATGGGCTAAATTAATGACAGACTGAGTCACAGGACGTAGAGGTTGGATTAAAATTATGGTGTAATTAGTGAAAGGCTAAATAAAGGGGCGAAAATTGGGATGACAGATCCTTATTTTGATGGTGATGATGGGCCAATTCAATGTTAGGCTGAATCACAGGAAGTAATTTAGCATGGAGAGAGAATGGACGAAAATTTCGGTGCTACTAATGGTAGGCTAACGTAAGGGACGGAATCTGGGGTGATTTATCCTTAATTAACTGGTATAATGATGGGCTAAATTATTATTTGCGTGAATCATAGGACGTAATGAATTGCGGTTACGTAGGATGTAAAAGGTAGCTAAATTTCAGTGATCACTAAACGCTAATATAATCAAGAAAGTGAATATGGATTTTACATGTTTATCTGTCTGATCATTACCAGATTAGCCACACCTTACCATTCCGCAAAATTCACCATGGAAATTGAGAATTCGTATGTGACATCTGTAGCTAATCTGGTATGTGTGTGCTGGTGCTATTTTTTGCAGATGTATGTTTGAAGGATTTTCACAGAGCTCGTGACGTTGCTGAATGCTCCTACATGCAATGAACGATAGCAGGACTGACTTTATTTGCCTCCAAGGTACATGTCTTTTTATATTCTTATATAAAAACTGATAATATATCATTGCTAAGCTTGATAGAAGAATTGTGTAACAATCTTAGTGGACCCGAGATGATAGCAGTAATCATTTTTATCTATACACAAGGGAAAATATCTGAATATACAACAGATAATTTTTATTCGTAGAGATGTCACCGTTACACAAGGGAAAACGTCTGAATATATCACAGATAATCTTTATTCATAGAAATTCTACCATTATAGAAGGGAAAACGTCTGAATATAGCACAAACAATCTTAAACAGACAATCTTAAACAGAGAGATAAATTTATTACAGACGAGTAGACCACAAAGGGCAACATCCGAGTAGACAATTCATTCATTCAAACTAACATGATTTACAACCTCCCAAGCCTAAGGTTCGTGTAGTACCCCATTGTCAACCTTTAGCGCACAAACGCCCTGACTCGACGCAGTATGGCTCCACGTGTTTGCCCAAGTGATAGACGACAATCTGCAAGCTCATGAGCTAGAATATTGTCTGGCTCAAAGACAATATGGCTCTCGTCTGTTGTTTTCAAAGCCCCTACAAAAATTTATCAAACAATATAAGTGTTAAAATACCCACGTAACTTAAACAGTCCAGTAAAGCCAATGCCACATTCGAACACACCTTGCGCCATGCTGACCTCAAGGAGGGTGGCAGCTAAGATAGTCATTTCCTGTTCAGCATGTCGCCACTTCATCAGGTGGCGCGACACATGTTTGTCCCATATGCGCAGACAAATGAACTCATGCCTAATGTTCATCAACACATATTGTTTAGCCAACAGGTATTCAGAAGTAGCAAGAAATGCAAATTTGTTTAATGTTCATCAACACGACATCTCGGCATGGTGTGCTACGCTCGAATGACCTGTGGAATCTGACAGGGCTCACATCCACAACTATCCCAATGACATCTGGAAATTGATCAAAGTTTAAAATGGCATAGTCTAAATTTGGAGAAGTGTGAAACTGTTTTTTAAACAAAAATGTTTATGCACCTGTGAGCTGTTTGTTTCCAAGTCTAGCCGCATCATGGAATTCCATGAACCATGACGGCAGCCTAGGGATGGAAACATTAGGCCCAGGAGGCCGAATCTGGGTCCGAGAGTACATGACAATGTAAAAATCGGTTGGTATGGCCAATCCAAACCGCGGTGGCATTTCAGCCGTCTCGAAGCCCACTCCTCTGATTATATATACCTCTCCGACCTGCAGCTCGCTGTTGAAACGACATGCTTGCTGCCCATATGCAACTGCATCCATTTTGTCACCCTGTCAAAAATATAGGCAAGTTGGTTATTTCGAAATAATTAACATAATGCATCAACACAAGAAATGATAAGGCATCAACATAATGCATCAACACAAGAAGATCTAACATAGCAATACTAATAATTTGAACTACCTCACCACTTGTTGTCTCCATTACTACTCGGCGGCAGTATTGACAGAGTATTATACGTTTTCGTGTACTGCAGAGTTCCCAAAGCATGCAAACAAATGCCTGGACAGTGACAGCACATGGAAGAACAACAGTTTGCTTCCAATGAGGTATGGAATACTCACCTCTACATCGGCGAAGATGCCACGGTAGATAACATCTCCGGTCCTTGTGTGTTTAATTCTAGCAGACATAATTCTTGTCGTGATTTCCCATGATCTGTTAAACATGTGAAAGGTTTCCACTTCTCCAAATCTAACATCACTGCTATTAAGAAAAAACATGTGAAAGGATAAAAGTAGGATTAGCATGAGAAGATGAATAACCATGTTTCTGGCTATTAAGAAAATACTCTAATGATGCAGGAAGGATATTGCGGTTGCCTGCTAATTGGATAAGACAAGATGCCAGGAGGAGGGACCGGTGAAGGTGCCATCACCCTCTTCGAGCCCGGGCGACTGAGCGACATGGGAGGTTGTTAGAAGACGGTTAGTATGGAAGAATGAATCAGGGGTAGCAGGAGGGGTCAGCTAGGTGCGATAGGGGAGCACCTTATATCCCATGGGCATGTGGCAGTTTTGAGTTTGGCGCGTGACTCCTGGCAGCGTGATTGGGGCATCCTTATTGGGAACGTGATTTCTGGCAGCGTGACTCTTGGCATCGTGAAACTGGGAACGTAATCAGGGCCTCGTGAAACTGGGAACGTGATTTCTGGCAGCGTGACTCTTGGCATCGTGAAACTGGGAACGTGATTTGGTTGGGCCTATGCCAGGATTTGTTTGGTTGGGCCTACCAGGAGGGGACAGCTGAAAATGGGCCAAGGCACCAGGCCCATAGGTGGAACGTTGGAAGAACGTCGTGGGACGAAGGGAAGCGTGACGAAGAGCTGAGCGAAACGCGTGGGAAGCCAGGAAACGGAACGGTTGGTTCTTTTTAGGTAGTAGAGATTGTTGTGGTTTGTACGGTGTTCAGTCCACATGACATCTGGATGTGACTGACTACTCGTCAAAGCCATACACATTCTTGTGATGGTTTATATAATGCTATGATTTCCGAGTGGTTCGTCGAAGTTGACACAAGAGTTTGCTTAGACGATTTCCAGGAAATAGCTGTTCCACCACAAAGGAAAACATATCCAGTCTGCGACTTGGATGTATGCGGGTCCGAAAGGTACCCAGCATCTGCATAGCCTACAACAGATAGGTCTTGGTTCTTTTGGTAAAACAAGCCAAGGTCCTTTGTCCCTTGTATGTACCTAAAGATGTCCTTAACGCCTTTCCAATGCCTCTTGGTAGGCTCAGAACTATACCTTGCAAGCAAATTGACGGCGAATGCAATATCCGGTCGTGTACAATTTACGAGGTACATAAGTGCGCCAACTGCACTTAAGTAGGGGAATTCCGGTCCCAGAATTTCCTCCCCCTCTTCTTTAGGCCTGAACGGGTCCTTGTCTTGCTGCAAAGATCTTCCGACCATCGGGGTCTTAGAAGGATATGCCTTTTCAAACCCAAATCGTTCCAACACCTTCTGGGTGTAGGCCGACTGGTGAACTAGAATCCCAGCAGGGGAATGCTCAAGTTGCAGACCGAGGCAGAACTTGGTTTTGCCTAAGTCTTTCATCTCGAATTCCGACATCAGGTAGGAACTCGGTTCCTCAATATCGTCAGGTGTACCAATTATATTCAAATCGTCCACGTACACCGAGATAATACAGAAACCATCCTGGGATCTCCGTATAAAAACACATGGGCAATCTTCATTGCTCGCGTAGCCCTTCTGATGAAGGAAATCGCTTAAACGATTATACCACATCCTGCCTGACTGTTCTATGTAGGGGTTCGTAGCATGGAAAACAAAAAATTTCTACCGCATACAAACAAACAAGCCAAGATCTATCTACTAGATTGTAGCAACGAGTCGATGGAATAACTTACCCTCGAAGATTCCAAAGCGGTTAACGAGAGCAGATTCTCGTGGGTGATGTAGTCGTACTCTTTCCGATCTCAAGATCGCGTAGACGATCCTTCCGGCGCCACATTCTGGCAGCGCTCCCGCAGTCGGTCACACGTTCGGTACTCGACGAAGACCTTCCTCTCCCTTGTTCCAGCAGGCAGCGGAGGTTGTAGCACTCTCCTCACGATTTCGGCAGCACAACGGCGTGGTACCGGAAGTAGAGGGGAGATCTCGCAGGGCTTCGCCTTAAGCCGGAGCGAGTATGGTGGAGTATGAGAGAGAACTATTAGTGGTCTAGGGTTTAGACACACCAATTAGAAGGCTCTAATCCGAAGGCTAGTGCAATTAGAAGCTCTAAACCAAAGCGTCTCTAAACCGGAGTCTAGGGCTAGGATTTAGATTAGAGGATAGGAACTTGTGTGTCTAGAGGAGGAGGCCCTGCCCCTCCTTTTATAGGTGGGAGGGGCGGCCAAGGGGAGGGAGTCCCTCCCCAAGTCGGCCTTGGGTGGCGCGCCGGCTTGGAGAGGAGGGACTCCTCCCCCAAGTCGGTTTCAACCTCCTCTTGCTTGTTTCCCACAGTTTCCTGTTTTAGCCGTTTGACTTTCAAACTGGCCATTTGACTTTTCAATTAAGGATTCAATTTAATCCTTTATTTGGAACAGCAAGAACACTTAGTACATGATGCAATCATTCCAATATGTAATGACACATTCATTTACCCCTTCCCCCCGGAGTGCCGGACATTCCGGAACCTTCTAGAACATTCCTGATGAAAACACCGGAATCATTCCCGAACTCCGAAACGGGACTTTCCTTATATGAATCTTATTCTCCGAACCATTCCGGATCACCTCGTGATATCCCGGATCCCATCCGAGACTCCGAACAACATTCAGTCTCTTTCTCATAATACCATAACTACTCAAACAACGTCGAATCCTTAAGTGTGTCTCCCTACGGTTCGTGAATTATGCGGACATGATCGAGACACTTCTCCGAACAATAACCAATAGAGGAATCTGGAAATTCATATGGCTCCCACATATTTCTACGATTACTTTGCGATCGAATGAACCACTTACATACGATACCAATTTCCCTTTGTCTCACGATAGTTTACTTATCCGAGGTTATGATCGTCGGTATCTCTGCATACCTAGTTCAACCTCGTTACTGATAAGTACTCTTTTCTCGTTCCCGTGAGATGTGATCCCTTGTGAGCCAGTCACATGCTTGCAAGCTAATTGGATGACATTTCACCGAGAGGGCCCAGAGTATATCTATCCGTCATATGGATGGACAAATCCCACTCTTGATCCATGTGTTTCAACCAATACTTTCTGAACACTCAATGCCACCTTTATATCCACCCTGTTACGGTGTGGTGTTTGATGACATCAAAGCATCCATCCGGAAAAGGTGATATGCATGATCTCATGGTCGAAGGAATTAGGTTACTATGTATCAGAAACCATATAGCAATTGAACTATTGAAATGACTTGATCTTTATGCTACGCTTATCTATAGGAGTATGTCCATCACATCATTCTCCTAATGATATGATCCTGTTGTTAATAACATCTCTATGTTCATGATCAGGAAACCATGATCATATATTAACCAACAAGCTAGTTTAACAAGAGGCTTTACTAGGGACTCCTATTTTAGTTTACAAATCACACAAGTATTAATGTTTCCGGTTAATACAATTATAGCATGGTATGTAAACATTTATCATAAGTGTGAAGATATGATAATAACTACTTTATTATTGCCTCTTGGGCATATCTCCAACAGTCTCCCACTTGCACTAGAGTCAATAATCTAGTTTCAAACCTTTGTGTATTCAACACCTATGGCTTTCCGGTGTTGTATGTACACGATTGCTAGTGGTCAACTGATCTCCGGATCTGACACTTCCAGGTCCGTGTGTAATTGCATGTCTTTGCGTCTCTATGCATCACTCATTCTCTAATGAGATGGCTTTGTATAAATTTGGTCTTTCGGTGTGACCTTTAGCTCTTTGGGGTTAAAACATGTTGATAATATTGTCGCACAATATATCTTCATAGTATTATCCCACTGTGAACTACACCTAGTTTGATAACAAACTACTTGACACAAATGCCCTCTTTTGCTGCTAAAATAGCAGTCATATACTTAGCCTTTTGTTGTAGTATCTGTCACAATGTCTTAACTTTGGAACTCATCCAAATCCATTATGGAACTCACTTTCCATTATATTGTGCCACCCTTAGTTTAGATTGAGATAAACTTAATTTGTACTTTGTGACAAAGCTAGTATCAATGTAGTACTTTTACAATGAACTAACCATCTATTTGTCACTTCTACAAATATTATACTCTTAGTTCTTCCAAAAGATCATAAGAATATCCTTACTATTGTCCAATGATCATCTTACGAATCATTCTGGTATATGCTCACAACATTTAGAGCATAGGACATATCTGGATTTGTACATATCACAGTATGATTGATATAAATA
The DNA here is from genome assembly GCA_910589765.1 of Avena atlantica. Classification (NCBI taxonomy): domain Eukaryota; kingdom Viridiplantae; phylum Streptophyta; class Magnoliopsida; order Poales; family Poaceae; genus Avena; species Avena atlantica. Next base: position 35,609,552 of record OU342739.1, read on the forward strand.
CTCTTTGTGATTTCATACATCAAGTATCAATCTATACTTGATTATTTGTTTCACTTTACCAAATGTCAATACACTTGAATATATCATCAACATTGAACTCATTCAATCCTTTCTGTGCGACAAGAACCTCTCTTGTAGTTTCTATATTGAACTCATTCAATATCTTGTCTATGTACTTCTGGCACAACCATATTAGTGTCTATTGATGCCAAATATTTGGGTTTTGCCTAAGTCTTTCATCGGGATGAAATTCTTAATATGTGTTAATAAAAGATACATTATTTCCAATCAACAATATGTCTTCCACATAATGTATTAGAAACATGTCTTAGCGCTCCCACTTAATTTCTTGCAAATGCAAGCATCTTCATCGTCTCTAATGAACTTTTAAACTCCTTTAACAGTTTCATCACAGTGAAGATTCCAACTCCGCGATGCTCACTTTAACCATTGAAGTTTGCATATGCTTTTAGCATCCTTTGAATTAACAAAACCCTATGGACCGTGTTAAGCACATGTCCTAGGTAACGATTCTATTAGAAGAACTTGTTTTGTTTATTCAACTACCATATAACAAATTATATGTAGTGGTTGCTACATTAATCCGCCTAGACTAAATATCACTATGAAAGATCAAATCTTGTCATAGTCAACCTTTGAACATTTTGTGAACTCTTTCCCAATATGTCGACTATTTCATAGATATAAAACATCCATGTCTATTTCTTTATAGATCCAGACACAACTGTAAGGTCTTACACCTTTCTCGAGGGTCCTTCAAGTTCAAAACTTGATTTCTCTTGTATGGAACTATCACGGATTTTATGGCTTCATGCCATTTTACGGAGTCAGGGTCCATCATCGCTTCTTTGCATGTAGTCGGTTCATTATTCTTAAATAATGATTCAACCCTCAAATCTTGGTATTTGACTGTTTACCCGACCTACTTGTTTCAATAGGAACTTAGATCTCCGTGACCACAACCTTTGAGGCACGTGAGCCATGAGCATTGTTGCTGCCTCCGGAACACTTTTCGGCGCTGCGCAACTCTGCACATATAGCTAAGGTTCTTTTGACCTTATCAAAGTTCTATTGTCCTCCCACTTTCACGAAAAATTCCTTCTCAAAGAAACTTGACGTTCTAAGTGACAAACACTTTTGTCTCCGGTGTTATGGAGGAATACTTAACAAAGACAGGTTCATCCGACTTTGGTTGCAAACATCTTTCTTATGCATAGCATACCAATGTTTAAGAAAGGACAACTTGGGTTTTATCCCAAACCATAACTTTATATGGTGTCATTTCAGCGGATTATGATGGAGCTCTTTTCAGTGGAAAAACGGTAATCTCTAAAGCTTTTAATCTTTAAAATATAATGGCAGTTTTATGAATTACACCTTCGATCTTACCATGTCAAACAAGGTTTAATTACATATCTCGAACGCTCCATACTCTTATGGTGTTTCGGGAAATGCAAATCCACGGAACGATTCCTTAAATCTTAGGTATTATGCTGAACTCTGTAACTCAAATATCTTCCTTTATGATCTTTATCATAAACTGTTTATATTCTTGTTGCAATGATTTTGCACTTCATCTTGAAATTCTTTTGAACTTTTCAAATGTTTCATACTTCATCCTTATTAAGTAAATATTCATATATTCACTCAAATTTTCGGAAAAAGCAAATGAAGTTAAAATCCATCGCTCTTGACTACACATAATGGACTTCGTACAACAATATGTACAAATTCCAATAAGCTAGTCTTTCGTTCCCTTTTGGCCTATGAACGAAGTTTCAATTATCTCTAGGAAAGCTTCACAAGTGTCATTTGATCAAAAATCAAAAAACTCCAAAATTCCATCCACATGGAGTTTCTTCATGTTTTCTTTTCAATATAATTTAAATGACGATGTCACTTCCTAAGTGATCTTTCAATCAATTTGTCTTTCGACATTTTTAGCACTGGTTTTATGGATGTGATTTCTCCAACGAGATTTGTGAATCATCCATCTTTTATGGATTACGGCAATTATTTGAACAACCCTTTTGTTCTCATAATACCTGATAAAACAAATCTTGAAGGCAAGCTTTGATGTTTAACGAGCAACACAATAACCCTTTATTTGTTCTTGATGAACATCATCACATATTCTTTTGCTAGTTACTTTAGGCCATTGTAGTTCATGAATTGTGTTGTTTCGTATGACGATTCATACCAACAAATTCAGTATCAAATACTTAAGAACCACATTGTTTAATAAGCAAAGAATATAGCCATAACATGTATATCATCTATATACTTAAACTGAACAATTCTAGTCTTTTCTTTTCTGCCATATATTTATGAGAATCTCTTTCAGTATTTCCTTGTCTGTTTGAAAGAATCTATCAACATCAATAGTGGAGTCATACATATGACATATAGTCCAAAACGTGTATAGTTAAATACCAATGTCTTTGGACTTGCACTTTGAAGTAGATCACCATCATCAAATGTTTGGTGTTCTTTCAAATTCCTTTCTTTAGTAATCTCTTGGTGTAGTAAACATTTTAACTACATCAAATATTCACCCTTATCATGGAATCGTCCATGATCAAGCTACTTTTAGCTTATAACGATGAATTATGAGTATAATGTTGCTATCCAAAAACGTTTTGGAGGATTAGGACAACAAGTGTCTCCAACCTTTTGCAAATTCTCATCAAAATATGAGAACATGAACTTTGCCATATTATACTCTATCATGTTGTAACCAAAACTTTGTTTCAGATATCACAATATCTTCCACACATCATGGTTTCTGAAACAACTCTTTCAGATCCTAGATAACCTTGATATTAAGAGAATCCTTTGAATATCAAGAATCATGGAGACAAATATGATACTTATCTACTAACACTTGGAATTGTTACTCTTGATTTAATACTAATTATTAAACTTCATGGAGTAACCAGAACTTACTGAAAGTTTGCAATAGGACTTTTTAAACTTTAGATTAACACTTCAAAACAATACGATACCAGTTCGTAAAGTAACTTACCAGAATTCTATAGTTCTATCATCTCAATTATAACTAAGCGCAAGGTGGTAAACGGATGCCAATGACTATAACAACTATGCAAATTCACTTTGATTTAGTTTATGATAAATTGAGTTCTAATTAATAATTAAATTAATCTAGGTGAACTCCCACTCAAAACAATATCCCTCACATTGTTTTAGTGATCACACGAACCAAATCCACCACATCAAAACCGATCATCACGAGAGTTGATATAGCTTCAATGGCGAACAATCAACATGTTCATCATATCTACTATATGACTCATGCTCTACCTTTCGGTAATCCGTGTTCCTGAGGCCATGTCTGTACATGCTAGGCTCGTCAAGATCAAACCTTAGCTTCCGCATGAGCAAATCTGGCTTGCTCACGTTGTATACACTCGCAGAATCTAACACACCCGATCATCACGTGGTGCTTCGAAACAACAAGCTTTATCAACGGTGCTAACTAAGGGTGAACACTTTATGACTTAAAATTAATGTGCATGAGGGATCCTCTTATAATGCTACCGTCGTCTACTAAGCAATACAAGATGCATAAAAGGATTAACATCACATGCAATTCATAATATGTGATATGATATGGCCTTTCTTCTTTGTTCTTCCGATCTCCATCTTCAAGCACGAACATGATCTCCATCATCACCGGCATTGCATCAAGGTCAATGACGCTGCTCCATGGTTGTCGTCCACCAGCTTCAACTATTACAACTACTTTGAATAGACACGCGGGTCTAAACAGAAATTAAAGACAACCATATGGCTCCTGCCGGTTGCCGACTTACAATAAGGAACATTGCATACATCAAATATAATCACAATCATGGCCATATCACATCACTGCACACCCCTGCAAAACAAAGTTAGACGCCTCTAATTCCTTTGCATATTTTACGTGGTTTGGGGCTTTCAATAAGTGTCGTTCTAACTTACGAACAAGAACCACAACATTGATACTAGTATTGTTGATCACCCGTTGTAAATTGGATCTTAACTATGCTAGGAGAAACAGGCACCCGCAAAGCCACTTATGCAATACAAGTTGCATGTCAAGTGTGGAACAAGTCTCATGAACGATGTCATGTAAGGTTAGCCCGGGCCGCTTCATCCCAACATACAGCAAGATGCAAAGTACACAAGAAGCAATCGACAATAAAAGCGTCAACGCCCACAATGACCATTGTGTTCTACTCGTGCAACAGATCTACATATAGACACGGCTCTGATACCACTGTAGGGGTTCGTAGCATGGAAAACAAAAATTTTCTACCGCATACAAACAAACAACCCAAGATCTATCTACTAGATTGTAGCAACGAGTCGATGGAATAACTTACCCTCGAAGATTCCAAAGCGGTTAACGAGAGCAGATTCTCGTGGGTGATGTAGTCGTACTCTTTCCGATCTCAAGATCGCGTAGACGATCCTTCCGGCGCCACGTTCCGGCAGCGCTCCCGCAGTCGGTCACACGTTCGGTACTCGACGAAGACCTTCCTCTCCCTTGTTCCAGCAGGCAGCAGAGGTTGTAGCACTCTCCTCACGATTTCGGCAGCACAACGGCGTGGTACCGAAAGTAGAGGGGAGATCTCGCAGGGCTTCGCCTTAAGCCGGAGCGAGTATGGTGGAGTATGAGAGAGAACTATTAGTGGTCTAGGGTTTAGACACACCAATTAGAAGGCTCTAATCCGAAGGGTAGTGCAATTAGAAGCTCTAAACCAAAGCGTCTCTAAACCGGAGTCTAGGGGTAGGATTTAGATTAGAGGATAGGAACTTGTGTGTCTAGAGGAGGAGGCCCTGCCCCTCCTTTTATAGGTGGGAGGGGCGGCCAAGGGGAGGGAGTCCCTCCCCAAGTCGGCCTTGGGTGGCGCGCCGGCTTGGAGAGGAGGGACTCCTCCCCCAAGTCGGTTTCAACCTCCTCTTGCCTGTTTCCCACAGTTTCCTGTTTTAGCCGTTTGACTTTCAAACTGGCCATTTGACTTTTCAATTAAGGATTCAATTTAATCCTTTATTTGGAACAGAGAGAACACTTAGTACATGATGCAATCATTCCAATATGTAATGACACATTCATGTACCCCTTCCCCCCGGAGTGCCGGACATTCCGGAACCTTCTAGAACATTCCTGATGAAAACACCGGAATCATTCCCGAACTCCGAAACGGGACTTTCCTTATATGAATCTTATTCTCCGAACCATTCCGGATCACCTCGTGATATCCCGGATCCCATCCGAGACTCCGAACAACATTCAGTCTCTTTCTCATAATACCATAACTACTCAAACAACGTCGAATCCTTAAGTGTGTCTCCCTACGGTTCGTGAATTATGCGGACATGATCGAGACACTTCTCCGAACAATAACCAATAGAGGAATCTGGAAATTCATATGGCTCCCACATATTTCTACGATTACTTTGCGACCGAATGAACCACTTACATACGATACCAATTTCCCTTTGTCTCACGATAGTTTACTTATCCGAGGTTATGATCGTCGGTATCTCTGCATACCTAGTTCAACCTCGTTACTGATAAGTACTCTTTTCTCGTTCCCGTGATATGTGATCCCTTGTGAGCCAGTCACATGCTTGCAAGCTAATTGGATGACATTTCACCGAGAGGGCCCAGAGTATATCTATCCGTCATATGGATGGACAAATCCCACTCTTGATCCATGTGTTTCAACCAATACTTTCTGAACACTCAATGCCACCTTTATAGCCACCCTGTTACGGTGTGGTGTTTGATGACATCAAAGCATCCATCTGGAAAAGGTGATATGCATGATCTCATGGTCGAAGGAATTAGGTTACTATGTATCAGAAAGCATATAGCAATTGAACTATTGAAATGACTTGATCTTTATGCTACGCTTATCTATAGGAGTATGTCCATCACATCATTCTCCTAATGATATGATCCTGTTGTTAATAACATCTCTATGTTCATGATCAGGAAACCATGATCATATATTAACCAACAAGCTAGTTTAACAAGAGGCTTTACTAGGGACTCTTATTTTAGTTTACAAATCACACAAGTATTAATGTTTCCGGTTAATACAATTATAACATGGTATGTAAACATTTATCATAAGTGTGAAGATATGATAATAACTACTTTATTATTGCCTCTTGGGCATATCTCCAACATTCTAGTCCATACAATGACTTCTTAAGCTGAACACTGTATAAGCTCCTATTTGCTCTATCCTGGTTCGGGACAGGGATACCTTCTGGTACTTTCATGTATATGTCCGAATCCAAGTTACCATATAGGTAAGCGGTGAAAACATCCATTAGTTTCATTTTTAAGTTCATGTTTACTGCCATTGAGATCAAGTATCTAAAGGTAATTCCATCCATGGCTGGGGAGTAAGTTTCCTCAAAGTCGACACCTGGTCGCTGAGTGAAACCTTGAGCAACGAGCCTTGCTTTGTACCTTACTACTTCATTATTCTCGTTTCTCTTTCGAACAAAGACCCACTTATGGCCAACAGGGCGAATGTGGGGAGGAGTTAGACAAACAGGTCCAAATACCTCTTTTTTGTTTAACGATAATAATTCAGCGGTAATTGCCTTCTGCCAATCTTTCCAATCCGACCTTTTATTGCAATCAGCGAGCGTGTTAGGCTCAGGGTCAAGATCTATGATTGAGGCAATTTTCTTGGCAAAATTAATGTCGACATTTTCCATGGCTCGGTTGTATGACTCGCCCGAATTAACATAGTTAATGGCCATTTCGTCATGGAGTGCATCAGGCACATCCTCTTGCTCCACCGGATTTCCCAATCCAGGAGCTAGGTCCTTTAGCTTTCCCGCTCCGATGTGTGCGCACACAACTTCGCTGGGTATTTCCGATATAGGAAAGTTCAAGTCCGGAATTTCATGCACTGAAATATCTGTACTCGTGCCAGGTCTCAACTGTCTCCCCTCAACAGGGGCAGACTGTAATAAATCTCTCTTATCCTTTTTCTTCAGGCGTCCCCGGGTACTTGGGATTTGAGAAACCGGAATCCGCGTCCTCTTAGGCCTTGGAGCAGGAGCGGGTATACCATCATTTTTCTTTGGTATTTCAACCCTTTCCGGTGCATTGCGTGCATGCACATGCGACTTTGTCACAGTCTTTAAATCACTAAAATGATCGGGCAGTTGATTCGCTAGGGAGTGCAAATCTAGTATCTTTTGGACTTATCTATTAGTCTCAACAGTGCGCGGGTCATGGATCCCCGTAGCTTTCCACGTGATTTCTCGACTTTTGTCATCCAGGGGTTGATTACCTCCCCCCAAAGTCGGGAAAAGATCCTCGTCAAAAATGCAGTCAGCAAAACGGGTCGTGTGACAGTCACCTGTCAAGGGGTCCAAGAACCTGATTATGGACACAGTCTCATAACCAACGTATATCCCCGACTTACGGAGTGGTCCCATTGCTGATCGCTGGGGTGGTGGTATAGGTACATATACCTGGCAGCCGAACCTACGTAGGTGGGAAATTTTCGGTGCCGACCCTTGCGCAAGTTGGATGGGAGAGTGTATGTTGTAGGCCGATGGTCGAAAGTTGATGAGATTAGCGGCGTGTAACACCGCGTGTCCCCAACATGTAGTTGGTAAATTACAACCCTGAAGGAGTGGTCTGGCAATGAATTTAATTCTTTTAATCAATGCCTCCGCAAGTCCATTTTGAGTGTGGACATGCGGTACAGAGTGCTCAAGTTTGATTCCAGTTGCCATGCAATAATCATCGAATGCCTTTGAAGTAAAGTATCCGGCATTGTCCATTCGAATAGACTTTAAACGATAATCAGGGAATTTATTCCTTATTTGTATGATCTGGGAGATCAACTTTGCAAAAGCATGGTTCCTTGTTGACAGCAGGCAAACATTGGACCATTTAGAGGAAGCATCGATGAGCACCATGAAGTACCGAAACGGCCCTGAGAGGGGCTGAATTGGACCACATATATCCCCTTGAATGCGTTCCAAGAACGCGGGGAGTTCATCCTTCACCTTTAGGGGGGACGGTCTAATGATCAATTTCCCCGTAGCGCATGCGGAGCACACGAAATCATCGGGATTCGAGAAATTTTTCACATTAACATTATGACCATTTGAGTTGTTAATTATATTTCTCATCATCCTAAGACCGGGGTGGCCTAACCTATCATGCCAAAGGCAGAATAGTTCGGAGCTTCTAAAGACAGTCTTAAGGGTAGTGTAAATAGGTGGTGCTACTATCTTAGTGTAGTACAACCCAGTAGCTAATGAAGGGAGTCTTTCGACAACATGTTTACCATTTTCGTCGCGCTTGGTAATGAGTAGGAACTCCTTTCCATTCTCATCATCATCGGTTTCGACATGGAAACCATTTGCGTCGATGTCTCTAAAACTTAAGAGAGTACGAGTCGACTCCGGATACAACAATTGCTCTTCAATGATCAGAGTTGTTCCATTTGGGAGTATGATAGTTGCTCTTCCGTAGCCAACTACATTCGGACCGCAGCCGGCGATCGTCATTATGTTACCAGGGTTTTTGGTAATGGACTCAAAATACTTTGTTTCTCTCAAGATGGTATTGGTGGTGCCGCTATCAGCAAGGCACGTTTCCTCCATTTGGGCGCCACACGCGTTATAAAATATAGTGCCTAATTAATATAATGGAGCGAGGAAGTTGCTACATCAAGTAAGTAAAACACATAGACATTTCAGAACATCACATAATCAAATAATGGAATAAATGAATGAAATAAATGTCATCCAATCGCCGAAAATAAGTTTTATGCTCTCATAGAGCTTACAACCATATCGGAAAAAAATTGTATCTGATTATTGCGGAAAAAGGAATCATCTCAACAAAAAGGAGCCTAGGTGGATTCTGCAAAGAAACCACCAAGATCAGCCAGTATATCAAGGTCAGTGGGCTTCTCTTCGTTGGCCATCATCATAGACAAGGGGCCTAGCTGAGGCGGCGGGGGCACAACGTGCTCAACCTCCATGGGCACAGCGGCGTCCGTGGGGACCGCCGAGGGTGCTGCCACTTGTGCTACGTCCTGCGCCACTACGTTCTGCACAGGCGCCGCTTCGGGTGCCAGTGGTGCCTCAACCTGGACAAGATGCGCCTCGCGCGCCTTCTTGTTGGCCTTGAACGCGTCCACGACGTGTTTAGGGGCCAAACATTGCCTGGAGAAGTGAGTCTTGGAGCCACAGCGGAAGCAGTCCTAGGGCCTCGCCTCCCCCTTGCCCGTCTTGCGTTGCTTGGCCGGGTTGGAGGAGTTGGGGCCCTTCTTGCCTCTCTTCTTGTGGATGGGCTTGCGCACCTTGTAGGCACCAGCATTGGCCTCATGACTTGGGCCCCTGCGAAGGGTTGCGCGGAGAAGTTATTTTTCAGAACATTATCCTGCGCCCTGGCCACCTGGAGAGCATCAATAAGCGCTGCATATTCCGTGAATCCTTCCTGGCGAAAGTTTCGCGAGGACTGGATGTTGTCCGGATGGAATGTGGAGAGGGTTTTGTCTAGCTTCTGCTGATCGGTGGTACTGGTCCCACACAGCTGAAGAATAGTACAAATCCGGTGCAACCTGGAGTTGTACTCTCCCACCGTCTTGAAGTCCGCAAACCTCGGACGTATCCAATCTGCCTCCGCCTGTGGCTGAATGGTGTACTTCAGCCTAGAGAACCGCTTGTTGAGGGCGGTCCAAAGGGCAGAAGCACTCGGTTCTGCCATGCACTCATTCTTGAGAGTCTCACACATGTGATGGCGGAGGAAGTGCAGGGCTTTGGCGTTATCCGCCGGGATGGTTTTGCTGGGGGCCGTCGGGGTCCCCTCAATCAACGCATCCTTGATGCCTCGGCCCTCAAGGACGACCTCAACGTCCGAGGCCCAAGTCAGGTAGTTAAGCCCATCCTGGGTCAACTCCGGGAACTCGCGGCTGACAATTCCGATCATCTGCAATTTATGCAAAGTGTGTAAGATTACAGCAGATAATCGGTTGCATAAATGCGATAATCGATACAATAATTCAAATATGACGGCGTTCCAAAATTTAATATAAAAACGGTACAAGCTATCTATGAGATACAAAGTATTAACAACATGCGGTAATTAATAACTATAGTAAAACATAGTGCAAAAGTTTGTTTAAAATCTGGCCAAAAACAGAGCCGAAATGGTCCAACAGCCCGCGATCGCGTGCTACCAAACGGCCCAGCTATCCTTGTCTCTGTGCGGCCGGTCCGCTCCAGACCGTCCCTGTCCGCTAAGCAGGGGAACGGAGCTAGCAGAGCGAGCTCCCGACTGGGGCGGCGGTGCCGGCAGCGGGCCGAACCGGCGGCGCGATTGGCGTGTGGACGTACCCGACGAAGGTCGCAGACGCGAACGAAATATATAAAAAAACAGTCAAAAAAAAGGATGGACTATACGTGCGGGCCAACCGCCTGGCCCACCCTTAACTATAGCTACTACATGCACGCGGCGGCCGGCATGCGGCAGCGAGCGCGCGGCGGCCAAGCTCGCGGCGGCCAGCACGCGGCGGCGGCGGCCCATACAGCGCGACGCGGACGCGGGGAGAGCGGGCGCGGGTGGCGACGCGGGCGGGCGCAGCTGGCAGCGCGCGTCGGCCGGGCGCCGCGACGTGGCCAGCGGGGCCAAGGGCGCGACGGCGCAGGCAGCGGGCGGCCAGGCGGGACGCGGCGTGGCCAGCGGGGCCAAGAGCGCGGCGGGCGGCCAGGCGGGGCGCGGCCAGCGGGGCACGCAGCGGCGGCTGCCAGCGGCCTAGCCAGGCGAGCGTGGCGGGCGCAGGCGCGGCGGCGCGAGTGCGCGGCCACGACGCGGCTCCAAGCGGCGGCCAGCAGGGTTGCGGCAGCGCGGCGGCGCGGGCGAGTGCGACCGGCGGTGGGGCCAGCGGGGCCGAGCGGCGCGGCGGCTCGAGGCCCGTGCGTGTGTGCTGCACGCGAGCAGCCATGGCCACGAGCAGATAGTGCTAAAAAAAGGAAAAACTAGCTCGATCTAAAAATGGTCAAGATCAGCCCGATCTGCTAAGAAAAAATTCAGATCGGCACAGCAGGTGTATGCATCGACGGTACAGTCAACAAATTTCTAATCCGGAAGTGATTATATCGACATTGGTCGGCGATAGCAGGTCAGCTCGACTCCCGGAAAGAAAAATCCGCATCTAAGATGGGATCTGATCTAAGATCTGAACGCAAATCTTGAAAGAAAAACGCAAGACGAATCCATTTTTGCGGTCAGATTTATGTTACCTTCAACGAAAGCCTACGTGATGCAGGCTCGACGGTGGCTGGACGGAGTCTCGACGGAGAGACACGTGCTGATAACGTGTTGGAACACCCCTGCCGACTGGCCGGTCCCGAGGTTGTTCCACACCGGAGAAGAAGACTAGGAGAAGGCACACACAGTACATAAGTAGATGACACAGGGAACAAAGTGAACTTTATTGAAAACTCTCTAAGTAAATTCCCGTATACAGATTGTTCCTCTATTTATAGGCTAAAGGGATATGATACCCACATGGTCCAACCCTGGCATGGTAAAGGCCACACCGAGTGGCCCTGTACCGGCCCGGTTTCCCAACATTACTTACGCAGGAAAATCAGTTAACCACGTAAAAAAAAAAAAATCAGTTAACCCAAAGATATCATCTCTTCCAGGTAGAGCAACAGCTCCAACTGTCTTACTTTTACTATATGTATAATATTTTTTTACATTAAATATATGGCAGTGATCGTAGAAAAAGAAAGAAGCCCATCCGCGCCCACCAAATCAGCACAGCTGACATCTCTCTCTCTCTGTCTGTCCAGGCAGCCTCCACCGGCTTCGAGACAAATCGCGGCCGTTATCCGGCAGGATGCTACACGTAGCCGCGCGCGCGCGCGCCCACGCGGCGGCGACATGCCGTCCCTCCCCTTTCCGTTTTCAAAACCAGCACACACGTCCGCAGCCCGCGCCCTGGCCTGGCCTGGCCCCCATCGCCACGCGCCGCAACCTCCCGCCCCGGCCCCCGACCTCTCTCTTCGTTCATTCCTTCGAGCCGAAGCACTTTCGGTCCCGAACTGTTTTCCACGGTCTCGTCCGCTCCCACTAGAGTAGACTACTCCCAGTCGCTGGTGTTCGTATAGATTAATTAATTCGGAGCCACAAACTGTCCACGTCGTCGCCTCGCTGGTGTTCGTTCCTGCGGGTCTGCGGCACGCCGCACGCGGACGGGACCGCGCGTCCGCGCCGGTGCGTGCAAACCGACTGATGACCGAGGACGCCTCGTCACGAGCCCACGAGCTGTCTCGCTGTCGCGCCGCTGCGAGTTCCCAGCTGAGGTGAGGTGGTGACAGGGACCAGCTACAGCTCCGATGGCTCCTTTGACCGGGCCCAAGATCCTTTGTTTGTTTTAGCAGAAGCAGCAGCAGCAGCAGTGGTGGTGGTACGGAGAAAGCGCGATTGGGCTAATAATAACGTGGGGTTCGGCAGCAGCTTTGCTTTGTTTAAGCGGCGCTGCATCTCTGCAGATCTGCTACTAGCTCTCGCTGTTTTTGTTTGCTCGTTCCCTGACGACCATGATGAGCTGCGGCTCGATCGACGCGTGGCCACCTGCGCGCTTAGTTTATCGTCGCGTCCCGTGACGTGGGCTCTGCGTGCCTCGTCTTTCCCAGACACGACCACACGACCGTTTTTCGCGCTGCAAGTCGTGCATTTTCCAATTAACTTTCCTACTAGTGAACTTCATCTACTAGTATCTTTTCTGTAGTTCAGCTAGCAAGAGTTTTAGCCCGGTGGCGGGCGGGCGGGCGGGCGGTGCGCAAGAAAAGAAATGTGGCCTGCCGAGATGCATGATCAAAACAGCACCAGTGCTTCTCGTCATACGACGTTTCACAAAGCGTGGCGGGTAATCAAACAAGACAACATATGGGAACGGTTAAATCATCGCCGTTACCTACTCATCTCGAAGAGAGGGAGGAAATGGCATATATAATCGTGGCACGGTGATGCGTAACGTCGGCACCGGCGCCGTGTAAAAATATATCCACGCTAGACTCGCCCCGCGTGACATTGATGACACGTACGTCGGCTAATACCCTACCTCTTTCCGTACTTTTAGGTTTGTCTTAAATCAAAAAAGTGACAATATTTATAACTTTAAATTGGTACTAGTGGATATGTTTTCAAATTTAGTTTCATATATATTAATTTCATTTAATATATCTTGTTATATTTATATATATAGTTGTTAAATTTGATAGGCAAAAGCTATAAGTACACTTATTTACAAACAGATGAAGTACATTCCTACCGGTCTGCCATCGCGCTCGGCAGGCTGCGGATAGACTATAATGATGAATTTCTACCAGATACCACGTATAGTTGCAATCCAAAAGCTCTCTCTCTGAGATAGTAAAGAGCATCTCCACTCGCCCCTCGCATCCGGCATTGGTCTTATTTAGAGGCGTTGGCGCAAGTACCCTCCTATCGGGGTCACCACCTCTCAGTCGTCGTATTAATCGACGGAAGACGATGAACGTAAGCGTTGATTTACAGCACGCTACGCGTGGCGGCAACCACATGGCATAAGCCGCACAAACCGTCGCCACCACTCTCTTTATTACGCGCGAAAATCGAGGAGACGCGGATAAAATACCGCAATTTACGCTTGACTCGTCAAATCCTAGTCAGAATTTGAGGCCCACAATCATCCAATCCTCGACATTGCTCTCGCTGGCGGATGAGCTCACTTATCGTCATCATTGACGTCATTGGCGTTCACACCTACAATGGAAGTTGAAGCAAGCAAATACTCGAGGGCCAATTCTAACAGGAGCGTTGGTTGCGGACCTGAAGTACTTCCGGGGTCCAGTGTTAGACCAACAACTACAAATGCTACGGTCGCATATCGCGACTCCTTCCTCGAATATACGATTCGACTATAGACTCGGAGGCTACTCCCATTACTAGGAAAAAGATTATCAGTGGCGCTCGTTTTTTGAATTATATGACGTATATGGGGATGCGCCAGTGTCATCATGCCACTAAATTATAATTATGTGGCACATATCAATATGTGCCATAGAAATCTCAAACTTCTGTGGCGCAATATGCGCCATAGAAAATTCTTTTTTTGAATTTCAAAAAAAAAGGAGGGCCAGATCTCAAATTTCTGTGGCGTATATTGCCAATATGTGCCACAGTTTTTTTTTTCAAATTTCAAAAAGAAAGCGGGCCAGATCTAGGACGAAGGAGGGGTTCGCCGGAGATGGTGGTGGCCGGAGGGGGTCTACGGACGAGGGCTAGGACAAAGGTGGGTGGAAGAGGGAGGTCGCCGAAGGTGGTGGCCCGAGAAGGAGAAGGAGGCCGCCGGGGGTGGTGGCCAGAAAAGGTGGACGACGGAGGAGGGAGGCCACTGGAGTTGGAGAAGGTCGTCGAAGGAGGGAGGCCGCTGAAGTTGGAGAAGGTCACCGTAGGAGGAGGAGGAGGAGGAGGAGGTGGTGGTGGTGGTCGGTGAAGGTGGTCGGCGAAGGTGGAGGAGAGAAGGGGAGGAGGGAGGAGAAGGGAAGGAAAAGGAGAGGAGAAGGGGAGGAGATAATGGGAGGAGAAGGAGAGTGGAGAAAGAGGAAGGAGGAGGGAGGAGAAGGGGAAAATTGGAGGAGAAAGAGAGGATAAGTGTGGAGGAGAAAAGAGAGAAAGTAGGGCGCCGACGGGATTTAAAATTCAAATCCATCCAAACAATTATGTGGCGTATATGGAAGATGTGCGCCGCAGAATTGTCTCCCTCTTTTTATTTTTTGCAGGAAAAAAACTACTTTTTGTCATAACTTTTTACTCTTTTAAAATTTGGGGAATTTATAGAAATCTCGAGACGGTCGTTTTGATGGGTAAATTTTTTTTTCTAATATCGTATACAAAAGTGATGGCCATTCTACCATGGCATGACTTTTTTTGTAAATACATCAAAATTCATGTTTTTCAATTTTCCATACAAATATACCCTAAACTATAAGTACATCTCAAAGGAATTATTTTTTAAAAGTTTTTATTATTTTTTACAAAACTTAAAATGCGATCCACGAGATCTGTTTTCCACTTTCTGTGGGGTATATGTCTATATGTGCCACAGAATCATCACTTTCTGTGGCGCATATAGACATATGCACCACAGAGTTGTCTCCCCCCTTAGTTTGTTCTGGGTTTCATTAAATTTCTATGGCGCCACAAAATCACCACTTTCTGTGGCGCACGGGAAAATATGCGTCACAGAAATACACATTTCTGTGGCACAAATGGATTCCGTGCGCCACAGAATTGGCATTTTCCCGTGGCGTTTGTATCTATATGCGCCATAGAATTAATTCTGTAAAGCATGCTGGAAGGATCGTATGAGCACCTAGAGGGGGGGGTGAATAGGTGCTACTTCAAATTTTCTTCTTTTTCAAGTTAGGGTTTGACAAGAAAGGTAAATTCTCTAGAGTATGCAACTAAGGTGAATTTACCTATATGTCAAGCGAGTACAACCTAGCACAAGACTAAGCACGAACAAGTAAAGTAAAGTGCGGTAAAGGATAGACGTGATCAAAGTGGTGGACGCGGAGACACAAGGATTTATTTTCCGTAGTTCCTTCCTTTTGAGGGGAAGTACGTCTACGTTTGGAGAGGGGCTGGTACCAAACCACCTACGTCGTGAAAGGTCTCCCTTGTTCTCCGATGAACCTCACCCCGATGGGTTCGATTCATCTCTTCCACTAAATCGGCAACCTTTAAGGTGGAAGCCGACACCTTTACAACAAATTCGAGGCACACATCCACAACTTAATTGGAGTCTCCTGAATACAAGCAAGCTGTCACACAATCGAAGACAAGCTTGTAAGAACCAAATCAAAGTTAGGGTTTCCAAAGAAACACTAGAGCTTGGGGGCCCTCAAGTGAATGAGGGAGAAATGAAGATCTCTCTTGGTGAAGCTGTAGATCAAGGCCTCCTCCTTTGATTCTCCAAAGATCAATGATTTTGGATGGTTGGATGAAGAGATCTTGTAGATTTGGTGGCTCTAATGGAGTTTGTGTTCTTGAGCAGGTCGAGCGACTGGAGGAAGGGGATAAGCGTTCCTATTTATAGGCAGCCCCCTCCACGAACCGTTTTTTGACCGTTGGAGAAAATCCAGACCAGAAACTCCGGTCTGTACACAGGCGACTCCGGTCTACACCGGAGATTCTGACCTATCTCTGGTCTAGCCTCTAGACCACCCTTCTGATTGACCAGGGCCTAACACGAGCCAACTGGGCCGGAGACTCCGTTCCTCCAGCACCGGAGACTCTGGTCTGAGCCCAGACAGGAGATTTCGGAGTAGCCTCCGGACTTTGCTCCGCACCCCTATACATAATGTCCCAGCCAGATTCCTGGAGCCACTACCGGAGATACCTATGGAGATTTTGGTCCACACCGGAGACTCCGGTCTGAAACTTCCAGAAGTCTCAAGCTTTGCAAAAATCTTTCCAGAGTGTGAGAGTACTTTCCACTTATCATAATAGCAACCCGTGGACAGTGGCAAACTCTAAAATGATCTACTTGTTGTTAACGAACACCAAAAGTGATTATGACAATAAATGTCCTTTCACATGCCCTTTTATACGCGTCACAGAAAGCATTTATATCTATAGCTAGTTTCCTAGTAGTATCCCATAGGGAGTGCCGGCTACGCATTTGAAAAAGTGCGTCCGCCAATGGCATCCGCAATTTTTCTAACTACAACCAATCAACTTGAATAAGTCATAGTGAGTGTTGGTTGCGCACCTTATGATGACTGCTACTATTATCCTTCGAATTCCTTGTGTCGACTGCGTCGGCAAAGCAAGAAACGTCTATTGAACACTACGACGTCTTCGCCCACCAGACTTATGCTAAGAAACAAGAAAAACGTCTCCTTAGCCACTTCAATCGTCTCCACAATGACAAACATTTGGATGTTGTGTCTACGACGCAAAGATAAGACCTACAAATATAATCTGATGGCATGGTAACACACCTAATGCTCTTTGCCAGATACATGCCATGCCTACATGTGAGATGAAAAATTCCGACAGATGCGTTGGGTACATACTTAAAACACTAGAGTTCAACTCTGTAAGTCCTTCACGGCTTGAGTCGAATTACGTCAGCAATTTTCCAAATTCGAGTCCGGCGACTCGAGTTTGAGTAGATAGCGTTGTTTAGCCTGAAGACAGTTAACTGATCTTGATCCGTTGGATGAGTTAGGAACGCGTATCAACCATCCCTATGAGTCAAACAAGATGATCTGATAAACTTTTGGATGACTAGCAGATATCTCCAGCATTCGAATGTAGGGTCCATTGCATGTAAAACAAAAAATTCTACCGCAAGAAATCATAAAACCAAGATCCAATATGTGGAAAAGCCAAGATCTAACCTATGAGATCGGTGAAACAATATTATAGAGAATTAACCCTCGTAGATTCAAAGCATTTAACAAGATTAGGATCTCGTGGTTGATGTAGTCGATCACTTGCCGATCTCAAGCTCGTTTCGACGATCCTTTCGGCGGCGCGTTCCAGTAGCGCTTCCGCACTCGGTCACACGTACGGAGTCGATGAAGACCTTCCTCTCCCTGTTCCAGCGGGAAGCGGAGGTAGTAGATCCCCTCGGAATCCCAACAGCACGACGGTGTGGTGGTGGTGGTGGAGAGATTTTTGCAGGGCTTCGCCTAAGACAAAGCAGTTGATGGAGGAGAGAGGGGTGGTGGCGCAACTCAGCCAAGGGAAGAGGTGGTAATCCCTCCCACCTTTTCAAACTGGAGTTTTTCCCCTTCTTTAAACTAGGGTTTGACCCTAATTCTTTTGGCAGTCGAATTCGTCCTCTTGGATTTGGTGCGGCTGGAACTAAGGTTCCCTCGCGACATGCCTCAGCCCAAGTGGCCCTTCCTGGGGTGGTGGACCCATTGGTGGTCCTTCTAGAACATTCTAGAAGCTTCCGATTAAAATACTAAAACCATTTCCATACCCCAGAAAAAAACTTTCCTTATATGAATCTCATTCTCCGGACCATTTCGGATCTCCTTGTGATGTCCTGGATCCAATCCGAGTTCCGAACAACATTCAGTCTCCAACTCATATTCCATATCTACTTAAATAACATCGATTCCTTAAATGTGTCACCCTACAGTTCGTGAACTATGTAGACATGATCGAGACACCTCTCTGATCAATAACCAATAGAGGGATCTGTATATCCATAGTGACTCCCACATATTCAATGATGACTTAGTGATCAAATGAACCATTCACATATGATCCGATTCCCTTTGCCGCGCAATACTTTACTTATCCAAGGTTCGATCGTCGATATCTCCATACCTAGTTCAACCTCGTTACTGATAAGTACTCTTTACTCATACTGTGATGTGAAATCACCTTGTCACATGCTTGCAAGCCAATTGGATGACACTCCACCGAGAGGGCCCAGAGTATATCTATCTGTCATATGGATGTACAAATACCACTCTTGATCCATGCGCTTCAATCCATCCTTTCAGAATACCCAATGCCACCTTTATAAGCACCCAGTTATGAAGTGGTGTTTGATGTCATCAAAGCAGCCATCTGGTGTTGGTGATTAACATGATCTCATGGTCGAAGGATTAGGTTACTATGAATTTGAAAGCTTGTAGAAGCGAACTGTTGGGGATATGCTATATGGGTATCCTTATAGCATGTCTCTTATCCGGCTAACCCGGGTGGCCCATAGTCGGTAGCATGACCTATGGCCTGCTGGGCGGCCCAGTTAGGTGGATCCAGAAGGGAGGCCCATGCTGGATAAAGGAAGGCTACGGTGGAGTTACCAGCGTACCCGGAGCCTTGGAGTGCAAGATACACAAGACTAGTGATAGGCGGTGTAGGACTCTGTAACCTGTCCGGCTAGGACTTTTCCCTGTAACCCTAGGACCTGGCGACTATATAAGTCGGGCCTATGGGAGCCGTTAGGGTAGACAATCTCATACGATCATAGATCGACACACACAACCTCGCACAGCGAACCTATCTGTCAACACCCGGATTTTTCAATCCTAGATGCCTGTTATGCCATACATCGCAATCCCAGGATTACCATTTTTGCGAGACATAACAGAATTGGATACCATAGTACTTCATCCGTTATAAACGATACATAAGTTCTTACACAAATAGGGATCTCATGATCCGGTTCTTAAAACAACATCAAGCAGCGGAATACGTAATAATAACGGTAGCGTAGGCGAAGCTCCATCTTCGGGGTCACATGCAATGCTCACGATGGGAGATGATCCTAGTTGTCGTAACCTTTCTGGGGTCCATCTTCCAGGTACTCCTCTTCATAGTCTGGCCATGGGAATAGCCAGGGACAAAGCCATGAGTACTCTTTAAGTACTCACAAACTAATACTAACAAGTAAAGGGGTTTTTGGATAATAGGATACTAGGCTCTAGGGTTGTTTTGCAAAAAGCCAGGTTTATCTCTACTAAGTTCCAAAGCTAGTCACAATTTTATAACTCCTAAGTGGGATCTTGTAATTCAGGTCACAACTCTGTTGTGGTCAAGTCAAAGTCTCAATTCATTTCACAAGTCATTTTGTAAAGTCTGACGGGGGAACAATATGGCCACTCCAACTGTCCATAACCGCGGACGCGGCTATTCGAATAGTTTGACACTCTGCAGAGATTGTACACTTTCACCACAACATTCGATACATCCGTCAGGAACAAATCCTGAATTCACCATACTCAGTATGCGGATAATCAATCCTAACCTTTCAATTACACGCCCTAGTATAAGCACCTCTCCTGTGAGTTTGGCCTCCCAACCATGAGCACTGTCATCTTGGGTACTGCACAGGTGGACAATCTTCACAAGGTAGCCTCAGCTCAGACCTTGGCCGTGAGGGAACTAATACTAAGAATATAAGTTTCCAGTCAAGCCCTACCCAATATTCGGGTATTGTGGTTGTACGCTAAAATTGGAATGGTATCGCATCCAGACAACCATCAGTTTTATCAAGGGCTAAGGCTCATGCCTCAACATTTTTATCACCAGAATCATCAAGTGTTTGGAAACACATGTCCAAAACATTTCAATAGAATGATCCATCATTCCAAGGTTTTCATAACCATTTTTCCACCAAGTATTCCCATCTAAAAGTTGATCAAATTTTATGCTTAGCACTAGCATCTACAGGTGGGGGTAGTACTAATGAGGGGTGGTAACTAGTGGGGTTTCACTAAGTCCAACCTCATATCTGAGGCTGATATCAAGGTTTCTAACTTAGGCCAATTTAATGCTCTTTATGCAACCTTCAGCACAACTGTCTAGTATCTACCAAACTCTTAGGTAGACTCTAAGTAAGCTTTGATAAAGAAATAAAGTAAGAGCTTGCAAGTAAAACTAGGATTGGTTTATCAAATGGGTATGATCACATATGCTTAAGGCATATAGTAGTCATATCACAAGTATGGGTTTGTGGCATCAGTGCGGTATCTTGCAAGGGTTAGCTTGCATCAATATGAGTATAAGCTTGCATAGGTATAGTATCATCTTGCTAAAGTAGAGTGTCTTGTAAGTTTTAGCTTGCATAGGTCAACTTGATTAGTAAGGCTTGCCTTGTGCAGAGCAGTGGTTGAAGTTCTCCTCGGCTTCCTCTTCGTAGTATCCTCCTTCCTCCTCGTATCCTTGGTCGGTACTAGCGTCTATGAATAAATACGAGGTACACAATCACCAAACAATACTTAACTACTTGCAATCATCACACACAAGGGTCCTATAGATGATCTAGCATCATCTCTAACATTACAAGGTTAAAGCTTGGTTTAAAACTTTTTATTTTTAGAAAAGTAATTTCTACTCATTGAAAAATTACTTAAGATTTAATATTCTCCAAACTAAACATGGGATCATGTTGGCACATGTCATCACCAAGTATTGTAGTCCATGGGAATGTGATTTAAAGTGGTGTCACAATTTAATAAGGTTTTACCCTTTTATTTTAATTAATTAAAGTGGCTAGAAATGCTTATGAAGCATTCTTTTATTACTTGAACTTTATTTCTGCAAGTAAACCTATATATTTTTATATATTCTGAAAGGTATGGTTAAATGTGATTTTTGAGAGTTGGAATCAACTCAAAAGCTTTTATGGTTTAAATTTGAAAAATGTTTGAATGCAGAAAAGCTTCTGCCTTGTTATTTTTGCTATGGGTGATCTACAGATCTAAATGACTTGAATCCAACGGGCTTGGATTAAGCATTCACAGACCTTTCCAACAAAATTGGTTTCATCCAATTTGGTGCACTGAATCGATCTGGTTTGATTTTTGAAGTTGGGTGCTGAAGTGTGTTTGAAATGAAATAGAAAAGTTTTAATTTAAATTGCTGGGCTGCGCGGGAAATTCTAACGGGCCGGCCTGCTAAGCGCAGTGCTCCCGTGGGCTGCTTAAGTGGGTGTCCCCACTAGTCAGTGACACGGGGCTGGGCGAAGCGGTATGGGTCAACGTGGATCGTTCGATCTAGTTCTAATCCAACGGCTGAGGGTCATCGTCGACGCGAGACAACTCCGGCGAGAACGAAACCTAGCGCGGCCAGTGAGGGGTGCTGGGGGCTCACCGGTGTACTGGCGAGGGTCGGCGAGGCGGGCGAACGACGAAGTCGACGACGGCAAACTCAGGGGTGGTCGGGTGGCAGTTCCTGGGGCGGCTCCAATCGCTGGCTCCCTTCTTCTCCGGCAGCGGCAGGCTCCAGTGAAATTCCAGCGAGGTGGTGCTCGCCTTGCTCTGAGAACGGTGTGGCACGGTCAGTGAGGAGAGGGGAGTGAGATGGTGTGAAGAAATCGTGCGGGGGTGGCCTCTATTTATAGTCGAGCGAGGGGACCGTCGGGGCGCACGGTGAGCTCGTCGGGGGCGACGTTACAGGCGGCTAAAGGCATGGGCAAGGATAGGGGACAGTGCGGTGTCTCCTGGCGATGCTCAACGACATGGTCGCGAGGCATGGGGCGGTGTGGTTTGGTCTGGAACGGGCGGTGCTCTGCGCGGCAGAGGCGGCGTCTTCGACGGCGGGCGGTGGCTGTATGGCACGGGGCGGCAAACGGGGATGTCTGGCGGTCTCCTGGGTCGGTGGTAATCATGTGTGCGCACGGTGAGGGCGGCGCGCGGTCTGTGGACGCTGGTCACGGGTGGCGCTCTGGCGCACGCTCGGCATGGTCTGGGCGCGGCTTGTGCGCGTGGTCCAGGGCTTGGCAACGCTTGAGGCTGGGACAGGGAGTGGCGGTGGACGGTGGGCTGCCTCCCAGACAAGGTTGGCACGGCTAGTTCTTCCTCTAGCCTGCTATCCACAATGGGGTGACATTGAGGTGCTCGGCTGTTCACCATTAATGGCAATGGCAAGCTCACAGGGGTGCTAGTGTTGGGCTAATCTTCCTAGATGATCTACTGAGTTGTGTGTGAGCTAACTAGAGAACAAGTTAGGCTCAAAACACTGCACACTATAGTGTTTGATGTTTTGTTTGATTTGTGTCTGCAACCTGTTTGATGAAATGGCTGACGAGGTTTAATCTCGTCAATGCCCATTGTTATGGACTTGGGTTTTGGAGAAGATGGGGATGCTGGAGATCGTGGCACGGTTAACAGACAAGCAACCAGGGGACACGAGATTTACCCAGGTTCAGGCCCCCGGAGGGAAAACCCTACTCCTGCTTGTCTGCTCTTGATTACGGCGGAACCGAAGGTTACAGGGTGCGCATATTCGATCTGGCGTGGAGGTGTGTGCGAAAGTATGAGTCGAGAGATCTAGGACGTGCCCTCCTGGCCTTTATATAGATTTAGGCAGGTCCCGGGCATAGTCCTAGTCGGTTACAGGTTCTAGGGTTTTACCCCTTTGAAACTCCTATCTATGCTAGTCTTGCTCTCCAAGGATCCGAAGGCGTCATGGGCCTTGGCCACCCGAAAATCTTCATGGGCCAGCGTATATCTACTGTGGGCCTTCCTTGGGCTGGACCAGGTATGCTGAAGTCACGTACCCGTAGGGTATAACCATGTCAGTAGCCCCCGAGTGATCAGTCGAATCGTAGATTCGGTTGAGGACTCTTCCATCTTTTGGGTGCAACTATGTATTAATAGTATATGTGTGTAGGGATTATTGATGCGTGTGCCTGACTCACCCGACGGATCAGGGTCAGTTAACTGTCTTAGGACGAAACAACACGATCTTCTTCAAGTTCGAGTCCCTCAACTCGGACCTGGAACATATGCTGGCGTAATTCGACTCAGGCCGCGGGGGACTTATAGGAGTGGAATTCCAGTGATTTTAATTAATGTACCCAACGCGTCCGTCGGGATTTTTCATCACGTCTATTGACATGGATTTGTACTAGCAGAGCGCAGTCATGTACGTTTCCAGGCCGTCAGATGATATCTGCCGGTCTTATCTTTGCGTCGCGGACGCAGCATCCGAACATTTGTCACCGCGGAGGTGTTTCGGGTGGCCAAGGAGATAGTCGCTCACTCAACGCTTGTTGGGGCAGAGTTGCCAAAAAGTTTTTTGCGTGCTGATCCGAAAGATCGCAGTCGAAGAATTCATAGGGTGCGCGACCAGCGCTCCCTATGGGAGTAGCCCCCGAGTGTCTGTTCGAGTCGTAGACTCGAGCAGAGACTTTAGTTCAAGCATTGTTCGGTTGTTAAGTCCGTAGGACTCAAAAATTTTCGGATGCTTAAATCCATCCTCCCTATGGGAGTAGACTCCGAGTCCGTAGTGGAGTCGTAGACTCGACGTAGGACTCGAAGAAATACTTTGTCGTTATTCATCTTCCGGGTGCGCGGCCAGCGCTCCTGATAGGAGTAGCCCCCGAGTATTTAGTCGAATCGAAGATTCAAGTGAGTACTCTTAGCTGTGGAGCCGAAGAATTGTAGTTGGTGCTAGTATAGCTTTTGATGACATCAGTGCTGACGATCAATGACCTCAAGCGTCTGCTACGCCAGAGATGACTTGACTGGACGAACGTGGGTCCCACTTGCTGACATTGAATTGACCAGTCACACGCGGCGTGGAGATAATTACGGCGTCTCCTCGATTTCCGCGCGTAGTGGACGGCGTGGTAACGACGGTTCGTTGTGATGCTGACACGTGTACGGTCAGATCCGCCGTTGGCGTTAGGTCTTCTGGATGGACGGCTGTCGTTCGTCGTCTTCACTGTTATAATCATTGGGGGAAACCGTGGTTTGTTTTTACTTCACCAGTTCTTGTGTTCACTGCCTCCTTGTGCTCGAGCGATTCTTGCTTTGCGCTAGGATTTCCTTCCACATTTCCGTCGTTCTTTCTACGTTTTCACCGCCGGCGCCGCCGTAGCGCAATGGGGAAACCAAAGAAATCTTCATCTGCGTTTGGGACCAGCGCCACCGGAGGAAAGAAGGGCACCGCCGCTACTCGCGTCACCGATGGTGGCTGGCGGCGATCAGAGACGCGGGAGAGCGATCTCCGCAAGCTTCGTGAGCGGGGCCTGATCCCGCAAGATAAGGAGGCCGTTAAACTCCCCGGCAATGAGGTAATACCCCGTCCCCCATCTGGGTATCGGGTTATGTTTCTCGCCTTCGTTTTGCGTGGGTTTTCTTTTCCGGTCCACGACTTCCTCCGTGGACTGCTCTTCTTCTATGGGATTCAGCTTCATCATCTGTCTCCCAATTCTCTTCTCCACATTGCGTGTTTTATCACTTTTTGCGAGTGCTGGCTTGTCATTGAGCCGCACTTTGGCCTCTTCCGGAAGCTCTATTCCGTGAAGAGGCAATCTGGTTCGGATGGTGTGTATCCCATTGGGGGTTTCATCATCTCCCTTAGTCCCAATCTGCTCTTCTTTTCCTTTTCCATGTCCGAATCTGTCCAGTACTGGCGGAGGCGATGGTTTTATATCCGCGACTCCGTAGTGCCCGGGCAAGATTTTGGTCTTGTTCCGTTTGACCCCTCCCAAATGATTGAGCGAAAAAGGTCTTGAAAAACCAAATCTTGGACGGTGAGGTGGCGGAGATAGAGGCCCTTTACCATCGGGTGGAGGATCTCCAGCTGATTCCGGAGAAGGAGGTGAATAGCATGGACATCATCCGGACTTTTCTTGAGCGTCGGGTGCAGCCTCTCCAAGCGAGGGCGCACCCGATGTTTCTATATTCTGGGCGCCGTGATCCGACGAGGGTTTCGGCTGAGAAAATGTCCGAGGGGGATCTTGACAGGGCCCTTCGCGCGCTGCTGAAGTTCAAAGCCGGAGAAGAAATCCCGGGGAAGTCACTAACTCCTCCATTTTCTTCGACGTTGGCCGTACCGCAGGTGTAGATTTGTGAACGTAGTGCTTTTTTTCGGCTGTGTTTTTATTTCCTTTGTTTGCTAACAAAGTTCCTTCTGTTTTTGCAGAGCTTCAAAGTGCCGGGCATGGTACCGCCGTTGCCCGGAAGGTATCCGAATGCCCCAGATAATGAAGTGGTTGATTCCGTGTCCGAGCTACCGTCGGCGCGATCTCCGGCGGAGGATGCCGACGAGTCGAGTGAGGACCATACGCGAAAACGGTCACGGAGCTCCAGCGAGTCTTCGGATGCCTCGACTCCTCCGACTCCCAGAAACCCTCTGGGCCTTGAGCGTCATAGTGACGGTCATGGAGGTTCTACTTCTCCCATTCCTGCCATTCCTGTGCGGGCTGTAGCACCGCACCCGCCAGCAAAGCGGAAGAAGGAAGAGAAAAAGGAGGAGAAGAAGGAAGAAAAGAAGGAGGAGGAGAAGAGAGCCCGAAGGACTCCTCCTGTCTTTGACCTGAGCTCACTGGGCTCGTAAGTTTCTTGCTGTACTATTATCCTTTTTCCTTCACGATTGTTGTGCTTGTGCTGATTGGTTCGTATGCAGGCATTCCTCCCATGATTCCTCCAGTGGTGGTGCGCGGGAGATGATGGGGGAGTCGAAAATTGCGTCTCCTCCTCCTCAGACGGTGGCGACTTCGGGTGGCGCGGCTCCGGATCCTCCGTTGCAGGAGGTGCAGGTGGTTGCGCCTCAGAATTTCGCAGGCAGTTCTTCGGAGTAACCATAAGAGCATGTAAGTTTTCTGCTTCATGTCACGGGGGGAGCCCCCGAGTGTCTTCTTGTGCGAATTTTGTTTTTACTCCTTTGTGTTGGGCGTAGCCCCTAGCCCTTTTCTTACTGCTATTTCTTTTTCTTCAGCCTTTTGTGCAGGAGGCCAAGCGGCTGGTGCAGGAGCGCCTAGCGCTGGAGGCGAACCTTCGGCAGCTTCAAGGTATTTATCTGCCTTTTAATGCCTCTCTTATTTATCCTGGTCCTATTCTTTGACACTTGCTTGTCTTGAATGCAGAGGAGCATAACAATTCCCTCCGTGAGGTCGACGCTCTCAAAAAGAGCATTGGTCAATCGGAGCAGAAGGCCGAAGCCGCCGTTGGCGCAAAAGAACGCCTCGAGCTAGAGCTGACTAAGGCAGCCGAAGCGAAGGAGCGTCTGCAGCAGGAGGCCGCAGATCGTGAGGAGCAGCTGGCCACCGTTGCGGCTGTTCGTGAAAGGGAGGTGGCGACGAAGCTCATGGCTGCTGCCAAGGCTATTTCGGGTGAGTGCTAGTTTTGTACTTGTTTCTTTTTCTTCGGGTCTTCTTCCATGCTGCTTTTCTTCATGTTTTTCTTCTTATTTTTTGTCCCAGATGCTGCAGGCATCGAGTTTGACCGCGGTGCTCTAGAGCACGGTAGTGCTCTAGATGATGCCACTGTGGCGGTCGAAGACCGCTGCATCACCGTCGTCAACTCCCTCGCCAAGGCGAAAGAGGTCCTTGGTCGCTTCTACAAGGAGTTTGTCCCGAAGGGCGCAGCCCTTGATGATGTGGATGCTCTGGCGGAGGCTCTGTCAGCCGAAGCGCCTGCGGCGTACAAGCGCAAGCAGAAGGGCATCGGCGCGTCCGTCGGGCTGGCGATGGCCTTGGCGGCTGGAGCGGAGCTGGATCTGCCCCAGATCACCTCTCGGATGCCGACGGCTGCGGATGGATCTGAGGTAGCCTTTGCTGCCTATTCTGCTCGCTGCAAGCGATATGGGCCCAAGCTCATTGATTTGCTGTCTGAGTATGCACTGCGGCAGCAGGGCGGGGCAAAAGCTAGGCAGTCTGGCTCCGAGGCAACTCAGGGTCCCGCATCTTAGGCGTAGTAGACGTAGGGTAGTTTGTAGTCTACTTTTGTTGTAAATATCTTGAAGAACAGCATCCTTGTGCGACGTAGTGGCCTTACATATTTAATGAATTCCTCTGAGTTGTGGCTTATCGTTGGCTGAATGTCTGTGTTCCTTTCTTTTGCTGCTGCTCTAGGTTCCTTCGGGTGCTGATCCTGTTGACGCCCCATCCGCAGTGCCGTTGCGACCATCCTTGGATGATTCCTCGCAGCTCACTTTCCTTCGAGATCTTGTGCGTAGTCTGGAGAGAGAGTTGCTCGGGTTACGCGGTCATGCCGACGTTTGGAAGTCCAAAGCGGATCGTGGTGCCGCCAGAGAGGAGTACTTGATGGCAGAGCTGGTTCGGCTGTCCGAGCAGCTGCAATGTAAGTTGCTCTTTGGTTCGAGCTGTAGCTCGGTTCTTCGGATGAGCCTGCTGGCTTTACTCTTATTTTGTGCGATTGTTGCAGGTGCGAATCTTGCTCCGAGGGAGGAAAAGGAGCGTGTCGCTGTTCGGGTCAATTGCTTGACTCAACAGGACATGGAGGCCGGCGGCTTCTTCTGGATGGATCGTGATCGCGCCATAGATCTGGCGACGGTGCAGGATCGTGTTCATCCAGTTTCGCGGGTGCTCCGCCAAGTGCAGACATCGCTTGCCTCGGTGCTGCACGTTATGTTCACTTTGGATGCCGTACCGACAAGCCTTGCGGGTCTTCTGTCGAAGTTTCGGAGCGTAAGCAATGTCAAGGAGTTGGTGCGGCAGTAGCTTGTCGCAGGAGTGAAGGCTGCATTGTCTCTTGTGAGGCTGCACCGGCCTGACGTGGATTTGGCTGCTGTGTCCGCTGGGCCACCTCTTCGCCCTGATGGCGGTGAGTGGGACATGCGTCCGCATTACGCAGCTGTAAGGTAGTATGCCGAACAGGTCGTAGATTTGTTTGAGCAGCGTGCCCAGGTTATTCTTCAACATAGGTAGTACCTTGAAAAAGAGATAGATGTAAAATTTGTACATTTTGGTTGGGCGTGTTGTGCCCTTTGTTGTAAAGGTTTGTTTGTTGTGAGCACGCAGTGCTTTTGATTGAGTACGTGTCCTTTTCGTTTGCCTGACGTTGTCAGCTACTCAGGTGTACACGTTTGATCCTCAGTCGATGAAATCGTGAGGTGGGGGGAGCCCCCGAGTGCGTTTGTAGCATGTAGTAAAGTTGCAAAAGTAGTGAACTAAAGATTTGGGGCGAGACACTTAGCTTTATTTATATCGTAATGGAGGAGGTACACTATTCGGCTGAATAGCCTTGGCTGAAAGCCTTATTGAAAGTAAAAGGGGGTAGGTTGCTACGGATAGAATCGTCGCAAGTGCGAGATATTCCATGGGTTGGAGTATGCGACTCTAGACTCCACGTGCTTGAGGCGATAGGCGCCACCTGGGATGACTTTGGTGATGACGTAGAGTCCTTCCCATGGTGACTCGAATTTATTCGGTCGCTTTTGCTTGAGTCGCAAGACGAGGTCTCCTTCGAAGAAGGATCTTGGGCGCAGCCGGCGGCTGTGGTAGTTGCGGAGACTCTGCTGGTACACCACTGATCAAGCTGCTGCTATATCCCGTGCTTCGTCAAGTGTGTCGACAGCGTCTTCAAGTGCAATCGTGGATTCGGCTTCGCTGTAAGCGACGACCCGCGGGGCCTGGTGGCGTACTTTGGCTGGTAGCACGGCCTCGGCTCCGTGTACCATGAAGAACGGTGTGTAGCCGGTGGAGCTGTTTGGCGTAGTTCGTAAGCTCCACAGGACGGATGGTAGCTCTTTCGTCCAGTTTCCAGCTTTTGTTCGAGTGAGCTCATGAGGCGCTTCTTGATGTCGGATCCGATTAGGCCGTTGGCCTTTTCCACTTGCCCGTTCGTTTGCGGGTGTGCCACTGAGGCATACGTGATGTTGATCCCAAGGACTTCGCAGAAGTCCTGGAATTCTTCGGAGATGAAGTTTGATCCGTTGTCGGTGATGATGCTGTGTGGTACGCCGAACCTGTAGACAATGGACTCGAAGAACTTGACAGCAGTTTTGCCTTTCTGGTTGGTGACCGGCATGGCCTCGATCCACTTGGTGAATTTGTCGACTGCAACCAGGAGGAAGACGTGTCCCCCTTTCGAGGATTTTGGCAGTTTTCCAATCATGTCGAGGCCCCATTGAGCGAAAGGCCAAGCTATAGGTATGGGTCTGAGCTCGGACCCAGGTGCGTGCGGTTTGTCGGCGAACCGTTGGCATCCGTTGCATCTTCGGATGATGTCCTTTGCGTCGCTCATGGCCGTTGGCCAGTAGAATCCTGCTCGTAGAGCTTTAGAGACAAGGGAGCGGCTGCCTGCGTGGTGGCCGCAGATGCCTTCATGGATGTCTTGGAGTATGGCCTTGCCGTCGTCGATGGTGACGCACCGTTGAAGTATACCCGTGATGCTGCGCTTGTACAGCTCGCCGTTGATGATGGTGAAGGCTTTTGACCGGCGAGATATGCGCCGGGCGTCTGTTGGGCTGTCAGGCAATTCTCCGGTTATCAAGAACTGGAGGTATGGTCGCGTCCAAGCTTCTTCGACTGCCATGACCTGCATTAGGTTGACCATGGCTACCTCTGTGTCCAGCTTTTCGGGTCCTTCGTGTCCTTCAGGTAGCGTAGCTCCCGAGTGTTTTGCTTCTTCGGGTGATCCCTTGGGGAATTTCCGCTCGATGGATGGCATGCAGATTTGTTCGAGGAACACACCTGGTGGCACCTTTGCGCAAGTGGAGCCGATGTTGGCGAGTCTATCGGCTTCCTCGTTGCTCTCTCTTCCAACGTGCCGAAGTTCGCAGCCGCCGAATTCTCCTTCGAGTGCGTTGTAGAGCGCGCGGTACGCGATCATGTTTTCGGCGTGTGCGTCGCACTCATTCATCGTCTGCTGGACGACGAGGTTGGAGTCACCGTAGATGACCAGGCGTGTTGCGCCGCATATCTTTGCCATCCTCATGCCATGGATGAGGGCTTCGTATTCGTTCTCGTTGTTGGAGGCTCTGAATTTCATCCGAAGAACGTATTTCATCTTGTCGCCTTGCGGGGAGGTCAGTATGACCCCTGCCCCTACTCCGGCTTCACGCTTGGAGCCGTCAAAGTGCATTGTCCATGACTGCGACATATCTGGGGTGTCTGGCAGCTGCAGCTCCATCCAATGTACCAGGAAGTCCGGAAGGACTTGAGATTTGATTGCGTGTCGCTTCTCGTAGACGATGTCCAAGGGTGACAGTTCGATGCCCCACAGGGCCACCCGTCCTGTGGCCTCTGGATTATTCAGGATGCTGTTCAGGGGTGCCTCGTTGACGACCATCACTTGGTGCTCCTGGAAGGAATGGCTCAGCCGTCGAACCGTCATGAACACGCCGTAGGCTAGCTTCTGGTAGTGAGGGTACCTCTGCTTTGTTGGTGTCAGTACCTCACTGAGGTAGTAAATTGGGCGCTGGACCCCGTGGGTCTTGCCTTCTTCGGGTCATTCGACCATGAGTACGGTGCTGACCACCTGGTGTGTGGCTGCTATGTACAGCAACAGGGGCTCGCGCTCCTTTGGCGTGACTAAAACGGGCGAGGTGGAGAGGAGCCGCTTGAGGCTTTCGAATGCATCGTTGGCTTCTGGTGTCCACTCGAACTTGTCTGCCTTGCGCAGTAGCTGGTAGATTGGTAGGGCCTTCTCGCCCATGCGGCTGATGAACCTGCTTAGTGCCGCTACTCGTCCTGCGAGCTGCTGGACGCCCTTGAGGTTTTTCGGCTTCTCCATCGTCATGATGGCTCTGATTTTCTTCGGGTTCGCCTCGATCCCTCATTGAGAGATGAAGTACCCGAGCAGCTGACCTGATGGGACGCCGAAGGCGCACTTTTCGGGATTGAGCTTGATCCTGTAGCGATCAAGGTTTTCGAACGTCTCGCGGAGATCGTCGATAAGTGTCCTTGCCTCCTTAGTTTTTATTACTATGTCGTCGACATAGACTTAGACATTGCGACCGATCTGGTCCTTGAGGCAGGCCTGCATGCATCGCTGGTACGTGGCACCCGCGTTCTTTAGCCCGAAGGGCATTGTGTTGTAACAGAATACTCCGAACGGTGTGATAAACGCCGTTTTCTCCTGATCTTCGACCTTGAGACGAATCTGGTTATAGCCTAAGTAGGCGTCGAGGAAGGAGAGTTTCTCGCAACCTGCAGTCGAATCGATGATCTGGTCGATCCGTGGAAGAGGGAAGTGGTCTTTTGGGCAGTGCTTGTTTAGTGACGTGAAGTCCACACACATCCGCAGGATGTCTGTGTCCTTATTTGGGACCATCACTGTGTTTGCAAGCCACTCGCTTTCCTTGATTTCCCTGATAAAGTCTGCGGCGAGCAGTCTATTGATTTCCTTGCCGATAGCTTTGGCTCGTGGCTCCGACAGTCTTCGGATGGACTGCTTGACTGGCTTGGTGTCTGGAAAGACATTGAGTGCGTGCTCGGCGAATTCCCTGGGAACTCCTGGCATGTCCGCAGGACACCAGGCGAAGATTTCCCAGCGCTCACGGAGGAATTCGACGAGCGCGCCTTCCTATGCGGAGCTGAGGTCGTTGGCGATCAGGGCCGTCTTGGAGGCATCCGTCGGATGGACTTGTACTTTCTTGGTGTTGATGGTGGAGTCGAAGGACATGTCAGGTGCGTTCTGCCTTGTGACCGGGGGTACCCCATTGTCTGTCACCTCGCGGAGCCTTACAAGCTCGTCTTGCATGCCGAAAGACTGGGAGATTTTGTTGAAATCCCTGTCGCATTGGTCCGATCGGGTGAAGCTCCTGTGGACTGTGATGACGCCCCTTGGTCCTGGCATCTTGAGTAGTAGGTATGCGTAGTGTGGGACGGCCAGGAACCTTGCGAATGCTACATGCCCCAGGATGGCGTGGTATTGCGACGGCCAGTCCACCACTTCGAATTCTAGGCGCTCCTGCCGGAAGTTGTCCGGCTTCCCGAAGATAACGTCGAGCCCTATTTTGCCTAGGGGGAATATGCCCTTTCCTGGGACAATGTCGTGGAACGTTGTGTCTGATTGTTCCAGGCTGCATTGCGGGATCCGCATAGCTGCTAGAGTGCTTTGGAACATTAGATTTATGCCGCTGCCGCCGTCCATGAAGACGCGGCTCATCTCGAAGCCTCCGATCTGCGCCTCCAGCACCAGGGCAGCATGGCCTGGGTGAGGGATCTGGCAAGGGTGATCCGCGCGAGTGAATGTGATGCAGGACTCCGATCCGCTGAGGTACTCAGGGATTGCAGGCGGAGTTGCCACGGCCAAGTTGATTTGTCGGGTGATTTTCTTCTGCACCCTGTTTGTGGGGCGTCCCTTCTGGATCATATTTAGTGCTCCCTTTGGTGGGGGGTATCCGACCCCGGCGTTGTTTTACGCTGGTGCGACTGGTTGGTTTGGGCCTCCAATAGGTGGCGGTGGAGGAGCTCCGTGTGCTATTTCTCCTGGTGCGGGTGCATTTCCGAACGCAGGGGTTGGGGCTTGTTGCCTCATCTGCACCATGCTTTCGCTGAGTTTCTGGAACTCGCGGCAGTCCTTGAGCATGTGACTGGCTTTCTTTTTGCCATCTTGTTTGTCGATGTAGAAGTGGATGGTGCATGGACCCGAAAGTTTGTCGAATGCTGAGGGTCCGTTGTCGCGGTCGCGGCGTTGCCACGACTGTGCTGGTCGTCCGCTGTCGCAGAAATTTCCTCCGCGGTATCCTCCGCTGTTGCGGCTGTTGTCGTTGCGGCGGTCGGCGTAGCCAGCCGCGACCATGTCGGGTCCTTCGCGGTCTTAGTAGACACGCGATCTCCTCTTGCTGCGGCGTTCTCGCCTTCGTCCGTAGTCGTCCTCTTCATCTGATTGCGCTCGCTGGATGCAATCTTCGCCGTCCGCCCAACTGTTGGCAATTTCCATGAGGTGGTCGAGTGTCTTGGGCTTGACACGCCCAAGTTCTTCCTTGAAATCTTGGCGTTTGACGCCGTCTCTGAAGGCGTTGATGGCCCTCTCCTCGGAGATATGTGTTGTGGAGTTCTTGGTGGTAGACCAGTGTAATATGTACGAGCGAATAGATTCCCCCGTTCTCTGAGTGCAGGCTCGCAACTCTTCGATTGAGGCGGGACTCTTGCTGGTGCCCTTGAAATTTCGGATGAAGCTGTAAGCTAGATCCTCCCAACTTCGGATGGATCCTGATGATAGGCTGCTGAGCCAGACCCGCTCCGCGCCTGTCAGCTGCAGCTGGAGGCATTGCATGGCGGTTTATTTGTTACCGCCATGCAACTTGACGGATGACAGATGATCGCTGCGCCAAGATTTTGGATCTTGCGTGCCGTTGAACTTCGGAGTATCCGAAGGAAGCTTGAAATTGCGTGGCATCTGTGTTCGCCGAACAGATCTGCTGAAGCATCGGGCTCCACAGAGTTCTCCTTCATCTTCACCCATCTCGGACTCGGATGAGCACGCGCGTTTGGCTCGCGCTTTGTCGATTTTGCGCTGTGTAAGCGCGTCTCTGGCGTCGTAGTCGCGTTTGTGGCGATGCGAGCTCTTCTTCCTTCGAGGAAGGTCGTGCTCCTCCTCCTCTTCGGATGAAGGGGTGGGGCTCCGGTTGCGCCTGGCCGGAGCTTTCTTCCTCAGCTCCGCAGGAGCGTCTTCGTGGAGCGCAGCTCCGACGAGTCCGAGTCCGGTGAGTGCGGACTTATGCATGGCTCTTTTTGGGTCCCCTTCCGGAGGTTGGTGGGCCGCGAGATATGCAGTGGCTTCCATGCTCGCAGCTTGTGGTGTCTTCGGGATGATGTTGCCGTCAGCATCCATATCCATAAACGATGTGTGGAGAGTTTGGGTCACATCATGGCGCTCCTTGGGATCCATGTTCTCCACCCGCGAGCGGTGCTTGTTTCCCTGGTTTCCGTTCGTGCTAGAGCCGGGTGCCATGGCGGAGAGCGCAGCTCGTCGCGCGCTGGACGCAGAGGCTGCTTGCTTGCGTTTGTCGAGCGTCTCCTGCATCTTGACTTGCTTCTTGTGCTCCTCGATGAGGAGGTAGTGGTACGCCATCAGTAGGTCACGTGGGGAGTCCACAGGTAGGACTATGTCGCCTGCAACGGCATGGCGTGCCTGGACCCATCCTTCTTTGCTAAGTTGGATGACGTGGCCGTTGTTTTCCCCTTCGGGTGGGGGGATTGGCTTCTTCTGTTCCCGCCGTTTCTGCCGTTTCTATCCCGTGGGTTCGGGTTCGTGTTGGGCGGCGGGTTAGGCGTTTGTTGCTCCTGGATGACTGCGGCGCATTGGTAGCGCTCGTAGATCAGTTCGCTGCTGCCGCAGCTTTCAGATCCGGAACCGTAGGTCCCTTCATCCGAAGGAGGATCGCACAAATCAGAGTTGCAGCTGCTGCTGTTGTAGAACTCATCTGTCGATGGTGATGTGCGTAGCACGGGGTGTGGAGCCCACGAGGCGGGCCTGATCGATGGCACGGGCACCCGCTCAGGAAGGCGGAGTGTGCCAGTTTGTCCCACCTGGAAGCAGAAGCTCCCGAACAAAATTTCGAGTCCGTCGCCTACGGGCTCAAAATCCTTCATGGTGGCCGGCGAGTGCGCGCCGAAGTCGAAAGTGCCGAAGAGGAGGTGATTCTCCATCGCCGCGGAGTTGTAGATCGATCGGGTCGGGACCGTCACGATCGCACAATCAGCAGCCCCGTTTCCCACAGACGGCGCCAATTGACGAGGTTTAATCTCGTCAATGCCCATTGTTATGGACTTGGGTTTTGGAGAAGATGGGGATGCTGGAGATCGTGGCACGGTTAACAGACAAGCAACCAGGGGACACGAGATTT
Source organism: Avena atlantica (assembly GCA_910589765.1). NCBI lineage: Eukaryota > Viridiplantae > Streptophyta > Magnoliopsida > Poales > Poaceae > Avena > Avena atlantica. Next base: position 35,644,659 of record OU342739.1, read on the forward strand.
ACCCAGGTTCAGGCCCTCGGAGGTAAAACCCTACTCCTGCTTGTCTGCTCTTGATTACGGCGGAACCGAAGGTTACAGGGTGCGCATATTCGATCTGGCGTGGAGGTTTGTGCGAAAGTATGAGTCGAGAGATCTAGGACGTGCCCTCCTAGCCTTTATATAGATTTAGGCAGGTCCCGGGCATAGTCCTAGTCGGTTACAGGTTCTAGGGTTTTACCCCTTTGAAACTCCTATCTATGCTAGTCTTGCTCTCCAAGGATCCGAAGGCGTCATGGGCCTTGGCCACCCGAAAATCTTCATGGGCCAGCATATATCTGCTATGGGCCTTCCTTGGGCTGGACCAGGTATGCTGAAGTCACGTACCCGTAGGGTATAACCATATCAATGGCCGCATGAAATCAAGTTTTGAATTTTGAAATGAATTTTGGTGGGTTTGCTAGATTGGTGCTGGTGAGACTGCAGATGCTTGGGTTTTGAAAGTTGAGCTTGTTTGAGTGGTTTTTGAAAAAGTGGGATCTTCCCATATGAAGAAGATTCAATTTTGAATTGTCATTTAAACTATGCATTTGAAAGTTTCTGGATGATCACAAAGTGGGCCTTGATACTTTGTAATGGGTACATTCAAGGGGTGCAAAGATCCAGAAAAGTTTCTGTTAGGTTCTGAAAGTTTGAGACAGCCAAAGTAGGCATGGGAGTTAAATTGGTCAAAATGACCATTCACTTAATATATTTGTTTTGATTTACTTGTCTTTAGGAAAAGTGTGGGAAATGTTTTAGATGATGTTTATTTCACCTAAGAAACATTTTACAAGCAATGGATCACACAAACAAGGTGGTTTTTAAAGAAATTCAAAATCCATGCATACACATATACATGCATTCATGAATTTATTTAGAAAAGTTTTTGTTAACACTAATCTTGATGATTAGTGGTTGATGATCTAAGTTTGGTATTTTTGGGATGTTACAAACCTTCCCCCCTTAAACAAAATCTCGTCCCGAGATTTGAAAAAGGACGAAAAGATTACCTAGGATTTGAAGAGATCTGGAAACTCCGTCCTGATGTGATCTTCGCGTTCCCAGGTAGCTTCCTCTTCTGTGTGGTTGCTCCACTAAATCTTGAGAAACTTGATGCTTCGGGTTCTGGTAGTTCGAAAGGCTTCTTCCAATATACGGATGGGTACTTGGGATAGGTTAGGTCATCGTTGATCTCTATGGTCCGGTGATCGATATTTTTGAACACCTCGGTCTTCTCGGGGACTTCGAGACACTTGCGAAGTAATGAGATATGGAACACATTGTGCATAGCTGACATCTCTTCAGGTAGTTCCAGTTGATACGATACTTCTCCTCGACGGTTCAAAATTTTGAAAGGTCCGATATATCTGGGGGCTAACTTTCCTTTGAGTTGGAAACGCTGCATTCCCTTCAATGGCGACACTTTCAGATAAACAAAATCTCCTATGTTGAAGGCGAGGTCTCGACGTCTCTTGTCGGCGTAACTCTTTTGTCGGGATTGGGCTATCTTTAGGTGCTCACGAATCTTGTGAACCTTCTCTTCTGCTTCTCGTAGGATGTCGGGTCCGAAAATCTGACTCTCTCCTACTTCCGACCAGTTCAAAGGGGTGCGTCACTTTCTTTCGTACATGAATTCAAATGGGGCCATTTGCAAATTGGCTTGGTAACTGTTGTTGTATGAAAATTCTGCAAAAGGCAGACAGTCTTCCCACTTGGATCCATATTCTAGCACACATGCTCTAAGCATATCTTCGAGTATTTGATTTACTCACTCTGTTTGTCCATCGGTCTGAGGGTGATACGCGGTACTAAAATCTAGGCGGGTTCCTAAACCTTCTTGGACTTTCTTCCAGAATCTCGAGGTAAACTGAGTTCCTCGATCCGATACTATGTTCTTGGGGACTCCGTGCAAACTAACGATTCTAGCGATGTACAACTCTGCTAGCTTCGAACTCTGATAGGTGGTTTTGACGGGCAAGAAATGGGCGACTTTGGACAATATGTCCACTATGACCCAAATAGAGTCATTTCCCCTACTAGAAGTAGGTAGTCCAGTGATAAAGTCCATTCCTACAGAATCCCATTTCCATTCCGGAATTTGCAAATGTTGCAACAATCCAGCGGGTCTTTGATGTCCGGCCTTGACTCGCTGACATATATCACACTTGGCGATATAGCTTCCGATTTCTCTCTTCATCTTATGCCACCAAAATTGCTCTTTCAAATCTTGATACAACTTAGTTCCTCCGGGATGGATAGAATAAAGAGTATCATGAGCCTCTTTCAAGATAACTTCTTTTAACTCAGAATCTGATGGTACACAAAGGCGTCCTTTGTACCACAAAACTCCTTCTTCGTCCTCGGTGAATCTGGGTACTTTGCCTGTACCGATACGACGTTTGATTCCGTCGATGCTAGCATTTCCTTTCTGCGCCTCTTTAATCTGACTGATCAAAGTGGGCTGAAGTTCTATGCTAGCCAAAAATCCTTCACTTACTAATTCCATTCGAAAATCTTCCATCTCTTTGTGCAAACTTGGTTGCTCCTTCAAAATCATGGAGTTCAAGCGGTACGGCAATCTGCTAAGGGCATCGGCTACCACATTGGCTTTACCAGGGTGATAGTGAATGTCCAGGTCGTAATCCTTGATTAGCTCAATCCATCTTCTCTGCCTCATATTCAGCTCCTTCTGAGTGAATATATACTTTAGGCTCTTGTGATCCGAATAAATCTCACAACGGTTTCCCATCAGGTAATGTCTCCATGTCTTCAGGGCTAGAACTACGGCTGCGAGTTCGAGGTCATGGGTTGGGTAATTTTGTTCATGTTGCTTCAATTGTCGCAATAGATAAGATATAACTTTGCCTTCTTGCATTAGCACACATCCGAGACCAATCTTGGATGCGTCACAATACACATCGAAGGGCTTCGTGATATCCGACATGATCAAAATTGGGGCTGAAATCAATCTCCTTTTGAGTTCTTGAAAACTCACTTCACATTTGTCGGTCCATTCAAACTTCTTGTCCTTCTTCAGCAATTGGGTCATGGGTCGGGCGATACTCGAGAATCCTTCTACGAATTTGCGGTAATATCCCGCCAATCCGAGAAAATCACGAACTTGGGTTTGGGTGGTTGGGGCTTGCCAATCTTCTACATCTTTTAGTTTGGCAGGGTCAACGGCAATTCCTCCGGCTGATAGAATGTGACCGAAGAATCCTACTTCCTGTAACCAGAATTCACATTTGCTAAATTTTGCATACAGATGATGCTCTCTAAGGGTTCCAAGAATGGTCCTTAGGTGTAGCTCATGTTCTTCTTCTGATTTGGAATAAATCAGAATGTCATCGATGAAAACAAGGACAAACTTATCCAGGAAGTCCATAAAAATCTTATTCATGAGATTCATGAAATAAGCGGGGGCATTGGTTAATCCAAAAGACATGACTGTATACTCATACAATCCATATCTGGTGGTAAAGGCAGTCTTTGGAATATCCTCTGCACGAATTTTGAGTTGATGATAGCCAGTCCTAAGATCAATTTTAGAAAACACCTGGGCACCGGTCAACTGATCAAACAAATCTTCTATCTTAGGCAAGGGGTACTTGTTCTTGATGGTGACATCATTCAACTTCCGATAATCCGTACACAAACGGTTACCTCCATCCTTCTTGTCCACAAACAAGACAGGTGATCTCCATGGGGACGCACTTGGTTGAATCAATCCGATTTCTAACATGGAATCCAGTTGCTTCTTCAGTTCTTCTAGTTCTGACGGGTTCATACTATAGGGTCTCTGGGCTATGGGTCCTGTTCCGGGGATTAGTTCGATGATAAACTCGATATCCCGATCTGGGGGCATACCGGGCAAAACATCTGGAAATACATCGGGGTATTCGCAGACTATCCGAACTTGGTCAATGGTAGGTTGGGCTAGACTCTTGTTACACTTGAATTGGCGAGGTAAGGTTTCAGATATATGCTCGACTGATATTCCGGCGGTACTGGTCATGGTGATGGCTTTCTTGGCACAGTCAATCAATCCTTTATGTTTGGACATACAATCCATTCCTAGTACTACTTCCAAAACTTTAGTTCCGAGTACTATTAGGTTAGCATAAAAATCTATGCCATGGATTCGGATAGGGACGGCCTTGCAAATTTGCCTAGCCTTGGTGGTTGATCCGGGAATTTGTACAATCATCACATGCTTCAGTTTGGTTGGTTGAATTTTACTAGTGCAGGCAAATTCTTCGGTAACAAATGAATGCGATGCACCAGAATCAAACAACACTCTTGCAAGTACTGAATTAACAGAAAACATACCCATCACGACGTCTGGCGCTTCCTGAGCTTCTTCAGCATGCATGAGAAAAAGACGGCCATTGCGGTTGAGGGAATTTCCTAGGGCAAATCTTATCCCTGGCTGGACACGACGCTGCTGCTGAGCTGGGACATTGGCGTTGGGGGCTGTAGCATTCTTCTTGTTGGGGCACTTGTTGGAATAGTGGCCTTTATTTCCACAGTCATAACAGGTCACTTGTGACTTGTCCTTAGCTGCGACAGGCACAACATTACTTCCAGTCCTCGGGGCAGTGTTGGGGTTGGCGGTAGCATTGTTGGTGTTGAACTTGGGTGGGGCACGGGTGAAATTGCTAGAGTTGCCGGGGTTGTTGTGATTTCCTCCGGGTCTAGGGTTTCCACGGTTGGGATAGGTTGGACGGGTCATAGGGGGTCTGTTGGTTCTTGGGGCAAATCCTGGAGATGGGTTGGGGCGATACTTTGGGGTCTGATGGGTTCCTGGTTGATGCATCATGCGACGCTTGCTGTAACATCCCTAAATTCATGTTTCAAAGCTCATTTATATCATCCTTGCATCCATCATCATTTAGGGTTTTTCTCAAAACATTTTAGAAAACAGAAACATATGGTGTCATGATTTTATGTGGACAGACCTATTTTAAGTGACCAACACCACTTGTAAGTTGATTGTTGTGAACCAGGAAGGTTACCTTCTATGAGCATAGGATTTAAGTGTAAATTTAAAACCAAGTTTTTCAAATAGAAATGGGTTCCAAAAACCATCTTTCAAATTTTAAACCAAAGTGCCTAGCCTCTGATATTTTGATCCCCAAGCTTGACCAATCCTTTACAAAGCTACCCCATGGCTATATGACCATTTTGAGACTACTGCTCACGACAAAAATTCCAGGAAAATTTGAATTCAAATTGAACTTGATTTCATTTGAAAATCTGTCCAGAAAATCAGAATAGAAAAGGAAAAGAATTAAACAAAGAAAAAGGGACACGCGCCAGGTTTTAAGCCCAGCATCGATTCGACCCGAACAAGCCCACCCGGGGGTTTTCTTTTCCTCTCGCACGCGCCAGCGCACCCAGACGGTCACTGACAACCGAACCCCACCCTCACTTCGCGCACATCGCTGACGAGCGGGCCCTGCCCACGCTGTCCTCGTCTTCCCCATACCTCGCCCGCGACCACGTCGCAGCCGCAGTCATGGCCGGTAATGGCGCGGCATAATTGGGCATTAATCCGCGAACGTTTCTTGTCGAGGCCCCGGCTATAAGATCCCCACCTCCTAGCGACCATTTGCCCCCAGTCAATTCTGCTTCCACGCCACCAGGCTGCCCACGACTCACACAAAACCGCCGCAGACAGAGCTTGCTCCAGCAAACGATTCCGGTAAGTTCCGTGCGCCCCTTCCTCTCTGATTCGTTGGAGCCACTTCGCAATCTCCTTGCGCACCTCCTGACCCCACCAGTTCATCCTGTACTTCCCCAGGTCGCCGTTTCCGCTCGACGCCGCAAGCATCTGGCGACCACCTCGACTCCGGCGACCAAAATCCGTAAGTCCCGTGCGCCCCTTCACTTCTGACTCACACAAGATTATTCGCCACGTTCTTGCGCATCTCCTAAACCCCCTGGCTTGTGTTAGGGCGACGCGGAACCTCGGCAACTACTCCGACAACAACCACCCGACACCGCCCGTAACTCCGACGAGCAATCCTCGCCGTGTCAGCGCGCCCCTCCGCAAACTAGTACCACGTCGAGCTCCTGCACGCCCTTGCGGATCTGGTAAGCACCTTCTTGCATCCTGGAACGAACTGGAACGCTAGCGCCTCCGTAGACCGAGCGCTCCGCCGCTCGCCGACGCCGCGCGCCGCCAGGACATGGTAGCTTGCTCGCGTGCCGTTGGATCTTAATCCAAGCGTTAGGATAGATTCATTAATCGGCGAAGAGGTACGCGATCTGGAGCGTGCGATCTATTTAGATCCTACGGTTACAGAGCTCGATCCGGTGCGAACCGGTACGCGCAAATCACAACGCGACGCGTGGCAAGTATTAGAACTAAAAACAGATTTAAAACCAGAATTTGATCCAAATTTCAAATGCTTATAACTTTTGATTTCCACGTTGGAATTTTGCAAACTTTATACCGTTGGATTCAGTGAAACAAGACCTTTCTGAATGTCCAATGTGTTTAAACATAGTAACAGTTAAAATGACTTTCTTTGTAGAAACATGTTTAAGGCTATTTTAAATATAGATTATTTTGGTAAATTGTATTAGTGCCAAATAAGTTTAGTTGGCAAATTTGTGACATGTTAAGTTTCTGTAAACATATGCATGCTTGGTAGAATTTTCAAAATCACCACTTAGTAAATTCTTGCATGCATGCATTCATATTATTTTTGGTTGTATATAATTGTGTGTAATTGTATGCTATAATTTTTGTGTAGATTTTGCTAGTGATTGTGATTGTGAAGAGTGCTACTCTCCCCACTACCAAGGCAAGTGATATTTTCATAAATATTTCTATCCTATGTTTTGTACTAGCATTAGATATTTTGCTAAGTCTTGCATGCTACTTTGCCTAATGTTAAGTTGGGAAATCCTAAGTAGAGTAGAATTGTAGAATTGCTAGGAAATTTTTCCTAAGTTAAGTTATCATACCATGCTTAGCCTAGCTATTTAGCAAACAAGGGTTGGTGAAAATCTATACTTACTATGACGAAAATATTTCTAAGTCATGAGACTTATGCTTTCCTAATAAAACAACTAAGTCAAATGTACCTCCTGGGTGGAATGGAAGGATTGGGTTATGTTGAGTGGTTACACAAGGCCATGGACTTGGGTTGTGTATCTCACTTGTGGTATGCCACCCATGCACAAAGGGATTTGGAGGCCAAGTGTTGAGAAAGCTTACAGTGCAACCACTTGGCAATATGGGCTCTGCCTTGATCATATAGGTTGCTAGAACTTAGTCATTTGGACAGTTGGTGGTAGTGGGAATGATAGGTTGGAACGCGTCCATTTGACTAAGGAAAGGCTTCTGAAAGGTCCTGTCTTGGGAAACCAAGTCTGGTGGGGAAAGTGCACAACCTCTGCAGATGGTAAAACCTAAGTACTTAGCCTTGTCCAAGGCAATGGACAACCTGAGCATCAAGACATGGAAGCTACAAGAATCTCATCACTCAAATTTCTAAGTAAAAATTGTGGGTGAACAAGGGTAAAGGACCCCAATGTCTATTGGTGGTTTCTTGGGAAGTTTTGATAAAGAAAAACTTAGTGATTTCTACTAATAGGTAAAACCTATTTTCAAGCAAAGCAAGCCAAGATACACTTAGCCAAAATGCATATAGTAATATAGTCCACTTAAAATAAACTAAGGTATCACTTGCCAATACTATTCCAAAGTATTGACCCTCTGTGGCTGTAACTTGTGATGTTGCAGGTTACTCCGATGATGAATAGGATTCATGAGTCTACACTCAACATGCTTGCCTGTGGCACATGAAGATGAAGACTTATGTTTATTTACTTATTCCTTAAACTCTTCTATTAGGCCATACGGCCCTGAGTTGTAAAAGACTATGTTTTATCTCTGGAATGAATGTAATAAACGACCTTTGTATCTGTGTACTTCATCTTAACTGTGGATGCTAGCATTGATCCAGGGACTAGCATTGCAATCACAGGGATCCTTTCCTTTATAAAGGAGGGGTCTAACACTTGCGGTTCTCATTGGCCTGGTTGATCTTTCCTTCCATCTGGATAGCAGAGTCGACAAGGGCTTCAATATCAACAAAGGGGATATTGACTAACACTGTCTGCATCTCGTCATGCAGACCATTCAGGAATCTTTCTTTCTTCTTGGCTTCAGTGTCTATCTCGTCCGGGGCATACCTAGCTAATGACAAAAATTTGTCACGGTATTCCACTACAGTCATCCTTCCTTGCTTCAACTCTCTGAACTCGTCTCTCATTCGCTTGATCAAACCTGGTGGCACATGGGTTCTGCTAAACTTGACCTTGAATTCCTCCCAGGTCATCATCTGGCCTCCGGTCATGGCACGAACACTGTTCCACCATGCCCTGGCATCTCCGGCTAGATAATGGGTGGCGAACAGGACTTTCTCGTTGGCTTCCACTCCTGATACTTCTAAGTTATTTTCCATGGTTTGCAGCCAATCATCGGCGTCTAGGGATTCTTCTGACTTGGTGAAAACGGGTGGGTTGGTATTCTAGAAATTCTTGAGCTTAGATCCATGGTTGTCCTGATTTCCGTGGCCTTGGTTGTTGTGGGCTAGCTGGGCTATCTGTTGCAGAGTGGCTAGGTTGGCTTGACGTTCCGCTCTTTCAACTTCGCGGTCAGAAGTCAACATTTGCAGGATCTGCAACATCGGGTCCGGGGCTGAACCACTTCCTCCATGTGGCATCTGAAGAGTGATATAGATCATGAGAAAAGAGGGAAATTTCTAAGGTTTTGGGTTTTTGAAAAGTTTTAAAGGTTTGACTCAGGTTTTTTTAGCAACTTGCTTTTTCATTCATTCAGTCATAGCACACAGTACAACACACACCACAACAAAGAAAAACAGATGGTTTTAAGAACCATTCTGGAGTCTACGATACAGTGGGACCGACTACTACTCACTACGCTAGTGCTCAGTGCTACTACTCCTCGGAGTCTGTGGCTTCATCATCTTCAGCATCATCGATGAAGGCGAAATCATCCTCATCGGTGAAGAAGTCCATGGCCTGATCCTCCAGAAAATCATCGTCATCGCTGAGGTAGGAGTAAGGGTCTCCACGAAGATCCTCTCCGGCATTCTCCCTTTCCTCTAACTGCATGTCTCTCTCATGGATGGTCTCTTCCAGAGATGAGATGCGGTGGCGATGACGGGCAATAATGCGCTCCTTCTTGTCGAGCTGACGGCGGCGAGACTTGCGATCCTTTGCTAGCATGGCGATGGTCTGGTCCTTCGTCTTGATGATGGCAGACTTGTGGTTGCAATAGTCACGGCAGTTGTCCAACTCCTGCTGACGATCATACATCATGAAGCTAAGGTGGTCCAATTGAGTCTTCAGCTCGGGGTGGTATGGGGCTTCCAATGGTTGGCCATTTGCATCACGCCTTGGGCAAAACTCAAAGCGAGTACCCTTGATCTGATTGATGCTCTGCCCACACAGACGGGAAAGAGCTTCCTGCATTGCTCTGGCAAGTCCATCGAGCCAGTTGTTTTCCCTCAAGGTAAACTGAATTCCCTCCGCAGTGGGAGGTTCAATCTTTCCTCGGAGACTTGCAACAATTAGCCACTGCAGATCTTCTCCTCCTTGATCATTGATCTGAGCTCCGAAGAACTCGGGGTGTGGACGCACCAGAAGTTCCGAAAGCTGATCCAGATCCCTCTCAAAGATAAGGTCTCCTCCATTCCCAAGTTGGTAAAACTTGCTGTACTTCACGTCCATCTATAAAAATAGAGGATGAGTAGATTAGCAGAGTGGTCAAGTGTGTCAAATTTTATGTATTTTGCAAGAGTTTTTGAGGAACATGAATTTTTATGAAAGAATTAAAGAGGTAAGAATGAGAATAAGTTTTCGTAAATATTTTTTATTCTTTGGTTTTGAAACTAAGTTTTTGGGTCAACGTCCAATCTAACTAGGGTCTCCTATGGTCAGGATGGCTCTGATACCAACTTGTCAACACCCGGATTTTTCAATCCTAGATGCATGTTATGCCATACATCGCAATCCCAGGATTATCATTTTTGCGAGACATAACAGAATTGGATACCATAGTACTTCATCCATTACAAACGATACATAAGTTCTTACACAAATAGGGATCTCATGATCCGGTTCTTAATACAACATCAAGCAACGGAATACGTAATAATAACGGTAGCGTAGGCGAAGCTCCATCTTCGGGGTCACAGGCAATGCTGACGATGGGAGATGATCCTAGTTGTCGTAACCTTCCTGGGGTCCATCTTCCAGGTACTCCTCTTCATAGTCTGGCCATGGGAATAGCCAGGGACAAAGCCATGAGTACTCTTTAAGTACTCGCAAACTAATACTAACAAGTAAAAGGTTTTTTGGATAATAGGATACTAGGCTCTAGGGTTGTTTTGCAAAAAGCCAGGTTTATCTCTACTAAGTTCCAAAGCTAGTCACAATTTTATAACTCCTAAGTGGGATCTTGTAATTCAGGTCACAACTCTGTTGTGGTCAAGTCAAAGTCTCAATTTATTTCACAAGTCATTTTGAAAAGTCTGACGGGGGAACAGTATGGCCACTCCAATTGTCCATAACCGCGGACGCGGCTATTCGAATAGTTTGACACTCTGCAGAGATTGTACAGTTTCACCACAACATTCGATACATCCGTCAGGAACAAATCCTGAATTCACCATACTCAGTATGCAGATAATCAATCCTAACCTTTCAATTACACGCCCTAGTATAAGCACCTCTTCTGTGAGTTTGGCCTCCCAACCATGACCACTGTCATCTTGGGTACTGCACAGGTGGACAATCTTCACAAGGTAGCCTCAGCTCAGACCTTGGCCGTGAGGGAACTAATACTAAGGAATATAAGTTTCCAGTCAAGCCCTACCCAATATTCGGGTATTGTGGTTGTACGCTAAAATTGGAATGGTATCGCAAACAGACAACCATCAGTTTTATCAAGGGCTAAGGCTCATGCCTCAACATTTTTATCACCAGAATCATCAAGTGTTTGGAAACACATGTCCAAAACATTTCAATAGAATTATCCATCATTCCAAGGTTTTCATAACCATTTTTCCACCAAGTATTCCCATCTAAAAGTTGATCAAATTTTATGCTTAGCACTAGCATCTACAGGTGGGGGTAGTACTAATGAGGGGTGGTAACTAGTGGGGTTTCACTAAGTCCAACCTTATATCTGAGGCTGATATCAAGGTTTCTAACTTAGGCTAATTTAATGCTCTTTATGCAACTTTCAGCACAACTGTCTAGTATCTACCAAACTCTTAGGTAGACTCTAAGTAAGCTTTGATAAAGAAATAAAGTAAGAGATTGCAAGTAAAACTAGGATTGGTTTATCAAATGGGTATGATCACATATGCTTAAGGCATATAGTAGTCATATCACAAGTATGGGTTTGTGGCATCAGTGGGGTATCTTGCAAGGGTTAGCTTGCATCAATATGAGTATAAGCTTGCATAGGTATAGTATCAGCTTGCTAAAGTAGAGTGTCTTGCAAGTTTTAGCTTGCATAGGTCAACTTGATTAGTAAGGCTTGCCTTGTGCAGAGCAGTGGTTGAAGTTCTCCTCGGCTTCCTCTTCATAGTATCCTCCTTCCTCCTCGTATTCTTGGTCGGTACTAGCGTCTATGAATAAATACGAGGTACACAATCACCAAACAATACTTAACTACTTGCAATAATCACACACAAGGGTCCTATAGATGATGTAGCATCATCTCTAACATTACAAGGTTAAAGCTTGGTTTAAAACTTTTTATTTTTAGAAAAGTAATTTCTACTCATTGAAAAATTACTTAAGATTTAATATTCTCCAAACTAAACATGGGATCATGTTGACACATGTCATCACCACATATTGTAGTCCATGGGAATGTGATTTAAAGTGGTGTCACAATTTAATAAGGTTTTACACTTTTATTTTAATTAATTAAAGTGGCTAGAAATGATTATGAAGCATTCTTTTATTACTTGAACTTTATTTCTGCAAGTAAACCTACATATTTTTATATATTCTGAAAGGTATGGTTAAATGTGATTTTTGAGAGTTGGAATCAACTCAAAAGCTTTTATGGTTTAAATTTGAAAAATGTTTGAATGCAGAAAAGCTTCTGCCTTGTTATTTTTGCTATGGGTGATCTACAGATCCAAATGACTTGAATCCAACGGGCTTGGATTAAGCATTCACAGACCTTGCCAACAAAATTGGTTTCATCCAATTTGGTGCACTGAATCGATCTGGTTTGATTTTTGAAGTTGGGTGCTGAAGTGTGTTTGAAATGAAATAGAAAAGTTTTAATTTGAATTGCTGGGCTGCGCGGGAAATTCTAACGGGCCGGCCTGCTAAGCGCAGTGCTCCCGCGGGCTGCTTAAGTGGGTGTCCCCACTAGTCAGTGACACGGGGCTGGGCGAAGCGGTATGGGGCAACGTGGATCGTTCGATCTAGTTCTAATCCAACGGCTAAGGGTCATCGTCGACGCGAGACAACTCCAGCGAGAACGAAACCTAGCGCGGCCAGTGAGGGGTGCTGGGGGCTCACCGGGGTACTGGCGAGGGTCGGCGAGGCGGGCGAACGACGAATTCGATGACGGCAAACTCAGGGGTGGTCGCGGCAGCTCCTGGGGCGGCTCCAATCGCTGGCTCCCTTCTTCTCCGGCAGCGGCAGGCTCCAGTGAAATTCCGGCGAGGTGGTGCTCGCCTTGCTCTGAGAATGGTGTGGCACGGTCAGTGAGGAGAGGGGAGTGAGATGGTGTGAAGAAATCGTGCGGGGGTGGCCTCTATTTATAGTCGAGCGAGGGGACCGTCGGGGTGCACGGTGAGCTCGTCGGGGGCGACGTTACAGGCGGATAAAGGCATGGGCAAGGGTAGGGGACGGTGCGGTGTCTCCTGGCGATGCTCAACGACATGGTCGCGAGGCATGGGGCGGTGTGGTTTGGTCTGGAACGGGCGGTGCTCTGCGCGGCAGAGGCGGCGTCTTCGACGGCGGGCGGTGGCTGTATGGCACGGGGCGGCAAACGGGGATGTATGGCGGTCTCCTAGGTCGGTGGTGATCATGTGTGCGCTCGGTGAGGGCGGCGCGCGGTCTGTGGACGCTGGTCGCGGGTGGCGCTCTGGCGCACGCTCGGCATGGTCTGGGCGCGGCTTGTGCGCATGGTCCAGGGCTTGGCAACGCTTGAGGCTGGGACATGGAGTGGCGGTGGACGGTGGGCTGCCTCCCAGACAAGGTTGGCATGGCTAGTTCTTCCTCTAGCCTGTTGTCCACAATGGGGTGACATTGAGGTGCTCGGCTGTTCACCATTAATGGCAATGGCAAGCTCACAGGGGTGCTAGTGTTGGGCTAATCTTCCTAGATGATCTACTGAGTTGTGTGTGAGCTAACTAGGGAACAAGTTAGGCTCAAAACACTACATATTATAGTGTTGATGTTTTGTTTGATTTGTGTCTGCAACCTGTTTGATGAAATGGCCACATGAAATCAAGTTTTGAATTTTGAAATGAATTTTGGTGGGTTTGCTAGATTGGTGCTGGTGAGTCTGCAGATACTTGGGTTTTGAAAGTTGAGCTTGTTTGAGTGGTTTTGAAAAAGTGGGATCTTCCCATATGAAGAAGATTCAATTTTGATTTGTCATTTAAACTATGCATTTGAAAGTTTCTGGATGATCACAAAGTGGGCCTTGATACTTTGTTATGAGTACATTCAAGGGGTGCAAATATCCAGAAAAGTTTCTGTTAGGTTCTGAAAGTTTGAGACAGCCAAAGTAGGCATGGGAGTTAAATTGGTCAAAATGACCATTCACTTAATATATTTGTTTTGATTTACTTGTCTTTAGGAAAAGTGTGGGAAATGTTTTAGATGATGTTTATTTCACCTAAGAAACATTTTACAAGCAATGGATCACACAAACAAGGTGGTTTTTAAAGAAATTCAAAATCCATGCATACACATATACATGCATTCATGAATTTATTTAGAAAAGTTTTTGTTAACCCTAATCTTGATGATTAGTGGTTGATGATCTAAGTTTGGTATTTTTGGGATGTTACACTATCTCTATAACTCGGCGTATTGCCCTTATTGTGATTTATAGCAGGAGTAAGATTCCGCCACCGTTGTGGGATCTGAACCTCGGTAAGCTGTGTTACCTCGTACCCATCAACCGTCCGCCTTACCCCACGTCTCTAAACACGCACTGTGAGGACCCCTCCATGGCGTACTCATCGGCAATACCACGACAGTTGGCGCCCACCGTGGGGCAAGAGGCGCTTCAGGCTCTCCAGCGCGTGAGGATCAAGATCTTCGCGTGAATCGGCGAAACCGTAGCCATCGGACGTGTTCTCTTCTCCGGCAACGTTCCGATCGTCCCTCCTGACGAGTTCTGGATCCCGGCGAAGACGAACCCTACACGGTGTTCGATCGTTCCTATCGGAGACATCCACATCTTCATCGGTGAAACCGACTCGGGCACCAGTTCCCTGGGAGTCGGAGGAGCATCAAGACCCGCACGGACCGCCTACGGGCAGGATACGTTTGCGGAAGGATCGATGTCGGATCTCTCTTCGGAGTTTGCCGGCAAATATCGGAAAAATTCAAGGCCTGCACGGACCGCCTACGGGCAGGACATGTTCGCGGAAGGATCGATGTCGGATCTCTCTTTGGAGTTTGCCGGCAAAGATCGGAAAAATTCAAGGCCCACCCAAACCGCCCCTGTGCAGGATATAAAGGTGGAAGATCAGTGCAAATCCGCCGGCTTCGTCCGTGCGTCTGGACAGCAGAGATCCAAGTTCGTCGGCGAGGTTACCATCTTTGATCTGGCGCGCTGCGTTCAGAGAGAGGGCGAAAACCCCTGTGATTACCTGGCCAGGTGGCTCCGTATACGAGCCAATCTAGCCCACTACCCCTATGATAACGCTTTGTATCACTTCGTGGAAGGACTGGACCGCGGCACGCTTCTACGACATTCTTTAAGACGGCAGCAGGCAACAGGACGCCTTACCCTCGAAGAGATGGTGAGCACCGTCAACAGCTACGCGGCAGCTGACGCGGCAACCCAGATGGAGCTTGCGCTCAGAGACGGAGAACCTCCGATTCAGCAGCCGCCGCCGCCTCCTGCCGCCATCGTCGCAGCAGCACCACCACCTCCAGTCATCGTCGAGCCCGTTGCACCTCCACCGCCCGTCATCGAGGAAGTCCTGGCACCCTCCGACTCTGTCATTGATGCGCTTTATGCTGATTTCAGTGCAGATTCAGAGGAGATAGACTTCGGTCCAGAAGAACTAGACTCCGCTATGCAGGAGATGGAGGAGGAGTACTCGCGCGATGAGCAAGCCAACAACGCCGTCATGTCCCGAGGGGTGTTCGTCACCATTGGGACGGCGATGGATGAAGATCAACCCGGACGAGCTCCGCCTACGACGCTGGAAAAGGGGAAGGGGCCACTTATTGCTGCTGACGATGATCACACAAAGGTCATGCCTCCTCCGCCTAACCCAGTGCAGCAGCCGTAGGAAATCGGCACCGTCCCGAGAAACAACAACACTGCAAACTTTCCACCTCCAGCATCTACGTCTACAGCAGCCCAAGTTACTCCAGCTGATAGAGTGATGTACGGCAATCTCCTCGTCGAGCCACTAACCGTTGCTCATATCCGAAACGTGACTCATCTTGACGAGAAGCGCCAGCAACTGCTGGAGGAAGCGCAAGCCATCGCGGATCAAGGCGCTAAACTAGATCGAGATCTGGTCAACGCGCAGAAGTCCATAGAAAAAGCTAGAGCAATGGAGGCCGAGTACAAGACTCTGCTACAGCAGCAGAAGGCTAAGAAAGCTCCAGCTCGCGTCATCAACGATCCTGGTGTACGGCGCAACCTAGGATGGGCTCCCTCGAAGCCGGCACAGGCCAAGCCATACATTGATAGTGAAGGCGAGCAGGTGATGCCCACCCCACTCCTTAACCTCGCCGTCGCCAAGACCCTTCTGGAGCAGGATAGATCGCCTGAGGCAGTGGAACAGGTCTATGACCTAGTGGCCAAGGCGGTGAAGCAGCAGGAAAAGGCCAGCTCTGAGAGGCTTGAGTCTAACCCAGCGCTCTGCCAATCTAGCTAGTACAAGCCGCCAAGGGAAAGATCTCCTCTTGATGTCGGGTCCCAGACGGGTTCATCAGAATGAAGACGGAGGGATGCACGCAACAGGAAGGATGTCATCCCCATATCCTCCGACCACGGAGAAAAGGCCCGACCTCGTCGCCCATCACCACCTCCCCGATCTCCCCGACATCGCGAAGATTACAAGGCTCACCATCATACGGATATGCCCCCACCAAAGCAGTGCAGCATCGTCATCCGCGACAACGTGGAGCAGACCCGTCATGACGGAGAGCGCAACCAAGGACACAAGAGCAGGTCACGCCATGACCCTCCGCGTCCGACAAGCAACCGTGACAGGCGTGAGGCGTCGCAGGAGGGTAACAGCAAGAAGGCTAACCCACTGCCACCAGCACCTCCGTCACCACCAAGCAGTCACCATGGCGGAGGAGGCCCGCGTCGTTCACGCAGCCCATCCCCTGTTGACAAAAAGAAGAAGACCCCGGAGCCATACGATACACGTTCGCGGATCGATAAGATCCACGAGGCCCGGGAAGGACCATACCTGGGACCACGTTGCTTTGGACCCGCAATACGGTCCGCAACTTACCCCAAAGGTTTCCGGATTGACAAGACCATCAAGCCCTATGACGGCACCACCAAGCCAGCCACATGGTTGCAGGACTACGGCAACGCGGTGGAGATTGCCGGAGGCAACCCTAACGTCGCCGTCAAGTACCTCCCATTAATGTTGGCAGGCATGGCCCGTCAATGGATCGACGACTTACCGGAGAAATCTATCTACAACTGGCTAGACATGCAAGAAGCATTCACCAAGAACTTTGAGGGTACATACAAGCGTCCCTGCACTATGGGCGATGTACAGCGGTGCGTGCAAGAGAAAGAAGAGACATCTCGCGCCTACCTCTCCCGCTGGCTGGATATGAAGAATTCCTGCGCAGGAGTGCACGCTCAGACCGCCATGGCCGCCTTCATCGATGGGTTGGAAAGAGGCATGTTGCTCCGACATAAGCTGAAGCGCTTGCAGGACAATCACCAGCTTGACTTGAACCAGATGATTCAGTTGGATAGTGAGTTCGCAGCTGCCGACGACGATGCTCGTGGCTCCTCTTTCCAAAACTTGTCGTTTGACTTTCAAACTAGCCGTTTGACTTTTCAATTTAGGATTTGAATAAACCCTTTATTTTGGACAGCGAAGACACTTAGTACATGATGCAATCATTCCAACTTGCAATGACACATTCATGTACCCCTTCCCCTCCGGAGTGCCGGACATTCCGGAACCTTCTAGAACATTCCCGATGAAAACACCGGAATCATTCCCGAACTCCGAAACGGGACTTTCCTTATATGAATCTTATTCTCCGGACCATTCCGGATCTCCTCGTGATATCCCGGATCCCATCCGATACTCCGAACAACATTCGGTCTCTTTCTCATAATACCATAACTACTCAAACAACGTCGAATCCTTAAGTGTGTCTCCCTACGGTTCGTGAATTATGCGGACATGATCGAGACACTTCTCCGAACAATAACCAATAGAGGAATCTGGAAATTCATATGGCTCCCACATATTTCTACGATTACTTTGCGATCGAATGAACCACTTACATACGATACCAATTTCCCTTTGTCTCACGATAGTTTACTTATCCGAGGTTATAATCGTCGGTATCTCTGCATACCTAGTTCAACCTCGTTACCGATAAGTACTCTTTTCTCGTTCCCGTGATATGTGATCCCTTGTGAGCCAGTCACATGCTTGCAAGCTAATTGGATGACATTCCACCGAGAGGGCCCAAAGTATATCTATCCGTCATATGGATGGACAAATCCCACTCTTGATCCATGTGTCTCAACCAATACTTTCCGAACACTCAATGCCACCTTTATAGCCACCCAGTTACGGTGTGGTGTTTGATGTCATCAAAGCATCCATCCAGTAAAGGTGATATGCATGATCTCATGGTCGAAGGAATTAGGTTACTATGTATCAGAAATCATATAGCAATTGAACTATTGAAATGACTTGATCTTTATGCTACGCTTATCTATAGGAGTATGTCCATCATATCATTCTCCTAACGATATGATCTTGTTGTTGATAACATCTCAATGTTCATGATAGGGAAACCACAATCATTTATCAACCAACAAGCTAGTGATGTATAGAGTCTATACTAGGGACTTCAAATTAAGTTTACAAATCACACAAGTATCAATGTTTCCTTGTTAATACTATTATAGCATGAATGTAAACATTTATCATAAACACAAAGATATAATAAAAACAACATTTATTATTGCCTCTAGGGCATATCTCCAACAGTCTCCCACTTGCACTAGAGTCATCTAATCTAGATTACATGGTAATATACCGAACACCCATGGCAGTTTGGTGCTGGTCATGTTTTGCCCTCGGGAGAGGTTTAGTCAACGGATCCGCCACATTCAGATCTGTGTGTACTTTGCAAATCTTTATATCCCCATCTTGGATATGTTCTCGAATAGCGTGAAAACGTAGCTTGATGTGCTTCAGCTTCTTGTGTGACCTTGGTTCTTGCGCATTGGCTATGGCGCCCATGTTATCACAGTAGATAGACATTGGGTCCAGTGCACTAGGAACCACACCCAGCTCTGTAATGAACTCTTTCATCCATATCGCTTCTTGTGAAGCCTCCGAAGCAGCCATGTATTCCGATTCAGTTGAAGATATCGCCACAATGCTTTGCTTTGCACTCCTCCAGCTAACTGCTGCACCATTCAAAATAAATACGTATCCAGATTGTGATTTAGAATCATTCGGATCGGTGTTCCAACTAGCATCGGTGTAACCATTAACAACGAGCTGTTCATCACCTCCATAAGAAATAACCATATCCTTAGTTCTTCTCAAGTACTTAAGGATGTTTTTGACCGCTGTCCAATGATCCACTCCTGGATCACTTTGATATCTGCTAGTCAAACTAACAACATATGCAATGTCGGGTCTAGTACATAGCATGGCATACATTAGAGATCCTATGGCTGAGGCATAGGGATTCTTACTCATCCTTTCTCTATCTTCTGCTGATGTCAGACTTTGAGTTTTACTCAAGGTCGTATTGGGCAACATGGGCAAGAACCCTTTCTTGCTATCTTCCATTCCAAATCTCTTTAGAACTTTGTCCAAATATGTACTCTATGACAATGATATTTGGCGTTTCGATCTATCTCTATAAATCTTTATGCCTAATATGTAAGCTGCTTCGCCAAGATCCTTCATTGAAAAACTATTATTCAAATATTCGTTGACACTATTAAGAAGGTCTAAATCATTCCCAATCAACAATATGTCATCCACATATAGTATTAAGAATGCTACAGAGCTCCCACTCACTTTCTTGTAAATACAAGCTTCTCCATAAGTTTGTATAAAACCAAAACTTTTGATCACCTTATCAAAATGTTGATTCCAACTTCGGGATGCTTGCTTCAATCCATAGATGGACCGTTGAAGTTTGCATACCTTGTCAGCATCTTTAGGATCGACAAAACCTTTGGGTTGCATCATATACAACTCTTCATCAATGTCTCCATTGAGGAATGCTGTTTTGACATCCATCTGCCATATCTCATAATCATAATATGCAGCGATTGCTAACATAATCCTCACAGACTTTAGCTTCGCTACTGGTGAGAAAGTCTCATCGTAGTCAACTCCTTGAATTTGTCGAAACCCTTTTGCGACAAGTCGAGCTTTATAGACAGTAACATTACCATCAGCATCTGTTTTCTTCTTGAAGATACATTTGTTCTCGACAGCCTTCCGGCCATCCGGTAAGTCCACCAAAGTCCATACTTGGTTTTCGTACATGGATCCAATCTCGGATTTCATGGCTTCTTGCCATTTATTGGAATCTAGGCTCATCATCGCTTCCTCATATGTCTCAGGGTCATCGGTGTTGTCCACCAACATGACACTCATAACGGGATCATACCAATCTGGAGTGGTACGAGTTCTCGTTGACCTCCGAGGCTCTGTAGCAACTTCAACCGAAGTTTCATGATCATCATCATTAGCTTCCTCTCTAATTGGTGCAGTCACCACAGGAACTTCTTCCGGTGCTGCGCTACTCGCAATTTCGAGAGAAGGTTCGACAACCTCGTCGAGTTCTACTTTCCTTCCAGTCACTTCTTTCGAGAGAAATTCCTTCTCTAGAAAGGATCCATTCTTGGCAACGAAGATTTTGCCTTCGGATCTATGATAGAAGGTATACCCAATAGTTTCCTTCGGGTATCCTATGAAGACGCATTTTTCCGCTTTGCGTTCAAGCTTGTCCGGCTATAACTTCTTTACATAGGCTTCGCATCCCCAAACTTTAAGGAACGACAATCTAGGTTTCTTCCCAAACCATAATTCATACGGTGTCGTTTCAACGGATTTAGATGGTGCCCTATTTAAAGTGAATGCGACTGTTTCTAATGCATAACCCCAAAATGATAGCGGTAAATCTGTAAGTGACATCATAGAACGAACCATATCTAAGAGAGTTCGATTACGACGTTCGGACACACCATTACGCTGTGGTGTTCCCGGCGGTGTCAACTGTGAAAGTATTCCGCATTTCTTCAAATGCTCGCCAAACTCGTAACTTAGATATTCACCTCCACGATCAGAACGCAGAAATTTAATCTTCTTGTTACGTTGATTCTCTACCTCAGTTTGAAACTCCTTAAACTTCTCGAAAGTTTCGGACTTATGTTTCATGAAATAGATATACCCATATCTACTCAAGTCATCCGTGAAGGTAAGACCATAACGATAACCACCGCGCGATGCTACACTCATTGGACCACACACATCGGTATGTATGATTTCCAATAAGTCCGTAGCTCGCTCCATCATACCAGAAAATGGAGTCTTAGTCATTTTTCCCATCAGACATGCTTCGCATCTTTCAAGTGATTCAAAATCAAGTGATTCAAGAAGTCCATCGGAATGGAGTTTCTTCATACGCTTCACTCCAATGTGACCAAGACGACAGTGCCACATATAGGTCGAGTTATCGCTTGATTTCAACCGTTTAGCCTCAATGTTATTAATATGTGTATTTCCACTATCGAGATTCAATAAGAATAGACCATCTATCAAAGGTGCATGTGCATAAAACATATTACTCATATAAATCGAACAACCATTATTCTCGGTTTAAACAAGTAACCGTCTCGCAATAAACAAGATCGCGATATAATGTTCATGCTCAACGCAGGCACCAAATAACAATTATTTAAGTATAAAACTAATCCCGATGGTAGATGAAGGGGTAGCGTGCCGACCGCGATCACATCAACCTTTGATCCATTTCTCACGCGCATCGTCACCTCGTTCTTAGCTAGCTTCCGTTTATTCTGCAGCACCTGTTTCGAGTTACAAATATGAGCAACCGAACCAGTATCAAATACCCAGGCACTACTACGAGTACTAGTGAGATACACATCAATAACATGTATATCAGATATACCTTTCTTCTTGATGTTGCCGTTCTTCAAATCCGCCAAGTACTTTGGGCAATTCCGCTTCCAGTGACCTTCTCCCTTGCAGTAAAAGCACTCAGTTTCAGGCTTAGGTCCAGCCTTGGTCTTCTTCGCCGGCGTGGTAACTTTCTTACCACCCTTCTTGAAGTGTCCCTTCTGCTTAGACTTGCCTTTCTTGAATTTGGTGGTCTTATTGACCAACAACACTTGGTGCTCTTTCTTGATCTCCACTTCTGCAGACTTTAACATAGCAAACAGTTCTGGCAACTGCTTGTTCATGTTCTGCATGTTGTAGTTCATCACAAAGTTCTTGTAACTTGGTGGTAGTGATTGGAGGACACGGTAAATCCCCAAAGCATTAGGAATCACTATACCCAAGCTTTGAAGTTTGTTTGCGTGCCCAGACATCTTAAGCACATGCTCACTGACGGAGCTGCCCTCTTCCATCTTGCAGTTAAAGAACTTTTCAGAAGCCTCATAACTTTAAATTGCCGCATGAGTCTCAAAGATCAATTTGAGATCCTCGACAATATCATATGGGTCTGAATTCTCAAACCTTTTCTGAAGCTCCGATTCCAAACCATACAAGATAGCACACTGAACTATGGAGTACTGATTCTTCCGAGCGAGGTAAACATTCTTTACTTCATCGGAAGCATCAGCTACAGGTGGGTCACCCAGCGGTGCATCCAGCACATAGGTCAAATTACCAGCTGTGAGGACAATCCTCAAATTGTGGAACCAATCCGCGAAGTTGCTTCCATTGTTTTTCAACTTTTCTTTCTCTAGGAACGCATTAAAATTGATGGTAGGGGCTGCCATTGGTCTACAACATATTTGCAATAGTTTAGACTAAGTTTATGACAAATTGAGTTCAAATTAATAATAAAGTTAATCTAGGTTAACTCCCACTCAAAACAACATCCCTCACATTGTTTTAGTGATCACACGAACCAAATCCACCACATCAACACCGATCATCACGAGAGTTGATATAGTTTCAATGGCGAACAATCGCCATGTTCATCATATCTACTATATGATTCATGCTTTACCTTTCGGTGATCCGTGTTCCGAGACTATGTCTGTACATGCTAGGCTCGTCAAAATCAAACCTTAGTTTCCGCATGAGCAAATCTGGCTTGCTCACGTTGTATACACTTGCAGAATCTAACACACCCGATCATCACGTGGTGCTTCGAAACAACAAGCTTTAGCAACGGTGCTAACTAAGGGTGAACACTTTATGACTTGAAATTCATGTGCATGAGGGATCATCTTATAATGCTACCATCGTCTACTAATCAATACAAGATGCATAAAGGATTAAAATCACATGCAATTCAAAATATGTGATATGATATGGCCTTTCTTCTTTGTGCTTCCGATCTCCATCTTCAAGCACGAACATGATCTCCATCATCACCGGCATTGCATCAAGGTCAATGACGCTTCTCCATGGTTGTCGTCCACCGGCTTCAAATATTACAACTACTTTGAATAGACACGCGGGTCTTAACATAAATTAAAGACAACCATATGGCTCCTGCCGGTTGCCAACTTACAATAAGGAACATTGCATACATCAAATATAATCACAATCATGGCCATATCACATCACTGCACACCCCTGCAAAACAAAGTTAGACGCCTCTACTTTCTTTGCATATTTTACGTGGTTTGGGGCTTTCAATAAGTGTCGTTCTAACTTACGAACAAGAACCACAACATTGATACTAGTATTGTTGATCACCCGTTGTAAATTGGATCTTAACTATGCTAGGAGAAACAGGCACCCGCAAAGCCACTTATGCAATACAAGTTGCATGTCAAGCGTGGAGCAAGTCTCATGAACGATGTCATGTAAGGTTAGCCCGGGCCGCTTCATCCCAACATACCGCAAGATGCAAAGTACACAAGAAGCAATCGACAATAAAAGCATCAACGCACACAATGACCATTGTGTTCTACTCGTGCAACAGATCTACATATAGACACGGCTCTGATACCACTGTAGGGTTTCGTAGCATGGAAAACAAAAATTTTCTACCGCATACAAACAAACAAGCCAAGATCTATCTACTATATTGTAGCAACGAGTCGATGGAATAACTTACCCTCGAAGATTCCAAAGTGTTTAACGAGAGCGGATTCTCTTGGGTGATGTAGTCGTACTCTTCCCGATCTCAAGATCGCGTAGACGATCCTTTCGGCGCTGCGTTCCGGCAGCGCTCCCGCAGTCGGTCACACGTTCGGTACTCGACGAAGACCTTCCTCTCCCTTGTTCCAGCAGGCAGCGGAGGTTGTAGCACTCTCCTCGCGATTCCGGCAGCACAACGGCGTGGTACGGGAAGTAGAGGGGAGATCCCGCAGGGCTTCGCCTTAAGCCGGAGCGAGTATGGTGGAGTATGAGAGAGCTCCTCGGCGATCTAGGGTTTAGACACACCAAGGAGGAGAGGCTAGAGCCGGCGTCTAGGGTTCCGGGGACCCCCAAGTCAGCGGCTAGGGCAAAATCCTAGAGGGGCGGCGGCTATGGTGGTAGGCGCCAAGCTAGGGTTTGAGGAGAGGTACTTGTGTGTGCTAGGAGGGAGCCCTGCCCCTCCTTATATAGGTGCAGGGGTCGGCGGCCAAGGGGAGGGAGGGGAGTCCCTCCCCAAATCGGCTTGGAGGGGGCGCCGCCGGTTGGAGGAGGGATTCCCTCCCCAACTCGGTTTCCCACTTCCTCCTCTTTTCCTCTTTCCAAAACTTGCCGTTTGACTTTTCAATTTAGGATTTGAATAAACCCTTTATTTTGGACAGCGAAGACACTTAGTGCATGATGCAATCATTCCAACTTGCAATGACACATTCATGTACCCCTTCCCCTCCGGAGTGCCGGACATTCCGGAACCTTCTAGAACATTCCCGATGAAAACACCAGAATCATTCCCGAACTCCGAAACGGGACTTTCCTTATATGAATCTTATTCTCCTGACCATTCCGGATCTCCTCGTGATATCCCGGATCCCATCCGAGACTCCGAACAACATTCGGTCTCTTTCTCATAATACCATAACTACTCAAACAACGTCGAATCCTTAAGTGTGTCTCCCTACGGTTCGTGAATTATGCGGACATGATCGAGACACTTCTCCGAACAATAATCAATAGAGGAATCTGGAAATTCATATGGCTCCCACATATTTCTACGATTACTTTGCGATCGAATGAACCACTTACATACGATACCAATTTCCCTTTGTCTCACGATAGTTTACTTATCCGAGGTTATGATCGTCGGTATCTCTGCATACCTAGTTCAACCTCGTTACCGATAAGTACTCTTTTCTCGTTCCCGTGATATGTGATCCCTTGTGAGCCAGTCACATGCTTGCAAGATAATGGGTTGACATTCCACCGAGAGGGCCCAGAGTATATCTATCCGTCATATGGATGGACAAATCCCACTCTTGATCCATGTGTCTCAACCAATACTTTCCTAACACTCAATGCCACCTTTATAGCCACCCAGTTACGGTGTGGTGTTTGATGTCATCAAAGCATCCATCCAGTAAAGGTGATATGCTTGATCTCATGGTCGAAGGAATTAGGTTACTATGTACCAGAAAGCATATAGCAATTGAACTATTGAAATGACTCGATATTTATGCTACGCTTATCTATAGGAGTATGTCCATCATATCATTCTCCTAACGATATGATCTTGTTGTTGATAACATCTCAATGTTCATGATAGGGAAACCACAATCATTTATCAACCAACAAGCTAGTGATGTATAGAGGCTATACTAGGGACTTCAAATTAAGTTTACAAATCACACAAGTATCAATGTTTCCTTGTTAATACTATTATAGCATGAATGTAAACATTTATCATAAACACAAAGATATAATAATAACAAAATTTATTATTGCCTCTAGGGCATATCTCCAACACAGCAGTACAAAGCGGAAGACCGCTCCAGAAGAAAAGCAATCTATCGACATGGTCTCTATGACTTTTGCAGGACAAGGAGAAGGCGGACAACGTGGCCGAGGAAGGGGAGATGGTCGTGGGCAGCAACGAGGAAGTGAAACCACCTCGAGCCGCTCGGCGTTCCCCAAACCTACGAGGAGTACCGTGATATGCCGTGCCTCGTACACCTCGACGCCAACGGCAAGGCCACCCATAACAATCGACACTGCAAGTTCGTCAACGACCTCAAGGAAGACCCGGAGTCCGGCTCCAAGCAAAGTCGGAAGAACAGACCGCGAGGCAAGGGCAAGGGGAAGAAGAAGGAGGAGGAGTCCAAGGATTCAAGTGACATGGACGAGGACATTGACCCCAAGCACGCCGCCAAGAGCGACGACAAGGGCAAGAACCCCTTCGCAAAGAAGGCCCCAGTCTACCACACTTTCCTTGGCACCCCCACCGTCCGACAACAGAAGACCTCTCTGAGGATCCTGATGGCTAATCTCCCCCAGTTCCCCAGTACCTACGCTGGTCGGAGGTTCCAATAACTTGGGAGAGGATAGACCACCCAGAACTTATACCCATAGAGAACCAGTACGCCATGGTCATCAACCCCTTGATTGACGGCGTGGAGTTCACCAAGTGTATGGTGGATAGTGGAAGCAGCATCAACATCATGTACCTGGATACACTGCAGAAGATGAACTTGACGGAGGCAAACCTAAGGCGGACCAACACCATCTTCCACGGCGTAGCTCCTGGCCGAGAGGCTCGGTCCCTTGGGTGCATTACACTTCAGGTTGCCTTTGGCGATGTTAATAATTACCGTCAAGAGCGCATGACCTTCGAGGTGGTCCCCTTCAAGAGCGTGTACCACGTCATATTTGGCCGCGACATATTCCACACGTTCATGGCCAAGCCATGCTTCGTCTACAACAAACTCAAGATACCCGGACCAAACGGCATCATCACCGTATCCGGAAGCTTTACCAAGGCAAGGGACTGCGAGATCAACGAAGCAGTCGTTGCAGAAGCTGTCCTCTACAGCGAAGAATTCAAGGAGATCCAGAGCAAGGTCGATAACTCAGAGATGCCCGCGTCGAAGAAGCAGATCTCCGACTCTGCTCCTGCGTTCAAGACCACCATCGAGACCAAGCCGGTGGAACTTGTGGTAGGCGATGCCTCCAAGGTCATCGCCATTGGGACGAACCTGGATCCCAAATAGGAAAGCGCGCTCGTCGAGTTCCTCCGTGAGAATAGGGACATCTTTGCATGGCAACCTGCCGACATGAAAGCTGTACCTAGGGAACTTGCCGAGCACAGCTTAAACATTGATCCAAAATGCAAACCAGTGAAACAACCTCTATGACGCTTTGGAGATGAGAAGAGACGCGACATTGGCAAAGAGATAGCTAGGTTACTTAAGGCTAGATTTATCCGAGAAGTCCTTCACACCCAATGGGTGGCCAATCCTGTACTTGTCCCCAAAAAGGGTACCAATGAATTAAGAATGTGTGTTGATTACACCGGCTTGAACAAAGCATGTCCCAAAGATCCGTTTGCTTTGCCTCGCATTGACCAAGTCATTGACTCGACGGCTGGCTCGGAACTTTTGTGTTTTCTCGATGCATACTCAGGATACCACCAGATCAAGATGAGGAAGTCGGACCAATTGGCCACTTCGTTCACTACCCCATACGACACGTTTTGCTATGTCACGATGCCCTTTGGGCTAAAAAACGCAGGTGCTACTTACCAGCGGACAATGTAACGTTGCCTCCACGACCAAATTGGTCGGAACATTCACGCCTATGTGGACGATATTGCGGTGATGTCTAAAAAGTCAAACAACTTAATCTCCGACTTAAAAGAAACCTTTGATAATCTCCGGAAATACAACATGATGCTCAACCCTAAGAAGTGCGTCTTCGGGGTTCCAGCCGACAAATTGTTGGGCTTCATCGTTTCCCAACATGGAATCGAGGTCAACCTGGAGAAAATCAAGGCCATCTAAACATAAACCGTCCGACATGCCTAAAAGACATTCAACGACTAATAGGTTGTGTTGCAGCAGTTAGTCGGTTCGTTAGCCGACTTGGAGAGAAGGCTCTGCCGCTGTACAAGTTGCTGAAGAAGGCGGACAAATTCACGTGGACGGACGAAGCAGATGCAGCATTGAAGCAACTCAAGGAGATTCTTTCCTCAGCGCCCATCCTTGCAGCACCCGAGCCTGGTGAGCCCCTGTTAATTTACAAGGCGGCAACCAACCAGGTTATCAACATCGTCGTCGTGGTAGAGCGGAAGGAACCAGGCTACGAGCACGGAGTTCAACGACCAGTTTACTATGTGAGCGAGATCTTGACAGAGTCCAAGCAACGTTACCCGCACTACCAAAAGATAGCTTATGGAGTATTCCTTGCTTCTCGGAAGCTGAGGCATTAGTTTTAGGAGCACCCAATCATAGTGGTGAGCAAGACTCCACTGTCCGACATTATCAATAACAGCGACGCTATAGGAAGGGTCGCGAAGTGGGGCATTGAACTTGCCGCCTTCGAGATCACCTACAAGAGACGCGACGCTATCAAATCGCAAGACTTGGCGGATTTTGTTGCAGATTGGACGGAGATGCCAGATGCTACTCCGTTGCCAGAACCAGAGTACTGGGTGATGCACTTTGACGGATCAAAGCTGCTCAACGGCTCGGGGGCTAGTGTATTGCTACGGTCACCAACAGGAGACAAGCTACACTACGTTCTGCAGATCCACTTCGAGGCTACAAACAACATGGCGGAGTATGAAGCACTCATTCACGGACTACGTGTAGCCAAGGATATTGGCATCAAGCGCATAGTTTGCTGTGGAGATTCCGACTTGGTTGCCCAGCAGGTGGCTGGCACCCGGAATGCGCGGAACCCTATGATGGCGGCATATCCAGACGAAGTGGACGAGATAGCCAAGAGCTTCTTGGGCTCCGAAGTCAATTATGTGCCTAGGGAGCAAAACGAGGCGGCTGATCTGCTGTCCAAGCTTGGTTCAGGGTGCAAGAGAATTCTGCCAGGAGTTTTGCTAGAGCATCTGTGCACACCATCCGTGAAGGGAGCCGACATCGACAACCCAGATAGATCTGACTCTTTCGTCAACATGGTGACTAAGGTCCCGCCGGCTTGGACAAAATCGTTCATGGAATATCTCGAACACGGAACTTTGCCCGACGACAAAGTCGAAAGACGACAAATAGTACGATGAGCAAAGGGTTATACCATAATCAATGGGCATATCTATAAAAGGAGCACTACTGGTGTACACCTAAAGTGTGTTTCCCATCTAGAAGGTATGGAAATCCCGCGCGAAATCCATCTCAGAGATTGCGGGCATCACGCCGCTCCCCGATCGTTGGTCGAGAAAGCCTTCCGGCAAGGATTCTACTGGCTGACCGCGAAGGCGGACGCCGACAAGCTGGTTGAGACATGCACGGAATGCCAATATTATGCCCGACAACCACATGTTCCTGCTGAAGAATTGCGAACAATACCAATAACTTGGCCGTTTCCAGTCTGGGGGCTAGACATGGTGGGCCGTTACAGACGACACCTGGTGGGTTTACGCATCTGCTTGTAGCAGTTGACAAATTCACCAAATGGATAGAAGCTAAACCCATTAGAAAGCTTGATGGGGCAACTGCCCTCAGGTTTGTCCGAGATCTAGTGGTGAGATTTGGTCTCCCACATAGCATTATCACCGACAACGGCAGCAACTTATCACTCGGAGAAGTGGAGGCATATTGCTGGGAGAAAGGCATCCGACTTGACCTTGCATCTGTGGCACACCCACAATCCAATGGTCAGATTGATCGAGCCAATGGATTAATTCTGCAGGGAATCAAGCCACGTCTTGAGGCACCGCTACATAGAGCAGCTGGAGCCTGGGCGGAAGAATTGCCATCTATACTGTGGAGTTTACGAACTACACCCAACAGATCCACCGGCTACACCCCTTATTTTGTGGTATATGGAGCAGAAGCCATCCTGCCTTTTGACATCCTCCACGATGCACCAAGAGTTGCCGCCTACGGCGAGGATGACGCCGAAGAATCCAAACACCTGGATGTGGACCTTCTCGAGGAGGAGCGCGTTTTGGCATGCCAAAGATCCGCCATCTACCAGCAGAAGCTACGCAGCTACCATAGTTGCCGTGTTCGGCATCGCTCATTTAAAGAGGGGGATTTGGTGCTCCGACTTAAGCAGAAGAAGTCACACAAATTATCCCCGCCATGGGAAGGACCGTTCATCATAAGCAAGGCGCTGCTCAATGGGTCTTACTACCTTGTTGACAATCGTGAACTAAAGGATAGACCCAACAAGGATCATAAGCGTAAGCGACGTGACCCGAATGATGACTACCCGGAGCTTGATCGGCCATGGAAGATAGCACAACTACTTCCTTTTTACACTTAGCATTTCTTATCTAATTGTGTACTTCTTATATGATCAATGAAATAAAGCTCTTTGGTTCACTCATATTTCCGAGTCTTTTACCTCCTTTAGTGTTCATTTTTGGATCATGTAAAACCTTTATGCACAAGCTTTGCGTTTGCACTTGTGAAAATTCCGCCTACGGGCGTTAGCTTAAGTTTTCTGGTCTACACGTTCTTTGTTGTTTTTATGTGGATTCTGGAGTAGTGACTTTCGGCACTTATTCTCGGCGATTTTGTGCTCAGGTTATTGACGGTGCCATTGGGCATCATCACCTAAGCGCATGGTTCCGACAACGAGTCTTCCGACTCACGAAAAGTCAAGCATAAGAACCAAAGTAATGGATAAGCCAGCACTTGCTTAAAAAATATATACATGCTGGAAAATAAGTTCTTAAGTAGCAGGACATAACAACCATTGTTTTCCGCCTTAATTTACATCACCAAGTTTTTTCGCGCATACACCAAAGATGAAACAAATATTACATAGTGTTTTTCATTCTTTGGGCGCAGGAGACTTGGAAGCAGCATCGTCCCTAGCCGGAGAATCACCCTCAATGTCGGCGCTATGATGAGACTCGGAGGAATTTTGGTTGACGTTGTCGATAGTGTTCATGGGCACGAAGACGTCGATGTCCACCAACTCGGCAACTCTGATGTCATAACCCGCGAGTGATGACAAGATGGCTTTGTGATCAATCTCTTTGCCGTCATCGTCAACGTCAGGGATACCAAAGGTCACCGTGTCGATGTCGGCACCTTCGTAGTGTGCCTTCACCATTGACAGCGCCATCCTTGCGCCAGCCCGTGCACATGAAGCTTTCCAGCTCGTGACACACTCGGGGGCTCGGCGCAAAATCTCCGAGTACTTCATCACGGAGTCCGAGGCCTTGATGTATATCTGGAGGGACTTGGAAATCTCTTTGGCTTGGGTGATGGTGGTGTTGATAAAGTTGCTGGCAAGAACCATGCATTCCTTGTCCGAAGGAGGCGAGCAGGTTAAACCCATAGGAGATGCAAATTCCGACAAGGAGCGCATGAGTTTAATAAATTCAAAGTATCCAGACTACAGAAATACAAGGCAGAGGAAACTTACAGAAGATGTTGGCCTTAGCCTGCCAGAGGGTGTCTGCCAAGGATTCTTTCTCTTGTTGGAGGAGCTTAAACGCCTCGTTGTGGCGTTGGTTTTGCTCATCAGTAGATTGCTTCTGATCTTTTAAGATCGCATGCTCCTCCTTCAAGCGATTGATTTCTGCGGAGGCGGAGTCCTGCAGGGCCTTCATAGAATCCTCATGCATTTTTAGCATCTCCTTCCTCTCCTCCTTAAGGATCTTGTTCTCGCTGTCCAGCTGCTGGATGTTCTTGGACTGCTCGACAATGTCCTTGGGCTTGGCGACATGTTATGCAAGTCGGAAAAAACAAAGTACATAGTGAGTACTCGGAGAATGAAGGCACAGAAACAAGACGGAAATGCGCAAAAAGAAAACAGACTCTTGTTTTTGATGATATGTTCCTTCAAGATGGCAGTTTTACCCTTTTCGGCTTCAAGATCTGCGCGCATCTTCTGGTACTTGTCGTTGGCCATGACCCTCCGAGCATTCTCGTTCTATGGAAAAAAGGAAAAAGTTAAACCGTTGTTTAGTCTGCTTGGAGCACCTAGTCGGAAATTTTCCACCTAGGCGCTCGGGGGCTACAGCGAGAGTTTTTTACTTAGCAATATACTTAGCTTTTCTTTAAGCATCTAGTCGGAGCTAATTCGGTTCTCGATTAGAAGCTTGGGGGCTATAGTATAAAGTTTTTAACTCGGAAAATTCTTAGCTTTTCTTTAAGCATCTAGTCGGAACTAATTCAGTTACAACTAAAGGCTTGGGGGCTACAGTATTGAAAATTATAAACACTGCGTATGCTACTCTTAAAGCATCTAGTCGAAATAGTTTGTTCCATCTAAATGCTTGGGGGCTACAGTGAGAGTTTTTTCTAACTTAGTCACTCTTAGAGCATATATATGCAAAACCTATGGTTTTCCGTCTACATCCTCGGGGGCTACAGTGGGATACTCATATGAAATGCAAAAGGCAAAGTAAAACTTACAAGTGCAATGATCTTGAGGTTTGTAGAGCTCTCGGCTAGCAGCTTGCCAAAGGAGATGCTATTTCCTTGCAAGATGTCCGGTTGTCGGAGGAGCTCCTCAAGACCACACGTCGGAGATGATGGTACTCCTCCAGGAACCAGAGTTGTGTTACTCGACGTGAGCACCGGGTAAACTATCTTCGGAAACTCAAAGGCTTTCTGGGGAGCAGGGGCACCGCCTTCGGCAGAAGTACCAGCTTCCACCACCGCCTTGCCGCCACCGATGGCATCCTTAGCCGTATCTTTAGCCATTTTGTGAGCGGTGCTCTCCTGCGTCGCCTGCTCGCCGACAATAGCGAGTTCGGTAGAAGCGCCAGAATCCACTTCCATGACGGAAGGGCCTGGTGCCTCCTTAGCCTGCGAGCTTGTCGGAGCAGACGAAGGCTTGACGGCAGGGGCAGCAGGGGCGATGGCGGGGGAGGCGTCGCGATGCAGCATGTCTTTGATATTTCTAAAAGCCCCCAAAGTTTTGGTGGTCTTCTTGAGGCTGGTCGTGGCTTTCTTCCTGAGACGTGCAAAATGCATAAGTACAGGAACAAGACAGATAAATAGACAATGTCGGAGAATGAGAAGCTTACACTAGGGGGGCGCTTTGGAAAAAATCCCGGTGGCTCCACCCTCCGTCTTCTTCTTCTTGCCTCCATCGGCAGCGTCAGAGGTGGAGCTCTTCCGCTTTCGCACCAATGGGACATCGTCGTCGGACACGGCCGTGACTTCCTTCATCTTTGGATCATAGATTTGGGCAGCCAGGTTGCCCTCATCTAGATCGCTAAGCTGTTAAGTGAGAAATCACCATGTTAGATAAGATGGTATTGGCAAGACGGAAAAACTGGAGTATATGTCGTACTCGGAAAATAAATACCTACCTTTGGGCACTTGCCTTCTACGAACATGTCATAGGTGATGGTGAAGCCACGCTTCTTATCCTTCACCTTGACGATGTCCTTTAGGCGGAGCTTGACGGAGTCGCTCGAGAAGTTATCCACGGAGATCCGGAGGGTATCCCTTCGATCACTGGTATACTCGTGCATGAACTTCGCGCGGTGCTGCAGAGGTTGGATTCGCCTGATGAACCAGCACATGGCTAGGTCCAAGCCGGTCAAACCCGTCTCTACGAACCATTCGATCCGCCTTATTGCGCGAGAAGCGTCGAGGTCGGAGGGAAGGGAGGCATGGGATCTCCATGTAGAAACTTCAGCGGCGGCTCCATCCACGAAGTCCGGGTATGTCACTTATCGGACCGCCAAAGGAATGTCGGGGCCGTAAAAGTACGTCTGTTGCCAGTTCTTGCAGGACTCATGGCCGACGATGTCGGGGAACCGCCGGCCAGGTAGAATCTTGAAGCTTATGGTGCCGCAGTTCCTAAGCTCCTCCTTACTATGTCCGGCTTCACGTTTGACGGTGAAGAAGTACACGAACAAGTCTAACCTAGGCCTTATCCCTAGGTAACCCTCACAAAGTGTCGCGAAGTTGCTAAGCACTAAGATGCTATTGGGGAGAGGTTATGGGGTTGGACCTTGTAGTGGTTCAAGACAGAGAGGAAGAAGTGGGAGATGGGCAGGGAAACGCCGCGTACCAGCTGAGCCTTGAGGTACACCTTTTCTCCGACTTGGGGAGAAGGTGTCACCTCGCCGGCCGGCGCCGCCCACCAGGTGAGCCCCTCCATCGCGGGGAGGTAACCTTCGACGACCATCTCCTGGATTTCGCGGTCAGTGATGTCCGAGCCACGCCAGTCGCCCTTGTGCAAATCCGGTTCCTCCTCGAGTGGCTCTAGCGCCGCCAAGTTTTGGTCACCGCCGGTGGACTCGATCACCGCCGATGCGGGGATGACCAAACCCTTCGGGGGCACGACGACGGAGCTCGCTGGCTTTGCCGCGGCTTTGCTCGACACCGCCATGGATGGGGATGAGCTGCTGCTGGCCATGGAGTGATGGACGGATGTGACTGACGCGTATGGAAGCTAGGGTTTTCGAGGTTTCTCGCGGAGAGCTCAAGGAGGCGTGCGGCTGGAGGAAGAAGACGACGCGAGAAGAATGGGGTAAAAAGTGGAAAATTCCCCACGGTTACTATTTATCATCCTCGACATCAAGATTCGTGCAGCTAATCGGACAGTTACCGCGTAGACGACGTGTTCGCGAACGTGCGCGGAAATTTCGCCACGTCTCCAACCGCCGCCGCCAACGGTTCGTATCGCTCGCGCGGGGAAATCGGATATGATTTCATTCTCTGCATGTGTGAGTTACGAGGCGTCGCTGACCTAAGCCTACGTCGTCCTAGCTGACACGGGTAGATGAACCGTCACATCGAAGATTCCGGCATGGACGGATTTAATCCGACTACGGAAGAGTACGATGGAAGATTCAACATTTCTCCGGCTTACAAATCAAAGACGGAGAAAGCCTTGCAGGGTTCTTTGGGAGGACTACAAGATGTTGCTTGACGATCTGCCGACATCCATCTAGACGGAGCATTCCACGTGAAGAGGCAAGACGTCGCAAGATCTCGGAGTTCTCCGGGGGCTACTATTGGGGATATGCTATATGGGTATCCTTATAGCATGTCTCTTATCCG
The DNA here is from genome assembly GCA_910589765.1 of Avena atlantica. Lineage (NCBI taxonomy): Eukaryota > Viridiplantae > Streptophyta > Magnoliopsida > Poales > Poaceae > Avena > Avena atlantica. The sequence continues at coordinate 35,679,475 of OU342739.1, forward strand.
GCTAACCCGGGTGGCCCATAGTCAGTAGCATGGCCTATGGCCTGCTGGGCGGCCCAGTTAGGTGGATCCAGAAGGGAGGCCCATGCCGGATAAAGGAAGGCTACGGTGGAGTTACCAGCGTACCCGGAGCCTTGGAGTGCAAGATACACAAGACTAGTGATAGACGGTGTAGGACTCTGTAACCTGTCTGGCTAGGACTTTTCCTTGTAACCCTAGGACCTGGCGACTATATAAGTCGGGCCTATGGGAGCCTTTAGGGTAGACAATCTCATACGATCATAGATCGACACACACAACCTCGCACAGCGAACCTATCTCTGTAACTCGGCGTATTGCCCTTATAGTGATTTATAGCAGGAGTAGGATTTCGCCACCGTTGTGGGATCTGAACCTGGGTAAGCTGTGTTACCTCGTACCCGTCAACCGTCCGCCTTAACCCACGTCTCTAAACATGCACTACGAGGACCCCTCCATGGCATACTCGTCGGCAATACCACGACACGAACTTTAATTGACTTGATCTTATGTTATGCTTACTATGGGTGTGTGTTCATCACATCATTCTCCTAATGATATGATCTTGTTATTAATAACATCTAATGTCCATGATTATGAAACCATGATCATCTATTAATCAACAAGCTAGTTTAACAAGAGGCTTACTAGGGACTCTTTTATGTTTACAAAATACACCAGTATTAATGTTTCTGGTTAATAAATTAAAGCATGAGATGTAAACATTTATCATAAAAATGAAGATATGATAATAACCACTTTATTATTTCCTCTTGAACATATCTCCAACATCGAAGACTTCAGAGTCTCCATTCGAATCTATGATTCGACTAGACACTCGGGGGCTACTAACATAGGTATGCCCTACCGGTACTCGAGATTGGCCTATTCGGTCTAGCCCATGGGGGCCCACGCGATGATTCATATCTAATGGCGAAGCAAAGGAATATTCGGGTGTCCCAGCCTGATGGCGCCTGAAAGCGCTTCGTCGGGAAACCCCAAGAGCAAGGTGTGAAGAGCACATCAGCAAGTCTTCCCTCAGTAAGAAACCGAGGTTATCAAACCAATAGGAGGAAGGAAACGTCTCAAAGGTGTTGCAAGCAACTTGGAAAACTGCACAACACAAACTCAAGAGTTTGCCCCAACGAACAGTGAGGTTGTCAATCTCACCGGTTGCTGTAACAAAGGATTAACTATATGGTGTGGAAGGTAATAGCGGTTTGTAGAAAGAAAACAATAACAGTGGAAGATGTATCAATGGTAAAGATTGGACCGGGGTCCATAGTTCATTAGAGGTGTTCTCCTTAGATAAGAAAACATGGCATGCTGGGTAAACAAATTACAACAGGGCAATTGACAGGACTGAGCAAGGCATAACAATGCAATACTAGACATTCATGATCCTATGAGATTCGATTGGGCAATACAACAAGATACATAGACCGCCATCCAACTGCATCTATGACTAGAAATCCACCTTCAGGTTATCATCCGAACCCCCTCTAGTATTAAGTTGCAAGCAACAGACAACTGCTTTAAGCAAAGTGTGTAAGGTAAACAATCCACTTGTTCCATGAACAAGAGACGTTGTTTTCTCCCTAGTGGCAACAACACATCTACAACCTTAGAGATTTCTGTCACTTACCTTAGATTAAATAGAGGCATGAACCCACTATCGAGCATAAATACCACCTCTTGGAGTCACTAACATCTACTTGGCCAAGATACCTACTAGAAACGGAGAACATCCAATATCACAAACAACATAGAAATGATAGAATCAATAAGACAAAACCATTAATCAATCTAACATAGTAATATCAATATCCATCGGATCCCCACAAACACAACATGCATGATTACAAATAGATATGATCTTGATCATGGACGGAGCTCACAAGATCTAAACATGGTAGCACAAAGGAGGATATACAACCATCTAGCTACTACATGGACCCGTAGTCCAAGGTGGAACCACTCACCCTTCATACCGGAGGCTGACATGATGAATAAGAAGGACTCCGGGATGATCTCCCCTTTGGCAGGGTGCCGGGAAGAGCTTTAGATCCCCTTGATCTAGGGACAATGGTGGCAGCGGCTACAGACGATTTCGTGGAATATTGATCGGGTCCTTAGGGTTTATGCATCGGGGGGTCTTTATAGGCGAAGAGGCGAGGCAGAGGCGGCTAGTGTGGTCACACCCCCTAGGCGCGGCTAGACCTAGCCCGCGCTGCCAGGGGGTGTGCCCCCTGGTGCCTCCCCTTTGTCTCGTACTCTGGCTCCGTGTTCCCCACGGTAAAATATTGACTTTGGCTTTTGTCCCGTCCAATTCCGAGAATATTGATTTTCTGCCTTTCTGGAACCAAAAATAGAAGAAAACAGGCAACTGGCACTGTAGCATCTTGTTAAAAGGTTAGTACCAGAAAACATATAAAAACACCTCAAAGTGTAGATAAAGCAAAGCAAAGTAGATACTAAACAAGCATGAAACATAAAAAATTATAGATATGTTTCTGACGTATCAAGCATCCTCAAGCTTAACTCCTGCTCGTCCTCGAGTAGGTAAGTGATAAAAAGAATAATTTTTTAGGTGACATGCACCATAAAAATCAAGATCAAACCATTTGCAAGCATTGAAAGCTGGGATCAAAGAACTCTACACATGAGCACGAAAGATGGAGTTCTAACAATAAGACAAAGTAACTATGCATGCAACATGAAAGGTTACAAACAAAGATCATGAATAACATGCATCGAAAACATTTGTTTGTTTCACATACAGAAAACATGGGATAGTGGCATTCAGCTTGTCCCTCATGGAGTAGCAAATAGATGCATAGGACACCTTCAAAGTTCATAAGAGTGACTAGATACAAATAGCACAAGAACAAGTAACATCAAGAATATGCATCAATCAATAAGTTTTGGGACAATGCACGTAGAACTAAGAATGGCAACTATGCTCTCTTCACTACTAGGAAAATGGTCGTCTGTGGCGCACCTAAAAGGCCCATCCGTGGCGCACCTGTAGTGCGCCACGGGCCTTGCGCTACGGCTATCTCTCAGCCGTGGCGCACTGCCTAGTGCGCCACGGTTGTGTAGAGATAGGCGTAGCGCACCTCCTAGTGCGCCACAGAAGTTTGGCGTGGTGCGCTACCCCTTGGATCTTCTGTGGCGCACTACCTAGTGCGCCACTAAACATCCATGGTGCGCTTTAGGTGTAGTGCGCCACAGAAGGTAGACCATGTGCGCCACAGATGTATTTTTTGTTTTTTTTTTAATTTCCAAGCCAGATTATATGCAATACAGATTATATACAATATTACAGCAGATATACACACACAGATACAAGATATACAATTATATATATAAATACTCAATATGAAAAACAAGATTGAAACAAATACATATAGATAAGTCTCATACATGAATACATAGTCCAAGTTACATTGTTTTGATCATGTTACAAAGTAGTAGTTGGTGACATGCGAATACATGTGTCGATCGAACAAGTTAGAGCTCGGAAGCTCGCCTAGACATCTAAACTAGCTAGCTAGACACAAACTCGGGATAAATAACCAAAGAAGATAAGCATGATCACCGCCGTGACGAAGGTGTAGGTCTTCATCCGGTTCCTTGTCCTAACTCCCGCTAGATAGCGCGTGTATCTATCTTCCGCCTCCACCATAGTGTTGTACCCTTTGTAGCTATTGCCGCTGAAACGGTGCACCTGTCTCCGGCAGTCTTCCCAAACATCGTAGACTCCGGGAACCCGTCCCTTGTACACGACGTACCACGTCATCTACAAGTTGACAATAATAACTAACCGGTGATTGAAAAAACATGTATAATTAAAGTCGCATATGAAGATACACTTATAGAAAGTACTCTTAAATCAAAAAGAGCAAACTCAAAAAGCATGCCTCATATATAACTAGCTAGGTCGTTGGACACAGGAATATGCTTATGACGGGACCGTTAGCCAAGTAGGATGCACAATTCCTGGACTTGTGCATATCACAAGGCTAACAATCCCGTCATAGCACATTCACATATATATTGTGCCACGACATTTCAATCATCGGCATATTCTCGAAAAAGACAAAAATAACTCGAAAAGCATGCCTCATATATAACTAGGTTGTTGGACACAGGAATATGCTTATGACGGGACTGTTAGCCAAGTAGGATGCACAATTCCTGGACTTGTGCATATCACAAGGCTAACAATCCCGTCATAGCACATTCACATATATATTGTCCCACGACATTTCAATCATCGGCATATTCTCGAAAAAGACAAAAATAACTCGAAAAGAATGCCTCATATATAACTAGCTAGGTCGTTGGACACAGGAATATGCTTATGACGGGACTGTTAGCCAAGTAGGATGCACAATTCCTGGACTTGTGCATATCACAAGGCTAACAATCCCGTCATAGCACATTCACATATATATTGTGCCACGACATTTCAATCATCGGCATATTCTCGAAAAAGACAAAAATAACTCGAAAAGAATGCCTCATATATAACTAGCTAGGTCGTTGGACACAGGAATATGCTTATGACGGGACTGTTAGCCAAGTAGGATGCACAATTCCTGGACTTGTGCATATCACAAGGCTAACAATCCCGTCATAGCACATTCACATATATATTGTGCCACGACATTTCAATCATCGGCATATTCTCGAAAAAGACAAAAATAACTCACACTTGTCGTCCGAGAACCAAAGAGTAAGCAAAAAAACCAAAGAGTAAGCAAAAAAACCAAGCATTGATTGATATATAATAATAATAAGCAAAATAAGTAAGCGGTGATTCATAAACCTAATAAGATAAGTACACTTGTCGTCCACACACACACAAAGGTCATCTATAGTTTGCAACTACAACTAGGCCAACATCAAGCCTTCTGGCTCGGCTTAGGGAACGGGAGGACGCCCTGCCTCGTCATGAACTTCCTATAGTCACCCTGCATCTCTAGGCGATCTTCTATGTCACGGTTATTCGGGATATTTCCTCCGTAGAAGATCCCCCCCGAAGTCATGACATCACGAAAGATGATTGCCCCAAACTGCTGCTGGATGCAATACATCTCTTGTCTAATATCCGAATCATTGATCTTGGCCTTTGCTTCGGCCCACTGTTTGAGATGATCTGGCAGCGTAGAATTCTGCTGGTCAAGTAGGAACGCCCTCATGTGATGGAGTGCGTAGTAGGCTTCCTTCTTACTGTTTTCCGGCTGCTTCACGCAGGGGAACTCTGTTACGTGGTTGAAGACGTGCCTGCCGAACTTGACCTTCTTACGCACGAAGCTGGTGCCTTCCGTCGAGGCAAAGCCAGTGAGAGCATCATCCAGAACTTCCTTGATCTTGTCGTAGTTTTTCTTCTTTTCTAGACTCCCCGAGTCGAAATACGTGGCGTGGGAATGCTTCGGCGATAAGGAGATGAGAGTGCAGTGTTCATCTCTGCGCAAAAAATTCAAATGGAATGTGTTGAAAAAAGAATGATGATGATCTAATAAAGCCAATCGACGGTGGCGACTGAATAACGACTTACTCGGGAAAGTAAGGCACGAGAATGTATTCCTTTGTCTTGTTCGCCACGAGGATTCTTTTTAGGTACGAGGCCACGATACGTTGTTCGGCGGGGGAACCCAAGCAGCCGTCACGCATGTAGTAGGGGTCCACTATAGCGATGCCCGGTGTGTTCTCTCTAATGATCTGCGTGGCCAGGCTGAGAGAAAAGAGACGGACCATGGTATAGTGCAGCGGGTATAGGTGGAACATATTGAAGATGTCCTCGAACCGCAGGAAGAACAGATCCGCGGGGGTAGTGTCGACAAAGTCCAAGCCTGGTGGCACCTTAACCACGAATACCGGGTGCGAGGGATCTTTCTCCGATAGAAGGCGTCTCTCTATCGTCAGCACGCCGTCATGCACACTCTGCAGTTCCGAACTGGCGAGCTTCCGCAAATTCTTAGGTAGCATGGGCTCACCCGCCACATGAATCCTCCACATAATACCCTCGGGTCTTGGTGGCCCGTCCCGAAACCTGATCGGATTCGCAGTTGTTGACGCCACCGGCTGGCTCGAGCTGCTAGATTTTCTTTTCCTGCCCTTTTTTCCTTTTGGAGAGCGGGCAGGCACCGCAATCTGAGCACCGGCCGCCCTATGTAGTGTGTCAGGGCTTAGAATAAAGGGCCGGTTGGTTGTATCAGCTGGCTCTGTAAAGGCGCAAGCTGGAGGCGTCTCCTGAGAACCAAACAGACGCTTGGTGATAGTGGCTTTCTCTGTGGGGCCACCAGCTAGGTCTTCTTCGTTGCCAAACTGAGTGCTGAAGAAGTGATCATTCCAGTCTTCGAAGTCCTCGGCCGGATCCTGCGCCATGTGCATATCATCAACATGATCATCCGACCCACCGCGTGGAGGTGACGGCGAGGGCGGTAAGGGGGCCTTGCCACCGCTTGTCGCTGGCACGACAGGCGGTGCTGTTGTCTGTGGCGTGATGGCCCCCGCCGTCCCCAAACGGATCATGCTCTTTGGCCATAGCAAGAACAAGCCGAAGCAACTTCTGAGGACAGACGACTCTTCTTCATCCGCTCCTGGGGGTTGAATGGGAGGTTCCAGGTCGTCGCAGCCCCTTAGCACCCGACTAATTTTAACCCTGTGCACGCTATCTGGCATCGGTTTTGAGTGGAACGTGCGCTGCAAGGGTTGAACGATGGTACCCTTGGCAACATCCCTCAGCTCGTTGTTCACGTAGCATAAGAGAGTGCAAGGAACATCCGTCTGCAGAAAACATGTACGGCGTCGTCAGAGCGAGATGCCACAAGAGTAATATATAGATGGCATGAAAGGCAGTAATTAAAGCAATTTGTTTACCGTGATGGCGTCGAGATCGGCTAATGTCGACGCACCGCATACGGCGATGGGCGTGCAAGAGATGGAAGGGCTGCTTGATGGCGCGGTGCTGGCCGCCGGTGTATTCTCCCTACCGACGGGTGCTTGGAGCTCCGGTGCCGCCGCGACGATGGTAGGGGGGGCACCAACATGTACTCCGGCACCGCGGTGATGGCAGGGGGAGTCACCAACGCTTGCGGCGCCGCGGTGCTAGCGGGCGGAGTCACGAACACGTAGTTCGCCTGATTCGTCGGCGCCGCGTTGTTCGAGTGGCTGCTGACCATGCTTGGAATTGGGCACGGCCCTACTCGACCACCCGCACTCCAGTTCGCTATTGACTCCACCAAGGTAGGCAGGAAGGACGTAAGGGTGATTGCCAGGTTGTCTTGGACGATCTGCGGGATCCGCGCCACTTGTGCCTTAAGTTCTTGAACCTCTCAGTTTTCCTCCTCGCTCCTTCCCGACGGCGCCACATGCGTCCTCGGCGGTGGACCAAAATGATCCACCCAATTCTTACCCCCGAGGCCGGCCAGACGGCCAGCCAACGACGGCTTCTTCGTAACCGGCTCTATTTTCTTGGCCCGGTTCATCGCCCTGTTAAAAGGGTTATCCCACCGGGTGGCCGCCGTCGACCCCTGGGATGAGGAACCCTGGGATCCATGACTAGCAACAATTTCCTCCTCCTGCAGAAGAAGTAACAGTGAATCATTTAGATCATCGATTAGATTGCAATCGTGTTGATCCGCGGTAATTAGATTATACTTACCACAATTTCCTCGAATTCCTTCACCGCAGGATCCGCGGTGAGTTGTTTGGTTTTTGGGTCCACATGGTAACGGGCCCTGATGAAGTTTCGAACCTGCCCGGGTTCGAATTTAGCAAAGGGGTTTTCTATCCCCTTGGATCTATACTCTTCGTCCTCCTTATTCCATTTGGCCTCCGCGGTTCTGTATCCACCAGATCCAAGATGGTGATGACCTATATTCATCGCCTGCAGCACCTTTCCCCGTTTACTATTGGCCAGGGCTCTTTCGGATTCACACCTCTCCTTGAACTCCCGGAACTGATCTTCGGTGATCTGCGGGTCAATCTTCTGGATCTCCTCGAGACTTTTGCCTTCTTTATAGATCTTCTTCTTTATCCGGGTTCTCCAGCTGGCCAGGGCGGTGCTCATCTTTGTGAGGGCGGATTTGTTTACTTCGTTCCCATGATAATTTGTGTTCTGATACTTAGCGGGGAACTTGTATCTTGCGTGCAGCTTCTCGAAGAGGAGTGTGCGCAAGTGGCCATTATCTTTATGCCGGAGATTCTCGGTGTTGATCGAGATGGTTGTCCGGGTGATCGCCGCCACTTGCCCACCGTACCCTTTGACGACAAGGGCGGGCTCCAAAGGAACCCCTGATGGGCTCACTTCGGTAATTTCCTCCCTAACCGTGCCGACCGTGTTCGGGCGCCGGTCCTTCGGCTTCTTCTTCTTAGGAGGGTTGCTACCACTCCCTGTGCCCTCGCCGCCATCAGTGGTTTCATCGTCCGCCGTTCCTTCGGCTTCTTCCTCCGCGTCTTCCATCTCATCATCCTCGCTCTCCGAAGGATGGTATTCTTCATCGTCTTCTAGACGTTGGGCCGCCTCCCAGAATGTCAATTGTTTATTCGGAGGTCTGAGTTCTCCTTCAGCGATGATGCGCTTAGAACATCCAGCCTCGTCGTTGTCACACATCTTTGCACTAATAAAAAACAAATAATTGGTTAAATGCACGGAAAAATCCGGCATGACCTTTGCTAATTTTCTTAAACTAGGAGTGCCCGATTTCTGCCGAAACGGAAGTTAATCAACATTTCGGCAAAAATCAGGACTCATTTCATACAAGAACCTGCATACGGGACATAATAAAGTGCTTCATACAAGCACAAGAATAATTTCAAGTGCTACAACAATAACAACAATCCTTGTTGTCATTTGCTTGCAATAAGAAAATGAGAATACACCATACACCATAACAAGCACAAGTTTAGCAAGAAAATGACGGCAACATAATTTTTAGTTATGTGAACAAATGACAGCAAATAATAGCAAATGACAAGTATACACAGTTCAATTCAGTTCACCTTGGCAAGCACAAGCTCGACATCTAACTTGACAGCAACTACAGGTGCAATGCAGACTTGTTTTAATTTGACAGCAACTACAGGTGCAATGCAGGCATCTAACTTGACATCAACTACATCTAACTTGACAGCAACTACAGGTGCAATGCAGACATCTAACTTGACAGCAACTTGACAGCAACTACAGGTGCAATGCAGACATCTAACTTGACAGCAACTACATCTAACTTGACAGCAACACAGTCCACAGGTTACAAAGGCTCTCTGTCTGATGTGATCAACACTTACACAGTCCACCGGCAGATGCATTCAACACTTACATAGTCCACAAGTTTTTCCTAATCTGATCAACCAATGGCTCAGGCTCTCTGTCTATTATTACTGTACTTGATAAAATATGACCATCTTACTGCTATATTCATCTACTGTACTTGCAAGAAGTTACTGGACTTGATGCATGAGTGATGTTTTATTTCATGCTTGGGTTAAAGAATATATGACCATCTAGTGCTATATTAATCTACTGCACATATCTGTTATCACCATGATAAGGACATCAATGCCATATTAATCTAGTGCTATATTAATCTACTGCACATATCTAGTGCTATATTAATCTAGTGCTTGGGTTAAAAAAATTCATGACTGTTATCACCATGATAAGGACATTGGCCATCTACTGCACATATCTAGTCCTATATTAATCTACTGCTGCATTGCATGAGAAGAGTGAGAAGTGATGCAGGTAACTGAGGTGAGCACTGGCATAGGTTGCACTGGCATAGGTTGTACTGGTAACTGAGGTGAGCACTAGAATTGATGGGAATAGTAAGAGGGAAGGGACAAAAATAGAAGCTACAGGAAAACCATCTAGTGACATGATTGACTGATTTATTAACAGAACATGGAGAGGTTAGAAAAGTATCCATTTATTGCTTAAAAAACTACTGCACTGGTTTAACTAGCCCATTTCAAGCCAAAACTGTTTATACTACAAACATTAAAGTCGAATTCAGATCACTATGAGAAAAAAATATCGAATTCAGATCGAAATGGTAAACCATTTCAGATTAACAGCTTGCATCATTTCAGCACTAAATCTACTGCTAAATCAACCTAAATCAAGCTACTGCTACTACCTAAACCTAAACCTAAACCTAAATCTAATCCTAAATCAACCTAAACCTCACTGTCAACCTAATCCTAAATCAACCTAAACCTCACTGTCAACCTAAACCTAAATCTAATTCTAAATCAATGCCCGCGGGTGAGATGGAGAGAGGGGGAGATGGAGAGAGGGGAGAAGACTCACCTCTCTGAGACGAGGACGAGGACGAGCCTGTGGGTGAGGTGGCTGGCGAGGCAGGGCTGTAGACGGTCGAGTCCACTGGCGAGGCGAGCGAGCGGGCGACGCTCCTCCTCCACCTCCTCCTGGCTGGCGACGCTCCACCTCCACCTCCTCCTGGCTGGTGCGCGAGCGACGCTCCTCCTGGCTGGCACGTGGGCGGCGCTCCTCGTCCTGCAGCTGGCTGGCGCGCGGGCGACGCTCCTCCTCCACCTCCTCCTGGCGGGCGCGCGTTGATGCAGATGGATGCGGCGGCGGCGCGTCGATGGGGATGAGAGAGGGGGCTCGGGCTGAGATGGAGCGATGGGGATGAGAGAGGCGGCTCGATCGAGTGGATAAAGCCAGTTAGGCATAGCGCACTTGGGCATAGTGCGCTACGGATATCTGTAGCGCACTACGGGCTAGTGCGCTACACCTATCGGCTTCTAACTACTAGATAAGAGAACTACAGACCCACTAGCTAACAACTATACTAGCCTATCCCACTGGTTCTGCCCACTACTCTATTCTAAACCTGAGAGCACCCAGGTTCGAATCCTAGTGCCCCAATTTTTTGTTTTGATTTTAAAAACACTTTTAAATATTCCAAAAAAATGCCCAAAAGTGGTGATATATGCCATAGAAGTTTTATTTTGATTTTAAAATACTTTTAAATATTCCAAAAATGCCCAAAAGTAATAATATTCCAAAAATGCCCAAAAATATGATTTAAAGTATAACTAAATTTCATAATACTTTGTTCATGAATATTACAATCTTTTTTGACCACGCGTTTACAATATTTTTTGAGCTAGCGTTTTACAATCTTTTTTCCCTTCTTTGTCGCGGTTGAATAATTTAGCCCCGGCACTTTAATGTTTCTTCTTTCGAACGGGCTACCTTTTTTGGGTAGGGTTGTCCTTTTTCTTCTTGTGATGTATGTTGCTGCATCGTAGTCGTCGTCATCTTCAATCTTTGGATCGCCGTACTGGTCGAAGTCTTGCTCGTTGGCGACTCCATCCATTCCGATGATGTTTCTTTTTCCTCTCCTCATGACAACACGGCTAGGCTTTGTCGGGTCGGTAATGAAAAAACATTGGTCCACTTTGGTAACCAGTACCCACGGTTCATTTTTCGCGGCCACGTTTGCACCGGCGGCCTTGGATTTGGATGCTTCGGGTATAACCATGGTTGTGAAATACCGGTCTTCTCTTTCGACGCTCTTTGCCCATCTGACACGGAACATCGGCACCTTTTCTCCACAGTAGTCGAGCTCCCAGATCTCCTCGATTCTTCCGTAGAATCTTTCCTTCACGTTGTCATCGGTGTAGAATTCCGACGTTACGCCTGAGTTCTGATAATCACACTTGTTGTCCTTTTCCTCCGTGTAGAATGTGTAGCCGTTGATATCATACGCCTGATAGGTCACCAGGTTTTGCATCGGTCCCTGCGACAAGGTGAATATGATCTTTTCCGTGTCAGAAGAATGCGAGCGCGGGGGATTATCAAGGAGCGTCTGCCTAAACCAACGCGTGAAATCTGAGTTGTGCTCTTTGATTATTTCTCACTACGTCCTCTGTATGCCCCGGTCACTGTACTTCTTCTCGATTAACCTTTTGTGCTTCTGTACCCAAGGATCGACCAGTTCTAAATGCTGTAGCGCGACGAGGTTTGCTCGATCAAAGTCTGCGCGTCGAAAATCGAAGTCTGCATGCAGTATGCGACGACCCTCTCGGTGACCAGATCCGTCGAGCTTGCCAAGGTGTCTGTTGACGGGAAGACCGACAGGGTTCTCGATGTCTAGATAATTCGTGCAGAAAGAGATGCACTCTTCGGCCAGAAAGCCCTTGGCTATGCTTCCATCTGGACGGGACCTGTTGCGAACGTATCCTTTGATGTGTCCGTTCATCCTTTCGAACGCCATCATGCTGCGGAGAAACATCGGCCCGAGTTGTACGATGTCCTCCACGACATGGACCAGCAGATGCACCATAATGTCGAAGAATGCGGGTGGGAAGTAGACCTCAAGCTCACATAGTATCACCACGATCTCCTCCTGTAGCCTTCCGAGCTGATTCAAGCCAATCGACTTCCAAGAGATGACGTCGAAAAACTTGCATAGGCCAAATAACGTTTCACGGACGTGCTCGTCCATTATCCCTCTTAGTGCGACCGGAAGTACTTGCGTCATTAGCACTGCACAGTCGTGAGACTTCATGCCACTGAACCTCTGCTTCGCCTCGTCTAGGTATCTGCTTATCTTGCCCGCGTAGCCGTAAGGAAATTTGACTCCTAGAAGGCACTTGAAAAACTGTTTGATCTCATCCTGGCTTAGAGTGAAGCAAGAAGGAGGGCAGTAATATTCGTTCTTCTTGAACTTTTTACCCTTCCGACGACCTTGTGTCGTCTCCGACTCATGATCATCGTCATCTTCCTGATCATCAGGAGTAGTGCGTCCTCCGTGAAGCTCCTTCCGGATACCCAAGCATATCAGGTCGTGCCTTGCTTTCGGACCATCTTTCGTCCTATCTGGCATGTTGATTATGGTGGCGACCAGACTCTCGCACACGTTTTTCGTGATATGCATGATGTCGAGGCTATGAGGCGTGCGGAGAAACTTCCAGTATGGCAACTCCCAGAAAACAGACCTTGTTTTCCATACCTTCATCAGCGGCTTGTCTTGTTGCTGCCTCTTTCGCTTCTTTCCAGGCTTAGGACAATCTTTCCAGTTTTTTAGCAACTCTTCCACTTCTTCGCTGCTCCTACGCTCTGGGATTCCTCGGGTCTCTGATTTGCCATCGAACAGATCTCCACGTTTTCTCCATGGATCATTCTTGCCGAGCCACCTCCGGTGCGCCATGAACACGGTTTTCGATGACCCTGGATCTTTCTCTAGTTGGAGATAGCTTGTGTTATCCATGCACCTAACGCATGCGCAGAATCCTTGGATAACCTGCCCCGAGATATACCCGCAACCTGGATAGTCTTGCACCGTAGTGACCAACGCGGCTCTCATAGTGAAATATTCTTGTGCGACGGCATCGTAAGTATTGGCTCCAGATTCCCATAACATGGCTAGCTCCTCTTTCAACAGCCCGAGATACAGATTGATGTCGGTACCAGGTTGTTTCGGCCCTTGAATTAGCATACTCATTTGTATGTACTTCTTCTTCATGCACAACCATGGAGGGAGGTTGTACATCCATACAAACACGGGCCAAGTGCTGTGCGTGCTGCTCTGGCTACCGAACGGATTGAGTCCATCGATGCTCGCACCAAGCCTGATGTTCCTCGAATCTCCACCGAATTCTGGGAATTCGAGGTCCAATGCTTTCCACTGGCTAGCATCTGAAGGGTGCGTCAGCAGCTCATCCTTTTCGGGGTCATCATCATCTCCTGGCTTCTTCCTTTCCGCATGCCATCGCATGAGCTTCGCTTCCTTAGGGTCCGCGAAATAGCGCTGCAGACGAGGGGTGATAGGAAAGTACCATACCACTTTTCGAGGTGCTTTCTTCCCTTTCTTGTATCGACTCATGCCGCACACCGGACATGTGGTTTTCTCCGCGTCCTCGCCCCGATAAATGATGCAATCGTTGATGCATACGTGATATCTAACGTGCGGTAGATCGAGAGGACAGACGAATTTCTTGGCATCCTCGATACTAGTTGGACATGTGTTCCCCTCCGGGAGACGATCGTGCCAGAATGCCATCATATCGTCGAAGCTTGCGTCGCTCAATTTGTGCTTTGCCTTCATCTCCATAGCCTTGAGCGTTACATTCAACCGGGTATCATCGGGCCTGCATCCTTCATACAATGGAGTAACCGCGTCTTTCTCAAGTTGCGCAAGCTTGGCTTTCTCTCTAGCGGTAGCCCTAGCGTTACTCGTCTGCTTGAGAAGCAGCTCTTGCACATAAGGGTCCCGCACCCAGCCTGACGTTGTTCCATCGTCGTCTGCTTCTCCGGCATCTAGATCATCATCATCCCGGTCTGCTTCCGCACCTTCACCATCTCCAGGAGCCTCTTCATCATCTCGCCCGTTCTCGCCGTGATGATGATCATCGTCATGTTGGCCACCTTCTTCACCGTCTCCATCATCTACGCCATCGCTTATCCAACGAGTGTATCCATCCATGAAACCATGGCGGAGCAGATGCGCCTGCAGATTCCCGGAATCTGGGTCGATCACCCAGTTGAGTTTGCATCTTCTGCACGGACATCTTATATCTGTCTTGTTATTTCGTATCATGTCGGCCGTCGCACATTTCAAAAATCTAGCCACAATGCCTTCGCTCATTATGCGGACCATTTTTGCCTGCACGATGTACACGGTACAATTTTGAGTCTATTAGAACCACATAATGAATGCATGCATGCAATGGTCGATAGAAAATTTCGGCATGACCTATCTTAAAATTAGGACCTTTGCGAAATGCCAAAGTCTTGCCAAAATGGAAATGAATCAACATTTTGGCAAAACAAATGGCAACTTGTTCACATACAAACACAAGAGAGAGAGAGAGACCGATCCATACACACATGAACATATCATTATCCTCTCCATACACACATGCATGAGCGTCATCGATACTCTACATATACACACACATATGACCATCGATCCTCTCCACACATACACACATCATGAGCATCGATCATCTACATACATATGAGCACATGCATCATCCATATACACATGAACACATCCTTACATGGACAACTTACCGAGATGAGAGACCGATCGCGAGAAAGATGGAAAGGAGAGGTGCGCGCGTCGACCGGAGACGGATAGATGAGAGACCGGAGACCTCCTCTATTACTTATGTAACATCCAAAGCAAGTTTTACATGCTAAAAATGGTGAATGTATGGAGAAATTGAGGTGGGAAGGAGAAGATCCCGACTAGATCTAAGGAGGAAGAAGAAGGGGAAAGTGAAGTGTGGGTGGTGGATGTGTGGGCACACATGTGCACATAAAGTGTTGTCCTAAAAGAATCGACACATCCGTGGCGCACACGGCCCCAGTGCGCCACAGGGAGTACAAACTTCTGTGGCGCACTAGGCCGAGTGCGCCACAGATGCTCCTAGTCCATGTGGCGCACTAGGCGGAGTGCGCCACAGAAGTTTGTGGCCGTTTCAGAGCAGAGGGGGGCATGCGCTTAGGCGTAGCGCACCAGGCACACGTGCGCCACAGATGACCCTAACAACCGTGGCGCACATGACTATAGTGCGCTACAGATGTTTGGCGTGTGGCCAACAGGGCCCTGGCCCACACACATCTGTGGCGCACTATAGTCATGTGCGCCACGGTTGTTCTAGTTATTAGTAGGGCACTGCCCACAGGTGAGCCACGCCTGTTTTAGCCGTGGGGCACTTCAACCATGTGAGCCACGGATGTGCTGATTACCTATAGCCGTTTTCCTAGTAGTGCTTAACTGTTACCTAAAGATAGAAGGTCGAGACTCAATATAATGGTGGAAGAAAGGCCCTTCATAAGGGAAGCAGGGATTTCAAGTCTCAAAAATAGCTTCCAAAAATTATGGTACTTGTTAGCTTTCAGCTCTCATGGCCCCTATCATAAGCATCTTGAAGTGATTAAGGTTAAAGTGAACAAACTATGAAGTATATGCTTGACAAAGTATAAGTTGGAAATCTCATGTCCCTTGAATACGAGGGCCGCTCCTCATGGTACTCAAGTTTAGTTACATGTGTATCATAGAGAACCGCTAACGGGGTACCCCTTGCACATGATATAGGAGCTATCCCATAATCAAAATGACAAGGCAAGCAGACAATGAGCATCTCAGCATTCTTCTTATTTACCATGGGAATATGGTGTTTTTTCACTATTTCCTCTTTTCTCATATTTCTTTTCTTTTTCTCTATCTCTTTTTATAAGAAGAATGCTTCATAGATGTCACTATGGTGATGCTGCAAGTTTCCACCATGATTAGGCAAGGCTTAGGCTAGCGGCCTAGGCGTTTCTCTAACACACATACGTAACTCCATGGACTTACAAGCTCCCCTTTCATTTCGCACCGACGACATCCATAGACAAAAGAGCATGATATCAACTGTGTACAAAGTACAAGTGCAATGTTGAAAGCGTTCCTCGTGACAGCACGGTTCTGCTAATTCCAACGTATAAGTGCAAGCATATACAACATAGATGACACAATGGTTCAAGTTTATTAGGGGAAAGAAGATAAAGTGTGCCATCATGTTCGTGAGCGCTTTAATCACTAAGTTTTCACATAACAAAATATTTTTTTAATTAGAAGATTGATGAAAACAAGAATATACTTGGAATGGTGTAACACACCATGCATAGGAATTTATAGTGGACACTTTGGAATAACTTGGTTTCTTGGGAGTTGGATGCATGAGTAGAGCTTACTCATACAAGTGGAGGATAGCAAAAGACTGGGAGCGACCAACTAAGAGAGCAATAATGGTCATAATCATGCAGAGTGACAAAACATTACTAATCAAAGCATAAAGTGGTACTACAAGTCAAGTACTAAATGATCATATATGCTATGGTGACTTGTTAATAGTCATAACATGGTGTGAGATTGTGCCAAGTCAACCCAAACAAAGCATCAAAAGAGAATACCACAATACTATGCTTTCATATGCTAAAACAACGCATGATTCTTTCAAGGCACACTAAGCAATCCCAATTGTTTGGAACAAGTCATGCTACAACAATAATCACTAAGCATAAGTTCAAAACAACACCTATCATGACATGCTAAAGTCTAAGTCACAGTCAAATAGAGCTCCTCTTGTATTACTCAAGCAAGAACTTTCTACTTCTCTCCAACACCAATCAACTTATCTGAAACAACACATCGAGAACGGGGGTCCAAACTACTTTATTCAAGCAAACTAAGTGCGGTGACCCAGCATACCACTGCATGATGTAGTACACTATAGTCGTTGACATAACACCAATGAAACACCGTTCACTAGTATTACATCCCTCAGATTAGTACAACAGAAACATAGCAGGTCCAAGACATGACTATAGGTTACAACTCAACTCTTTACACAAGATCCAGAGAACACTCTAGGTTAAAGAGAGAGAAAGAAACTTCTTACAAAGAAGAATTAGGAATAAATAACTCATAGCTACCATACTTATAAAACTAGTAACTGAACTACTGGCTTGCATTGCTGCTATTGCAATACTCTACAAAAGTAGGTTCTATGGTTAGAAATTCTATTCTTATCTAATCAGCAACTTCGTCTTCACTTGAGTTGATGTATATGTTGACTTTCTTGACTTCATTGAAGAGCGTTAGCTTTTGATGATGATTCCTGGAGCATAACTTGATGTAGACGTCACCTATACCGGCTTTAGAACCTAGCAAGGGTTAAGAAGATACTTTCAGTACGAGCGTACTCAGCAAGTTCACTAGAAAAAGAGTGTTTGATGCACTATATCTATAGCCACAGACCATAGGTCATAGGCAATGCAAGTTTTCGTAAACATTTATTCAAAGGTTGCTTTTATTCTGAAAAGATATGTCCGTCAGCCTTCACGGGTTTACCAGAACTTTCATGGAGTTCCTTTCCCGCCGCGTTCGCAGCTCCTTCCTGGAACAGGGAGTAACAAGTTACAGTTCTTACACTCTGCAGAGGTGCGTCACTTTACCCATGAGAGATCTTAGCTTTGTTGCACATCTGAATTGCAGATTCGTTCACACTTCCTTGGTGTGAGGCCCAGACTAAGATCCAAGCCAATCACTGCCTTCTCCACGACCCCGCATGTCTCCTTGGTGTACGCCATGTAGGGGTTCGTAGCATGGAAAACAAAAAAATTCTACCGCATGCAAACAAACAAGCCAAGATCTATCTACTAGATTGTAGCAACGAGTCGATAGAGGAACTCACCCTCGAAGATTCCAAAGTGTTTAACGAGAGCAGATTCTCGTGGGTGATGTAGTCACACTCTTGCCGATCTCAAGATCGCGTAGACGATTCTTCCGGCGCTGCGTTCCGGCAGCGCTTTCGCAGTCGGTCACACGTTCGGTACTCGATGAAGACCTTCCTCTCCCTTATTCCAGCAGGCAGCGGAGGTTGTAGCACTCTCCTCGCGATTCCGGCAGCACGACGGCATGGTACCGGAAGTAGAGGGGAGATCTCGCAGGGCTTCGCCTTAAACCGGAGCGAGTATGGTGGACTATGAGAGAGGCCTTGGCGATCTAGGGTTTAGAGGCACCAAGTGAGGAGGCTAGGCTGGCGGCTAGGGCTTGGGGATAGCCCCAACTCGGCGGCTAGGGCAAACCCTAGGGCGGCGGCGACTTGTGGTGGCCGGCGGCTAGGGCTAGGGTTTTGGTGGAGAGAGGTGTAGGGAATAGGGGCACCCTTGCCCCTCCTTTTATAGGTGGGAGGGCGCCGGCCAAGGGGAGGGAGTCCTCCCCCAAGTCGGCCACCTTGGCCGGCGGGTGGAGGGAGAGGAACTCCTCCCCAAGTAGGTTTCCTACTCTCCCTCCACCAAGCAAAAACTGTCGTTTGACTTTTCAAATTGGCGTTTGACTTTTCAAACTAGGATTTGATTTATCCCTTTATTTTGCTCAGCCATGATACCTAGTACATGATGCAACCATTCCACATTGTCATGACACATTCATGTACCCTTTCCCTCCGGAGTGCCGGACCTTCCGGAACCTTCTAGAACATTCCCGATGAAAACACCGGAATCATTCCCTAACTCCGAAACAGGACTTTCCTTATATGAATCTTATTCTCCGGACCATTCCGGATCTCCTCGTGATATCCCGGATCCCATCCGAGACTCTGAGCAACATTCGGTCTTTTACTCATCATTCCACAACTACTCAAAAACATCGAATCCTTAAGTGTGTCTCCCTATGGTTCGTGAATTATGCGGACATGATCGAGACACTTCTCCGAACAATAACCAATAGAGGAATCTGGAAATTCATATGGCTCCCACATATTTCTACGATTACTTTGCAATCGAATGAATCACTTACATACGATACCAATTTCCCTTTGTCTCACGATAGTTTACTTATCCGAGGTTTTGATCGTCGGTATCTCTGCATACCTAGTTCGACCTCGTTACCGATAAGTACTCTTTTCTCGTTCCCGTGGTATGTGATCCCTTGTGAGCCAGTCACATGCTTGCAAGCTAATTGGATGACATTCCACCGAGAGGGCCCAAAGTATATCTATCCCTCATATGGATGGACAAATCCCACTCTTGATCCATGTGTCTCAACCCATACTTTCCAAACACTCAATGCCACCTTTATAGCCACCCAGTTACGGTGTGGTGTTTGATGTCATCAAAGTATCCTTCAGGTGATGGTGATAATGTAGAGGTCCCAATCTTGGATAAGATTGATCCCTCCTGTGTTTTACAATGCTAGTCCCTGGATCAATAGCTAGCATCCACAGTTAAGATGTAATATCAAGAAACAAAGGTCATAATAAAATTTTATAACCAGGAATAACATAATTTTATTACATCATACATAGCTCATATGGCTATTACATTACATTACAGCGGAATAAATATAGTCATGGGTCCTTCATCTTCAAAGTGCCACAGGCAGATGTTGGTTGTAGACTTTGTAATCCTAATCAATCAATCTTCACTAAAATCAATCAAACCTGCAACATACAAGTTACAGCCACAAAGGGTCAATACATTTGAATTGTATTGGCAAGTGATACTATGGTAGTATAGTGGAGTCTAACATCTATATGCATTTGGCTAAGTGGAGTTGAGGCTTGCATTGCTCAAAATAGATTTTCCTTAACATTTTGAAAATACTAAGTTTTTGCTTGACAAAATCATTTTTTTCTCAATCAAAGATTTCAAGATCCTTGTACCAAGCCATCTCTCCATCAATGATTGAAGAATTCAAACAACCCTTGTTCAATCCACAATATTTTAACTTTAGAAATTTGAATGATGAGATTCTTGATTGCTTCCATGTCTTGATGCTCAAATTGTCCTTTACCAGGGACATGGCTAAGTACTTAGATTTTACACTCTGCAGAGGTGGTGCACTTTCCCCACAAGACTTGGTTTCCCAAGACAAGATCTTTCAGAAGCTTTCCCTTAGACCAAAATGGACGCGTTCCAACCTATCAAACACTACCACCCACTGTCCATATGGCTAAGTTCTTGCAACCTATATGATCATGGCAGAGCCCATATTGCCAAGTGGTTGCACTTGAAGCTTCTCAACATTTGACATCTCAAATCCCTTTGTTTCCTGGGTGGCATTCCACAAGTGAGATACACAATCCAAGCCCATGGCATTGTGAACCACTCAACCATTCTCCACCAAGCAAGCCCATTCCACCCAGGGGATTCATTAACTTAGTTGTTTTATTAGACAAAATCACAAGTCCTCAGACTTAGAATATTTTTCCATAGTGTGAATATATATTCCACCCATGTTTTCTATTAGCTAGGCTAAGCTTGATAATAGTAGAAAACTTAACTTAGAAAATCCTACTAAGGATTCATCTACTAGGTTCTACTATAGCAAGGTCTATATTTAGCAAAATCCATGCAAGTTTACTTAGCAAAATCACTAATGCATAGTGAAAGTAATGGGACAAAAGTATGTAGCATCACTTGCCTTTTTGGTAGAGTATAGGTTCACTTCTTGATCTTTGCAACAATCACACTCTTCAAGTCACTACAAATCAATCAAGCAAGGCACAAACTCAATCTACCAATCAAGCAAAACAACACATATAAATAACAAAGTCAAAGAAATGCATGCAAGCATGCCAAGCTTTGTTTTGTTTGAAAAAGTGGTTCCTAGTGGGTCATATACATTTGGGTACATCTAATGGTCTTTTCCTAAAGTGGCCAAGTCATTTGCAAAAGGATTCACCTTAAAATCCATTTTCAAAGCAAAGTGTTATTTTATGTGGTGTAGAAATATTTTTACTAAGGCATTAGCCCATAGGGTTCACCAAATGAGTTGCTATTGCAAAGCTTGGTGTTTTTGGTCAGTAGGTTTGGTCCAAACCATCTACTCAAAGTTTTCTTCCCATAAACATTTCCATAATAAAATCAATGAGTTTATTTGGCTAGAAAATGGCTAAGTTAAATAATACAACTTAAATTTCACAAAAATCATTTTTAACACTATGGGTTGGTTCCTAGGGTCAGTAAGGTCACAACAAACCAATTGGCAAAGGTTTGATCTCAAAAATCATTTTTAAATGATTTTTCTAATGTTAACAAGCACACAAAAGAATCTGCAAAATCAAACAATCTACCAAATACTATTTGCTAAACTAAGGGTAGGGTTGGCTAGGGCTTGTTCTCCTGAATTTATTGATATAAAATTTGCAAAATTTGGACGTGTGGATCAAAAGTTATAAGTGTTTGAAAATGGCATCAAATTCTGATTTCAATTTCTATTTTTAACAGACAGGTGACACGCGGCACGTTTCCATTCGACGGTACCGGTTCGCTGCGGATCACGCTCTGGTGCGTTGGATTAAGTCTAATCGTGCGGCTCTGGAGGCGTACCCCTTCGGCGTTAAATGTTTCTATCGTATCCGCCCGATTTAGATCGAACGGCTGCAATCACTCAGACCATCAACTGGCGGCGCTGCGGTGGCTAACGGCGGCGGAGCGGTCGGTCGATGACGGTTCCGGCGATATAGGAAGCGAGAGAGAGAAAGGGCATGCTCACTGGGTTCGTGGAGCGACGCTGATGCTCAACGTGGGACTGGTCCGTCGAAGGGCGCACGGGGACGGGCAGAATTCCTCGCCGGAGTTGGTGCGGGCGGCGGACGTGCTCGGTCGAGGTCGAAGATGGCTCTGTGGTTCACCAGAAGGCAAGAAAGCATCGTGATCAGATGCAGGGGGGCACGGAAATGATGTGTGCATGAACGAGAGGGGTCGGGATGGTCTAGAATTACCGGAGGAGCTCGTCGGAGAATGGCAGACGCGGCGGCGTTCGAAGGTTTGTCGTAGCCGAGGCTCTGGGGCGCCCGCGGTCAAATGGGTGGTACGGGGAGGAAGGTCTGAGAGTGGGGAAGCTGCCAGGGTGTTCGGGGGGGCTCGGGGTGGTGTGTGCTGGTCGGATTTTGGCGAGGAAGGTCGTCGGAGACGAAGCTGTTCGAGGACGAATTGCGACGGCCTGGAGGTGTGCTCGGGGAAGGGAACAGAGGGGAACGAGAGAGGAGTCACTGGCGTTTAAGTGTGTGTGGTCAGGGGGCGTTAATCGCACGGCATTGAAGCGAATTGACGAGGCAATCAATCAACAGTAAACGGCGAGGAACGGGTCGCTGCGGGTGGAGAAGAAGAACAGGGGAGTGGGGTCCTCTGTCAGCGAGTGAGAGAGAGAGAGAAAACGGGGCCACCGGTCAGTCTCTGTCTGAGTAGGTTTCTGAGTAAGAAAAGAAACGTTTCGGGGGAGGGGAGAAGTCTGGGCTGGACTGGCTTAGTGGGCTGGGCCTTTGCACTATTTTTTTCTGTCTGCTTCTTTTTCCTTTTCTAATTCTATTTTCCTGTTTTGAAATCTAAACAACCAAACACATTCAAAAATGATTCAAACAATCATCAAGATTTTCAAATATGAATCTGGTTCTGCCTAACATCATAATTCACATTCTAAAATAAAATATTATTTTAAATCTTTTTAGGTTCCATTTATTAATTAATTAAATAAAATGGACTATGGTTTATTAATAAAATAGGGTTTGGTTTATTTTAATAAAATCTCCATTTTAAATCCAAATATTTTCAAAACCAATCAGTAGATTTCATTTGGAAATAAAGAATATTTGGAAAACTTGTTTAAAACAAAATAACCTTTTATTTTTAGGGTCCATTAATAATTGAATAAAATGGGCTTTAGTTATTAAATCAAATAGAGTTTGATTTTATTAATAAAATCTTTATTTGAAACCTAAATATTTTCAAAATCAAATCAGTAGGTATCATTTGGAAGTAAATAATACTTGGATACTTGTTTAAAACAAACTATTATTTTACTTTAGGGCCCAATAATACTTAAATAAAAAGAGCTTTAGTAAATAACTCAAATAGGATTTGTTTACTTAAATCTTTTATTTTGGAATCTAAAATTGTACCAAAGTCATTCAGTAGGTTTTATTTGAGAATACAAAGTACTTGGAAATCTTATTTAATTTAAACAAATAAATTTTGATGGTTTATAAATGATAGAACCTTTATTAATAAATCTTGGATATTAAATCTTTATTAATTTATTTTAAATAAACCTTTGCTAATTTTATTCAAAACTAAATGTTTTAATTCCCAAAGTATGGTCAAGGTTTAATTTTCCTTTATTAAATAATCTTTATTTATAAATCCATCTTTTCTTTTGAATACCAAATCTTTTATTAATAGATCCATAATAGTATTTCCAAAATATTTTATTTTCCTTTGTTAATTGTTTTATGTTTTTAAATCCTTTTGGGATTTAATTGTTCAAAATAGGTTTGAAGATTCCTATTGGAATTCAAAAAGTTTCTTCTGGCCCTGAAAATCAAACAAAGTTTTATTTTATTCATTTATTTTCACATTACAAGATTTGGAAAATCTTGGGATGTGACAGATAAGCATGATCTCATGGTCGAAGGAATTAGGTTACTATGTATCAGAAATCTTATAGCAATTGAACTATTAAAATGACTTGATATTTATGCTACGCTTATCTATAGGAGTATGTCCTTCATACCATTATCCTAATGATATGATCTTGTTGTTAATAACATATCAATGTTCATGATAGGGAAACCACAATCATCTATGAACCAACAAGCTAGTATTATGAAGAGGCTTTACTAGGGACTCTTATTTAGTTTACAAATCACACAAGTATTAATGTTTCCTTGTTAATACTGTTATAGCATGAATGTAAACATTTATCATAAACACAAAGATATAATAATAACTACATTTATTATTGCCTCTAGGGCATATCTCCAACAGTCTCCCACTTGCATTAGAGTCAACTAAACTAGATTACATGGTAATATACCGAACACCCATGGCAGTTTGGTGTTGGTCATGTTTTTCCCTCGGGAGAGGTTTAGTCAATGGATCCGCCACATTCAGATCTGTGTGTACTTTGGAAATCTTTATGTCACCATCTTGGACATGTTCTCGAATAGCGTGAAAACATAGCTTGATGTGCTTCAGCTTCTTGTGTGACCTTGGTTCTTGCGCATTGGCTATGGCACCCATGTTATCACAGTAGATAGACATAGGGTCCAGCGCACTTGGAACCACACCGAGCTCTGTAATGAACTCCTTCATCCATATCGCTTCTTGTGAAGCCTCCGAAGAAGCTATGTATTCTGATTCAGTTGAAGATCTCGCCACAACGCTTTGCTTTGCACTCCTCCAGCTAACTGCTGCACCGTTCAAAGTAAATACGTATCCAGATTGTGATTTAGAATCATCCGGATAGGTGTTCCAACTAGCATCGGTGTAACCATTAACAACGAGCTGTTCATCACCTCCATAAGAAAGAACCATATCCTTAGTTCTTCTCATGTACTTAAGGATGTTTTTGACCGCTGTCCAATGATCCACTCCTGGATCACTTTGATATCTGCTAGTCAAACTAACAGCATATGCAATGTCGGGTCTAGTACATAGCATGGCATACATTAGAGATCCTATGGCTGAGGCATAGGGAGTCTTACTCATCCTTTCTCTATCTTCTGCCGTTGCTGGACTTTGAGTTTTACTCAAGGTCGTATTGGGCAACATGGGCAAGAACCCATTCTTGCTATCTTCCATTCCAAACCTCTTTAAAACTTTGTCCAAATATGTACTTTGTGACAATGATATTAGGTGTCTCGATCTATCTCTATAAATATTTATGCCTAATATGTAAGCTGCTTCGCCAAGATCTTTCATTGAAAAACTATTATTCAAATATTCCTTGACACTATTAAGAAGGTCTACATCATTCCCAATCAACAATATGTCATCTACATATAGTATTAAGAATGCTACAGAGCTCCCACTCACTTTCTTGTAAATACAAGCTTTTCCATAAGTTTGTATAAAACCAAAACTCTTGATTACCTTATCAAAACGTTGATTCCAACTTCGGGATGCTTGCTTCAACCCATATATGGACCGTTGAAGTTTGCATACCTTTTTAGCGTCTTTAGGATCGACAAAACCTTTGGGTTGCATCATATACAACTCTTCATCAATGTCTCCATTGAGGAACGCCGTTTTGACATCCATCTGCCATATCTCATAATCGTAATATGCAGCGATTGCTAACATAATCCTCATAGACTTTAGCTTCGCTGCTGGTGAGAAAGTCTCATGGTAGTCAACTCCTTGAATTTTTCGAAACCCTTTTGCGACAAGTCGAGCTTTATAGACAGTACCATTACCATCAGCATCTGTTTTCTTCTTGAAAATCCATTTGTTCTCGACAACCTTCCGGCCATCCGGTAAGTCCACCAAAGTCCGTACTTGGTTTTCGTACATGGATCCAATTTCGGATTTCATGGCGTCTTGCCATTTATTGGAATCTGGGCTCATCATCGCTTCCTCATATGTCGTAGGGTCATCGGTGTTGTCCACCAACATGACACTCATAACAAGATCATACCAATCAGGAGTGGTACGCGTTCTCGTTGACCTGCGAGGTTCTGTAGCAACTTCAACCGAAGTTTCATGATCATCATCATTAGCTTCCTCTCTTATTGGTGTAGGCGCCACAGGAACTACTTCCGGTGCTACGCTACTCGCAAGTTCGAGAGAAGGTTCAACAACCTCGTCGAGTTCTACTTTCCTTCCAGTCACTTCTTTCGAGAGAAATTCCTTCTCTAGAAAGGATCCATTCTTGGCAACGAAGATTTTGCCTTCGGATCTATGATAGAAGGTATACCCAATAGTTTCCTTCGGGTATCCTATGAAGACGCATTTTTCCGCTTTGGGTTCAAGCTTGTCCGGTTGTAACTTCTTTACATAGGCTTCGCAACCCCAAACTTTAAGGAACGACAATTTAGGTTTCTTCCCAAACTATAATTCATATGGTGTCGTTTCAACGGATTTAGATGGTGCCCTATTTAAAGTGAATGCGGTTGTTTCTAATGCATAACCCCAAAATGATAGCGGTAAATCTGTAAGTGACATCATAGAACGAACCATATCCAAGAGAGTTTGATTACGACGTTCGGACACACCATTACGCTGTGGTGTTCCCGGCGGTGTCAATTGTGAAAGTATTCCACATTTATTCAAATGCTCGCCAAACTCGTAACTTAGATATTCACCTCCACGATCAGAACGTAGAAATTTAATCTTCTTGTTACGTTGATTCTCTACCTCACTTTGAAATTCCTTAAACTTCTCGAAAGTTTCGGACTTATGTTTCATGAAATAGATATACCCATATCTACTCAAGTCATCCTTGAAGGTAAGAACATAACGATAACCACCGCGCGATGCTACACTCATTGGACCACACACATCGGTATGTATGATTTCCAATAAGTCCGTAGCTCGCTCCATCATACCAGAAAATGGAGTCTTAGTCATTTTACCCATCAGACATGCTTCGCATCTTTCAAGTGATTCGAAATCAAGTGATTCAAGAAGTCCATCGGAATGGAGTTTCTTCATACGCTTCACTCCGATATGACCAAGACAACAGTGCCACATATAGGTCGAGTTATCGCTCAATTTCAAACATTTAGCCTCAATGTTATTTATGTGTGTATTACTACAATCGAGATTCAATACGAATAGACCATCTATCAAAGGTGCATGTGCATAAAACATATTACTCATATAAATCGAACAACCATTATTCTCGGACTTAAACAAGTAACCGTCTCGCAATAAACAAGATCCCGATATAATGTTCATGCTCAACGCAGGCACCAAATAACAATTATTTAAGTATAAAACTAATCCCGATGGTAGATGAAGAGGTAGCGTGCCGACCGCGATCACATCAACCTTTGATCCATTTCCAATGCGCATCGTCACCTCGTTCTTCACTAGCTTCCGTTTATTCTGCAGCACCTGTTTCGAGTTACAAATATGAGCAACCGAACCAGTATCAAATACCCACGCACTACTACGAGTACTAGTGAGATACACATCAATAACATGTATATCGGATATACCTTTCTCCTTGATGTTGCCGTTCTTCAAATCCTCCAAGTACTTTGGGCAATTCCGCTTCCAGTGACCCTCTCCCTTGCAGTAAAAGCATTCAGTATCAGGCTTAGGTCCAGCTTTGGTCTTCTTCGCCGGTGTGGCAACTTTCTTACCACCCTTCTTGAAGTTTCCCTTTTGCTTAGACTTGCCTATCTTGAATTTGGTGGTCTTATTGACCAACAACACTTGATGCTCTTTCTTGATCTCCACTTCTGCAGATTTCAACATGGAGAAGAGTTCTGGAATCACTATACCCAAGATTGGAGTTTGTTTGCGTGCCCAGACATCTTAAGCACATGCTCACTGACGGAGCTTCCCTCTTCCATTTTGCAGTTAAAGAACTTTTCAGAAGCCTCATAACTCTCAACTGCCGCGTGAGTCTCAAATATCAATTTGAGTTCACGGACAATATCATGTGGGTCATGGTTCTCAAACCTTTTCTGAAGCTCCGATTCCAAACCATACAAGATAGCACACTGAACTGTGGAGTACTGATTCTTCTGAGTGAGGTAAACGTTCTTTACTTCATCGGTAGCATCAGTTGCAGGCGGGTCACCTAGTGGTGCATCCAGCACATAGGTCAAATTACCAGCATTGAGGACAATCCTCAAATTGCGGAACCAATCCACAAAGTTGCTTCCATTGTTTTTCAACTTTTCTTTCTCTAGGAATGCATTAAAATTGATGGTAGGGGCCGCCATTGATCTACAACATATTTGCAATAGTTCAGACTAAGTTTATGACAAATTGAGTTCTAATTCATAGTTAAATTAATCTAGGTGAACTCCCACTCAAAACAATATCCCTCACATTGTTTTAGTGATCACACGAACCAAATCCACCACATCAAAACCGATCATCACGAGAGTTGATGTAGCTTCAATGGCGAACAATCGACATGTTCATCATATATACTATATGATTCATGCTTTACCTTTCGGTGATCCGTGTTCCGAGACCATGTTTGTACATGCTAGGCTCGTCAAGATCAAACCTTAGATTCCGCATGAGCAAATCTGGCTTGCTCATGTTCTATACACTTGCAGAATCTAACACACCCGATCATCACGTGGTGCTTCGAAACAACAAGCTTTAGCAACGGTGCTTACTAAGGATGAACACTTTAAAACTTGAAATTTATGTGCATGAGGGATCATCTTATAAAGATACCATCGTTAACTAAGCAATATAAGATGCATAAAGGATTAACATCACATGCAATTCATAATATGTGATATGATATGGCCTTTCTTCTTTGTGCTTCCGATCTCCATCTTCAAGCACGAACATGATCTCCATCATCACCGGCATTGCATCAAGGTCAATGACGCCGCTCCATGGTTGTCGTCCACCAGCTTCAACTATTACAACTACTTTGAATAGACACGCGGGTCTTAACAAAATTTAAAAACAACCATATGGCTCCTGACGGTTGCCAACTTACAATAAGGAACATTGCATACATCAAATATAATCACAATCATGGCCATATCACATCACAGCACACCCCTGCAAAACAAAGTTAGACGCCTCTAAATTTCTTTGCATATTTTACGTGGTTTGGGTCTTTCAATAAGTGTCGATCTAACTTACGAACAAGAACCATAATGTTGATGTTTGAACTATCAAGTGCCCATTGTAAATTGGATCTATACTATAATGGGACAGACAGACACCCTCGAAGCCACTTATGCAATACAAGTTGCATGTTGAGCGTGGAGCAAGTCTCATGAACGATGTCATGTAAGGTTAGCCCGGGCCACTTCATCCCATCATAACGCAAGATTCAAAGTACACAAGAATCAATTGATAATAAAAGCACCACCGCCCACAATGACCATTGTGTTCTACTCGTGCAACAGATCTACATATAGACACAGCAACACCGAAATCATTCCCTAACTCCGAAACAGGACTTTCCTTATATGAATCTTATTCTCCGGACCATTCCGGATCTCCTCGTGATATCCCGGATCCCATCCAAGACTCCGAACAACATTCGGTCTTTTACTCATCATTCCACAACTACTCAACAACATCGAATCCTTAAGTGTGTCTCCCTATGGTTCGTGAATTATGCAGACATGATCGAGACACTTCTCCGAACAATAACCAATAGAGGAATCTGGAAATTCATATGTCTCCCACATATTTCTACGATTACTTTGCGATCGAATGAACCACTTACATACGATACCAATTTCCCTTTGTCTCACGATAGTTTACTTATCTGAGGTTTTAATTGTCGGTATCTCTGCATACCTAGTTCAACCTCATTACCGATAAGTACTCTTTTCTCGTTCCCGTGGTATGTGATACCTTGTGAGCCAGTCACATGCTTGCAAGCTAATTGGATGACATTCCACCGAGAGGGCCCAAAGTATATCTATCTGTCATATGGATGGACAAATCCCACTCTTGATCCATGTGTCTCAACCCATACTTTCCGAACACTCAATGCCACCTTTATAGCCACCCAGTTATGGTGTGGTGTTTGATGTCATCAAAGTATCCTTCTGGTGATGGTGATAAGCATGATCTCATGGTCGAAGGAATTAGGTTACTATGTATTAGAAAGCTTATAGCAATTGAACTATTAAAATGACTTGATCTTTATGCTACGCTTATCTATAGGAGTATGTCCTTCATACCATTCTCCTAATGATATGATCTTGTTGTTAATATCATCTCAATGTTCATGATAGGGAAACCACAATCATCTATTAACCAACAAGCTAGTATTATGAAGAGGCTTTACTAGGGACTCTTATTTAGTTTACAAATCACACAAGTATTAATGTTTCCTTGTTAATACTGTTATAGCATGAATGTAAACATTTATCATAAACACAAAGATATAATAATAACTATATTTATTATTGCCTCTAGGGCATATCTCCAACATGCCAGCCCACCCATTGAATTACGGGAATGGCAGTACAGACCGTTCAAATGCCGGAACTATCGTGGGACGTTGAGGGCTCCCACCCATATGCTGCATATTCTCTACGAATTACCATAAATAATATGCACGCTACGAGTGATAACAGCCACGATGTCACATCCCAAGATTTTCCAAATCTTGTAATGTGAAAATAAATTAATAAAACAAAACTTTGTTTGATTTTTATAGCCAGAAGAAACTTTTTGAATTCAAATGGAACCTCAAACCAATTTGAATTAAATAATCCTAAAGAGATTTAAAAAGATAAACTTTTATTAAAGGAAAATAAAAATATTTAAAATACTATTTTGGATCTCTTAATAAAAGATTTGGTAATCAAAAGAAAAGATGGATTTATAAATAAAGATTATTTTATAAAACCAATTAAACCTTGGCCAAGCTTTTGAATTAAAACATTTTATTTTAAATAAAATAGCAAAGGTTTAATTAAAAATAATAAAGGATTGTATAAATAAAATAATAAGGATTTAATATCCAACTTTATTTAATAAAAGGTTTTACCATTTTAATTAAAACATCAAAGATTGTTAAATTATTTTAAATAAGTTTTCTAAGTATTTTATTCTCTTAATTAAAACCTACTAAAGTGTTTTGGCTTTATTTTTAGATTTCAAAATAAATATCTCAATAAAATAAAACCTATTTGAAATAATAATGAAAGTCTATTATATTTAATTAATAATGGACCCTAAAATAAAATGTTATTTTATCTCCAAGTATTCTATTTTTTCCAAATAAAACCTACTGATTGGGTTTTGAAAATATTTGGATTTTAAATGAAGATTTTATTAATTAAAACAAACCCTATTTTATTAAATAACTAATGATCCATTTATTTAATTAATAAATGGAACCTAAAAAGATTTAAAATAATATTTTATTTTAGAATGTGAATTATGATGATAAACAGAACCAAAAACTCATTACAATAGTTTGAATTATTTGAATGATTGTCTTGTTGTTTGAATTGTGAAATGAAATTCAAATCAGTAAATAAAATGGAAAAAGGAAAATGTTTCTGTACAAAAAAAAAGGAAACAACAGCAGCCCAACTACCCAGCCCAACTCAGCCCAACCGAGCCCACCTCCCTCTCTCAGCGAAGTGAACCGTTTTTCACCGCAAAACTAACCCACGCAGTGTATGACAACTGGAGCCCACCTGAAACCTTTCTCACTCACTGACAAGAAGGACCCACCCATCGCTGTTCATCGTCTTCAACGGGACTCCGTCGCCCTGTCCGTTGCAGTGAGTTACTCCGGCGAATTATTGCGCGTGAAGGAGACATTGATTCCATGTAATGACCACACCCCTTTAAACGCCAGCCACTCCTCTCCGTTTCCCCTCTGCCTCCTTCTCCGAGCGCGCCTCCAGGCCGAAGAATTTTGCCAGACCTTTCCCTGTCTCCGACGACCATCCTCGCCAAAATCCGACCAGCACACACCGCCCCGAGCCTCCCCGAGCACCCTGGCAGCTTCCCCCTCCCAGACCTTCCTCCCCGTACCATCCATTTGACCGCGGGCGCCCCAGAGCCTCGGCTGCAACAAACTTTCGAAACGCCACCGCGTCTGCCATTCTCCGACGAGCTCCTCCGGTAATTCTAGGCCACCCCGACCCCTTCCATTCACGCACACATCCTTGCCAAGGTCTTGCGCAGCTAACCCCGTCCTCTGTTTGTCTTCTCGTGGACCATAGCCTCGTCTTCGACCGTGGACAGAACCGTCCGTCGCCGTCCATTACTCCGGCGAGGAATCACGGCTGAACCAGTGCACCCCCTGACAAACCGTAAGCGGGTTGAGCATCAGCGTCACCTCACGAACTCGGTGAGCATCCTCTTTTCTTCTCCCGCTTCCTGCATCGCCGGCAACGTCACCGCCAGGCCGCTCCGCCGCCGGTAGCCACCGCAGCGCCGCCAGTTTCTGGCTGATTCGATGTGAGCCGTTAGATCAAAATCCTATGCACACGATAGATCACTTAAACTGAACCGTTACGTTTGATCTGCACCGCACACTCCCACTTAAATCCTGCGGTCCACATCACGCGATCCTACCGAACCGTTATGAGCCAATAAGATACAGACACGTGGCCAGAGATGTTATAAAACAAATTTCTTGAAAACAGATTTAAATGCCATTTTCAAACCCTTGTATCTTTGGATCCACACGTCCAAATTTTGCAAATTTTATATCAATGAATTCAGGAGAACAAGCCCTAGCCAACCCTACCCTTAGATTAGCAAATAGTATTTGATAGATTGTTTGATTTTGCAGATTCTTTTGTGTGCTTGCTAACATTAGAAAAATCATTTAAAAATGAATTTTGAGATCAAACCTTTGCCAATTGGTTTATTGTGACCCTACTGACCCTAGGAACCAACCCTTGGTGTTAGAATTGATTTTTGTGAAATTTAGGTTAGATTACTTGACTAAGCCATTTTCTAGCCAAATAAAAGGAATAGTTTTTATTATAAAAATGTTTATGGAGAAAAAAAAACTTTGATAAAATAGTTTGGACCAAACCTACTGACCCAAAACACCAAGTTTTGCAATAGCAACTCATTTGGTGAACCCTATGGGCTAATGCCTTAGTAAAAATATTTCTACACCACATAAAATAACACTTTGTTTTGAAAATGATTTTAAGTGAAACCTTTTGCAAATGACTTAACCACTTTAGGAAAAGACCATTAGATGTACCCAAATGTGTATGACCCACTAGGAACCACTTTTTCAAACAAAACAAAGCTTGGCATGCTTGCATGCATTTCTTTGACTTTGTTATTTATGTGTGTTGTTTTGCTTGATTGGTAGATTGAGTTTGTGCCTTGCTTAATTGATTTGTAGTGACTTGAAGAGTGTGATTGTTGCAAAGATCAAGAAGTGAACCTATACTCTACCAAAAAGGCAAGTGATGCTTCATACTTTCTATCCCATTACTTTCACTATGCATTAGTGATTTTGCTAAGTAAACTTGCATGGATTTTGCTAAGTATAGATCTTGCTATAGGAAAACCTAGTAGATGAATCCTTAGTAGGATTTCCTAAGCTAAGTTTCCTATTACTATCAAGCTTAGCCTAGCTAATAGAAAACATGGGTGGAAAATATATTCACACTATGGAAAAATATTCTAAGTCTGAGGACTTATGTTTTGTTTAATAAAACAACTAAGTTAATGAATCACCTGGGTGGAATGGAAAGATTGGGATATGTTGAGTGGTTACACAAGGCCATGGACTTGGGTTGTGTATCTCACTTGTGGAATGCCACCCAGGAAACAAAGAGATTTGAGATGTCAAATGTTGAGAAGCTTCAAGTGCAACCACTTGGCAATATGGGCTCTGCCATGATCATATAGGTTGCAAGAACTTAGCCAAATGGACAGAGGGTGGTAGTGTTTGATAGGTTGGAGCGCGTCCATTTTGGTCTAAGGGAAGGCTTCTGAAAGATTTTGTCTTGGGAAACCAAGTCTTGTGGGTAAAGTGCACCACCTCTGCAGAGTGTAAAACCTAAGTACTTAGCCATGTCCCTGGTAAAGGACAATTTGAGCATCAAGACATGGAAGCAATCAAGAATCTCATCATTCAAATTTCTAAAGTTAAAACTTGTGGATTGAACAAGGGTTGTTTGAATTCTTCAATCATTGATGGAGAGATGGCTTGGTACAAGGATCTTGAAATCTTGATTGAGAAAAATGATTTTGTCAAGCAAAAACTTAGTATTTTCAAAATGATAAGAAAAATCTATTTTTGAGCAATGCAAGCCTCAACTCCACTTAGCCAAATGCATATAGATGATAGATTCCACTATACTACCATAGTATCACTTGCCAATACAATTCAAATGTATTGACCCTTTGTGGCTGTAACTTGTATGTTGCAGGTTTGATTGATTTTAGTGAAGAATTGATTGTTTAGGATTACAAAGTCTACAACCAACATCTGCCTGTGGCACTTTGAAGATGAAGGACCACTTGACCATAGTTATTCCGCTGCAATGTAATGAAATAGCCTAATGAGCTATGTTTGATGTAATAAACTTATGTTATTCCTGGTTATAAAGTTATATTATGACCTTTGTTTCTTGATATTACATCTTAACTGTGGATGCTAGCTATTGATCCAGGGACTAGCATTGTAAACACAGGAGGCTCTATCTTATCCAAGATTGGGACCCCTACAGATGGTATCAGAGCATTGTGTTGCCTGTAGGATTTGTAAACCCTAGGATTGGACAAAAACCCTTAGAAAAATAGGAGTGTATTTGTTCCAAAAACTTATTTTCAAAAACACTTGTAAACTCTTTCCTCAACCATTTTGGTTTCAACTTTACATCTCTTCTACTTCAACTTGATGGAAAACCTACCCATGGCCAAAGACTACACCATGTGTAAAGGACTTTTTCAACATCTTCAACTCTAATGATTTCAACATCTTCAACTCTAATGACTTCAACATCTTCAGCATGTTCACCAAGGACTTCCAACTTGGAAACTACTAAGGACCACAAGTGAAACAAGGAAAACCTACTCAAGATTTAGAGACTAAGGGAATGCAAAATAAGAAGGAGCCATCAACAACTTTGAAGTATTGTGACCAAGAGTTTTTCTCAAAGAAACCAAGATCTCATACAAGAAGAATCAAGAAGGAAGGAAAGATCACAAGTAAACCATATAGATGGACCACCATATTTTAGCTAAGACAAAACCACCAACTTATGTGGTGTAACAAAAATATTTTGTTGCCTAAGTATGTGCTTGAACATTGTTTGAGTGAAATGT
This sequence comes from Avena atlantica, assembly GCA_910589765.1. Lineage (NCBI taxonomy): Eukaryota > Viridiplantae > Streptophyta > Magnoliopsida > Poales > Poaceae > Avena > Avena atlantica. The sequence goes on from OU342739.1 coordinate 35,714,753, forward strand.
TTGTTTGTGATTGCTTGAACATTGCTTGTGTGAATTGTGATGTGTGTGATTAGAAGTAATTCCTTAGAAATATCTTGCCTATTCTAATCTCCCTTCAACCCAAACAGATGACTACCCCAAAAGACTCCAAGGTAGATGACATCAACACCAACCAAGAAGACAACATGAGAGAAATTATAGTAACCCAAAACCAGTTGAGCCAAGAGACAACTCAGCTTTTAGCCAACAACAATGGACTAGACCCAGCCATACAAAGGATTTTGAAACTTCAATCCCAATTGTTGCAAGGATTGGTTACTCAAGTGATCAACATGAGAGAAAACTTTTCCCAAGGAGCTAATGATAACAAGGATGGCAAAAATGTTAATCCAGAAGGAACCCAAGCTAGCAATATTTGTAGGGATAAGGATCATGCATCCAAGAAGCATGAAGATCAATGCCCCAAGAAGAGAGAAAGATCTCCCACCTATGAAGAACATGAACTAGAAGAACTCCTAGCTTTGGAGAGACCCAAAAATAAGAAAAAGGACATAAGCCATGTGCAATGTTTCAATTGCAAAGAGATGGGACACTATGCCAATGGATGCCCAGAAAAGAAGAAGAGCCAAAGAAACAAACAAGAAGCAATGATACCAAAGGAAAAGAAAGATATCAGCCAAGTGATTTGTTTCAAATGCAAGGAACTAGGCCACTATGCAAACAATTGTCCAGAAAGGATGGAAAACAAGTTAAACAAGCCTATGGAGAAACTCAACCTTGGTCCATGAGACAAGCATAGGAATAAAACAAAAGTTTAACTTAGGGAAATTTCCAGGACCCAAGAAGGCCAGTATGTAAATTTTGTTTGAAAATTTTTAAGGGTGGTAGTACCCTAGTTGTTTTGAACTTGCTTGTAACCCTAGCCTCCCCAAATCTCGGGACGAGATTTATTTTAAGGGTGGTAGCCTGTCACATCCCAAGATTTTCCAAATCTTGTAATGTGAAAATAAATTAATAAAACAAAACTTTGTTTGATTTTTAGAGCCAGAAGAAACTTTTTGAATTCAAATGGAACCTCAAACCAATTTGAATTAAATAATCCTAAAGAGATTTAAAAAGATAAACTTTTATTAAAGGAAAATAAAAATATTTAAAATACTATTTTGGATCTCTTAATAAAAGATTTGGTAATCAAAAGAAAAGATGGATTTATAAATAAAGATTATTTTATAAAACCAATTAAACCTTGGCCAAGCTTTTGAATTAAAACATTTTATTTTAAATAAAATAGCAAAGGTTTAATTAAAAATAATAAAGGATTGTATAAATAAAATAATAAGGATTTAATATCCAACTTTATTTAATAAAAGGTTTTACCATTTTAATTAAAACATCAAAGATTGTTAAATTATTTTAAATAAGTTTTCTAAGTATTTTATTCTCTTAATTAAAACCTACTAAAGTGTTTTGGCTTTATTTTTAGATTTCAAAATAAATATCTCAATAAAATAAAACCTATTTGAAATAATAATGAAAGTCTATTATATTTAATTAATAATGGACCCTAAAATAAAATGTTATTTTATCTCCAAGTATTCTATTTTTTCCAAATAAAACCTACTGATTAGGTTTTGAAAATATTTGGATTTTAAATGAAGATTTTATTAATTAAAACAAACCCTATTTTATTAAATAACTAATGATCCATTTATTTAATTAATAAATGGAACCTAAAAAGATTTAAAATAATATTTTATTTTAGAATGTGAATTATGATGATAAACAGAACCAAAAACTCATTACAATAGTTTGAATTATTTGAATGATTGTCTTGTTGTTTGAATTGTGAAATGAAATTCAAATCAGTAAATAAAATGGAAAAAGGAAAATGTTTCTGTACAAAAAAAAAGGAAACAACAGCAGCCCAACTACCCAGCCCAACTCAGCCCAACCGAGCCCACCTCCCTCTCTCAGCGAAGTGAACCGTTTTTCACCGCAAAACTAACCCATGCAGTGTATGACAACTGGAGCCCACCTGAAACCTTTCTCACTCACTGACAAGCAGGACCCACCCATCGCTGTTCATCGTCTTCAACGGGACTCCGTCGCCCTGTCCGTTGCAGTGAGTTACTCCGGCGAATTATTGCGCGTGAAGGAGACATTGATTCCATGTAATGACCACACCCCTTTAAACGCCAGCCACTCCTCTCCGTTTCCCCTCTGCCTCCTTCTCCGAGCGCGCCTCCAGGCCGAAGAATTTTGCCAGACCTTTCCCTGTCTCCGACGACCATCCTCGCCAAAATCCGACCAGCACACACCGCCCCGAGCCTCCCCGAGCACCCTGGCAGCTTCCCCCCTCCCAGACCTTCCTCCCCGTACCATCCATTTGACCGCGGGCGCCCCAGAGCCTCGGTTGCAACAAACTTTCGAAACGCCACCGCGTCTGCCATTCTCCGACGAGCTCCTCCGGTAATTCTAGGCCACCCCGACCCCTTCCATTCACGCACACATCCTTGCCAAGGTCTTGCGCAGCTAACCCCGTCCTCTGTTTGTCTTCTCGTGGACCATAGCCTCGTCTTCGACCGTGGACAGAACCGTCCGTCGCCGTCCATTACTCCGGCGAGGAATCACGGCTGAACCAGTGCACCCCCTGACAAACCGTAAGCGGGTTGAGCATCAGCGTCACCTCACGAACTCGGTGAGCATCCTCTTTTCTTCTCCCGCTTCCTGCATCGCCGGCAACGTCACCGCCAGGCCGCTCCGCCGCCGGTAGCCACCGCAGCGCCGCCAGTTTCTGGCTGATTCGATGTGAGCCGTTAGATCAAAATCCTATGCACACGATAGATCACTTAAACTGAACCGTTACGTTTGATCTGCACCGCACACTCCCACTTAAATCCTGCGGTCCACATCACGCGATCCTACCGAACCGTTATGAGCCAATAAGATACAGACACGTGGCCAGAGATGTTATAAAACAAATTTCTTGAAAACAGATTTAAATGCCATTTTCAAACCCTTGTATCTTTGGATCCACACGTCCAAATTTTGCAAATTTTATATCAATGAATTCAGGAGAACAAGCCCTAGCCAACCCTACCCTTAGATTAGCAAATAGTATTTGATAGATTGTTTGATTTTGCAGATTCTTTTGTGTGCTTGCTAACATTAGAAAAATCATTTAAAAATGAATTTTGAGATCAAACCTTTGTCAATTGGTTTATTGTGACCCTACTGACCCTAGGAACCAACCCTTGGTGTTAGAATTGATTTTTGTGAAATTTAGGTTAGATTACTTGACTAAGCCATTTTCTAGCCAAATAAAAGGAATAGTTTTTATTATAAAAATGTTTATGGAGAAAAAAAACTTTGATAAAATAGTTTGGACCAAACCTACTGACCCAAAACACCAAGTTTTGCAATAGCAACTCATTTGGTGAACCCTATGGGCTAATGCCTTAGTAAAAATATTTCTACACCACATAAAATAACACTTTGTTTTGAAAATGATTTTAAGTGAAACCTTTTGCAAATGACTTAACCACTTTAGGAAAAGACCATTAGATGTACCCAAATGTGTATGACCCACTAGGAACCACTTTTTCAAACAAAACAAAGCTTGGCATGCTTGCATGCATTTCTTTGACTTTGTTATTTATGTGTGTTGTTTTGCTTGATTGGTAGATTGAGTTTGTGCCTTGCTTAATTGATTTGTAGTGACTTGAAGAGTGTGATTGTTGCAAAGATCAAGAAGTGAACCTATACTCTACCAAAAAGGCAAGTGATGCTTCATACTTTCTATCCCATTACTTTCACTATGCATTAGTGATTTTGCTAAGTAAACTTGCATGGATTTTGCTAAGTATAGATCTTGCTATAGGAAAACCTAGTAGATGAATCCTTAGTAGGATTTCCTAAGCTAAGTTTCCTATTACTATCAAGCTTAGCCTAGCTAATAGAAAACATGGGTGGAAAATATATTCACACTATGGAAAAATATTCTAAGTCTGAGGACTTATGTTTTGTTTAATAAAACAACTAAGTTAATGAATCACCTGGGTGGAATGGAAAGATTGGGATATGTTGAGTGGTTACACAAGGCCATGGACTTGGGTTGTGTATCTCACTTGTGGAATGCCACCCAGGAAACAAAGAGATTTGAGATGTCAAATGTTGAGAAGCTTCAAGTGAAACCACTTGGCAATATGGGCTCTGCCATGATCATATAGGTTGCAAGAACTTAGCCAAATGGACAGAGGGTGGTAGTGTTTGATAGGTTGGAGCGCGTCCATTTTGGTCTAAGGGAAGGCTTCTGAAAGATTTTGTCTTGGGAAACCAAGTCTTGTGGGTAAAGTGCACCACCTCTGCAGAGTGTAAAACCTAAGTACTTAGCCATGTCCCTGGTAAAGGACAATTTGAGCATCAAGACATGGAAGCAATCAAGAATCTCATCATTCAAATTTCTAAAGTTAAAACTTGTGGATTGAACAAGGGTTGTTTGAATTCTTCAATCATTGATGGAGAGATGGCTTGGTACAAGGATCTTGAAATCTTGATTGAGAAAAATGATTTTGTCAAGCAAAAACTTAGTATTTTCAAAATGATAAGAAAAATCTATTTTTGAGCAATGCAAGCCTCAACTCCACTTAGCCAAATGCATATAGATGATAGATTCCACTATACTACCATAGTATCACTTGCCAATACAATTCAAATGTATTGACCCTTTGTGGCTGTAACTTGTATGTTGCAGGTTTGATTGATTTTAGTGAAGAATTGATTGTTTAGGATTACAAAGTCTACAACCAACATCTGCCTGTGGCACTTTGAAGATGAAGGACCACTTGACCATAGTTATTCCGCTGCAATGTAATGAAATAGCCTAATGAGCTATGTTTGATGTAATAAACTTATGTTATTCCTGGTTATAAAGTTATATTATGACCTTTGTTTCTTGATATTACATCTTAACTGTGGATGCTAGCTATTGATCCAAGGACTAGCATTGTAAACACAGGAGGCTCTATCTTATCCAAGATTGGGACCCCTACAGATGGTATCAGAGCATTGTGTTGCCTGTAGGATTTGTAAACCCTAGGATTGGACAAAAACCCTTAGAAAAATAGGAGTGTATTTGTTCCAAAAACTTATTTTCAAAAACACTTGTAAACTCTTTCCTCAACCATTTTGGTTTCAACTTTACATCTCTTCTACTTCAACTTGATGGAAAACCTACCCATGGCCAAAGACTACACCATGTGTAAAGGACTTTTTCAACATCTTCAACTCTAATGATTTCAACATCTTCAACTCTAATGACTTCAACATTTTCAGCATGTTCACCAAGGACTTCCAACTTGGAAACTACTAAGGACCACAAGTGAAACAAGGAAAACCTACTCAAGATTTAGAGACTAAGGGAATGCAAAATAAGAAGGAGCCATCAACAACTTTGAAGTATTGTGACCAAGAGTTTTTCTCAAAGAAACCAAGATCTCATACAAGAAGAATCAAGAAGGAAGGAAAGATCACAAGTAAACCATATAGATGGACCACCATATTTTAGCTAAGACAAAACCACCAACTTATGTGGTGTAACAAAAATATTTTGTTGCCTAAGTATGTGCTTGAACCTTATTTGAGTGAAATGTTTGTTTGTGATTGCTTGAACATTGCTTGTGTGAATTGTGATGTGTGTGATTAGAAGTAATTCCTTAGAAATATCTTGCCTATTCTAATCTCCCTTCAACCCAAATAGATGACTACCCCAAAAGACTCCAAGGTAGATGACATCAACACCAACCAAGAAGACAACATGAGAGAAATTATAGTAACCCAAAACCAGTTGAGCCAAGAGACAACTCAGCTTTTAGCCAACAACAATGGACTAGACCCAGCCATACAAAGGATTTTGAAACTTCAATCCCAATTGTTGCAAGGATTGGTTACTCAAGTGATCAACATGAGAGAAAACTTTTCCCAAGGAGCTAATGATAACAAGGATGGCAAAAATGTTAATCCAGAAGGAACCCAAGCTAGCAATATTTGTAGGGATAAGGATCATGCATCCAAGAAGCATGAAGATCAATGCCCCAAGAAGAGAGAAAGATCTCCCACCTATGAAGAACATGAACTAGAAGAACTCCTAGCTTTGGAGAGACCCAAAAATAAGAAAAAGGACATAAGCCATGTGCAATGTTTCAATTGCAAAGAGATGGGACACTATGCCAATGGATGCCCAGAAAAGAAGAAGAGCCAAAGAAACAAACAAGAAGCAATGATACCAAAGGAAAAGAAAGATATCAGCCAAGTGATTTGTTTCAAATGCAAGGAACTAGGCCACTATGCAAACAATTGTCCAGAAAGGATGGAAAACAAGTTAAACAAGCCTATGGAGAAACTCAACCTTGGTCCATGAGACAAGCATAGGAATAAAACAAAAGTTTAACTTAGGGAAATTTCCAGGACCCAAGAAGGCCAGTATGTAAATTTTGTTTGAAAATTTTTAAGGGTGGTAGTACCCTAGTTGTTTTGAACTTGCTTGTAACCCTAGCCTCCCCAAATCTCGGGACGAGATTTATTTTAAGGGTGGTAGCCTGTCACATCCCAAGATTTTCCAAATCTTGTAATGTGAAAATAAATTAATAAAACAAAACTTTGTTTGATTTTTAGAGCCAGAAGAAACTTTTTGAATTCAAATGGAACCTCAAACCAATTTGAATTAAATAATCCTAAAGAGATTTAAAAAGATAAACTTTTATTAAAGGAAAATAAAAATATTTAAAATACTATTTTGGATCTCTTAATAAAAGATTTGGTAATCAAAAGAAAAGATGGATTTATAAATAAAGATTATTTTATAAAACCAATTAAACCTTGGCCAAGCTTTTGAATTAAAACATTTTATTTTAAATAAAATAGCAAAGGTTTAATTAAAAATAATAAAGGATTGTATAAATAAAATAATAAGGATTTAATATCCAACTTTATTTAATAAAAGGTTTTACCATTTTAATTAAAACATCAAAGCTTGTTAAATTATTTTAAATAAGTTTTCTAAGTATTTTATTATCTTAATTAAAACCTACTAAAGTGTTTTGGCTTTATTTTTAGATTTCAAAATAAATATCTCAATAAAATAAAACCTATTTGAAATAATAATGAAAGTCTATTATATTTAATTAATAATGGACCCTAAAATAAAATGTTATTTTATCTCCAAGTATTCTATTTTTTCCAAATAAAACCTACTGATTGGGTTTTGAAAATATTTGGATTTTAAATGAAGATTTTATTAATTAAAACAAACCCTATTTTATTAAATAACTAATGATCCATTTATTTAATTAATAAATGGAACCTAAAAAGATTTAAAATAATATTTTATTTTAGAATGTGAATTATGATGATAAACAGAACCAAAAACTCATTACAATAGTTTGAATTATTTGAATGATTGTCTTGTTGTTTGAATTGTGAAATGAAATTCAAATCAGTAAATAAAATGGAAAAAGGAAAATGTTTCTGTACAAAAAAAAAAGGAAACAACAGCAGCCCAACTACCCAGCCCAACTCAGCCCAACCGAGCCCACCTCCCTCTCTCAGCGAAGTGAACCGTTTTTCACCGCAAAACTAACCCATGCAGTGTATGATAACTGGAGCCCACCTGAAACCTTTCTCACTCACTGACAAGCAGGACCCACCCATCGCTGTTCATCGTCTTCAACGGGACTCCGTCGCCCTGTCCGTTGCAGTGAGTTACTCCGGCGAATTATTGCGCGTGAAGGAGACATTGATTCCATGTAATGACCACACCCCTTTAAACGCCAGCCACTCCTCTCCGTTTCCCCTCTGCCTCCTTCTCCGAGCGCGCCTCCAGGCCGAAGAATTTTGCCAGACCTTTCCCTGTCTCCGACGACCATCCTCGCCAAAATCCGACCAGCAAACACCGCCCCGAGCCTCCCCGAGCACCCTGGCAGCTTCCCCCCTCCCAGACCTTCCTCCCCGTACCATCCATTTGACCGCGGGCGCCCCAGAGCCTCGGTTGCAACAAACTTTCGAAACGCCACCGCGTCTGCCATTCTCCGACGAGCTCCTCCGGTAATTCTAGGCCACCCCGACCCCTTCCATTCACGCACACATCCTTGCCAAGGTCTTGCGCAGCTAACCCCGTCCTCTGTTTGTCTTCTCGTGGACCATAGCCTCGTCTTCGACCGTGGACAGAACCGTCCGTCGCCGTCCATTACTCCGGCGAGGAATCACGGCTGAACCAGTGCACCCCCTGACAAACCGTAAGCGGGTTGAGCATCAGCATCACCTCACGAACTCGGTGAGCATCCTCTTTTCTTCTCCCGCTTCCTGCATCGCCGGCAACGTCACCGCCAGGCCGCTCCGCCGCCTGTAGCCACCGCAGCGCCACCAGTTTCTTGCTGATTCGATGTGAGCCGTTAGATCAAAATCCTATGCACACGATAGATCACTTAAACTGAACCGTTACGTTTGATCTGCACCGCACACTCCCACTTAAATCCTGCGGTCCACATCACGCGATCCTACCGAACCGTTATGAGCCAATAAGATACAGACACGTGGCCAGAGATGTTATAAAACAAATTTTTTAAAACAGATTTAAATGCCATTTTCAAACCCTTGTATCTTTGGATCCACACGTCCAAATTTTGCAAATTTTATATCAATGAATTCAGGAGAACAAGCCCTAGCCAACCCTACCCTTAGATTAGCAAATAGTATTTGATAGATTGTTTGATTTTGCAGATTCTTTTGTGTGCTTGCTAACATTAGAAAAATCATTTAAAAATGAATTTTGAGATCAAACCTTTGCCAATTGGTTTATTGTGACCCTACTGACCCTAGGAACCAACCCTTGGTGTTAGAATTGATTTTTGTGAAATTTAGGTTAGATTACTTGACTAAGCCATTTTCTAGCCAAATAAAAGGAATAGTTTTTATTATAAAAATGTTTATGGAGAAAAAAAAACTTTGATAAAATAGTTTGGACCAAACCTACTGACCCAAAACACCAAGTTTTGCAATAGCAACTCATTTGGTGAACCCTATGGGCTAATGCCTTAGTAAAAATATTTCTACACCACATAAAATAACACTTTGTTTTGAAAATGATTTTAAGTGAAACCTTTTGCAAATGACTTAACCACTTTAGGAAAAGACCATTAGATGTACCCAAATGTCTATGACCCACTAGGAACCACTTTTTCAAACAAAACAAAGCTTGGCATGCTTGCATGCATTTCTTTGACTTTGTTATTTATGTGTGTTGTTTTGCTTGATTGGTAGATTGAGTTTGTGCCTTGCTTAATTGATTTGTACTGACTTGAAGAGTGTGATTGTTGCAAAGATCAAGAAGTGAACCTATACTCTACCAAAAAGGCAAGTGATGCTTCATACTTTCTATCCCATTACTTTCACTATGCATTAGTGATTTTGCTAAGTAAACTTGCATGGATTTTGCTAAGTATAGATCTTGTTATAGGAAAACCTAGTAGATGAATCCTTAGTAGGATTTCCTAAGCTAAGTTTCCTATTACTATCAAGCTTAGCCTAGCTAATAGAAAACATGGGTGGAAAATATATTCACACTATGGAAAAATATTCTAAGTCTGAGGACTTATGTTTTGTTTAATAAAACAACTAAGTTAATGAATCACCTGGGTGGAATGGAAAGATTGGGATATGTTGAGTGGTTACACAAGGCCATGTACTTGGGTTGTGTATCTCACTTGTGGAATGCCACCCAGGAAACAAAGAGATTTGAGATGTCAAATGTTGAGAAGCTTCAAGTGCAACCACTTGGCAATATGGGCTCTGCCATGATCATATAGGTTGCAAGAACTTAGCCAAATGGACAGAGGGTGGTAGTGTTTTATAGGTTGGAGCGCGTCCATTTTGGTCTAAGGGAAGGCTTCTGAAAGATTTTGTCTTGGGAAACCAAGTCTTGTGGGTAAAGTGCACCACCTCTGCAGAGTGTAAAACCTAAGTACTTAGCCATGTCCCTGGTAAAGGACAATTTGAGCATCAAGACATGGAAGCAATCAAGAATCTCATCATTCAAATTTATAAAGTTAAAACTTGTGGATTGAACAAGGGTTGTTTGAATTCTTCAATCATTGATGGAGAGATGGCTTGGTACAAGGATCTTGAAATCTTGATTGAGAAAAATGATTTTGTCAAGCAAAAACTTAGTATTTTCAAAATGATAAGAAAAATCTATTTTTGAGCAATGCAAGCCTCAACTCCACTTAGCCAAATGCATATAGATGATAGATTCCACTATACTACCATAGTATCACTTGCCAATACAATTCAAATGTATTGACCCTTTGTGGCTGTAACTTGTATGTTGCAGGTTTGATTGATTTTAGTGAAGAATTGATTGTTTAGGATTACAAAGTCTACAACCAACATCTGCCTGTGGCACTTTGAAGATGAAGGACCACTTGACCATAGTTATTCCGCTGCAATGTAATGAAATAGCCTAATGAGCTATGTTTGATGTAATAAACTTATGTTATTCCTGGTTATAAAGTTATATTATGACCTTTGTTTCTTGATATTACATCTTAACTGTGGATGCTAGCTATTGATCCAGGGACTAGCATTGTAAACACAGGAGGCTCTATCTTATCCAAGATTGGGACCCCTACACACGACCCGCACATCCAGCTCCATGCGAGAGGGAAAAGATACAGCTGACTTCTTCGTCCCATTCCAAATCTCATGGTCAACGCGTAATATACGGCACAAGAATCACTAGCGACATTGGTTGTTAAGTCCTAGGTAATATGTTCCTTTACCACCGGAACTCTTATAGTAGGTTATTACCTCATGGTAAATAACCTATATTCACATTATTATGAAAATAGTGTTTTCTGTCCTTTTTCAAATGCAGGTGATGACAACACTGGATTTGCAAAATACTTTACAGAAAATAATCAAAGGACATGAACAAGTGTGAACTTGCCTTTTGTGATTGCAAGATTATGCACTCACGGTCTTCAAGACAATATAAGATCCAATAGTTGAAATTTGCATCATTGGTCCGGTAAGGACTAATGTTTAAGGAAGCAAGATGCTTTTATGCATAAGTAATGTAATGCAAGTTGATAAACGCGAATCCCGAGATTAACGTTGTTCTAGGGTTTGGATACTTGAAAGGGTTTCTTGGAATGTGTTGCCCTTTTAGATTAAGTTTTATACATGTGCTTCTTATTAAGGATTGTGAGTGTGTGGGAAACAACATGTATTTATACATAACAAAATACACAGTATGGAATGCTACTCAAGGTTGCTTATATCTTAATTGTTTACCTTCAAGTTTTACTTTACAAGTAATGTCACTTATAAATAATTTAAGTATTAACAATCTTATTATACAAATAAAGTATAAAGTAATGTGATTGTGATTAGTTGTTATTTGTTTTTCTGAAGTGGCAAAAAGAATAACATTTGAAGAAAAGATTTCCTTACTAAGGTTTAAACAATCTTTGTGGTTAATTAAATGTGATTGATGTTGTTTGTGCTTGCTTGAATACTTTGGACTTGAGATGTTTTATAACTTAATTATAACAGAACAAAATTAACTATAAAACATGTAATAAAGTATTTAGTATCCTACTTAAAGCTTTGCAAACTAAAGGTAACTTTAAGGATGTAGATAGACTTAGGGTGTATTACTTATGATATTTGTATCTTGTTCACTTTATATTGTTTCCTTAGAGTACTTAAGAATGGCATTACTTCTATTGGAGTAGTGGTTTCTTTACATTATAATTGTATAAAGGAATTTATCTCCCTATAAGGGTGTGGTTAATGTTTGTGAATAAGTAAACAATATTATTTATTACTTATGAACTCACTTATAGTGTTTTGATTTGTTTATAAACTTGTGGTTAATATAAAATAATAGGTTTTATTTTACTATAAATTATCCTTGGAGATTTTATATTAGATAAGGATTCTTTTTATAAAATAATTTATAATTATTATTGAAGGATCATTCAATAAGATTGCATTTAAAGGGTGTTAAATCATTTTGACTTCATAATGTTAGTATTTAATAATAATACTATGTATTACACTTAATTGGTTAATTTAAGAAATATTAACAAATTTTATTTGTCATTTTATAAATTATTAACTAAATAAATATGTTTGAATTCAATTTATGAAAGTGTTTAACTTTTTATTTAACTCAAAAGTGGAATATCCCATTTTTAACATGTAGGTATTATTTTTGTGATCATTTTGGTATATTACATTTATTTTTTTGATTTATAAATAATAAGATATGATTTTAATAAGGTTTATTACTTTATAAATACTTAATAATTAACAAATATTTAATTAAGTGAAATAATAATGTATAATTATAATTGTAAAGTATAATTCTTATTTTTCTAAGACTTGTAGTATTTGATTTATATTTTTAAAATTTACCTTTATTAAAATATTAATTATCAAAGTTTTATTACTTATAAACCCTTTATTAAATAATGTTTATTTAAATAATTATTATAATAATATTTGATAATGGTTTTAAGTTGTAGATTTTATTTTTCTAATTTTTTTCATATATTATATGTATTTTTCTGATTTATAAAACAAGAGTTATTGATTTTATAACATTGAATCATTTTATGAATTTCTTTAATTAAATAACTAAATATGTTTATTAGGTAAAGCTGATGTCAGCATGAAACGAAGGGGTTTTCTCACCAGAGCCTATCCTACCCCCAGTCTCTGACTGGTGGGACCTTAGCCACGTCATTCTTATTGGTTTTTATTTATTACAGAAATATTATCACAATTTCTAAAATAATAAAAGAAAAATAGGAATATGATATCAGCGTGATGTCACGCTGACATCAATCCTGGATCATCCTCAGATCATGCTTGGATTCGTGAATCAGCTGCGTGCACGGGGCTGTGCTTGGGCTTAACGGAAAGAGGGCGTCGCGGGGTGCATTATAGTGGCGGCACCGCCTTGAAATGGTCACTGATGACGGCGGTGCAACGATGGCGAGCGGCGGCGGCGTCGAGCTCTCGTGGGGAGGAAGATTCAGAGGAAGAGAAAGAAAGCAGGAAGGTGCTTGAGCACCGGTGGCTCACCAGGAGCATGAAGGTGGTGGTGCCGAGGCGAGGCGAGCACGGGAGATGCCAGATTCGAGGGAGGAAGGAGTGGCCGGACTTCGGGATGATGAGGTCGCCGCGTTGACTCGAGGTGTCCTACTTCAATTCCTACAGCAAGGAGTCTCAGGGGAGCACGACGAAGTCGTGTGCTTGATCAACGGAGCACGGCGGAGCGTAGAACGGTGGGGATTCGAAGCTAGGGTTTCGAGCAGAGAAGAATTTTGAGAGGGAGAAGGGGAATTGGGGCCTAGGGTTGTTCTTGACGACGGTGCTGAAGCTTTTATAGGCGTTGATCAGCGGCAGCGCGAATCTGGACGGAGGCGGAAGATCGGGCGGTCGTCAGAGCTCCACCGAGCTGCTTCCCTGGCGATGCCCACTGTCACGAGGAAGAAGAAAAGAAAAAGAGGGTGAAGGGGTACACGACTGTTGTTGGGCCTCCGTGGGCTGCTGCGGAGCGAGCGGAGAAGTCTGGATGTGACCAGCGGGCGTTGAATAGAGAGAAGAGGAAATGGACCGTGGGCCAGATTGGGTGTTTCATCTGTTTTTCCTGGCTTTATTCCTTTTTCATTTTCTGTTTTGTTTTCAGGTTTGTATTTTTATATTTGGTTTGAACTTTTCTTTTTGGAACTTTATTTGATGAATACTTGCAGCAACAATAAATTTATTAAGAATCCATTTGTGAACTTTTATAATGTATTGTGATATTTTCTTTATTTCCTTTATATATATTATTTTCTATAACATTGTTTTCACTTTTATTTGGAGTAATTAAGTTTTAAAATATTTAATAATATTCATAGGGTTTATTTTTATATATTTAATCACATAGTAAAATATATAGGGTGGTTTATAATATGGAACTCCCACTTATGCCATGCTCATATGGAATGAGTGGTTTGATAAATGGATTAAAGGCTTTGTCTAATGATTTTAGATAGAATATTTATGAAATGTTGATGAGAAAACTTATTAATAAGTTTAGAGTTCTTAATTGCAATTACTCACCCTATGGTTTAAGGTACTTACTATACTTATTTTCTTTTGTTGATGTGAATAAAGATTAATGGTTAATCATATTGTCTTTATGTTTGTGATCTTTAATAACATCACCATTCGAAGGAAAATAGTGGATTTGTTTTCTAGGATAACTTATGAGAAAGAATTGATAAATTTAATTCTTAAGCACATATGATAATGATGATTGAAAATGACAAAGATGTGCTCAGGTGATTTGATATAGTAAATATTTCTATGAAGCTTTGTGTAAATAAGATGATAGATCAATCAGATGAAATGGATAATATGTTAGGTAAAGATTTAGGGTCTAGTTTTTAACAACAATTCCTATATTCCATACTTCATAATTCTGGACTTCTAATTAAGGAATTCCTTTCCTAGATATATTACTTCTCTATATCCATCATCATGTGCTAACATGATGAGCTTTGCTTTACAGAATATTCTTATCCACCTTTTATTCTTCTAAATTCATTTGTATATCTAATGAGCTTGACACTAAAGCTTTTCATAATCTTTTCATATCCATACTTGGTTATATCCACAACTATGTTGTTGATAATCCCCAATCCAACAAGTGGTTACTTCTAACTCCAATCATACTCTTCCTTAATCATCCTTCACTAATATCACTTCAATAGATGTATACATCAAATCCTACTTCACCTCAAGTGCTTAGTATTTCCAAAGAGGAAAATGCTACTTATTTAATCCAATGTTGCTCTACTATCATTTTAATCATACTATCTTGTCTCTATTTGACTCCAATACCTAACATTCCAACCTCAGATTATATTAATGTGACTTGTAATGACTAATCTAGGATAATATATCTATACTATGGTTAAATCATGTTTTATCCACCAATTTCACTTATACATGGTATAAGCATTCAATATTGGTGAATAAGGCATGATCATTATAATCCTTTGATCCCTTATGATTCAGGTTTCCAGTTGGCTAAACAAGGATTCATCAATACAACATTACAGTTGTATTATAATTATCTTCTGTTTAGCTCTATTGGATTAAGAGATATAATTCATTGCTATACCTACTTGATCCAATAGGACTACTCCTGGTAACTATCTTCAGACTTCATCCTTGTAATCTTCTTTGTTACCATATTAATTTGATTTCCTCCAATCACTCCCATCCTATAGATAACATCTAAAACTAGCATCACTATTTACCTCTTCTGACTTTTTTCTTTATAAGCCTTAAGTGAATGCTATAATAAGTACAAGAGTTGATAGGTCAAGAAAGGTTAAGAATTGGTGAATCAATAGTTGATTTCTCAATATTGATGAACAACAAATATAAAGATAGGATTCAATAGAGATGATAAAGATTGATATGGAAAGAAAGATATATGGTGAATGATCTTAACTTTGGTTTCTTTCCTACTCAATCTCACTAGAGAGTTAAAGTTAAGTATTTCCATGATACTCATGGTATAAGTAGATGAGATTAAGAAATAGTTGTTACATCCTTATTATTTGTGTTATATTTATGAGTTGGTATTCATGAATGATTATAATGAATACTATGATATGATCACCTAAGGATCAAATATAAATCATTAAGTAATGTATTAGGGTTTAATTTTATTCCATTTGATCTACCCTTAGATCAAATCATGTTAACCCAAAATAAGCTTTTAGCAAAGGTCATATTGAAACTTATCGCAATCAACTTGATGATCTACTTCAATTCCATCAAGTTAAGAGAAGCTTCAATCTCTTTGACATGTTTTTATTTTAAAAGCGCAAAAATTATTTGGATTTTCTATGCATGAATGCAATGCACACATCTGTGTTCAGCTTATTTCTAAGATTTAATGTTGGGATGTTACAGACTCTTCCCCTTAAAATAAACTTCGTCCTCGAAGTTCGCACTCTCATATTTCTGAGTAAGGAAATTTTCTTGCAATGGTTATGATGTGTCTCAACTCCATGTTAACCTCAATGGAAATAATTGTAATATACCATATCCAGATCTTTTCCTTGAATTCTCATCATACTGGGCAATCTTTTAACTGGGTGTCTCCAATATTCCAAAGTTACTTTTACTTTAATCCTTTAGGGATATGTCCTTATTAGGAACTTCTTAAATTGGGTTCTCTTCTTTAGTTTATTGTTCTTATTAGATATCCTAATCCAATTCCTTAACTTGATCATCAATCTTCCTTACTATACTATGTAAGGTCTAGGAAGTCTCACTAAAACAGGTTTTAAATTTTATTAGTAAATAGTGTGGTCAAAAGACTAATCTTTGATTTGTCATTGCATGAGTTATACTGGTCATTCTTCCAACTATTGGTTTTGAAAAAATTTAGTCCAAACCCATTGGAACTTCTTGTTCTCTACAAATGCCCAAATGGATGTGCTCTATTACCTCTTAAGGATCACTTAAGAGTTGTTTCTTTTAGAATTAGTCTGTTAAGACTATTCCATTTTACTACTTCAAGCTTTTACCTTATCAGGCTTTTAGACAATCTTTTGTTACTATCTTGAGTACTTCTATAATTATGACCTTCTTTTAACCTTATGAAAATAAGGCTTAATGTTGGCATAGGTTAGTATTTCCTCTCCAACCTTTACTTGGAAAGTCAGATAACAATACTTCCACAAATTGTTTACTCTCCCCCTTAGGTTTTATTAATGGTCTCTAAACTGCCTTATAAAGTATTTCTTGATTTTATCAATAGAATATTGGTCTCCAGCTTTTACTCTGCCTAGTTAGGGTCTTATGAAAGATTGTACGGTGCATCCACACAATTGTGGATCTCTGAAGTGAATCTTTCAACATTATTTGTCTTACTTACTATTCAGACATTTTCTTTGAGGCACCTGACTTCGCGAAGCGTTTTAGAAATCTGTCGCTTCATATTTTATACTCCTTTAGGCCTTACTTAGTTTAGGCCAAGTTTTATGCTCTTTATGCAACCATTAAGATGATCTGATTAACTATGTCAACCAACATCGGTTGCGGACAAGATACCATCTGTGGATTAATTACCACCATGGATCAAATACCAGCTGCGGATAATTACCAGTTGTGAACCATCCTAGGGTGGATGTATTACCCTATGATTTCCGACATCCTTATGGCATTCTCTCTGAATTGTTAGAGCTTGAATACCCATTTTGTTCCAAAGCTTCTTCTTTATACCCATTCATGATACTTTCATGAACTCGGTACAGCTACTTCATTAATTTTTTTAGCAACTTACTGTAACATCCTAGATTTTATATTAGGATGTTATTAGTTGCATGCATCATCCTTGCATCATTGCACCCTACAAATAATAATTTGCAACAAAATCCTAACACCTAAACCAACCAAAACCCTAATAAAGATTTCTTTATGTAGGCATTATTGTTGTACACAAGCTTGACCCTACTAAAAACCTTGAGAAACATCAAACCATGGTCCTATGTTGACCACCTTAATTTTATAAAAATTTAGAAACAAGTTTCATCAAATTTGGACTTAGTATGCAAAAGTTAATTGGGTTTTACTAAAACAGAATTTGACAAAAGTTAAAAGGAAAAAAATAGGCGACCTAACCTAACTGGGCCGCAGCGCTAGCCCACCCACGCCTGCGCGGCAGCTAGCCTACCCGCACCCGCGCCAGCCCACTTCCCCCTTCCACCACAGACACGCGGGACCCACCCGTCATCCCCTTCCTCCCCGCGGAACTCGCGCGCCGCCATGAGCTGGTCGGACTCCGACCGAATCGGAGAGGAGTCCGTGCCCCCGACGCCAAGACTCCACCCCCATATAAACCCCGCCACCCTCGCGTCCCCCCCGACTCGATTCTTTTCTTGCAAAAACCCTAGCCAGCGACAAACCGCATCGCCGCCGTCGGGTCAACCTCGTCGGGACGGTTCGAAGCCCCCTCCCTTGCTCCTCCCTCCCTCTGGAGCTTCTCCATCCACCACTGATTCTAGTCGCGTGCCTTTCCCCTTATCTCTTGCAGGAACTCGCCCGCGATTGCTCGCCGGAGCGCCGCCGGGGACGGAGGAGATCGGCGGGACTCTGTCGATAGTCGGGGAAGCAAGGAGAAACGACGAGGACACGAGCGTGACCGTAGGGCCCAGAAGCGCGTCGTCGACCACGCCGCCACCTCGGGGAGCCACCGGAGCGCCGCCAACCTTCGTCACCGACGCCACCGCCGCCCAACGCTGCCGTCGCCACCGCGGTAAGACGTCGCGCCCTCTCAAACCGTCCGATCGTAGTGGTGCAGGCCAGATTAGAAAGAGGGGCGAAGGGGTACCAGCCAGTACCGCGCTACCGCGTGGCAAGCTGCGCCCGCGCCCGCGCCGCGTCACCCGCCTGGCCAGCTGGACCAACCAGGCGCTGCCACTTGGCGCGTTTCGAGTTAGGGTTAAGATAGTTTGGTTTGAATTTTGCAGATTTGATCTAAACATTGCGAAAATCATATAAAATTGAATATTTGGCCAAATTTAGCTTATAATATACCATTGGATTCATAATTTTAAGTAGAATCCAGATCTGCAATATAAATCTAAGTTTACCATAAGGTTTTAGGTGTAGATTTTAATCATTAGATTAGAGTGTTTATTCTATAGAAAAATAATTAAAATTTTGTTTTAATTGATTCTTGTTGCAATAACTTTGTTACCACAATATCTACTGAACAAAATTATAAAACCTTGCTTAAGATCATTTGATCTAGTTTGGGGCTAATTAGATGGTTTGATCTCCTTTAACCCTAGGAATTGTTTTAGTGACTCAATTAGATCTAAACCTTTGGGAAATCAATCCTAGTGACACCCTCACACCATTGCAACTCAATCTTGCTACCTTGGTCAATTTAGAAGAACCAATCTTGCATAAAATACCATGTTGCATGCATGCATGATTACCTCTGTGATATGTTTTGAGCAAGTTGTGATCAGATCTTTGTTTGTGATTCGTTAGATTGTTCGGAGTGCGCTAAGGAGTGTTATTATGTAGAGTGCTGCTCGGATCAAGGAAAGTTACACCACTTGTTCATAAATTTTGTCGCAGTTTTGGTTCTATGCATGTGATTTTCAAAATTCTGTAGTATGCATGTGTAGGATGTTCTAGTAGAATTTTTCCTTAGTATTATTTTGCAAGTGCGATGATTTTGTAGTATGCCATGAGTAGCTCTATACTTAGGATTTACCCTCCTAATAGGTTACACCTGTTTTTGCTAAGTATTGCTTGCTATGCTATATATACAAAGTACCGTTGGGGGGTTCGAAAGATAAAGAATTTTCTAAGTATAAAGGCTCTCTAGAGCAAACTTTTCTTCTCAAATCCACTTCAAAATAAAACTAAGTTTTCTTCTGGGTGGAATGGCTGTCGAGTCAACGAGTGAGATTTTGGTGGAGGACGGCCGCCCAGGAATCAAAGAAGTCTGCCATGTTTCAGAATTCAGAAGCTTCCAGTGCAACCACAATACATTATGGGCTCTGTCTTGGCCTAGTACTTGGTGGGAAACCTCACCTGGGTACCAACATTTGGAGGTTCTTGGCACGGTTGGATCCAGAAGGTAGAGGGGCTACTAAGGGAAAGCCTCACCATGGTCTTGTCTGTAAAAGGACTTGATCGTGGATTGTGGGTAAAGTGCACAAACTCTCGAGAGTATTGCAATCTGATCGATCAGTCGTGTTCACGGTAACAGGAAAACAATGAGCGTCTGAAGGATGGAGCCTCTGAAGAATCTTCCACTCTCTTTTCTAAAACAAAGTTTTGAAAACCCCATGGCGTGCGTAATATCGCCAATGGGTGGGATTTTGGGGAACTTGGTGTGTAATATCCAAGTGTCACTTGGTGCGTAATATCCAAGTGTTTGGTTGTTTGGACACTTGGTGCGTAATATCCTCGTGTGCCACTCGACCTTATTTTATCTAAGCAGATGTTTACAAAGTAGGACAATCTTCTCTTCTCTCTACTTAAGAAAACTAGCTTTGAGCAAATGAACTCTACAGCCTATACCAGCCATGCATGTAGAGATAGTCTTTTCTCTCCTTGGTGTAATTTGCCAATACATTCAAAGTATTGACCCAACTTGTTGGCTGCACGTTTTATGTGCAGAGTCCGAAGATTGAAAGGTGCGTAGGGATCGCGAGTCTACACTCGACAAGCCTGGGGCGTTGATGGACTCAAGCTGCTTTTATGTTTCCGCTGTTATTTGAGCTAGCTTAATGCTAAGCAATTTTGCAATAAATTCATACTCTGGATTCTCCCTGTAATAAAGACTTTGTGTTTTACATGATATTTCATCGACTGTGAGTGATAGCTATTGATCCGGGGACTAGCATGTTAATCACAGGGACTTAGGATCCTTATCAATCCGAGGTCACTACACTTACCTACTTTAAATGAACTTTATATTATTACTTCTTGTTGTTCCTTACACCTTCTACACTAATCTTCCTTCTTATTGCTAAGTAGTGATGATCTGAGCTTGATCCGTCCTTCAAATTGGATTGATACTCCTCATACTTGCTTCACTCTTCATGTAAGTCTTCATCTTGGTCTTTGGAACTCGTCATTCCCTTACATGAATTCCCTTTTCTATCTAGGTCTATAACATCAAGTAATAACTGGATGTTGCAACATGCATTTGCACACCAAGTCAAACTTCATGTGCAGATCTAGTCAAACAAAAAGATCCAAGAAAAACCAATAAATCCAATTGTGGTACATATAACACACAATATTCTAAGCCCAGAATATAGTAGTTGAGTATAGTATCTCTAGAATTCAGGCTTAGTTGTGTAGTATATGACACCTCCTCAAATAGGTTTACATTGTGATACTTAGCACATAGGGTCGAACTATACTTTGCCTCAATATTTACCCAAATTGCTCAATTGCAACAGGATAATATTAAGCAAAGTGGTCTCAATTTGGTTTCGACTAACCTTTGGTCTCACTTTTAGAAGGATTAACTATAACCAACCTTTCCTTATTAGTAAACTAACCTCTCATGGTATCTCCAAATGACTATTCAGATTTTATTTGATAAATTAAACCAAAGATTATTAGAAATTCTTAGCATTTAAAGCCTCTATCATAGCTCTACCATCGTACTTTCTTACTTCTACCTCATGATAATTTACTAAGTACTTGTCATGCTTACACTTATATCATGGTTTCGGAGCTAATCTCACCATGATCTGGTTACGTCTACCTATACATCACGATTTAAGAGCTAATCTAATCATGATGACTTTGTTTCACCTTACTCCATCGTTAAATCCTAACATAATTTCACTTCATTACGTAGAATTCTCAAGTGAATCCCACATGATTACTACTCATTACATCAACATTTATACTAATGATATTCCTCATGTTGTCTTTGGTTATTAACTAACAATAATATTTTATTGCTCTTTTTGAATTCTATGATTAGGCTACACCATTAAGACTACTTCAATTGATGGCTTACACTTTCTTACAATATCTTAGTGGTTTATGTGTCCATCGGAAGACACTAAAGAGCACTATACTTGAGAAAAGATAAAATAATTACTCTTAAGAAAGAATGACTTAAGCATCTGACTCAGGTGTAACAAGGTTTATCCTCAAGTGGATACTCATCACAAGTCATATGTATATTTGGTTTAGATAAGATGGCTCCTATAGTCACTATCTAACCTACATATCTTCCTAACAGGGTTTTAATCCTAAGGTCAAAGCATATGCTCTGATACCAACTGCGGTGACCCAGCATACCACTGCATGATGTAGTACACTATAGTCGTTGACATAACACCAATGAAACACCGTTCACTAGTATTACATCCCTCAGAGTAGTACAACAGAAATATAGCAGGTCCAAGACATGACTATAGGTTACAACTCAACTCTTTACACAAGATCCAGAGAAAACTCTAGGTTAAAGAGAGAGAAAGAAACTTCTTACAAAGAAGAATTAGCAATAAATAACTCATAGCTACCATACTTATAAAACTAGTAACTGGACTACTGGCTTGCATTGCTGCTATTGCAATACTCTATAGAATTAGGTTCTATGGTTAGAAATTATATTCTTATCTAATCAGCAACTTCGTCTTCACTTGAGTTGATGTATATGTTGACTTTCTTGACTTCATTGAAGAGCGTTAGCTTTTGATGATGATTCCTGGGGCATAACTTGATGTAGACGTCATCTATACCGGCTTTAGAACCTAGAAAGGGTTAAGAAGATACTTTGAGTATGAGCGTACTCAGCAAGTTCACTAGAAAAAGAGTGTTTGATGCACTATATCTACAACCACAGACCATAGGTTGTAGACAATGCAAGTTTTCGTAAACATTTCTTCAAAGGTTGCTTTTATTCTGAAAAGCTATGACCGTCAGCCTTCATGGGTTTACCAGAACTTTCATGGAGTTCCTTTCCCGCCGCGTTCCCAGCTCCTTCCCGGAACAGGGAGTAACAAGTTACAGTTCTTACACTCTGTAGAGGTGCGTCACTTTACCCATGAGAGATCTTAGCTTTGTTGCACATCTGAATTGCAGGTTCGTTCACACTTCCCTGGTGTGAGGCCCAGACTAAGATCCAAGACAATCACTGCCTTCTCCGTGACCCCGCATATCTCCTTGGTGTACGCCAACCCACCCATTGAATTACGGCAATGGCAGTACAAACCGTTCAGATGACGGAACTATCGTGGGACGTTGAGGGCTCCCACCCATATGCTGTATATCCTCTACGAAATACCATAAATAATATGCACGCTACGAGTGATAACAGCCACTACCCGCACATCCAGCTCCATGCGAGAGGGAAAAGATACAGCTGACTTCTTCGTCCCATTCCAAATCTCATGGTCAACGCGTAATATACGGCACAAGAATCACTAGCGACATTGGTTGTTAAGTCCTAGGTAATATGTTCCTTTACCACCGGAACTCTTATAGTAGGTTATTACCTCATGGTAAATAACCTATATTCACATTATTATGAAAATAGTGTTTTCTGTCCTTTTTCAAATGCAGGTGATGACAACACTGGATTTGCAAAATACTTTACAGAAAATAATCAAAGGACATGAACAAGTGTGAACTTGCCTTTTGTGATTGCAAGATTATGCACTCACGGTCTTCAAGACAATATAAGATCCAATAGTTGAAATCTGCATCATTGGTCCGGTAAGGACTAATGTTTAAGGAAGCAAGATGCTTTTATGCATAAGTAATGTAATGCAAGTTGATAAACGCGAATCCCGAGATTAACGTTGTTCTAGGGTTTGGATACTTGAAAGGGTTTCTTGGAATGTGTTGCCCTTTTAGATTAAGTTTTATACATGTGCTTCTTATTAAGGATTGTGAGTGTGTGGGAAACATGTATTTATACATAACAAAATACACAGTATGGAATGATACTCAAGGTTGCTTATATCTTAATTGTTTCTCTTCAAGTTTTACTTTACAAGTAATGTCACTTATAAATAATTTAAGTATTAACAATCTTATTATACAAGTAAAGTATAAAGTAATGTGATTGTGAGTAGTTGATATTTGTTTTTCTGAAGTGGCAAAAAGAATAACATTTGAAGAAAAGATTTCCTTACTAAGGTTTAAACAATCTTTGTGGTTAATTAAATGTGATTGATGTTGTTTGTGCTTGCTTGAATACTTTGGACTTGAGATGTTTTATAACTTAATTATAACAGACCAAAATTAACTATAAAACATGTAATAAAGTATTTAGTATCCTACTTAAAGCTTTGCAAACTAAAGGTAACTTTAAGGATGTAGATAGACTTAGGGTGTATTACTTATGATATTTGTATCTTGTTCACTTTATATTGTTTCCTTAGAGTTACTTAAGAATGGCATTACTTATATTGGAGTAGTGGTTTCTTTACATTATAATTGTATAAAGGAATTTATCTCCCTATAAGGGTGTGGTTAATGTTTGTGAATAAGTAAACAATATTATTTATTACTTATGAACTCACTTATAGTGTTTTGATTTGTTTATAAACTTGTGGTTAATATAAAAGAATAGGTTTTATTTTACTATAAATTATCCTTGGAGATTTTATATTAGATAAGGATTCTTTTTATAAAATAATTTATACTTATGGTTGAAGGAGCATTCAATAAGATTGCTTTTAAAGGGTGTTAAATCATTTTGACTTCATAATGTTAGTATTTAAGAATAATACTATGTATTACACTTAATTGGTTAATTTAAGAAATATTAACAAATTTTATTTGTCATTTTATGCATTATTAACTAAAGAAATAGGTTTGAATTCAAGTTATGAAAGTGTTTAACTTTTTATTTAACTCAAAAGTGGAATATCACATTTTTAACATGTAGGTATTATTTTTGTGATCATTTTGTATATTACATTTATTTTTGTGATTTATAAATAATAAGATATGATTTTAATAAGGTTTATTACTTTATAAATACTTAATAATTAACAAATATTTAATTAAGTGAAATAATAATGTATAATTATAATTTTAAAGTATAATTCTTATTTTTCTAAGACTTGTAGTATTTTAATTATATTTTTAACATTTACCATTATTAAATTATTAATTATCAAAGTTTTATTACTTATAAACCCATTATTAAATAATATTTATTTAAATAATTATTACAATAATATTTGATAATGGTTTTAAGTTGTAGATTTTATTTTTCTAAACATTTTCATATATTATATGTATTTTTCTGATTTATAAAACAAGAGTTATTGATTTTATAAGATTGAATCATTTTATGAATTTCTTTAATTAAATAACTGAATGTGTTTATTAGGTAATGCTGATGTCAGCATGAAACGAAGGGGTTTTCTCACCAGAGCCTATCCTACCCCCAGTCTCTGACTGGTGGGACCTTAGCCACGTCATTCTTATTGGTTTTTATTTATTACAGAAATCTTATCACAATTTCTAAAATAATAAAAGTAAAATAGGAACATGATATCAACGTGATGTCACGCTGACATCAATCCTGGATCATCCTCACATCATGCTTGGATTCCTGAATCGGCTGCATGCGCGGGGCTGTGCTTGGGCTTAACGGAAAGAGGGCGTCGCGGGGTGCATTATAGTGGCGGCGCCGCCTTGAAATGGTCACTAATGACGGCGATGCATCGACGGCGAACGGCGGTGGCGTCGGGCTCTCGTGGGGAGGAAGATTCAGAGGAAGAGAAACAAATTAGGAAGGTGCTTGAGCACCGGTGGCTCACCAGGAGCATGACGTGGTGGTGCCGAGGCGAGGCAAGCACGGGAGATGCCGGATTGGAGGGAGGAAGCAGTGGCCGGACTTTGGGATGACGAGGTCGCCGCGTCGACTCGAGGCGTCCTACTTCAATTCCTTCAGCAAGGAGGCTGAGGGGAGCACAACGAAGTCGTGTGCTTGATCAACGGAGCACGGCGGAGCATAGAACGGTGGGGATTCGAAGCTAGGGTTTCGAGCAGAGAGGAATTTTGAGAGGGAGAAGGGGAATTGGGGCCTATTGTTGTTCTTGACGACGGCGCTGAAGTTTTTATAGGCATTGATCAGCGTCGGCGCGAATCTGTACAGAGGCGGAAGATCGGGAGGTCGTCGGAGCTCCACCGAGCTGCTTCCCCGGCGATGCCCACTGTCACGAGGAAGAAGAAAAGAAAAAGAGGGCGAAGGGGTACGCGGCTATTGTTGGGCCTCCATGGGCTGCTGCGGAGCGAGCGAAGAAGTTTGGTTGTGACCAGCGGGCGTTGAATAGAGAGAAGAGGAAATGGACCGTGGGCCAGATTGGGTGTTTCCTCTGTTTTTTCCTGGCTTTATTCCTTTTTCATTTTCTATTTTGTTTTCAGGTTTGTATTTTTATATTTGGTTTGAACTTTTCTTTTTGCAACTTTATTTGCTGAATACTTGCAGCAACAATAAAGTTATTAAGAACAAATTTGTGAACTTTTATTATGTATTGTGATATTTCCTTTATATATATTCTTTTCTATAACATTGTTTTCACTTTTATTTGGAGTAATTAAATTTTAAAATATTTAATAATATTCATAGGGTTTATTTTTATATATTTAATCACAGAGTAAAATTATAGGGTAGTTTATAATATACAACTCCTACTTATTCCATGCTCATATGGAATGAGTGGTTTGAGAAATGGATTAAAGGCTTTGTCTAATGATTTTAGATAGAATATTTATGAAATGTTGATGAGAAAACTTATTAATAAGTTTAGAGTTCTTAATTGTAATTACTCACCCTATGGTTTAAGGTACTTACTATACTTATTTTCTTTTGTTGATGTGAATAAAGATTAATGGTTAATCATATTGTCTTTATGTTTGTGATCTTTAATAACATCACCATTCAAAGTAAAATAGTGGATTTGTTTTCTAGGACAACTTATGAGAAAGAATTGATAAAGTTAATTCTTAAGCACATATGATAATGATGATTGAAAATGACAAAGATGTGCTCAGGTGATTTGATATAGTAAATATTTCTATGAAGCTTTGTGTAAATAAGATGATAGATCAATCAGATGAAATGGATAATATGTTAGGTAAAGATTTAGGGTCTAGTGTTTAACAAGAATTCCTATATTCCATACTTCATAATTCTGGACTTCTAATTAAGGAATTACTTTCCTAGATATATTACTTCTCTATATCCATCATCATGTGCTAACATGATGAGCTTTGCTTTACATAATATTCTTATCCACCTTTTATTCTTCTAAATTCATTTGTATATCCAATGAGCTTGACACTAAATCTTTTCATAATCTTTTCATATCCATACTTGGTTATATCCACTACTTTGTTGTTGATAATCCCCAATCCAACAAGTGGTTACTTCTAACTCCAATCATACTCTTCCTTAATCATCCTTCACTAATATCACTTCATAGATGTATACATCAAATCCTACTTCACCTCAAGTTCTTAGTATTTCCAAAGAGGAAAATACAACTTCTTTAATCCAATGTTGCTCTACTATCATTTTAATCATACTATCTTGTCTCTACTTGACTCCAATACCTAACATTCCAACCTCAAATTATATTAATGTGACTTGTAATGACTAATCTAGGATAATATATCTATACTATGGTTAAATCATGTTTTATCCACCAATGTCACTTATACATGGTATAAGCATTCAATATTGGTGAATAAGGCATGATCATTATAATCCTTTGATCCTTTATGATTCAGGTTTCCAGTTGGCTAAACAAGGCTTCATCAATACAACATTACAGTTGTATTATGATTATCTTCTGTTTAGCTCTATTGGATTAAGAGATATAATTCATTGACTATACCTACTTGATCCAATAGGACTACTCCTGGTAACTATCTTCAGACTTCATCCTTGTAATCTTCTTTGTTACCATATTAATTTGATTTCCTCCAATCACTCCCATCCTACTCAATAGTTGAATCAATAGTTGATTTCTCAATATTGATGAACAACAAATATAAAGATAGGATTCAATAGAGATGATAAAGATTGATATGGAAAGAAAGATATATGGTGAATGATCTTAACTTTGGTTTCTTTCCTACTCAATCTCACTAGAGAGTTAAAGTTAAGTATTTCCATGATACTCATGGTATAAGTAGATGAGATTAAGATATAGTTGTTAAATCCTTATTATTTGTGTTATATTTATAATTTGGTATTCATGAATGATTATCATGAATACTATGATATGATCACCTAAGGATCAAATATAAATCATTAAGTAATGTATTAAGGTTTAATTTTATTCCATTTGATCTACCCTTAGATAAAATCATGTTTACCCAAAATAAGGTTTTAGCAAAGGTCATATTGAAACTTATCGCAGTCAACTTGATGATCTACTTCAATTCCATCAAGTTAAGAGAAGCTTCAATCTCTTTGACAAGTTTTTATTTTAAAAGCGCAAAAATTATTCGGATTTTCTATGCATTAATGCAATGCACACATATGTGTTCAGCTTATTTCTAAGCTCTAATGCTGGGATGTTACACTAAGCGAACCAAACTAAAACTAAGACGCTCCAAGAAAAAAACAACCATGCATGAAACAATAAAAACGAAGTGTCTAGAAAGACCTGGGCTTCTTATTGATGAAGAAGGGGATGTCTTGGGTATCCCCAAGCTTTGACGCTTGTAGCTCTTGAATACTTCTTGGGGTGACATGGGGTGGCATCCCCAAGCTTGAGATTTTGTCCATTCTTCATCTCATTACATCATTCTCTCCCTACACCTGCAAATTTTCCTTCATACAAAACTTCAGACAATCTTCCTTAGCAACATTAGTGTATTCAAAAGATAATAGACCTTTGGGTTTAGCTTTAGAACAGCAAAACTTTCACTAAAAACACAAGTTACTGTATCAATTCCCTCAAAAATCTCAATTTCCCAAAAATAACTAAAAAAGGAATCAATAAGAAGCAAATGCAAATAATGGCAGAAATCTATCAAAACAGACGAACATGTAGACACCGATTTTTTCAAAGACCTTATGTTGATCAAATAAAAAAGTGTTGAACTAGCGAAAGTTACCTAACATACTGGGGGATTTATTCACAAAATATCAGATCAGTCTGACTTACAGAGATTCCTCACGAATGTTTACGGTGAAGCACAAAAAATCTGTTTCGGGACAGCAACTCCCCAAATCTTACTTCCCTCTCATTAGAGGTCATTCTTCGCACAAAAAGAACATAAAAAGGATAAGGAGAGGTCATTACTGAAGTAATAACTTCCAAGACTCAAGAAAACTTTTGGGTTATCTCCCAATAAGTACTTTTCTTTCACGCCTTTAAGTTAGGCATGATAGTTTGAGAAGATGCTCACATAAGAAATATGAATTGAAGTAAAAGAGAGCATCATGAAACAAATTCAAAACACATTTAAGTCTAACCCACTTCCTATGCATAGGAATCTTGTAAGAAAATAAATCAAAGAAGCACATAGTAACAAGAATGGGTAGATAAAACAAGAGCAACTTCAAAACTTTCAGCACATAGAGAGGTGTTTTAGTACCATGAAAACTTCTACAACCATATTTTCCTCTCTCATAATAATTTTCAGTAGCCTCATGAATAAAATCAACAATATAACTATCACATAAAGCATGCTTTTCGAAATTAGGCGCAAATAAAGGATTATCATAGATAATAGGAGAACAATTATTATCACAGGCTTTACCCAAAGTAGATATTCCAAAAGGATCCACAGGAACATAACATTCATCCTCCTTTGATAAGCAAGGGGGACAATCAAATAATGTAAGGGATGAATAGTTACTCTCATTAGAAAGTAGGAATGGGTAGATCCATTCTTCCTCCTTTTGTTCATCACTCTCCTCCTCTTTTTCATCTAATGAGCTTTCAAGTTCAGCAATTTCGTCTTCCATAGGCTCCTGCAAGGCATTAGTCTCTTCCATTTGTGGAAAGCATCTATTAAAATAATCAAGAATATATCCATTATCTTCCTTGGAATTATCAAAGCAAAATTTAAGTATATCATAAACCTCATATTCATAAGGTGAATCATCAGTATTTTCAAGCAAACTAGCAAGTTCAAATGCACCCTTGAAATCAATAAATTATTCAATTTGTTCCACATCATAAAAGTCATAATTTCCTTTAACATAAGAAGATATGGTAATATTATCATTATACTCACATTGAAAAGGTAGGTGTTTATACCTCCTACAGCAACAAGATTTATCAAAGCAATAAGTAACATTATAAGTAGAGCACACCTCTCTAGCAATAGTATTCAATTTATCAATTTTTTCCCATAAGTGTTTCCCTTTTTGTGAGAAACGGTGTTCCTTACAATAATACTTTTATTCTTCCATGAACCCACCTTGCCAATAAGAACTAGTTTCAAAGAAACCATCCATTGATAGAAAGCATGACCAAGCAAGGCAATAGCAGACCAGTAACTAGAGTAGGAACTAACTTTTTGTGTTTTTGATAAGAGAAAGCAAACCAAACTAAATTACCTTTTTTGAGTTTTTGATAAAATAGAGGCAAACAAAACCAAGAAAAACAAAAACAAAGTAAAGATAAAGGTTGTGAAGGACTCCCCTTGTGAAGACGTCCTTAGCCTCCCTGGCAACGGCACCAGAAAACTTGTTGATGGCGTCTGAAAGCGCTTCGTCGGGAAACCCCAAGAGCAAGGTGTGAAGAGCACAGCAGCAAGTCTTCCCTCAGTAAGAAACCGTGGTTATCGAACCAGCAGGAGGAAGGAAACGTCTCAAAGATGTTGCAAGCAACTTGGAAACCTTCACAACACAAACTCAATACTTTGCCCCAACGAACAGTGAGGTTGTTAATCTCACTGGTTGCTATAACAAAGGATAAACTGTATGGTGTGGAAGGTAATAGTGGTTTGCAGAAAGTAAATAGTAATTGTGGAAGATGTATCAATGGTAAAGATTGGACCGGGGTCCATAGTTCACTAGATGTGTTCTCCTTAGATAAACAAACATGGCATGCTGGGTAAACAAATTATAGCAGGGCAATTGACAGGACTGAGCAAGGCATAACAATGCAATACTAGACATTCATGATCCTATGAGATTCGATTGGGCAATACAACAAGATACATAAACCGCCATTCAACTGCATCTATGACTAGAAATCCACCTTCAGGTTATCATCCGAACCCCCTCTAGTATTAAGTTGCAAGCAACAGACAACTGTTTTAAGCAAAGTGTGTAAGGTAAACAATCCACTTGTTCCATGAACAAGAGACCGCTGTTTTCTCCCTAGTGGCAACAGCACATCTACAACCTTAGATATTTGTGTCACTTCCCTTAGATTAAATAGAGGTATGAACCCACTATCGAGCATAAATACCCCCTCTTGGAGTCACTAGCATCTACTTGGCCAAGATAGCTACTAGAAACGGAGAGCATGCAAGATCACAAACAACACAGACATGATAGAATCAATAAGACAAAATCATTAATCAATCTGACATAGTAATCTCAATATCCATCGGATCCCCGCGAACACAACAGGCATGATTACAAATAGATATGATCTTGATCATGAATAGAGCTCACAAGATCTAAACATGGTAGCACAAAGGAGGAGATACAACCATCTAGCTTCTACATGGACCCGTAGTCCAAGGTGGAACTAGTCACGCTTCATACCGGAGGCTGGCATGATGAAGAAGAAGGCCTCCGGGATGATCTCCCCTTCGGCAGGGTGCCAGGAAGAGATTCAGATCCCCCGATCTAGGGAAGGCTACAGACGGTTTCGTAGAATATTGATCGGGTCCTTAGAGTTTATGCATCAGGGGGTCTTTATAGGCAAAGAGGCGAGGCAGGGGCGGCCAGGGTGGTCACACACCCCCAGGCGCGGCTAGCCATAGCCTACGCTGCCAAGGGGTGTGGCCTCCCGGTGCCGCCCCTCTGTCTCGTACTCTAGCTCCGTGTTCCCCACGGTAAAATATTAACTTTGGCTTTTGTCCCGTCCAATTCCGAGAATATTGATTTTCGGCCTTTCTGGAACCAAAAACAGAAGAAAACAGGCAACTGGCACAATGGCATCTTGTTAATAGGTTAGTACCAGAGAAAATATAAAAACACCTCAAAGTGTAGAGAAAGCAAAGCAAAGTAGATACTAAACAAGCATGGAACATCAAAAATTATAGATACGTTTCCGACGTATCACAGACCCATGAAGGATGCGACTCCTTGGAGGATACAACATGCTTTACATAGAAAGTTTAAAGGGGAAAACTTTAATTTGTAATCGACTCGACCTATATACTAAGACATGGCCTCCCAATATAAATGCCCGGAGGGAACGACGAGGAGGAGATCCGAAAACCCTAGCATATACACCTTCCACATTACATCTGCGCACCATCGCCATTAAGGCATCCGTGTAACCTTTGGTTCCTCGATAATCAAAGAGCAGATAAGCATGAGTAGGGTTTTTCCTCCGGGGGCCTGAACCTAGGTAAACCTCGTGTCCCTGATTTGCTTGCCTGTTAGCTGAACGATATCTCTAATGCACCCTTTTTCCTCGAAACCCAAGTCCATTAACAATGAGAATTAACGTTTTAACCCCATGTCATGTGGTGAGTCAAAAGGATACATGTGAGAAACTAGATGACATCTATGTCAAGAAAAATTAAACATGGAGTACCAAAGAGAATTGTGTCACACGGAAGATCTATGTTTACCTTGGAATTTTGGAAACATCTTCAAGAAACACTAGGATCTCATTTAGATTTTAGTACTACTCAGAGGCCAAACCGAAACAACCAATTAGATTTTGGAAGATATGTGTAGAGGTCCCAACCTTTAATAAGGTAGAGATCCATGCGTTTACAATGATAGTCCCTGGATCAATATCTAGCATCCACAGTTAAGATGTAACATTAAGAAACAAAGGTCATAATACAACTTTATAACCAGGAATAAAATAATTCATTACATCTTACATAGCTCATTTGGCTATCTCATTACAATGCAGCAGGAATATCTATAGCATGGGGTCCTTCATCTTCAAAGTGCCACAGGCAATCATGTTGGTTGTAGACTTGTAATCCTAATCAACACACTTCACTAACATCAAACAAACCTGCAACATAATAGGTTACAGCCACAAGGGTTAATACATTTGAATTGTATTGGCAAGTGATACTATGGTAGTATAGTGGAGTCTATCATCTATATGCATTTGGCTAAGTGGAGCTTAGGCTTGCTTTGCTCAAAATAGATTTTCCTTATCATTTAAAAACACTAAGTCTTTGCTTGATAAAATCACCCAAGGCATCTCCCAATAGAAATTGGTGATCCTTTAACCCTTGTTCAACCACAAGGTTTTAACTTAGAAATTGGGATGAGGAGATTCTTGATAGCTTCCATGTCTTGATGCTCAAATTGTCCATTACCAGGGACATGGCTAAGTACTTAGATTTTACACTCTGCAGAGGTGGTGCACTTTCCCCACAAGACTTGGTTTCACCAAGACAGGACCTTTTAGAAGCCTTCCCTTAGACCAGAATGGACGCGTTCCAACCTATCATCCCCTACCACCAACTGTCCATTTGGCTAAGTTATTGCAACCTATATTATCCAGGCAGAGCCCATAATATCATGTGGCTGCACTTGAAGCTTCTCAACATTTGACATCTCAAATCTCTTTGTTTCTGGTGGCATTCCACAAGTGAGATACCAAGTTTTCCCCAGTATACTGGACTTGGTGATGCCCAAGTTTTCCCCAGCATACTAGTCTTGCGTAACCACTCAACACAAACCATTCTTTCCATTCCACCCAGGTGATTCATTCACTTAGTTGTTTTATTAAACAAAACATAAGTCCTTGACTTAGAAATATTCCATAGCATGAATATAATCCACCCTTGTTTCCTACTAGCTAGGCTAAGCATGATAGTAGTAGGAATCTTGACTTAGTAAAATTCTACTAAGGTTTCATCTACTAGGATTTCCCATGGCATAGTTTATACTTAGCAAAATTTCCATGCAAGTCCTACTTAGAAATATCACTAATGCATAGTGAAAATAATGGGACAAAATTATGAAGCACCACTTGCCTTTTTGGTAGAGATTATAAGTTCACTACTTGATCTTGCAATAGTCACACTCTTCAAATTCCACTACAATTCAATCAAGCAAGCAAATATTTAATCTACCATTCAAGCAAACATCACATAAAATAATAAAAACAAGGCAATGCATGCAAACATGCCAAAGATTGTTTTATTTGGAAAAGTGGTTTCTAATAGGTTATAAACATTTGAAAACACCTATTGGTCATTTACAAAAGTCGTAAAACCATTTGATATTAAGTTAGTGAAAAATGACCACTTTAAATTATTTTTGTTTTGCCATAAAGGATTTAAATCCAAAGAATATTTATAGTGTTTACCAAATATATTTTTAACACAAATGTTAGTGTTTTGTAGTCAAGTGTTTAATATTAAAATCATTTGCAAAAGGTTTTACCTATAAACCATTTTTATACCAAAATAATATTTTATGTTGTTGGAAATGCCTTTAGCAAACTAATAATTTTTATAGGGTTCACCAAATATATTTTAAAATCTTAAAACTTGGTGTTTAGGGTCAGAGAGTTTAAATCAAAACATTTCCCAAAGGTTTTTCTCGAAAAGCATTTTTAACATATAAACAATATTTTTATTTGACTAGAAATGTTCTAAATCAAAGATTCATCTTTTAACTTCACAAAATACACTTTTAATTCCACAAATTGTTTTATATGGTTAGTAGGTTCAAAACAAACCATTTTCCAAAGATTTTACCATAAAAATATTTCTATAATAAATTTTATATTCAAATTATGTCTACCCAAGTTTCTGCAAAAACAGCCAATTTTCTAGAAGTAATTCATTAAACAAAGTGCATGGTTGGATAGAGTTTGTTTTGATGATTCCAATCATATAAAATTTGCGAAATTTGGACGTGTGGATCAAAAGTTATGAATTTCACAAAAGCAAACAACTAATAGACAAGTTTCTGTTTTTAAATCAAAAGGGTGGCCACGTGTCTGTATCCTACTGGCTGATAACGGTTCGGTAGGATCGCGTGATGTAGACCGCAAGATTGAAGTGGAATTGTGCGGTGCAGATCGAGCGTAACGGTTCGTTTAGTCAATCTATCGCGTACACACGATCAAAATCCAACGGCTCAAACTGACTTGACCAAGGACTGGCGGCGCTCGACGGTGGCGCACGGCGGCGACGCTCGGGCTGCGGCGTTCTGGCTACTCCAGGAAGAGAGGGAGAGGGAGGATATGCTCACCATGTTCGCCGTGGAATGCTGATGCTCAACGTGCTCGTGGGGAGGTAGGGGGCGCACGAGGTTGATGACAATTGCTCGTCGGAGTTGTCTATAGGCTCGGGTTCGCACGGTCGTCGACGGGGGCGAGTTCCTGTGGCGCAATAAGTCGAGGGAATCTGTAAGATCCCTCCTTTGTAAAGGAAAGGATCCCTGTGATTGCAATGCTAGTCCCTGTATCAATGCTAGCATCCACAGTTTAAGATGAAGTACACAGAAACAAAGGTCTTTATTACATATCATTCCAGAGACAAACATAGTCTTTTACAAACTCCAAGGCCACAGGCCTAATACAAGAGTTCAAAATATATAATAAGATAGATAAGTCGTCATCTTCATGTGCCATAGGCAAGCATGTTGAGTGTAGACTCATGACTCCTAATCATCATCAGAATAACCTGCAACATCACAAGTTATAGCCACAGTGGGTCAATACATTGGAATAGTATTGGCAAGTGATACCTTAGTAGAATATTGGTGGACTAGATACTATATGCATTTTGGCTAAGTGTAGCTTAGGCTTGCTTTGCTCAAAATAGATTTTACCTATTAGTTGAAAACGCTAGGTTTTTCTTTGTCAAATCTTTCCCAAGGAACCACCAATGGACATTGGGGTCCTTCACCCTTGTTCAACCACAAGTTTTTACTTAGAAATTGGGATGAGGAGATTCTTGATAGCTTCCATGTCTTGATGCTCAAATTGTCCAATACCAGGGACATGGCTAAGTACTTAGATTTCTTCCATCTGCAGAGGTTGTGCACTTTCCCCACAAGACTTGATTTTCACCAAGACAGGACCTTTCAGAAGCCTTCCCTTAGACCAAATGGACGCGCTCCAACCTATCATCCCACTACCACCAACTGTCCAAATGGCTAAGTTATTGCAACCTATGCCCATATTGCCAAGTGGCTGCACTAGAAGCTTCTTAACATTTGGCCTCTCAAATCCCTTTGTTCCTGGGTGGCTTTCCATAAGTGAGATACACAAGGTAAACCATAGAAATGGGCCTTGTGTAACCACTCAACATAAACCATTCCTTCCATTCCACCCAGGTGTTTCATTCACTTAGTTGTTTTATTAAGCAAAACACAAGTCCAAAGACTTAGAAATATTTTTGTCATAGCATGAATATTTAACCACCCTTGGTTTCTACTAGCTAGGCTAAGCATGGCATAGATAAGCATCTTAACTTAGAAATTTCTAGCAATTCTACAACTACTAGGATTTCCCAAGCATAGCATATAGATCAAAAATATCCATGCAAGACTAGCAAAATATTTCTAATGCATATTTGAAAAACATAGGAATAAAATCATGAAGCACCACTTGCCTTGGTAGTTTGGAGAGTAGCTACAATCCTCACAATCACAATCACTATTTGCACCAAAATCTACATATAAAATAATAACACCAAAATCACATACAAAATAAATACAAGCAAAAATATATGGATGCATGCATAATGCCATGTGATGATTTTCTACAACAAACAAGACAAGTGCAAGGCACTGAATCATAAACAAGTTCAAAACAAGCTAAATAAACTTTATTTGAACATTAAAACATTTTTCAAATAATTAATATACACAAAATAGGCCTACACATGTTTCTGTAAAAACAACCATTTTAATAGAGACAAAACATTAAACACATTGCATAAATGGAAAGGGCTTTCTCTCCTGATTCCATTGATATAAAATTTGTCAAATTTGGACGTGGCATTCAAAAGTTATGAATTAAACAAGTTTAAACATTTAATAGATCAAATTTCTGATTTTAAACCTAACTCACAGCCACGCGGCGGCATCTGATTGGCTGGTACCGCTTTGCTCTGGATCTCGCTTGCGAGCCGTTAGATCTAACTAAAACGCATGGTCAGATCTGAACCATACCCCTTCGTTAAGTGATCTATCCTACACGTCAGATCCAGATCCAACGGTGCTCGGTCAACCTACCAAAGTCTGGCGGCGCGCGGCGACGGTGAGCGGCAGCGCGCTCTGTCTACGATGGCGCGGTGGCTACAGAGGGGGTTGGGGTCGTCGGAGATGCTTACCAGACTCGCGGTGGTGTGCTGAAGCTCAACATATGCTCGGTTGGCAAAGGGGCGCTCGGGGTCGTCGTGGATTGCTCGTCGGAGAAGTCCCTGGCGACGGATGCTTCTGTTCGTCGACGTTGGCGACGCTCTGGGCCACGCTAAGATGAGATAAGGATGCAGTTAGATGCGCAGGACACTGGGGATCTCATGCGTATCAAACAGAGGAAGAGGGGAAGCTGGGACTTACAGGGAACGATCGCCGGAGTTCGAGCGCAGGGTGGCGGAGCTCAGTCGTTGACGCTGCCGAGGCTACAGATCATGCGCGAGCAAACGGAGAGTTTCAGTAGGTGCGCGCGGAGATGTAGAACAAGCCAGTATGAACTATAGGCAGAGGGGAGCGCTGTGCTCACCGGAATTTGACGACGAACTCGTCGGAGCAGAGGGCGTCTAGAGGGAAATTCGAGCAGCCTGGTGGCTCCGGTGAGGTGTGGTTTGGGGGAAAAGGAGGAGGGGAGCATGGTGCTTAAGTAGGCGAGGATGGGGGCGTTCATTACTTAGGCATTGAACGGGAATTGAAGCCGCGAATTAAACAGGAAACGCCCGGCGTAATTTGGGGATGAACTGGTCGCTGGGGGGGTGGAGACGACGACTGCCATGTGGGCCGCGGTTGTCAGCGAGAGAAAGGAAGAGGGGATGGGTCCAGGCGGTCAGTGACTCTGTGGGTGCGGCTGCGAGTGAAAGAAAACGTTTCGTGGGGAGGGGCTGCTGGGCTAGCTGGGTCGAGTTGGGCTGGGTTGGGCCAGATTGGCTGTTTGCTTATTTTTTTCCTCTTTACTTCTTTTCTTTTTCTGTTTGATTTTCTAGAAATGGTTTTCAAACTCTATTTCAAATCAGTTTGAATTCAAATCTTCTCTAGGTTTTTATACAGTAACTTTTCACTCAAATGTGTGTTAAAACTCCTTTGTTTACTCAAACACACTATGTTCATTTGAAAATAAAAATAAAACCAAGCTTTAATGTGATATAAACAATAGGCATAATATAGTTTTATTTTCACACTTTGTTTTGAAAACTTTGCTCAAGCTTTGGAAAGTACTTAAGTTTGAATTCAAAACATTACTGAACAAAACAAGTACTCTTCTCATTAGAAAGTAGCACTAAGGCTAGAGCACACTCACATAAAATAATGAACAACATTGCTCCTGTTTTTGAAATGGTTTTGAAAATGGAACCCTAAATGATCATGGATGCATGGATGATATGCATGAGTTTTGAAACATGATTTTAGGGATGTTACAAATCTAACCCCCTTAAGGTGAATCTCGCCCTCGAGATTCGGATTGGCTAGCAAATAGGTGAGGGTGGTCTTTCCGAAGATCATCTTCTCTTTCCCATGTTACTTCTTCTTCGGAATGATGGTTCCATTGAACTTTGCAGAATTTGATAGTCTTAGTCCGATTAACTCTTTCTGTAGTCTCAAGAATCTTGATAGTCTTCTCCTCATAAGTGAGATCACTTTCCAATTGGACCTCTTCCAAAGGTATAGTATCTTTCAAAGAAGTCTCTTCCATTTCTGGATGACATTTCTTAAGCTGACTCACATGAAACACATTATGAACAGCTGACGAAGACTCTAGCAATTCAATCTCATAAGCTACTTCTCCTTTATGACTCGGAATCTTGAATGGTCCAACATATCTTGGGGCCAATTTACCTTTGAAACCAAACCTCTTCACTCCACGAAGTGGTGACACTCTAAGATAAGCCCTATCACCTACTTCATAGGTGACTTCTCTACGCTTAGGATCTGCGTAGCTCTTTTGTCGGGACTGTGCTATCTTCAATCTGTCCTTAACTAGCTTGACTTTCTCTTCAGCCTCTTTGATTAGTTCTGGTCCAAACAAACTTTTTTCTTCCACACCATTCCATAGCAATGGGGTGGTACACTTTCTTCCATAGAGAAACTCAAATGGTGCCATCTCAATACTGGCTTGATAGCTGTTATTGTAAGAGAATTCTGCGTACGGCAGACTTTCATCCCAACTGGCTCCATAGTCTAGATCACATGCTCTCAACATATCTTCAAGAATCTGATTGGTCCTTTCTGTTTGTCCATCAGTTTGAGGATGAAAAGCAGTGCTGAATTCCAACCTCGTTCCCAATGACTCATGTAGTTGCCTCCAAAAATGAGAAGTGAATTGAGTTCCCCTATCAGACACAATACTCTTGGGTACTCCATGTAGACATACAATTCTACTCATATAGATCTTGGCTAACTTAGCACTTGTGTAAGTTGTCTTCACGGGTATGAAATGAGCCACTTTAGTTAGGCGATCCACTACTACCCAAATGGAATCATATCCTGACCGGGTCCTTGGAAATCCGGTAATGAAATCCATACCAATCTTGTCCCATTTCCAATCAGGAATAGGTAGTGGTTGCAACAATCCTGCTGGTTTCTGATGTTCCGCTTTCACTCTACTACATACATCACACAGAGCAATATGTTCGGCGATGTCCTTCTTGAGATTATTCCACCAAAATCTTTCCTTCATATCCATGTACATTTTGGTGTTACCCAGATGAATAGAATATGGTGAGTTGTGTGCTTCTTGTAAAATCAGTTTCTGAAGCTCCGGATCTTGTGGAACACAGATACGTTTTCCATGCCATAAAGTACCATGTTCGACTTCATGGAATCCTTTGGCTTTTCCCTTGCCAATCTTTTCCTTAATCTCTTCAATTTCCTTATCTGCCTTTTGGGCTTCTTTGATCTTGTCCAACAAGGTGGGTTGAACATCCAAAGACATGAGATGTCCCTCAGGCACAATCTCCAATCTGAGATCTCTAAATTGGGCACACAAATCATCTGGCAATTCTCCCTTAGTAAGGCCATTCACAAAAACCTTATGGCTTAGAGCATCCGCTACAACATTTGCTTTACCGGGGTGGTATTGCAAACTCAAGTCATAGTCCTTGATGAGTTCTAGCCATATTATTTGTCTCATGTTAATTTCTTTCTGGGTGAAAATATACTTCAAACTCTTGTGATCTGTGAACACTTCACAATGCTTTCCCAAAAGATAATGTCTCCATGTTTTGAGTGCATGGACAACAGAGGCTAACTCTAAATCATGAGTAGGGTAATTTACCTCATGAGTTTTGAGTTGTCTCAAGGCATAAGCCACAACTTTCCCTTCTTGCATAAGTACTGCACCTAATCCATGATGAGATGCATCACAATATACTTGGAAATCTTTCTCCAAATCTGGCAAACATAAGACTGGTGCTATCACTAGTCTCTTCTTCAATTCTTAGAAACTGAGTTCACAACCTTCAGACCAAGCAAATTTCTTGTCTTTCTTTAGCAATTCTTTCATTGGCTTAGCTATCTTGGAGAAATTCTCAATGAACCTTCTGTAGTATCCTGCCAAGCCAAGGAAACTACGAACCTCTTTTACCGACTTAGGAGATTCCCATTCAGTTACAGCTGAAACTTTAGCAGGATCAACTGCTACACCATCTCCTGACACAACGTGTCCAAGAAATCCAACTTCATTTAACCAAAATTCGCACTTGCTGAACTTGGCATACAGCTTATGCTCTCTAAGCTTCTCAAGTATCAAACATAAATGTCCTTCATGCTCTTCTTTGCTCTTGGA
Source organism: Avena atlantica (assembly GCA_910589765.1). Taxonomy (NCBI): domain Eukaryota; kingdom Viridiplantae; phylum Streptophyta; class Magnoliopsida; order Poales; family Poaceae; genus Avena; species Avena atlantica. Next base: position 35,755,447 of record OU342739.1, read on the forward strand.
GTAGATCAAAATGTCATCGATGAAAACGACAACAAACTTATCAAGGAATTCCATGAACACCTTGTTCATCATATTCATGAAATAAGCTGGTGCATTGGTCAAACCAAATGGCATCACGGTATACTCATATAATCCATACCTTGTGGTGAAAACTGTCTTAGGTATGTCTTGTTCCCTTATCTTGAGCTGGAAATAACCTGACTGGAGATCAATCTTTGAGAACACACAGGCTCCTTCTAGCTGATCAAACAAGTCATTGATTCTAGGCAAAGGGTACTTGTTCTTGATAGTCACCTCATTGAGTGAACGGTAATCTATGCATAATCTTTGACTTCTATCTTTCTTTTCCACAAACAAAACTGGTGCTCCCCAAGATGAAGAACTTGGTTGGATAAAACCTTTCTGCAACTGTTCTCCAAGTTGCTTCTTGAGTTCTTTCAACTCATCAACTGACATCTTGTACGGTCTCTTTGCTATTGGTCTAGGTCCTGGTAGCAAATCAATAAGAAACTCCACATCTCTATCTGGTGGCATTCTCGGCAATTCTTCCGGAAACACATCCGGATATTCACTCACAATTGGCACACTGTCTATGCTAACCCCCTTAAGAGAATTTAGCTTACTCCCTTTTGATTCAAAGTTAGACTTGAATCTAATCCGTTTCTTTTCCGGGGTTGTGAGTGCAACAGTACGATTGGCACAATCTAGTACTCCTTCATACTTTGTCATCCAATCCATTCCAAAAATTACATCTAGTCCTTGGGAATCTAGGATTATCAGACTCACTGGAAACTTATGCTTTCCAAATTCTATCACTAGATCCCGGCATCCAAGACTTACTATCATATCTCCACTTGGAGAACTTACTTTTATTGGACACCCAATGTTTTTAGTTGGAAACTCATTTCTATCAACAAATGTTTTTTATATGAATGAATGTGATGCTCCAGTATCAAAAAGAACAAGTGTTGGAATAGAATTGAGTTTGAACTTACCAACAACAGCATCTGGCTCTTCATAGATTTCCTCCACATTAATGTGGTTCACTTGTCCCTTCTGGAAAGGGTTGGGCTTGTTGGGTCCTTCAACTTTCTTTTCTGGGCATTCATTTGCATAATGCCCCATCTTCTTGCATTTGAAACATTCAACCTGACTAAGATCTTTCTTGACAGGCTGGCTTCCACTGCCACTTCCACTTCCATTGTGGTGGCTCTTATATCCACCCTTGTGGTTCTTGTACTTATCGTTGTCATGACTACGGTGGTGCTTGTTCTCATGATAACGGTTGTGGTTGTGGTGTTTGTTGAACTTCCCATGCTTGTGGGATCCAGAACTCCCGCTGTCATCATAATGGGAACGCTTGTGAGACGATCCCGAGCTGTGCTTGTCAGAGTGCTTTATCTTCTTGTTTTCCACTTGTTTCATTTTGCTCTCCAAAATAGCAGCCTTGTCACAAAGAGACTGGTATGTGGGGACATAGGCCACAACTAACTGCAGGTTCAGTTCATCATTCAACCCTTCAAGGAACTTTTCCTTCCTCTTAGCATCAGTGTCAACTTCATCCGGTGCATATCGCACTAGATTGTTGAACTCCTCAATGTATTCAGCCACGCTACGGTGGCGCTGCTTCAAGTTATGGAACTCTTTCTTCTTCAAACTCATCACTCCGGATGAGATGTGAGCAGTACGGAAACCATCTTCGAAGATAGCCCATGTCACATCCTCAATGGGAGTGGTGATCTGGAAGTTATCCCACCAAGTGGCTGCTGGTCTTTCCAACAAGTGAGCTGCAAATCTGACTTTTTCTTCATCAGTACAGCCAATAGTTACCAAGTCCTTATTCACAGAGCGTAGCCAATCATTGGCCACCATAGGATCAGTAGTTCCTGAGAATTTTGCTGGCCTCAATCTTAAGAACCTGGTAAGCATGTCAAAACCCGGTGGGTTGTTCTGATTGTTGTTGTTGTTATTGTTGTTATTGTTGTTGTTGTTGTTGTTGTTGTTGTTGTTGTTCTGATTCTAGATGAACGTAGTCATCATTTGCATCAGCTGAGTCTGAGCTCTCATCATTTGCTGCATCTCAGGAGTGATGTTGTTGTTGTTGGGGTTGGGATTGGTATGTCGGGGAGGCATCTGTGGTTTTCAATAAGGATAAGAATGAGATACCCATATATGCTAACATGCACAATACATCACATAAACAATCACCAAACATGCATCATAATAATAAAAGTTCAACAACATAGACAACAAGTTTGCAAAGTAAACACACCAATAGCAAGACATCCACATGTTGGATGGTCATTGCGACTCAATAATCAAAGACATGATAATAAAGGTAAATGAGTAGTCATCACTACTCCTCGGCATCAACCTCCTCATCAACAAATGTAAGACCTGCATTCTCCATAGCGGTCTTGTATTCCTCAACATTGGTGGTCAAGGTCTCTACTTTGGCTTTGAGAGCCCTCTTATGTGAACGAAGCCTCTCAATCACGGTCTGCTGATGCTCGAGCTCGAAGTCCTTGGCCTCTAGTTCTGCAGTCATGTCTCGAATCCTCTTGTTCCTATCTTGGACTCGCTTCTCTTGACTCTTGAACTTTCTGTCCTGACTCTCAAACTTGGCCTCCATCTCTTTGACTATCTCATCTTGCTCCGCGAAGAGCTTGTCCTTCTCACGAAGCTGCACCTGGAGTTCATCATTGCTAAGCATGACGTTGGTCCTATCAGTGTCTATGTGCCTAAGAAGAACCTCTAAGTCCTGGAGGTATAGGAGAATCGGCTCTGCCGTCTCTCTCAAAGTATCCTCAAAGTCTATGGCCTCACCATCATCATCACGTCTACCAAAGGTGTGGAAGTGAGTACCCCTAACCTCTCGAGAGTGTCTCCCTAGTAAACGTCCAATCAAATCCTGCATGACTACCTCAAGGCCTCTCTCCTTGTCATCATGCATGAGCTTGAAGATGATGGCCTCCGTGGCTGGCTCAGTATGGCGTCCTGGCTGATTAACCTTGAAGCCCCAAAGGTCTTTCCTCTCAAACTTGGTGAGGGGAAGCATCATGATAGTAGGAAGAGGGAGATTGAGCAGACTAGTGAGCTCAATAATACGGGTGCCAAAACGAGTTCCCTTGAACTCTTCAGTCGTGCTGATAGTATCATTAGGCATCTATTTATAAGATAGAAAAAGTTAGGATCAACACAATTTAAGACAATTCACAAGACAAGGCATCACATGCATAACTTTGGAAATCAAAACACACAAGTCATGGCATACATAACACAAGCAACCTAGTTTCAATATAACTTAGTCAAATTTTTGAAATGTAATGATGAGTGTGGTGGTCCAACTAATAAGACTCAAATCTTCTTTCACTTTCTAATCTAAAGGCTAACAATGCATCCTTCTATCAAAGAGATGAGAAAAGAAGATTAGAAAAGTTTACTAGAAGAATAAGACAAGTGTGGAAGTTTGTTGAAAAATTTTCCTTAGTGGTTTCCAATCCTAGGGTCATAATCCTACAGGCAACACAGTGCTCTGATACCATCTGTAAGATCCCTCATTTGTAAAGGAAAGGATCCCTGTGATTGCAATGCTAGTCCCTGGATCAATGCTAGCATCCACAGTTTAAGATGAAGTACACAGAGACAAAGGTCTTTATTACATATCATTCCAGAGATAAACATAGTCTTTTACAAACTCCAAGGCCACAGGCCTAATACAAGAGTTCAAAATATATAATAAGATAGATAAGTCTTCATCTTCATGTGCCACAGGCAAGCATGTTGAGTGTAGACTCATGACTCCTAATCATCATCAGAATAACCTGCAACATCACAAGTTACAGCCACAGTGGGTCAATACATTGGAATAGTATTGGCAAGTGATACCTTAGTAGAATATTGGTGTAATAGATACTATATGCATTTTGGCTAAGTGTAGCTTAGGCTTGCTTTGCTCAAAATAGATTTTACCTATTAGTTGAAAACACTAGGTTTTTCTTTGTCAAAATCTTTCCCAAGGAACCACCAATAGACATTGGGGTCCTTCACCCTTGTTCAACCACAAGTTTTTACTTAGAAATTGGGATGAGGAGATTCTTGATAGCTTCCATGTCTTGATGCTCAAATTGTCCAATACTAGGGACATGGCTAAGTACTTAGATTTCTTCCATCTGCAGAGGTTGTGCACTTTCCCCACAAGACTTGATTTTCACCAAGACAGGACCTTTCAGAAGCCTTCCCTTAGACCAAATGTACGCGCTCCAACCTATCATCCCACTACCACCAACTGTCCAAATGGATAAGTTATTGCAACCTATGATCCAGGCAGAGCCCATATTGCCAAGTGGCTGCACTAGAAGCTTCTTAACATTTGGCCTCTCAAATCCCTTTGTTCCTGGGTCGCTTTCCATAAGTGAGATACACAAGGTAAACCATATAAATGGGCCTTGTGTAACCACTCAACATAAACCATTCCTTCCATTCCACCCAGGTGTTTCATTCACTTAGTTGTTTTATTAAGCAAAACACAAGTCCAAAGACTTAGAAATATTTTTGTCATAGCATGAATATTTCACCACCCTTGGTTGCTACTAGCTAGGCTAAGCATGGCATAGATAAGAATCTTAACTTAGAAATTTCTAGCAATTCTACAACTACTAGGATTTCCCAAGCATAGCATATAGATCAAAAATATCCATGCAAGACTAGCAAAATATTTCTAATGCATATTTGAAAAACATAGGAATAAAATCATGAAGCACCACTTGCCTTGGTAGTTTGGAGAGTAGCTACAATCCTCACAATCACAAGCACTATTTGCACCAAAATCTACACATAAAATAATAACACCAAAATAACATACAAAATAAATACAAGCAAAAATATATGGATGCATGCATAATGCCATGTGATGATTTTCTACAACAAATAAGACAAGTGCAAGGTACTGAATCATAAAAAAATTCAAAACAAGCTAAATAAACTTTATTTGAACATTAAAACATTTTTCAGATAATTAATATACACAAAATAGGCCTACACATGTTTCTGTAAAAACAACCATTTTAACAGAGACAAAACATTAAACACATTGCATAAATGGAAAGGGCTTTCTCTCCTGATTCCATTGATATAAAATTTGTCAAATTTGGACGTGGCATTCAAAAGTTATGAATTAAACAAGTTTAAACATTTAATAGATCAAATTTCTGATTTTAAACCTAACTCACAGCCACGCGGCGGCATCTGATTGGCTGGTACCGCTTCGCGCTAGATCTCGCTTGCGAGCTGTTAGATCTAACTAAAACGCGCGGTCAGATCTGAACCATACCCCTTTGTTAAGTGATCTATCCTACACGTCAGATCCAGATCCAACGGTGCTCGATCAACCTACCAAAGTCTGGCGGCGCGCGGCGACGGTGAGCGGCGGCGCGCTCTGTCTACGACGGCGCGGTGGCTATAGAGGAGGTTGGGGTCGTCGGAGATGCTTACCAGACTCGCGGTGGTGTGCTGAACCTCAACGTATGCTCGGTTGGCGAAGGGGCGCTCGGGGTCGTCGTGGATTGCTCGTCGGAGAAGTCCCTAGCGAAGGATGCTTCTGTTCGTCGACGTTGGCGACGCTCTGGGCCACGCTAAGACAAGATAAGGATGCAGTTAGATGCGCAGGACACTGAGGATCTCACGTGTATCAAACAGAGGAAGAGGGGAAGCTGGGACTTACGGGGAACGGTCGCCGGAGTTCGAGCAGAGGGTGGTGGAGCTCAGTCGTTGACGCTGCCGAGGCTACAGATCATGCGCGAGCAAACGGAGAGTGTCAGTAGGTGCACGCGGAGATGTAGAACAAGCCAGTATGAACTATAGGCAGAGGGGAGCGCTGTGCTCACCGGAATTTGACGACGAACTCGTCGGAGCAGAGGGCATCCAGAGGGAAATTCGAGCAGCCTGGTGGCTCCGGTGAGGTGTGGTTTGGGGGAAATGGAGGAGGGGAGCATGGTGCTTAAGTAGGCGAGGATGGGGGCGTGCATTACTCAGGCATTGAACGGGAATTGAAGCCGTGAATTAAACAGGAAACGCCCGGCGTAATTTGGGGATGAACTTGTCGCTGGGGGTGGAGACGATGACTGCCATGTGGGCCGCGGTTGTCAGCGAGAGAAAGGAAGAGTGGATGGGTCCAGGCGGTCAGTGACTCTGTGGGTACGGCTGCGAGTGAAAGAAAACGTTTTGTGGGGAGGGGCTGCTGGGCTAGCTGGGTCGAGTTGGGCTGGGTTGGGCCAGATTTGCTGTTTGCTTATTTTTTTTCCTCTTTACTTCTTTTCTTTTTCTGTTTGATTTTCTAGAAATGGTTTTCAAACTCTATTTCAAATCAGTTTGAATTCAAATCTTCTCTAGGTTTTTATACAGTAACTTTGCACTCAAATGTGTGTCAAAACTCCTCTGTTTACTCAAACACACTATGTTCATTTGAAAATAAAAATAAAACCAAGCTTTAATGTGATATAAACAATAGGCATAATATAGTTTTATTTTCACACTTTGTTTTGAAAACTTTGCTCAAGCTTTGGAAAGTACTTAAGTTTGAATTCAAAACATTACTGAACAAAACAAGTACTCTTCTCATTAGAAAGTAGCACTAAGGCTAGAGCACACTCACATAAAATAATGAACAACATTGCTCCTGTTTTTGAAATGGTTTTGAAAATGGAACCCTAAATGATCATGGATGCATGGATGATATGCATGAGTTTTGAAACATGATTTTAGGGATGTTACAGAATCAGTCAGGAAGATGCGCAAGAGCTTTAGGATTTCGAAAATACCCACCAGAGAGTAAGGGGCGCGCTGATTCGTCTGCTACTGCTCGCCGGAGTTGAGGCAGACGTCGTCGATGCTCAGTCATTGACGAAGGCGAGTCTGTGGGGCGCGTGCGGACGGACAAATACTACTGGCAGGTGCAGGAGGCGTTGGCGAGAAAGTTTGAGGATATTAGGGGCAGTGGCGGTGGCTGGATTGGTCGGAATCGACGGAGAAGCTCGCCAGAGCAGTTGATGTTGTCGCGAGAAATTTGGGCAGCCCTGGGGCGGAGGAGGTGCGGTGAGTGAGTTAAAAGAGAGAGAGAGGGCAGGCGCTTATGTACGCGTGATCGTGGGAGAGAGTCATTGCTGCTTTCAACGCGAATTAACTGGATTAAATCGCGGCAGAAACGGCAGCGAGGTGAGGGGCGAGGTCAGCGGGGGGTGAGGAAGAAAGGTGTGGCAGGTGGGCCCTGGCGTTCAGCGAGAGAGAGAGAGAGAGAGAGAGAGAGAGAGAGAGAGAGAGAGAGAGAGAGAGAGAGAGAGAGAGAGAGAGAGAGAGAGAGAGAGAGAGAGAGAGAGAGAGAGAGAGAGAGAGAGGGGAGTGGTGGGGTCCAACGGTAAGGGACAGTGCGGGTTTGTTCTGCGGTGAGAAGAAAAACGCTTCGGGGGAGAGAGGTAGTGGCTAGTTGGGCCAGTGGGCTGGGTTAGCTGGGCTGGTTTCTTTCCCTTTTTTTGTTCTGTTTCATTTTTCTTTTTCTGTTTTCATTTTTCTGTTTTGATTTTGTTTGAGTGTTTTCAAACCTTGTTTGAATTCAAACCTTTTTCAAATGTTCAGTATATTTCCATACTATTCAAACTTGTATTTTAAATACCATTTTAGGAATAATTCTTTTATTCTTCTTATGGTTTTATTCTTTATTAAAACAAGCATATACCATTAATCAAATAAGATTAAATATATTTCAAATCCTTTATTTGAATTCTAATTTTCACTAAACCTTTTCAGTAGGTTTTATTTATTCAAATGGGGTGTTAAATAATTTACTTTGAATTATTTAAAGTATTTTATTATTATTATTAATCATTTAATTTAATCAATTGTCTTTATTCAAATGGAATAGAATTTGGTTAATGCCATTTTATTTTATTTGAAAACTCTCTATCCTTTTATTTTATTTGGTTTTGGATTATAATTATTCCATTTGCTTATGGACATGGCCAAGTTTTTAATTTGGCTTTTAAATATTCCTTATTTATTTATTTCTTCCTTTGTCTTATAAAATCCATATCTTTTATTTAAAGATCCAAAGTTGGTGATTCCAATTTGCAAAATTTTATTTAATATTTTTTTATCCTATTTAAATCTCTTTAGGATTAATTTGATCACAAATTGGTATGGATTTTATATATGTGCTTTATTAGCTTTGGGAATTCAATTTCCTTATCTTATTAACTTCATAAGATTTTATCTATGGTTCCAAATTAAGTGAAACCAATTTCTATGGTTTTTGACAAATTTTATATGGATCAAATCCATAGTCTTAGAGATATCTTCGAAATCTCCCAATAAAGTTTTAGGGTTTTGGTTTATTTTAAATTTCAAGATACATTTATGAAGAATGCATTTCACTTGATTTGAATTTTGTTGGATTCAAATTTTATTCAAAGTTTGTTCAAGATGGGTTTTAATGTTTCCACTTTGAAACAAAAAGTTTCTTTTCACCCTAAAATTAAACAATTATTTATTTTTTATTTATTTTTCACATTACAAAATTTGGAAAATTTTGGGATGTGACAATATGCCAAGAAAATGTGTTCTAGATTTCAGAGGATCATGGAATGAACACCTACCTTTAGCAAAATTTTCCTATAACAATAGTTTCAAAGTAGTATCAGAATGGCACATCGATTTCCTATTTGATGATACGAATTAGGGGGAAATAAAGAATTTGAACCTTACTATATGAGGGAACAACAAAATGGTGATATATATATCATACGGGTAGGTTAAAAATATCTCAGAGTAGATAGAAGAGTTAAACTGAACAAAAGCGTAGGAGTTGGGAACCTCAAATTGGTGATATGATATATTTAGGAGTTTGTCCGATAAATGAGTAAAGAGATTTAGAGTCAAAGGGAAACTAAACGACTAAATTGGTGATATACTATATTTAAGAATTAGTCTGACTAAACATATAAATCGGTGATATGGTATATTTAAGAGTTAGTCGAGGATACATTGGACCATTCAGAATTTTGAGGCAAAAATACATGTAGTTTATGAACTAGAATTACGGGAGGGGTTATCAAAGGTTCATAACTTGTTTCACGTATCACAACTACGTGTTCGAAGACATGAAGAACCTTTAAACTCTATGGAGATAGAGTTATGGTAAGATTTGAGATTTGAGAAGCAACCATCCAAAATTCTCGCAAAGAAATGGAAAAGGTTGATCAACATTGCAATTAAGTATTGCAAAGTTCAACGGAAACACCATCCGAAGAGAATCTACATGGGAAAAACATGAAGATTTATGCTCGGGTTATCCTCACCTCTTCAGGTAATGAGTTTCATAGTTTCGAGACGGAGTTGTTAATGAGAGAGAGGGAGGATGTAACATCAAGAAATAGGACAAGAAAGGGTAGGTGTAGAATTTGTGCATTTGATTTTTGTGCATCTCAAAATGTTGGGAAATAGAGTTTTTAAATTCAAGAGGCAAAGTGATTGACATTTCTATCTTGTCGATGAATTAGAACTAGATCATCACAAGATGGCTATAAATTTCAACATGACCTTTGAATACTTTCAAAATTGGGATTTAAATTTAAGACAACCCAAACATGTGAGTTTTTCACTCATATACAATTACACACCACAACAATAGCTCCAAGATAATCAACATACATACAGTTGAATTCAAAATGGAAATTTGAGTTATAAAATTCAAATTTGAGTTCAGATGGATAAATTCAGAATAAATACAATATAAAATACAATGAAAATTTCTACATGCTCAAAATAATATTATTATTCATAAGAGTATTTTACAAGATTTATTACATGGCAATTAAATTCATAAAAATTACAAGAAAAACCTAATACAAGTTACTAAAAACTCTATCTATATCCCTATTATATATCTTCTCTTCTTCTTGAGAATGCAAAATAAACACAAACACAGAGGTAGATTTTGCTTATGGTTAGGAATGTTGGCTCCACCATATGGTGATGAAATTTGGTATATAATCCAAAGGAAATGATTCCAGGAAGAACCCTTGGAATCAAATATCAGTCTGGAGGGTTAAAATTCAAATCGAGGCAACACTTGGACCATTAGGTATGATATTTGCTTAGGAGAGGCAACAAGCAACAATGGAGTACTGATGAGCTCAGATCACTATAGAGATTCGTTGGGAGACCTCAAGAGAAAGGTGTGATGAGCACAACAGTAAGTTTTCCCTCAGTTACGAAACCAAGGTTATCGAACCAGTAGGAGGAAGGAAACAACTCCAAGGTGTTGCTAGCAACTTGCAGTCCTACACAACACAGACTCAAGACTTTGCCCCAACTTACAGTGAGGTTGTCAATCTCACTGGTTTGCTGAAAACACTGGATTAAACATATAGTTTGGAAGGTAATGGTTGCTGGTAGAAAGTAAACGGTAACAGTAGATGATGTATCAATGGTAAAGATTGGATCGGGGTCCATAGTTCACTAGATGTGTTCTCCTTAAGATAAATAACAAAACATGCTGGGTGAACAAATTACAGCGGGGCAATTGACAGGACTGAGCAAGGCATAACAATACAAATACTAGACATTCATGATTCCTATACGATTTTATTACGCATTACAACAATATACATAGACCCCCATCCAACTGCATCTATGACTAATAATCCACCTTTAGGTTATCATCCGAACCCCCTCTAGTATTAAGTTGCAAGCAACGGATAATTGCATTAAGCAATGTGTGTAAAGTAAACAATACAATTGTTCTATGAACAAAAGATTGTTGTTTTCTCCCTAGTGGCAACAACACATCTACAACCTTAGAGATTCCTCTCACTTCCCCAGATTACTAGAGGCATGAACCCACTATCGAGCATAAAAACTCCCGCTTGGAGTCACTAGCATCTACTTGGCCACGATAGCTACTAGAAATGGAGATCATGCAAGATCACAAACAACACAGACATGGTAGAATCAATAATCATAAGACATGATAGAATCAATAATCAATCTGACATAGCAATCTCAATAGAATCAATATCCTCGCAAACACAACATGCATGATTACAAATAGATGATCTTGATCATGAACGAAGCTCACAAGATCTAAACATGATAGCACACAGGAGGAGAAACAACCATCTAGCTACTATATGGACCCATAGTCCAAGGGTGAACTACTCACACGTCACACCGGAGGCTGGCATGGTGATGAATAAGGCCTCCAGGACGATCTCTCCCCTCCAGCAGGGTGCCGGGAAGAGCTTCAGATCCCCCCGATCTAGGGACGATGGTGGCGGCGGCTATGGACTGTTTCGTGGAGATCTGATCGGGTACTTAGGGTTTTGGCATCGGGAGGCTTTTTTAGGCGAAGAGGCGAGGCAGGGGGGCGGCCAAGGGGCCCACACCCTGCCATGGCACGGCCTAGGGTAGGCCCGCGCCTAGGGGTGCGGCCGCCCTGTGGCGTCCCTCCGGCTGCCCTTCGGTCTGTGTTCGTTCTGGTAAAATATTGACATTGGCTTTTGTCCTGTCCAATTCCGAGAATATTTCCTTACTAGCTTTTCTGAAACCAAAAACAGCAGAAAACAGGCAACTGGCACTGCGACATCTTGTTAATAGGTTAGTAAGCATAGCAAAGTAGATACTAAACAAGCATGGAACATCAAAAATTATAGATATTTTTACGACGTATCAAGCATCCCCAAGATTAACTCCTTCTTGTCCTCGAGTAGGTAAGTGATAAAAAGAATAATTTTTAGGTGACATGCACCATCACAATCTTGATCAAACCATTTGAAAGCATTGAAAGCTGGGATCAAAGTACTCTAAACATGAGCATGAAAGATGAAGTTCTAACAATAAGACAAAGCAACTATGTTGCAACATGAAAGGATACAAACAAAGAATCATGAATAACAATGCATTGAAAGATGTTTGTTTGTTTCACATATAGAAAACATGGCATAGTGGTATTCAGCTTGTCCCTCATGGAGTAGCAAAACATAGATGCATATGACAACTTCAAAGTTCATAAGGGTGACTAGATACAAAAATTTCAAGAACAATCAATATCAACATTATGAATCAATCAATAAGTTTTGGAACAATGCACATAGAACTAAGAATGACAACTATGCTCTCTTAATTGGTGCCTAAGGATACAAGGTGGAGACTCAATATAAAAGTGGAAGAAAGGCCCTTCACAAGGAAGCAGATATTTCAAGTTTCATAAAGAGCTTCAAAAAATTATGGTACTTGTTAGCTTTCAGCTCTCATTGCCCCTATCATAAGCATCTTGAAGTGATTAAGGTTAAAGTGAACAAAGTATGGAGTATATGCTTGACAAAGTATAAGTTGGCAATATAATGTCCCTTGAGTACGAGGGCCATTCCTCATGCTACCCAACTTTAGTTACCGGTAAGTTCTTGCCATTGTAATTATATGTGTATCATAGAGAACCGCCAACGGGGTACCCCTTGTCCCATGACACATGAGCTATCCCATATCAAAATGACAAGGCAACAGACAGTGAGCATCTCAGCAATCCTTTTATTTACCATGAGAATGGTGCATATATTGAAGGGAATATGCCCGAGAGGCAATGATAAAGTGGTTATTATCGTATTCCTTATTTATGATAAATGCTTATTTTACATGCTATAATTGTATTAATACAGAAACGTTAATACATGTGTGTTTAATAAACAAAAAGGAAGTTCCTAGTTATACCTCTCTGTTGGAGATATGCCCTAGAGGCAATAATAAATATGGTTATTATTATATCTTTGTGTTTATGATAAATGTTTACATTCATGCTATAATAGTATTAACAAGGAAACATTGATACTTGTGTGATTTGTAAACTTAATTTGAAGTCCCTAGTATAGCCTCTATACATCACTAGCTTGTTGGTTGATAAATAATTGTGGTTTCCATATCATGAACATTGAGATGTTATCAACAACAAGATCATATCGTTAGGAGAATGATATGGTGGACATACTCCTATAGATAAGCGTAGCATAAAGATCAAGTCATTTCAATAGTTCAATTGCTATATGCTTTCTGATACATAGTAACCTAATTCCTTCGACCATGAGATCATGCATATCACCTTTACCGGATGGATGCTTTGATGACATCAAACACCACACCGTAACTGGGTGGCTACAAAGGTGGCATTGAGTGTTCGGAAAGTATTGGTTGAGACACATGGATCAAGAGTGGGATTTGTCCATCCATATGACGGATAGATATACTCTGGGCCCTCTCGGTGGAATGTCATCCAATTAGCTTGCAAGCATGTGACTGGCTCACAAGGATCACATATCACGGGAACAAGAAAAGAGTACTTATCGGTAACGAGGTTGAACTAGGTATACAGAGATACCGACGATCATAACCTCGGATAAGTAAACTATCATGAGACAAAAGGAAATTGGTATCGTATGTAAGTGGTTCATTCGATCGCAAAGTAATCGTAGAAATATGTGGGAGCCATATGAATTTCCAGATTCCTCTATTGGTTATTGTTCGGAGAAGTGTCTCGATCATGTCCGCATAATTCACGAACCGTAGGGAGACACACTTAAGGATTCGACGTCGTTTGAGTAGTTATGGTAGTATGAGAAAGAGACCGAATGTTGTTCGGAGTCCCGGATGGGATCCGGGATATCACGAGGTGATCCGGAATGGTCCGGAGAATAAGATTCATATAAGGAAAGTCCCGTTTCGGAGTTCGGGAATGATTTCGGTGTTTTCATCAGGAATGTTCTAGAAGGTTCCGGAATGTCCGGCACTCCGGAGGGGAAGGGGTACATGAATGTGTCATTGCAAGTTGGAATGATTGCATCATGTACTAAGTGTACTCTCTGTTCCAAATAAAGGATTAAATTGAATCCTAGTTTGAAAAGTCAAATAGCTAGTTTGAAAAGTCAAACGGCTAAAATTGGAAAGAGGAAAAGAGGAGGAAGTGGGAAACCGAGTTGGGGAGGGAATCCCTCCTCCAACCGGCGGCGCCCCCTCCAAGCCGAGTTGGGGAGGGACTCCCCTCCCTCCCCTTGGCCGCCGGCCCCTCCACCTATATAAGTAGGGGCAGGGCTCCCTCCTCTAGACACACAAGTCCCTCACCTCAAACCCTAGAAGCCGCAGCCCACCATAGCCGCCGCCGCCCCTCTAGGGTTTTGCCCTAGACGCCGACTTGGGGTCCCCGGAACCCTAGCCGCCGGCTCTAGCCCCTCCTCCTTGGTGTGTCCAAACTCTAGATCGCCGAGGAGCTCTCTCATACTCCACCATACTCGCTCCGGCTTAAGGCGAAGCCCTGCGGGATCTCCCCTCCACTTCCGGTACCACGCCGTTGTGCTGCCGGAATCGCGAGGAGAGTGCTACAACCTCCGCTGCCTGCTGGAACAAGGGAGAGGAAGGTCTTCGTCGAGTACCGAACGTGTGACCGACTGCGGGAGCGCTGCCGGAACGCAGCGCCGGAAGGATCGTCTACGCGATCTTGAGATCGGGAAGAGTATGACTACATCACCCACGAGAATCCGCTCTCGTTAAACACTTTGGAATCTTCGAGGGTAAGTTATTCCATCGACTCGTTGCTACAATTTAGTAGATAGATCTTGGCTTGTTTGTTTGTATGCGATAGAAATTTTTTGTTTTCCATGCTATGAAACCCTACAGTGGTATCAGAGCCGTGTCTATATGTAGATCTGTTGCACGAGTAGAACACAATGGTCATTGTGGGCGTTGATGCTTTTATTGTCGATTGCTTCTTGTGTACTTTGCATCTTGCGGTATGTTGGGATGAAGCGGCCCGGGCTAACCTTACATGACATCGTTCATGAGACTTGCTCCACGCTTGACATGCAACTTGTATTGCATAAGTGGCTTTGCGGGTGCCTGTTTCTCCTAGCATAGTTAAGATCCAATTTACAACGGGTGATTTTGACGAGCCTAGCATGTACAGACATAGTCTCGGAACACGGATCACCGAAAGGTAAAGCATGAATCATATAGCATATATGATGAACATGTTGAGTGTTCGCCATTGAAACTATATCAACTCTCGTGATGATCGGTGTTGATGTGGTGGATTTGGTTCATGTGATCACTAAAACAATGTGAGGGATATTGTTTTGAGTGGGAGTTCACCTAGATTAACTTTATTATTAATTTGAACTCAATTTGTCATAAACTTAGTCTAAACTATTGCAAATATGTTGTAGATCAATGGCAGCCCCTACCATCAATTTTAATGCGTTCCTAGAGAAAGAAAACTTGAAAAACAATGGAAGCAACTTCGCGGATTGGTTCCGCAATTTGAGGATTGTCCTCACAGCTGGTAATTTGACCTATGTGCTGGATGCACCGCTGGGTGACCCACCTGCAGCTGATGCTTCCGATGAAGTAAAGAATGTTTACCTCGCTCGGAAGAATCAGTACTCCATAGTTCAGTGTGCTATCTTGTATGGTTTGGAATCGGAGCTTCAGAAAAGGTTTGAGAATTCAGACCCATATGATATTGTCGAGGATCTCAAATTGATCTTTGAGACTCATGCGGCAATTGAAAGTTATGAGGCTTCTGAAAAGTTCTTTAACTGCAAGATGGAAGAGGGCAGCTCCGTCAGTGAGCATGTGCTTAAGATGTCAGGGCACGCAAACAAACTTCAAAGCTTGGGTATAGTGATTCCTAATGCTTTGGGGATTTACCGTGTCCTCCAATCACTACCACCAAGTTACAAGAACTTTGTGATGAACTACAACATGCAGAACATGAACAAGCAGTTGCCAGAACTGTTTGCTATGTTAAAGTCTGCAGAAGTGGAGATCAAGAAAGAGCACCAAGTGTTGTTGGTCAATAAGACCACCAAATTCAAGAAAGGCAAGTCTAAGCAGAAGGGACACTTCAAGAAGGTTGGTAAGAAAGTTACCACGCCGGCGAAGAAGACCAAGGCTGGACCTAAGCCTGAAACTGAGTGTTTTTACTGCAAGGGAGAAGGTCACTGGAAGCGGAATTGCCCAAAGTACTTGGCGGATTTGAAGAACGGCAACATCAAGAAGAAAGGTATATCTGATATACATGTTATTGATGTGTATCTCACTAGTACTCGTAGTAGTGCCTAGGTATTTGATACTGGTTCGGTTGCTCATATTTGTAACTCGAAACAGGTGCTGCAGAATAAACGGAAGCTAGCGAAGAACGAGGTGACGATGCGCGTGGGAAACGGATCAAAGGTTGATGTGATCGCGGTCGGCACGCTACCCCTTCATCTACCATCGGGATTAGTTTTATACTTAAATAATTGTTATTTGGTGCCTGCGTTGAGCATGAACATTATATCGGGATCTTGTTTATTGCGAGACGGTTACTTGTTCAAATCCGAGAATAATGGTTGTTCGATTTATATGAGTAATATGTTTTATGCACATGCACCTTTGATAGATGGTCTATTCTTATTGAATCTCGATAGTGGAAATACACATATCAACAACATTGAGGCTAAACGTTTGAAATCAAGCGATAATTCGACCTATATGTGGCACTGTCGTCTTGGTCACATTAGAGTGAAACGTATGAAGAAACTCCATTCCGATGGACTTCTTGAATCACTTGATTTTGAATCATTTGAAAGATGTGAAGCATGTCTGATGGGTAAAATGACTAAAACTCCATTTTCTGGTATGATGGAGCGAGCTACAGACTTGTTGGAAATCATACATACCGATGTGTGTGGCCCGATGAGTGTAGCATCGCGCGGTGGTTATCGTTATGTTCTTACCTTCACGGATGACTTGAGTAGATATGGGTATATCTATTTCATGAAACATAAGTCTGAAACTTTCGAGAAGTTTAAGGAGTTTCAAAGTGAGGTAGAGAATCAACGTAACAAGAAGATTAAATTTCTGCGTTCTGATCGTGGAGGTGAATATCTAAGTTACGAGTTTGGCGAGCATTTGAAGAAATGCGGAATACTTTCACAATTGACCCCGTCGGGAACACCATAGCGTAATGGTCTGTCCGAACGTCGTAATCGAACTCTTTTATATATGGTTCGTTCTATGATGTCACTTACAGATTTACCGCTATCATTTTGGGGTTATGCATTAGAAACAGCCGCATTCACTTTAAATAGGGCACCGTCTAAATCCGTTGAAACGACACCGTATGAATTATGGTTTGGGAAGAAACCTAGATTGTCGTTCCTTAAAGTTTGGGGATGCGAAGCCTATGTAAAGAAGTTACAGCCGGACAAGCTAGAACCCAAAGCGGAAAAATGCGTCTTCATAGGATACCCAAAGGAAACTATTGGGTATACCTTCTATCACAGATCCGAAGGCAAAATCTTTGTTGCTAAGAATGGATCCTTTCTAGAGAAGGAATTTCTCTCAAAAGAAGTGACTGGAAGGAAAGTAGAACTCGACGAGGTTGTTGAACCTTCTCTCGAAATTGCGAGTAGCGCAGCACCGGAAGAAGTTCCTGTGGTGCCTGCACCAATAAGAGAGGAAGCTAATGATGATGATCATTAAACTTCGGTTGAAGTTGCTACGGAGCCTCGGAGGTCAACGAGAACTCGTACCACTCCAGATTGGTATGATCCCGTTATGAGTGTCATGTTGGTGGACAACACCGATGACCCTGAGACATATGAGGAAGCGATGATGAGCCCAGATTCCAATAAATGGCAAGAAGCCATGAAATCCGAGATTGGATCCATGTACGAAAACCAAGTATGGAATTTGGTGGACTTAGCGGATGGCCGGAAGGCTGTCGAGAACAAATGGATCTTCAAGAAGAAAACAGATGCTGATGGTAATGTTACTGTCTATAAAGCTCGACTTGTCGCAAAAGGGTTTCGACAAATTCAAGGAGTTGACTACGATGAGACTTTCTCACCAGTAGTGAAGCTAAAGTCTGTGAGGATTATGTTAGCAATCGCTGCATATTATGATTATGAGATATGGCAGATGGATGTCAAAACAGCATTCCTCAATGGAGACATTGATGAAGAGTTGTATATGATGCAACCCAAAGGTTTTGTTGATCCTAAAGATGCTAACAAGGTATGCAAACTTCAACGGTCCATCTATGGATTGAAGCAAGGATCCCGAAGTTGGAATCAACGTTTTGATAAGGTGATCAAAAGTTTTGGTTTTATACAAACTTATGGAGAAGCTTGTATTTACAAGAAAGTGAGTGGGAGCTCTGTAGCATTCTTAATACTATATGTGGATGACATATTGTTGATTGGGAATGATGTAGACCTTCTTAATAGTGTCAAGGAATATTTGAATAATAGTTTTTCAATGAAGGATCTTGGCGAAGAAGCTTACATATTAGGCATAAAGATTTATAGAGATAGATCGAAATGCCAAATATCATTGTCACAGAGTACATATTTGGACAAAGTTCTAAAGAGGTTTGGAATGGAAGATGGCAAGAAAGGGTTCTTGCCCATGTTGCCCAATACGACCTTGAGTAAAACTCAAAGTCCGACATCGGCAGAAGATAGAGAAAGGATGAGTAAGACTCCCTATGCCTCAGCCATAGGATCTCTAATGTATGCCATGCTATGTACTAGACCCGACATTGCATATGCTGTTAGTTTAACTAGCAGATATCAAAGTGATCCAGGAGTGGATCATTGGACAACGGTTAAAAACATCCTTAAGTACTTGAGAAGGACTAAGGATATGGTTCTTTCCTATGGAGGTGATGAACAGCTCGTTGTTAATGGTTACACCGATTCTAGTTGGAACACCGATCCGGATGATTCTAAATCACAATCTGGATACGTATTTATTTTGAATGGTGCAGCAGTTAGCTGGAGGAGTGCAAAGCAAAGCGTTGTGGCGAGATCTTCAACTGAATCGGAATACATGGCTGCTTCGGAGGCTTCACAAGAAGCAATATGGATGAAAGAGTTCATTACAGAGCTGGGTGTGGTTCCTAGTGCGCTGGACCCAATGTCTATCTACTGTGATAACATGGGCGCCATAGCCAATGCGCAAGAACCAAGGTCACACAAGAAGCTGAAGCATATCAAGCTACGTTTTCACGCTATTCGAGAACATATTCAAGATGGGGATATAAAGATTTGCAAAGTATACACAGATCTGAATGTGGCGGATCCGTTGACTAAACCTCTCGCGAGGGCAAAACATGACCAACACCAAACTGCCATGGGTGTTCGGTATATTACCATGTAATCTAGATTAGATGACTCTAGTGCAAGTGGGAGACTGTTGGAGATATGCCCTAGAGGCAATAATAAATATGGTTATTATTATATCTTTGTGTTTATGATAAATGTTTACATTCATGCTATAATAGTATTAACAAGGAAACATTGATACTTGTGTGATTTGTAAACTTAATTTGAAGTCCCTAGTATAGCCTCTATACATCACTAGCTTGTTGGTTCATAAATGATTGTGGTTTCCATATCATGAACATTGAGATGTTATCAACAACAAGATCATATCGTTAGGAGAATGATATGGTGGACATACTCCTATAGATAAGCGTAGCATAAAGATCAAGTCATTTCAATAGTTCAATTGCTATATGCTTTCTGATACATAGTAACCTAATTCCTTCGACCATGAGATCATGCATATCACCTTTACCGGATGGATGCTTTGATGACATCAAACACCACACCGTAACTGGGTGGCTACAAAGGTGGCATTGAGTGTTCGGAAAGTATTGGTTGAGACACATGGATCAAGAGTGGGATTTGTCCATCCATATGACGGATAGATATACTCTGGGCCCTCTCGGTGGAATGTCATCCAATTAGCTTGCAAGCATGTGACTGTCTCACAAGGGATCACATATCACGGGAACGAGAAAAGAGTACTTATCGGTAACGAGGTTGAACTAGGTATACAGAGATGCCGACGATCATAACCTCGGATAAGTAAACTATCGTGAGACAAAGGGAAATTGGTATCGTATGTAAGTGGTTCATTCGATCGCAAAGTAATCGTAGAAATATGTGGGAGCCATATGAATTTCCAGATTCCTCTATTGGTTATTGTTCGGAGAAGTGTCTCGATCATGTCCGCATAATTCACGAACCGTAGGGAGACACACTTAAGGATTCGACGTTGTTTGAGTAGTTATGGTAGTATGAGAAAGAGACCGAATGTTGTTCGGAGTCCCGGATGGGATCCGGGATATCACGAGGTGATCCGGAATGGTCCGGAGAATAAGATTCATATAAGGAAAGTCCCGTTTCGGAGTTCGGGAATGATTCCGGTGTTTTCATCAGGAATGTTCTAGAAGGTTTCGGAATGTCCGGCACTCCGGAGGGGAAGGGGTACATGAATGTGTCATTGCAAGTTGGAATGATTGCATCATGTACTAAGTGTACTCGCTGTTCCAAATAAAGGATTAAATTGAATCCTAGTTTGAAAAGTCAAATAGCTAGTTTGAAAAGTCAAACGGCTAAAATTGGAAAGAGGAAAAGAGGAGGAAGTGGGAAACCGAGTTGGGGAGGGAATCCCTCCTCCAACCAGCGGCGCCCCCTACAAGCCGAGTTGGGGAGGGACTCCCCTCCCTCCCCTTGGCCGCCGGCCCCTCCACCTATATAAGGAGGGGCAGGGCTCCCTCCTCTAGACACACAAGTCCCTCACCTCAAACCCTAGAAGCCGCAGCCCACCATAGCCGCCGCCGCCCCTCTAGGGTTTTGCCCTAGCCACCGACTTGGGGTCCCCGGAACCCTAGCCGCCGGCTCTAGCCCCTCCTCCTTGGTGTGTCTAAACCCTAGATCGCCGAGGAGCTCTCTCATACTCCACCATACTCGCTCCGGCTTAAGGCGAAGCCCTACGGGATCTCCCCTCCACTTCCGGTACCACGCCGTTGTGCTGCCGGAATCGCGAGGAGAGTGCTACAACCTTCGCTGCCTGCTAGAACAAGGTAGAGGAAGGTCTTCGTCGAGTACCAAACGTGTGACCGACTGCGGGAGCGCTGCCGGAACGCAGCGCCGGAAGGATCGTCTACGCGATCTTGAGATCGGGAAGAGTACGACTACATCACCCACGAGAATCCGCTCTCGTTAAACACTTTGGAATCTTCGAGGGTAAGTTATTCCATCAACTCGTTGCTACAATCTAGTAGATAGATCTTGGCTTGTTTGTTTGTATGCGATAGAAAATTTTTGTTTTCCATGCTACGAAACCCTACACTCTCTTATAAACTAGCTCGTTGATTAACATGATGATCAAAGTTTCCTGATCATGAACATTGGATGTTGTTAATAACGAGGTCACAAAATTAGTGTAATGATGTGATGAACATTCATCCGAAGTATAGCATTACGATCAAAGTCATTTAGTTTATATTGCTATAACAACTTACGAAGTGATCCTAATCCTTAGACCATGAGATCATGTCAATCACTAACACCGGAAGAGTTTCTCGATGACATCAAACGTCACACCGTAACTGGGTGATTATAAAGATGGATTCAGAATTACTAAAGTGTTATGTTGAGACCCATGGATCGAGAGTGGAATTTGTTCATCCCGATGACGGATAGATATGCTCTGGGCCCTCTCGGTTATATCACATTGATTAGCTTGCAAGCAAGTGATTTGATCACTAGAATGTTATATCACGGGAACGAGAAAAGAGTGCATGTCGGTAACGAGATCAAACTAGGTATGGAGATACCTATGATCGAATATCGGACATGTAATATATCATGAAACAAAGGGATTAAGATACTAGCGTAAAAGGTTCACACGATCACAGAAGTCATCGTTGAATGTGTGGGAGTCAGTATGGATCTCCAGGTCCCGCTACTGATTATTGATCGGAGAAGGGTCTCGATCATGTCCACATTATTCGCGAACCGTAGGGTGACACACTAAAGGGATACCGACACCATTCGGAGCAAATGATATGCCAGAAAAAGAAAAGGAAAGCGCAGGAGTTTATTTCACTAGACACCGAAACAGTTTCGGTTGAAATTGCTGAAACTGGTTCTGCATGTGAAATTGAAATGTTGTAAGGGGTTTTATGTGAATGTTTGTTAATTAAAGTAATTAACAAAATTCTGAATAAATAAATAAAAGAGTTTTATTTAAATGATAGCTTGCATTAAATTTGGTGGAAATTTAATGCATGTGAGTGGATTTTTGAGTGGAGGCTTTTTAATGGGAGTGGAGGCTTTTCATTTTGAGTGGGAGCTCCACCCACATGAATGTGGAAGAGGTGGGGGCAGCCCCCATGGCTGGGCGCCATGCCCCTTGGGTGCCCCCCCCTATCCCCTATAAAAGGCCCCCCTCTCCTCCTCTCAAAACACACCTCCTCGCGAAGGATCTCTCTCCCTCTTTTAGAATTTTCCCATGGTCTCGGATCAGCGAGATACATGTTCCCGGTGGCTTTTTCTGGAAGGATTTGTTGCTTCCGCTGCTTCGCTAGAGCGAGGGCGCGGAGGTTGTCGGGGTACCCGTACGTGTGTGCGATCACGGATGCACCACTGCTTTGAGGTGCTGGACTTGATCGTGCTGGACCGGCTAGACCAGACGGACTTCATCACGATCTTGAGATCGGCAAGCGTTCGTCTACATCATCCACGAGTACAACCTCGTTAACGCTATTCGGTCTTCGAGGGTATGTATTCTATGGATGTATATCCACCCATTGCTTGTATCTAGTAGATAGATCTTGGTACTTAGATGTTCCCATCCTTGGAAATTTTTTGTTTTCTATGCTGCGAACCCTACATATATTTATTCTCTTTTTTCTGTATATTTTTTTCTGAGAATGCTTCATGGATTGCTCACTATGGTGATGTTGCAAGTTTCCACCATGATTAGGCATGGCTTAGGCTAGCGGTCCAGGCGTTTCTATAACACATATACATAACTCCATGGACTTACAAGCTCCCCTTTTATTTCACACCGCCTACATCCATAAACAAAAGAGCATGATATCAACTGGTTAGATATTTATAGGTGTTGAAAGCGTTCCCCATGACAGCACGGTTGTCCTAATTCCCAACTTATAAGTGCAAGCATATACAACATAGATGACACAATGGTTCAAGTTTATCAGGGCAAGAAAAATAAAGTGTGTCATCAAGTTTGTGAGGGCTTTAATCAGTGATTTTCTCATAACAAGTTTAATTTGGAAGATAGATAAAATAAGAATATACTTGGAATGGTGTAAGACACCATGCATAGGAATTTATAGTGGACACTTTGGAATAACTTGGTTTCTTGGGAGTTGGATGCATGAGTAGAGCTTACTCAATACAAGTGGAGGCTAGCAAAAGACTAGGAGCGACCAACTAAGAGAGCAATAATGGCCATAATCATGCAGAGCGACAAAACCTTATCAATCAAAGCATAAAGTGGTACCATAAGTAAAAAACTAAATGATCATAGAGGCTAAGGTAACTGGTTCATAGTCATAATGTAATATCCCAAAAATCATTATTTTAAAGTTTGCATATCATTCATACATCCATAATCATTTTAGGATCATTTTCAAATAAGATTTCAAAACAGAAGCATTTGTTGTCTATTATTTTATGTAAGCAAGGCAATGGCCTTATTGCTACTCTCTAATATGAGAATACTTGTTTTAACCAGAAAAGATTTGAACATAGGTTGGATTGATATTTCCAAAGCTTGGTCAAAGTTTTCAAAACTATGAATTCAAAACCATTCATATGCCTAATATAAATAAATAAATTAAAGCATGGTTTATTTCTAAAATCCAATGGACCAATGTATTTTTGAGTGAACAACATTGTTCTGTAGTCAAATATGTGTATGTTCCACTTTACAAAAATTCAGGACAAGTTTGAATTCAAACCCATATGAAAAGCATTTGAAAATGAATTCAGAAAATCAAAATAGAAATGGAAACGAATAAAAGAAAACAGAAAGGGCCAGCGCCACTTATTCGGCCCAACAGCAGACCTAGCCTAGTAGTCAGCCCACCCGGGTTTTCCCGTCTCCCTCTGTTTCTCACCCAGCCCACACACACCCCCTCACCGACACCTCGGACCCACCAGCCACGCCAACCTCGTCGTCAATCTCGCGCCGAAGACCTGCTCGCCGCGGCCGTTTCCTTCCCGATGCAAATGCACTTAAATTCCATTGATGCAGTGCGTGATTATCGCCCTGCTCCGACTACTTAACCCCCACCCTTCTGTGACCATTTCCCCTCACTTAGCACCCCCACTCAGCCACCAGGCTGCCCATATTTCGTAGAACACCGCCGCAGTACCGACGAACTCCGACGACGAAATTCTGGTGAGCCTGACCGCCCCTGTCCTTCTAGTTCATACGAGCGTGTTCCTTGTGACCTTGTGCATCCTCTGACATCGTTTGTTTGTCCGCGCATGACCCAGGCTACCGTCCCCGTTCACGCCTGCAAACGACAGAGCCGCCGCTCAACTCCGTCGATCGATTACGGTAATTACTGAGCGCCCCTTGACCTCGCTTGCATACGACCAGGTTCGTCTTGTCCTTGCGCATCTACTGATACCTCTGTATTGTGCTAGGACGACCCAGAGCCTCGGCAACAACCTCGTCTGCAAGGACCCAATGCCGCCAGCAACTCCGACGAGCTCTAAGCCCCGCTACAGCATGCCTCCTGCCCAACCGCGACCACGTTGAGCTCCCTCGTGCGCGTGCGAGTCTGGTAAGCATCATCACCATCCCTAGGCCTCGCTAGAATATTCGTTCCACCACCGCCAGTAGCGCCGCCCATCTTTGGTCGTGTGCTCAGCAGCGTTTGATCTGGATCTAACGTTTCAGATTAGATCACTTAAACGAACCGGTACGAGCAGATCTGGCCGTGCACTGTCACTTAAATCCAATGTCCCTCGTCGATCGATCCGTGCGAATCGGTATCAGCGAATCAGAACATGACGCGTGGCCTGTAGTTTGTTTTAAAAATAGAATCATTTCTATTAGATGTTCAAACTTCCAAAATTCATAACTTTTGATCCACATGTCCAAATTTTGCAAATTTTATATCAATGGAATCAGGAAGAAGAATTCTATCCAACCATGTACTTTGTTTAATGAATTGCTTCTGTAAAATTAGTTGTTTTTGCAGATACATTTGTAGGCTTATTTAGTGTGTAAAAATTAATTGGAAAATGTTTTAAAGGCCAAATAAAGTTTATTTGATGTATAAATGTTTAGTTTATTGATCAGTACTGTTTTACTTGTCTTGTTTGGTTTAGAAAAATCATCACATGGCATTTGCATGCATTCATATATTTTTGCTTGTCTATTTTGATATGTGAATTTGGTGCTATCATTTTATGTGTAGATTTTGGTGCTAGTGGTGATTGTGACTGTGAGGATTGTTGTTTCTCCCCCCCAACTACCAAGGAAAGTGGTGCTTCATACTTTTGTCCCAATATTTTGACTATGCATTAGAAATATTTTGTATAGGACTTGCATGATAATTTTTGCTAAGTATCTATATGCTATGCTTGGGAAATCCTAGTAGTTGTAGAATTGTTAGAATTTTCTCTAAGTTAAGATACATGCAATTGCCATGCTTAGCCTAGCTAGTAGAAACCAAGGGTGGTTTATATACACATTCTATGGAAAATATTTCTAGGTCTTGGACTTATGTTTTGCTTAATAAAACAACTAAGTGAATGAAACACCTGGGTGGAATGGTAATTGCTTGGTGGATTTTGGTTGAGTGGTTACCAGGGCCCATTTTCCAATGGTCTATCCTGTGTATCTCACTTGTGTATTGCCACCCAGGAACAAAGGGATTTGAGATGCCAAATGTTAAGAAGCTTCTAGTGCAGCCACATGGCATTATGGGCTCTGCCTGGATCATATAGGTTGCAACAACTTAGCCAAATGGACAGTTGGTGGTAGGGGATGATAGGTTTGGAGCGCGTCCATTTTGGTCTAAGGGAAGGCTTATGAAAGTTCCTATCTTGATGAAAATCAAGTCTTGTGGGGAAAGTGCACCACCTCTGCAGAAGGAAGAAACTAAGTACTTAGCCGTGCCCCCGAAAAAGGACAACTTGAGGATCAAGACATGGAAGCTATCACGAATCTCTTCATCCCAATTTCTAAGTTAAAACTTGTGGTTGAACAAGGGTGAGGTTCGCCAATGTCTATTGGTGGTTCCTTGGGAGTTTTTGCTAAACAAAAACTTAGTGTTTTCAACTGATAGGTAAAACCTATTTTGAGCAAAGCAAGCCTAAGCTACACTTAGCCAAATTCATGTAGAAGCTAGATACTATTATTCTACTAAGGTATCACTTGCCAATACTATTCCAATGTATTGACCCACTGTGGCTGTAACTTGTGATGTTGCAGGTTACTCTGATGAGGATTAGGGTTATGAGTCTACACTCAACATGCTTGCATGTGGCACATGAAGATGAAGACTTTTATTTATATTGTTAAGTTAAACTCTTGTACTAGCCTATGGTTATGGAGTTGTAAAAGACTATGTTATCTCTGGAATGACGTTGTAATAATGACCTTTGTTTCTGTGTACTTCATCTTAAACTTTGGATGCTAGCATTTGATCCAGGGACTAGCATTGCAATCACAGGGACCTTTACCTTTATAAAGGTGGGGTCTTACACATAACATGGCGTGAGCATGTGCCAAGTCAACCCAAACAAAGCATAAAAGGAGAATACCACAATATTATGCTTTTGTATGCTAAAACAACGCATGATTCTTTCAAGGCACACTAAGCAATCTAAATTGTTTGGAACAAGTCATGCTACAACAATAATCACTAAGCATAGGGTCAAACCAACATCTAGCATGTCATGATAGAGTCTAAGGCACAATCAAAACAAGCTCCCTTTTGTACCACTATAAGCATGAAACTTTCTACTCTTTTCCAACACCAATTAACTTATTTGAAACAACATAGCAAAAGTGGGGGTACAACTACTTTATTCAAGCAAACTAAGCAAACGAAAACGAAAAACGAAAACTAAGACGCTCCAAGAACAACACAACAGTGCATGAAACAATAAAAACAAACTGTCTAGAAAGAGACCTGAGATTTTTATTAATGAAGAAGGGGATGCCCAAGGCATCCCCAAGCTTTGAAGCTTGTACCTCTTGAATATTTATTGGGGTGACACGGGGTGGCATCCCCAAGCTTGAGCTTTTGTCCATTCTTCATCTCATTATATCATTCTTCCCCTACACTTCAAAATTTCCTTCATACGAAACTTCACACAATCTTCATTAACAACATTAGTGCATTCAAAAATAATAAACCTTTGGGTTTAGTTCCAACACAGCAAAACTTTCATTAAAAACACAAGCTACTGTAGCAATTCCCTCAAAAATATCAATTCACCAAAAAGAACTCAAAAAGAAATCGATAAGAGGCAAATGCAAACAATGGTAGAAATCTGTCAAAACAGACCAGCAGGTAAAAACCGATTTTTTCGAAGATATTCTGTTGCTCAAATAAAAAATTGTTTACCTAACGAAAGTTAGATAACAACCTGGGGGATTTACTCAGAAAATTACAGCTCAATCCGACATACAGATATTTTTCACGAATTTTTACAGTGAAGCACATAAATCTGTTTTGGGACAACAACTTCTCCAAATCTTACTTCTCTCTCATTTGAGGTTATTCTTGGCACAAAAATCAAACAAAAAGGATAAGGAGTGGTTATTACAGAAGTAAGATTAATAACTTTCAATACTCAAGAAAACTATTGGGTTATCTCCCAAAAAGTACTTTTCTTTAACGCCTTTAAGTTAGGCACAAGAAGCAAGAATCAAGTATTTTCAAATAAAGAAGCATTAAGATCAATACTCGAAATTTCTTCAACGAAGAAAGGTATCTCATCCAAATGAGTTCTAGAGGATCCTATCTCAATACTGTTGGGTTTACTACTCTCATCAAACGGATTTTCAGGAACAATCCAATCAAAATTCTTGTTTAAGACCTCATGCATTCCTACAAGTTTAAAAGGTATGGGTATTTTAATTTCCTCTCCATTGGGTTTGGTTTTATCCAACTTTTATAATGTACCCATAACATCTACACATGAGCCTATCATATTAAAGCGATCAAAGACCTTTTAGCTTCTTTAGAAACATCATTGACTCCTTTAGCGAAGTTTCCAGAATAAAATATCTCTTTTCAGCATCCTTAATTTCTTTTAGTTTAAGAAACATTATTTGCATCATGGGGTTAAGGTTAATAAACCTAGTCTCCAACATTTGAACTAAAGAACCTGCAGCAATTTCATAATTAGGAGCAAGTTATACTAAGGATCTATCCTCAATATCCTCATGTTTGCTAATATGATTAAAGAATTCTTCAATATTTTCTTTTCCCAATGATAGAGCCACTACCTATTGAAAGGTATTTTAGGGTGAACTTAGGGATCAACATGGTGAGCTAGAGAAAGGTGACAACTATAGGAAGAACTAATTTTTTTTGTGTTTTTCGTAAGGAAAAGCAAACCAAATGAAACTAATTTTTTTGCCAATTTTTTTGTAAAAGGAAGCAAGTAAAACAAAGCAAAATAAAGTATGAAAAACAAAAAAAAAGTAAAGAGAAAGGTTGTGAAAGACTCCCCTTCTGAAGTCATCCTTAACTCCCCGGCAATGGCGCTAGAAAAAGTCTTGATGAGCTCAGATCACTATAGAGCTTCGTTGGGAGACCCCAAGAGGAAGGTGGGATGAGCACAAAGATAAGTTTTCCCCCTGTTATGAAACCAAGGTTATCGAACCAGTAGGAGGAAGAAAACAACTCCAAGGTGTTGCTAGCAACTTGGAATCCTGCACAACACAGACTCAAGACTTTGCCCCAACTTACAGTGAGGTTGTCAATCTCACTGGCTTGCTGAAAACAAAGGATTAAACGTATAGTGTGGAAGGTAATGTTTGCTGGTAGAAAACGTATAGTGTGGAAGGATTAAACGTATATCACTAGAGGTGTTCTCCTTAAGATAAATAACAAAACATGCTTGGTGAACAAATTACAGCGGGGAAATTAACAGGACTGAGCAAGGCATAACAATGGAAATACTAGACATTCATGATTCTTATAAGATTTGATTGGGCATTATAACAATATACATAGACCACCATCCAACTGCATCTATGACTAATAATCCACCTTCAGGTTATCATCCGAACCCCCTCCAGTATTAAGTTGCAAGCAACAGATAATTTCATTAATCAATGTGTGTAAAGTAAACAATACAATTGTTCCATGAACAAAAGATTGTTGTTTTCTCCCTAGTGGCAACAACACATCTACAACCTTAGAGTTTCCTGTCACTTCCCCAGATTACTACAGGCATGAACCCACTATCGAGCATAAATACTCCCTCTTGGAGTCACTAGCATCTACTTGGCCAAGATAGCTACTAGCAAAGGAGAGCATGCAAGATCACAAACAAAACAGACATGATAGAATCAATAATCATAAACATGATATAATCAATAATCAATCTGACATAGCAATCTCAATATCCATCGGATCCCCGCAAAAACAACATGCATGTTTACAAATAGATGATCTTGATCATGAAAGGAGCTCACAAGATCTAAACATGATAGCACAAAGTAGGAGAAACAACCATCTAGCTACTGTATGGACCCATAGTCCAAGGGTGAAGTACTCACGCATCATACCGGAGGCTGGCATGGTGAAGAAGAAGGCCTCCGGGATGATCTCCCCTCCGGCAGGGTGCCGGGAGAGCTTCAGATCCCCCGATCTAGGGACGATGGTGACGGCAGCTATGAACTATTTCATGGAGATCTGATCGGGAACTTACGGTTTTGGCATCGGGGGGATTTTATAGGCGAAGAGGCAAGGCAGGAGGGCGCCAGGGGCCCACACCCTGCCCTGGCCTGACCTAGAGTGGGCCCGCACCTAGGGGGTGTGGCCGCCCCGTGTCGCCCCTCCGGCTGCCCTTCGGTCTTTGTGTTCGTTCCGATAAAATATTGACTTTGGCTTTTGTCCCATCTAATTCCGAGAATATTTCCTTACTAGCTTTTCTGAAACCCAAAACAGCAGAAAACAGGCAACTGGCACTGTGGCATCTTGTTAATAGATTAGTCACAGAAAATGTATAAAAATAACTTAAAGTGTAGACAAAGCATAGCAAAGTAGATGCTAAACAAGCATGGAACATCAAAAATTATAGATACATTTACGATGTATCAAGTACGCAAAGGATTAGATAAAGGATATAAAAATTTTCAAGAAGAGGCAATAAATATGGAAACCATCTGATGGCAACATAAACACAAGTTTAAGTCCAATTTTTTATCATAGAAACATTAGGAAAGAACCCTCAAGAATTTAAACTAGATTCATAAATTAAAATCTCATATTCAAATTCAAATGATCTAAATTGACATAAAATGATCAACCAGATCCAATCACAATCTTTAAATCAACACGGAACTTACAGAATAATCTATAGCTAAAGGATATAAAGGAGCCATTAATCCCACTTGGCACTATGGAAGTTAAGCCCCAAGACAAACATCCAATTCTAAACCGACATGCTTGTTTAGGCAATTGCATAATCGACTATAAGCCAATCAACTTACCACCTAAAAGCCTGCACCTGTATATAAGGCCAAGCAGAAGAGACAATGCTCAAGCACCCAAGCAGTACGAGGCATGCAAAAATGCATATATAGGTGTAAACCACAAATAGCACCCGAGCCACTATAAATTGGAGAATCGACCAGGAGAGGCCTCACAACTCACGAATCCACACAAACTTGAAACCAACAAACAGAAATTTAGAGAGATATCTAGCGTGGCATGTTAATCAGCAAGGTGGAGGAGGCTACCACAAGAAGACATTAATCATCCTCCATAAGAACAAGCTTCACCACAACAACATGCTGATTGCTAAGGTCAAGAATAGCATATGTTCATAATAGAAGCACCAGAGAGTTCACTATGATCTACTCTAAGTTGGGAAGGAAATTTAAGTAAATGGGTTTGATCCAAAGGATCACCTTAATCAGTTTGAGCTATAGTACGACTAGATCATGTTCATACATGTATCTTATTGCTGGGAAGAGAAAACACCTACGACACTAACATCCTAGGCATGATGGCCTATATATGCACAATTATATGAGGCACCACAAGGTTGGAGATCATGTTAGCAGAGTATGGTGACATAATCCTAGCCAACTAAAAGATTTTACCAACTGAGATAATTCATTAATGCATATAATAATAAGAAGAGAACCATCAGAAAATGCATAACTCTTCCACCTGAGTGTTATTCACCTAAGTGAAATAGGTAGATAAGGTAGACAATGACCCATAAAGTTCATCAATAATGAAAAATCCACTACATAAACATTTGCATCAATTAAAGGATAGATAACAAATCACCATAGACATTAAGTAGGTATAAGTTAAGCATCTACAAAAAACTACCATAACACAATTTAAATGATTAAAAATCATCGAGCGACCACCGTTGAATCAATGATTTAAAAAAATTGTCAGATGAAAAAAGATTGGGTTAACACCTATGTATCTCAACTACACACTTATCACAACACGAGCACACGATAAATTCATCAATGAGATGAACAAGCACTACATTAAACCTCCAAAATTACACATATTATCACGTAAACATGCTTAACTACGAGTAACGGTAGCAGTAGAACCCTAGAACAGAGAAGAGTAGTAGAAGAGAGTAGGGAGAAAGAGTTTAGAGGGAGTGTACCTGACAAGGAAACCATGGTACGGAGAATCCCATCTCAACCACGCAACGGATAGAGTCAGAGAATACGACAAGCACCATGACGACAATGACAAAGGGAGTACCCTAGGGGGTGTCTCGACCTGCGCCTCAACACGTCGCCAACAGAGAAGCGACATGGTCTTTCTCCAACGCCAAGGAGACGCCAGTGTAGCACAGAAGAGCAACTGCATGACTATTGGTGAACCCCTAGTTTATAGTAGGGTTGGGTGATGTCTACGCACTTCTATTCTTGTAGACAGTTGTTGGGCCTCCAAGTGCAGATGTTTGTATAACAGAAGCAAGTTTCCCTTAAGTTGATTACCCAAGGTTTATCAAACCCAGGGAGGAAGTGGTCAAAGGTATCCTTCTCAAGAAACCCTGCAATCAAGATACAAGAAGTCTCTTGTGTCCCCAACACACCCATTACACTTGTAAGGTGTATAGGTGCACTAGTTCGGCGAAGAGATAGTGAAATACAAGTGGTAACAGTGCTAGAAAAGAGTTTCTGACTTGTTGTTGACGTGGGGTAACGTGTGTGAAACTTGAATAAAGATGGAAGCAATTAAACATGCAACAAATCTAGATGCAAACGGTGTTTCAATGTTTAGAAACAAGGCCTAGGGATCATACTGTCACTAGTGAACACTCTCTCATATAAATATCCTCTCTTCATGATACCACTCTTAACTACTCTCCGGTTGGACACTCTAATCCATGGTAGGTCTACAAAAGCACACCTCAAAGTCCTGTAGGGGTTCGTAGCATGGAAAACAAAAAAATTCTACCGCATGCACACAAAAAATCCAAGATCTATCTACTAGATTGTAGCAACGATTCGATAGAAGCACTCACCCTCGAAGATTCCAAAGCGGTTAACGAGAGCAGATTCTCGTGGGTGATGTAGCCGTACACTTGCCGATCTCAAGATCGCGTAGACGATCCTTCCGGCGCTGCGTTCCGGCAGCGCTTCCACAGTCGATCACACGTTCGGTACTCGATGAAGACCTTCCTCTCCCTTGTTCCAGCAGGCAGCGAAGGTTGTAGTTCTCCCTTCGCGATTCCGGCAGCACGACGGCGTGGTGTCGGAAGTAGAGGGAAGATCCCGCAGGGCTTCGCCTAAGCCGGTGCGAG
Source organism: Avena atlantica (assembly GCA_910589765.1). Lineage (NCBI taxonomy): Eukaryota > Viridiplantae > Streptophyta > Magnoliopsida > Poales > Poaceae > Avena > Avena atlantica. The sequence continues at coordinate 35,788,344 of OU342739.1, forward strand.
TTATGGTGGATCTAGGGTTTCCCGGTGATCTAGGGTTTAGAAGACCGGGAGGAGGAGGAGGAGGTGTCGGCGGTGGCTAGGGCGACGGCGACGGGCCGGCGGCGGCGCGGCGGCGGCTTGGCGGCGGTGGCGGCGGCGCGGGTGTGGGAGGGCTAGGGCTTGGTGTTTGGGGCAGCCCTCCCCCTCTATTTATGAGAGGGGTGCAGCCTTGGGAGGGGTGGGTTTGAATCCAAACCCAAACCCAAGTTGGATTGAGAGAAGGACTCTTTCCTTCTTCCACTAGGAAACCATTGTTCCAGTTTGACTTTTCAAACTTCCCGTTTGACTTTCAATTTAGAGCTTTAATTCTCTCTTGCAAATGTCCACACCAAGTGACCTAAGACATGATCCAATCATTCCACTTACCCATGACACATTCATGGACCATTCCCCTTCCGGACTGGTGAACCTTCTAGACCCTTCTAGAACCTCTCCGATGAAAACATCGAAATCTTTCCCGAACTCCGGAATCGGACTTTCCTTATATGAATCTTATTCTCCGGACCATTCCGGATATCCTCGTAATATCCCGGATCCCATCCTAGACTCTGAACAACATTCGGTATCCCTACTAACATTCCATATCTACTAAACAACATCGAATCCTTAAGTGTGTCTCCCTACGGTTCGTGAATTATGCGGACATGACCGAGACACTTCTCCGATCAATAACCAATAGAGGAATCTGGAAATTCATATGGCTCCCACATATTTCTACAATTACTTTGCGATCGAATGAACCACTGATCGAATGAACCACTTACATACGATACCAATTTCCCTTTGTCTCGCGATAGTTTACTTATCTGAGGTTTTGATCATCGGTATCTCTGCATACCTAGTTCAACCTCGTTACCGATAAGTATTCTTTTCTTGTTCCCGTGATATGTGATCCCTTGTGAGCCAGTCACATGCTTGCAAGCTAATTGGATGACATTCCACTGAGAGGGCCCAGAGTATATCTATCTGTCATATGGATGGACAAATCCCACTCTTGATCCATGTGCCTCAACACATACTTTCTGAACACTCAATGCCACCTTTATAGCCACCCAGTTACGATGTGGTTTTTGATGTCATCAAAACATCCTTCCGGTGATAGTGATTAACATGATCTCATGGTCAAAGGAATTAGGTTACTATGTATCAGAAAGCTTATAGCAAATGAACTATTGAAATGACTTGATCTCAATGCTACGCTTATATATAGGAGTATGTCCATCATACCATTCTCCTTATGATATGATCTTGTTGTCAACAACATCTCAATGCTCATGATCGGGAAACCACGATCATCTATTAACCAACAAGCTAGTATTACATAGAGGCTTTACTAGGGACTATAATTTAGTTTACAAATCACAAGTATTAATGTTTGCGGTTAATACTGTTATAGCATGAATGTAAACATTTTATCATAAACACAAAGATATAATAATAACCACTTTTATTATTGCCTCTAGGGCATATCTCCAACAGTCTCCCACTTGCACTAGAGTCCATGGCGGTTTAGTGCTGGTCATGTTTTGCCTCGGGAGAGGTTTAGTCAACGGATCTGCCACATTCAGATCTGTGTGTACTTTCAAACCTTTATGTCACCATCTTGGACATGCTCTCGAATAGCGTGAAAACGTAGCTTGATGTGCTTCATCTTCTTGTGTGACCTTGGTTCTTGCGCATTGACTATAGTGCCCATGTTATCACAGTAGATAAACATTGGGTCTAGCGCACTTGGAACCACGCCGAGCTCGGTAATGAACTCCTTCATCCATATCGCCTCTTGTGAAGCCTCCGAAGCAGCTATGTATTCCGATTTAGTTGAAGATCTCGCCATAATGCTTTGCTTTGCACTTCTCCAGCTAACGTTGATTCCAACTTCGGGATGCTTGCTTCAATCCATATATGGGCCGTTGAAGTTTGCATACCTTGTTAGCATCTTTAGGATCGACAAAACGTTGATTCCAACTTCGGGATGCTTGCTTCAATCCATATATGGGCCGTTGAAGTTTGCATACCTTGTTAGCATCTTTAGGATCGACAAAACCTTTGGGTTGCATCATATATAACTCTTCATCAATGTCTCCATTGAGGAACGTTGTTTTGACATCCATCTGCCATATCTTATAATCATAATATGCAGCGATTGCTAACATAATCCTCACATACTTTAGCTTCGCTACTGGTGAGGAAGTCTCATCGTAGTCAACTCCTTGAATTTGTCGAAACCCTTTTGCGACAAGTCGAGCTTTATAGACAGTAACATTACCATCAGCATTTGTTTTCTTCTTAAAAATACATTTGTTCTCGACGGCCTTCCGGCCATCCGGTAAGTCCACCAAAGTCCATACTTGGTTTTCGTACATGGATCCAATCTCGGATTTCATGGCTTCTTGCCATTTATTGGAATCTGGGCTCATCATCGCTTCCTCATATGTCTCAGGGTCATCGGTGTTGTCCACCAACATGACACTCATAACGGGATCATACCAATCAGGAGTGGTACGAGTTCTCGTTGACCTGCGAGGTTCTGTAGTAACTTCAACCGAAGTTTCATGATCAACATCATTAGCTTCCTCTCTTATTGGTGTAGGCGCCACTGGAACTACTTCCGGTGCTGCGCTACTCGCAAGTTTGAGAGAAGGTTCAACAACCTCGTCAAGTTCTACTTTCCTTCCAGTCACTTCTTTCGAGAGAAACTCCTTCTCTAGAAAGGATCCATTCTTGGCAACAAAGATTTTGCCCTCGGATCTATGATAGAAGGTATACCCAATATGTAGAGGTGCCAACCTTTAATAAGATTGATCCCTCCTGTGTTTACAATGCTAGTCCCTGGTTCAATAGCTAGCATCCACAGTATAGATGTAATATCAAGAAACAAAGGTCATAATATAACTTTATAACCAGGAATAACATAATTTTATTACATCTTTTCATAGCTCATTTGGCTATTACATTACTTTGCAGCGGAATAACTATAGTCATGGGTCCTTCATCTTCAAAATGCCACAGGCAGATGTTGGTTGTAGACTTTGTAATCCTAATCACACAATCTTCACTAAAATCAATCAAACCTGCAACATTACAAGTTACAGCCACAAGGGTCAATACATTTGAATTGTATTGGCAAGTTTCACTTCTATGTATATTATGTGTGGATCCTATCAATACATGCATATTTGGCTAAGTAGAGTTTAAGGCTTATTTGCATAAAGCAACATTTATCCTATCTTTTCAAAAAATGGTTTTGGTCCTTTGTCAATTCTCTTGTCCAAGTTCCTTGAACTCCTTGGTAGAAACTCAAGTGTTCAAGTCCTTGTCAAAAATCTCTTGAGCTACTTGGTAACCCCAAGTGCAACAAGTTTTATCAAAATCTCATGAGTTCCTTGGTAACCCCAAGTACATCATGCTCTTGAGCACCTTGGTAACCCCAAGTGCATCAAGCTTAACAAAATCTCTTTGAATTCCTTGGTACCCCCAAGTGCATCAAGTTTTTATATTAGAAGTTGGAATGTCGAGATCTCCCATAGTTCAAACTTTAGTTGCTCAGTATTGTCCATAACCGGGGACACGGCTAAGTACTTAGATTTTATTAACTTCTGCAGAAGGAGTACACTTTACCCACATGTCACAATCCCATCTTCTTACCACCAGTGGCCTACTGGATTAGTGCTCACCAAGATGGAGTACTGGCAGACTGAGAAAGTGATGAAGTCTTTCCAAAGGGTCCTCCCATACACCATTGCTAGCTTGCCTTCAGCACCCATGAAGCATTCCAGATCCCCATGTCCAGTTAACTGAAGACAGTGCATGGGTCTTCCCAATGTAGTTGACTAAGCCAGAGTCATAATAGCATGTGGTTGCACACGAAATCCACAATTGGAGAAGCATGTTTGATCTCTAAGTTTCCTAGGTGGTTTTCTTTTGGAGCCCAACACAAAGTGATTACCATAGACATGGTTCCTTTTGTTGCCACCTTCTCCAAAACTTAAAGTATCTTCCACCTAGGTGGTTCATTGAGTCCTTGTTTTATTATATAAAACACAAGTCCTTTTCTCAACTTTGTAAAATCTCAACATACATCTCTTTTCAAAATATAGCATGGCTAAGCATGTACAACTTCAATTGTTTTCACTAAGTAATGTAAGGGCATCCTATTAGGATTTAGCATAGCATAAGTATAAATTATTTTCATGCATGTTTTCAAAATCCACTAAGTATAATGAAAATAGTAGGACTTTAGATGATAGTGTCACTTGCCTTTTTGGTAGGGAATGGTGGTTCACTCCTTGATTTTGCTAGTCTCACACTTCTCTAATTTCACTACAAGTGAATCAAGCAAACACAAAATCAACTAAAATTCCAAACCAAAGTCAAACAAACAATTTCACACTCACAAGGCAATGGAATTCTATGTTATGCATAAATATGCAGAGGATGGTTCTATTGTAAGGTTGGTCTCCACTAGGTTTCTAAACTTTGTAAGGTCCAAATTGGTCATTTACCAAAATGGCAAGTTATTAGTTAGATGGTTTTGCTCAAAATCTATTTTAAAATCCATTCAATATTTTATGTGGTGGAAGATAGTTTTATTAAATCTAAAACCTTTAAGTCTTCACAAAAAGTTTCTAACTCTCAAGATTTTGTTGTTTTGGGTCAGTAGCTTTGAATCAAAATATTTTCCCAAAGTTTTATTCCAAAATCCTTTTTCATAATAAAACCATTATCTTTGCTTAGCTAAAAATAGACTAATTCAATTAATCCATTCTAAATTTTTCCAATTTCATTTTCAGAACCATGGGTTGATTCCTAAGGTCAGTAATGTCACTACTAACCATTTTGCAAAAGATTTGATCCTAAAATCAATTTTAAACAGTTTTTCTACTCTAAACAAGCTCACAAAAGAATCTGCAAAATCAAGCAAGCTAACAGATACTATTTTCTAAACTAAGGCCATGATTGGTTAGGTCTTGCTCTCCTGAATCCAACGACATAAAATTTATAATTTTTGGACATGTGGATCCAAAGTTACAAGGGTTTGAAGTTTGCAATTAATTCTGATTCAAAAATCTGTTTAATTCGAACACTGGCTGATACCGGTTCGGCCGGATCGGCATCGTGGTGCGTTGGATCAAGTCAAATTGCGCGGTCCAGAGAACGTACCTATTCGCGACTAAGTGATCTAATCCTGCTCGTTCAAACTAGATCGAACGGCTCTCAGTGCTTTGCCAAAAGCTGGCGGCGCAACGACGGTGGCTAGCGGTGGAGCGGCCAGTCGATGACGGCGCCGGCGGTACAGGAAGCAAAGGAGGGTGGGGAGATGCTCACCGGAATCGCTGACGCTCGCTGATGCTCAACGTGGTACTTGTCCGTCGAGGGGCGCTAGGGGGCAGCTGCGATTGCTCGCCGGAGACGAGCTGGGCTTCGGGCGGTTCAGGAGGTCGTCGAGGGCGATGATAGGGGGCGTCCTAGGACAAATGGAAGATGCTGTTAGGTTCGCACGAGCCTGGAGATCATCATCGTGTCCACGGGGAAAGGAGGGGAGGTCAGGTACTACCTGGGGACGTCGTCGGAGAAGAGGGCAGACGGCGGTGCTGCAGGTCGTCGACGTTACCGACGCTGTAGGGTACCCGCGGATGAATGAATGGCACAGAAAGATGCGCTAGGGTGTGGTGAGCGTGCTCATGTGCTCGGGGAGGCAGGAGGTGGTGTCGAGTCGCCGGAATCGGCTCTGGACTTCGTTGGAACAGAGGGTTCTCGGGGAGGAAATTGGGGTGGTCTAAGGCGTGCCTGTGCGGGGTGTCAGAGGGGAAATATAGAGGAGGTTTAGGCGTTTCATCTTGCGTGATCAAAGCTGGTAACGGTGGTCTCGTTAAGGCGAATTAAGGCCGCGAAATCATCGGCAGGAAACAGCGACGAGGGGGGAGAAGGGGTCGCGCGGGTGAGGAGGAAGAACAGTTGAGAGTGGGCCTACCGGTCAGTGGGAAAGGAAAGGAGGGGAGGGTCCACTGGTCAGTCTCTGCGCGGGTTCGAATACTAGTGCGAAACGTTTTCTTTCGGGGTGAGGAGCTGGGCTGTTTCTGGGCCTGTTTGGGCTGCTGGGTTGGGTCGACCCTTTTCTTATTTTTTTCTGTTTCTGAATCCTTTTTCTTTTCTAATTTTATTTCCTGTTTTAAATTTCAAAACAATCAAACAAGGTTCAAATCAATTCAAACCATTAACAAACTTTACCACTTTGAACTTGATTCTGTTTATTAACAAAATCCAAAATAAAATAATAATTTTATTCTTTTTTAGTACCCATTCTTTAATTAAATAAAATGGTTCTTTAGTTATTTAATAAAATAGGGTTTGATTTAATTAATAAAATCTCATCTGAAATCCAATATTTTCAAAATCAAGTTAGTAGGTTTATTTGGAAATAGTGAATACTTGAAGACTTGTTTCAAAAATAAAACAACCTTTTATTTTAGGGTCCATTAATTAATTAAATACAATAGACCTTTATTATTGAAACAACTAGTATTCTATTTTATTTAAAATATTTATTTTGAAATCTAAAAATAAAACTAAAACATTTTAGTAGGCTTTTTTTGAGAATATAAAATACTTGGAAAACTTATTTTAAATGATTAAATAAGTTTTGATGTTTTGTAAATAGCAAAACCTTTATTAATAAAACTTGGATATTAAATCCTTATAAATAAACCTTTGCTATTTTTATTCAAAACAAAATGTTTTAATTCTAAAGCTTGGCCAAGGTTTTAATTTGGCTTTTCAAAATAATCTTTATTTATGAATCCATCTTTTCTTTTGAAAACCAAGTCTTTTATTAAAGATCCATAATAGTGATTCAAAAATATTTTAATTACCTTTTATTAAATGTTTAACTCTTTAATTCCCTTTGGGATTTTATTTAATTCAAATGGGTTTGAAGTTCTATTTAATTTCAAAAAGTTTCTTCTGGCCCTGAAAATCAAACAAAGTTTTATTTTATTCATTTATTTTCACATTACAAGATTTGGAAAATCTTGGGATGTGACAGGCTACCACCCTTAAAATAAATCTGGTCCCGAGATTTGGGAAGGCTAGGGTTACAAGCAGTTTCAAAACAACTAGGGTACTACCACCCTTAAAAAAAATTCAAACAAAAATTACATATTGTCCTTCTTGGAATCCTGGAAAAAACTTCTCCGAGCAATTATTTGCATAGTGTCCTTTATTTCCATACTTGACTCATGGGCCAAGGTTGAGTTTCTCCATAGGCTTGTTCAACTTGTTCTTCATCTTTTCTGGACAGTTGCTTGCATAGTGTCCTGGGTTCTTGTAGTTGAAACAATGAATGTCCTTGAGTTCTTTACGTGGCTCTTGTGGACAAGTTGCTACATAGTGGCCTAACTCTTTGCAGTTGTTGCACCACACTTGGTCAATCTCTTTATTCTTCTTGTTCTCTGGGCATCCACTGGAGTAGTGTCCCATTTCCTTACATTTACGACATTGTGCAAGGCTCATGTCTTTCTTTTGCTTCTTAAGTTTCTTTAGTCCTTTGAATTGGGTTGTCTTGTTTGGAGGTATAAGTGGTCCTTTTCCTTTGGTAGACTTGGATCCCTCTTGTTTCCTTTGTTCCACCATGGAGTAGATAGGACATTGGTTAGGAGTATGATCACTTCCTTCACATAGGTAGCAAGTAGCTTGAGAGGTAGGGCATTGTCCAATAGGATGTTCTTCTTCACAATTGGGGCACTGTCCTTCATGCTCCTTGGAAGTATGATCCTTGTCTCCACAAATAATGCAAGCTGGGGCTCCATCTAGAATAACATTCTTGTCATCCTTGTTATCATACACTCCTTTGGGATAGTTTTCTTCCATGCTGATCATTTGATTAGTCACCTTGACCATCAGTTGGGATTGTTCTTCCAAAAACTTTTGCAGTGTTGGATCTTTATCACTATTGCTGGTTATGAACTGAGCTGTTATCTGGTTTAACTGGTGTTGGGTTGCTATGAGCTCTTTCATGCTGTCAGCTTGGTTGGTGTTGATGTCATCAACCTTGGAGTCTTTTGAAGTAGTCATCTGTTTGGGTTGAAGGGAGGTTAGAATAGGCAAGATATTTCTAAGGACTCAGTTCTAATCACACACATCATATTTCACACAAGCAATATGCATGCAATCACAAACCAAATATTTCACTCAAACAAGGTTCAAGCACATACTTAGTCAACAAAATATTTTTATTACACCACATGAGTTGGTGGTTTTGTCTTTAACTATAATATGGTGGTCCATCTATAGGGTTCGCTTGTGATCTTTCCATCATGCATGATTCTCCTTGCATGAGATCATGGTTTCCTTGAGAAAAACTCCTTGGTTGCAAATACTTCAAAGTTGTTGATGGCTCCTTCTTATTTTGCATTCCCTCAGTCTCTAAATCTTGAGCAAGATTCCTTGTCTTACTTGTAATCCTTAGTGATATCCAAGTTGGAGGTCCTTGGTGAATATGCTGAAGATGTTGAAGTCATTAGAGTTGAAGAAGTCGAAGAAGTCCTTTGCACATGGTGTAGTCTTTGGCCATGGGGTAGGCTTTTCCATCAAGTTGAAAATAGATGAGAAGTAGAGTTGAAACCAAAATGGTTGAGGAAAGAATTTACAAGTGTTTTGTAAATAAGTTTTGGATTAAAACATAACTCCTATTCTTCTAAGGGTTTTTGTCCAATCCTAGGGTTTACAAATCCTACAGGCAACACAATGCTCTGATACCATCTGTAGAGGTCCCAACCTTTAATAAGATTGATCCCTCCTGTGTTTACAATGCTAGTCCCTGGATCAATAGCTAGCATCCACAGTATAGATGTAATATCAAGAAACAAAGGTCATAATATAAATTTATAACCAGGAATAACATAATTTTATTACATCTTTTCATAGCTCATTTGGCTATTACATTACTTTGCAGCGGAATAACTATAGTCATGGGTCCTTCATCTTCAAAATGCCACAGGCAGATGTTGGTTGTAGACTTTGTAATCCTAATCACACAATCTTCACTAAAATCAATCAAACCTGCAACATTACAAGTTACAGCCACAAGGGTCAATACATTTGAATTCTATTGGCAAGTTTCACTTCTATGTATATTATGTGTGGATCCTATCAATACATGCATATTTGGCTAAGTAGAGTTTAAGGCTTATTTGCATAAAGCAACATTTATCCTATCTTTTCAAAAAATGGTTTTGGTCCTTTGTCAATTCTCTTGTCCAAGTTCCTTGAACTCCTTGGTAGAAACTCAAGTGTTCAAGTCCTTGTCAAAAATCTCTTGAGCTACTTGGTAACCCCAAGTGCAACAAGTTTTATCAAAATCTCATGAGTTCCTTGGTAACCCCAAGTACATCATGCTCTTGAGCACCTTGGTAACCCCAAGTGCATCAAGCTTAACAAAATCTCTTTGAATTCCTTGGTACCCCCAAGTGCATCAAGTTTTTATATTAGAAGTTGGAATGTCGAGATCTCCCATAGTTCAAACTTTAGTTGCTCAGTATTGTCCATAACCGGGGACACGGCTAAGTACTTAGATTTTATTAACTTCTGCAGAAGGAGTACACTTTACCCACATGTCACAATCCCATCTTATTACCACCAGTGGCCTACTGGATTAGTGCTCACCAAGATGGAGTACTGGCAGACTGAGAAAGTGACGAAGTCTTTCCAAAGGGTCCTCCCATACACCATTGCTAGCTTGCCTTCAGCACCCATGAAGCATTCCAGATCCCCATGTCCAGTTAACTGAAGACAGTGCATGGGTCTTCCCAAGGTAGTTGACTAAGCCAGAGCCATAATAGCATGTGGTTGCACACGAAAGCCACAATTGGAGAAGCATGTTTGATCTCTAAGTTTCCTAGGTGGTTTTCTTTTGGAGCCCAACACAAAGTGATTACCATAGACATGGTTCCTTTTGTTGCCACCTTCTCCAAAACTTAAAGTATCTTCCACCTAGGTGGTTCATTGAGTCCTTGTTTTATTATATAAAACACAAGTCCTTTTCTCAACTTTGTAAAATCTCAACATACATCTCTTTTCAAAATATAGCATGGCTAAGCATGTACAACTTCAATTGTTTTCACTAAGTAATGTAAGGGCATCCTATTAGGATTTAGCATAGCATAAGTATAAATTATTTTCATGCATGTTTTCAAAATCCACTAAGTATAATGAAAATAGTAGGACTTTAGATGATAGTGTCACTTGCCTTTTTGGTAGGGAATGGTGGTTCACTCCTTGATTTTGCTAGTCTCACACTTCTCTAATTTCACTACAAGTGAATCAAGCAAACACAAAATCAACTAACATTCCAAACCAAAGTCAAACAAACAATTTCACACTCACAAGGCAATGGAATTCTATGTTATGCATAAATATGCAAAGGATGGTTCTATTGTAAGGTTGGTCTCCACTAGGTTTCTAAACTTTGTAAGGTCCAAATTGGTCATTTACCAAAATGGCAAGTTATTAGTTAGAGGGTTTTGCTCAAAATCTATTTTAAAATCCATTCAATATTTTATGTGGTGGAAGATAGTTTTATTAAATCTAAAACCTTTAAGTCTTCACAAAAAGTTTCTAACTCTCAAGATTTTGTTGTTTTGGGTCAGTAGCTTTGAATCAAAATATTTTCCCAAAGTTTTATTCCAAAATCCTTTTTCATAATAAAACCATTATCTTTGCTTAGCTAAAAATAGACTAATTCAATTAATCCATTCTAAATTTTTCCAATTTCATTTTCAGAACCATGGGTTGATTCCTAAGGTCAGTAAAGTCACTACTAACCATTTTGCAAAAGATTTAATCCTAAAATCAATTTTAAACAGTTTTTCTACTCTAAACAAGATCACAAAAGAATCTGCAAAATCAAGCAAGCTAACAGATACTATTTTCTAAACTAAGGCCATGATTGGTTAGGTCTTGCTCTCCTGAATCCAACGACATAAAATTTATAATTTTTGGACGTGTGGATCCAAAGTTACAAGGGTTTGAAGTTTGCAATTAATTCTGATTCAAAAATCTGTTTAATTCGAACACTGGCCACGCGTCGCTATCTCACTGGCTGGTACCGGTTCGGCCGGATCGGCATCGTGGTGCGTTGGATCAAGTCAAATCGCGCGGTCCAGAGAACGTACCTATTCGCGACTAAGTGATCTAATCCTGCTCGTTCAAACTAGATCGAACGGCTCTCAGTGCTTTGCCAAAAGCTGGCGGCGCGACGACGGTGGCTAGCGGTGGAGCGGCCAGTCGATGACGGCGCCGGCGGTACAGGATGCAAAGGAGTGTGGGGAGATGCTCACCGGAATCGCTGACGCTCGCTGATGCTCAACGTGGTACTTGTCCGTCGAGGGGCGCTAGGGGGCAGCTGCGATTGCTCGCCGGAGACGAGCTGGGCTTCGGGCGGTTCAGGAGGTCGTCGAGGGCGATGATAGGGGGCGTCCTAGGACAAATGGAAGATGTTGTTAGGTCCGCACGAGCCTGGAGATCATCATCGTGTCCACGGGGAAAGGAGGGGAGGTCAGGTACTACCTGGGGACGTCGTCGGAGAAGAGGGCAGACGGCGGTGCTGCAGGTCGTCGACGTTGCCGACGCTGTAGGGTACCCGCGGATGAATGAATGGCACAGAAAGATGCGCTAGGGTGTGGTGAGCGTGCTCGTGTGCTCGGGGAGGCAGGAGGTGGTGTCGAGTCGCCGGAATCGGCTCTGGACTTCGTCGGAACAGAGGGTGCTCGGGGAGGAAATTGGGGTGGTCTAAGGCGTGCCAGTGCGGGGTGTCAGAGGGGAAATATAGAGGAGGTTTAGGCGTTTCATCCTGCGTGATCAAAGCTGGTAACGGTGGTCGCGTTAAGGCAAATTAAGGCCGTGAAATCATCGGCAGGAAACAGCGATGAGGGGGGAGAAGGGGTCGCGCGGGTGAGGAGGAAGAACAGTGGAGAGTGGGCCTACCGGTCAGTGGGAAAGGAAAGGAGGGGAGGGTCCACTGGTTAGTCTCTGCGCGGGTTCGAATACTAGTGCGAAACGTTTTCTTTCGGGGTGAGGAGCTGGGCTGTTTCTGGGCCTGTTTGGGCTGCTGGGTTGGGTCGACCCTTTTCTTATTTTTTTCTGTTTCTGAATCCTTTTTCTTTTCTAATTTTATTTCCTGTTTTAAATTTCAAAACAATCAAACAAGGTTCAAATCAATTCAAACCATTAACAAACTTTACCACTTTGAACTTGATTCTGTTTTTTAACAAAATCCAAAATAAAATAATAATTTTATTCTTTTTTAGTACCCATTCTTTAATTAAATAAAATGGTTCTTTAGTTATTTAATAAAATAGGGTTTGATTTAATTAATAAAATCTCATCTGAAATCCAATATTTTCAAAATCAAGTTAGTAGGTTTATTTGGAAATAGTGAATACTTGAAGACTTGTTTCAAAAATAAAACAACCTTTTATTTTAGGGTCCATTAATTAATTAAATACAATAGACCTTTATTATTGAAACAACTAGTATTCTATTTTATTTAAAATATTTATTTCGAAATCTAAAAATAAAACTAAAACATTTTAGTAGGCTTTATTTGAGAATATAAAATACTTGGAAAACTTATTTTAAATGATTAAATTGTTGGAGATATGCCCAAGAGGAAATAATAAAGAAGGTTATTATCATATCTTCATGCTTATGATAAATGTTTACATACCATGCTATAATTGTATTAACAGAAAACATTAATACTTGTGTGATTTGTAAACATAAAAAGAGTCCCTAGTAAAGCCTCTTGTTTAAACTAGCTTGTTGGTTAATATATGATCATGGTTTCCTGATCATGAACATAGAGATGTTATTAACAACAAGGTCATATCATTAGGAGAATGATGTGATGGACATACTCCTATAGTTAAGCGTAGCATAAAGATCAAGTCATTTTAATAGTTCAATTGCTATATGCTTTCTGATACATAGTAACCTAATTCCTTCGACCATGAGATCATGCTAATCACCATCACCGGAAGGATACTTTGATGACATCAAACACCACATCGTAACTGGGTGGCTATAAAGGTGGCATTGAGTGTTCGGAAAGTATGTGTTGAGGCACATGGATCAAGAGTGGGATTTGTCCATCCATATGACGGATAGATATACTCTGGGCCCTCTCGGTGGAATGTCATCCAATTAGCTTGCAAGCATGTGACTGGCTCACAAGGGATCACATATCACGGGAACGAGAAAAGAGTACTTATCGGTAACGAGGTTGAACTAGGTATGCAGAGATACCGACAATCAAAACCTCGGATAAGTAAACTATCGTGAGACAAGGGGAAATTGGTATCGTATGTAAGTGGTTCATTCGATCGCAAAGTAATCGTAGAAATATGTGGGAGCCATATGAATTTCCAGATTCCTCTATTGGTTATTGTTCGGAGAAGTGTCTCGATCATGTCCGCATAATTCACGAACCGTAGGGAGACACACTTAAGGATTCGACGTTGTTTGAGTAGTTATGGTATGATGAGAAAGAGACCGAATGTTGTTCGGAGTCTCGGATGGGATCCGGGATATCACGAGGAGATCCGGAATGGTTCGGAGAATAAGATTCATATAAGGAAAGTCCCGTTTCGGAGTTCGGGAATGATTCCGGTGTTTTCATCGGGAATGTTCTAGAAGGTTCCGGAATGTCCGGCACTCCGGAGGGGAAGGGGTACATGAATGTGTCATTGCATATTGGAATGATTGCATCATGTACTTAGTGTTCTCGCTGTTCCAAATAAAGGATTAAATTGAATCCTTAATTTAAAATTCAAATAGCAAGTTTGAAAAGTCAAACGGCTAAAACAGGAAACTGTGGGAAACAAGCAAGAGGAGGTTGAAACCGACTTGGGGGAGGAGTCCCTCCTCTCCAAGCCGGCGCGCCACCCAAGGCCGACTTGGGGAGGGACTCCCTCCCCTTGGCCGCCCCTCCCACCTATAAAAGGAGGGGCAGGGCCTCCTCCTCTAGACACAAGTTCCTATCCTCTAAATCTAAACCCTAGCCACAGCCTCCAGTTTAGAGACGTTTTGGTTTAGAGCTTCTAATTGCCCTAGCCTTCGGTTTCGAGCCTTCTAATTGGTGTGTATAATCCCTAGACCACTAAAGCCTCTCTCATACTCCACCATACTCGCTCCGGCTTAAGACGAAGCCCTGCGAGATCTCCCCTCTACTTCCGGTACCACGCCGTTGTGCTGCCGGAATCGCGAGGAGAGTGCTACAACCTCCGCTGCCTGCTGGAACAAGGGAGAGGAAGGTCTTCGTCGAGTACCGAACGTGTGACCGACTGCGGGAGCGCTGCCGGAACACAGCGCCGGAAGGATTGTCTACACGATCTTGAGATCGGGAAGAGTACGACCACATCACCCACGAGAATCTGCTCTCGTTAACCGCTTTGGAATCTTCGAGGGTAAGTTATTCCATCGACTCGTTGCTACAATCTAGTAGATAGATCTTGGCTTGTTTGTTTGTATGCGATAGAAATTTTTTTGTTTTCCATGCTACGAACCCCTACAGTGGTATCAGAGCCGTGTCTATATGTAGATCTGTTGCACGAGTAGAACACAATGGTCATTGTGGGCGTTGATGCTTTTATTGTCGATTACTTCTTGTGTACTTTGCATCTTGCGGTATGTTGGGATGAAGCGGCCCGGGCTAACCTTACATGACATCGTTCATGAGACTTGCTCCACGCTTAACATGCAACTTGTATTGCATAAGTGGCTTTGCGGGTGCCTGTTTCTCCTAGCATAGTTAAGATCCAATTTACAACGGGTGATTAACAATACTAGTATCAATGTTGTGGTTCTTGTTCGTAAGTTAGAACGACACTTATTGAAAGCCCCAAACCACGTAAAATATGCAAAGAAAGTAGAAGCGTCTAACTTTGTTTTGTAGGGGTGTGCTGTGATGTGATATGGCCATGATTGTGATTATATATATGATGTATGCAATGTTCCTTATTGTAAGTCGGCAACCGGCAGGAGCCATATGGTTGTCTTTAATTTCTGTTAAGACCCGCGTGTCTATTCAAAGTAGTTGTAATAGTTGAAGCCGATGGACGACAACCATGGAGAAGCATCATTGACCTTGATGCAATGTCAGTGATGATGGAGATCATGTTCGTGCTAGAAGATGGAGATCGGAAGCACAAAGAAGAAAGGCCATATCATATCACTTATTATGAATTGCATGTGATGTTAATCCTTTATGCATCTTGTATTGCTTAGTAGACGACGGTAGCATTATAAGATGATCCCTCATGCACATGAATTTCAAGTAATAAAGTGTTCATCCTTAGTAAGCACCGTTGCTAAAGCTCGTTGTTTCGAAGCACCACGTGATGATCGGGTGTGTTAGATTCTGCGAGTGTATACAACGTAAGCAAGCCAGATTTGCTTATGCGGAAGCTAAGGTTTGATCTTGACGAGCCTAGCATGTACAGACATGGTCTCGGAACACGGATCACCGAAAGGTAAAGCATGAGTCATATAGTAGATATGATGAACATGTTGATTGTTCGCCATTGAAGCTACATCAACTCTCGTGATGATCGGTTTTGATGTGGTGGATTTGGTTTGTGTGATCACTAAAACAATGTGAGGGATGTTGTTTTGAGTGGGAGTTCACCTAGATTAATTTAATTATTAATTAGAACTCAATTTATCATAAATTAAATCAAAGTGTATTTGCATAGTTGTTGTAGTCATTGGCATCCGTTTACCACCTTACGCTTAGTTATAATTGAGATGATAGAACTATAGAATTCTGGTTAGTTACTTTACGAACTGGTATCGTATTGTTTTGAAGTGTTAATCTAAAGTTTAAAAGTCCTATTGCAAACTTTCAGTAAGTTCCGGTTACTCCATGAAGTTTAATAATTGGTATTAAATCTAGAGTGACAATTCCAAGAGTTAGTGTATGAGTATCATGTTTGTCTCCATGATTCTTGATATTCAAAGGATTGTCTTAATATCAAGATTATCTAGGATCTGAAAGAGTTGTTTCAGAAACCATGATGTGTGGAAGATATTGTGATATCTGAAACGAAGTTTTGGTTGCAACATGATAGAGTATAATATGCCAAAAGTCATGTTCTCATATTTGATGAGAATTTGCAAAAGGTTGGGGACACTAGTTGTCCTAATCCTCCAAAAGGTTTTGGAGAGCAACATTATACTCGCAATTCACCGTTACAAGCTAAAAGTAGTTTAATCATGGATAATACCATGATAAGGGTGAATATTTTATGTAGGTAAAATGTTTACTACACCAAGAGATTACTAAAGAAAGGAATTTGAAAGAACACCAAACATTTGATAAAGGTGATCTACTTCAAAGTGCAAGTCCAAAGACATTGGTATTTAACTATACACGCTTTGGACTATGTGTCATATGTATGACTCCACTATTGATGTTGATAGATTCTTTCAAACAGAAAAGGAAATACTGAAAGAGAATCTCATAAATATATGGCAGAAAAGAAAAGACTATAATTGTTCAGTTTAAGTATATAGATGATATACATGTTATGGCTATATTCTTTGCTTATTAAACAATGTGGTTCTTAAGTATTTGATACTGAATTTGTTGGTGTGAATCGTCATACGAAACAACACAATTCATGAACTACAATGGCCTAAGTAACTAGCAAAAGAATATGTGATGATCGAGAACAAATAAAAGGTTATTGTGTTGCTCGTAAAACATCAAAGCTTGCCTTCAAGATTTGTTTTATCAGGTATTATGAGAACAAAAGGGTTGTTCAAATAATTACCGTAATCCATAAAAGATGGATGATTCACAAATCTCGTTGGAGAAATCACATCCATAAAACTAGTGCTAAAAATGTCGAAAGACAAATTGATTGAAAGATCACTTAGGAAGTGACATCGCCGTTCAATTATATTGGAAAGAAAACATGAAGAAACTCCATGTGGATGGAATTTTGGAGTCTTTTGATTTTGATCACATGACGCTTGTGAAAATTTCCTAGAAATAATTAAAACTTCGTTCATAGGCCAAAAGGGAACGAATGACTAGTTTATTGGAACTTGTACATATTGTTGTACGAAATCCATTATGTGTAGTCAAGAGCGATGGATTTCAACTTCATATGCTTTCTCCGAAAATTTGAGTGAATATATGAATATTTACTTAATAAGGATGAAGTGTGAAATATTTGAAAAGTTCAAAGATTTTCAAGATGAAGTGCAAAATCATTGTAACAAGAATATAAATAGTTTATGATAAGATCATAAAGGAAGATATTTGAGTTACAAGTTTAGCATAAGACCTAAGATTTAAGGAATCGTTCCGTGGATTTGCATTTTCCTGAAACACCATAAGAGTATGGAGCGTTCGAGATATGTAATTAAACCTTGTTTGACATGGTAAGATCGAAGGTGTAATTCATAAAACTGCCATTATATTTTAAAGATTAAAAGCTTTAGAGACTACCGTTTTTCCACTGAAAAGAGCTTCATCATAATCCGTTGAAATGACACCATATAAAGTTATGGTTTGGGATAAAACCCAAGTAGTCCTTTCTTAAACATTGGTATGTTGTGCATAAGAAAGATGTTTGCAACCAAAGTCGGATGAACCTGTCTTTGTATGTTATTTCGAATAACTGTTAAGTAATCCTACATAACATCGGAGACAAAAGTGTTTGTCACTTAAAACGTCAAGTTTCTTTGGGAAGGAATTTTTCGTGAAAAGTTAAGTGGGAGGACAATAGAACTTTGATAAGGTTAAAAGAACCTTAGCTATATGTGCAGAGTTGCGCAGCGCCGAAAAGTGTTCCGGAGGCAGCAATAATGCTCATGGCTCACGTGCCTCAAAGGTTGTGGACACAAAGGTCTAAGTTCCTATTGAATCAAGTAGGTCGAGTAAACAATCAAATACCAAGATTTGAGGGTTGAAATCATTATTTGAGAATAATGAACCGACTACATGCAAAGAAGCGATGATGGGCCCTGACTCCGTCAAATGGCTTGAAGCCATAAAATCCGTGATAGTTCCATACATGAGAAATCAAGTTTTGAACTTGAAGGACCCTCGAGAAAGGTGTAAGACCTTACAGTTGTGTTTGGATCTATAAAGAAATAGACATGGATGTTTCGCATCTATGAAATGGTCGACATGTTGGGAAAGAGTTCACAACAATGTTCAAAGGTTGACTATGACAGGATTTGATCTTTCATAGCGATATTTAGTCTAGACGGATTAATGTAGCAACCACGACATATAATTTTGTTATATGGTAGTTGAATAAACAAAACAAGTTCTTCTAATAGAATTGTTACCTAGGACATGTGCATAACACGGTCCATAGGGTTTTGTTAATTCAAAGGATGCTAAAAGCATATGCATACTTCAATGGTTGAAGTAAGCATCGCGGAGTTGGAATCTTCACAATGATGAAACTGTTAAAAGAGTTTAATTTCATCAGAGACAATGAAGATGCTTGCATTTGCAAGAAATTAAGTGGGAGTGCTAAGACATGTTTCTAATACATTATGTGGAAGACATATTGTTGATTGGAAATGATGTATCTTTTATTAACACATATTAAGAATTTCATCCCGATGAAAGACTTAGGCAAAACCCAAATAATTGGCATCAATAGACGCCAATATGGTTGTGCCAGAAGTACATAGATGAGATATTGAATGAGTTCAATATAGAAACTACAAGAAAGGTTCTTGTCACACAGAAAAGATTGAATGAGTTCAATATTGATGATATATTCAAGTGCACTGGGTAAGTGAAACAAAGATTCAAATATAGATTGATACTTGATGTATGAAATCACAAAGAGTATTTATATCAATCATACTGTGATATGTACAAATCCAGATATGTCCTATGCTCTAAATGTTATGAGCATATACCAGAATGATTCATAAGATGATCATTGGACAATAGTAAGGATATTCTTATGATCTTTTGGAAGAACTAAAAGTATATTATTTGTAGAAGTGACAAATAGATGGTTAGTTCATTGTAAAAGTACTACATTGATACTAGTTTTGTCACAAAGTACAAATTAAGTTTATCTCAATCTAAAACTAAGGGTGGCACAATATAATGGAAAGAAAGTTCCATAATGAATTTGGATGAATTCCAAAGTTAAGACATTGTGACAGATACTACAACAAAAGGCTAAGTATATGACTTCTACTATAGCAGCTAAAGAGGGCATTTGAGTCAATTAGTTTGTTATCAAACTAGGTGTAGTTCACAGCGGGATAATAATATGAAGATATATTGTGCGACAATATTATCAACATGTTTTAACCCCAAAGAACTAAAGGTCTCACCAAAGGACCAAATTTATACGAAGCCATCTCATTAGAGAATGAGTGATGCGTAGAGACGCAAAGACATGCAATTACACACGGACCTGGAAGTGTCAGATCCGGAGATCAGTTGACCACTAGCAATCGTGTACATACAACACCGTAAAGCCATAGGTGTTGAATACACAAAGGTTTGAAACTAGATTATTGACTCTAGTGCAAGTGGGAGACTGTTGGAGATATGCCCAAGAGGCAATAATAAAGAAGGTTATTATCATATCTTCATGCTTATGATAAATGTTTACATACCATGCTATAATTGTATTAACAGGAAACATTAATACTTGTGTGATTTGTAAACATAAAAAGAGTCCCTAGTAGAGCCTCTTGTTTAAACTAGCTTGTTGGTTAATATATGATCATGGTTTCCTTATCATGAACATAGAGATGTTATTAACAACAAGGTCATATCATTAGGAGAATGATGTGATGGACATACTCCTATAGTTAAGCGTAGCATAAAGATCAAGTCATTTTAATAGTTCAATTGCTATATTCTTTCTGATACATAGTAACCTAATTCCTTCGACCATGAGATCATGCTAATCACCATCACCAGAAGGATACTTTGATGACATCAAACACCACACCGTAACTGGGTGGCTATAAAGGTGGCATTGAGTGTTCGGAAAGTATGTGTTGAGGCACATGGATCAAGAGTGGGATTTGTCCATCCATATGACGGATAGATATACTCTGGGCCCTCTCGGTGGAATGTCATCCAATTAGCTTGCAAGCATGTGACTGGCTCACAAGGGATCACATATCACGGGAACGAGAAAAGAGTACTTATCGGTAACGAGGTTGAACTAGGTATGCAGAGATACCGACGATCAAAACCTCGGGTAAGTAAACTATCGTGAGACAAGGGGAAATTGGTATCGTATGTAAGTGGTTCATTCGATCGCAAAGTAATCGTAGAAATATGTGGGAGACATATGAATTTCCAGATTCCTCTATTGGTTATTGTTCGGAGAAGTGTCTCGATCATGTCCGCATAATTCACGAACCGTAGGGAGACACACTTAAGGATTCGACGTTGTTTGAGTAGTTATGGTATGATGAGAAAGAGACCGAATGTTGTTCGGAGTCTCGGATGGGATCCGGGATATCACGAGGAGATCCGGAATGGTCCGGAGAATAAGATTCATATAAGTAAAGTCCCGTTTCGGAGTTCGGGAATGATTCCGGTGTTTTCATCGGGAATGTTCTAGAAGGTTCCGGAATGTCCGGCACTCCGGAGGGGAAGGGGTACATGAATGTGTCATTGCATATTGGAATGATTGCATCATGTACTTAGTGTTCTCGCTGTTCCAAATAAAGGATTAAATTGAATCCTTAATTGAAAAGTCAAATAGCAAGTTTGAAAAGTCAAACGGCTAAAACAGGAAACTGTGGGAAACAAGCAAGAGGAGGTTGAAATCGACTTGGGGGAGGAGTCCCTCCTCTCCAAGCCGGCGCGCCACCCAAGGCCGACTTGGGGAGGGACTCCCTCCCCTTGGCCGCCCCTCCCACCTATAAAAGGAGGGGCAGGGCCTCCTCCTCTAGACACAAGTTCCTATCCTCTAAATCTAAACCCTAGCCACAGCCTCCGGTTTAGAGCCGTTTTGGTTTAGAGCTTCTAATTGCCCTAGCCTTCGGTTTAGAGCCTTCTAATTGGTGTGTCTAATCCCTAGACCACTAAAGCCTCTCTCATACTCCACCATACTCGCTCCGGCTTAAGGCGAAGCCCTGCGAGATCTCCCCTCTACTTCCGGTACCACGCCGTTGTGCTGCCGGAATCGCGAGGAGAGTGCTACAACCTCCACTGCCTGCTGGAACAAGGGAGAGGAAGGTCTTCGTCGAGTACCGAACGTGTGACCGACTGCGGGAGCGCTGCCGGAACGCAGCGCCGGAAGGATCGTCTACACGATCTTGAGATCGGGAAGAGTACGACTACATCACCCACGAGAATCTGCTCTCGTTAACCGCTTTGGAATCTTCGAGGGTAAGTTATTCCATCGACTCGTTGCTACAATCTAGTAGATAGATCTTGGCTTGTTTGTTTGTATGCGATAGAAAAAATTTTGTTTTCCATGCTACGAATCCCTACATAAATAAGTTTTGATTTTTTGTAAATAGCAAAACCTTTATTAATAAAACTTGGATATTAAATCCTTATAAATAAACCTTTGCTATTTTTATTCAAAACAAAATGTTTTAATTCTAAAGCTTGGCCAAGGTTTTAATTTGGCTTTTCAAAATAATCTTTATTTATGAATCCATCTTTTCTTTTGAAAACCAAGTCTTTTATTAAAGATCCATAATAGTGATTCAAAAATATTTTAATTACCTTTTATTAAATGTTTAACTCTTTAATTCCCTTTGGGATTTTATTTAATTCAAATGGGTTTGAAGTTCTATTTAATTTCAAAAAGTTTCTTCTGGCCCTGAAAATCAAACAAAGTTTTATTTTATTCATTTATTTTCACATTACAAGATTTGGAAAATCTTGGGATGTGACACAATAGTTTCCTTCGGGTATCCTATGAAGACGCATTTTTCCGCTTTGGGTTCAAGCTTGTCGGGCTGTAACTTCTTTACATAATCTTCGTAACCCCAAAATTTAAGGAACGACAATTTAGATTTCTTCCCAAACCATAATTCATACGGTGTCGTTTCAACGGATTTAGATGGTGCCCTATTTAAAGTGAATGTGGATGTTTCTAATGCATAACCCCAAAACGATAGCGGTAAATCTGTAAGTGACATCATAGAATGAACCATATCTAAGAGAATTCGATTACGACGTTGAGACACACCATTACGTTGTGGTGTTCCCGGCGGTGTCAATTGTGAAAGTATTCCGCATTTCTTCAAATGCTCGCCAAACTCATAACTTAGATATTCACCTCCACGATCAGATCGTAAAAATTTAATCTTCGTGTTATGTTGATTCTCTACCTCACTTTGAAATTCCTTAAACTTCTCGAAAGTTTTGGACTTATGTTTCATGAAATAGATATAGCCATATCTACTCAAATCATCCGCGAAGGTAAGAACATAACGATAACCACCGCGCGATGCTACACTCATTGGGCCACACACATCGGTATGTATGATTTCCAATAAGTCCGTAGATCGCTCCATCATACCAGAAAATGGAGTCTTAGTCATTTTACCCATCAGACATGCTTCGCATCTTTCAAGTGATTCAAGAAGTCCATCGAAATGGAGTTTCTTCATAAGCTTCACTCCAATATGACCAATACGACATTGCCACATATAGGTCGAGTTATCACTCAATTTCAAACGTTTAGCTTCAATGTTATTAATGTGTGTATTACCACAATCGAGATTTAATACGAATAGACCACCTATCAAAGTGCATGTGCATAAAACATATTACTCATATAAATCGAAAAACCATTATTCTGGACTTAAACAAGTAACCGTTTCGCAATAAACATGATCCGGATATAATGTTCATGATTAACGCAGGCACCAAATAACAATTATTTAAGTATAAAACTAATCCCGATGGTAGATGAAGAGGTAGCGTGCCGACCGCGATCACATCAACCTTTGATCCATTTCCAACACGCATCGTCATCTCGTTCTTCGCTATCTTCCGTTTATTCTGCAGCACCTGTTTCGAGTTACAAATATGAGCAACCGAACAGTATCAAATACCCAGCCACTACTACGAGTACTAGTGACATACACATCAATAACATGTATATCGGATATACCTTTCTTCTTGATGTTGTCGTTCTTCAAATCCGCCAAGTACTTAGGGCAATTCCGCTTCCGGTGACCTTCTCCCTTGCAGTAAAAGCACTCAGTATGAGGCTTAGGCCTAGCCTTGGTCTTCTTCGCCGGCGCGGTAACTTTCTTACCGCCCTTCTTGAAGTTTCCCTTTTTCTTAGACTTGCCTTGCTTCTTGAATTTTGTGGTCTTATTGACCAACAACACTTGGCGCTCTTTCTTGATCTCCACTTCTGCAGACTTTAACATGGAGAAGAGTTCGGGCAATGACTTGTCCATGTTTTGCATATATTAGTTCATCACAAAGTTCTTGTAACTTGGTGGTAGTGATTGGAGGACACGGTGAATCCCCAAAGCATTAGGAATCACTATACCTAAGCTTTGAAGCTTGCTTGCGTGCCCAGACATCTTAAGCACGTGCTCATTGACAGAGCTGCCCTCTTCCATCTTGCAGTTAAAGAACTTTTCAGAAGCCTCATAACTCTCAACTGTCGCGTGATCCTCAAATATCATTTTGAGTTCACGGACAATATCATGTGGGTCATGGTTCTCAAACCTTTTCTGAAGCTCCGATTCCAAACCATACAAGATAGCACACTGAACTGTGGAGTACTGATTCTTCCGAGCGAGGAAAACATTCTTTACCTCATCGGTAGCATCAGCTGCAGGCGGGTCACCCAGCGGTGCATCCAGCACATAGGTCAAATTACCAACATTGAGGACACTCCTCAAATTGCGGAACCAATCCGCGAAGTTGCTTCCATTGTTTTTCAACTTTTCTTTCTCTAGGAACGCATTAAAATTGATGGTAGGTGCCGTCATTGATCTACAACATATTTGCAATAGTTTAGACTAAGTTTATGACAAATTGAGTTCTAATTAATAGTTAAATTAATCTAGGTGAACTCCCACTCAAAACAATATCCCTCACATTGCTTTAGTGATCGCACGAACCAAATCCACCACATCAAAACCGATCATCACGAGAGTTGATGTAACTTCAATGGCGAACAATCAACATGTTCATCATATCTACTATATGACTCATGCTTTATCTTTCAGTGATCCGTGTTCCGAGACCATGTCTGTACATTCTAGGCTCGTCAAGATCAAACCTTAGCTTCCGCATGAGCAAATCTGGCTTGCTCACGTTGTATACACTCGCATAATCTAACACACCCGATCATCACGTGGTGCTTAGAAACAACGAGCTTTAGCAACAGTGCTTACTAAGGATGAACACTTTATAACTTGAAATTTTTGTGCTTGAGGAATCATATTATAATGCTACCGTCGCGAACTAAGCAATACAATATGCATAAAAGGATTAACATCACATGCAATTCATAATATGTGATATGATATGGCCTTTCTTCGTGTGCTTCCGATCTCCATCTTCAAGCACGAACATGATCTCCATCATCACCGGTATGGCGTCAAGGTAAATGGCGTCGCTTCATGGTTGTCGTCCACCAGCATCAACTATTACAACTACTTTGAATAGACACGCATGTCTTAACGTAATTAAAAGACAACCATATGGCTCCTGCCGGTTGCCGACTTACAATAAGGAACATTGCATACATCATATATAATCACAATCATGGCCATATCACATCATAGCACACCCCTGCAAAACAAAGTTAGACGCCCCTAATTTTCTTTGCATATTTTACGTGGTTTGGGGCTTTCAATAAGTGTCGTTCTAACTTATGAACAAGAACCACAACATTGATGTTTGAACTATCAAGTGCCCGTTGAAATTGAATCTATACTATGATGGGAGAGACAGACACTCGCAAAGCCACTTATGCAATACAAGTTGCATGTTAAGCGTGGAGCAAGTCTCATGAACGATGTCATGTAAGGTTAGCCCAGGCCGCTTCATCCCATCATACTGCAATATGCAAAGTACACAAAAAGCAATTGATAATAAAAGCATCACCGCCCATAATGACCATTGTGTTCTACTCGTGCAATAGATCTACATATAGACACGGCTCTGATACCACTGTATGGGTTTGTAGCATGGAAAACAAAAAATTTCTACCGCATGCACACAAACAAGCCAAGATCTATCTACTAGATTGTAGCAACGAGTCGATAGAAGCACTCACCCTCGAAGATTCCAAAGCGGTTAACGAGGGCAGATTCTCGTGGGTGATGTAGTCGTACACTTGCCGATCTCAAGATCGCGTAGACGATCCTTCCGGCGCTGCGTTCCGGCAGCGCTTCCGCAGTCGGTCACATGTTTGGTACTCGATGAAGACCTTCCTCTCCCTTGTTCCAGCAGGCAGTGGAGGTTGTAGTTCTCCCCTCGCAATTTCGGCAGCATGACGACGTGGTGTCGGAAGTAGAGGGAAGATCCTGCAGGGCTTCGCCTAA
Source organism: Avena atlantica (assembly GCA_910589765.1). Lineage (NCBI taxonomy): Eukaryota > Viridiplantae > Streptophyta > Magnoliopsida > Poales > Poaceae > Avena > Avena atlantica. Next base: position 35,813,928 of record OU342739.1, read on the forward strand.
GCCGGTGCGAGTTTGTAGGGTTTCGTAGCATGGAAAACAAAAAATTTCTATCGCATACAAACAAACAAGCCAAGATCTATCTACTAGATTGTAGCAACGAGTCGACGGAATAACTTACCCTCGAAGATTCCAAAGTGTTTAACGAGAGCGGATTCTCGTGGGTGATGTAGTCGTACTCTTCCCGATCTCAAGATCGCGTAGACGATCCTTCCGGCACTGCGTTTCGGCAACGCTCCCGCAGTCGGTCACACGTTCGGTACTCGACGAAGACCTTCCTCTCCCTTGTTCCAGCAGGCAGCGGAGGTTGTAGCACTCTCCTCGCGATTCCGGCAGCACAACGGCGTGGTACCGGAAGTAGAGGGGAGATCTCGCAGGGCTTCGCCTTAAGCCGGAGCGAGTATGGTGGAGTATGAGAGAGCTCCTCGGTGTTCTAGGGTTTAGACACACCAAGGAGGAGGGGCTAGAGCCGGCGGCTAGGGTTCCGGGGACCCCAAGTCGGTGGCTAGGGCAAAACCCTAGGGGGTGGCGGCGGCTATGGAGGGCTGCAGCTTCTAGGGTTTGAGGTGAGGGACTTGTGTGTCTAGAGGAGGGAGCCCTGCCCCTCCTTATATAGGTGGAGGGGCCGGCGGCCAAGGGGAGGGAGGGGAGTCCCTCCCCAACTCGGCTTGGAGGGGGCGCCGCCGGTTGGAGGAGGGATTCCCTCCCCAACTCAGTTTCCCACTTCCTCCTTTTTTCCTCTTTCCAATTTTAGCCGTTTGACTTTTCAAACTAGCTATTTGACTTTTCAAACTAGGATTCAATTTAATCCTTTATTTGGAACAGCGAGTACACTTAGTACATGATGCAATCATTCCAACTTGCAATGACACATTCATGTACCCCTTCCCCTCCGGAGTGTCGGACATTCCGGAACCTTCTAGAACATTCCCGATGAAAACACCAGAATCATTCCCGAACTCCGAAACGGGACTTTCCTTATATGAATCTTATTCTCCGGACCATTCTGGATCACCTCGTGATATCCCGGATCCCATCCGAGACTCCGAACAACATTCGGTCTCTTTCTCATACTACCATAACTACTCAAACAACGTCGAATCCTTAAGTGTGTCTCCCTACGGTTCGTGAATTATGCGGACATGATCGAGACACTTCTCCGAACAATAACCAATAGAGGAATCTGGAAATTCATATGGCTCCCACATATTTCTATGATTACTTTGCGATCGAATGAACCACTTACATACGATACCAATTTCCCTTTGTCTCATGATAGTTTACTTATCCGAGGTTATGATCGTCGGTATCTCTGCATACCTAGTTCAACCTCGTTACCGATAAGTACTCTTTTCTCGTTCCAGTGATATGTGATCACTTGTGAGCCAGTCACATGCTTGCAAGCTAATTGGATGACATTCCACCGAGAGGGCCCAGAGTATATCTATCCGTCATATGGATGGACAAATCCCACTCTTGATCCATGTGTCTCAACCAATACTTTCCGAACACTCAATGCCACCTTTATAGCCACCCAGTTACGGTGTGGTGTTTGATGTCATCAAAGCATCCATCCGGTAAAGGTGATATGCATGATCTCATGGTTGAAGGAATTAGGTTACTATGTATCAGAAAGCATATAGCAATTGAACTATTGAAATGACTTGATCTTTATGCTACGCTTATCTATAGGAGTATGTCCACCATATCATTCTCCTAACGATATGATCTTGTTGTTGATAACATCTCAATGTTCATGATATGGAAACCACAATCATTTATCAACCAACAAGCTAGTGATGTATAGAGGCTATACTAGGGACTTCAAATTAAGTTTACAAATCACACAAGTATCAATGTTTCCTTGTTAATACTATTATAGCATGAATGTAAACATTTATCATAAACACAAAGATATAATAATAACCATATTTATTATTGCCTCTAGGGCATATCTCCAACAGAGTTATGGTGGATCTAGGGTTTCCCGATGATCTAGGTTTTAGAAGACCGGGAGGAGGAGGAGGTGTCGGCGGCGTCTAGGGCGACGGCGACGGCTGGCGGCGGCGGCGCGGGTGTGGGAGGGCTAGGGCTTGGTGTTTGGGGCAGCCCTCCCCCTCTATTTATGAGAGGGGGGAAGCCTTGGGAGGGGTGGGTTTGAATCCAAACCCAAGTTGGATTGAGAGAAGGACTCTTTCCTTCTTCCACTAGGAAACCATTGTTCCAGTTTGACTTTCAATTTAGAGCTTTAGTACTCTCTTGCAAATGTCCACACCAAGTGACCTAAGACATGATCCAATCATTCCACTTACCCATGACACATTCATGGACCATTCCCCTTCCGGACCGGTGAACCTTCTAGAACCTTCTAGAACCTCTCAGATGAAAACATCGGAATCTTTCCCGAACTCTGGAATCGGACTTTCCTTATATGAATATTATTCTACGGACCATTCCGGATCTCCTCGTGATATCCCGGATCCCATCCGAGACTCCGAAAAACATTCGGTATCCCTAATAACATTCCATATCTACTAAACAACATCGAATCCTTAAGTGTGTCTCCCTACGGTTCGTGAATTATGCGGACATGACCGAGACACTTCTCCGATCAATAACCAATAGAGGAATCTGGAAATTCATATGGCTCCCACATATTTCTACGATTACTTTGCGATCAAATGAACCACTAACATACGATACCAATTTCCCTTTGTCTCGCGATAGTTTACTTATCCGAGGTTTTGATCGTCGGTATCTCTGCATACCTAGTTCAACCTCGTTACCGATAAGTACTCTTTTCTCGTTCCCATGATATGTGATCCCTTGTGAGCCAGCCACATGCTTGCAAGCTAATTGGATGACATTCCACCGAGAGGGCCCAGAGTATATCTATCTGTCATATGGATGGACAAATCCCACTCTTGATCCATTTGCCTCAACACATACTTTCCGAACACTCAATTCCACCTTTATAGCCACCCAGTTACGGTGTGGTGTTTGATGTCATCAACGCATCCGTCCGGTGATAGTGATTAGCATGATCTCATGGTCGAAGGAATTAGGTTACTATGTATCAGAAAGCTTATAGCAAATGAACTATTGAAATGACTTGATCTTAATGCTACGCTTATCTATAGGAGTATGTCCATCATACCATTCTCCTAATGATATGATCTTGTTGTCAACAACATCTCAATGCTCATGATCGGGAAACCACGACCATCTATTAACCAACAAGCTAGTATTACATAGAGGCTTTATTAGGGACTCTAATTTAGTTTACAAATCCCACAAGTATTAATGTTTTCGGTTAATACTGTTATAGCATGAATATAAACATTTTATCATAAACACAAAGATATAATAATAACCCCTTTTATTATTGCCTCTAGGGCATATCTCCAACAAGTCCGCCTTTCCCAATCTAGATAACCCCACACTATCACCTTGAGCGCTAGATAGTTACAACAAACACCACAATTTCATAGACACATCCAACTCCAAATATAACCCATAACAAATATATATGTAATCTAGCTTAAGTGCCACACATGGCATGCACGCTGTCACTATTACACACATGGGGAAAAGCATAGATCTATTAAAGCACGATGAGTATTTATGTAGACTCTAGCCTAAGTACCACCATGGTATGCACGCGGTCACTTTCATACATATGGAGACAGCAGAGATCTTTTGAAGCACCTGAGTAGCAAGGTAGATCTACTTGATTACAAAGCTCATGACCACAACAAAATCATGCATAGAGAGAGAGATGAACACATAGCTACCGGTAGAGCCCTTAGCCTCGAGAGAGAACTACTCCCTCCTCATCATGGGAATCAGCAACGGTGATGAAGATGGTGGTGGAGATCGATGGATATGGCTCCGGGGGCACTTCCCCGTCCCGGCAGGATGCCGGAACAGAGACTTTCTGTCCCCCGAATCTCTCCTTCGGTGGTGGCGGCGCTGCGGAACTTTTCGTGGCTTTTTGGTCGATGATTTACGGGTTTTGGGTCGGAGGCTTCTTATAGACGAAGGAGGCAAGGTCGATGGAGGGCCAGGGGGCCCACACCCCCTATGGGCATGGCCAGGGTGGACCCAGTGCCCACCTAGGGTGTGGCCACCCTGGTGTCCTCCTCCGTTTCGTCTTCGATTTTCCGTATCGTTCAGGGAAAAATATGAACTTTGGCTTTTGTCCCGTCCAATTCCGAGAATATTCATTTTTTAGCTTTCTGAAACCAAAAATAGCAGAAAACAGGCAACTGGCACTGTGGCATCTTGTCAATAGGTTAGTTCCAAAAAGTGTATATAAATACCTCAAAGTGTATACAAAACATAGCAAAGTGGATACTAAACAAGCATAGAACATAAAAAATTATAGATACGTTTACGACGTATCAAGCATCCCCAAGCTTAATTCTTGCTCGTCCTCGAGTAGGTAAGTGATAAAAAGAATAATTTTTTAGGTGACATGCACCATCAAAATCAAGATAAAACCAATTGCAAGCATTGAAAGCTGGGATCAAAGTACTCTAAACATGAGCATGAAAGAAGAAGTTCTAACAGTAAGACATAATAACTATGCTACAACATGAAAGGATACAAACAAAGACCATGAATAGCAATGCATTGAAAGACGTTTGTTTGTTTCATATATAAAAACATTGCATAGTGGCATTCATCTTGTCCCTCATGGAGTAGAAAATACATGCATATGACACCTTCAAAGTTCATAAGGGTGACTAGATACAAATAGTTCATGAGCAAGCAATATCAACAATATGAATCAATCAATAAGTTTTGGGACAATGCACATAGAACTAAGAATGGAAACTATTCTCTCTTAATTGGTGTCTAAGGATAGAAGGTGGAGACTCAATATAAAAGTGGAAGAAAGGACCTTCATAAAGGGAAGCAGGGATTTCAAGTTTCAAAAAGAGCTTCCAAAAATTATGGTACTTGTTAGCTTTCATCCCTCATTGCCCCTATCATAAGCATCTTGAAGTGATTAAGGTTAAAGTGAACAAACTATGGAGTATATGCTTGACAAAGTATAAGTTGGCAATCTCATGTCCCTTGAATACGAGGGCTACTCCTCATGCTACTCAAGTTTAGTTACTTGCAAGTTCTTCTCATAGTAAGTACATGTGTATCATAGAGAACCGCCAATGGGGTACACTTTGCACATGGTACAGGATCTATTCCATAACCAAAATGACAAGACAAGCAGACAATGAGCATCTCAGCATTCTTCTTATTTACCATGGGAATATGGTGCTTTTCTCTCTCTTTCCTCTTTTCTCATATATCTATTTTTCTCAATCTCTTTTTTTATAAGAAGAATGCTTCATAGATGTCACTATGGTGATGCTGCAAGTTTCCACCATGATTAGGCATGGCTTAGGCTAGCGGCCCAGACGTTTCTCTAACACAATATACATAACTCCATGGACTTACAAGCTCCCCTTTCATTTCACTCCGACGAAATCCATAGACAAAAGAGCATGATATCAACTATGTACAAAGTACAAGTTCAATGTTGAAAGCGTTCCCCATAACAACATGGTTCTACTAATTCCAACGTGTAAGTGCAAGCATATACAACATAGACGACACAATGGTTCAAGTTTATTAGGGGCAAGATAAATAAAGTGTGCCATCAAGTTCGTGAGAGCTTTAATCACTAAGTTTTCACATAACAAAATACTTTTTAGTTGGAAGATAGATGAAAACAAGAATATACTTGGAATGGTGTAACACACCATGCATAGGAATTTATAGTATACACTTTGGAATAACTTGGTTTCTTGGGAGTTGGATGAATGAGTAGAGCTTACTCAATACAAGTGGAGGCTAGCAAAAGACTGGGAGCGACCAACTAAGAGAGCAATAATATCCATAATCATGCAGAGCGACAAAATATTACTAATCAAAGCATAAAGTGGTACTACAAGTCAAGGACTAAATGATCTTAGAGGCTATGGTGACTTGTTCATAGTCATAACATGGTGTGATCATGTGTCAAGTCAACCCAAACAAATCATCAAAGGAGAATACCACAATACAATGCTTTTATATGCTAAAACAACACATGATTCTTTCAAGGCACACTAAGCAATCCCAATTGTTTGGAACAAGTCATGCTACAACAAAAATCACTAAGCATAAGGTCAAAACAACATCTAGTATGACATGATAAAGTCTAAGTCATAGTCAAAGCAAGCTCCTCTTGTACAACTCAAGCAAGAACTTTCTACTCCTCTCCAACACCAATCAACTTATTTGAAACAACTCACAAAGATAATAATCAATAAAGATTAGTGAGATTGTCTCACAAATACACAAAGAAGAACTAAAAAGTTCTAAGCAATAAGCACAAGAAAACTAAGGCTAAACAGAGTGCTAGCAAAAAGAGAACACTCATAAGACAATAAGAGTGAAAACTAGAGTGTTCTAGGCAATAAAACAGAGTGTGTGTCTCTCCAAAAGAAGTGTGCTGGGATCCAACCAACTTTGTTCAAGCAAACTAAGAAAACAAAAACAAAAACTAAGACTCTCCAAGAACAACACAACGATGCATGAAACAATAAAACGAAGTGTCTAGAAAGACCTGAGATTTTTATTGATGAAGAAGGGGATGCCTTGGGCATCCCCAAGCTTTGACGCTTGTACCTCTTGAATATTTCTTGGGGTGACACGAGGTGGCATCCCCAATATTGAGCTTTTGTCCATTCTTCATCTCATTATATCATTCTCTCTCTACACCTGAAATTTTTCCTTCATACAAAACTTCACACAATCTTCATTAGCAACATTAGTGTATTCAAAAGATAATAGACCCTTGGGTTTAGCTTTGAAATAGCAAAACTTTCACTAAAAACACAAGCTACCATAGCAAATCCTCAAAAAGCCCGATTTCCCAAAAAGAACTCAAAGAGGAATCAATAATAAGCAAATGCAAATAGTGGCAGAAATCTGTCAAAACAGACCAGCAGGTCGAAACCGGTTTTTTCGAAGACCTTCTGTTGCTCAAATCAAAAAATGTTGAACTAACAAAAGTTATCTAACATACTAGGGGATGTATTCGTAAATTATCAGCTCAAACAGACTTATAGAGATTCCTCACAAATACTTACGGTCAAGCACAAAAATCTGTTTCGGGACAGCAACTCCCCAAATCTTACTTCCCTCTCATTAGAGGTTATTCTTGGCACAAAAATCAAAAAAAAAGTATAAGGAGAATTCATTACTGAAGTAATAACTTCCAAGACTCAAGAAAACTCTTGGGTTATCTCCCAACAAGTACTTTTCTTTAACACCTTTAAGTTAGGCTTGATAGTTTGAAAAGATGCTCACATAAGAAATATGAATTGTAGTAAAAGAGAGCATCAAGAAGCAAATTCAAAACACATTTAAGTCTAACCCACTTCCTATGCATAGGAATCTTGTAAAGAAACAAGTCTTGAAAGCACAAAGCAACAAGCATAGGAAAGCAAAACAAGTGCAACTTCAAAATTTTCAACATAAAGACGGGAAACTTAATATTCTTGAGATGCATAATACCATGTTTCCCTCTCTCATAATAACTTTCAGTAGCAACATGAATAAAATTAACAATATAACTATCACATAAATCATTCTTATCATGAGCCACATGCATATAATAATTATTACTCTCCACATAAGCATAGTCATTCTTATTAATTGTAGTGGGAGAAAATTCAACAAAATAGCTATAATCATTATTCTCATCACCATAGTCATCAATTAGGAGTCATATTGTAATCACAATTAATTTTCTCCTCAATAGTAGGTGGACTGAAAATATCATACTCATCATTGTAATCATCATATATTGGAGGTCTGGTATCATCATTAGCAATAGAATAGCTATCTTCTAAAGCTGGGGAACTAAAAAGATCATCTTCATAAAAACTAGCATACCCAAGCTTAGACGTTTCCATAGCATTAGCAATAATGATGTTCAAAGAATTCATACTAATAACATTGCTATTAGCATGCAAATAAAGATCCATAGGTTTTTTAATTTTATCTTCAAACACTTCATCTCCTAACTCAAGATAAATACTATAAATCTCTCTAATTTTGTTGTTGTTTTCCATTAAGCCTAAATAGTGAAAACAAGAAACAAAAAGACAAAATTGCAGAATCTAAAGGAAATAACTTCGAGCACTCTCACCGGAGGATGTGAGTACCTTTTACCTTTCCTCCACGGCAACGGCGCCGGAAAATATCTTGATGTATACGCACTTCTATTCTTGTAGATAGTTGTTGGGCCTCCAAGTGCAGAGGTTTGTAGAACAGCAGCAAGTTTCCCTTAAGTGGATTACCCAAGGTTTATCGAACTTAGGGAGGAAGTGGTCAAAGGTATCCTTCTCAAGCAACCCTGCAATCAAGATACAAGAAGTCTCTTGTGTCCCCAACACACACAATACACTTGTAAGGTGTATATGTGCACTAGTTCGGCGAAGAGATGGTAAAATACAAGTGGTAACGGTGCCAGAAAAGAGCTTCTGACTTGTTGTTGACGTGGGGTAACGTGTGTGAAACTAAAATAAAGATGGAAGCAAGTAAACATGCAACAGATCTAGATGCAAACATTGTTTCAATGTTTAGAAACAAGGCCTAGGGATCATACTTTGACTAGTGAATACTCTCTCATATAAATATCCTATTTTCATGATACTACTCTTAACTACTCTCCGGTTGGACACTCTAATCCATGGTAGGTCTACAAAAGCACACCTCAAAGTCCGCCTTTCCCAATCTAGATAACCCCACACGGTCACCTTGAGCGCTAGATGGTTCCAACAAATACCACAATTTCATAGACACATCCAACTCCAAATATAATTCATAACAAATATATATGTAAACTAGCTTAAGTGCCACACATGGCATGCACGCTGTCACTGTCACACACATGGGGAAAAGCATAGATCTATTAAAGCACGATGGGTATTTATATAAACTCTAGTCTAAGTGCCACCACGGTATGCACGCTATCACTTTCATACACGTGGGGAGAGCAGAGATCTATTGAAGCACTTGAGTAGCAAGGTAGATCTACTTGATTACAAATCTCATGACCACAACAAGATCATGCATAGAGAGAGAGATGAACATATAGCTACTGGTAGAGCCCTTAGCCTCGAGAGAGAACTACTCCCTCCTCATCATGGGAATCAGCAACAGTGATAAAGATGGTGGTGGAGATCGATGGAGATGGCTTTGGGGAAACTTCCCCGTCCCGGCAGGGTGCCGAAAGAGAGACTTTTTGTCCCCCGAATCTCCCCTTCGGTGGCGGCGGCGCTGCGGAACTTTTTGTGGCTTTTTGGTCGATGATTTAGGATTTTTGAGTCGGAGGCTTCTTATAGGCGAAGGAGGCAAGGTCGATAGAGGGCCAGGGGGCCCACACCCCCTGTGGGCGTGGCCAGGGTGGGCCTCGCGCCCACCTAGGGTGTGGCCAGCCTGGTGTCCTCCTCCGTCTCATCTTTGATTTTCCGTATCGTTCAAGGAAAATATGAACTTTGGCTTTTGTCCCGTCCAATTCCGAGAAATATTCATTTTTTAGCTTTCTGAAACCAAAAACAGCAGAAAACAAGCAAGTGGCACTGTGGCATCTTGTCAATATGTTAGTTCCAGAAAGTATATAAAAATAACTCAAAGTGTAGACAAAACATAGCAAAGTGGATACTAAATAAGCATGTAACATCAAAAATTATAGATACGTTTACGACGTATCATTGGGAACGAGGGGAAGGAAATCCCGAGGGGCGAATGCAATTGGAGGAAAATAGAGAGCAGAGAGAGGAAGAGTACCCTAAGGAGGTGTCTCGATCTGCGTTCTTGTTGCTTTGAACTCAATTTTGCCTCATAGGCTCTTTTTTCAAATTATATGGTTCAGTTATTTTGTTTCTGTTATGTGTTACTAAAATTTAGACCCCAAAATTCATTTTTGCCGCACTCTATCAGTGTTTTAAAGGCTGCTGGATTTATGGGGTGGAGAGGGGGGGGGTCGGATAGAGATGCTTAGGGATGTAAACGGATCGGATATTGCTATTACCATATCCTTTACCATATTTTTTTGGCGGAATCGGATCGGAGCGGATAATAGCCGGATGCGGATTCGAATGCGGATTATATCGAATTGCGGATATGGAGCGGATATGGAGCGGACTCGGATCGGAAAAGGATAATTGAACAAATACACATAGAAAAATAAAAAATTATTTACTTTACGCAAAAGAAATGACAAAAAAGCATGCAACACTAAATATCAGCATTATAAAAGTACAAGATTGGTAATAGCATAGTACAATATGCATATGTAGCATATATAGCTAGCCGATAAACTAACTAGATTGTCTAGATATTGTGGTTATACTAAATATATCAGATTATCCTATTTGAGTATCTCGGATAATCCGCATAAAATGTTGGATTATCCTTATCCGTAGGAAATTATCAATACCATACCGCTATCATATCTGTCGGATATCCGCTTGATAAATATCCACATCTGCATCCATATCCGCCGGATATCTAAAAACGCATACCATATCCTCAAAAACGGACGCAGATGCGGATTCGGAGCGGAAATTATCCGTACCAATTACATCTCTAGAGATGCTCTATGCTGGGTTTAGCATTTTGTATCTCATCGCTATACCATCAGGCCTTTGGTGTGTTATCTGAGAATATAGGATAGTTGCTACATAGCAACCGGTCTCATAAAATAAAATTTTGGCGGACGTTTGGTCAAGAATTGGTCCAATAATTGCATGTACGGTACATTGCTAAATAATAAAAGACAAGATTTTAATTAGCCAACTCAATTCAAATACGAATTAAGATCCGTTTGCACCGTTAGACTAGTCGTGACGAGATCTTCGAAATTAGATCCCATGTTGGTATATTTTGACAATATTTTTTTGACCAAAAGTTATCCACCCATAACACGCGAGTTATCAGCACTTCAACACGCAAGTTATCCACCCAATAAAATATAAGTTATCCACTACTACAAAATTTACTCACAGATTATGTGTTAGAGATGGGTAATCTTTTTGTTTACCAACAAGTTACCCATCAGTAACACGAGAATTATCTAGGCTTCAACATATAAGTTACCCACTAAATAACATGTAAGTTATTCATCACTATAAAATTTTATCCACAGATAGAATTTTTTTTTTTTCAAACGACATGGACTCGTCGTTCGTTTCTCTCTTGTACGGACTACTCAACCTCGAAAGACTACCGCGTCAAACATCAAACATATTTTTTAAAAAGAAACTAAATCTAAGTTTCCTTTACATACTATATAAATTAATGGGGTCTTATGCCCACCCACCACGCGCAATGAGTAATCTATCGACTCGACTTCGTCGACGCTACCGTGGTGGACGGGTGACGAAACCTCGAAGGGTTTTAGGATACCTAGCCTTAATCGCTCGTCGACACTAACATGTTGGTGACAATAAAATCTCGGTACCCTAACAACTAGTCTACCGTATTCCAATTAAACTTGCTCAACACATATGCGAGAATGCCTCTATCCAATATATTTATATGGTGGGTAATTTATGTGTTACTGGGTGAATAACTTATATATTATAAATGGATAACTCACGTGGGGGTGGATAACATTTTGGTCCAATTTTTTTCCTCAATACATATCAACATGAGATCTAATTTTGAAGATCTCGTCGTGACTAGTCCAACGATGAAAACGAATCTTAAATCGGATAAATGGTTTGATCTAAGAATATTTTAAATTTTTGATATGATCCTAAACAATATTCACATATCTTGTCAAATGTCAAATTTTGCAAACCAACGACCGGTCTAAGAATAGAATTTCCAAAAAAATAGACAGATGGGAGATAGATGTCAAATTTTGCAAGTCGACTGTGATTTTTTTTTAAATAATACGAATTATTTAATTAATTTGAGTTCTATTATACGTTTTTTCGAATTTACAGATCTAGCACTTTGTCGGCCTGGGGCAAGCCGACTGGGCCAATCGGCCAGGCCGTGGCCGACAGACGAGCACTCGTCCAGCAGCTGGACGACAGCAGGTCGGCCAGTGGGGCCGCGGGACCGACCCAGGTCGACAGGTTCAGTCGGCCAGGCCCAGGCCGACTGCCCAATCAGCCAGGCCCATGCCGACTGGGGCCAGGATAAGGACCACGCGACGTCGCGCGCCGCCAGACTCCCTTTCTTCTCCACGCGACGCCGCTCTCCTCTCTCTCTCTCCTGTTCGTCGTTCTCGTTTCTAAAACACCATTTTTGCCCGATTTTGCTCGATTTGACCACAAAAACTTCAATCCAAAACCATTAGAGAGGTAGTGGAAGCCCGATCTACGGATGGGTTAGCTCATGGCTCGATTTGGTGTTGGTTTGTTGGAGGAACGGTGGTGGAGCTGTGGTGGAGCAATGGCAATGGTGGTGGAGCTGTGGTGGAGGAGCTGAGGCTGTCTGTGGTGGAGTTGTGGTGGAGCTGTGGTGGTGGTAGCTTCTCTCGCTTTAAGATTAAACTCTAATCCCTCGATAATCACGGATATTGTATATGGTTACGTACGTGGGTATGGTTAGTCTATTAGAATATTTGGCTAGTGGATTAGTAACAATATTTGACCGATGGATTAGACACAAAAATTTGGCCGGTGGATTAGTAGCAATATTTGACCGGTAGCAATAATATCATATTTTTTAGAATATTTGTAAGCATTGCCCAAAGTTATACGCGTTGTCGATAATTAATTGATTAGGTTGTTTATTTTATGTCAGCAGAGATGACCAATTTAGTGAAGTTCGTGTTTTATTACGGTACTGGGAATGTTCGAACAAATGACTTTGGAGCAGATCTCGGAGAGTTCATCTGTACACAGTTAGATTTGACTGCCCCTCAAACCTGGAGTGTTAGTCAGTTGAAGAAATGGTTGACAGGATGTTTAGGCTATAACATCGAGACGTACACCGTCAGCATGCAAGCATTATGGACAAAATCAAGAAAAAATATTTTCTGGACTTTAAGGCATGTAGATACTGACAGAGACTGGTTTAAGTGGTTAAAAGGCTGCAAAGATAGGCATGTAAACCCTCGCGCATTAGTGCTTCCTGTCTTGAAGGAGATCGATGGTGGAAATGTTTCTCGCCATAGTGCTGATTCAAGTTACGGGATATACTCTATGTCCAGTGCTGGAGCCGGTGGTTATGAATCGGGGCAGAGCAGTCAGATAGGAGGAGGATGCGGTGGTTATGAATCGGGCAGAGCAGTCAGGCAGGAGGTGGAAAAGACTATAGTGGAGAGGCATATGCGGACGAGGAAGATGGAGGCATGCAGAACATGATGGAAGAGGAGGATTACATGGATGGCGAGAGTGGTGATTCTGATGACCCTGAGGATTCTAATGGAGAAGGCAATGGTGGAGAGGACATGCCGATTCCTGCTTCATGGAATCAAAACATGTCAACCGGAATGACCGTTGATGATGGTCATGATTTTGCGTGGGAATATCACAGCAACAAAATTTCCCAGGGTGCCAGATATCAAGACAAGCAACATTTGCAAGATGCAGTCGTTGCTTGGGCAATGTCAACACATAGGGTTTTGAAAACAACGGTGTCCTCTGAGAAATACTTGACAATGGAATGCGTGGATATAAATTGTTCAGGCAGGGTGCGGCATGAATATATCATCCTCATCTTCGCTCTCTTCTATCCAGGCCCTAGGTGCCACAACCTGCTCCGTCATGTCAGCTTGACTCTTCTTGGCCTGCGCTTTCTTCTTCTCCTGCCTCTTGTCCCACTCAGCTCTTGCCTTGCTTCCAACGGGTGGCGGTATGAAGATATCATCCTCATCTTCGCTCTCTTCTATCCAGGACCAAGGTGCATCAGCCCGCTCCATCATGCGAGCTTCACTCTTGAAGTCGAGCTTGTCCCACCTTGTCTGGATCCTGATAAGCTCTGCTCGTACCTGATTTGGGGTCTTCAGTTTCCACCCTCTCCGATGAAGTTACTTACCAAGCATAACGAGAGCATCATAGTTCGTTACCAACGTATCCTAGTGGGCTGGTTCATCGCCTATCATAACACTTCTGGCTATTTGGAGAAGCCCAATGGACATATCTAGAGGCCAGGGAGACGCGTCGGTCATAGTGGAGAGGAGTGGAGGGAAATGCGAGAGCAAGAGGAGAGGAGGGAAATGAGAGAATAAGAGGAGAAAGAGATGAACTGGATTAAAGGATACATCTCGTTGCCCGGATTTATAGAGGCACCGAACCGAATAGGCGGAAAAAAAGGGCGAGAAATAGTGGCGGGAAAAAATGGCGGGAAGTAGTGGCGGGAAAAAAGGGCGGGAAGTAGTGACGGGAACAAAGGGCGAGAAGTACTGCCGGAAAAAATCGGCGGGCAGTACTGGCGGAAAAAATCGGCGGGAAGGATTGGCAAAAAAACAGGGGCGAACGATTATTTAGAGACAGGATTGCATTGATCATGCAGGGTTTGGTTAGGGACAGGACGATTAGGCTGTCGGTCTAGGTCTGGCCGATTGCACTAATCGGTCTGGGCCAGACCGATTGGTCCAATCGGTCTGGAGCAAGCCGATTGCATGTGTGAGGCAAAGCCGACTGCATGGTGCCACCTGCTGTCGGCCAGGGCCTGGCGATTGACCCAGTCGGCTTGCCCCAGGCCGACAAAGTGCTAGATCTGTAATTAAAAAAATATAATAAAACTCAAATTAATTAAATAATGCGTATTATTTTAAAAAAATCGCCAGGATTCCTAATCTGCCACGATCTATTTATTTTGATGGTCCGGTCTTGTCACTGCTCCACCGAATTAACCCATCCCCATCATCATCTCACTGCTCCGATACCGTCAGAACACGACTGGTGATTCGTTCACTCCATCCTCACTCGAATCCAATATCATATCAGCAGCGGCCGGAGCCGGACACGCGCCGTGTTCTGTTATAACCCGGCGCAGCGCACGCACGGAAAAGGGAGGAAGGCCGCCGCACCGATAGAGAAGAGAAGTTGGAATTTATCCCCCCGCTCCACCACCGCACCCGCGGCCCCTTCTCTTCTCCCCACCGGGATCCCCGTGATTTCGCGGCGAGCCCTAGGGCAGCGATGATGGCGAACAGGGCCGGCGCCGTCGCGGGGGACACGGGGAGCCCGAGCGCGCGGGCGGCGGCGGCAGGGGAGGAGGAGGCGGGGCTACCCAAGGTGAAGCTGCTCTGCAGCTTCGCCGGCCGGATCGCGCCGAGGTCCGGGGACGGGGCGCTGCGGTACGTCGGCGGGCAGACGCGGCTCATCTCCGTGCCCCGCGCCGCCTCCTTCGGGGAGCTCATGCGGAAGGTCGAGGCCGTCGACGAGGGCGCCTCGGCCGCCGCCGGCGGGGTGCTCGTCAAGTACCAGCTCCCCGGGGAGGACCTCGACTCGCTCATTTCGGTCGCCTGCGCGGAGGACTACGTGAACATGCTGGAGGAGTACGAGAAGCTGGCCGCCGCCGCGCCCGACGGCTCCGCCAAGCTCCGCGTCTTCCTCTTCCCGGCCTCCGGGAGCGAGGCGGCCGCGTCCGGCTCCGGCTCCCACCTCGCCGTCGACGAGTCGGGGCAGCGCTACATCGACGCCATCAACTGCGTCTCCGCGGACGCCGTCGCGGCCATTCGGCGGAAGGAGAGTAGTGTCGCCAGCGCTGGGTCGTCGGCGCACAACTCGGAGGCCTCGGAGCAGGGCGGGGTGGTAGAAGGTATGTCGCCGCGAGCAGTCCCACCCCATTCCGTTCCACCTGAATATTTGTATTCAGCTGGGAGCCACAGCAACCATGGCAGCGCCTTTCCGCAGTCCTTAGGATTTAGTGCTGTTGCCGCACCAGCTCCGGCAATCGGTATACCGGCGCAAAATCCTGTGTTGGTTAGGGCAGAGCCATCACCGCTGCAGCCTCATCAAGCTGCTTCCTATGCGCCGTCGCATCAACCGGCACAAGTTTCCTCTTATGTACCACACCGCCAGCCAGCTCAGGTTGCCTCCTACGCGCCGCTGCCTCAGGTTGCCTCCTACGTGCCGCCGCTGCAGCCTCAGGCTGCCTCTTATGCGCCGCCGCTGCAACAACCTCAGGCTGCCTCTTATGCCCAGCCGCAGCTGCCTCAGGGTGCCTCTTATACAGCGCAAATGCCACAATCGCATATAGAGCCACAACAAGTCCAATACATCAATGCGCAGCAATTTGGTCAGCATGGCACATCTCAATCTGCCAATCTGATACCTGTTCAAATAAGCCAGTATGTGCCCAGTATTCTGCGACCCAACTCCATGGCCACCCCTGCCACCCAAATTGGTACTCTCAGTCCTATTTCTGCAGGTACAGAACGAGTTCAGGAGAATCTTCATTTCACAAGGCCAATGCATACTCCGGTTGATCCGAATTACAGGGTACCACAGCCTCTTTCACAGCTTCCTCCTTTGCTTCATATGACTTTGCAGACGAGCGATGCACAGACACACGGCGTCCAGACGGTAGTCACAAGCACAGTAAGCTCGCCAGTGTCGGCCAGCTCGGGAACATTTCCAGGGGTGGTAAGCTCGGCTACCGTGCCAGCAGTGAGATACGATGATTGCACGATGTGCCAGAAAATACTGCCGCATGCCCATTCGGATAACATGATCAAGGATCAGGGAAATCCCCGTGCAGCGAATTATCCTGATGCTACTCCAGTATTTTACAGCCTACATCAACAGAATGCAACCAACCAGCATTTTACAGGCGCAAGTGCAGCAACACCGGCTAATTACATGGCAGAACCAAGAGCAGAGAGTAAAGCAGGGATGGCCCACTATGATCAAATACATTCTGCCAGGAATCCTGCAGTGCAAGCAACACCATCTCCAGCCACAGGAGCGGTGGTTCAACCCACCATGGTTACTTTACCAGTTTCCAGTGCACCTACTTCAACCGGAGTGTTTGTCGGGCATCCTCCATATTCCCGTGCTGAAGATCATTTCACATACCAACATCCGCAGCAACACATTTATGGTATGCAGCCATCACAAGTTCTGGTGAATGGAGTTGGTGCTAGTGCATTTAAGATTTCAAATCACCCAGTAGCAGATGCACTTAGAGAATATGGCCATGATCTTCCTCATGATTATTCCGGAGCTATCGATGCTCGGATGCAAGGAGTTAATTTGGGTCCTATTGCCCCTCCTGAATCTATTGTGCAAGGAAACTCAGCAATTCCCCATGGTGACATTGGTGATGGGAAAATTGATAATTCACCTCCGGCTATTGATGTTGGTTGTATGTACAAATCTCAAGCTGGAGGGTATCACTTGGGCATTAACAATGCTGTTCCTGTTCTTTCTTTTATCCCAGAGGACAATCTTCTGAGACATACCGAACAGCCACCTCCCCCTTTGAATGTTGGTGCGCAAAATGTCCATCCTGAGATAATCCAGCAGCCCAATGTGTTACCCAGTGTTCCTGTCTCCAACAACCTTGGTGTAACCATCGAACAGCCTATTTCAAGTGAAACGTTTCTTGTGAGACCTGCTTACTCGGGCGTTCAGGCTCCTGCTGGGCCTCCTCCACCGCATCACATGGTTTCTTCTCCCCATACAGTTAGTAGTCAAGTTGTATTGCAAGCTACTGCTGGTACTGATCGTGTCGAAGCTACACGTGAACCAGCTTACACAGATTCTCTATTCTCAAACCAGGATCCTTGGAAAGCACTTGGAAATGCTTCTGTAGTTCCCCCAAGACCAAACAAGTTGGCTAACGGACCAATTGTTTCTGGATATCCATATGTGGAAGGCCATGTGCCTCCAATCACCAGTTCAAATGCTGTCGCACTTTTAGAAGAAGGCAATCTTTCACGTATTCAAGACCCTACTTTCAAGGATATCTACCCAGAGCCTACTCCAATAAGCAAAGGTCAGTTCGGTATGATCTCCCATGGGATGTAATTTGGTCTATAGTACCGTCTGCAATTGTTATAGTTTTCCAGAACTGAAATGAACTAAATGTTTTTTTGTCATTTGCTCTTGTTTCTGAAAGGATACGGAGAAGAAACCATCAAACGTCAGTTACAAGCTGTTGCTGAAGGTGTGGCAGCATCTGTTCTTCAGTCATCTTTTCCTGAAAAACCAACGGAATCCTCTGGGGATCACATAGATTCACATGGAGCTGTAATTGATCCAAAACTCGAGGTTGATGAAGTCTCTTTCTTCCCTGTTGTAGCTCTTTTTGTTTGCTCAGTTTTAATTTTTATTTGTATTATGGTTCAGGATGCGCGGAACAAAGAATCAGACAAAACAAGCCAAGGAGTTCCGATTCTAGATGACATCGACAACCTTCAGGTCGTTTGAGATTTACAAGTTCATCATATGTGTGCTTTCCATATGCACTTTCGTATGCACCCTCCTTACACCCTCCTTTGCAAATGCAGATAATAAAGAACAGTGATCTTGAAGAATTGCGCGAACTGGGTTCTGGAACTTTCGGTACTGTTTACCATGGAAAATGGAGAGGTTCCGATGTCGCTATAAAAAGGATCAGTGATCGTTGCTTTGCTGGGAAAGCTTCTGAGGAACAGCGCATGGTTTGTGTTAATCTTACTGGTGCTTATTTTCAACCGTCTATTCATCTCGTTCTAACTTCTCGTCCCTGCAGAAAACTGATTTCTGGAATGAAGCATGCAAGCTTGCATCCTTGCACCATCCGAATGTCGTAGCCTTTTACGGCGTTGTTCTGGATGGACCAGGTGGATCTGTTGCAACAGTCACTGAATACATGGCTAATGGTTCGCTTCGACAAGCATTGCAAAGACATGAAAAGTATGCTATCTGTTCAGTGCAAATACATGATGTTTTTCATATGGTGACGCTTTTACTGTCAGTTTCTTACTTTCTTCTGTCGTCAGGATATTTGATAGGCGTAGGCGTCTACTGATTGTGATGGATGTTGCATTTGGTATGGAATATTTGCACGGGAAGAATATTGTACACTTTGATTTGAAGAGTGATAATCTGCTCGTCAACCTAAGAGATCCCCAACGCCCTATATGCAAGGTGAGGATTTCTAGTTTTCCTTCTCACACCCTTGTTTTCTGCACATTTTGCAACGCGGAAAATTGGTTCAGACAAACCTTGTAAGGACAACGTATAATACCTGTAATTATGTATCCTAGCACCTTGTTTGCATGTAGAAGGTGGACACGGAGACTCTTAATTTCCGTTTTACGTTTGCAGGTTGGTGATTTGGGCTTATCAAAGGTTAAATGCCAGACTCTAATCTCTGGTGGAGTGAGAGGAACACTTCCTTGGATGGCACCCGAGTTGTTAAATGGCAGCAGTAACCTCGTTTCTGAAAAGGTTTGATCCGCTGCATCCTTTGTCCCAGCACGCAACAACCCTTCCCATGATCCACATCCGGACACATACAGGCTACTTACCTTCACGCACTTTTGCTTGTAGGTCGACGTTTTCTCATTCGGAATTGTGATGTGGGAGCTACTTACTGGTGAAGAGCCTTATGCTGACTTGCATTATGGCGCCATTATAGGTACGCATGCGACCTCTCCTGTAACAACGTACATTGCATTTACCTCACAGGCCTTTGTCCAATGCCATTCTTGTTCCTGTAACATTTGGGCAACTGCATACTGTGATGCACACTGCGTTAACCTCACTGGTTGAGTTCAGTGCGGTTTGTGTTTCTGAACATTTTCCCAACTGCAACCAGGTGGGATCGTGAATAACACCCTGCGACCTCTCGTGCCCGAGTCGTGCGATCCCCAGTGGAGGTCGCTGATGGAGCAGTGCTGGTCGGCGGAGCCGTCGGAGAGACCGAGCTTCACAGAGGTCGTCAAGAGGTTACGGGCCATGGCGACTTCCCCTACCAAGGCGCAGCCACAGAAGTAGACGACCTTAGCTTTGTACATGAACAAGGTGAAAGATAGAGAAGATACATTGGGGTTGCTTGACACTCCAGGTGGTGCTTTCCAAAACCTGAAAAGAAAATGTAAGAGCATGTACACAAGGTGTCATGACAACAGTTGTTGAATCTGTTATATAGGCGCCCTGGTCTACTCGACTACTTCGGACTTGTTCTATGGCCTATGGGCGTGTCCTGTTTCCTGCCTGAGCCTGTGCTGGTTGTGACCTCATAGTGCACCGTTCAGTTTCGGGCCCTGAATGTTTATGAAGTGCTGACTCGTTGAGTGTGATATCAACGGACTCCTCGTCCCGTCAGTTTAGTACTGTAATTTCTGATACACATATTAGAGAAATCAGAGACTCCCAAATCGGATGCTTAGTGAAGAGTCTGACTGAACCATATCAATAAACTTTGTACACGTCGTTCTAGTCTCTTTGGACCAAATAAATATGGAGAACTGCAATCCTAAGGAAACATAGGATTCTCTCTCTGTTATTTCATACGATTAGATCTTCTACCAATTTTATAACATAAGCTCCAACCCTATCAAGAAAAATCATTTTTGAAGTTTCACGATACATATATCCTCCCTCTCTCTGACATAACACCTAAACTGAAGTTCTACTTGTACCTTTCTCTAGGCACCATCTAAAGGCTTCCTCTGAACAGTTCTTGCGTTTTAATCAGCGTTTTGGTTACCGGTCGGTAAACAGATATCCCGACCATTCTCGGGAAATCGGTTTACCGGGCAAAAAAACCTGGTTTTATTGGAATTTAAATGGTTATACCGAAGACTTTAAATTCGAATTTTAGAATTCAAATTTGTCTGGTAACCGGTCAGAATGGTAACCGCGTTAACCGGATATCCAGACCACCCTCGGAATTCTTTTCCAGCCAGGAGCCAAAACCTTGGTTTTCATACGTTTTTCGTATGTTGTGACCCAAAGAGTCACTTACGTTATCTCTTTGTGTAGCTGAAAAGGTAACACACTGTGTATGAGTTATTTTCTTGTTGATTCTGGACAGTATACAGAGCTCGAAGTAGGATTGAAAACAGGACGGAAACATGCATCGTTTCCTCTGTCTCGCCGGAATCAGAAACGGAACCGAAACTCTGGAAATGAACATGTAATCTAAATCACCCGAAACAAATATGAAAAGAAAACTCTGGAAATGAACATGTAATCTAAATCACCGGAAACAAATATGAAAAGGGACGGATACGATACGAAAATAGACATTTATCGTAATATAATAGTGGTATAATATCTTGGTTTGCATACCAAAAGGAGCACATAACAGACAAGAAATAGATCACAACTTCAACTAGAGACAATTGAATGTAAAGTAACATAAATAATTCAACACTTCAACAAGCTCATAAGTTCACATACATAGTTTTACATAGAGGCTAAGAAACTCACTTGATTAGTAGTAGTCTTGGCTGGTTGCATGTATTATGTAGATTTGGATGTATTCTTTGACCCGACAAGAGCAAGGAAAATAACCGACGCAAAGTACTATTTCGCACATGGGTCCGGATAGTTATATTTCTGGCAAGTTTCCGTATTTGTTATCCGGAATTTTCTTACCATTTTCGTTTTCACGGAAATGGTCCCAGTTTCCTTTTTCATTTTCATTTAAAAATATTCTGTTTATGGTTTTTTTTCGCACAATGCTACTTCCGTTTCCGTTTTTAGCACTTCTTTTTCTTTTTCTTCGGAAACCAACGGAAAGTTTTATTACCGTTTTCAACCCTAGTGCAAACCTTTTCTTTTTTCGCACAATGCTCGAATTGATAGCATCAAGATTCAAAAATCCAGGATCTTGAGATCATACATTAGCTACCAAAACTTTTTTTCGATGTACTATGTTATATAGGCATGCACATTGATGAGATAAAGGAGAATCATCAAACCACGCGCCCTCCCAAAAGCATGTATCCTTGATATTCCCTAGTGCAAAAGAACCTCTATTGAAAAAGTCATCTTTGACCTTCGTTAGGCCCATCCAAAAAGGAGAATCTGATGGTTTTGAATTTACTTGAGACAATAATTTGGAGTGGATATACTTATTCTGTATAAGTTCTTGCCAAACTCCTTGTTTATTTAAAAGTTTAAAGAGCCACTTTCTCACTAAATATTTATTATTTATATCTAAAACCTCTACACTAAGACCAACCTGATCTTTTGGTCTACAAATGATGTTTCATTTGGTAAGTCTATGCTTCCTTTTATGTCCATCATTTTGCCAAAATAATCTAGTTCGAAAGAAATTCAGTCTTTTTCTTACCCCTATGGGTTTTCTCAAAGAGTGATAATATAAACATCAAATGATTTTTAGCATGGAATTAATGAGTATTAAGCGATCATCGTACGAATAATAACTTACCTAACCAACTTGCTAATTTTTTCTCAAAGTGGTCTTCCACCGCCTACCACTCGTCGTTTTTCAGCTTTCGGTACTGAAAAGGGATTCTAAGAATCTAAAAGGGAACTCGCTAGCCCACACCTGAAAAGGCTTTTATATTGATCTTCCACGTCATTGGCTTTACCAAAATAAAAATTTCACTCTTATGCAAATTAATTTTAAAACCCGATAATTGCTTGAATATGCATAGAATTAACTTCATGTTTAGAGCCTTTTGTAAATCATGTTCTATAAAATATGATTTGTATCATCGGCATACTCAAGAATTTACACTCTACCTCAACTAGATTATCTATGAGACCATCAACTTGACCACCTTCTTTTGCTCTTGCAGTTTCCCAACTAACAAACTGATCCACCGATTCACACCATTTCGGATCAAACCCCTTCATTCACAACACTTGTTGCAAGAAAGACCATTGCACCTTTTCATATGTTTTTTTGAAGTACATTTTCAGAAGTACCGCATCCATTTTTTCTACGAAGCTCATGAATAATTTCGTGTAGAATAAACACCCACTCTAAAATATGTCTCCTAGACATGAAAGCCGTTTGAGTTGGCCTAATTTATCCTAAACCCTACCTCGGTAACCCGATTAGTGCCAATTTTGTAAATATTTTAAATATAGCATTCAAAAAACATATGGGCCTGTATTGTTGTTTTGTATGGCATTTAACTTTTTAGGAAGTAGAATAATAGTGTCATAATTTATGTGAAATAGTGGCAAATCCCCTTGTTGGATTTTGGTGAACATATTCATCAAGTCATCTTTAAGGAATTTTCTTTTTTTGATAGAACTTGGCTGGAACCTGTCTTAGTCCTGGTGCTTTGTTATTCTCTCGAAATAGGCTTTCGCCCCGCTTTATAAATAAAGCCACAACGGCCGAACCGATACAAGGTGATGGGGGAACCCCATAAAAGGCAGATTAAGATACAACAAGAAAAAACAGGAATGACCAAGACTTGCCACCGAAGACACCGAACCGCCGAGGAGAACCGGGGCTCCACGACGACGCCTCCAAGAGGGTAACAACGCCACACGTCGCCGCCGTCGAGACCGATGGTCAAGGGTTTTCACTCGGAGTTTTAGCGTGGAGAGGGTAACCACACAACGCCCCCAAGAGGGTTACGACACCCGCATGCATCGCCGCCGTTGGTTCCGAAGCACTAAGCTTTCGCCCGAAAAAACCTTCGCCCCACTCTGATCTCAGGTTGTCCGTTCTCCGAGCCATGCCTCCAAAACACGATTTGGGAGTTGTAGAAGCCGAAGCGCCGCCAACACCAAGGTCCCCCAGCGTTCTCTCTTCGCCATCCACATGACTAAAGAGAGAGACCACCACCGCCGCCACGTCGCTCGCCGTAGAGTCATCCGCGCAGTCCACCTTCCGGGGCCGCCGCCCTGACATCCATGAGCCCGTGACTAGGGGTCGATAGACCGCTCATCACAGGACTGACGGGTCATACAGGGTATGACATCATCCAACTCATCTGAGCGGCGCCCAGGCATTTATTGGAGATATGCCCAAGAGGCAATAATAAAGTGGGTTATTATCATATCTTCATACTTATGATAAATGTTTACATACCATGCTATAATTGTATTAACAGGAAACATTAATACTTGTGTGATTTGTAAACATAAAAGAGTCCCTAGTAAAGCCTCTTGTTAAACTAGCTTGTTGGTTAATATATGATCATGGTTTCCTGATCATGAACATAGAGATGTTATTAACAACATGGTCATATCATTAGGAGAATGATGTGATGGACATACTCCTATAGATAAGCGTAGCATAAAGATCAAGTCATTTTAAATAGTTCAATTGCTATATGCTTTCTGATACATAGTAACCTAATTCCTTCGACCATGAGATCATGCATATCACCTTTGCCAGATGGATGCTTTGATGACATCAAACACCACACCGTAACTGGGTGGCTATAAAGGTGGCATTGAGTGTTCAGAAAGTATTGGTTGAAACACATGGATCAAGAGTGGGATTTGTCCATCCATATGACGGATAGATATACTCTGGGCCCTCTCGGTGTAATGTCATCCAATTAGCTTGCAAGCATGTGACTGGCTCACAAGGGATCACATATCACAGGAACGAGAAAAGAGTACTTATCGGTAACGAGGTTGAACTAGGTATGCAGAGATACCGACGATCAAAACCTCGGATAAGTAAACTATCGTGAGACAAAGGGAAATTGGTATCGTATGTAAGTGGTTCATTCGATCGCAAAGTAATCGTAGAAATATGTGGGAGCCATATGAATTTCCAGATTCCTCTATTGGTTATTGTTCGGAGAAGTGTCTCGATCATGTCCGCATAATTCACGAACCGTAGGGAGACACACTTAAGGATTCGATGTTGTTGAGTAGTTATGGAATGATGAGTAAGAGACCGAATGTTGTTCGGAGTCTCGGATGGGATCCGGGATATCACGAGGAGATCCGGAATGGTCCGAAGAATAATATTCATATAAGGAAAGTCCCGTTTCGGAGTTGGGGAATGATTCCGGTGTTTTCATCGGGAATGTTCTAGAAGGTTCCGGAATGTCCGACACTCCGGGGGGAAGGGTACATGAATGTGTTATATCAAGTTGGTATGATTGCATCATGTACTAACTGTCATCGCTGTACCAAATAGAGGATTTATTGAAATCCTAGTTTAAAAAGTCAAACGGCTAGTTTGAAAAGTCAAACGGCTAATTTTGGTAAAGAGGAGAAGGAGGTTTGATTGAAACC
The DNA here is from genome assembly GCA_910589765.1 of Avena atlantica. Taxonomy (NCBI): domain Eukaryota; kingdom Viridiplantae; phylum Streptophyta; class Magnoliopsida; order Poales; family Poaceae; genus Avena; species Avena atlantica. The sequence continues at coordinate 35,839,082 of OU342739.1, forward strand.
GAGTTGGGGAGGAGTTCCCTCCTCCAACCGGCGGCCCACCTCCAAGCCGAGTTGGGGAGGGACTCCCCTCCCCTTGGCCGCACCTCCCACCTATAAAGGGAGGGGCAGGGCTGCCCCTCTAAGACACAAGTTCCTATCCTCTAAATCTAAACCCTAGCCACAGCCTCCGGTTTAGAGCCGTTTTGGTTTAGAGCTTATAATTGCCCTAGCCTTCGGTTTAGAGCTTTCTAATTGGTGTGTCTAAACCCTAGACCACTAAAGCTCTCTCATAGTCCACCATACTCGCTCCGGCTTAAGGCGAAGCCCTGCAAGATCTCCCCTCTACTTCCGGTACCACGCCGTCGTGCTGCCGGAATCGCGAGGAGAGTGCTACAACCTCCGCTGCCTGCTGGAACAAGGGAGAGGAAGGTCTTCGTCGAGTACCGAACGTGTGACCGACTGCGGGAGCGCTGCCGGAACGCAGCGCCGGAAGGATCGTCTGCGCGATCTTGAGATCGGAAAGAGTACGACTACATCATCCACGAGAATCTGCTCTTGTTAACCGCTTTGGAATCTTCGAGGGTAAGTTATTCCATCGACTCGTTGCTACAATCTAGTAGATAGATCTTGGCTTGTTTGTTTGTATGCGATAGAAATTTTTTGTTTTCCATGCTACGAACCCCTACAGCATTAGGATGTAGTCACCGGCCGGACTCATCAGTTAGGGTCTGTTAGGCCCCGCAGGCCCGACTAGCCCCTACCGCCGCGCTGCAGTACCCTGCCCGTAGCCACCATGCTCCGGTGAGCGTACGCCGTGCCTACCATCGTCATCCCTGCCAAAAATCCTCCTCCGAGGAGTCACCGGGCAACCAACCAGCCAAGGACCGGAGCAAGCAGCAGCCCCAGATCGGCCCCACTCGGTCAGATCGGGCCCTAGGGGCCCAGATCTAGGCCAGCAGACCCGCGCGCCATGGCCGCTCCTAGCTCCGCTGCAACCTCGTCGGCCGCCCACTCCTGTCGCCGCCGACCGCCGCCGCGCGCTACAGATCTCCCCGCTAGTCCCCTGAGCTCAAACAGCAGCGCACCTTGCCCGAGAAGCTCAGCCCCGCGCCAAGCTCCGCGGCCGCGGGTAGTGGAAAGGCCACCGCCGCCGGCACCCCTAGGCTTTGCCGAGCGGCGTTCGCCGGCGGCGGCGGGAGGGGGGAAGGGTTGGAGCGGTTTGGAGACAGAGTTCGGTGCTTTGTTATTTATCATTTACATAATACACCTCCTTCTCTGTGAAGCTAGCTGTAAAAATATCATTTTCTTCTTGTCTCCTTTAAGTAATTTAGGGGCTACTCTAGCATCTTTCATGCAAGAATTTTATTATTCCGGTGGAAGCCAGTTTCATATGAGAGATGTTCTCACATAATCGAATCCCAGCCATTGGAGTTACTTAAATTATTGAATCGTGTATTACAACATAGTCTTTTATATCTCACAAATTGGTCACATCTTTTGTAAATATGTACCAGCATCTACATTTTTTTAGAAATTTGTGCAAGCATTTACATATTACATCGTCTTCAACGACTATGTGACTTTTTTTGTCTTCCTGACAAATTGGGTTTTCATACCCGCAAAAGAAAATTGGGTTTTCTGAATGATGTGCAGTCAAACTCTTTTTTATGAGGATGTAGTTAAACTTTTTCTTTGAGCAAGTCAAAGTCAGTTGCTACGGAGAATTCTGGTTAGAATTGAACGGTAAGTATGTATGCCGTCAGGGAGAGGCGATGGAAGGAGAGAAAACCCATCTAGGGTTCCGCAGCCCTCGTTGACAATGTTCGTTGATCCATTGGCTTTAAAGGTTTAAAGAACCATGGTCTCTTGTCGGCGGGAGGTTTTCTGTTCTTGTTTTGTTTGTTTTCTAGTATCTGCTTTGTGATGTTCAGGCGACGGCTATATCCTGAATTCAGAATAAGGTCATTTCGCCTCTATCCTCGTTTCGTTGGTGCATCTAGTATCGACGGAGAACGCGTTGAGTCATTTGTTCGACGGTTCTCCTGGGATTCTGTTTGTTTTCGTGTTCGTCGGTTTGTTTTCAGGTCAATCTCATCCGATCTACGGATTTTATTATTGGCGATGATTGCTGCGCTAGTCCTTTGCGGCCTTAGCACGATCACTTTTCATATGTCTTCTATAACAAGCTCTACTACAACAAATTTTGCCCGACTCCAGCGATGGAGGGATGAGGACGGCAGCACGTCTTTGACTCGCGCTAGTGTTGATAGTCGTCGCTAGGTGGTCCAATAATTATTTGTATTTTTATTATTTTTAGGTCTCCTTGTAATACTGATGATGCAGATTGGTAGAATTTCGGAAAAAAAAGTCAGTTGCTACATTCCTTTCCCGGCGGCCCAATGCCAAGCCCCAAAGGGTGAATGTCTGTCTGCTAAAGACCTTAGCCCAACCCAGACTACAAGTCGCATCATTCTTCTTCGGGCCGAGAGAGTTTCGGTTGCGCCGTGGCACCGCCCGCCGTTCTCCTATCCGGAGCAGCAGCCGCCGCCTCCTCTCCTCGACCGGAGCCGAGACCGCCGCTATGCCGCCACCTCACAGCTCACCACTCTCATCTTCCCTTTCTCCCCGACCCCGCCTCATCCCGAGACTCCGCTCGTACTCGAGAAGAGCCGTCACATCCGCCGCCGCCTCCTCCTCACCGTCGCCTTCCCCTGCCGGATGCCACCGCCCTCTCCGCTACGCCGTGCTCGGAGCCGGCTTCGCGGGGCTCTCCGTCGCATGGCACCTCCTCAAGGTCCCCGCCTCTCCTTCCTGTCCTTCGTTCATTGTCACTGCCAGCATCGCCTGAACTGGCCGACGCTTTCTGGTTGCAGCATGGCTCGAAGGATTCCCGCGTGTCGGTGGACGTCTATGACGAGAGCGGGGTGGGTGGAGGCGCTTCGGGAGTCTCGGGAGGGCTTCTCCATCCCTACTCGCCGAAAGGTCTCTTACATCACTGCAAACATTCCAATCTGCGGTTTCACTCAATTTCCTCTACTTATGTAGTGTAGTACGCATATGTGAAGTGTTTTTCTTAAAAATTACAACAGCACAAGTCTAGTGGACACACGAATTTCTTGCTTAATTGCAGCCAAGCTTCTCTGGAGGGGAGCTGAATTCTGGAAAGAGTCAATGGGTCTCCTGCACAGCGCAGAGCAAGCGAATGTAACCGCTGGATCAGATGGAGCGAGTCAAGATGACGAGGCCCTTATCTGGAGAAGGCAATCAGCTGTTCCTTGTAGCTAGTATATTTTTACCTTTTCTTTTTGTTGATGTTTTTACCTATTGATGAGGATGCTTCTTACTGAGCAGGGGGATTTTGCGGCCACCTACGACAGAGAAGGCTGCTGATATATTGCTAGAGGTACTGCTGGATTGAGATTATGAAGCTATTCTCAGGTGCCTCCTTTTGTGTTTTTTGGTGCGTGATTTTGATGCTTGGACCTACTCAAGTTAGAATGCTCAGAGTTGCCTCCAGAGTTGCAGCCTTCAAGTGCTTGATACGGATGCTGCACAGCGACTGATCCCTGGGTTATGCGTTCCGTTCAACCTTGCGGTTTATATGCCACTAGCGCTGAACATCAACCCTAACAAGTATTTACAGGTGCTACACATCTTCGTGCTTTTTTCACCTCAGCTGTTGTCGTCTTACATTCTTGATATGCTGAGACACTTCGTTCTTGTGCTTCTCTAGGCATTGTTCTTTGCATGCCAAAATATGGCTGACAAAGCATCCGTTTCACCCGGTGAGCAGAAAGAGTTCAAGCTGTACAAGCAACATATTGATAATCTACAGGAATTGTCAGGTAAAAAACTCGTGCAGTCTGCAAAAGGAGCAAAGGGGTATTATTTAACACAAACTTAGACTTTACGATTTGGCCCTTCAGATGCTTGCTTTCTATTTGCATTAATAAGAAATAAGTACATTTGAATGCATGATGACTACCTGAAGCTAAAGTGAATTGCTGTACTCTTTGTCAATTTACAAATTAGTAATTGAGCACCTCCTGTTAAGAAAGGTGTTTTAAGTAACAGTACTAGGTTTCACTGAAGCTATTGTGTTACTGTAACAACTAGTACTACTTTTTTTGTCCTAAAGACGCTATCAAATTTGAGCAGGAGATTATGATTCAGTTATCGTCTGCCTTGGGGCCAAAGCTACCTTACTTCCAGAACTCACAAATAAGCTACCGCTTAGAAACTGCAGAGGGGTTATTGCTGAATTCCAGCTGCCATTAGATACAGTGTAAGGTGTCACTGTGAGTTGAACTTGTAAAGTCATTACTCACTACAGCACTAGCCGGAACTATCTGATGGCTGCATTTCATTCGTGCAGAGAACAATATGGCAGTCAAAGTCCTTCGATCTTATCTGATGCATGGCTGGCATTCCAAGGTCCATGCACCGTTTCCATTGGGTCAACTTGGCAATGGAAGTCTGACAATTTTTCTTCAAGTGTGTGTGATGAAGAAGCTCTTACTGCAACGGAAGAGCTGCTCCCAAAGGCTTCTGTCGTTTATCCAGGAATAAGTAAATGGGATTATGTAGGAGCAAGGGCTGGGATAAGAGCTATGCCTCCATTGACAGCTAATGGATCACTGCCACTTTTGGGTTGTTTAAATGACATGATAGGCGAGAGGAGCAATTGTTCTTTTTGGCTAATTGGTGGCCTTGGAGCCAGGGGCCTTCTGTACCATGGTTTATCTGGAAAGCTGACTGCCAAAGCTGTGATTTCCGGTGATGAAAACATAATACCTTCTGAGTTCACTTGCTGGAAGACGATCAAGGCTTCACGGTGAATACCCATTACATGGTTCTACCATGCTATCCGTCCATATGTCATTGATGCGAGGGAAAAAACCTTGAAGGTTTGCAAAGAGCTCAAGAGGATGGTGGTGGGACTGCAATTGCTTATACGGAGGGCTAGTGCATATGTAAACCTGAAGCATTCTGGGTTATTCCACACAACATGTACAACAAATAGTCGCAGATATCGCTAGAGGCCCGACCCGTGTTGTGATGGGTATTTCAGACGCTTCTGATTGAAGCTTGATTAAGCCACAGAAATCTCCTCTTGTTCCGGAAGACCATGTATAGGGCTGCTAAAGTGCACCTGATCGATGCCCGGGTATGGTGTTTTCGTGAGTCATGTCCCCTTTCTGTACTTGAATCAATGGTTCTGTAAATCTCAGGGAGATGAGGCAATGACTTGTGTGTGGATAATCAGTAAAATCTTCTTTTAAACTTTCCATTCCTTTTTTGTTTACAAGCTATGCATTTTGAAAGGAAGGAGAGATCTTGGATGCATCAGCAGTAGTATATATACACACACACACACCTTTCAGAGCTCATGCTAAGTACTAGTACCTCCTCTTCCAAAATGTAAACTTCTTTTTAGCAGTTCAATTTGAACTGCTAGAAAGGCTTACATTATGGTTAGGAAAGCAAGAGATTGTTTGACAATATGTTGCTGCGAACGCACCGTTCCCACACACTTGTATACATACAACATAGTAAGAGCACAAGAAAACCTATGCAGTAGTTTGGAAGAGAGATGTATACAATAGTACCACACAGATATACCGCTCAGTCATAGTTGCTCTTCCTGACCTCACAGCACAAGGACCTGGCAGAAACACCAACAATGGAAGGAAGGGAAGAAGGTCGGTCGTCCCGCGCGCTCGTGCGTCTAGACGGTGTAGCTCTGCTGAATGGCGTCGATGTCGATACCCTTCTGCCTCACCACCGACTCGACGTGCCCCTTGAGCGTGTGCAGATCCCGGAGCCTGGCGATCTCGGCGCGCTTGGCGGCCTGCTCGGCGATGTCGGAGCCGTCTTCCATGTTGCTGATGAGGTCGGAGGTAAGCGGCTGGGTGAGGCCGTGGAGCGTCCTCTGTTCTGCCGCCCACTGCGCCTTCCTCTCGTCCTTGCCGTAGTCCTTCTTGTTGGTGAACGCCGTCTGTGCCAAGATCACAAACACCCAGAAGAAATGTCTCACTGGGACGACGACCAAGAAATGAAAAATCAATAAAGAGCACGCGGCAATGGCGGCGACGACGACGGATGCGAACAATGGCCATGGAGCTTGCCTTGTTCTGGACGTTGTCCCAGCCCTTGCCGCTGAGCGAGTACCGGATGATAAACTTGAGCACGTCCAGCGGGATGTAGGTGACCACGCTGAACACCCAGATGGCGCCGCCCCATGGCCACCCGATCCCCTGCATGTCGCAGAACTCCCAGTTGGCGTACACGGCGATCGACGTCGCCACCAGCTGCGCCGCGAAGAAGGCGAAGAGCAGGAGGAGCCCCGGTCGCTCCACGAACGACCAGCTCCGTGACCGCGTCACGAAGATGAGCGCCTGGCTAATGATGCTCACCTGCAGGTACAGCGCCGCCATGAGCTGCTTGTTGTTGTCCCGGATCGGCGGCACCCCGAACGTCTCCGTGAAGAAGTCCGTGTCGTGGACGAGGTAGAAGAAGAGCACGGTGACCAGCGCCATGTAGGTGCCCAGCACCACACCCGTCGCGAAGATCTCGTCCAGCTTCCACGAGTCCGGCTTCGGCGACGGCTTCACGCGGTCCTTTGAGATGGTCATGATGGTGCCGTCGTTCAGGATGGCGATGATGAGCACCATGAAGGGCGCGAAGTCGAACCTCCAGATGAGAGCCACGAGGAGGAACCCCAGCACGATCCGGATGGTGATGGACACGGCGTAGATGGTGTAGTTCTTCATCCGCTGGAAGATGGAGCGGCTGGTCAGCACGGCGCTCACGATCACGCTCAGCCCTGGCTCCGTCAGCACGATGTCCGACGCCGACCGGGCGGCGTCAGTCGCGTCGTCCACGGCGATGCCGATGTCGGCCTTCTTCAGCGCCGGCGCGTCGTTCACGCCGTCGCCGGTCATGCCGACGATGTGCTTCATCTCCTGGAGCCGCTTCACGATCTCGTACTTGTGCTCCGGGAACACCCCGGCGAACCCGTCCGCCTTCTCGATGAGCTCGTCGATGGGCAGGCCGTCCACATGGACGTTCTTGTCGCCGAGAAGGGCCGTCGAGGGGTACATGTTGGTGCCCATGCCGAGCCGCCGCCCGGTCTCCTTTCCGATGGCGAGCTGGTCGCCGGTGATCATCTTGACGTTGACGCCGAGGTGGAGCGCCCGGCGGATGGTCTCCGCGCTGTCGTGCCTGGGAGGGTCGAACAGCGGCAGCAGGCCGATGAACTGCCACGGTTCGCCGGCGCTCTCCTTGCTCTTCTCCGGGACCTGCTGGTACGACACGCCGAGCGACCGGAGGCCACGGTCGGCGTACGAGTCGATGAGCGCGTGCACCTTCTTCTCGGCGTCCGGAGCCATGTGGCAGAGCTCGATGATCTGCTCGGGCGCGCCCTTGCTGACCCTGTGCCAGTCACCGTGGCCGTCGATGTACGTGATGGCCGTGCGCTTGTCGACCGGGTTGAATGGAAGGAAGTGGACTTCCTTGATGCCGGCGCGGGCCTCCTTGGGGTCGGCGAGCATGTTGACGATGCATGTGTCAATGGCGTCCTGGTTCTCGACGCGGGACGCCCTGGCGGAGTAGAGGAGGACCATGTCCTTGTCGACACCCTTGGAGCAGACCTCGATGAGGGTCTTGTCGACGGTTAGCTTGTTGAGCGTGAGGGTGCCGGTCTTGTCGCTGCAGAGCACGTCCATGCCGGCCATCTCCTCGATGGCAGTCATGCGCTTGGTGATGGCGCCCTGCTCCGACAGCCGGTGGGAGCCGATGGCCATGGTGACGGATAGCACGGTGGGCATAGCGATGGGGATCCCGCCGATGAGCAGCACGAGGAGGTTGTCGATGCCGTCGCGGTACGCGCGGTGCTGGATCGGGTACATGACGATGATCTCCACGAGCATCCCGGCGGCGATGGAGATGATGCAGAAGTTGCCGATGGCCGTGAGCACCTGCTGGAAGTGTCCCACGTTGTTGGTGCTGTCCACGAGGTGCGCCGCCTTGCCGAAGAAGGTGTGCACGCCCGTGGCGATGACGACGGCCTCGATCTCGCCCTGCTTCACCGTGGATCCGGAGAAGACCTCCTGGCCGGCGTACTTGTTGACCGGCATGGACTCGCCCGTGAGCGCCGACTGGTCGATCTTGAGCGCGTCGCCATCGAGCAGCCTTGCGTCGGCGGGGACGATGTCTCCGAGCTTGATGCTGATGATGTCGCCCGGGACGAGGATTGCGGCGTCCTGCTCCTCCCACCTGCCGTCCCTGAGCAGCTTGGTCTTGGGCGCGAGGCCAGCCATGAGCGCGGCGGCGGCGTCCCCCGCGTTGGACTCCTCGATGTAGCTGATGGTGGAGTTGATGATGAGCAGGGTGACGATGCCGACGAAGTCCTGCCAGTCCGGAGGCCTGCCGCCGCCGTTTGCGAGCGCGATGGCCATGATGGCGGCGATCTCCATGACCCAGGACAGCGGGTTCCACATGAATCCCAGGAACTTGAGCAGCTTGCTCTCCGTCTTCTCCTCCAGCTTGTTGGGCCCGAAGAGCCTGAGACGGTTCTCCCCTTCCGCGCCGCTCAGCCCTTTCTTGTCGCATTTCAGCGTCTTGAACACCTCCTTGATGGGGACCGTCGACTGCATGCAAATTACTAATCAATAAAACCACCAGACAGGAAGGACGACGGGATCGGATGAGAAACTAATCACACCACGGAGGAATGAAAGATGGATCGGTTGATCGATGGAGACGCGTACCAGGTCGATGGTCTCGTCGCGGACGTCCTCGAGGGCGAGGGACGCCATGGCTGATTATTAGCTAGTGTTTATTATTTTATTTACAACTAGCTACGGCGGCGGGGCCAGCTGTGGTTGTTGTGGTGGCGCGGGCGCCGGCGCTCGCCCCACGAGGGGGAGGCCTTGTTAGGGTGGACACGGAGGGAGGGCGGGGGCAAGGCCTTGCCTACCTTCCTGCCTCCTCTCTCCGGCCTTGGGAATGGTTGGGATGGCGATGCCACCCGCCGCCGCCGTCTTATATCTGCCTCCTGCGGTGGTGGAGGACGTCGAACGCGCGGACGGACGGGAGGTCTCCGCGGGCGGGCACGCGCGCATCGACTGCATGCGTCCCGAGCTTCCTGGAGCTTCGCCAATATTATTGGCTTTGCCTCTTCTTGACGGTCGGTCTCGCGCGCGACACGCCCCGCATGTGGCGGGGATTATTGGCGCCGTACGTGTAGGTTTGAGAAAAATCATGGTTACAAATATATAGGAAAGAGGATTGTTCGTGCCCAGGGTAATATTAAATTCTTGAACTTTTCTTGCATAGGTACTAAAGCTATTGAAATATGGCAAATTAAGTAAGGTTTTGCTATTTCTCAGTCAACTCAGAATTTCTTAAGTCTCGGTCACCTAAAAAAATACAATGGACCGTTCTAAAAAAGATGCAACTGGTTTCTTTGCAACTGGAACGAGTTAACTACAATTGCACTTTTCACAGGTGATTGAGACATATGAAAAGTTCAATCGACTGAGACATAGACAAACCCATTAAGTAAAGGAGATTGAGATTTTTTTTGAGGGGTGGAATATAAATATTAGTGCATAACTTAGAAAATACAAACAACCACCTATGGTTGAATACGGTTGCCTAGATATACTTCAGAAACACAACCCCTATCCCAGGATGATCACACTACAATAAAACATATTATTGTTGAGCCATAAAGTGTCTTTGGATTCCAAGATCCAGTGCTCTCTTCGTTTAAAAAAAATATTCAAAAATCATATTTATAATTTTAGAAAAATCTAAAAAGAAATTCTATACATAGTCAATATTGAATCGCAGAAGCATGAAAACCGCAACCCAAAATTCATTATATTGTGGGCTACACAAAAATAACAAAATCCGATAAAATTTAGAGATGTAAAACTATGTATAATTAGATCCATATTTTTTCATTTTTGTATAGCTCACAAATACAAAGTATTTTAAATTGATATCTTGCATGTCTATAGGATTTTTTTCAGATTTTTTTTCAAACTCAAAAACATGTTTTTTGATCTTTTTTGAAACCAAGATCACTGGTGCTCATGTGCATCAAATCTTCACTCTAAGCCTAGTTGAGCTTAATAAAATCTAGGGATTTCTATTTCCGTGTCTCCGGTTTTTTAGTTGTACTCACTTTTCTTCATGCGTGAAATTTTTTCTCACTTTTGCCCAACCTCTTGTCCGAAACTCTCACATGGTATGAAACTTGCTGTCTATCAGCCTTACCGTTACGTGCTGACAAGTGAAGCCGTGTTTAGTCGGGTCCCGTAGTTCACACCTCTCTCCACTTATCCACATCAGCGTGGGATCCATAGCTTATCCACATGAGCACCAGACTCACAACTTACCCAGGTTGGCGTTGCAAGATGAGAGCCCGAGCAAGCCCCGTGTCCGTGCTCGTGTCGTTCCCTCCCATTTCTTCTTCTTCTTCTTCTTCTTCTTCTTCTTCTTCGGACATGAAAATTATACACCGTTGAACACTATGAAATCGCACTTAGGACATTATAATGTTGTGCTAAGAAAATCTTGAGAGATTATCATTTTTATAGAGTGAAATATAATGCATAAACATGCATATATGAAAATTATACGCATTTAAACACTTTGAAATCACACTTAGGACGTGATAATATTGTGCTAAAAAAATCTTGAGAGATTATCATTTTCATAGAGTAAAATATAATGCATAAACAAGCATATACAAAAATTATACACTTTTGAACACTTTCAAACCCGCACTTAGGACATGATAATGTTGTGTTAAGAAAATCTTAAGAGTTTATCATTTTTATAGAGTAAAATGTAACGCATAAAGTTGCATATACAAAAATTATACACATTTGAACACTTTCAAATCACACTTAGAACGTGATAATGTGTTGCTAAGAAAATCTTAAGATTTTATCATTTTCATAGAGTGAAATGTAATGCATAAACTTGCATATATGAAAATTATACACCTTTAAACATTTTGAAATCACACTTATAGGACGTGATAATGTTGTGCTACGAAAATCTTGAGAGTTTATCATTTTCATAGAGTGAAATGTAATGCATAAACAAGCATATACAAAAATTATACACCTTTAAACACTTCGAAATCACACTTAGGACGTGATAATATTGTGCTAAGGAAATCTTGAGAATTTATCATTTTCATAGAGTGTGTAATGCATAAACTTGCATATGCGAAAATTATACACCTTTGAACACTTTGAAATCACACTTAGGACATGATAATGTTGTGCTAGGAAAATCTTGAGAGTTTATCATTTTTGTAGAGTGAAATGTAATGCATAAACTTGCATATACGAAAATTATACACCTTTGGACACTTTTTCTTCAAATTATATTCAGATATATTTGTTTTGTGGAGTTAAAGTATCATGGCAAACTCGTTATTTTGCATAGATAGAGGGGTGACTCCCGACAGATAGAGGGGTTATCCTGTCTGCTGGATCATAGAGGATCAACGGTTAGTGGGCACAATCCGTGTGACAACTGTCTCGGCCAATCAGAACATAGGAGCCAAAATGAGCACAACTGTGAGAGTTTGTGACTAAGAGAGAGGGAAAAACTGAATAGTACTAAAAAACCAAATGCAAAACTGACCAAGGGATTCAAATAGAAAATAGATTTTTTTTTTAAAAAAAGGAAAATGCATGTTTTATACAATGAAATACATCTTGGCATACATCAAATTATTCGCAATTTAAAGATACATGAGTGTGCCAATTATTGTCTCATTCAGACAAACTATGTTTTGGAGAGAGATATTTTGGGAAGAGGATTGAGTCAAAAGCCCTGAACCTTCATAGACAGTAGGTGATTTGAGAAGTGGCGATTTAGATTAAAACTTGATTTCTCTACGTTTCTTATGGTGGTAGGTCACATAATAACACTCACTGGATAAGCGCCACTATGTTTTGATTTTTTTTGAATTTTTTGTACATAAAACGATTCAATTAGCTAGCTAAAACCCATTCGTTGACTCTTTGTTGACTAGCCACTGGAGGGTAAAACTGAGTATATTGCACGCGGCAGTGTTAGTACTGAAAGGAAAAACTAAGTATAACCAAATTGCCATTGTTACTCTCGAGAGTATAACTGAGTACACCTAACTCGCCAGGGTTAGACACGGGGAAAAATGTGATGCACGGTATGCGTGTCGCGGTGCAAAAGGAGGTAGCGGACGCGTATGGCTTTGCACGGTGCAGTAGCGTACGCGATTAAGCGATGCATGGTGGTGCAACAAAAGGTTCCTTTTCTTCACCTTTATAGAGGGCCTCTCCCTCTCGGCCTCCCCACTCTCACTCACTCATTTACTCGCTCACTCACGCAACCGTCTCCATTGTCCAATCACCTTCTGCAAACCCCTAGGAAAACCCCAAAGAAAACTCCAACCGCACCGGCGATGAATAAGACTGGTGCGGTGAACATCATAACCTCCAAGGCCGTCGACGAGGAGGCCCCTGTCCTTGTACATGCCCCTGTCGAGGCATCAAAGGCAGCCGACGTCCTTGTCCAGGACACCATCCCCGCTTCCATCGTAGCCACCGGTCGCTGGCAGATCCCGCTCGATTAGGACACCTACGAGAAGTAGGAGTACATATGGGCGGAGAACCCCTACGACACCAGCATCGTCGACCCATGGTTGTAGGTAACTAGGGTCTTATCCCCTTCCCTTGTTCTTCCTCCATTCCCATTGTTGGATGCTAGATCGTGTGTTATTAGGGTTCGACTGTTCGCATTTTCAATGGCTAGATGGTAGATCTTTTTCAGAAGCTAATCCTCTTGTGTTAGATCTTGTGTTTCGGTGAATCCCCCTTTTCATATTTCGATCCTATTTTATTTGTCCTTCGAGTTGTAGTTAAGCGATTCCCTAGTTAGTAATAGCGTCGATCTGTGGTTGGGATATGTATTTGATTTTGTTTGAGATTTGGGGATTGGGAAATTTAACCCACTCCTTTAATTTATGAAAATAATCATATGATCTCAATTGGTTAATTTATGCAAATAATCAATCCTAATAATTAAGGGATTTCAATCATGTACTTATTGCATGCTACTATTTTTTCCAACAGGTGGATAGCAACGACGTCTGCAGCGACGACGAGTCCAGGCACACCAAGACTCGTCAGGTGCCGAGAAAGCTGAAATCCGGTAGGTATGATGCATACTTCGTCGGTGACGTCTACATATGTCCCTTTTGAAAAGGGAGACTCGGCGCCACCGACTTCAACTGCCTCGTGACGCATGCCGAGGACACGAGCTCCTACAAACCCAATGTCGGCCAAACTGTGAACGTCCACGCCTTCTTCGCTAAGCACAAGACGCTTGGCATTCATCTCCGCAACCTCCATAAGGTGGCCATCGATGAGGGTCGCATGCCCCCGATCAATCCCAAGGTGCCCAACATCAAGGGACAGGGCAACAAGGAATGGCGGAAGCGCCATAGGGAGGAGGCGGAGGCGAGGAGGGCGGAGGCCAGAAGTTGCTACTGGACTATGTGCTACCAATGTTGCTACTATTGCTACTGTAAAGCAGATTCTTTTATTTTGTCTATGTTGAAGTTGTGCGTTGCTGCTACTGAGCCAAATTGTCGAACCTCATTAAGTACCATACTATCTATTCTATATTAGGTGATTTATCTACGTCTGTTTTGTTTACTGAATGTATTTATACTACCGGTTAGATTTACATTTACTGCTCTAGATTTGCTATCAAATTGGGCAAAAACGGGAGCCAAAAGGAACAATGAATGAAGAGAGAAGCTGCTCTAGATTCGCTATCAATTTGGGTAAAAAAAACATAACTGTTAGCGAGAGAGAGGGAAAATACGCTATTAGAAAAGGATAATTAACAATAAAAAAGAAAACTTTCAATTTAGGCGAGAGGTGCGTATGTAACTACCAAACGCGTCCTACATGGTCCCACACTACGTCCCCTACATTATCATAACACGGTCCTGACCAACCGGGCGCCATGCGGTCCCACATGGCACGACCCCACACGTCAGCATAATGCATTTCCAACCAACCGCCCCCACATGGACTCATACCGCGTGACCCCACACGTCAGCCAATGGTCAACCCGATGGCAATTGCCGTTTGAGATCTTTGATGAGCTTCAGAAAAGGAGCTGAGCAAAAGTGATGAAAAACGTGATGAAAAGTTAAACAGATGGAGAAAAGTGAGTACAACTAAGGAACCAAGGACACGAAAATAAAAATTCCTAAAATCTATCACCTCCGGGAAATAATGTCAGATAAAAAGCTATTCCGTTTGTCTAAAAAATAATATCTTGAATTTCTCTAGATTCTCATGTATCTATACACTAAAATACGTCCAGATACCTACAAATCTAGACAAATCTGCCCCATCCTTTTCAGACTAGGGGAGTAGATGATTTTTTTTAAAGGAGATAAAAACACAACATGGTTTTATGCAGTGGCTACTTAGAGAAAGCAAAAATAAACAAAACCGTTAGCTAGAAAAGTGACGATGAAAATGAAACTGATGACATCAAAGATATGGTTGAAATAGGCATGGATATAGAGCTAGATGAAAATTTCTAGAATGACTGTGAAAAGTTAGTGCAGAAGAAAACGAAATACTAGATTAACATTTTATAGAAGAATTGATTGAAGAGGATGTACTTAGCTCTTATGCTGAAGGGCCACCTGGCCTGATCTCTTCATCTTTATTTTCTACCAAAAGTTTTGGGAGGTTATTAAACTGACCTCATTAATCTCTATGGATTTTGAGAAAGTTGAAGCTGAGCTAAATTTTGTACTAGAGACACTTAATCCCAAAGGAAGCTGACCCTACCTCTCGAGAAAGATAAAGACCAATAGCTTTGACAAATTGTAGTTTTTTTTGGTAAATCCTATACTATTAGGATGGGAAAAAAATTAGCTGATAGACTCATTTCTAAGAATCAGACCACTTCTATAAAAATAACTTTGGAAATTGTATTTTTGGCACAAAAAATTATACTATATGATGTGCACATCAACACAAATCACGGACTAGTGTTGAAATTGGACTGCACATGATCGAGTTGACTGGTCCTTTTGGACAAAATGCTTTTGCAATGTGGCTTGAGCCTAAAGTGGAGAAATAAAATAAAGAACTTAGTACATGGAAGGTTGGTGGGCGTTAGAATAAACGGTCATGACTATTGTTTACAACAAAAGGGTTGACAAGAAGACCCCATATCTCCTATTTTATATAATTATGTTGCCAATGTGTTTACCAAAATTTAAAGTTGCACAACATAATTTGATTTCTGGACTTCTACATGACCCGAGACCTCGCCGGTTTTAGTTTTTAATACCTTGATGACACTTTGTTGTTCCTTAAAAATGATTTTGAACAAGCTCAAAACTTGAATTGCATATTATCTATTTTTGAGGAATTATCTGGCATGAGAATTAATTTTAGTCAAGTAATTTGATTCCTATGAATGTACTTGTGGGAGAAAGCAATATTCTGACCGGGGTGTTTAGTTACAAAATTTGTGATTTCCTTATAAAACACATGTGCATGCCTTTACATTATAGTAAGCTTAGGAAAGAAGATTTATAACCTATCATTGATGCTATTATCAAAAGAGTGGCTGGTTGGAGAGGGAGACTATTATCTCATGCTTTTTTTGAGATCATTTTATTATCTCATGCTAGTAGACTAATTTTAATCATATCATGCTTAGCAAGTATCGTTGTGTATCTGTTGTCGGTTCTTAAGTTTCCTAAATGCGCAATTAAAGCTATTAACTCGGAAATGGCCCAAATGATCCAATTTGAAAAGATAATGCGGGATGAAAGTTCGATATGTTTCTAAAAAAAAATCAATTTCTTTGGGGCAATTACAAAAGGAATTAAAAATATCAGTTGGCAAACTGGAAGTTAGTGAGCATGAAACATGAATATGGCGGTTGAGTGGGTATTTTTAACATTAGAGATCTAAACATCTCCCTGCTATGTTCCTAGGTAAAAAGATATAAACAGGATAATCACAAAAAGTGGAAACAAATAACCCAATGCAAGTACAATACCCATAATCCAAATTCGTTTGTTCTAGAGAAACTCAAGCATCTCCTTTTTTGTGGAAATGTGTCGTGTAGGTTTTTGAAGGTGCTAAATTCAGGTACAAGTGGCTAGAAATGGTAGAAACATAAAATCGTGGAAAGATCAATGGTTTGGGGGTGCAAGATTAGCAAAAAATTGTGGGAAGATCAATGGTTGGACTTTAAGTCATTATTGTTTTATTTTTGTGTGTTTTATTAGATGTATGAATTAGGATGTGTTCTACCATACTTGTACTTTATCATGTTTACATGATCTTCCACACCACTACTACTAATCAGAAAAGTGCAAGAATACTGATATTATGTTGTAGATACTCAAACCACAAATGTGAATTGCTTCATACCCAGCTTGGAAGTTGATGCTATGTTTGATCACTTTTATTTCTTCTCTTGATAAATAAGTATGTCTATTTCATTTGAAAACTCTCAAAAATTAGTTAAAATATTGTGCAAAACAAATGGAGATGTGAATGATCATGATAGTAAATGAAAGTGACCATTTGAAGTTTTTGAATCCCAAGGGGATATTCGAAGCTCTAAATATGTTCGATATCTCCTCACAATTTTTTTTGATTGAACTTAATGTTTTATATCGTGATGATAATTACTCTTCACATAAAAATAGTGCTAAATGTGCAGAAGCCTTCTAGATCATTTTACTTGTGCAAGTATGACAGAACACATGGATGGTTCCATATCTTTTATTGTTACTATGTGTTACAATACATCATTTATTTTAATGACTCAATCTTCATGAACATGATGACCATGTTCACTAACTTGTTATGTTGTTTGGGGAAGAGCAAGAGTCTAAGATTGGAGATGTTGATGAGTGCATTTTGCATCATGTTTTACCTTATGGTTTTTCATTAGTGGTGATAGGGTTTTTGAAAGTGCATGTACGCCCCCATGTCTGGGTTTGGTAATTAATGGCAATCTCTATGGGATAATGTTTGCATTGAGTTACACTTGAATTTTCCCTTGGCATCGGAACATGTGTTAGCTTCAAGGTTGAAGGATGAAGAAATGAATAATAATAATTATTGACCAAGAAGATATTCAAGATGTGATCCGAAGAATGGCCATGTGAGAGTTATTCCTATTGGACATCATGTCGAAGAAAGAAGATGTTTCAAGGTTGATCAAGAAAAAGTGCAAATATTTGATTCAAGATAGATACAACACTCAAATAAGAATTGAAGTTCAAGTTCAATATGATCCATCTCGAAAAAATCATGGATATATGAAGTCAAGTACAAAGAAGAGGTTATCCAATGGGAGTATGGATGAGCAATTCAAAAGTCTTCATCAAGCGAGCACGGGCAAGAGCAATCAAGAAAGGTGTTCCATCTTGAGAAGGACAAGACCGTCTTCATAAAGCTCAAGTGGAATGTGCAAGGCAAAGGTATGATATTGATAGGGGTCTCTTGTTGTTAGTTGGGAGACTGATTTTAGGATAAATAGCCATACTATCAAGAGGGGCTCTCAAGTGAGTAACTCGATTGTATGTTTTGGAAAGAGCTCAAACATTTGCATTCTTTGCATCATATTTCTTGGTTGTTATTTAGATCTTATCCATGTGAGGATCTAGAGCTTGTGGTTATCTTCATAACAAGCTCTAATTCATCAAAACAGTTTTCCCTTGTATATCTCATTGCGCTTTTGATCTTGGAGGTTTTCCGGCTCCTCTCCTTGGGAGGTTTCTCACATATTTATAATTGGTATTTTCTCTCTTGGTGTTATCCAATTTTTCCAAAAAAAAACTGGATTGTACACGTCGCTATCTTTCCAAGAAAATTGGTTTCATCCCATCGGAGTTCGGATGCTCAAATTATTGCAGTTTTGGTCTCAGCAGGTTGCTAGGATTGGTAGTACCGTTGCTCCAGTGGAAGTACCTCTAGGCCATTTTTGGCGCCGGTAGCACCACTGAAGTTTCGGGTCAGTACCATCGGGCCAGTGCCAACCTACAATAACAGAGTGTTGGTTTATGCGGTTTTCCCAAGGGCAGTAGTACCGCTGCCTCACCGTTAGTACCACTAGGGCATTTTCTCGTCGGTATTACCGCTGGATGTTCCGGGTCACATCCGATCAACTCGTGCCACCCTTATGCACTCACAATATGGTTGTTCTATTTTATCAGAACTTGGTGATGATGCTCGACGTGGCACTTCGTTGGTAACCCCAAGCGCAGGGTGTGAAGAGCAAGCAACAAGTTTTCCCTTAGTTGAGACCGAGGTTATCGAACCAGAAGGAGGAAGGAAACGTCACACAGGTGTTTCAAGCAACACGGAGACCTGCACAACACAAACTCAAGACTTTGTCCCAACGAATCAGTGAGGTTGTCAAGCTCACCGGTTTGATTTAACAAAGGATTAAACGTATGGTGTGGAAGGTAATGGTTTGCAGCAAGTAAACAAGTAACAGTTGAAGATGTATCAATGGTAAAGATTGGACTGGGGTCCATAGTTCACTAGAGGTCCTCTCCTTAGATAAACAACATGGTATGAAGGGTAAATAAATTACAGCAGGGCAAATGACAGGAACTGAGCAAGGCATAACAATACAATTACTAGTCAGAAAGATCCTATGAGATTCGATTGGGCAATACAACAAGATACATAGACCGCCATCCAACTGCATCTATGACTAGAAGTCCACCTTCAGGTTATCATCCGAACCCCCTCCAGTATTAAGTTGCAAGCAACAGACAACTGCTTTAAGCAAAGTGTGTAAGGTAGACAGTCCACATGTTCCATGAACAAGAGACCATTGTTTTCTCCCTAGTAGCAACATCACATCTATAACCGAAGAGATTATTGTCACTTTCCTTGGAAACTAGAGTCATGAACCCACTATCGAGTATAAATACCCCCTCTTGGAGTCACTAGCAACTACTTGGCCAAGATAGCTACTAACAACGGAGAGCATGAAAGATCACAAACAACACAGACATGATAGAATCATAAAGACAAAACCATTAATAAAACCAACATAATAATCTCAATATCCATCGGATTCCCGCAAACACAACATGCATGATTACAAATAGATTTGATCTTGATCATGAACGGAGCTCACAAGATCTATACATGAAAGCACAAAGGAGGAGATATAACCATCTAGATACTACATGGACCCATAGTCCAAGGTGGAACTACTCACGCATCATACCGGAGAGAAGGCCTCAGAGATGATCTCCCCTCCGGCAGGGTGCCGGGAAGAACTTCAGACCCCCCCGATCTAGGGACGATGGTGGCGGCGTCTATAGACGGTTTCGTGGATATTAGATCGGGTTCTTATGGTTTCTGCATCGGGGGCTTCTTATAGGCGAAGGGGGAGGCAGAGGCGGTGGCCAGGGGCCCCACACCCTGCATAGGCGGGGGCCCACCCCTGGCCGTGCCTAGGGGGTGGCCCCTTTGGCTAGCCTCCTCGTCTCCCCTCTGGACTTCTTGTTCCCCACGGAAAGTAATTGACTTTGACGTTTGTCCTGTCCAATTCCGTGAATATTTCTTTACTAGCTTTTCTGAAACAAAAAACATCAGAAAACAAGCAACTGGCACTGTGGCAACTTGTTAATAGGTTAGTACCAGAAAACATGTAAAAAGCACCTCAAAATGTAGACAAAGCAAAGCAAATTAGATACTAACAAGCATGGAACATAAAAAATTATAGATATGTTTCCGACATATCAACATCCCCAAGCTTAACTCATGCTCGTCCTCGAGTAGGTAAGTGATAAAAGAATAATTTTTGAGGTGACATGCACCCTCACAATAAAGATCCAACCATTTGCAAGCATTGAAAGTTGGGATCAAAGAACTCTAAACATGTGCATGAAATATGGAGTTCTAACAATAGGACATAGTAACTATGCATGCAACATGAAAGGCTGCGAAAAAGATCATGAATAACATGCATTGAAAAACATTTGTTTGTTTCACATACAGAAAACATTGCATAGTGGCAATCAGGTTGTCCCTCATAGAGTAGCAATATAGATGCATAGGGCACCTTCAAAGTTCACAAGGGTGACTAGAAACAAATAGCACAAGAACAAGTAATATCACAATATGCATCAATCAATAAGCTTTGGAACACTGCACACAGAATAACAACTATGCTCTCTTAATGGTGCCTAAAGGTACAAGGTGGAGACTCAATAGTGGTGGAAGAAAGGCCTTTTTATAAAGCATGCAGGGATTTCAAGTTTCAAAAAGAGCTTCCAAAAATTATGGTACTTATTAGCTTTCAACCCTCATTGCCCCTATCATAAGCATCTTGAAGTGATTAAGGTTAAAGTAAACAAACTAGGGAGTATATGCTTGACGAAGTATAAGCTGGCAATCTTAAGTCCCTTGAATATGAGGGCCACACCTCATGCATACTCAACTTCAGTCACAGGTAAGTTCTTGTCATTGTAAGTATTTATCATAGAGAACCGCCAACGGGGTACCCCTTGCACATGGTACAGGAGCTTTCCCATAACCAAAATGACAAGTCAAGCAGACAATGAGCATCTCATCGATCTTTTTATTTACTATATGCATAGTTTTTATTGAGGTGCTTCATAGATAGCTCACTATGGTGATGCTGCAAGTTTCCACCATGATTAGGCATGGCTTAGGCTAGCGGGCCAGGCGTTTCTCTAACATACAATACTTACTCCATGGACTTACAAGTTCCCTCTTTATTTCACACCAGTGACATCCATAGACAAAAGAGCATGATATCAACTGAGTACAAAGTACAAGTGCAATGTTGAAAACGTTCCCCGTGACAGCATGGTTATGCTAATTCCAATGTATAAGTGCAAGCATATACAACATAGTTGTCACAATGGTTCAAGTTTATTAGGGGCAAATAATATAAAGTGTGCCATCAAGTTCGTGAGGGCTTTAATCACTATGTTTTCACATAACAAAATAGTTTTTAATTGGAAGATAGCTGAAAACAAGAATATACTTGGAATGGTGTAACACACCATGCATAGGAGTTTATAGTGGACACTTTGGAATAACTTGGTTTCTTAGGGGTTGGAAGCATGAGTAGAACTTACTCATACAAGTGGAGGCTAGCAAAAGACTGGGAGCAACTAACTAAGAGAGCATAATGGCCATAATCATGCAAAGCAACAAAGCATTACTAATCAAAGCATAGAGTGGTACTACAAGTCAAGGACTAAATGATCATAGAGTCTAATGGTGACTTGTGAGAGTCATAACATGGTGTGAGCATGTGCCAAGTCAACCCAAGCAAAACATCAAAGGAGAATACCACAATACTATGCTTTTGCATGCTAAAACAACGCATAATTTCTTCAAGGCACACTAAGCAATCCCAATGACTTGGAGCAAGCCATGCTACAACAATAATTACTAGGTATAAAGTCAAAACAACACCTAGAATGTCATGCTAAAGTATAAGTCACAGTCAATGCAAGCTCCTCTTGCACTTCAAGCAAGAACTTACTACTCCTTTCCAACACCAAGCAACTTATTTGCAAAACAACACAGCGAGAACGGGGATCCAAACTACTCAAGCAAACTAAACAACCTAAGCAAAGCAAACGAAAAGTAAGACGCTCCAAGAACAACACAACTGTGCATGAAACAATAAAAACGAAGTGTCTAGGCAGACCTGAGCTTTTTATTGATGAAGAAGGGGATGCCTTGGAATCCCCAAGCTTTGACGCTTGTACCTCTTGGATATTTCTTGGGGTGACACCATGGTGGCATCCCCAAGCTTGAGCTTTTGTCCATTCTTCATCTCATTACATCATTCTTTTTCTACACCTGAAATTTTTCCTTCATACAAAACTTCACACAATCTTCGTTAGCAACATTAGTTTATTCAAAAGATATTAGACCTCTGTTAAATCTTTGGAACAGCAAGGCTTTTCACTAAAAACACAAGCTACTGTATAAACTCCTTCAAAAAGCTCAATTTCCCAAAAAGAACTCAAAAAGGAATCAATAAGAAGCAAATGCAAATAAAGGCAGAAATCTGTCAAAACAGACCAGCAGGCAGAAACCGATTTTTTCGAACATCTTATGTTGCTCAAATCAAAAAGTGTTGAACTAACGAAAGTTAGCTAACATACTGGAGGGTTTATTCGTACATTTTGAGCTCAATCCGAGTTATAGAGACTCCTCATGATTTTTTTTGGTGGAGGACAGAAATCTGTTTCGGGACAGCAACTCCCCAAATCTTACTTCCCTCTCATTAGAGGTCATTCTTGGCACAAAAAGCAAACAAAAAGGATAAGGAGAGGTCATTACTGAAGTAATAACTTCCAAGACTCAAGGAAACTCTTGGGTTATCTCCCAACAAGTACTTTTCTTTAACGCCTTTAAGTTAGGCACAAGAAGCAAAAGAATCAAGTATTTTCAAATGAAGAAGTAACCTTCTTGTTCTTTCCTTTCTTACCTTTCTTCTTTTATTTAGGGAAGATATGATTACTTACCAGAGGAGAAAAATGCATGATGACTTTTCCCACATCTATCACTGCCCCAAGGTGTTTCAGTAGAGATCTTCGAAGTGTGATATGTCCCTTGCCTACACATTCAATAACAATATAATCAGTAGTCACCATTTTCCTTGAGATTTTTGTAAACACACCTTCATCTATTCCAATGGGTAATATAGTGGCATTGTTGGTAAGAGAGATTTCCTCTCCTCCTTCAATACGCCCCCAAAGACTCAAGGAATCATAAATATCTTTAGGCATGAGACAAAATTCAGACATGATATCACAGCGAGCATCAAAAAGTGTAGTGTTTATTAAGACTTTGATTGTGGGAAACCACTTTGAAGGTTCAGAATTTATGGGAACATAATCATGGTAAGCCCTACGCATTTGATAGCAACTATTCATAGCAGCAATATCGGTCTCAAGAGTGTTCAACCTAGCAAAAATATTTGTGAAACAGGAATCAGACTTGCCAGGTGTACCATAAATCATGATCAATCTCTTTATGGAATCAAAAGCTTCATCCTCAGTACATAGCAAAAAATCTTTATCAGCCACAACATCCAAAGCATATCTATAACGAAGAGTAATACCGCGGTAGAAACTATCAATAACCAAGCTAAGGCTCACCTTAGGCTCAGTTTCCCTCTGAAAAGCAGAGATTTTGGACCAAGCTTCTTTAAAACTTTCTTCACTTTTTTGCTTAAAAGTGGAGATTTATGCCATAGGGGAAATAAAGGTTGGTCCAAAACCATACATGGTAGCAACTAGAGCAGGAACTAATTTTTTGGGTTTTTTTTTGGAAAGAGGCAAACAAAACCAAGAAAAAGAAACAAAGCAAACTAAAAACAAAGTAAATAGAAAGGAAGTGAAGGACTCCCCTTGTGAAGACGTCCTTAGCCTCCCCGGCAACGGCGCCAGAAAGTATTGATGATGCTCGACGTGGCACTTCGTTGGTAACCCCAAGCGTAGGGTGTGAAGAGAAAGCAGCAAGTTTTCCCTTAGTTGAGACCGAGGTTATCGAACCAGAAGAAGGAAGGAAACGTCACACAGGTGTTGCAAGCAACGCGGATACCTGCACAACACAAACTCAAGACTTTGCCCCAACGAATCAGTGAGGTTGTCAAGCTCACCGGTTTGCTATAACAAAGGATTAAACGTATGGTGTGGAAGGTAATGGTTTGCAGCAAGTAAACAAGTAACAGTGGAAGATGTATCAATGGTAAAGATTGGACCGGGGTCCATAGTTCACTAGAGGTGCTCTCCTTAGATAAACAACATGGCATGAAGGGTAAACAAATTACATCAGGGCAATTGACAGGAATTGAGCAAGGCATAACAATGCAATTACTAGTCAGAAAGATCCTATGAGATTTGATTGGGCAATACAACAAGATACATAGACCGCCATCCAACTGCATCTATGACTAGAAGTCCACCTTCAGGTTATCATCCGAACACCCTCCAGTATTAAGTTGCAAGCAATAGACAACTGTTTTAAGCAAAGTGTGTATGGTAAATAGTCCACATGTTCCATGAACAAGAGACCCTTTTTTTCTTCCTAGTAGAAACAACACATCTACAACCGAAGAGATTATTGTCACTTCCCTTGGAAACTAGAGGCATGAACCCACTATCGAGCATAAATACCCCCTCTTGGAGTCACTAGCAACTACTTGGCCAAGATAGCTACTAACAACGGAGAGTATGTGTAGCATCCCATTTGTCTAACAACTGTAATGCTACTTGGTTTGGTAATATAATGGCTACTTCATATATATAATTGTTGCATCATAATTATATCATGCTCATGTCATCATGCCACCTTGCTTTGGAGCATCATATAAAACCCTTTTTGTGTTGGTTCTTCTCTCATATGCATTGTAAATTGTATTCGCCTCTTGATATTGTATTTGGTTCTTGGTATATTGTTTAAATGCCCAAGTTGAGTTGGGGGCATATCTTTTATTGACTCCACCACCTTTCTTGTCATCACCCTATCATTCCACCATTCCCCCATATATGAGCATTGCAACTTAGTTGGTTTTGCCTCTAGCTCATGTGGGTTGGGATGGATCCAATCCTAGCTCCACAGGCTCCCATGTATGCACCATGTTGTTTTCACAATATTGGTATATGAGAGCCACATGGCCACCTTTGCATGCTATGTTGCAGATTTGCCTCTACCAGCTTCCATGTGGGAACTATCCAATGTGTGTACATGCATGAAGCTATAATTTGGCCATGGGATGATCTAGTGGAGAAACACACACTAGTATGGTCATATAGCTCCATATATGTGCATAAGATCAACATTTTCCATATTGCATGGTAGTATTCAAATTTGAGTGCATGCATGATATAAATGCCCATGTGTATTTCTAAGATGTTTTCACAATTAGCAATGTGGTAATTAATGCTTATGCTTGGGCCATGCAACCTTCTCCAACTTTGGTCCTCCTTTGTTTTATTGGAATTTTGAGTGGCTCATCTTCCATCTCTCTCTCCCTTCTTTTGGCTTGATCTTGTTGGTCTTGCCATAGATCACACCACATCTCCCTCCTCGCTTTTTGTCACCTCTGGTTTTGGTCATGAGTTAAACCCCTAAGCACCCTACCTCATCTCAATCTCATCTCACTACCCTCACCATCTACCATACCACCCCATCTAACCCTAACCCGAGCACCCTCTAGCTAACCCTAGCTAACCACACCTCTCTCACCCCCTCTCTCTACCTAGCTCGACCCCACATGACCACCTGGACCCACCTAGCTGTCACCACACCAAACCCTAGCTCCATGCTACCTCCCTCTCTCCTTCTCTTTTGCATAAAGGTGACCCCCATGTGCCTCTCCCCTCTCCCCCTTATCACCTCAACCACCCCAGCTCGCCACCACCTCAGATCCATCCAGGAGGCTCCCAGGACCTCCTCTTCCTCCCCTCTTCCTCCCCTCTTCCTCCCCAAGATTGCAAGCTCGCCACCATGCCCTAAACCCTAGTCGCGGCCACCTCTCCCTCTAGGCGATCTGGAGCGCGCCAAGCCGTCCAAGGAACGCCAAGGGCTTCGTCTGCTTCCTCTACCTCGTCTGTAACAGCTGGGAGCTGCAGGACCTCGCCGGAGAAGCCGCGCCGCCGCCGTGCCCGTGAGCACCAGGAGCTCCGGCCATCCAGCCACGCGCCGGATCGCGACCACCCCGAGCTCCTTCGCCTGCACCGTTGCACTCCTGGTGAGCAACCAAACCCCCCAGACATGGTCCCCACCCTCCTCTCGCCGTGGAACGCCGCCACCTTCCGTCGAGCACCCCGCGTGCACGCGCGCCGCCGCAGTCACCGCCAGCGTGCGCGTCAGTCGCGTCTGCATCAGCGTTCTGCCTTTGTTCCTCGCCCTGCCCCGCGCGCTGCAGCCCTCCTCCGTGCTAGCTCCCTGAATGAATGTTGTAGCCCGATGTCCCCTCTCCAGTTTTCGTTTTTGCGGCTTGGCGAGATTCGCCGTCGTTTGCTCGCCATCGTCGCCGGGAGACCGCCAGATCCGCCGCCGTTAGTGCCGCTTCTGTCAGCGAGCAGCGGCAGCCGCCAGCCGTTTTGCGCAGAGGCCCCTGGCTTTTTTCCCGCCTCAACCCGCAGTCCCACCGACCCCACCTATCAGCCGTAGAACAACTTTGCAGTTAGGCACCTGGGTTTTGCACCGTCGCAACCCGCACTCCCCTGGATCGCCCACGTGTCGCCCACCGGCTGGCCGCGCGCGTGCGTGGCCTTGCTCTCCCCCTGGCCCACCTGTCATCCTCTAGGTCTAGCTTAGGTCGCAGTGAGAAAAACCTGATCTGCCACTATGTCACCTAGTCAGCACTGCGGCCCACCTGTGGCTAGATTTGCCTGGGTAAAAAAGTGTTTTCTGTTATGTGTTTCAAATTCAAACTTTTCCAAATTAATTCAAATTCAATTTTCAAATCTGTTTAAATATGAATTAATTCAGAACTTCCAAATGGTTTGGAATTTGAATTCAAACCCTATATGAAAAATGTTTTGTTTTTGAATGTCAATTCAAATCTATAATCAAATATTTTCAGAATTGATTTAAAATAGTCAAACCTTTGACTTTGACCCTATTTAATAATTTTGTCTTTAAAATAAATTTAATTCATAATTCCAAATAATACAAATAATATATGTTTTCAAATCAGAAAAATATGAGGAATTCAAATATGCCCTCCAAAATATATTTTGAACACTTTATTTTTCCAAGTTGATTAAAATTACAATAAAATGCCCTTGTCTTAATAAATTAATAACTTTTGTTTTATAACTCCAAATTTAACAAATGATATGTCTAAAATGATCAGATCGACGAGACCTTTCTGTTTACGCATTCCATGTTCTGTTTTGCAGCATGCATCATATAGATATAAAGGGTACAACAAATTATTTGGGTATAAAACATGACTAAAACTCAATAAAATGTTTATTTCTTGTAATCTACACCTCACCATGCCATGCTACTTTATTGCCATGCAAATGGTGCATCATTCATCATGGCATGATTGTTTGCTTGTCGCATTTTATTCTTATGCTTGTGCACTTTATTTATGTTGGCCCTTGTTTGTTTGGTTCTTCCTCGAATAGACGCTGAGAAGGGGATATATCAAGAAACCCAGGAGCACTACCCAGATCATTCTCTCGCTTCAACTGAGCTGCCAGGCAAGCACTACCACATGCTTGCATACTTATAGTACCTATTGCCTCTATCTTATTCTTGCATCATTGAGTCGCGATTGCATTAAACTGAATCCCAAGTATTGCATAGCCTTTACTTTTAAACCCCACCAAAGCTTGTTCCTCCGTCCCATGAGCCATTACTACAGGAGTTGTTTGAGCCATGCGAGTCGTAGAACAGCATGTGTAGGGTATGTGAGTGTCTGTTGGATAACGAGGTACCTAAACAACTTAACCGGAGTAGTAATGGGATAACTAATGAAAGTGGCACCGGTGAGCAATATCTGCTATTTGGTTTTTCATGCTCACTTGTGTCCCGTAGGACCCCGAGTACTTGATTCCTGTTCCTTGAATATTCGCGCTATCCACATCCGGGAGGATTATGGGACCCCCCTGAGCCAGAGCTTGATTCATTCTTATTTCTTGGGGCCACAAACTAGTTTGAGGTTTTATTTACTATCCTGTACTTATGCCATGCTTTACTGCTTTATTTAAATTGTGCGAGGTACTGCACCTGTACTGTTTAGAGAAGCGGAGTGTTTTTGCGGTATCGATAAGCCTAGTCACATTTTCGGTTCCCAGTCGTTTACAGCCACTGACGCAAACCTTGAGTCCGTCTCGGAGTCAGCTAACTTTGTTGCGGGTAGCTTAATGGGGTGGCCCCCTGAAATATTTCTGAATCCGGCGATTGCTTTGTCGTGAATGCCTCATTGGGTTTTGATTTGGTTTTTCCGAGGTTGATCGAGTGTGTGTTGCTATTTGTGCACCCCTGCAGGGTAAAACTTTCTGAAAGCCGTGTCCGCGGTTATGGACGACTTGGAGCACAGTTTCTCGATCATAGACAAGCATAACTAAAGTACCGCTTTTAATTTGACTAAGTAACTGACTAGTAAATAGTGCAATACTCATGGAATGGATAATAAAAATGCCAACGGATGGGGGGGTTGTTCGTCCGCTTCCTTGTTGGTAAGCGAGGAGGAGGATGGATCTGATGATATTACTGTTATAACTGTTGTCATTAATTCATGGACATCCGTCTATCTTTGGTTAGGCGGATGGTTAGCGAGTATCTATAGAATTGTTAGGGTTTATCTTTTGCTTCAATTGCGTCACCCCAGGTTGTGTCCCCTTTAGAGGCATAAAGACTTGCTGAGTACCCCTAGGGTCTCACACGATAAATTATTTGATTCAGATGAACAGGTACACTCACAAGATGGATACTGGGTGGAGGAGACGGACGATGTGGGCAACGATCATTCGGTGTAGAGATTCCGGGAACGGGGATCCGTGAGATCTGTGGGTGGGATGTGTTTATTTATGGGGCATCTTATGCCGATTTGCTTCTTATCCGTACTCGGATCTTGTTTGCCGCTTCCGCCTGATACTCTGATGTTTGATGTATGAGGAGATATCCTAAACTATTATATCTATCTAGGTCATTTGAATCTTGCCGTATGGCGTTGCTATATTTCCTTTCTTTTTAGATGGAATGGCTCTGATGTACTGTTGTATGGTGGCTTGCATACATACTCATTTGTGTATGTGGTTGATCCCTTCGCCTGCCTATTACGCCGCCCGTTCTTGCCCCGATGTTTGGAAATGGTTGGGACGGCCGAAAGGTCTACCTGTGAGTGGCATTTGGGCCCCACCGTACTATTTCAACCATTTCCGCTCATCCAGGCTTGTAACTAGGAGCGTAATTCACCGAGGTAGTTACAATTGGTATCAGAGCCATCCCGACCTTCAGGGTCTCAGCCAAATGGTCGTTGTCGGTCTAGCAAATATTTTTGGCAGCTATGTATACTAGGGAAAAACAAAACGCGAGAGTAGGACTGCTTCCATTTTTCTTCTTACCCACCCACCCACCCTTTTCTGGTAAGGAAGTGTAACGTTTTCAATCCTCTTCTTAAAAGTTCAAACTAGGATTCACGTGTTCTGGGTTTTCGTAGTACCATATGTTGTGTGTGTGTGTGTGTGTGTGTGTGTGTGTGTGTGTGTGTGTGTGTGTGTGTGTGTGTGTGTAAGTCCTTGTCTATCTGTTGCATCCAAGTCGTTATCACAATCGGCCTTTTGGTTATCAACTGTTGGTACATTCCATACCGACAGGCTTTTGCAAACCGACGCGATCTATCTGATTCGTTGTATACCGTCGCGATCTGTCTTACTCTTTGTTATCCGACGTTATCTTGTTTGGGGTGTTCGTTTCCGTAGTTACTAATCTTTAGGTTCATCGTGAGAAGAAGGGGTTAGGATATGTGTTCTATTTATTCATGTGCGGAGTAATGCTTTGAGTGCGGGATGGAGTCGCGACCATACCACTACTCTTATCATTCGCTTTTGTATATTGAATTGGTAGAGTAACTAATCTTGATTCGTTAAGTGATTTTGCGCATCTAATGGTATTTTAATGCCAAAAGTTGCGGAAAATTTTTCTTTGATATATTTGTGTACCACACTCCTTTTCAGTCGTGTGCGATATGCTTAATATCTTCTAGGTGCTTTGAACTTTGTTGATATTTTAATATCATCTTAGTAAATTGTATCCTTTAATCTTGGTTAATTCCATCTTGGTACTATTTTGGATTATTATTATTCTCCATTATAGTACTGACTTGTGTTTTATATCAATCATAGGATGGCACCACCACGCCGTTCTGATGAGGACATACCACCTGAACTGGGGGCTGCGTTGTCAAACATCGCCAATGCCTTGGCAGCGATGCAGCAGAACCAGCAGCGTTTTGAAGAGAGTGTTCGGAGGAATGAGTTTGCTCCGCTACCTCCACCTCCCAAGCGAGGAGACATCAAAAGCTTCCTGAAGTTCAACCCACGCCAATTTGATGTTTCTGATCAACCACTTGATGCTGATGATTGGTTGCGTGAGATGTCAAGGCTACTGGAGACTGCTGATGTTCCTGAGCAAGAATGGGTAAAATGTGCTACCCACCTTCTGAAGGGAGATGCAGCTCTCTGGTGGGAGAATTACCTGAAGGCAAACTGCATTGGTTTTCAGCCTACTTGGGAACAGTTCACTGGAGCCTTCAAAGAGCAGTATCTGTCAGAAATTGTCATGGAGAGGATGAAGGAAGTGTTTCTCAACCTCAAGCAGGGAAATGACAATGTCAATACCTACATCAGGAACTTCATGAATCTTTCTTGTTATGGTGGCGATGAGATCTCTGATGACAAGAAGAAGCAAAAGAGATTCCGGCAAGGGCTCAATGCATCGATTAAATATGCAATCACACATGCAAGGCCGGCGTCTTTTCTGGAACTTCAGCATACAGCTCTGCAGGAAGAAGCAAGTAAGTAAGTGTTTGAGGAGTCAAAGAAACACAACCGCGAGGCAGCAAGCTCTTCAGCTATGTCAACTCCTTCTAAGCGTCGTGTCTGGGTTCCTAACACCCCACCGTCGCTCCCGGCTCCACCAAGACCTTCAAGCTTCGCGGCAAGGCCAACAAACTTCCTCACTGCTGCTCCCAGGGGCTACAACCACCACTACCCTGGAGCGCCTGGCGGAGTCCCTGGCTACGTTGCTCCACGTCCACCTGGTGCTTGTTTCACGTGTGGAGACACTGGGCATCAGTACTGGAACTGTCCGATGAAAAACAAAGCTCTTCCTCCACCACCTCCAAGATCTGCGACAAGCTCTCCTATGGTTCGTGCACCACCACCTCGGGCTCTCAACATCAACACCAAGCCCGGGTCTACTGTTGCTCGTGCCAACTGTGTCAACGCCGCTCAAGCTGAGCATGCACCTGGAGTTGTGATGGCTATGCTATCCGTTAACTCAGTCCCTGCACGAGTTTTGTTTGATTCTGGTGCATCGCATTCTTTTGTTTCTCACAAGTTTGCAAATGAAAATGAGTTAGCGTTGGATCCTCTCCTTAAGCGGTTAATGGTCCTTTCTCCTGGAGCAAAGATGGCAGCTTCTAAAATCAGCCATGGCAATCAAATTGAGATTGGTGGCTCTTCGTTCTTGGCATCCTTAATTGTTCTGGGCAATTCTGACATTTATGTCATCTTGGGCATGGATTGGTTGACAGAAAATGCAGCTGTGATTGATTGTGCTGAACGCTCGGTTTCTCTGAAGGCTCCTGAAGGCCATATAGTCTATTCCCCAAGTCTGACTCCTGCTATCCAGCTTTTCTCTTTGGCGGCTCTGAATGATGATGCTATGGAAGCTATTTAGAGTGTTCCGGTGGTCTGTGAGTTCCCAGATGTCTTTCCTGAAGAGTTGCCAGGTATGCCTCCAGATCGTGAGGTTGAGTTTGTAATTGAGCTTGAACCTGGAACGGATCCTATCTCCAAGCGGCCTTATAAAATGGGTCCTGCTGAGTTGGCTGAACTCAAACGTCAGCTTGATGAACAAGAGAAGTTGGGCTTCATTCAACACAGTACTTCTTCTTGGGGTAGCCCAACAATCTTTGTGAAGAAGCGAGACAGGACTGGTAGACTTTGTGTTGACTATCGGGCTCTCAATGCTAAAACCATCAAGAATAAATATCCCCTTCCGCGGATTAATAATCTCTTCGATCAGCTAGCTGGAGCTGTGGTATTCTCTAAGCTCGACTTGAGAAGTGGTTATCACCAAATCAAGATTCGCAAGGAAGATGTTCCTAAAACAGCTTTCACCACCCGCTATGGCCTGTATGAGTACACGGTCATGTCCTTCGGTCTCACCAACGCACCTGCCACCTTCTCGAGGCTCATGAACTCGGTTTTCATGGAGTATCTTGATAAGTTCGTTGTGGTCTATCTGGATGACATCCTAGTCTATTCTAAGTCAAAGGAAGAACATGAAGAACACCTTCGGTGTGTCCTAAACAAGCTTCGTGAGAACCGCTTGTATGCAAAGTTCTCAAAGTGTGAGTTTTGGCTGCCTCAAGTAACCTATCTTGGTCACGTCATCTCTGCCAAGGGCATTGCAGTCAACCCGGAAACTGTGAAGACAATTATTGAATGGCTTCCTCCTGTTAATGTCAAAGAAGTGCGGAGTTTCCTTGGTTTGGCTAGTTATTGCCGTCGCTTCGTTCAGAACTTTTCGAAGATAGCGAAGCCTCTTACCGATCTCCTCAAGAAAGGCAAGAAATACCTTTGGACTCCTGCATGTCAAACAAGCTTTGAGACACTCAAAGAGAAG
This sequence comes from Avena atlantica, assembly GCA_910589765.1. Lineage (NCBI taxonomy): Eukaryota > Viridiplantae > Streptophyta > Magnoliopsida > Poales > Poaceae > Avena > Avena atlantica. Next base: position 35,871,535 of record OU342739.1, read on the forward strand.
CTCACTTCCACACCAGTCTTGGTTCCTCCGGACACCTCTAAACCTTTCCAGATATTCTGTGACGCCTCTTTGCAAGGATTGGGTGCGGTCCTTATGCAAGTAAAACAAGTTGTTGCTTATGCCTCTCGACAGTTGAAGACGAATGAGATCAACTATCCTACACATGACCTCGAGCTCGCAGCAGTTGTCTTTGCTTTGAAACTATGGAGGCACTACTTGCTGGGCAACCGTTGTGAAATCTTTTCTGATCACAAGAGTCTGAAGTATATCTTCACTCAGCCTGATCTCAACCTTCGGCAAAGGAGATGGATTGAAGCAATCAATGATTTTGATTTGACCATCAACTACACTCTGGGAAAATCTAATGTCATGGCCGATGCTCTCAGCCGCAAAGCTTATGTCAATAACCTCATGATGGAAGAACAACAGCCCCTCTTGTGCGAGGAATTCCGTCAGCTCAACCTTGAAATTGTGGAACAAGGGTATCTCCTGAACCTTCTAGCAACCCCTCTCTTGGAATAAAAGGTTCGCTCTCGTCAGCTTGGTGATCCGCACACCAAAAAGATCATCTCCAAACTTCAGCTTCCGAAGTATGAGTCCTTCCACGTCGATGATCAAGGCACGCTTTTCTTTGAACACCGGATGTTTGTTCCGAACTACCCGGGTTTGAGAGAGCAAGTTCTCAAGGAGGCGCATGATTCTGTTCTTTCTATCCACCCTGGCAGCACAAAGATGTACATGGACTTGAAAACACAATATTGGTGGCCGGGATTGAAACGATATTGTGCCAAGTATGTCTCGGAGTGTGATGTCTGCCGCAGAGTGAAAGCTGTCCATCAGAAACCTTCCGGTCTTCTACAGCCATTGAAACCCCCGGAATGGAAATGGGAGAAAGTAGAGATGGACTTCATCACTGGTTTTCCAAGGTCGCAGAAGGGCAACAATGCAATCTTTGTTGTCATTGACATGCTTTCTAAAGTGGCTCACTTCTTCCCCGTCAAGGAAACAATTTCTGGAATTCAGTTGGCTGAGCTCTATATCAACAGAATTGTCTCTCTGTATGGGGTCCCGCTTGAGATCAGTTCAGACCGTGGAAGCATCTTCACTTCCAAGTTCTGGGAAAGTTTCCAAAATGCTTTGGGAACAAAATTGAACTTCAGTACAGCTTACCACCCTCAGTCGCAAGGACAAGTTGAAAGGATCAATCAGATTCTGGAGGATATGCTTCGTGCTTGCGTCATCTCTTTTGGCATGAAGTGGGAGGGATGTCTTCCTTATGCTGAATTCTCTTACAACAACAGCTTCCAGAAAAGTCTGAAGATGGCACCATTTGAGGATCTCTATGGCCGCAAATGCAGAACTCCGATTGGTTGGTCGGGTGCAGGAGAAAGAATTTGGTTTGGCCCTGACATTGTAACTCAAGCGGAGGAGAAGGTGCACATCATTCTTGAAAATCTGAAGATTGCTCAAAGTCGCCAGAAGAGCAATTATGACAGAAAGCACACGGACATGGTGTATGTCCCTGGTGATCTCGTTTACCTTCGTGTCACTCCCATGAAAGGCACGGACCGCTTTGGTATCAAAGGAAAGCTGGCTCCTAGATACATCGGTCCTTTCAAAATTCGTGGAAGAAGAGGAGAAGTTGCTTATGCTCTTGAGCTCCCGGAAAAACTCAAGGTTCATGATGTTTTCCACATCTCTCAACTCAAGAAGTGCTTCAAGGATCCCGACAGGACCGTGGATCATGAGCTAATCAATCTCCAAGAAGACCTGTCTTATCAAGAACACCCCACAAAAATCCTTGAGATCGCAGAAAGAAGGACTCGCAACAAGTCCATCAAGTTCTGCAAGGTGCAGTGGTCCCACCATTCTATTGATGAAGCCACTTGGGAGCGTGAAGATGAGCTCCGTGCCAACTATCCTACACTCTTTGAGTCTTCTTCTTCTTCCTAGAATCTCGGGGCGAGATTCCTGTTTAGTGGGGGAGAGTTGTAGCATCCCATTTGTCTAACAACTGTAATGCTACTTGGTTTGGTAATATAATGGCTACTTCATATATATAATTGTTGCATCATAATTATATCATGCTCATGTCATCATGCCACCTTGCTTTGGAGCATCATATAAAACCCTTTTTTGTGTTGGTTCTTCTCTCATATGCATTGTAAATTGTATTTGCCTCTTGATATTGTATTTGGTTCTTGGTATATTGTTTAAATGCCCAAGTTGAGTTGGGGGCATATCTTTTATTGACTCCACCACCTTTCTTGTCATCACCCCATCATTCCACCATTCCCCCATATATGAGCATTGCAACTTAGTTGGTTTTGCCTCTAGCTCATGTGGGTTGGGATGGATCCAATCCTAGCTCCACAGGCTCCCATGCATGCACCATGTTGTTTTCACAATATTGGTATATGAGAGCCACATGGCCACCTTTGCATGCTATGTTGCAGATTTGCCTCTACCAGCTTCCATGTGGTAACTATCCAATCTGTGTACATGCATGAAGCTATAATTTGGCCATGGGATGATCTAGTGGAGAAACACACACTAGTATGGTCATATAGCTCCATATATGTGCATAAGATCAACATTTTCCATATTGCATGGTAGTATTCGAATTTGAGTGCATGCATGATATAAATGCCCATGTGTATTTCTAAGATGTTTTCACAATTAGCAATGTGGTAATTAATGCTTATGCTTGGGCCATGCAACCATCTACAACTTTGGTCCTCCTTTGTTTTATTGGAATTTTGAGTGGCTCATCTTCCATCTCTCTCTCCCTTCTTTTGGCTTGATCTTGTTGGTCTTGCCATAGATCACACCACATCTCCCTCCTCGCTTTTTGTCACCTCTGGTTTTGGTCATGAGTTAAACCCCTAAGCACCCTACCTCATCTCAATCTCATCTCACTACCCTCACCATCTACCATACCACCCCATCTAACCCTAACCCGAGCACCCTCTAGCTAACCCTAGCTAACCACACCTATCTCACCCCCTCTCTCTACCTAGCTCGACCCCACCTGACCACCTGGACCCACCTAGCTGTCACCACACCAAACCCTAGCTCCATGCTACCTCCCTCTCTCCTTCTCTTTTGCATAAAGGTGACCCCCATGTGCCTCTCCCCTCTCCCCCTTATCACCTCAACCACCCCAGCTCGCCACCACCTCAGATCCATCCAGGAGGCTCCCAGGACCTCCTCTTCCTTCCCTCTTCCTCCCCTCTTCCTCCCCAAGATTGCAAGCTCGCCACCATGCCCTAAACCCTAGTCGCGGCCACCTCTCCCTCTAGGCGATCTGGAGCGCGCCAAGCCGTCCAAGGAACGCCAAGGGCTTCGTCTGCTTCCTCTACCTCGTCTGTAACAGCTGGGAGCTGCAGGACCTCGCCGGAGAAGCCGCGCCGCCGCCGTGCCCGTGAGCACCAGGAGCTCCGGCCATCCAGCCACGCGCCGGATCGCGACCACCCCGAGCTCCTTCGCCTGCACCTTTGCACTCCTGGTGAGCAACCAAACCCCCCAGACATGGTCCCCACCCTCCTCTCGCCGTGGAACGCCGCCACCTTCCGTCGAGCACCCCGCGTGCACGCGCGCCGCCGCAGTCACCGCCAGCGTGCGCGTCAGTCGCGTCTGCATCAGCGTTCTGCCTTTGTTCCTCGCCCTGCCCCGCGCGCTGCAGCCCTCCTCCGTGCTAGCTCCCTGAATGAATGTTGTAGCCCGATGTCCCCTCTCTAGTTTTCGTTTTTGCGGCTTGGCGAGATTCGCCGTTGTTTGCTCGCCATCGTCGCCGGGAGACCGCCAGATCCGCCGCCGTCAGTGCCGCTTCTGTCAGCGAGCAGTGGCAGCCGCCAGCCGTTTTGCGCAGAGGCCCCTGGCCTTTTTCCCGCCTCAACCCGCACTCCCACCGACCCCACCTGTCAGCCGTAGCACAACTTTGCAGTTAGGCACCTGGGTTTTGCACCGTCGCAACCCGCACTCCCCTGGATCGCCCACGTGTCGCCCACCGGCTGTCCGCGCGCGTGCGTGGCCCTGCTCTCCCCCTGGCCCACCTGTCATCCTCTAGGTCTAGCTTAGCTCGCAGTGAGAAAAACCTGATCTGCCACTGTGTCACCCAGTCAGCACTGCGGCCCACCTGTCTGTGACTGTGGCTAGATTTGCCTGGGTAACAAAGTGTTTTCTGTTATCTGTTTCAAATTCAAACTTTTCCAAATTAATTCAAATTCAATTTTCAAATCTGTTTAAATATGAATTAATTCATAACTTCCAAATCGTTTGGAATTTGAATTCAAACCCTATATGAAAAATGTTTTGTTTTTGAATGTCAATTCAAATCTATAATCAAATATTTTCAGAATTGATTTAAAATAGTCAAACCTTTGACTTTGACCCTATTTAATAATTTTGACTTTAAAATAAATTTAAATTCATAATTCCAAATAATACAAATAATATATGTTTTCAAATCAGAAAAATATGAGGAATTCAAATATGCCCTCCAAAATATATTTTGAACACTTTATTTTTCCAAGTTGATTAAAATTACAATAAAATGCCCTTGTCTTAATAAATTAATAACTTTTGTTTTATAACTCCAAATTTAACAAATGATATGTCTAAAATGATCAGCTCGACGAGACCTTTCTGTTTACGCATTCCATGTTCTGTTTTGCAGCATGCATCATATAGATATAAATGGTACAACAACTTATTTGGGTATAAAACATGACTAAAACTCAATAAAATGTTTATTTCTTGTAATCTACACCTCACCATGCCATGCTACTTTATTGCCATGCAAATGGTGCATCATTCATCATGGCATGATTGTTTGCTTGTCGCATTTTATTCTTATGCTTGTGCACTTTATTTATGTTGGCCCTTGTTTGTTTGGTTCTTCCTCGAATAGACGCTGAGAAGGGGATATATCAAGAAACCCAGGAGCACTACCCAGATCCTTCTCTCGCTTCAACTGAGCTGCCAGGCAAGCACTACCACATGCTTGCATACTTATAGTACCTATTGCCTCTATCTTATTCTTGCATCATTGAGTCGCGATTGCATTAAACTGAATCCCAAGTATTGCATAGCCTTTACTTTTAAACTCCACCAAAGCTTGTTCCTCCGTCCCATGAGCCATTACTACAGGAGTTGTTTGAGCCATGCGAGTCGTAGAACAGCATGTGTAGGGTATGTGAGTGTCTGTTGGATAACGAGGTACCTAAACAACTTAACCGGAGTAGTAATGGGATAACTAATGAAAGTGGCACCGGTGAGCAATATCTGCTATTTGGTTTTTCATGCTCACTTGTGTCCCGTAGGACCCCGAGTACTTGATTCCTGTTCCGTGAATATTCGCGCTATCCACATCCGGGAGGATTATGGGACCCCCCCTGAGCCAGAGCTTGATTCATTCTTATTTCTTGGGGCCACAAACTAGTTTGAGGTTTTATTTACTATCCTGTACTTATGCCATGCTTTACTGCTTTATTTAAATTGTGCGAGGTACTGCACCTGTACTGTTTAGGGAAGCGGAGTGTTTTCGCGGTATCGACAAGCCTAGTCACATTTTCGGGTTCCCAGTCGTTTACAGCCACTGACGCAAACCTTGAGTCCGTCTCGGAGTTAGCTAACTTCGTTGCGGGTAGCTTAATGGGGTGGCCCCCTGAAATATTTCTGAATCCGGTGATTGCTTTGTCGTGAATGCCTCGTTGGGTTTTGATTTGGTTTTTCCGAGGTTGATCGAGTGTGTGTTGCTATTTGTGCACCCCTGCAGGGTAAAACTTTCTGAAAGCCGTGTCCGCGGTTATGGACGACTTGGAGCACAGTTTCTCGATCATAGACAAGCATAACTAAAGTACCGCTTTTAATTTGACTAAGTAACTGACTAGTAAATAGTGCAATACTCATGGAATGGATAATAAAAATGCCAACGGATGGGGGGGTTGTTCGTCCGCTTCCTTGTTGGTAAGCGAGGAGGAGGATGGATCTGATGATATTACTGTTATAACTGTTGTCATTAATTCACGGACATCCGTCTATCTTTGGTTAGGCGGATGGTTAGCGAGTATCTATAGAATTGTTAGGGTTTATCTTTTGCTGCAATTGCGTCACCCCAGGTTGTGTCCCCTTTAGAGGCATAAAGACTTGCTGAGTACCCCTAGGGTCTCACACGATAAATTATTTGATTCAGATGAACAGGTACACTCACAAGATGGATACTGGGTGGAGGAGACGGACGATGTGGGCAACGATCATTCGGTGTAGAGATTCCGGGAACGGGGATCCGTGAGATCTGTGGGCGGGATGTGTTTATTTATGGGGCATCTTATGCCGATTTTCTTCTTATCCGTACTCGGATCTTGTTTGCCGCTTCCGCCTGATACTCTGATGTTTGATGTATGAGGAGATATCCTAAACTATTATATCTATCTAGGTCATTTGAATCTTGCCGTATGGCGTTGCTATATTTCCTTTCTTTTTAGATGGAATGGCTCTGATGTACTGTTGTATGGTGGCTTGCATACATACTCATTTGTGTATGTGGTTGATCCCTTCGCCTGCCGATTACGCCGCCCGTTCTTGCCCCGATGTTTGGAAATGGTTGGGACGGCCGAAAGGTCTACCTGTGAGTGGCATTTGGGCCCCACCGTACTATTTCAACCATTTCCGCTCATCCAGGCTTGTAACTAGGAGCGTAATTCACCGAGGTAGTTACAGTATGCAAGATCACAAACAACACAGACATGATAGAATCATAAAGACAAAACAATTAATCAAACCAATATAATAATCTCAATATCCATCGAATCCCTGCAAACACAACATGCATGATTACAAATATATTAGATCTTGATCATGAACGGAGCTCAAAAGATCTATACATGAAAGCACAAAGGAGGAGATACAACCATCTAGATACTACATGGACCCATAGTCCAAGGTGGAACTACTCACGCATCATACCGGAGAGAAGGCCTCCGGGATGATCTCCCCTCCGGCAGGGTGCCGGGAATAACTTCAGACCCCCCAATCTAGGGACGATGGTGGCGGCGGCTACAGACGGTTTCATGGATATTTGATCGGGTGCTTAGGGTTTCTACATCGGGGGCTTCTTATAGGCAAAGGGGGAGGCAGAGGCGGTGGCCATGGGACCCACACCCTGCCTAGGCGCGGGCCCACCCCTGGCCGCGCCTAGGGGGGTGTGCCCCCTCTGGCTCGCCTCCTCGTCTCCCCTCTGGACTTCTTGTTCCCCACGGAAAGTAATTGACTTTGACGTTTGTCCTGTCCAATTCCGATAATATTTTTTACTAGCTTTTATGAAACCAAAAACAGACAACTGGCACTGTGGCAACTTGTTAATAGGTTAGTACCAGAAAACATGTAAAAACACCTCAAAGTGTAGACAAAGCAAAGCAAAGTAGATACTAACAAGCATGGAACATAAAAAATTATAGATACGTTTCCGACGTATCACTTGGCTAGAAGTGGACCAGTAGTATCGGTAGGAAGTTTTGGGCCAGGTCGGGCAGTACTTTTGGCCCGTATTGTTAACACACTTTCGCGGCTAGAGATCCGTTAGGGCGGCGCGGGCGATACTACCGGCCATCGGCCGGAAGTATCAGCTAGGCACGCAAATGGCTCAAATGGTCAGATTTGGAGAGACATTTTTAAGCCACCGCTTCCCCTTTGTGGGGTTAGTTCCTTTGGCTAGCTCTTCTACTCTCTCTCCTTCATTGTTGAACTTCAATAGCTTGTCCTCTCCCCATCTCCCTCCTATGATTCTTGCATATTTTTGAGGGATTTGAGAGAGGATATCTGGATCTACAACCCTACCTAACCAAATCCCTTCTTTGTGAAGGAATCCTTGGGATCTAGATCTTGGAAAATTTGATGTTCTCTTCTTGTGTTCTCGCTCTCTTATTCCCCATAGCTTTTGTAGCTTTGGTGAAATTTTAGAGTGAACGACTTGCTATTGCATTAGGTGGATCGATTTGAGTTCTCTATGGAGAATCAATTGGTGAAAGCTAGAATCTTTATTTTTTACTCTTGGGTTCTTGGAATGCTAGATGGTTGGTGACCTTTGTGGTGTTTCTTGGAGCTTCTAATTGATTTGTGGAGATTTCCCCAAGCTTGCATGGGTTTGGTGATCGTCCTCAAGTGTCCCATATTGGATCATGTGTCTTCATTTGTGGTGCGCATAGGGGAGAATAAGGCGTGCCTTTTGTGGCGTTGGTAAGTGGTATGCCTTCGCATCTTAGGATAAGGCCTTGCATGGTGTTGGGTATGCATCAAGCCACCACACCTCAAGGTGAGACATTTGTGGCGTTTGGAGAACATTACACCATTGTACCTCTCTAATAAATTCGTAGCTTTTTTGGAAGTGAACTTCAGGATAAAATCATCGTCTCTGCGTGGCTCTGTTATTTTAAAACCGAGCTCTTTATTTATGCACTTTACATTTTGATAGCTTTAGTTCTTGAAGTACTATATCTTTCTATTGAAGGGAATATGCCCGAGAGGCAATAATAAAGTGGTTATTATCGTATTCCTTGTTTATGATAAATGTTTATTTTACATGCTATAATTGTATTAATACGGAAACGTTAATACATGTGTGTTTAATAAACAAAAAGGAAGTTCCTAGTTATGCCTCTCTCATAAACTAGCTCGTTGATTAACAAGATGATCAAAGTTTCCTGATCATGGACATTGGATGTTGTTAATAACGGGATCACAACATTAGTGTAATGGTGTGATGAACATTCATCCGAAGTATAGCATTACGATCAAAGTCATTGAGTTTATATTGCTATAACAACTTACGAAGTGATCCTAATCCTTAGACCATGAGATCATGTCAATCACTAACACCGGAAGAGTTTCTTGATAACATCAAACGTCACACCGTAACAGGGTGATTATAAAGATGGATTCAGAACTAATAAAGTGTTATGTTGAGGCCCATGGATCGAGAGTGGAATTTGTTCATCCCGATGACGGATAGATATACTCTGGGCCCTCTCAGTGATATCACATTGGTTAGCTTGCAAGCAAGTGATTTGATCACTAGAATGTTATATCACGGGAACGAGAAAAGAGTGCATGTCAGTAACGAGATCAAACTAGGTATGGAGATACCGATGATCGAATCTCGGACATGTAATATATCGCGAAACAAAAGGATTAAGATACTAGCGTAAAAGGTTCCGACGATCACAAGAAAGTCATCGTTGAATGTGTGGGAGTCAGTATGGGTCTCCAGATCCCGCTTCTGATTATTGATCCGAGAGGGGTCTCGATCATGTCCGCATTATTCACGAACCGTAGGGTGACACACTTAAGAGACACCGACATCCAATTGGAGCAAAAGTTTCATGCCGAAAAGAAAAGGAAAGCGCAGGAATTTATTTCACTAGACACCGAAACTGTTTTGGTTGAAATTGCTGAAACTGGTTCTGCATGTGAAATGGAATACTAGCAAGGGGTTTTATGTGAATGTTTGTTAATTAAATTAATTAACAAAATTCTGAATAAATAAATAAAAGAGTTTTATTTAAATGAGAGCTTGCATTAAATTTGGTGGAAATTTAATGCATGTGAGTGGATTTTTGAGTGGAGGCTTTTTAATGGGAGTGGAGGCTTTTCATTTTGAGTGGGAGCTCCACCCACATGAATGTGGAAGAGGTGGGGGCAGCCCCCATGGCTGGGCGCCATGCCCCTTGGGTGCCCCCCCTCTCCCCTATAAAAGGCCCCCCTCTCCTCCTCTCACAACACACCTCCTCGTGAAGGATCTCTCTCCCCCTCTAGAATTTATCCCCCATGGTCTCGGACTAGCGAGATACATGTTCCCGGTGGCTATTCGGCAAGAAAGAGTTGTGCTTCCGCTGCATCGCTGGAGCGAGGAGGCGGAGGTTGCTCGGTGCCTCGAACGTGTGTGCGAGCACGGATGCGCTGCTAATTTGCGGCGCTAGGACTTCCTCTCGATCTTGAGATCGGCAAGAGATCGTCTACATCAACCACGAGTTGAACTCGTTAAGCTTTGTCAGTCTTCAAGGGTATGTTCTCTACGGATATACATCCGCCCGTTGTTTGTATCTAGTAGATATATCTTGGTACATAGTTCACATCGTAGGAAATTTTTTGTTTTCTATGCTGCGAACCCTACAGTGGTATCAGAGCCGGATCTATGCATAGATACTTTGCACGGGTAGTACACATATGAGTATGTGGGCGATGATGATCATTTTATTGCTTCTTAGTTGTACTTTGGATATTGGTGGCATAGTGGGATGAAGCGGCCCGGACAAACTTTACATGTCCTCGCACATGAGACCTGTTCCACGCTTGACATGCAACTAGTTTTGCATAAGTGGCTAGCGGGTGTCTGTCTCTCCTACTATAGTCAATATCTAATTTGCAACGAGTTGTCAACAATTTGGTTATCCTCGTTGTGGTTCATGTTCGTAGGTAAGAACGGTTCTATCTTCGAAAGCCCTAAGCCACGTAAAACTTGCAATGGATAAATTAGAGGCGTCTAGTTTAGATTGTTGATGGGCTAGTGTTATGATATGGTGATGTTGTAAGTAGAAGTATGAGATGATACTCTTACAACCCACATAGCGTGTAAGTTCCATAGACCTTGGCCTTACACATAAAGGTATGATAGTGATCATACCACGGTGCACATGATGGAGATCATATGCGGGAACCATATCATTTCACTTATAAACATGTGATGTTTTGATTGCATCTTATATTGCTTGTTTGGCGTTTTATTAGCATAATAAGATGATCCCTCATTTAGATATCAAGATAAGAATGTGTTCTTCCTTAAGTATGCACCGACAATGTTTCGTCGCTTCAAGACATCACGTGATGATCGGGTGTACTTGAATCCACGAGCATATCTCGGGTGTAAGACAGTTACACACGCGAATACTAAGGTTCTTACTTGGCGAGCCTAGCATGTACAAACATTGCCTCGGAACACGGACCGAAAGGTTAAGCATGAGTCATATGTTTTGATATGATGACCATATGGATGCTCACCTTTGAATCTACACCGACTCACGTGATGATCGGACTTGGTGTAGTGGATTTGGTTCATGCAATCACCAAAAGGACACGAGGGATGTCGTTTTTGAGTGGGAGTTCATTTCTAATTTGGATTAGTAGAACTCAATTTATCATAAATTAAATCAAAGTGAATTTGCATAATTTGTTGTAGTCATTGGCATTCGTTCACCACCTTATGCATAGTTGTAATTGAGATAATAGAACTATAGAATTCTGGATATATACTTTACGAACTGGTATCGTATTGTGTTGAGTGTCAATCTAAAGTTTAAAGTCCTATTGCAAACTTTCAGCAAACTCTATTTACTCCGTGAAATTTAATAGTTGGTATTAAATCGAGAGTAACAATTCCAATGTTAGTATCTTAAGTATCATGTTTGCCTCCATGATTCTTGATTGTTTTAATATCAAGTTTATCTAGGATCTGAAAGAATTGTTTCAGAAACCATCATGTGTGGCAGATATAACGATATCTGATACAATGTTTTGGTTGCAATATGATAGAGTATAATATGTGTTCTCATATAGGATGAGAATTTACGAAGGTTGGAGATGCTAGACATCCTAATCATCCAAAAGGGTTTTGGAAAGTAATGTTATACTCACGATTCTCCTTTATAAGCTAAAGTAGCTTGATCATGAAAGTCGTCATGATAAGGGTGAATAGAAGATGTATGTAAAGTGTTTACTACACTAAAAGATTACTAAAGAATGGATTTTGAAAGAATACCGATCATTTTGATGATGGTGATCTACTTCAAAGTGCAAGTCCAAAGGTATTATTATTTGAATATACACGCTTTGGACTATGTGTCATGTATATGGCACCACTGTTGATGTTGATAGATTCTTTTAAAAGGAAAAGGAAATGCTGAAAGAGAATCTATAAAATATATTTGGCAGAAAAGAAAAGATTGGAAATATCCAATTTAGGTATATAGATTATATACATGTTATGGTTGTATTCTTTGCTTGTTAAAAAATGTGGTTTTTGGGTATTGGATACCGAATTGGTTCGTATGAAATTTCATACGGAATGACGCAATTCATGAATCACAATGGCCTAAGTAACTAGCAACAGAATATGTGATGATGTTCATCGAAAACAAACAAACCGTTGTTTGTATTTCTCGTTGACATCAAGGCTTGACTTCAAGATTTGTTTTAATAATTGTTATTTGAATCAGGTATTATGAGAAAAAAGGTTGTTCAAATAATTACCGTATTCCATATAAGATGGATGATTTACAAATCTAGTTGGAGAAATCACATCCATAAAACCTAATGCTAAAATGTCGCAAGACAAATGATAGGAAGATCACTTACGAAGTGACATCGCCGTTTAAATTATATTGGAAAGAAAACATGAAGAATCTCCATATTCATGGATTTTTGGAGTCTTTGATTTGATCAACTGACGCTTGTGAGACTTTCCACATGATAATTAAAACTTCGTTCAAAGGCCAAAGAAGAACGAAGGACTAAATTATTGGAATTTATACATATCGATGTATGTAGTCCATTATGTATAGTCGTAAGCGATGGATTTCAACTTCATATGCTTTCTCCAGAAATTTGAGTGAATGTTCACTTAATGAGAAACAAGTATGAAATATTTTGAAAACGTTTCAAAGACTTTCAAGATGAAGTGCAAAATCATTGTAACAAGAAAATAAATGGTTTATGATTTTATCATAAGGGATTTGTTTGAGTTACAAGTGTAACAAGAAAATAAATGAATTATGATTTTATCATAAAGGGATTTATTTGAGTTCCAAGTTTAGCAAAACACCTAGATTTACATCTCCCGAAACACCATAGGAGTATGGAGTGTTTGAGATTTGTAATGAAACCTTGTTTGACATGGTTGGATCAAAGGTGTTATTTATAAAACTGCCATTATGTTTTAAAAGATTAAATCTTTAGAGACTACCGCTTTTACACTAAAAAGAGCTCCATCTTGATCCGTTGAAATGACACCATGAAAGTTATGGTTTGGGGTAAAACCCAAGTTGTCATTTCTTAAATTTTGGTATGCTAAACATAAGTAAGATGTTTACAACCGAAGTCGGATGAGCATGTCTTTGTAGGTTATTTCGAATAACAATTGGTTATTCCTTCATAACACCAAGGACAAAAGGGTTTGTCGCTTGAAACGTGAAGTTTCTTGGAGAAGGAATTTTTCGTAAAAGTTAAGTGGGAGGACAATAGAACTTTGATAAGGTTAACGAACCTTAGCTATATGTGCTGAGTTGTGCAGCGCCGGAAATCGTTCTGAAGGCTTCGATAATGCTCATAGCTTATGTGCCTCAAAGGTTGTGGTCACGGAGATCTAAGTTCCTATTGAAACAAGTAGGTTGGTTAAACAATCAAATGCTAAGATTTGAGAGTAAATCATTATTGTTTGACAATAATGAACCGAATACATACAAAGAAGCGATGATGGGCCCTGACTCCGTCAAATGGCTTGAAGCCATAAAATCCGTGATAGTTCCATACACGAGAAGTCAAGTTTTGAACTTGGAAGACCCTCCGGAAAGGTGTAAAAACCTATCAGTCGTATTTGGATCTATAAAGAAACAGACATGGATGTTTCACATGTATGAAATAGTCGACATGTCGTAAAGTATTTTATGACAATGTTCAAGGAGTTGACTATGACAAGATTTGATCTTTCATAGCGATATTTAGTCTGGACGGATTAAATTAGCAACCACTACATATAATTTGGTATATGGTAGATGAATAAACAAAACAAAGTTCTTTTAATAGAATGGTTACCTAGGACGTGTACATGACACGATCCAAAGGGTTTTGTTAATTCAAAGGATGCTAAAAAGGGGCATGCAAACTTCAATTGTTGAAGTAAGCATCGCGGAGTTGGAATCTTCACCATGATGAAAAAGGAGTTTTTCATCAGGAGACGATAAAGATGCTTGCATTTGCAAGAAATTAAGTGGGAGCGCTAAGACATATTTCTAATACATTATGTGGAGGACATCTTGTTGATTAGAAATGATGTATCTTTTATTAACAGAGGTTAAGAATTTCATTTTGATGAAAGACTTAGGCAAAACCCGAATAATTAGCATGAAAATCTATAGTGGATAGACCGTGACGCTAATATGGTTATGCCAAACGTACATATATGAGATATTGAAGGAGTTCAATATAGAAACGACAAGAAACAGTTCTTGTCGCATGGAAAGGAATTGAATCAAGATTCAAGTGTATCGACACTTGATAAGTGAAACAAGATTCAAGTGCTTTGACACTTGATGAGTGAAATCACGAGAATGTTTTGATCAATCATACCATGATATGTACACATCCAGATATGTCCTATGCTCTAAGTGTTATGAGCAAATACCAGAATGAATCATAAAATGATCATTGGACGATAGTAAGGATATTCTTATGATCTTTTGGAAGAACTAAGAATATATTTGTGTAGAGGTGACAAACAATTATAAATAGTTCATTGTAAAGCGTTACATTGATACTAGTTTTGTCACAAGATACAAATTAAGTTTATCTCAATTTAAACTATGAGTGGCACAATGAAATGGAAAGAAAGTTTGCATGATGGATTTGGAAGAGTTCCAAAGTTAAGACATTGTGACGGATACTACAACAAAAGGCTAAGTATATGACTGCTATAGTAGCAGCAAAGGAGGGAATTTGTGTCAAGTAGTTTGTTATCAAACTAAGGTGTGGTTCGTAACGGGCTAACACTAAAGATATATTGTATGACAATAGTATCGACATGATTTAACCCCAAGGAACTAAAGGTCTCACCGAAAGACCAAATTTATACAATTCCATCTCATTGGAGAATGAGTGATGCGTGAAGACGCAAAGACATGCAAATACACACGGACCTGAAGCGTCAGATCCGTAGATTATGTTAACCACTTGCAATTGCGTATATGGAACACCAGAAAGCCATATGTGTTCAATACGCAAAGTTTTTAAACTAGATTATTGTCTCTAGTGCAAGTGGGAGACTGAAGGGAATATGCCCGAGAGGCAATAATAAAGTGGTTATTATCGTATTCCTTGTTTATGATAAATGTTTATTTTACATGCTATAATTGTATTAATACGGAAACGTTAATACATGTGTGTTTAATAAACAAAAAGGAAGTTCCTAGTTATGCCTCTCTCATAAACTAGCTCGTTGATTAACAAGATGATCAAAGTTTCCTGATCATGGACATTGGATGTTGTTAATAACGGGATCACAACATTAGTGTAATGGTGTGATGAACATTCATCCGAAGTATAGCATTACGATCAAAGTCATTGAGTTTATATTGCTATAACAACTTACGTAGTGATCCTAATCCTTAGACCATGAGATCATGTCAATCACTAACACCGGAAGAGTTTCTTGATAACATCAAACATCACACCATAACAGGGTGATTATAAAGGTGGATTCAGAACTAATAAAGTGTTATGTTGAGGCCCATGGATCGAGAGTGGAATTTGTTCATCCCGATGACGGATAGATATACTCTGGGCCCTCTCAGTGATATCACATTGGTTAGCTTGCAAGCAAGTGATTTGATCACTAGAATGTTATATCACGGGAACGAGAAAAGAGTGCATGTCAGTAACGAGATAAAACTAGGTATGGAGATACCGATGATCGAATCTCGGACATGTAATATATCGCGAAACAAAAGGATTAAGATACTAGCGTAAAAGGTTCCGACGATCACAAGAAAGTCATCGTTGAATGTGTGGGAGACAGTATGGGTCTCCAGATCCCGCTTCTGATTATTGATCCGAGAGGGGTATCGATCATGTCCGCATTATTCACGAACCGTAGGGTGACACACTTAAGAGACACCGACATCCAATTGGAGCAAAAGTTTCATGCTGAAAAGAAAAGGAAAGCGCAGGAATTTATTTCACTAGACACCGAAACTGTTTCGGTTGAAATTGCTGAAACTGGTTCTGCATGTGAAATGGAATACTAGCAAGGGGTTTCATGTGAATGTTTGTTAATTAAAGTAATTAACAAAATTCTGAATAAATAAATAAAAGAGTTTTATTTAAATGAGAGCTTGCATTAAATTTGGTGGAAATTTAATGCATGTGAGTGGATTTTTGAGTGGAGGCTTTTTAATGGGAGTGGAGGCTTTTCATTTTGAGTGGGAGCTCCACCCACATGAATGTGGAAGAGGCGGGGCCCCTTGGGTGCCCCCCTCTCCCCTATAAAAGGCCCCCCTCTCCTCCTCTTACAACACACCTCCTCGTGAAGGATCTCTCTCCCCCTCTAGAATTTATCCCCCATGGTCTCGGACTAGCGAGATACATGTTCCCGGTGGCTATTCGGCAAGAAAGAGTTGTGCTTCCGCTGCATCGCTGGAGCGAGGAGGCGGAGGTTGCTCGGTGCCTCGAACGTGTGTGCGAGCACGGATGCGCTGCTAATTTGCGGCGCTAGGACTTCCTCTCGATCTTGAGATCGGCAAGAGATCTTCTACATCAACCACGAGTTGAACTCGTTAAGCTTTGTCGGTCTTCAAGGGTATGTTCTCTATGGATATACATCCGCACGTTGTTTGTATCTAGTAGATAGATCTTGGTACATAGTTCACATCGTAGGAAAATTTTTGTTTTCTATACTGCGAACCCTACATCTATCACATTATTGATTGTATTGCTTAGCATAGGTTGTTGGTACACTTAGTTGACTATAGTAAATTTAGGTTTTATGCTTGATAAATTAAATACTAGTTTTATTCTATATATATTAGATCCTTAACCATAATTATTTTTAAACGCCTATTCACCCCCTTTAGGCGCCATCTGAATCCTTTCTATTTTAGAAATTTTCGTGCTTGCGCGAACCTTTTATGATTATTTCACCAGTATCCTAGATTTGAAGAGGTTTATGGATAAATCAATTGGGGCTATCATTTTTTTACATAAATATGTCGATTAGAAGCCTTAAAAGCCTTCCATACAAATATCTTTGCACCTGGTAGAAAATCCAGGGAGAAAATAAACAAAATGAGATGTATTGGTACTCAACGAGCACCTGTATGGTCGGGGATGACCATACCGTTGAACCTTACCATGTTCCCATGGGACGGCCTCGTCAAATACTTTCATCATGCATGATCCGATCAAATATCAGGCCTATAGAGACACCACAAACCATCAAAAGCTCACCCCGGAAGGGATTTGGAGGATGAACTTGTAGAAGGACATCCATCTCAATTGCTGCTTGTGTTTTGGAGTCTTGGCCATCGATCTTCATCATCAACCACTACATATTCATCACCATCTTCATCAACAATTAATGTATTCATCACCATTCACCCAATTCATATCGTTGTAATTCCAAACACATCAAATTTTCAATGTAATCTTTCATCCTTAACTCCATTTATATTATCATGATGATGATTTCCCCCATAAGTGAGTAGTTTCCTTTGTTCTTGGGGAGATGGAGAAACCCTAGCACTATTATGAACTAAAATAAAGATTATTTATGTCTCTATTTGTAAAAGTGTGTATTCAATTATCTTTCTTGATATTATGTGAATGTCGAATGCACAATCTTTTCCCTTCACGGACTTGAGAGGGGATTTTCGTAAGTGTATGGCCGATATTAGTAATGTTAACTGAGATATTACGTCCTCTCAAAGGTCATGCATCAATGGGGGATAAGGGGGATCCAAGAGACTATATCCACAACCATGGAGTAACCTATAAATGCTAGTAAAATCAGGCAAACTTGTTGTTGATGACTAGTTGTGGTTTGAGGGTGAGATTACCAAGAATTCTATGCTCACATGTATTTGCGACTCCGACCATGTGCAAAAATACAAATAATACATACATATCCTAAGCATGTTCTACTAAAATGCTAGTGGTGGAACCAAAACTCTCGAGAATGATTTTGTTCTATTGCAATCTCATCATAGTTTATCGCATACTCTATGTTGGAATCAAACACAACTTATAGGTAAACTCTGGTAAATCCATAATGAGGGGCATAAAGACCATTACCAACAACTCTCTATGGTTCGATACTCTTACTTCAAAACTAGCTACATACAACTTGTGCACTTGCAGGCATAAAAAATGAGAATGACGAGCTCTCGTCTACTCTTAAGGCAAACATCTTTGGGTATGACCGGCCTTCGTACCGATGAACTAGGATTTCTTCATAGGTAGGATTGTAGTTTTAACCTGTTATGTTCTGTTTAGGTTATTATCATTTATATGTTTAGGTTATTATTGTTGTTCTATTTAGGTCATTATGAATATTCTATGTTTGAATTATTCACTGAATGTTGTGTTAAGAACAATTTGTGTTACATTATTCCGTTTAGGTTTGAGAATGTTTTCTTTATATTATTGTGAAAATTATATTTAAAACAATTTGTGTTTACATAATTTTGGCTTATGTTATCTTTAATGTGTTTCTTAGGTTTGTGAATGTGCTATTTAGGAAAATATGATTGTGTTCCGTCACTACTCATGTTGTTTTGATTGTCAATCCAATTAAATTGGTCATGCAGTTTATTGTATGAATACATTTTGGTTACACTGCATAAGAGATACTTTCCATAGGGGGTCAGAGCAACCATCACTGGTCGCGTGACCTCTTTATTATAGTGATGAGTCGAACGGTGTTTCAAGAAAATGCCGCGAGTGCTCAATGTGAAAAAACATTTTCAAACTAGTGAAAGCATGGAACAAGTAAAAAGTCAGGACCACCGATACTAGGGAAGTGTCATAGGTTATATCATGCATGACATGTTGGCAAAAAAATAATGTGAAAGTATCATAGGTAGCAAGACTTGATCGCATTTTGTAAGATGTGTAAAAAACAATTCTCCATGCTGTGAATTGGACTATGTATGAATGAAATTTGTTACGTCTTAGTGCTTGTGCTATCGCTATTTTGATGTGGAGTGAAATAAAATTACTCTAACTGATGCACGAAAAAGTCTTTGTGCAAACATGTCGAATAAGAACGACGTAACTAATGACCCCGACTTTAAGGAAACGGAGAAAAGACAAAAATCGTTGCCAATAAACCCCCTCATCAGTGATGGTTATTGTATTTGTTGCAAAGGAGGCCTTCACATCAGTAATAGGGTCCTGACAACAAACCTTTTTTTTCCCTTACCCAAGGTTTTTTACTCGTGTCAATAGTGTCGCTCTGTACTAGTGCTCCAACGGGCCACCACGCCGACTGACCCCGCTCGTCGTCCTGATGTGCCCTTATCACGGTTTCCTCCATCCCACTCAAAGGCGTGGCGGCCATCGTCCTCCTTGTGTGCGCCTTCCTACCTAGGTCCTCCCCACCTCCTCACTCGTGGCCTCCGCCTTCCTCGTCACACGAGGAGCAGCCACCATACTCTATTGTCGCTGCCATCGGTTTCCCCTATACATGGTCGGCAGCATATGCCTTCTCACACATGCCTTCTCTTTGTCCTCCACATGGCTACGCCTCGACCGAGATTAGTAGCCCCATGGGCAACAACACATGGCACAAAACGATGTCTTGTCGGTGGGGAATTGGGGAAGAGGAGTCGGCGTGGTTCCATCGTTCGAAGGCAACGCCTAAGGAGGCCCACGACCATAATCGGTTGCGGGAGGATTGTTCATAGGAGGTTAGGGAAAGAAATCAGGAAGGATGGAGCAAGATGTGCAGAAATCCACGTTTTTCTCGTAGGTGTAGATGCAACCACTGCCCAAAAAACACATTCTAAAATGTCTAAACAAAATGCTAGTTTGCATAGTTGAAAATTGCCTCAGTACCAGCATAGTTATCAAATTCTTAAGTTGTGTCTGGTTGTTATGAAAATGTGTACGGGTGCTTTGAAGTGGGCATCGCATCCCCAATACGATCTCGGAGAGACACCGAGAAAGTCTAGTGCGACACTGGTGAAGAAATCCTAAGCTTACTGGGGAGGTGCACCAAGGATCCATCCGACCATGGGCGGGGATGTACACCGTGGATCCATCCGACTATGGGCTCCCGCAGTGGGAGGACCTCGATCCAACATGAATAGGGAACTTTGTTGTATCAATAGCAACTTCACAACAACAATAGACAACTTTATAATAGCATTAGGCAAGTTCACAAACAACGATAAGCAACTTTGCAGCAGCACTAGACAACTTGAGTGTAGATTTAGACAATTCCACTGTAGCGGTAGGCAATTTCACCATAAGTAAAAGAAACTTAGCATCTTCAAAACAAGTAGACATATTTGAACTTCACAACAACTGAAAATAACTTCATAACAACTAAAACCAACTTTACAACAACAAACACCAAAGTACGCCATGCACTACAGGGTCAGGCCCCAGAAATGTGACAAGCACCATATTTTTAAGAAACATTTAGTTCTAATTTGGCCTAGGGCCATGGCTTTTATCCCGGATCGCCTTGTGTACACGTCCGCCCCTATTGCACTAGAGTAATCGTGCATGACTTGCAACAGGTGTGGCCAATATTTGAAGCGATGAGTGTAGAACACACCATTTGATTACAAACAAGCGTGGCATGTTCACTGTTAAAAAAATCCTCGTAGCAATCTTGATTAGCCTATAACCTAAACCCCATAACATGAGAAGGATTATATTTCTCACTCGGTTAGCCTTCTAAAAAGGCTTACATTGTGGAATGGAGGGAGTATCTACTAAGTTAGTTCTTGCATGTATAGCGATGTGGCGTCAACGTTATCTTTGGTCATGCCAAATAGACCTTTTGATGATGTAGGGTAGCTAAAGGAATGCTTATGCCCATCAACACTAGATACAAGAAAGAACAGCATGCTCTACATTACATTGATAGTCATCCCAGGATGATATGTAGATCACAAGAAAGAGATGCCTTCTCAACCATTGTATGCAATGGTTAGAGCCTTTGTGCTACCAACACTCTGCGATAATACTCCCCAAGAGCCCAGATAGGGAAGATGTTCCTGAACTGGGCGTAAGTGAGCATGAGGTTGTGGTTGGTAGCTCCGATAATGTCCTGTCAAGTGTCAAGTGAGTAAACGTACCAAAGTTACTCCTAATTATCTTGGATCTTGTTATACTGAAATACTGAGCGCAGGTTGCCTCTTTTCATTGGAGTTTATATAAGTTCACCACTATTTCTCTGTAGATGCATCATCGTACGACTATTTTCACTTACAGGTACATGAGTTCCTTGCAAATAAAGTAAAATGGGGAGAGATAACCTATATATATGACTTACTTGCTGAGGGAACTCTCCATCCACGGATTGGAAATTGATCAGAACCTTGGCTGCTCTATGTAGACATGCAGGGTCTCTTTTACCCTGCTCACTCGGAAAACATGTGTATTTTATTGTCAGCATAGAGCCAAGTCAATACATGATGATATGTTTGTTCTACGAATTACTGTAGTTTCCTATGCAGTTGTGCAAGTATATTATATGACACTTTACAGTCCGCAAGTGACGTGACTAATGAATATAGGACATCCACTGGATATAACTAGGAGCTTGAAAGGAAATGACCTGCCCAGCATCAATCAGGGCCAACATGGCCCAACTGGTGTTAACTGCATGAGCCTTGCTGCCTTCAAGATTGGTGTAAACCTATGTTGCATTGTCAATTGCAAGTTTAATTAAGCACATAACAAAGTTAATTGGACTAAGATACGGAAACAAGAAGACGAAGATATATTACCTTGTCTTGACTAGAGAGGTAGCTTTCTCCCCATCCTCCTGACGGAAGAAGCTCCTTAGATAGCAGAAATTCACACGCTTTTCTGATTGCTTGGCTGTTTTTGTACGTCCTACCGGCAGCAACCAATCCTCTCACCCCGAACCACGTACCATAGGTGAAACAAATTGCCCAACAGCCATACCTATATTTGTAAATTAACAACAGAAATTCAAATGAGGACTAAGGCTATGCACATCTTATGATACATAGACCGGGAGTTTACTCTTCCATTATTTAAGGGGGGAAATGACGAGGAACTTCTAGAACAAGTTAAATAGAATGCAAACCATGCTACTTTTGATCCATCTGACCATGGGAAAACGTTAATGTTGCACATTGTTAGTTAGTAAAGGGATGACTTAGTGCAAGATGAAAGAACCAAATATTCAATGGCGATTTAACAAAACATATGTATTGAACATAGTAATTAAACAAGTGAGTAGTATTTATTTTCGTGGTGGGCACTAACCATGATCCATCACTTCGTTGGATGCTCTCAATGTAGTCTGCAGCCTTTCGGATACAATGGTCTATCTCTTCCCTGCGATAATGTTTAGGGTAGGTTTCTCTGAATAACACAAGACCTTGAATTACTGATGACGTACACTCAACATATCTGCAGATCAAGATACCTAGTTCTCAGATTTTCAATTGTAGATGAATTAACAGAAAAGTAGCAGAGTAAATAACTAAATAAATAGTTAACGGTTATTGTATCTTACGGATACTCGATCATTATGCCCCCAAAGCTCTCAGAAGGATTGAGCAACTGAAGTAAAATAATAATGAGCATGACATCATTAGCAAACTTAATAGTCGACAGTTGGTAGCATCAAGAATGTTATATATTGACTCAATGTGATTGATTGAACAAAGTTTTTCTTCCTCACACATACTAAAATAAAACAGTTCCTTGTGCATTTTTAAACAAAGCAATAATATATGCCTAGGTTTCTATCAAAACTCACCTCAAGCCATTCATAAGATCTTGTTAGCTCATATGCACCAAAACTACCATCGTCGTTCTGCACAAGAGCATGGAGTAAAACTTTAAATCAATGATCGATGTTGTTCATCTCCCAGTATGTTGAAAATTAGACTATTAATTATCAAATGACAGTGAACTGAAACTAGCTCTGGCAAAGAAAAAAAAGAAAAAGAGAAACAGAAAACAATCAGTTTGAACTGAAAGATGCTTACCATCAAAGACAGCAAAATGTTGACTGTATCATCAAGCCTGCTTGCTTCTATAGATTCACCAACCAATTCAGGAGGAAACTTAGTTAACAGCAATAAAACCTGAAGAAAGAAATGGAAGCGTACATGTAATCAATTACATGACTGAATAGTTTGCTCGTGGTAATGACCATGGAACTCACAGCATTACAAAAGTACAATGTGCCATCCCACGAAGAGAGCATGTCATAGTTTATATGTCTTGACTGTACTACACTATTTCTTGGCAGCCTTCGGTTACCCAGCAAACTGGCCAGAAAGACCAGGTTAATTTATATCAGTGTGGTGTTGGTTTAGTTTAGATCATAGAATCCGTGCCCAAGGTACTAATAAGTTTCTAAGGCAGGACTTAATTGCTAGAATCGATTGCATGGAAACATTATCCGTGGGAGATTGAGTTACCCCAATACCCATGTGGCCTGTTATTGTAAAGTTTATGTCGTGAGAGTGCAGTTACACAGAAAATTTAAATTCTCTTACACTAGAAAAAATAGAAGAATTTAGAATCTCCTAAAAAATAGATAATTTAGATAGAATTAGTCCAACCTATCTAAAAGTTGTGTCCCAAGAGTAGCAACTCCGCACAACCGTTTCACACAGGCGATGAAAAAAGTAAGTGCGTGTGTGGGTGGGTGGGTGTGGTGGTGTGTGTGTGTGTGTGGGGGGGGGGGGTGCTATGCCTACATGCATGGACTATGCATTGAACGAAAGGAGTGTGTGCTTGGTTACATGCAAGCATGCTAGGAAAGATAATTTTATTATTTGAGATCTTTGTGTTCTATTCCCTCTGTTTCAATATATAAGATGTTTTAGGTTTGTAAAGATAATATATCTAGACAACTTTTAGTGTGATTCGGAGTGGACATCTTCGAACCTACACACTAGAAGATGTCTAGATACATTATCTTCACAAAGCCAAAACATCTTATATTATAAAACGGAGGGAGTACTAATTTTAGACTACCAAAGTTGAGATATGGACGGATAGACCAAAATGGTATTACACAAAAGTTTTGGATGAATACAAACATCATGCACGGGGACTACCTTCAGTGCTTCCGCAGTACAGTCTGATACAGGCCACCCTTCGTCAGCTGTTGAATGTGTCCATCCACCTTTAGATATATGACGATACCATTTACTTTGATCTCCAGGACAGTCCATACGAATCTTCAAGAATATCAGATAGTCAGAATACTATTGAGTAATTATACCAGATTGATTAGTGTTTCACAAACAGATTATCATGTACTCCCTCTGTTCCGATATATAAGACGTTTTAGCCTTTTTCTGTAACACATGTATCTAGACCCATTTTAGTGTGTAGGTTCACTTATTTTGTTCTGAACCTACACACTAAAAAGCGTCTAGATAATCCGTTTTAGAAAAAGGATATTTTGAAAAGGAGGGAGTACATTTTCTGTATTTACCTGGGAACGCTTGATATAGTCATGCGCAAGTTTAACTGTCTGGCCAAACTCTTCTGTGAGTCCGGCAGCAAATATAGCTTGAACAGTCAAAGCTGTATCCCACAGCTGGCTGCCATTATAAGACTACAAAGGATGTAAGATCACGAGTATTAACAAGTACACATTATCCTCAGATTATTGTAAATCACACTGTTACAATAACCATTTCCATAAGTGCATTAAATGAGTGCATTTCAATTTGTGATGTTTTCATCATGCCTACTTAATGTTTTGCCAACATACACAATTACTCATCCGGGGCCATGCAAGTTATCATACCTTCCAAATGCCAATTTTTTTTATAAAAGTAACTTTCTAATTTGATCGTCTCCTTAATTTTTGCGCAAAGTCAAAATACGTCCTATATAAAAAAGCATAGTGCATATAATACATTTTTTTAACATGGAAGAGAAACTATATACTTCCTCCGTCCTGAAAAGGATGTCGCAGATTTGTCTAAATTTGCATGTATCTAGACACATTTTAGTGTATAGATGCATGCAAAGTTAGACAAATTCGAGACATCCTTTTTAGACGGAGGGAGTACATTTTTCATAGAGGAAAAAGAGGACAATATTAAGCCTCAGAGGAGATGAACTTGGTGGGATTCTACATCCAATCCCTCAACAAAGTAAGTCAGGCTCACTTCATAGGAGTTGAACTTGGTGGGATTCTTCATAGGCTCACTTCATAGGTTCACTAGCTGGGTAATGACGCGGTATCCTTGATTTACAAATTTTTTATCATACATTGAACTAGATAATAAAAACAAAGAGACAGAGACTTGATTTACAATTAATGATTTTTGTTATTGTTACCTCCACCTCAGTGAAAAGATAATACATGCTCCCATGAAAAATCATAACTAAATGCAGAAGAACTTGTTAACACCTTCATCTTCATGCCGTCTTCAGCGACCCATAAGAAATCATATACTCTTTCAATATGGAGTTTGAATGCCACTGAGTTCGGATCTTCTACCCAACGGCAAATCATATTCAACATCTGCTTATATATTTCAAGTAAGCAGTTTTAGTTGGGAAAAGGTAAAAAGTAAATAAATGTACCTGATAAGCAGTGAACAAATTTAATAAAGTAAAGCTAAAATAGCTTACGGGAACAAGCTTATGACCTACCAAAGGAAAGCAATAATGCAAAGTTTCATGAAAGTAATCCATTCGCTACCTTATTCATAGGAGCAATGCATATATATTGTGTTGTTTCATCCTCGTACTCAATATGTTTCATCACAATGTCCAGAGCTTTCTCCCGCAATTTGCTGCCAGGCCAGTGCATGAGAACTGGTTCACCAATTTTCTTGAGAGTAGCCCACACGATATTCTGCAGTGGTGAATGGGGATAATAGAGATCTTCCTACAGTGTAACCAAAGTTTTAAATTTTAGATGACAAGATTCCTGGAAAATCCTATATTATAAGGTCATGGTTATAGGAAGTCTCCAGTTTCATACTATTTGTACTTAACCGGATTTGTAAATGGTTATAATATTCCATTAAACCCCAATAAAACCAAATTATATCTTGTCATTGATGTGATGGAAGACATCGGTGGAGAAGGTTGATAATGAAGCGAAGCTTGTGTCAGAACCTCTCGCTGAAGTCTCACCAACAGTTGTACACAAGGACAACTATGGTTAAGACTGGATCCTTAATTAGGATAGAATTTCTTTTAATAAAAAATGAAAATAATTTTTTTATTGTCGGCACAACTTGTCCACTTTGTTAAAAGAAACAGTTACTTGGTTTATGATTTAGTAGAAAAAGCTGGAATTCAACAACAATTAGGCACATACAAAGAACAAGGGCAGGGTCAAAGAAAAAAGACTTCGGTTTAACTATGTTATTAAGGTTCTCGTGTTTTTCGTATTTCTAGATAAAACCGTGAAGACTAAAAACCTTGTGTGTTGTGTCACACTATTCATGACAATTTCATGCTTGTGCAACAGCTTGCCAAGTCATAGTAAAAAAAAAACAGCTCGCCAAGTCCCTTCATGCAGCCAACTCTGGCAGTATCACTTAAGCTCGACATTGTGCATGCTATCAATACCGTCTCTTGACCCTTCCTCATGGAGCTGCTGCACCCCTTTTGGATTCGACCACAGGTGGCCTTGTAAGACTAGTTTGGGTGCTCTACATCAAACATTAACTTGACTGGACAAACCACTCACACTAGTACCTAGAGTCGGCCCAAAATTACCTCAGATAAAAACAGAGGAAATAGTTGATATAAAAGGCAAAGTGAATATAAGCGACACCTTGGCACATCCATTGCGAGCCTTGTCCCAGTCAATCTCATCGTATGGGACATTGTACAGCTCTTTCCTCAAGTCTAGGACAATTGATGTCATAGAACCCACAAACCTCTTCCCATATAAGTACGACATTGGCAAATATACTAGTCGGCAATTACACCACATACGTCCTGTTTACACAGAACAAAATGATTAACAAAAGAGATCAAATAACAAGAATGAGCCTAGTATGTGCTTGGTACTCTATGCATTTATTTTTCTAGTTTATAATGGCCTAATTGTAAATAACTTATAACATTGGCAATTGTTGAAATAAAATTCCATGAGATCCATGTAAGATGTCTGCACTAAATAAAAGCATTTGAGTTTCAACAAACTATAGTCTTTTAGACCGGTCCTAAGATGATTTTTGATGCGGAACTACTAAGCACACGATGTTTCCCTAACGATCCCAGTACGACGAAGGATCCGGTTGTCTCCTACATTGGGCTGCCACCCACGAAGGATTAGATCTTAGGTGTCGTACAAATATCGTCTGGGAAGTGTCGTGTGTATAGCACGATTCTTTTTGATGATAGAGAACTACTTGAGTACATAACTATGCGATAAAGTCAATCATGTATATGTTGCTGTTTCTCTTACAAATGAGATATACTATGATCCTAAATAATTTATTTATTATGTGGTGCTGACTGCAAATTGTGGGGCCGCGTGATACTCTAGTCTTTGGGTGCAGCCACTTGGAGATGGTAGGACGGGAGTTGTTCAACCCATATGCATATGCGTGACTTCTTAGCAATAGGATCTGTGATGCACTAGTTGTACCATTTGATTCCTGTTGCTTTGAGATTTCAGAAATTACGTAATGTGTATAATCCACGCAATAAAAAGGGCTGTGTGCATCACTCGATGAATAGATCAGGGCAGCTCCCCTGCCTCCTTTTCATATAAAAGTACGAATTATCTGAGATTGTTCTGAATGCTTAAAATCTGTATTATAAGAGTTCGCAAGGATAGCCTGTTTTAGCACTGAGTATACCTATAAAGACGATGTAAATATGGTTTATTGCATGATTGTGTGATGAGAACATGGTGATTCTATGATACACAAATTTGGCACGAATTTAAATAGTATTTGTCTTGTCAATGGACTGTGAAATTATGAAGTTATTTTATAGATAAAATAGAGACATAGTTCTGGTAGAGCCAATCTAGATACCTAATTTTACATAAAAAATACGATGTAAGAACATTTGTAAGAAGTGCGGGCTGGAGTGTAAAACTGTGTGATGACATATGAGAGGAGTAAAATAATGTAATCAGCTACAAAAATGAAGAACTAAAGTAGGAAGCGCATACCTGGATGAATAGGCAAGAAATAGGGAAGCATCCATATTTCTGGTGGCAATGGGTTGTTTCCAGACCAGTCATATACCCCGAGGACCTAAAGAAAAAAGTTAGAGAAATATCACACAAGGGATGTATCTAGGTTGAAAATCTAGCACATGTGTAAATACATGTGTACAAAAGGTCAAAAAAAATCTATTAATATTGGCTACCCATATATATTTTTCCCTTTGGAGAATAAGTGCAAAATAAAATGATTTACTTGAACATTTCAATTATGTTCCCTACCGATAGAAAGAATTTGCCCCAAGATGGTGTTAAAGTTGCTCCTCCATGGTCCAAGATCCAACTACGAGCTTGCAGCATGGCTCCACCTGAATCCAGCCCTTCCCCAAGCAATCTCAAAGCAACATAGTTCATGACAGAACAGAACATTGTGCTTGTTCCCTCAATGTGCAGTCCCCAGCCTCCATCTTCATTCTACAGTCAACTAACAATATCAGATAAAACAGGGCATCCATGTTTGCTTTCATCAGGTTACATTTAGGCATATATACACATGCCTGATGATTGTAGAGATATCGCCGGATCTCTTTCTGATGTTCAGATGTCAAGACTGTAGTCAGTGCACCAGTCACATGCAATGCTACAATCTAAAAAAAAATGGTCGATGAGAATCAAAATAGGAGAAAACAGATTATGCAGATGGAAACATGTTACTTAATTTTGAATTTCATGCTTAATGGCAGGATGAGTTTGAAAGATTGTTCTTATTAAATGCAAAAGAAAAGTACCAAGCTGGGCAAGAGAAATAAAGTGCCTGCATAATCCCCCGGCCAGTGCCCATCATGTGCCTGGAGAGTGGAATAGCGGCTAATTGCCCTCTTCAAAGATATCAGGACATCCTCTTCCGTTGCATATTCATGCTCTGCCAGCTTGAAG
The DNA here is from genome assembly GCA_910589765.1 of Avena atlantica. Taxonomy (NCBI): domain Eukaryota; kingdom Viridiplantae; phylum Streptophyta; class Magnoliopsida; order Poales; family Poaceae; genus Avena; species Avena atlantica. Next base: position 35,900,621 of record OU342739.1, read on the forward strand.
TGAGGAAGGTTAATCTTGAGAGCGTTTGTCTTGGAGAACTGTAGGACAAAAGATGAAAGATGTCAGAAAATGGCTCGTGAAAATTGCTGTGGAGACACCAAATTTTCAGGGAGATAAACTAAACAAAATGAAAAACATGATCATGCCGGTCGCAGTTAACATCCAAGGTACTGATTTTCGCTATAGAGAGCAAAATGCTAAGGGTGAAGTTTCTTCTATGAGAAAAATGGAAAAACAAATCATACAGAACTTCCGCCTTGACCGTCTGAGAATGATTTACATATACTACTTCACTGCTACCAATCTACCATTACTCTTATCACTGGACCAACTATGTATGTAAGGATTGCAGGGAACTGCGGATACGTACGGGCCCGCACGCACCACGACGGCCGTCTGCACGCCGCCGCGCGCCATCGCTTTCGTGCCCACACGTACTGCGCACCGCCGCCTGTTCGCCGCCGCTCCGTCACGCTACCGCGCCCGCAGGCGCCGCAGTACCACGACCAGAACGCTCTGCCGCGCGACCCGCACGTCGCGCACCCGTCCATGCGCACACGCGATGCGCCACCCCGCGTTATGCCGCCGCCATCTCGCTGTAGGACACCACCGCGCCGCCGTCGGCACGAGTGGTCGGGCTAGACGCGCGGGCCTAGCTTGGTCGGGATCCGGGCAGGCTCCGGCCCGTCCAAGATCGAGCGAAAGAATGATAGGTGTGAGGCAAATCCATCAATTGGGCTGGCCCATAAGGTTTAGATATTTTTTTGACATTACAAGGTTTAGAATTTTGGAATTAAGTGAAATGAAAATGAAGGCGCCGTATGGCCGGCCCCACGGGCAGGCCCAGGACGAAATTTGGAATTGAAGAGAGAAATGAACGGCTGGCGTATAAGGAATTTTCAGAAATAAAAAGGGGAAATATTCATTCCTGAGCTCGCGATGAAGTTGTTTCTGTCCTAAAACTTGTCTAGTCAAATTCAAAACTCAAACTCTTAGAGATGTTCATATCACATCTAACCCGAGAAAATGCTCACCTGGACAACCTGTGGCACCAGAATAGTAGGTTAGATTTGACCGAATAGGATCCAGATTTGGATTGGCCCGTTCCAACGAGTTAAAATTCATACACGAATACTAAATCCCAAAATCTCTCCACAAGCAATCCCACACCGCCACTGTCCGGCTAGTCCATCATGTCACCTAGCTCTTCCACGTTGATCCTCAAGTTTATCAGACCCATCCATAGCCCCAACTTGACCAAGCCCGAACTTCTTCGCATCTCCTTTGCTCTCGCAGACTGATGTTTACTCAGTGGTCGATTCATGCTACCATGCTCCTTTCTTCAAGTTGGAATACCCGACTAGCCCATCAACTTCAAGTGGCGACATTGGGCGGCGCATATTTTCTTTGATCATATGTAGTGTGAACATTTTCAAGAATTCTAGGTACATTTTAGACTACACTGGACTTTTAGGATGAAATATGAACTTCCTCAAGAGTTAAAGGACCGGAAGTGATGTTTTCTCAAAAGGGGTAAAGGGAACGTGTGGAAATGCCCATGAAGCTCAGAAATGATGGAAAACTTGGTACCGCTTTGGTAGGAAAGTCCCTAGTTTTTCCCAGTATTATGCTGGTTATGTCCAATTAGAGGGAAAATCAAGAAAACTCCGTTTTTAGTTTATGGATTTCATAGAGAACTTATTTTCAATGTTCTTTTATTACCTCATAACTTTTAATAGTTGCGCCGTTCCTTCATTACGTATTCTATATTATGTGCTTCATAACTATAGTTTTACTGTTTTCCTGGTGTTATGTTATTGTTTTCTCACAGCCGAGAACTAGAAGTTGCTACATAAATTATATATAGTTGTAAGCTACCTGAAAATCTGAGGAAAATGTCATTGCGGCAAAAAAGCGGTATATATATATACATAACTAAAATTCAGAGAAAATTGACCCGATATCTATGTATAGGCAAAAAACGCTATAAGAGCATAAGGCCATTATTATACCTGCTATAAGTTGCTCGGTAGATGTGACTCCAAAAAACATGTTAACCGTGTATATATATGTGTAATAACCGTGTTTGTTGTGCCTTGTATAGTTGAAGAAAGAGCGGGAAACCAACCAAGATAGCAGTGCAAATAAAGGAGATGGGATGATGGAGACCTGCATGCGCATGAGGAGGTCGGAGCTGTTCTTTATCTGATGGCGGCGGCCGGTGAACTCGCGGCGCGCGGCGTCTACGGCCGCGATCTCGTCGGGGTCATCGTCGGAGGCGGCAGGATCGAACTCCCACACCTGCCGCCCAACGTGGCCGTTGGTGGTGCGCAGCAGCGGGTTGCCGCCGCCCTCCGCGATCTTCAGCCTCCACATGCTTGATCAATGGGTCGATCGAACTGGTAGCTAGCTATAGCGGCCTCACCCCACCGTACCCTCTCACGATTTTCTTTAATTTCAAGCGGTGCGTCACGCATGTCGTCGATCGTATCAGACACAAGCAAGCAGAGAAGGAAGCGAGGAGGAGGCCGGTAATAATACATCCGATCACACGCACCGGCCGCGTCGAGAGTCGAGACAAGAGCTAGAGCTAGCTAGCGCCGCGCGCGACGGCACTGACGGGATCGCGGTGTATATATTTAACGTTATAATAGATCCAGGCAATTGGCTCCCGTTTCCATAGTTTCTCCAGCACATAGTACAGACATGTACCACTACGTACGTCACTCCACACGTAGGCTTCGACTTAGCCTTAATCGTTACAATGGGGACGAGCGCGCGCGGCAACGTACGCTAGCGCGCCCTTCTTTTGTCTAGTTACGACTTACGAGAGAGGTCGATCCACGAGTCACCAAAATGTGCGCTTAAACAACCGTTAGTCCGGCCGGGCAGAATCTCGGTAGTATCACCAAAATGTTGTACTACTACCAGTACGTACAGAGTGACCTCAAGGACAACAGCCATCACGCGGCCTGGTTTTTGCCTCTGTCTTCGTGTATAAGGGCATCTCTAACCGGCCCTCTAAATTTAGAGTAAAAGTACTTCTCTAAACGTCAGCGGTTCCTAACTGAATCTCTAAATTTAGAGGAGTAAAACTTGTTTTGTCTTAAAAATCAAACTATTGAAAGCCAAACATTTGGCATAGTTCACATACAATCAAATAAAATGTTTAGGAATGAATAAATATTAAATTTACAAACCAAATAAATTTAAAGCCAAACACATGGCAGGGTTCAAATTCAACGAATCATGAGAATAGTTTAAACACAACGATGGTTTGAATTATTCTCGACATCATCGTCGTCGTCGTCCTCCTCCTCCTCCTCCTCCTCCGACGACGACGACGACGACGACGACGACGATGATGAGTCATCCAAGAGGTACTCCCTCAACCTCTTCATCTATACGACGATGCTGGTCAAATTTGGAAAACAAACAAACAAATCCAGCTAAAAATTCTCACGTTGCTACTCAGTCGAGCACCTCACGGGCAAAAGAGGTGACGAGGTTGGTCGGGCGGTCGTCAGGTAGTGCAGAGGAGGTGCCGAGGGCAACGATGCCCGCCTTCCCAGCCACCGGCAGCTCCCAGTTGCAATGAATCGAGGCTGACGGAGGCTGATTTGCTCCAAATCGGAGCGGCGGCCGGCAAAAACTCACGCTCCCCGTCAATTCCGACGACGGGAAGAGGCGGCAAGCGATGGAGAGGTGAGCCGGAGGGTAGTGCATGGACTGTAATAGGGGCGGCGGGGTATGGCAGTCACTGGCGGCGACACCGGCGGAAATGGGTGCGGTGGGAGGCAGGCGGGAGTTTTTCTTGAAAGTGGATGCCGATGAGTAAAATTAGAAGTCGGCCGTCAATTTTATTTCTCCAATGAGTAAAATTTTACTCTTTTAACCATTTTAGGGACTGGCTAGGTGCATCCTCTACCAAATTTTACTTCTCTAACCGATTTCGATTTTAGGAGATCGGTTAGAGATGTCCGCATACGCTGGGTAGCGAGCGCAAGATCACGCATGCCTCTCTTTTGTCTATTTGCGAGAATCAAGAGCTGGCTTTGTTTTCTGACAATCAATACCACGTTATATTCATAGTAGCCAATAGTACATGGTAAAGATACATAAACTGACTCCATCGGTTACAAAATAAAGTCTAAAGAAAATTAGCAAATCTTTGAGGTCTTCAATCTCTTTCTTCTTTTAAGACACAATCTTGCACTTTTCTGAAGGCAGCCTAACACTGACAAATATCAAACCATAACCTGCAAATACCAATGAAGGTTCTCCCATAATTTTTTGAGCAACAGTGGCAAGGCTACGTGCACGCGTGCAACCATTAGGATAATCAATCAACATCGGCAAGAGATCCAACATAAGTAATCCAGGGAAAATTAACCGAACAGCCTGATCGACGTCGCTGACGAACCGAGAGTACGAATCACCATTGTCGAGGACGTAGCAGCCGGGACAAAAATTGCGAGGATAATCCTCTTCGCGATAACCATGAGAAAAAGTCCAAAATCAATCCGGAGAAGGAAGATCTAAAAGACTATACCTATATAATCTTAATCTTTCAACATCACCATTAACGCCGAGAAAGAGATCTCGTCATCGAACGAAAGGCTAAAGATCACTTATTGTAAACAATGATATCTTCATTAACACAGAGGTCAAGAAGATGACAACCAAAACTAATCTAATCTTTGGAAACACTACTTTTATTGAAAACTTCATCCATAGATCGGGTTTCCCTCTCCTCTTGACGCTAGCGAGACCGGCCGAAGAAGGGAGAACCAATCTATGGAGGAGACGGAGATGCTATGGCTAGGCCAGGAGAGTAGGCGGCGGCTGAGAGATATCCAACGGGGCAGCTGTTGAGATTAGAGGAGCTGATTAGGGCATTGGTTGGTTTTTGGGAGACGTCATGCCTTGCCAAGAGAATCAAGAGAGCTGGCTTGATCGACGTGCACTTAAACCAACGTTTAGTCCCACCAAAAAACATCATGCATGATCTAAGTAGTATCAGGAAGACGTTCGCGCTGAGATACCCTCGTCCGACACGCACCGGCCGGGTGTCACATAGGCAATAATGAAACAGAATTAAATTGTCGATGTATTAGGCCACAAGGCAATATGGAGCATCAGGCATGACATATCGTTCTTTCCATTCCTTCCTCAACCGTAGATCTTGTAAAGCATCCAAGACTTTTGTTGCCTTGCTTAGATTTTTCAACTAAGTGGGCCGTTTGTGTCCTCTCAATATTGAAAAATGTTAGCGTGCTTCCTTCTTCTCTTCTCCACAAATCCCTAGTCCTAGTGAAAAATAAATAATTTTACTAGTAGTATTACTAGCAGGTAAAGGAGCATTATTAGTTTCAGCTACTATCATATGTTGATGGCGAAGGTGTAAGATCCCATTCTTCCCCGAGCTTAGATGGAACTATGCCTTTTTCATTTTCTTCCTCATCTATTTCCTTCTCAAAGCTTATGCTTTTATCATCTTCTTCATCCAAAATATTAGTACTCTCTTGGGCAGCAAGGGCTTTCATATAAAATTCAATAACATAAGGATTCTCTTTGAAATGTTCAATGCAATATTTAAGAATACGAGAACATGTACTTTTAAGGTTACGGGTCGCATTACAACTTCCATATTTTCCATCGATAAGCGGATCTACCTCAAAAGCTCCAAAGAAAGTTGCAAATTGCTCAACTAACCTTATGTCAAGGTGCAGACTTTTTCTTTTGATAAGAGGCAATTATGGAGTTACTGTTGCACTTGCATTGATAAGAAAGGTGTTTATCATATAGTTCATTGCAGCAAGATATATCATGCAATTCACATAACTCTTTGGAAATATCATTCAAATAACTTATCAAACTTTCCATATAATATCATTCTTCAAAGGAACGATACAATGTATATAACTAAAGAACTTGCATAATAGCATGTCTCACAAAGGTTCTAGAAAACAGCTCCATGGCTTAGCATACATATTAAAAGCTACACTAATTTTTATGGATTTTTGTGTATAAGGAAGAGGTGAAAACAAAATTAACAAGAAAAGACAAAATAAAATTGCTTTGTAAATCTAAAAGACAAGAGAAGCTCACATTGTTGTAATCTCCCCAAGCTTAGTTGGTTGAACAAGTTTTGATGGAGCAAGAAAATGTGGTTTTGACTCCAAGCTTGCTGATGACGGTGCTAGAAAATGTTCTAGCAGTTGTTTTGGAACAAGAAGTGTGCTCCAAACTTAACGAAGATGCTACCGTGATGAAGTCTTGCAACTCCCCGATAGCGGCTCCAGAAAATGTTCTGGTAGTTGGGAGCTTCACCAGGTTGCAACCACTATGAGATGCTTCCTCAATTCCCCGATAATGGCGCCAGCAAATGTTCTTGATGGCAACAACTTCATATATACAAACTCGTTGGGATTCCAAGTAAAGAGTGTTGTGGCAAGTGTCTTTTCTTCACACGGGTGAGTCGAGGGTTTACATAAAACTCTCGAGGAATTACAGAGGACTCTCATTTTCTTGTATTCTTATAGCAACCTATAAAACAAAGTGTTTATCTTGTGTCCCCATCTCCACCATGTGGTTGTCAAGTATAAGGTTTCATATTAGTAAAACTGAAATAAAACTATAAATAAATAAAAGTAAATAATTTATAACTAGACAAGAAAGTAAATACAATAAAGTAAAGTTATTTTTGGGTTTTTGTTTGTTTATGCAAATAGTAAATGTATTTTATATATTCGGATTTAATTATTGTAGAAAATATATAAGGCAATAAAAGTATGTAAAAGGTGTTTCTTATAATAAAAATTAAATAGGGGTTCATGGATTCACTTGCCTACTCTCTCATAAGGTGCAATGGACATAAAAAAAATGCTTATAGATGATATAATATCACTTGTGAAAGAACATGTGGACCCCCATGTGTGGTTTTGGTAATTAATGACAATCTCTATGGACTAATGCTTTTATCAAGTTGTTCTTGTAGGAATTATCCATAGGCAATGCTTGAACCATATGTTGGCTTCAAGGTGTGGAGAAGAAGAAAGTGAAGAGGATCAAGTGGTGACCAAGGTGTTCAAAGAGTGATCCACAGATTGGTCATGTGAGAGTTGAGCCTTTATGCAAGGGTGTCTTGAAGAAGAAGATATAGTTCATCATATGTATCTTCAAGACATAATCCAAATGGTGTTAGAAGTAATGTTGTGCAAGATAAAGATGTGCCATATCTAAAAGATATCATGCTTGAAGCTTGCCATCCTCGGTGATCATGGATCGATGAAGACAAGGTCCAAGTAAAGGTTTACCCATGTCGTATGGGGAGCAACTTGCAAGTCTTCATCAAGCAAGTGCGTGCGAGAGCAATCAAGAAAGGTGTTCCATCTTGAGAAGGACAAGATTGTCTACATCAAGATCAAGTAGAATATGCGCAAGGCAAAGGTATGATATTGATAGGTTTTCCTTCTTACCGGTCTCGTGGTGTTAGTTGGGAAGACTTGTTTATAGGATAGATAACCGTACTATCAAGAGGGGCTCTCAAGTGATTAATCATATCTTTCAGAGAGAGCTCAAACCTTTGCATACTTAGCATCTTACTTTCTTGGTTGTTATTTGGATCTTATCCATGTGAGGTTCTAGAGCTTGTGGTAATATTCATAACAAGCTCTAGTTCATCAAAAACGGATTTCCCTTTTATATCATATTGCGTTTTTGATCTTTGAGGCTTTTCGGTTTCTCACCAAGAGAGCTATCTCACATTATAATACATGAACTGTTCTCTCTTGGTGGTATCCAATATTTTCAACAAAATTGGTTTCGGGTCAATGATACGTCGTAAATGTATCTATAATTTTTGATGTTCCATGCTTGTTTAGTATCTACTTTGATTTGCTTTGTATTTCTTTGAGGTGTTTTTATATCTTTTCTGGAACTAACCTATTAACAAGTTGCCATAGTGCCAGTTGCCTGTTTTCATCTGTTTTTGGTTCCAGAAAGGCAGAAAATCAATATTCTCGGAATTGCACGGGACAAAAGCCAAAGTCAATAACTTTCCGTGAGAGACATGAATCCAGAAGGAGGGACGGAGAGGCACCAGAGGGTGGCCAGACCCACCCTGGGCGCGGCCAAGCTTGGCCCACGCCTGGGGAGGGTGTGGGCCCTCTGGCCGCCTCCTCGGCCTCCCCCTTCGCCTATAAGAAGCCTCTGACCCAAAAACCCTAGGGCATCCAGAAGAAATCCACGAAAACCTCCGTAGCACCGCCACCACCGAAGGGGAGATTCGGGGGATAGAAAGTCTCTATTCCGGCACCCTGTCGGGACGGGGAAGTGCCCTAGAGCCATCACCGTTGCTGATTCCCATGATGAGGAGGGAGTAGTTCTTCCTCGAGGCTAAGGGCTCTTACCGGTAGCTATGTGTTCATCTCTCTCTATGCATGATCTTGTGGTCATGAGCTTTGTAATCAAGTAGATCTACCTTGCTACTCAAGTGCTTCATGAGATCTCTGCTCTCCCCATGTGTGTGAAAGTGACAGCGTGCACGCCACGATGGCACTTAGGCTTGAGTCTACATAATTACTCTTTGTGCTTTAATAGATCTACGCTTTTCCCCACGTGTGTGAAAGTGACAGCGGGCATACCATGTGTGGCACTTTGGCTAGATTGAATATTTGTTATGAGTTATATTTGGAGTTGGATGTCTCTATGAAATTATCGTGTTTGTTGGAACCATCTAGCGTCCAAGGTGACAGTGTGGGGTTATCTAGATTGGGGAAGGCGGACTTTGAGGTGTGCTGTTATAGCCCTACCTTGGATTAGAGTGTCCAACCGGAGAGTAGTTAAGAGTAGTATCATGAAGAGAGGATATTTATATGAGAGAGTGTTCACTGGTGAAAGTATGATCCCTAGGCCTTGTTTCTAAACATTGAAACACCGTTCACTTCTACATCTGTTGCATGTTTGCTTGCTTTAGTCTTTACCTCACCGTCAAGCTCTTTTCTGGCACCGTTACCACTTGTATTTCACTATCTGTTCGCCGAACTAGTGCACCTATATTGGGTGTATTGTGGACACAAGAGACTTATTGTATCTTGATTGCATGGTTGCTTGAGAGGGAATACCTTTGACCACTTACTCCCTGAGTTCGATAAACCTTGGGTAATCCACTTAAGGGAAACTTGATGCTGTTCTACAAACCTATGCACTTGGAGGCCCACCAACTGTCTACAAGAATAGAAGTGCGTAGACATCAAGCTATTTTCTGGCGCAATTGCCGGGGAGGTAAGGTAAAAGGTACTCACATCCTCCGGTGTGAGTGCTCGAAGTTATTTCCTTTAGATTCTGTAATTTTGTTATAACATCCCAGCATTAGAGCTTAGAAATAAGCTGAATCCAGATGTGTGCATTGCATTCATGCATAGAAAATCTGAATAATTTTCGCGCGTTTGAACAAAACTTGTCAAAGGGATTGAAGCTTCTTTCAACTTGATGGAATTGAAGTAGATCATCAAGTTGACTGCGATAAGTTTCAATATGACCTTTGCTAAAAACCTAATTTTTGGGTAAACATGATTTGATCTAAGGGTAGATCAAATGTAAGAAAAGTTAAACCCTAATACATTACTTAATGATTTATATTTGATCCTTAAGTAATCATCTCCTAGTATTCATTACACAACTCATGAATACCAAGGTATAAACATAACTTAAGTAATAGGAATGTAACAACTAAATCTTAATCTCATCTATTTATACCATGAACATCATGGTAATACGATCTTAACTCTTTAGTGAGTTTGAGTAGGAAAGGAGTCAAGTCAAGATCATTCACCATATCTCTTTCTTTCCATGTCATCCTTATGGAATCCTATCTCAATATCTGTTGTTCATCAATGTTGAGTAATCAACCATCGATTCACCAATTCTTAACCTATCAATTCTTGATCTATCAACTCTTGACTTTATCATATCAATCACTCTAAGTCCTTAGAGAATGAAGTAAGAAGAGGTAGATGGTAATGCTAGTTTTAAATATCATCTATAGGATGGAAGTGTTGGAAGATAATTAAATCAATAGGATTATTGATGGAGTTAACTCACTCCTGAATGGATAGAAGAGTTATTTGAAATAAAGATATATGTGGTAACCAAGAGGATTAAAAGGATGAATCCTGAAGATAGATACCAAGGAGTAATCCTATTGGATTAAGTAAGCATAGTCCATGAATAGCATCCCTTAATCCAATAGAGATACTAAGAAGATAATTTCAATACATCTGTAATGCTGTATTGATGAAGCCTTGATTAGCCAAGAGGAAATCTAAACCATAAAGGATCAAAGGCTTATAATGATCATGCCTTACTCACCAAGATTGAATGCTATATCCTGTATAAGTGACATTGGTGGGTAGAACATGCTTATATCATGTATAAGTGACATTGGTGGATAGAACATGATTAAACCCTAGTCTAGATATATTATCCTAGGTTAGCCATGACAAGTCACATTAATAAAATGTGAGGTTGGAGTATGAGATACTGGAGTTAAGTAGAGACAAGATAGTATGATCAAGATGATGCTAGAGTAACATTGGATTAAAGAAGTAGTATTTTCCTCTTTGAAATACTAAGAACTTGAGGTGAAGTAGGATTTGATGTATACATCTATTGAAGTGATATTAGTGAAGGATGATAAGGAAAGAGCATGAATGGAAGTAACTGTAAACATTTGTTAGGTTGGAGGTTATCAACAGTAGAATAGTTGATATAACCAAGTCTGGATAGGTGAAAATTATGAAAAGCTTTAGTGTCAAGCTCATTGGATTTAAAAATGGATTTAGAAGAATAAAAGGTGGATAAGGATATTTTTGTGGAGTAAAGTTTATCATGATAAACACATGATGATGGATAGGAAGAAGTAGAATATCTAAGAAAGGAATTCCTTAATCAGAAGTCCAGAATTATGAAGTATGGAATATAGAAATCCTTGTTAAACACTAAACCCTAAATATTTAACCAAACATAATATCCATTTCATGTTATTGATCTATCATCTTATATCCCCAATACTTGATAGGAACATTTTCCTATAGAAAATCACTTAAGCATATCTTTGTTCTTTACAACTATCATAACCATATGTGCTTAGGAGTTATTTTTATCAATATTTTCCATAAGACCTTCCATAAAATAACTTTATATTTTAAAAGGGGATATCATTAAAGATCAAACACATGAATACAATTCATTTAGCCATTAATCTTTATTCACATCAACAAAAGAATATAAGTATATTAAGAACCCTAAACCCTAGAGTAAGCATTTACAATTCAAACCCTAACTCTTTTGTTATTTATAATAAAATATATATACCTTGTTATTTCCTATATTCATGGGAGTAATATTAACCATATTAAATCCTTAGGATATTATGCATCAAATAATAATAAAGGATCACCATATAAAAATTTCCTTGATATTATAAATCAATAAGAATCAAAACTCATGGAGTTAATAGTAATGCATTCTATAATAAGTTTATGGATATTAGCTCAATTAAATGCATATCAAAAGCCCTTACAAATAATAATAGGAAAAGTAAATTTATAAAGAAAATAAAGAAACCATAGCACTATATAATAAAAACTCACAAAATTATTTTTAATACATTTATCATTGCTACAAGTATTAGCAAAGGAATTCCATAAAGATAAATAAAAATTATTGCTTAAATAAAAAGGCTAGAAAATAAAACAGATAATAGAAATTGAAAAATAAAAACAAATAGAGAGAAAAAATTGAGGAAATCAGCTCCTGGCCCATGGTCCATTCCCTCTCTCTTACTCGTCGGCACGAGCAGCCGAGCACAACCCATCTGGCCCAGTTGCAGCCCACGAAAGGCTCGTACCTCTTCGCGGGGTCTGTTCGTCGTCTTCCTCGCGATGACGCCGACCTTCCAATGCTGCAAGCAGCTCGGTGGCCGCACCCTCGTCGCCGGTGAGCGCCAAGATCCGCGCCACCGCTTCCGGTCGTCTACAAGTAGCCCTGGACACCGACGAGAAACCCTAGCACGCCACTCAACTGCTCTTTATTCCTCTCTCGCTTGAACACCGAACCCTAGCTCGTTGGAGATCATATTCCCCACCATATCCGACCACCCCTTGATCCACGGAGGTGACTATCAGACGTGCCGTGATCTTCTCTGTCCTTTGCCCCTACTCACGCAAGTCGGGGAGCCCTCTGTCGACCTAATCAACACCTCATCTCCACCGCTAGACGCCGTTGTTCATCGTCAATCGCCACCACCACAGACTTCCTCCGGTCACGCTGTCGCGCCCTATAGCTTCACGGTGAGCTACCGGTGCTCACGCACCCTCTCAAGTTCCTCCTTGCTTCCTTGTTTGTTCCTCCGATGAACATCAACCACTGTCGCCGTTAGCCATCGTTGCCACCACTGTTCGAGCGGCGCCGCCACTATAAGGTTCACTTTGACGTCCTCTTCCCGATAAGCCCTAGCACCAACTCGCGCAACCAGCAAATCCGTAGAATCAAAGGCTGCTGTGAGGATCCCCATTGATGATGTCACCATGATGTCATATTTAAATTTTCTTTATCATTTATTTCTTTTCAGTAATAATTCTGTAATAAATAAAAACCAATAGAAATGACATGGCAAAGGTCCCACCAGTTAGTGACTGGGGGTGAGAATCGACCTAGTGAGAAAAACCTTTCACCCCACGCTGACATCAGCATTACATCATAAAATATTTAATTTATTAATTCTAGAAATGAAATAAAATGATTCAATCTTATAAAATCAATAACTTTTGTTTTGTAATTCAGAAAAATATGTTTAATATATGAAATTTTTAGAAAAATAAAATCTACAACTTAAAACTATTATCAAATATTATTATGATGATTATTTAAATAAATATTATTTAATAAAGGTTTTATAATTAATAAAACTTTGATAATTCATATTTTAATAATGGTAAATGTTAAAAATATAAATAAAATACCAAAAATCTTAGAAAAATAAGAATTATAATTTGAAACTATAATCATGCATTATTATTCCACTTAATTAAATATTTGTTATTTATTAAATCTTTATAAAGTAATAAGTATTATAAAAATCATATCTTATTATTGGAGATATGCCCTAGAGGCAATAATAAATGTAGTTATTATTATATTTTTGTGTTTATGATAAATGTTTACATTCATGCTATAATAGTATTAACAAGGAAACATTAATACTTGTGTGATTTGTAAACTTAAATTGAAGTCCCTAGTAAAGCCTCTATATTGTTGGTTAATAAATGATTGTGTTTTATCTATCATGAACATTGAGATGTTATTAACAACAAGATCATATCGTTAGGAGAATGATATGGTGGACATACTCCTATAGATAAGCGTAGCATAAAGATCAAGTCATTTTAATAGTTCAATTGCTATATGCTTTCTGATACATAGTAACCTAATTCCTTTGACCATGAGATCATGCATATCACCTTCACCGGAAGGATGCTTTGATGACATCAAACACCACACCGTGACTGGGTGGCTATAAAGGTGGCATTGAGTGTTCTGAAAGTATTAGTTGACACACATGGATCAAGAGTGGGATTTGTCCATCCATATGACAGATAAATATACTCTGGGCCCTCTCGGTGGAATGTCATCCAATTAGCTTGCAAGCATGTGACTGGTTCACAAGGGATCACATATCACAGGAACGAGAAAAGAGTACTTATCAGTAACGAGGTTGAACTAGGTATGCAGAGATACTGACGATCATAACCTCGGATAAGTAAACTATCGTGAGACAACGGGAAATTGGTATCGTATGTAAGTGGTTCATTCGATCGCAAAGTAATCGTAGAAATATGTGGGAGCCATATGAATTTCCAGATTCCTCTATTGGTTATTGATCGGAGAAGTGTCTCGATCATGTCCACATAATTCACGAACCGTAGGGAGACACACTTAAGGATTCGACGTTGTTTGAGTAGTTATGGAATGATGAGTAAGAGACCGAATGTTGTTCGGAGTCTCGGATGGGATCCGGGATATCACGAAGAGATCCGGAATGGTCCGGAGAATAAGATTCATATAAGGAAAGTCCTGTTTCGGGGTTGGAGAATGGTTCCGGTGTTTTCATCGGGAATGTTCTAGAAGGTTCCGGAATGTCCGGCACTCCGGAAGGGAAGGGTACATGAATGTGTCATAAAAAGTTGGAATGATTGCATCATGTACTAGGTGTCATCGCTGAACAAAATAAAGGGTTAAATCAAATCCTAGTTTGAAAAGTCAAACGCCAATTTGAAAAGTCAAACGGCTATTTTGTTTGGTGGAGGGAGAGTAGGAAACCTACTTGGGGAGGAAGTCCCTCTCCCTCCACCGCCGTCCTTGGAAGCCGAGTTGGGGAGGGACTCCCCTCCCTTGGCGCGCCCCCTCCACCTATATAAGGAGGGGAAGGGCTGCCCCTCCAAGACAACACACACCCCGCAAACCCTAGCTCCTAGACGCCAGCGCCGCCACCTCCTGCTGCCGCCGCCTAGGCAAACCCTAGCCGCCGGCCTTGCTCCTCCTTGGTGCTTCTAAACCCTAGATCGCTGAGGCTTTCTCTCATAGTCCACCATACTCGCTCTGGCTTAAGGGGAAGCCCTGTGAGATTCCCCCTCTACTTCCGGTACCACGCCGTCGTGCTGCCGGAATCGCGAGGAGAGTGCTACAACCTCTGCTGCCTGCTGGAACAAGGGAGAGGAAGGTCTTCGTTGAGTACCGAACGTGTGACCGACTACGGAAGCGCTGCCGGAACGCAACGCCGGAAGGATCGTCTACGCGATCTTGAGATCGGGAAGAGTACGACTACATCACCCACGAGAATCCGCTCTCGTTAAACACTTTGGAATCTTCGAGGGTGAGTTATTCCATCGACTCGTTGCTACTATCTAGTAGATAGATCTGGCTTGTTTGTTTGTATGCGGTAGAAATTTTTTGTTTTCCATGCTACGAACGCCTACAGTGGTATCAGAGCCGTGTCTATATGTAGATCAGTTGCACGACTAGAACACAATGGTCATTATGGGCGTTGATGCTTTTGTTGTCGATTGCTTCTTGTGTACTTTGCATCTTGCAGGATGGTGGGATGAAGCGGCCCGGGCTAACCTTACATGACATCGTTCATGAGACTTGCTCCACGCTTGACATGCAACTTGTATTGCATAAGTGGCTTTGCGGGTGCCTGTTTCTCCCAACATAGTTAAGATTCAATTTGCAACGGGTGATTGACAATACTAGTATCAATGTTGTGGTTCTTGTTCGTAAGTTAGAACGACACTTATTGAAAGCCCCAAACCACGTAAAACATGCAAAGAAAGTAGAGACGTCTAACTTTGTTTTGCAGGGGTGTGCTGTGATGTGATATGGCCATGATTGTGATTATATTTGATGTATGCAATGTTCCTTATTGTAAGTTGGAAACCGGCAGGAGCCATATGGTTGTCTTTAATTTCTGTTAAGATCTGCGTGTCTATTCAAAGTAGTTGTAATAGTTGAAGCCGGTGGACGACAACCATGGAGCAGCGTCATTGACCTTGATGCAATGCCGGTGATGATGGAGATCATGTTCGTGCTTGAAGATGGAGATCGGAAGCACAAAGAAGAAAGGCCATATCATATCACATATTATGAATTGCATGTGATGTTAATCCTTTATGAATCTTGTATTGCTTTGTTAACGACGGTAGCATTATAAGATGATCCCTCATGTACATAAATTTCAAGTCTAAAGTGTTCATCCTTAGTGAGCACCGTTGCTAAAGCTTGTTGTTTCGAAGCACCACGTGATGATCGGGTGTGTTAGATTCTGCAAGTGTATACAACGTGAGCAAGCCAGATTTGCTCATGCAGAAGCTAAGGTTTGATCTTGACGAGCCTAGCATGTACAGACATGGTCTCGGAACACGGATCACCGAAAGGTAAAGCATGAATCATATAGTAGATATGATGAACATGTCGATTGTTCGCCATTGAAGCTACATTAACTCTCGTGATGATCGGTGTTGATGTGGTGGATTTGGTTCGTGTGATCACTAAAACAATGTGAGGGATATTGTTTTGAGTGGGAGTTCACCTAGATTAATTTAACTATTAATTAGAACTCAATTTGTCATAAACTTAGTCTAAACTATTGCAAATATGTTGTAGATCAATGGCGGCCCCTACCATCAATTTTAATGCATTCCTAGAGAAAGAAAAGTTGAAAAAACAATGGAAGCAACTTCGCGGATTGGTTCCGCAATTTGAGGATTGTCCTCACTGCTGGTAATTTGACCTATGTGCTGGATGCACCGCTGGGTGACCCACCTGCAGCTACTGCTACCGATGAACTAAAGAATGTTTACCTCGCTTGGAAGACTCAGTAGTCCACATTTCAGTGTTCTATCTTGTATGGTTTAGAATTGGAGCTTCAGAAAAGGTTTGAGAATTCAGACCCACATGATATTGTGCGTGATCTCAAATTGATCTTTGAGACTCACGTGGCAATTGAGAGCTATGAGGCTTCTAAAAAGTTCTTTAACTGCAAGATGGAAGAGGGCAGCTCCGTCAGTGAGCATGTGCTTAAGATGTCTGGGAACGCAAACAAACTTCAAAGCTTGGGTATAGTGATTCCTAATGCTTTGGGGATTTATCGTGTCCTCCAATCACTACCACCAAGTTACAAGAACTTTGTGATGAACTACAATATGCAAAACATGAACAAGCAGTTGACAGAACTCTTCGCTATGTTAAAATCTGCAGAAGTGGAGATCAAGAAAGAGCACCAAGTGTTGATGGTCAATAAGACCACCAAATTCAAGAAAGGCAAGTCTAAGCAAAGGGACACTTCAAGAAGGGTGGTAAGAAAGTTACCGCGCCGAAGAAGAAGACCAAGGCTGGACCTAAGCCTGATAGTGAGTGCTTTTACTGCAAGGGAGAAGGTCACTGGAAGCAGAATTGCCCAAAGTACTTGGCGGATTTGAAGAACGACAACATCAAGAAGAAAGGTATATCCGATATACATGTTATTGATGTGTATCTCACTAGTACTCGTAGTAGTGCCTGGGTATTTGATACTGGTTCAGTTGCTCATATCTGTAACTCGAAACAGGTGCTGCAGAATAAACGGAAGCTAGCGAAGAACGAGGTGACGATGCGCGTGGGAAACGGATCAAAGGTTGATGTGATCGCGGTCGGCACGCTACCTCTTCATCTACCATCGGTATTAGTTTTATACTTAAATAATTGTTATTTGGTGCCTGCGTTAAGCATGAACATTATATCGGGATCTTGTTTATTGCGAGACGGTTACTTGTTTAAGTCCGAGAATAATGGTTGTTCGATTTATATGAGTAATATGTTTTATGCACATGCACCTTTGATAGATGGTCTATTCTTATTGAATCTCGATAGTGGAAATACACATATTAATAACATTGAAGCTAAACGTTTGAAATCGAGCGATAACTCGACCTATATGTGGCACTGTCGTCTTGGTCACATTGGAGTGAAGCGTATGAAGAAACTCCATTCCGATGGACTTCTTGAATCACTTGATTTTGAATCACTTGAAAGATGCGAAGCATGTCTGATGGGTAAAATGACAAAGACTCCATTTTCTGGTATGATGGAGCAAGCTACGGACTTATTGGAAATCATACATACTGATGTGTGTGGTCCAATGAGTGTAGCATCGCGCGGTGGTTATCGTTATGTTCTTACCTTCACGGATGACTTGAGTAGATATGGGTATATCTATTTCATGAAACATAAGTCCGAAACTTTCGAGAAGTTTAAGGAATTTCAAAGTGAGGTTGAGAATCAACGTAACAAGAAGATTAAATTTCTACGTTCTGATCGTGGAGGTGAATATCTAAGTTACGAGTTTGGCGAGCATTTGGATAAATGCGGAATACTTTCAAAATTGACACCGCCGGGAACATCACAGCGTAATGGTGTGTCCGAACGTCGTAATCGAACTCTCTTAGATATGGTTCGTTCTATGATGTCACTTACAGATTTACCGCTATCATTTTGGGGTTATGCATTAGAAACAGCCGCATTCACTTTAAATAGGGCACCATCTAAATCCGTTGAAACGACACCGTATGAATTATGGTTTGGGAAGAAACCTAAATTGTCGTTCCTTAAAGTTTGGGGTTGCGAAGCCTATGTAAAGAAGTTACAGCCGGACAAGCTTGAACCCAAAGCGGAAAAATGCGTCTTCATAGGATACCCAAAGGAAACTATTGGGTATACCTTCTATCATAGATCCGATGGCAAAATATTCGTTGCCAAGAATGGATCCTTTCTAGAGAAGGAATTTCTCTCGAAAGAAGTGACTGGAAGGAAAGTAGAACTCGACGAGGTTGTCGAACCTTCTCTCAAACTTGCGAGTAGCGCAACACCGGAAGAAGTTCCTGTGGTGCCTGCACCAATAAGAGAGGAAGCTAATGATGATGATCATGAAACTTCGATTGTAGTTGCTACAGAACCTCGCAGGTCAACGAGAACTCGTACCACTCCTGATTGGTATGATCCCGTTATGAGTGTCATGTTGGTGGACAACACCGATGACCCTGCAACATATGAGGAAGCGATGATGAGCCCAGATTCCAATAAATGACAAGAAGCCATGAAATCCGAGATTGGATCCATGTACGAAAACCAAGTATGGACTTTGGTGGACTTACCGGATGGCCGAAAGGCTGTCGAGAACAAATGGATTTTCAAGAAGAAAACATATGTTGATGGTAATGTTACTGTCTATAAAGCTCGACTTGTCGCAAAAGGGTTTCGACAAATTCAAGGAGTTGACTATGATGAGACTTTCTCACCTGTAAAGAAGCTAAAGTCTGTGAGGATTATGTTAGCAATCGCTGCATATTATGATTATGAGATATGGCAGATGGATGTCAAAACAGCGTTCCTCAATGGAGACATTGATGAAGAGTTGTATATGATGCAACCCAAAGGTTTTGTCGATCCTAAAGATGCTAACAAGGTATGCAAACTTTAACGGTCCATATATGGATTGAAGCAAGCATCCCGAAGTTGGACTCAACGTTTTGATAAGGTGATCAAAAGTTTTGGTTTTATACAAACTTATGGAGAAGCTTGTATTTACAAAAGGTGAGTGGGAGCTCTGTAGCATTCTTAATACTATATGTAGATGACATATTGTTGATTGGGAATGATGTAGACCTTCTTAATAGTGTCAAGGAATATTTGAATAATAGTTTTTCAATGAAGGATCTTGGCGAAGCAGCTTACATATTGGGCATAAAGATTTATAGAGATACATCGAGACGCCTAATATCATTGTCACAAAGTACATATTTGGACAAAGTTCTAAAGAGATTTGGAATGGAAGATAGCAAGAAAGGGTTCTTGCCCATGTTGCCCAATACGACCTTGAGTAAAACTCAAAGTCCGACAACGGCAGAAGATAGAGAGAGGATGAGTAAGACTCCCTATGCCTCAGCCATAGGATCTCTAATGTATGCCATGCTATGTACTAGACCCGACATTGCATATGTTGATAGTTTAACTAGCAGATATCAAAGTGATCCAGGAGTGGATCATTGGACAACGGTCAAAAACATCCTTAAGTACTTGAGAAGAACTAAGGATATGGCTCTTTCTTATGGAGGTGATGAATAGCTCGTTGTTAATGGTTACACCGATGCTAGTTGGAACACCGATCCAGATGATTCTAAATCACAATCTGGATACGTATTTACTTTGAATGGTGCAGCAGTTAGCTGGAGGAGTGCAAAGCAAAGCGTTGTGGCGAGATCTTCAACTGAATCGGAATACATGGCTGCTTTGGAGGCTTCACAAGAAGCGATATGGATGAAGGAGTTCATTACAGAGCTCGGTGTGGTTCCAAGTGCGCTAGACCCAATGTCTATCTACTGTGATAACATGGGTGCCATTGACAATGCGCAAGAACCAAGGTCACACAAGAAGCTGAAGCACATCAAGCTACGTTTTCACGCTATTCGAGAACATGTCCAAGATGGTGACATAAATATTTGCAAAGTACATACAGATCTGAATGTGGCGGATCCGTTGACTAAACCTCTCCCGAGGGCAAAACATGACCAACACCAAACTGCCATGGGTGTTCGGTATATTACCATGTAATCTAGATTAGCTGACTCTAGTGCAAGTGGGAGACTGTTGGAGATATGCCCTAGAGGCAATAATAAATGTAGTTATTATTATGTTGTTGTGTTTATGATAAATGTTTACATTCATGCTATAATAGTATTAACAAGGAAACATTAATACTTGTGTGATTTGTAAACTTAAATTGAAGTCCCTAGTAAAGCCTCTTTATAACACTAGCTTGTTGGTTAATAAATGATTGTGGTTTCTCTATCATGAACATTGAGATGTTATTAACAACAAGATCATATCGTTAGGAGAATGATATGGTGGACATACTCCTATAGATAAGCGTAGCATAAAGATCAAGTCATTTTAATAGTTCAATTGCTATATGCTTTCTGATACATAGTAACCTAATTCCTTCGACCATGAGATCATGCATATCACCTTCACCGGAAGAATGCTTTGATGACATCAAACACCACACAGTGACTGGGTGGCTATAAAGGTGGCATTGAGTGTTCGGAAAGTATTGGTTGAAACACATGGATCAAGAGTGGGATTTGTCCATCCATATGACGGATAGATATACTCTGGGCCCTCTTGGTGGAATGTCATCCAATTAGCTTGCAAGCATGTGACTGGTTCACAAGGGATCACGTATCATGGGAACGAGAAAAGAGTACTTATCAGTAATGAGGTTGAACTAGGTACACAGAGATACTGACGATCATAACCACGGATAAGTAAACTATCGTGAGACAAAGGGAAACTGGTATCGTATGTAAGTGGTTCATTCGATCGCAAAGTAATTGTAGAAATATATGGGAGCCATATGAATTTCCAGATTCCTCTATTGGTTATTGATCGGAGAAGTGTCTCGATCATGTCCGCATAATTCACGAACCGTAGGGAGACACACTTAAGGATTAGACGTTGTTTGAATAGTTATGGAATGATGTGTAAGAGACCGAATGTTGTTTGGAGTCTCGGATGGGATCCTGGATATCACGAGGATATCCGGAATGGTCCGGAGAATAAGATTCATATAAGGAAAGTCCTGTTTCGGGGTTGGAGAATGGTTCCGGTGTTTTCATTGGGAATGTTCTAGAAGGTTCCGGAATGTCCGGCACTCCGGAAGGGAAGGGTACATGAATGTGTCATAACGAGTTGGAATGATTGCATCATGTACTAGGTGTCATCGCTGAACAAAATAAAGGGTTAAATCAAATCCTAGTTTGAAAAGTCAAACGCCAATTTGAAAAGTCAAACGTCTATTTTGTTTGGTGGAGGGAGAGTAGGAAACCTACTTGGGGAGGAAGTCCCTCTCCCTCCACCGCCGGCCTTGGAAGCCGAGTTGGGGAGGGACTCCCCTCCCCTTGGCGCGCCCCTCCACCTATATAAGGAGGGGCAGGGCTGCCCCTCCAAGACAACACACACCCCGCAAACCCTAGCTCCTAGCCGCCGGCGCCTCCGCCGCCTAGGCAAACCCTAGCCGCCGGCCTTGCTCCTCCTTGGTGCGTCTAAACCCTAGATCGCCGAGGCTTTCTCTCATAGTCCACCATACTCGCTCCAGCTTAAGGCGAAGCCCTGCGAGATCTCCCCTCTACTTCCGGTACCACGCCGTCGTGCTGCCGGAATCGCGAGGAGAGTGCTACAACCTCCGCTGCCTGCTGGAACAAGGGAGAGGAAGGTCTTCGTCGAGTACCGAACGTGTGACCGACTGCGGAAGCGCTGCCGGAACGCAGCGCCGGAAGGATCGTCTACGCGATCTTGAGATCGGGAAGAGTACGACTACATCACCCACGAGAATCCGCTCTCGTTAAACACTTTGGAATCTTCGAGGGTGAGTTATTCCATCGACTCGTTGCTACTATCTAGTAGATAGATCTTGGCTTGTTTGTTTGTATGCGATAGAAATTTTTTGTTTTCCATGCTACGAACCCCTACACTTATTATTTTTAAATCACAAAAATAAGTGTAATATACCAAAATGATCAAAAATAATAATACCTATATGTTAAAATATAATATCCCACTTTTGAGTCAAATAAAAAGTTAAACACTTTAATAACTTGAATTTAAACATATTTCTTTAGTTAATAATTCATATAATGTTAAATAAAATTTGTTAATATTTCTTAAATCAACCAATTAAATCTAATAAATAGTATTAGTCTTAAAATACTAATATTATGAAGTCAAAATGGTTCAACACATTTTGAAAATGCAATTTTATTGAATTATCATTCAACCATAAGTGTAGATTATTTTATTATAGGATCCTTATCTATTATAAGATCTCTAAGAATAATCTTGTAGTGAAATACAACCTACTCCAATATTTCCACTACAATTTATAAACAAACCAAAACACTATATTGAATCCATGAGTAGTTAAGTAATATTACTTCCTTGTTTACAAACTATAAACATTCATCTATAAAAAGGAAAATGATTCTATTCCATTATAATGTTAGGAAACCACTACTCAAATAGAAGTAAGGCCATTCTTAAGTAAATCTAAGGAAACAATATAAAGTGAACAAGATACAAGTATCATAAGTAATACACCCTAAGTCTATCTACATCCTTAAAGTTAACTTTAGTCTGCGAAGTTTAAAGTATAATGCTAAAAACTTTATTATATACTTTATAGTTAACTTTGGTCTGTTATAATTAAGTTATAAAGTATCTTAATACCAAACTAACCAAGTTAAAAACCAAAATAGATAAGTCTCAAATACTAATGATGTCATTATTCAAATGGAGTAATTCTTTCTTACTTAAAGACTATAACTAGAAAGAACACCTCATAAGGTTAACTTAAAAGTTTAAATGCTTCAGCTTAGTTAAGTAAGATTTTATTCAAATGTTATTCTTTTTGCCACTTCAAACAACAAATGACAATTAATAATAATCACATTACTTTATACTTTACTTGTATAGTTAGGTTTGATAACACTTAAGTTCTTTATAAGTGACATTATTTGTAAGTAAAAATTTGAAGGTAAAGAATTATAGTATAAGCAATTTTGAGTAGCATTTCACATTTGTGTGTATCTCATTGTTTTATGATATTGCAATTACATGTTGTTTCACACACACTCACAAGCCTTAATAAGAAGCACAAGAATGAAACTTATCTAAAAGGACAACACATTCTAAAGTAACCATTTCCAATTTCCAAACCCTAGATCAACGTTATCCTCAGGATTCGAGTTTACTAAATTGCATTACATACTTATGCATAAAAGCATCTTGCTTCTTTAAACATTAGTCCTTATCGGACCAATGATGCTGATTTCAGATATTGGATCTTATATTGTCTTGAAGACCGTGAGTGCATAATCTTGCAATCACAAAAGGCAAGTTCACACTTTCTCATGTCCTTTGGTTATTTTATGTAAAGTATTTTACAAATCCAGTGTTGTCATCTCTTGCATTTGAAAAAGGACAGAAAACACTATTTTTATAATAATGTGATTATAGGTTATTTACCATGAGGTAATAACCTAATATAAGAGTTTCGGTGGTAAAGGAACATATTATCTAGGACTTAACAACCAATGTCGCCAGTGATTCTTGCGCCGTATATTACGCATTGACCATGAGATTTGGAATGGGACGAAGAAGTCAGCTGTATCTTTTCCCTCTCACATGGAGCCAGATGTGCGGGTTGTGGCTGTTATCACTTGTAGCGTTCATATTACAATATGCCTCCTATATTTGATGATTATGGTGATGAGAGTAGTAATGATAGCTATTTTGTTGAATTTGCTCCCGCTACAATTAAAAAGAATGGCTATTCTTATGTGGAGAGTAATAATCATATTATGCATGTGGCTCATGATAAGAATGTTTTATGTGATAGTTGTATTGTTAATTTTGTTCATGATGCTACTGAAAGTTATTATGAGAGAGGGAAACATGGTTTTATGTATCTCAACAATATTAAGTTTCCCCTCTTTATGTTAAAATTCTTGAAGTTGCACTTGTTTTGCTTTCTTATGCTTGGTGCTTTATGCTTTCATGACTTGTTCCTTTACAAGATTCCTATGCATAGGAAGTGAGTTAGACTTAAATGTGTTTTGAATTTGGTTCTTGATGCTCTCTTTTACTTCAATTCATATTTCTTATGTGAGCATCTTCTCAAACTATCAAGCCTAACTTAAAGGCGTTAAAGAAAAGTACTTGTTGGGAGATAATCCAAGAGTTTCCTTGAGTCTTGGAAGTTATTACTTCTATAATGACCTCTCCTTATCCTTTTTTGTTTGCTTTTTGTGCCAAGAATGACCTCTAATGGGAGGGAAGTAAGATTTGGGGAGTTGCTGTCCCGAAACAGATTTCTGTCCTCCATCATAAAAATTCGTGAGGGGTCTCTGTAGGTCGGATTAAGCTGAAAATTTACAAATAAATACCCTCGTATGTTAGCTAACTTTCGTTAGTTGAACACTTTTTGATTTGAGCAACATAAGGTCTTTGAAAAAATCGGTTTCTACCTGCTGGTCTGTTTTGACAGATTTCTGCCATTATTTGCATTTGCTTCTTATTGATTCCTTTTTGAGTTCTCTTTAGGGGAATTGAGATTTTTGAGGGAATTTCTATAGTAGCTTGTGTTTTAGTGAAAGTTTTAATGTTCTAAAGCTAAACCCAAAGGTCTATTATCTTTTGAATACACTAATGTTGCTAATGAACATTGTGTGAAGTTTTATATGAAGGAAAATTTTCAGATGTAGAGAGAGAATGATGTAATGAGATGAAGAATGGACAAAAAGCTCAAGCTTGGGGATGCCACCCCGTGTCACCCCAAGAAATATTCAAGAGGTACAAGCGTCAAAGATTGGGGATGCCCAAGTGTAACATCCCAAAAATACTAAACTTGGATCATCAAACTCTAATCATCAGAATTAGGGTTAACAAAAACTTTTCTAAAATAAAAATATGAATGCATGCATGTGACTATGTATTTCATTTGGAATTCTTTTGAACCACCTTGTTTGTGTGTTTCTTTTCTTGTAAAATGTTGCTTAGGTGAAATAAACATCATCTAAACATTTCCCAAACTTTTCCCAAAGACAAATAAATCAAAACAAAGCTAAATGAGTGAATGGTCATTTTGACCAATTTAACTCCCATGCCTACTTTGGCAGTCTCAAACTTTCAGAACCTAACAGAAACTTTTCTGGATCTTTGCACCCCTTGATTGTACTCATAACAAAGTATCAAGGCCCACTTTGTGATCATCCAGAAACTTTCAAATGCATAGTTTAAATGGCAATTCAAAATTGAATCTTTATCATATGAGAAGATCCCACTTTTTCAAAAACCACTCAAACAAGCTCAACTTTCAAAACCCAAGCATCTGCAGACTCACTAGCACCAACCTAGCACACCCACCAAAAATCTTTTCAAAATTCAAAACTTGAATTCTTGCGGCCATTTCATCAAACACATTGGAGACACAAATCAAACAAAATCCAAACACTGTTTTGAGCAGTGAATTAAGCCTAACTTGTTACCTCTCTGGGCACCACTGTGAGCTTGCCAATGCCATCAATGGTGAACAGCCGAAGCCACCCATGTCACCCCCAGTGTCGACAGCAAGCTAGGAGGAGAAACAAGCCTAGCCAGCATGTCTGGGAGGTAGCCCACCGTCCATCGCCACTCCCTGTCCCAGATCATCTAACAATCTTAACTAATCACTAGCACCACTGTGAGCTTGCCAATGCCATCAATGGTGAACAGCCAAAGCCACCCATGTCACCCCCAGTGTCGACAGCAAGCTAGGAGGAGAAACAAGCCTAGCCAGCATGTCTGGGAGGTAGCCCACCGTCCACCGCCACTCCCTGTCCCAGCCGCGAGCGTTGCCAAACCCTGGACCACACGCACGGACCACGCCCAGCCCGCCAGCAAATATGCCGAGCGTGCGCCAGAGCGCCACACTCGAACGAAGCCCACAGACCGCGCGCCGCCCTCGCCGCGTGCGTACACGATCACCACCGTCCCAGGAGACCGCCAGACATCCCCGTTTGCCGCTCCATGCCTCACAGCCACCGCTCGCCGTCGAAGACGCCGCCTCTGCCGCGCAGAGCGTCGCGTGTTCCAGACCAAACCGCACCGCCCCTACATGCGCATTAAATCCGTAGAGCATCGCCAGGAGACCACCAATCGATCAATACCGCCGGCCATGCCTCTAGCAGCCCGTAGCCGTGTCGCCACCGTCGCCTGCCCATGCCGTTCGGTCTCACCGTCGTGACTATAAATAGAGGCCTCCCCCGCTCGAATTCTTCACACCATTCCACTCCTCTCTCACCCAGAACCACCCCACCTCAGTCCCGGAGCAAGGCGAGCAGCACTTCGCCAGAATTTCACCGAAGCAGGCCGCCTCTGGAGAAGAAGGGCGCCGTCGATTTTGTCCACCCCAGGAGCTGCCGCAACCACCCCTGAGTTCGCTGTCATCGACTTCGTCGTTCGCCCGCCTCGCCGACCCTCGCCTGAACCCTGGTGAGCCCCCAACGACCCTCACTGGCCGCGCTAGGTTTCAGTCTCGCCGGAGTTGCCCGACGTGGACGACGACCCTCAGCCATTGGATTAGACTTAGATCGTGTGGGCGATATTGCCCCGTACCGCTTCGCGTTTAAAGAGCCACTAACTGGTGGAACCCCCTGTCAGCTGAGCCCCATATCGCGGAGTGTCACTGGGCCGGCCCGTTAACAGTTCCCGCGCAGCCCACTCGTTTGAATTAAGATTTTTCTATTTAGATTCAAACTCACTTCTGTACCAAGTTTCAAAAATCAACCCAGGTCGATTCAGTGAACCAAATTGAATGAAACCAATTTTGTTGGAAAGGTCTGGGAATGCTGAATCCAAGCCCGTTGGATTCAAGTCATTTGGATCTGTAGACATCCTTGGTAAAAATAACAAGACAAAAGCTTATCTGCATTCAAACATTTTTCAAATTAAAACCATAATAGCTTTTGAGTTGATTCCAACTCTCAAAAATCACATTTAACCATACCTTTTAGAATATATAAAAATATATAGGTTTACTTACAGAAATAATGTTCAAGTAATAAAAGAATGCTACATAGGAATTTCTAGTCACTTTATTTAATTAAAAAAGGGTAAAACCTTATTAAGTTGTGACACCACTTTAAATAACATTCCCATGAACTAAAATATGTGGTGATGACATGTGTCAACATGATCCCATATTTGGTTTGGAGAATATTAAATCTTAAGTAGTTTTTCAATGAGTAGAAATTACTTTTCTAAAAATAAAAGGAATTAAACCAAGCTTTAATCTTCTAATGTTAGTGATGATGCTAGATCATCTATAGGACCCTTGTGTGTGATGAATGCAAGTAGTTAAGTATTGTTTTCTGATTGTGTACATCGTATTTATTCATAGACGCTAGTACCGACCAAGGATACGAGGAGGAAGGAGGATACTACGAAGAACAAGCCGAGGAGAACTTCAACCACTGCTCTGCACAAGGCAAGCTTTACTAACCAAGTGGATCAATGCAAGCCTAATACTACTAGTTGAATGTGCAAGCTAACACTTGCAAGATACCCTACTAATGCAAGCTTATATTGATACTTATGAAAGCTAATACTTGCTTGTTACCATGACCACTATATGCCTTAAGCATATGTGATCATATCCACTTGATAAACCAATCCTAGTTTTACTTACAAGCTTTATTACTTTATTTCTCTATCAACGCTCTTACTTAGAGTTTGATGGAATAAATGGTAGATACTAGAAGGATACTTGAAGGTTGCATAAAGAGCATAAAATTTGGCCTAAGCTAGATAATCTTGGTGTCATCCTAAGGCATGAGATTGAACTTAGTTAAACTCCACTAGTTTACCACCCTCCTTAGTACTTACCCCCACTTGTAGATGCTAGTGCTAAGCATAAAACTTGATCAACATTATATGGGAATACTTGGTGAAAATGGTTATGAAAACCTTGGAATGCTGGATCATTCTATTGAAATGTTTTGGACATGTGTTTCCGAACACCTGATGATTTTGGTGATGAAAATGATGAGGCATGAGCCTTAGCCCTTTATAAAACTGATGGTTGTCTGGATGCGATACCATTCCAATTTTATCGTATAACCACAATACCCGAAGATTGGGTAGGGCTTGACTGGAAACTTATATACCTTAGTATTAGTTCCCTCACGGCCAAGGTTTGAGCTGAGGCTACCTTGTGAAGATTATCCACCTGTGCAGTACGCAAGATGACAGTTGGTCATGGTTGGGAGGCCAAACTCACAGGAGAGGTGCTTATACTAGGGCATGCAATTGAAAGGTTAGGATTGATTATCCGCATACTGAGTATGGTGAATTCAGGATTTGTTCCTGACGGATGTATCGAATGTTGTGGTGAAAGTGTACAATCTCTGCAGAGTGTCAAACTATTCGAATAGCCGCGTCCGCGTTTATGGACAGTTGGAGTGCCATACTGTTCCCCCGTCAGACTTTTCAAAATGACTTGTGAAATGAATTGAGACTTTGACTTGACCCCATCAGGGTTGTGATATGAAATACAAGTTCCCACTTAGGTGTTATAAAACCTTAACTAGCATTAGTTGCTTCCAAACTTAGTAGAGATAAATCTGGCTTTTGCAAAACAACCCTAGAGCCTAGTGTCCTATTATCCAAATACCCTTTTACTTGTTAGTATTAGTTTGCGAGTACTTAAAGAGTACTCATGGCTTTGTCCCTGGCTATTCCCGTGGCCAGACTATGAAGAGGAGTACCTGGAGGATGGACCCCAGGAAGGTTACGACAACTAGGATCATCTCCCATCGTTAGCATTGCCTGTGACCCCGAAGATGGAGCTTCGCCTACGCTACCGTTATTATTACGTATTCCGCTGCTTGAAGTTGTATTAAGAACTGGATCATGAGATCCCTATTTGTGTAAGAACTTATGTACGGTTTGTAATGGATGATGTACTGTGGTATCCAATTCTGTTATGTCTCGCAAAAATGGTAATCCTGGGATTGCGATGTATGGCATAACAGGCATCTGGGATTAAAAATCCGGGTGTTGACAAGTTGGTATCAGAGCCATCCTGACCATAGGAGACCCTAGTTATACTGGACGTTTGAATCAAAAACTTAGTTTCAAAACCAAATAAAACAAATATTTACAAAAACTTATTCTCATTCTTATCCCTTTGATTCTTTCATGAAAATTCATGTTCCTGAAAAACTCTTGCAAAATACATAAAATTTTGACACACTTGATCACTCTACTAACTTACTCATCCTATATTCTTATAGATGGACGTGAAGTACAGCAAGTTTTACCAATTGGGGAATGGAGGAGACCTTATCTTTGAGAGGGATCTGGACCAGCTTTCGGAACTTCTGGAGCGTCCGCACCCTGAGTTCTTCGGAGCTCAGCTCAATGATCAAGGAGGAGAAGATCTGCAGTGGATAATTATTGCAAGTCTCCGAGGAAATATTGAACCTCCCACTGCTGAGGGAATTCAGTTTACCTTAAGAGAGAACAACTGGCTCGATGGACTTGCTAGGGCCATGCAGGAAGCTCTTTACCGTCTGTGTGGGCAGAGCATCAATCAGATCAAGGGTACTCACTTTGAATTTTGCCCGAGGCGTGATGCAAATGGACAACCACTGGAAGCCCCATACCACCCTGAGCTGAAGACCCAATTGGACCACCTTAACTTCATGATGTACGATCGTCAGCAGGAGTTGGTCAACTGCCGTGACTACTCCAACCACAAGTCTGCCATCATCAAGACGAAGGATCAGACCATCACCATGCTAGCGAAGGATCGCAAGTCTCGCCGCCGTCAGCTCGACAAGAAGGAGCGCATTATTGCCCATCTTCGCCATCGTATCTCATCTTTGGAGGAGACCATCCACGAGAGAGACATGCAGTTGGAGGAAAGGGAGAATGCTGGAGAGGATCTTCGTGGGGACCCCTACTCCTATCTCAGCGATGATGATGATTTTCTGGAGGATCATACTATGGATTTCTTCACCGATGAGGATGATTTCGCCTTCATCGATGACGATGAAGATGACGAAGCCACAGATTCCGAGGAGTAGTAGCACTTGAGCACCAGCGTAGTGAGTAGTATTCGGTCCCACTGTATCGTAGTTTTCAGAATGGTTCTTAAAACCATCTGCTTTTCTTTGTTGTGGTGTGTGTTGTATCGTGTGCTATGAATGAATGAATGAAAAAGCAAGTTGCTAGAAAAATCTGAGTCAAACTTTAAAAACTTTTCAAAGACCCAAAACCTTAGAAATTTCCCTCTTTTCTCATGATCTATCTCAATCTTCAGATGCCACACGGAGGAAGTGGTTCATCCCCGAACCCGATGTTGTAGATCCTGCAAATGTTGACTTCTGACCGTGAAGGTGAAAGAGCGGAACGTCAAGCCAACCTAGCCACCCTGCAATAGATAGCTCAGCTTTCCCACAACAACCAAGGCCACGAAAATCAGGACAACCATGGATCTAAGCTCAAGAATTTCCAGAATACCAACCCACCTGTTTTCACTAAGTTAGAAGAGCCCCTAGACACCGATGATTGGCTGCAAACCATGGAAAACAACCTAGAAGTCGCCGTAGTGGAAGCCAACGAGAAAATTCTGTTTGCCACCCACTATCTAGCCGGAGATGCCAGGGCATGGTGGAACAGTGTTCGCGTAATGACCGGAGGCCAGATGATGACCTGGGAGGAATTCAAGGTAAAGTTTAACAGAACCCATGTGCCACCAGGTTTGATCAAGAGAATGAGAGACGAATTCAGAGAGTTGAAGTAAGGAAGGATGACCGTAGTGGAATACCGTGACAAATTCTTGTCATTAGCTAGGTATGCCCCGGATGAGATCGACACCGAAGCCAAGAAGAAATAACGATTCCTGAATGGTCTGCATGATGAGATGCAGACAGTGTTAGTCAATATCCCCTTTGCTGATATTGAAGCCCTTGTCGACTCTGCCATCCAGATGGAAGGAAAGATCAACCAAGCCAATGAGAACCGCAAGCGTCGCATGATGCATCAGCCAGGAACCCATCAGACCCCAAAGTATCGCCCTAACCCAACTCCAGGATTTGCCCCAAGAACCAACAGACACCCGATGAACCGTCCGACCTATCCCAACCGTGGAAACCCTAGGCCCGGAGGAAATCCCAACAACCCCGGCAACTCTAGAAATTTCAACCGTTCGCCACCCAAGTTCAACAACAAGAATGCTACCACCAACACCAACACTGCCCCGAGGACTGGAAGCTACGCTGTGCTTGTAGCAGCAAAGGACAAGTCGCAAGTGACCTGTTATGACTGTGGAAATAAGGGCCACTATTCCAACGAGTGCCCCAACAAGAATAATGCCGAAGCACCCAATGCCAATGTCCCAGCTCAACAGCAGCGTCGTGTTCAGCCCGGAAGAATATTTGCCCTAGGGAATTCGCTCAACCGCAATGGCCGTCTTTTTCTCATGCATGCTGAAGAAGCTCAGGAAGCGCCAGACGTCGTGCTGGGTATGTTTTCTGTTAATTCAGTACTTGCAAGAGTGTTGTTTGATTCTGGTGCATCGCACTAATTTGTCACTGAAGAATTTGCATGCACTAGTAAAATTCAACCAACCAAACTGAAGCATGTCATGATTGTTCAAATTCCCGGATCAACCACCAAGGCTAGGAAAATTTGCAAAGCCGTCCCTATCCGAATCCATGGCATAAATTTTTATGCTAATCTGATAGTACTCGGAACTAAAGGTTTGGAAGTAGTACTAGGAATGGATTGGATGTCCAAACATAAATGATAGATTGACTGTGCCAAGAAATCCATAACCATGACCAGTATAGCCAGAATATCAGTCGAGCATATATCTGAAATCTTACCTCGCCAATTCAAGTGTAACAAGAGTATAGCCCAACCTACCATTGACCAAGTCCGGATAGTCTGTGAATACCCCGATGTATTTCCAGATGTTTTGCCCGGTATGCCCCCAGATCGGGATATCGAGTTTATCATTGAACTAATCCCCGGAACTGGACCCATAGACCAGAGACCCTATAGTATGAACCCGTCAGAGCTAGCAGAACTGAAGAAGCAACTGGATGCCATGCTGAAAATAGGATTGATTCAACCAAGTGCATCACCTTGGAGATCACCTGTCTTGTTTGTGGACAAGAAGGATGGAGGTAACCGTTTGTGTACGGATTACCGAAAGTTGAATGATGTCACCATCATGAACAAGTACCCCTTGCACAAGATAGAAGATTTGTTTGATCAGTTGACCGGTGCCAAAGTGTTTTCTAAGATTGATCTTAGGACTGGCTATCATCAACTCAAGATTCGTGTAGAAGATATTCCCAAGACTGCCTTTACCACCCGATATGGATTATACGAGTATACCATCATGTCTTTTGGATTAACCAATGCCCCCGCTTATTTCATGAATCTCATGAATAAGATTTTTATGGACTTCCTGGATAAGTTTGTCGTTGTTTTCATCGATGACATTCTGATTTATTCCAAATCAGAAGAAGAACATGAGCTACACCTAAGGACCATTCTTGGAACCCTTAGAGAGCATCAACTGTATGCAAAGTTTAGCAAATGTGAATTCTGGTTACAGGAGGTAGGATTCCTCGGTCACATTGTATCAGCCGGAGGAATTGCCGTTGACCCTGCCAAAGTGAAAGATGTAGAAGATTGGCAAGACCCAACCACTCAAACCCAAGTTCGTGCATTTCTCGGATTGGCGGGATATTATCGCAAGTTCGTAGAAGGATTCTCGAGTATCGCCCGACCCATGACCCAATTGCTGAAGAAGGACAAGAAGTTTGAATGGACCGACAAATGTGAAGCGATTTTTCAAGAACTCAAGAGGAGATTGATTTCAGCCCCAATCTTGATCATGCCGGATATCACGAAGCCCTTCGATGTGTATTGTGACGCATCCAAGATCGGTCTCGGATGTGTGCTAATGCAAGAAGGCAAAGTTATATCTTATCTATCTCGACAACTGAAACAACACGAGCATAATTACCCAACCCATGACCTCGAACTCGCAGCCGTAGTTCTAGCCCTGAAGACATGGAGGCATTGCCTGATGGGAAATCGTTGTGATATCTATACGGATCACAAGAGTTTGAAGTATATATTCACTCAGAAGGAGCTGAATATAAGACAACGAAGATGGATTGAGCTAATCAAGGATTACGATCTGGACATTCACTATCACCCTGGTAAAGCCAATGTGGTAGCTGATGCCCTTAGCAGATTGCCGTGCCGCTTGAACTCCATGATCTTGAAGGAGCAACCAAGCTTGCACAAAGAGATGGAAGATTTTTGAATGGAATTAGTGAGTGAAGGATTTTTGGCTAGCATAGAACTTCAACCCACTTTGATCAGTCAGATTAAAGAGGCGCAGAAGCGAAATGCTAGTATCGACGGAATCAAGCGTCGTATCGGTACAGGCAAAGTACCCGGATTCACCGAAGACGAAGAAGGAGTTCTGTGGTACAAAGGACGCCTTTGTGTACCATCAGATTCTGAGTTGAAAGAAGTTATTCTGAAGGAGGCTCATGATACTCTATATTCTATCCATCCCGGAGGAACTAAGATGTATCAAGATTTAAAAGAGCAATTTTGGTGGCATAAGATGAAGAGAGAAATCGGAAGCTATATCGCCAAGTGTGATATATGTCAGCGAGTCAAGGCCGGACATCAAAGACCCGTTGGATTATTGCAACCCTTACAGATTCCGGAATGGAAATGGGATTCCGTTGGAATGGACTTTATCACTGGACTGCCTACTTCTAGTAGGGGAAATGACTCTATCTGGGTCATAGTGGACAGATTGTCCAAAGTCGCCCATTTCTTGCCCGTCAAGACCACATATCAAAGTTCGAAGCTAGCGGAGTTGTACATCGCTAGGATAGTTAGTTTGCATGGAGTCCCCAAGAACATCGTATCGGATCGAGGAACTCAGTTTACCTCGAGATTCTGGAAGAAAGTCAAAGAAGGTTTAGGAACCCGCCTAGATTTCAGCACCGCGTATCACCCTCAGACCGATGGACAAACGGAGCGAGTAAACGAAATACTCGAAGATGTGCTGAGAGCATGTGTGTTAGAATATGGATCCAAGTGGGAAGACTGTCTGCCGTTTGCAGAATTTTCTTACAATAACAGTTATCAAGCCAGTTTGCAAATGGCCCCATTTGAATTCATGTACGTAAGAAAGTGTCGCACCCCTTTGAACTGGTCGGAAGTAGGAGAGAGTCAGATTTTTGGACCCGATATCCTATGAGAAGGAGAAGAGAAGGTTCACAAGATTCGTGAGAACCTCAAGACCGCCCAGTCCAGACAGAAGAGTTACGCCGACAAGAGACGTCGAGACCTCGCCTTCAACATAGGAGATTTTGTTTATCTAAAAGTGTCGCCATTGAAGGGAATGCAGCGTTTCCAACTCAAAGGAAAGTTAGCCCCCAGATATATCGGACCTTTCAAGATTTTGAACCGTCGAGGAGAAGTGTCGTATCAATTGGAATTACCCGAAGAGATGTCCGCAGTGCACAATGTGTTCCATATCTCGTTACTTCGCAAGTGTCTTGAAGTCACCGAGAAGACCGAAGTGTTCAAGAATACCGACCACTGGACCATAGAGATCAACGATTACCTGACCTATCCTGAAGTACCCATCTGTATTTTGGAAGAAGCTTTCAGAACCACCAGAACCCGAAGCATCAAGTTTCTCAAGATTCAGTGGAGCAACCACACAGAAGAGGAAGCTACCTGGGAGCGCGAAGATCACATCAGGACGGAGTTTTCCGATCTCTTCAAATCCTAGGTAATCTTTTCGTCCTTTTTCAAATCTCGGGACGAGATTTTTGTTTAAGGGGGGAAGGTTTGTAACATCCCAAAAATACTAAACTTGGATCATCAAACTCTAATCATCAGAATTAGGGTTAACAAAAACTTTTCTAAAATAAAAATATGAATGCATGCATGTAACTATGCATTTCATTTGGAATTCTTTTGAACCACCTTGTTTGTGTGTTTCTTTGCTTGTAAAATGTTGCTTAGGTGAAATAAACATCATCTAAACATTTCCCAAACTTTTCCCAAAGACAAATAAATCAAAACAAAGCTAAATGAGTGAATGGTCATTTTGACCAATTTAACTCCCATGCGTACTTTGGCTATCTCAAACTTTCAGAACCTAACAGAAACTTTTCTGGATCTTTGCACCCCTTGATTGTACTCATAACAAAGTATCAAGGCCCACTTTGTGATCATCCAGAATTTTCAAATGCATAGTTTAAATGGCAATTCAAAATTGAATATTTATCATATGAGAAGATCCCACTTTTTCAAAAACCACTCAAACAAGCTCAACTTTCAAAACCCAAGCATCTGCAGACTCACCAGCACCAACCTAGCACACCCACCAAAAATATTTTCAAAATTCAAAACTTGAATTCTTGCGGCCATTTCATCAAACACATTGGAGACACAAATCAAACAAAATCCAAACACTGTTTTGAGCAGTGAATTGAGCTTAACTTGTTCCCTCTTTGGGCACCACTAGCCTTAGTAGATCATCTAACAATCTTAACTAATCACTAGCACCACTGTGAGCTTGCCAATGCCATCAATGGTGAACAGCCGAAGCCACCCATGTCACCCCCAGTGTCGACAACAAGCTAGGAGGATAAACAAGCCTAGCCAGCATGTCTGGGAGGCAGCCCACCGTCCACCGCCACTCCCTGTCCCAGCCGCGAGCGTTGCCAAACCCTGGACCACACGCACGGACCGCGCCAGCTCGCCAGCAACCATGCCGAGCGTGTGCCAGAGCGCCACACTCGACCGAAGCCCACAGACCCCGCGCCGCCCTCGCCGCGTGCATACACGATCACCACCGTCCCAGGAGACCGCCAGACATCTCCGTTTGCCGCCCCATGCCTCACAGCCACCGCTCGCCGTCGAAGAAGCCGCCTCTGCCGCGCAGAGCGTCGCGTGTTCCAGACCTAAGCGCACCGCCCCTACATGCGCATTAAAGCAGTAGAGCATCGCCAGGAGACCACCAATCGATCAATACCGCCGGCCATGCCTCTAGCAGCCCGTATCCGTGTCGCCACCGTCGCCTGCCCATGCCGTTCGGTCTCACCGTCGCGACTATAAATAGAGGTCTCCCCCGCTCGAATTCTTCACACCATTCCACTCCTCTCTCACCCAGAACCACCCCACCTCAGTCCCGGAGCAAGGCGAGCAACACTTTGCCGGAATTTCATCAGAGTAGGCCGCCTCTGGAGAAGAAGGGCGCCGTCGATTTCGTCCACCCCAGGAGCTGCCGCGACCACCCCTGAGTTCGCCGTCGTCGACTTTGTCGTTCGCCCGCCTCGCCAACCCTCGCCTGAACCCTGGTGAGCCCCCAATGACCCTGACTGGCCGGCTAGGTTTCAGTCTCGCCGGAGTTGCCCGACGTGGACGACGATCCTCAGCCATTGGATTAGACTTAGATCGTGTGGCCGATATTGCCCCGTACCGCTTCGCGTTTAAAGAGCCACTGACTGGTGGAACCCCCTGTCAGCTGAGCCCCGCGCCGCGGAGTGCACTGGGCCGGCCCGTTAACAGTTCCCGCGCAGCCCACTCGTTTGGATTTAGATTTTTCTATTTAGATTCAAACTCACTTATGTACCCAGTTTCAAAAATTAACCCAGGTCGATTCAGTAAACCAAATTGAATGAAACCAATTTTGTTGGAAAGGTCTGGGAATGCTGAATCCAAGCCCGTTGGATTCAAGTCATTTGGATCTGTAGATCATCCTTGGTAAAAATAACAAGACAGAAGCTTTTCTGCATTCAAACATTTTTCAAATTAAAACCATAATAGATTTTGAGTTGATTCCAACTCTCAAAAATCACATTTAACCATAATATATAAAAATATATAGGTTTACTTACAGAAATAATGTTTAAGTAATAAAAGAATGCTACATAGGCATTTCTAGTCACTTTATTTAATTAAAAAAAGGGTAAAACCTTATTAAATTGTGACACCACTTTAAATCACATTCCCATGAACTAAAATATGTGGTGATGACATGTGTCAACATGATCCCATATTTGGTTTGGAGAATATTAAATCTTAAGTAGTTTTTCAATGAGTAGAAATTACTTTTCTAAAAATAAAAGGAATTAAACCAAGCTTTAATCTTGTAATGTTAGTGATGATGCTAGATCATCTATAGGACCCTTGTGTGTGATAAATGCAAGTAGTTAAGTATTGTTTGGTGATTGTGTACATCGTATTTATTCATAGACGCTAGTACCAACCAAGGATACGAGGAGGAAGGAGGATACTACGAAGAACAAGACGAGGAGAACTTCAACCACTGCTCTGCACAAGGCAAGCTTTACTAACCAAGTGGATCAATGCAAGCATAATACTACTACTTGAATGTGCAAGCTAACACTTGCAAGATACACTACTAATGCAAGCTTATATTGATACTTATGCAAACTAATACTTGCTTGTTACCATGACCACTATATGCCTTAAGCATATGTGAGTATACTAGGGCGTGTAATTGAAAGGTTAGGATTGATTATCCTCATACTGAGTATGGTGAATTCAGGATTTGTTCCTGACGGATGTATCGAATGTTGTGGTGAAAGTGTACAATCTCTGCAGAGTGTCAAACTATTCGAATAGCCGCGTCCGTGGTTATGGACAGTTGGAGTGGCCATACTGTTCCCCCGTCAGACTTTTCAAAATGACTTGTGAAATGAATTGAGACTTTGACTTGACCCCAACAGGGTTGTGATATGAAATACAAGTTCCCACTTAGGTGTTATAAAACCTTAACTAGCATTAGTTGCTTCCAAACTTAGTAGAGATAAATCTGGCTTTTGCTAAACAACCCTAGAGCCTAGTGTCCTATTATCCAAATACCCTTTTACTTGTTAGTATTAGTTTGCGAGTACTTAAAGAGTACTCATGGCTTTGTCCCTGGCTATTCCTGTGGCCAGACTATGAAGAGGAGTACCTGGAGGATGGACCCCAGGAAGGTTACGACAACTAGGATCATCTCCCATCGTCAGCATTGCCTGTGACCCTGAAGATGGAGCTTCGCCTACGCTACCATTATTATTACGTATTCCGCTGCTTGAAGTTGTATTAAGAACTGGATCATGAGATCGCTATTTGTGTAAGAACTTATGTACGGTTTGTAATGGATGATGTACTGTGGTATCCAATTCTTTTATGTCTCGCAAAAATGGTAATCCTGGGATTGCGATGTATGGCATAACAGGCATCTGGGATTAAAAATCCGGGTGTTGACACCAAGGCATCCCCTTCTTCATCAATAAAAAGCTCAGGTCTTTCTAGACACTTCGTTTTTATTATTTCATGCACATTTGTGTTGTTCTTGGAGCGTCTTAATTTTAGTTTTTGGTTTTAGTTTGCTTGAGTAAGTTGGTTGGATCATAACACACTTCTTGTCGAGAGAGACACACTCTGTTTCCATTGCCTAGACCACTCTAGTTTTCACTCTTATTGTTTTGTGAGTGTTCACTTTTGCTAGCACTGCGTTCAGCCTTAGTTTTCTTGTGCTTTCAGCTTAGAACTTTTAGTTATTCTTTGTGGATTTGTGAGACAAGCTCACTGATCTTTATTGATTATTATCTTTGTGAGTTGTTTCAAATAAGTTGCTTGGTGTTGGAAAAGAGTAGGAAGCTTCACGCTATAGTGGTACAAAAGGGAGCTTGTTTTGACTGTGACTTAGACTTTAGCATGTCATGCTATATCTTGTTTTGACCTTATGCTTAGTGATTATTTCTGTAGCATGACTTGTTCCAAACAATTAGGATTGCTTAATGTGCCTTGAAGGAATCATGCGTTGTTTTAGCATGCAAAAGCATAGTATTGTGGTATTCTCCTTTGATGCTTTGTTTGGGTTGACTTGGCACATGATCACACCATGTTGTGACTATACAAGTCACCATAGTCTCTATGATCATTTAGTCCTTGACTTGTAGTACCACTCTATGCTTTGATTAGTAATGCTTTGTTGCTCTGCATGATTATGGCCATTATTGCTCTCTTAGTTGGTTGCTCCCAGTCTTTTGCTAGCCTCCACTTGTATGAGTAAGATCTACTCATGCTTCCAACTCCCAAGAAACCAAGTTATTCCAAAGTGTCCACTATAAATTCCTATGCATGGTGTGTTACACCATTCCAAGTATATTCTTGTTTTCAGCTATCTTCCAATTTAAAAAGTATTTTGTTATGTGAAAACTTAGTGATTAAAGCTCTCACGAACTTGATGGAACATTTTATATTCTTTGCCCCTAATAAACTTGAACCATTGTGTCATCTATGTTGTATATGCTTGCACTTATACGTTGGAATTAGCAGAACTGTGCTGTCATGGGGAACGTTTTCAACATTGCACTTGTACTTTGTACTCAGTTGATATCATGCTCTTTTGTCTATGGATGTCACCGGTGTGAAATAAAGAGGGAACTTGTTAGTCCATGGAGTTTGTATCCTGTGTTAGAGAAACGCCTGGGCCGCTAGCCTAAGCCATGCCTAATCATGGTGTAAACTTGCAGCATCACCATAGTGACATCTATGAAGCATTCTTCTTATAAAAAAAGAGACACATTGAGAAAAGAGGAAAGAGAGAAAAAAGCACCATATTACCATGGTACATAAGAAGATTGCTGAGATGCTCATTGTCTGCTTGCCTTGTCATTTTGGTTATGGGATAGCTCCTGTACCATGTGCAAGGGGTACCCCGTTGGCGGTTCTCAATGATATGCAAATACTTACAATGACAAGAACTTACAGGTGACTAAAGTTGAGTAGCATGAGGTGTGGCCCTCGTATTCAAGGGACTTGAGATTGCCAACTTATACTTCGTCAAGCATATACTCCATCTTTGTTCACTTTAACCTTAATCACTTCAAGATGCTTATGATAGGGGCAATGAGGGTTGAAAGCTAACAAGTACCATAATTTTTGGAAGCTCTTTTTGAAACTTGAAATCCCTGCTTCCCTATGAAGGGCCTTTCTTCCACTATTATTGAGTCTCCACCTTCTACCTTTAGGCACCATTAAGAGAGCATAGTTGTCATTTTGTGTGCAGTGTCCCAAAGCTTATTGATTGATACATATTGTGATACTACTTGTTCTTGTGCTATTTGTTTCTAGTCACCCTTGTGAACTTTGAAGGTGTCCTATGCATCTATTTGCTACTCTATGAGGGACATGCTGATTGCCACTATGCCATATTTTCTGTATGTGAAACAAAAAACATTTTTCAATGCATGTTATTCATGATCTTTGTTTGTAGCCTTTCATGTTGCATGCATAGTTACTTTGTCCTATTGTTATAACTCCATCTTTCATGCACATGTTTAGAGTTCTTTGATCCCAGATTTCAATGCTTGCAAATGGTTTGATCTTGATTTTGATGGTGCATGTCACCTCAAAAATTATTCCTTTTATCACTTACCTACTCGAGGACGAGAAGGAGTTAAGCTTGGGGATGCTTGATACGTCGTAAACGTATCCATAATTTTTGATGTTCCATGCTTGTTTAGTATCTACTTTGCTTTGCTTTGTCTTTCTTTGAGGTGTTTTTATATCTTTTCTAGAACTAACCTATTAACAAGTTGCCACAGTGCCAGTTGCTTGTTTCCTTCTGTTTTTGGTTCCAGAAAGGCAGAAAATCAATATTCTCGGAATTGGACGGGACAAAAGCCAAAGTCAATAACTTTCCGTGAGGGACACGAATCCAGAAGGAGGGACGGAGAGGCACCAGGGGGTGGCCAGACCCCCCCTGGGTGTGGCCAAGCCTGGACCACGCCTGGGGAGGGTGTGGGCCCTCTGGACGCCTCCTCGGCCTCCCCCTTCGCCTATAAGAAGTCTCCAACCCAAAAACCCTAGGGCATCCAGAAGAAATCCACAAAAACCTCCGTAGTGCCACCGCCACCAAAGGGGAGATTCGGGGGACAGGAAGTCTCTGTTCCGGCACCCTGCCGGGACGGGGAAATGCCCCCGGAGCCATCTCCATCGATCTCCACCAACATCTCCATCACCGTTGCTGATTCCCATGATGAGGAGGGAGTAGTTCTTCCTCGAGGCTAAGGGCTCTTACTGGTAGCTATGTGTTCATCTCTCTCTCTATGCATGATCTTGTGGTCATGAGCTTTGTAATCAAGTAGATCTACCTTGCTACTCAAGTGCTTCATTAGATCTCTGCTCTCCCCATGTGTGTGAAAGTAACAGCGTGCACGCCATGGTGGCACTTAGGCTTGAGTCTACATAAATACTCTTTGTGCTTTAATAGATCTATCCTTTTCCCCACGTGTGTGAAAGTGACAGCGGGCATACCGTGTGTGGCACTTTGGCTAGATTGAATATTTGTTATGAGTTATATTTGGAGTTGGATGTCTCTATGAAATTGTGGTGTTTGTTGGAACCATCTAGCGCTCAAGGTGACAGTGTGGGGTTATCTAGATTGGGGAAGGTGGACTCTGAGGTGTGCTGTTATAGCCCTACCCTGGATTAGAGTGTCCATCCGGAGAGTAGTTAAGAGTAGTATCATGAAGAGAGGATATTTATATGAGAGAGTGTTCACTAGTGAAAGTATGATCCCTAGGCATTGTTTCTAAACATTGAAACACCGTTCACTTCTAGATCTGTTGCATGTTTGCTTTCTTTAGTCTTTACCTCACCGTCAAGCTCTTCTCTGGCACCGTTACCACTTGTATTTCACTATCTCTTCGCCGAACTAGTGCACCTATATTGGGTGTGTTGGGGACACAAGAGACTTCTTGTATCTTGATTGCAGGGTTGTTTGAGAGGGAATACCTTTGACCACTTCCTCCCTAAGTTCGATAAATCTTGGGTGATCCACTTAAGGGAAACTTGCTGCTGTTCTACAAACCTCTGCACTTGGAGGCCCAACAACTGTCTACAAGAATGGAAGTGCGTAGACATCAGTCAATCGGACATTCCAAACTCTAGATATCGCCATTTGAAGTTTGCCTCTTATTTGTCCAAACCGGAGTCTCCGGTTTACGTGGACCCGACTCTCCGGTGTGGTCCGGAGTTTCCCCAGGAGTCCTCGGAGGGGGCTCCAGAATTCAGCCTGGGACAGTCTGATGAGTGGTCCGGAGACTGACCGGAGTCTCTGGTCCATGCCTCGGACCGGAGTCTCCGGTGTGGCTGGACCGGAGTCTCTATTCCACTTGGTTCCCAAATGCGTTGTGACAGTCTGATAGGTTGTACGGAGGTTGGTCAGAATCTCCGGTATAGACCGGAGTCTCCGGTCTGCACACCAGAGTCTCCGGTCTGACAGCCCCAACGGGCAGAAAATGGTCAGAAATCTGTGGGCCTATAAAAAGGGCCCTTCTTCCCCAATGGACACTGCTCGAGTTTTATAGGCTTTCTCCTCCATTATTGACCCTCTTGAGCTTGCTCCCCTTCAATACCTCCCTTGATTCTTGCATATAATTTAGGGATTTGAAAGAGGAGATCTAGATCTACAATCCCACTAATCAATCTCTCCTCTAAGTGAGGGGAACATATTGGGATCTAGATCTTGGAGTCTTTTGTGGATTTCCTCCATTGTTCTTCCTCTCTTATTCCCCCACAAGCTTTTGTAGCTTTGGTGGAATTTGGGAGAGAAGATTTTAGCATGTCTTGGGTTCTTGCCATTTGCATTTGGTGCATCAGTTTGAATTCTCGGTGAGGATTCGATTGAGTGAAAGGTGATAAGCTTTTTACTCTTGGGTTCTT
Source organism: Avena atlantica (assembly GCA_910589765.1). Taxonomy (NCBI): domain Eukaryota; kingdom Viridiplantae; phylum Streptophyta; class Magnoliopsida; order Poales; family Poaceae; genus Avena; species Avena atlantica. Next base: position 35,943,626 of record OU342739.1, read on the forward strand.
GGAACCCTAGACGGTTTGGTGGTTTTGCAGGTTGCTTGGATTACTTGGGACCTCCAATTAAGTTGTGGAGCTTTCCCAAGCTTGTTCATTGGGAACCTCCAATTGAGTTGTGGAGAAGTGCCCCAATCTCGTGAGAGGTTCCGGATTTCCACCGACAAGTGCACCGATAGTGGAAGCATGGATCGATCCAATTGGGGTGAGATTCACAGGAGAATAAGGGAGGCCTTTTGTGGCTTTGATGGTTTGATACCACCCCTCTCCAAACGATACGTACTCCATGTTGGGAGGAACTCGGTAAAATATCGTCGTCTCCGTGTGCCTTGGTTATCTCTATATCCGAGCTCTTACTTATGCACCTTACTTTATGATAGCCTTCGTGCTTGAAGTATATATCTTGCTATCACATATTTGCTTCTCTTGCTTAGCATAAGTTGTTGGTGCAAATAGGTGAACCCTAGTTGTTCTAGGGTTTGTGCTTAACAAAGTAAACGCTAGTTTAATTCCACCTTTGTTGAGCAACTCTCGAATTTTTTTAACCTCCTATTCACCCCCTCTAGGCGGCATCTATATCCTTTTAACTTGGAACTTTCATGATGTGCTTGATTAGCATTCATATGGGCATCAAATCCAAATATAAAGCTGATATACCTTTCATGATGTGCTAGAAAGGGAAAACTCCATGCAATATAGAATTAAGAATAAATAGAGTATAAAATTAGGTACTTTGACATGATGTTTGAATAAGAAATGTGATATACCTTGACCAAATGAGAACATCTTTGTTGTTAGAAGAAGAATCTAACACATGCATTCACTTTATCCCTAGTGAGGTAACAAAAGAAAGAACACCATAGTGGATCTCGAGTTTTCTATGACTGTCCAATCTCCACCACCATGTTATTCTATCTAATACACACACTTCCCCCACACATGCTCGTGCATACAAGTACGATCAAAACAAGTACTTAGAAATAGGTTACATGATATTCATCTACCAATACATCTTACACATAGAATTATAATCACAAATATCATCTCATAAAACAAATATCCATCACATAGAAATTACATAGATGATCATAATCATATCGGGCAACTCATATGGTACTAAAAATGATAGCATGAGAGAGAGGTAGATCAAGCTACTACCGTAGACCCATAGTCCATAGGTGGACTACTCCCTCTTCATCATGGAGATGATGTTGATGATGTTGATGACGATGGAGAGGGTGGAGATCCAACTGGCGGTGGCTCTGGCGGTGTTTTCACCTCCAATCTTTGTAGGATTTGGCTCTGTTTTGGTGTTTCTCTGTCTGCACTCTGCCTCTTCCGAGATCTCCTAGAGGGACTTTTTTGTAGGATTTTTTAGGTCAATACTTTGAGTTAGGGTTGAAGACGGATGATTGTTAACGCTCTAGATGGGAGAGAGTATGAGTGGAGCAGTCCCCTTCCTAGGCCATGCCACCTAGTCTATTTCGGAACTCTTGGCCCTGCCCGTGAGGTCCAAGTGCTCCAGGACATTGTCTTCAGAAACAATAATCCTCGAAAAATGTTAGGTCAATTTGACTTTGTTTAGGTCCCTAAAACTTAAAAATGTGAAAATAGGGTTTTCCTGTTCTGTAGAACTATAACCCAAATAAAGGGGATCATTGTTAAATACCCATAAATAAATATAAAACATGGACATAACATTCTAAATAATGCAAATATGTAGGAATATGTGATAATAAACTACAAAGTTCATGTATGCATTTTACATGTATCACCCCTCTGGGACGATCTTTGTATCGTCGCCACTGAAGTATTCTTCCTCTTTGCCTCTAGCCGTCGGTGAGTTCGGCTCCCGTCTGGACTAGGTAATTACCCTTTTCCTGTTTACTCTACTCTCTTAGTTACTACTGCTTGCTCTCCTAAGTATTTCTAGGTTCTGCTGTTCTAGGGTTCTTAAAGTTGACGATAATATGCTATGTTTAGGTGGCTAATTTATTATCTTAGATGTTCTAATAAGTATTAAGTAGTTGCTAGAGTATATTAGTTCCAGTTCTAGGTTGTCATGATTATTATCTCTACTGGTTACTCAATTTTATCCCTAGTGAGGTAATAAAAGAAAGAACACCATAGTGGACCTCGAGTTTTCTATGACTGCCAATCTCCACCACCATGTTATTCGATCTAATACACACGCTTGCCCCACACATGCTTGTGCATACAAGTATGATCAAAACAAGTACTTAAAAATAGGTTACATGATATGCATCTACTAATACATCTTACACATAGAATTCTAATCTCAAATATCATCTCATAAAACAAAGATCCATCACATAGAAATTACATAGATGATCATAATCATATCGGGCAACTCATATGGTACTAAAAATGATAGCATGAGAGAGAGGTAGATCAAGATACTACCATAGACCCATAGTCCAGAGGTGGACTACTCCCTCTTCATCATGGAGATGATGTTGATGACGTTGGAGAGGGTGGAGGTCCAACTGGTGGTGGCTCTAGCAGTGTTTTCACCTCCAATCTTTGTAGGATCTGGCTCTATTTTGGTGTTTCTCTGTCTGCGCTCTGCCTCTTCCGAGATCGCCTAGAGGGACTTTTTGTAGGATTTTTTTAGGTCAATACTTTGAGTTAGGGTTGAAGACGGATGATTGTTAACGCTCTAGATGGGAAAGAGTATGAGTGGAGCAGTCCCCTTCCCGGGCCACGCCACCTAGTCTCTTTTGGAACTCTTGGCCCTGCCCGTGAGGTCCAAGTGCTCCAGGACATTGTCTTCACAAACAATAATCCTCGAAAAATGCTAGGTCAATTTGACTTTGTTTAGGTCCCTAAAACATAAAATGTGAAAGCAGGGTTTTCCTGTTCTGTAGAATTATAACCCAAATAAAGGGGATCATTGTTAAATCCCGATAAATCAATATAAAACATGGACATAACATTCTAAACGATGCAAATATGTAGGAATATGTGACAATAAACTACAAAGTTCATGTATGCATTTTACATGTATCACCCCTCTGGGACGATCTTTGTGTCGTCGCCACCGAAGTATTCTTCCTCTTTGCCTCTAGCCGTCGGTGAGTTCGGCTCCCATCTGGACTAGGTAATTACCCTTGTCCTGTTTACTCTACTCTCTTAGTTACTACTGCTTGCTCTCCTAAGTATTTGTAGGTTCTGATATTCTAGGGTTCTTAAAGTTGATGATGATATGCTATGTTTAGGTGGCTAATTTATTATCTTAGATGTTCTAATAAGTATTAAGTAGTTGCTAGAGTATATTAGTTCCAGTTCTAGGTTGTCATGATTATTATCTCTACTCGTTACTCAATTTTATCCCTAGTGAGGTAACAAAAGAAAGAACACCATAGTGGATCTCGAGTTTTCTATGACTGCCAATCTCCACCACCATGTTATTCTATCTAATACACACGCTTGCCCCACACATGCTTGTGCATACAAGTATGATCAAAACAAGTACTTAAAAATAGGTTACATGATATGAATCTACTAATACATCTTACACATAGAATTCTAATCTCAAATATCATCTCATAAAACAAAGATCCATCACATAGAAATTACATAGATGATCATAATCATATCGGGCAACTCATATGGTACTAAAAATGATAGCATGAGAGAGAGGTAGATCAAGATACTACCATAGACCCATAGTCCAGAGGTGGACTACTCCCTCTTCATCATGGAGATGATGTTGATGACGTTGGAGAGGGTGGAGGTCCAACTGGTGGTGGCTCTGGCGGTGTTTTCACCTCCAATCTTTGTAGGATCTAGCTCTGTTTTGGTGTTTCTCTATCTGCGCTCTGCCTCTTCCGAGATCGCCTAGAGGGACTTTTTTGTAGGATTTTTTAAGGTCAATACTTTGAGTTAGGGTTGAAGACGGATGATTGTTAACGCTCTAGATGGGAAAGAGTATGAGTGGAGCAGTCCCCTTCCCGGGCCACGCCACCTAGTCTCTTTCGGAACTCTTGGCCCTGCCCGTGAGGTCCAAGTGCTCCAGGACATTGTCTTCACAAACAATAATACTCGAAAAATGCTAGGTCAATTTGACTTTGTTTAGGTCCCTAAAACATAAAAATGTGAAAGCAGGGTTTTCCTGTTCTATAGAATTATAACCCAAATAAAGGGGATCATTGTTAAATCCCCATAAATCAATATAAAACATGGACATAACATTCTAAATGATGCAAATATGTAGGAATATGTGACAATAAACGACAAAGTTCATGTATGCATTTTACATGTATCACCCCTCTGGGACGATCTTTGTGTCGTCGCCACCGAAGTATTCTTCCTCTTTGCCTCTAGCCATCGGTGAGTTCGTCTCCCATCTGGACTAGGTAATTACCCTTATCCTGTTTACTCTACTCTCTTAGTTACTACTGCTTGCTCTCCTAAGTATTTCTAGGTTCTGCTGTTCTAGGGTTCTTAAAGTTGATGATGATATGCTATGTTTAGGTGGCTAATTTATTATCTTAGATGTTCTAATAAGTATTAAGTAGTTGCTAGAGTATATTAGTTCCAGTTCTAGGTTTTCATGATTATTATCTCTACTGGTTACTCAATTTTTTATAGTTATGTCAGTCAAGTGTTTTTGTTAGTGTTGTCTTGCTTAATCGATCAAGTATTAGTGTTTATCTTATCCTGATTTGAGCATATTAGTGTGGTAGTCAAAATTCACAAATCAAGTGCATCTTAGGTTTTAATTGAATTTCTTCAGTGTTGCTGTTACTGTTTCTAGTGTTGTGTTCCTGAACTTTGGGTTCAAATAATTTATAATTGTGTTGTTTAGGCAAATAAAGATTTTATATTTAAGTTTTTTCTGTGTATTATATAGAAATATTTATTTTTATATATCGTCTCATCCTTAGGTTGATATTAGGATCCTTCCTAGAGATGTGGGGCTAGACATTAAGATCATATTCTTAATACTTTGCTAAGGTAACAATTTCTAGGCTGCATGTTGTGCTAGTGCTCCTAGTTTTATTGGCATATGTGGTGTTCTTCCTTTGAGAAGATGCACAAGTACCAGCTCATCAATGACAGTGCTATTTATAGTTCACCTCTCTCTCTCTCTCTCTCTCTCTCTCTCTCTCTCTCTCTCTCTCTCTCTCTCTCTCTCTCTCTCTCTCTCTCCCTCTCTCTATATATATAACTGGATCAAGATGATCCCTATCTACTTTTATTTCTATTCTAGGTTTTAGGTATAAACCTTTGTAGATTCCTAAGTGTGTTTGATAAAGATCTGGTATAGTTCCTCCTTTTCCTCCTCCAGTTCTTGTTTCTCCTCCTCTCTCAGATCTCTCTCTCTAGTGAGTGCATGGAACTATGTTTGTTTCCTCTCACTCAGTCTATAGCCTGAGTGTGATTATTACGAGATTTGCTATGGGGATTGTGGTTTTGGATACTGGTCTGGGTCTCTATTTATAGTGTTATAGGGTTCATGTGGTTATGATACCCCAAATGCATGCAATGGTGACTGAGCTTCTTATACCGCCTCTCTAGCTTGTTTCTAGTGTGTATATATGCATCATATGGGCTTAAAGTCTGCTTAGGTCATTTTCCTAATCAAGCATGTTGGTTAACGGTTACCTTGGTCATTTACTTGATTATACTAGATTTAGACAAGTGGAATTTCCTTAGTATTATTTCTGTGAGAATGTTCAGTGAAGTAAACCATCATGTTGTTACTTATGAGTTTAATTTAGTAGTATTCCATGAAATTTCAATGTTCACTCGATCATGGCATTTGGTTCTTAAAAAGAATTAAAATGTTTGCGATGTTTTTCATCCACTACAGTTTCTTACTTGTCCTATTGACTTGTATTAGTCCGTTCTATCTAGGTTTTAGCTATAAACCTTTGTAGATTCCTAAGTGTGCTTGATAAAGATCTGGTACAGTTCCTCCTTTTCCTCCTCCAGTTCTTGTTTCTCCTCCTCTCTCAGATATTTCTCTCTCTAGTGAGTGCGTGGAACTATGTTTGTTTCCTCTCACTCAGTTTGTAGCCTGAGTGTGATTATTACGAGCTTTGATATGGGGATTATGGTTTTGGCTACTGGTATGGGTCTCTATTTATACTGTTATAGGGTTCATGTGGTTATGACACCTCAAATGCATGCAATGGTGACTGAGTTTCTTATACCGCCTCTCTAGCTTGTTTCTAGTGTGTATGTATGCATCAATATGGGCTTAAAGTCTGCTAAGGTCATTTTCCTAATCAAGCAAGTTGGTTAACGGTTACCTTGGTCATTTACTTGATTATACTAGATTTAGACAAGTGGAATTTCCTTAGTATTATTTCTGTGAGAATGTTTAGTGAAGTATACCATCATGCTGTTACTTGTGATTTTAATTTAGCAGTATTCCATGAAATGTCATTGTTCACTTGATCATGGCATTTGGTTCTTAAAAAAGAATTAAAATGTTTGCGATGTTTTTCATCCACTAAAGTTTCTTACTTGTCCTATTGACTTGTATTGGTCTGTTCTATCTAGGTTTTGGGTGTGGCTACTATTGTTCTTAGTAACTACTGCTACTGTCATTTTTTAGGGATCACTGTTCATGATCCAGTATACTTCTAGTTGCATTTGTTTTCTTTTCAGTGCATTGATCCCTTTCTGGTATTGTTGTTTTCATTGGCCTTGCTCAAAACCTCGATCTGTTGAGGTTCAGGACAAATTCCTGGACTTCTTATTTGAAATCTAAAACAAATGGTTTTCTAACCCTAAAATTTCGTTTCCATTTGCCAAATCTTAGGACTTGGGCCTTGGCTTACCATTGCCAGGTTGGCCATCTGTAATAAGCACTTTTCGATACAATTTTTTACTAACGACACCAATACAACTATAGCTCTTCCAAAAGTTATTCAAATAACTATAATCATATAAATATAAAACCATCTTAATACTGTAAGTGATACACACCTACAACCGCACACATGCATAAAGGTTGCCGCACCGATGCAAATACTGTATTATCATTTCGGTATGAGTGCAAGCATGTGCTAGCTAGCCCGGTAGCCGACGTCTCTTGTAGCTGACCATCATACTTCCTTGAGGCTCTGGGATTAGCTTATTCCAATTAGTTTTAGGATAGCTGGACAATAATTTGAGATCAAAATTGTTCAGTAGATGGCTCCATATGACTTTAATTTGCACATAAGAATAGGCCTCCCCAACGCAAGAATGCCTTCCAGCGCCAAAAGATGTGTAAGAGAACTTGCCGCCAACTACGTCCTCTCGTCTTGCCGGACCAAACCTATCTGGGTCATACAAATGAGGATCCTTATAAATGTAAGGCATCCTATTGTTTTGCACTATAGGACTTGCAATGCTATGCCCTTTCGGAATGTCATACTCTTGTCCTTCTTTTGTTCGGACCGTGAAATTTTTATGTGCCTTGCGAATCAACATTGGTCCTGGTGGGTGCATCCGAAGTGCCTCTTTGATACACCTATGAAGGGTACTCATCTCTAGCAAGGCATCATATTCTATTTTGCCCTTGTATTTCATCATGATTTCCTTTTGCTCCTCGGATGCAGCTGTTAAGAATTTTTCATGGCTAAGTAGGTCAGCCCCAGTCCAGGTTATAGCTTGAGAGGTTGTGTGCTTTCCAGCAAAGATCAACCCAATTATCAGTCCTGTTACCTCTGTTTCGGTTGTGGAGCGCCCGTCTTTATACTTAGAATCTATCAATTTCTGTAGCACGTCCTCCTCAACCCTGCTAGAGCTCTCACGTGATCTCATAATTTGAGAGAATATTTCTATTAGCTTCATACGTGCCTTGTCACGCCTGCGGTTTGCTGGAATTGGGATGTATGGGAAAAGGACACTGGCCAAGTTCACTCCGTTTTCGATATCACGGAACAGTGTATAGAAATCCTCAAACATATTCTCCCGGACCTCTTTTCCTAGTAGACAACGGCTTGAGATCAACATGAGTATCTCTTCAAATTCATGTTTTAAATCAACAATGCCTTCCTCGCCCCATTTGCCAAAGTATTCCTACCAACAAAAACACATCATTTCGTAAGTGGGACTAGTAGTAATAAAAATGCAAACATACCACCAGTATGAACAAATTTAAACTAACTATCTACTCCTTCCGATCTTGATTGAGTTCAACTTTGCACTAAATCAGCGACACTTATTATGGATCAGAGGTGGTACAAAAAGTGATGCATTATATATTAACCAGTTGTACCAGAGTACTACACTGTTGCTAATTTAATTTGGCGCATTGGTAGATAAGAACAATTATTTTGTTGTGGAAGTCATGTGTCAATCTCAGAAGGATTGATCAAAACTTTAGCAGCTATCTATCTTTTAAGTCCATTACAACCAATAATTTGTCTTGGGAAAAATTATCCCGTGTATTCACGAATATAGTCTAGTTTCAGGATTATGCAACGGAAGCTGCTATAAATCCTGGAAGAGTACAGTACCACACAGTGGATTAAAACTTACTAATTCTTAAGGGAAATCACAGAAATAGGGGGTGCCAAGAATATGCTATGTACCTCCACCTCTTGAAGAATGGGATGGAAATGTCCCCTCAACTTTGATTGCCTTAATGCTTCAAGATAGAAACGAGACTGCTCATTCCGAGTTGCCGTATCAACGCCATAAGCAACCTCTTGTCCAAACATGGGTACAGTAAACTCAAGAAAGTTGCCATGGCTAATATCTGAATCTAACCCTTGAAAGAAATGAGCTGAGACCTCCGGTCCGATCAGAATGGTTACATGACGTCCAAATAGACTAATTGTGAACACACTGCCATACTTCTTATATAGACAGTTTATCTTAATTGGAAGATCCTTTCCAAAAAGGCTAGGTAAAAGTCGCAGCAAAGCAAAACAATTCACCACCGGTGGAAGTGGTTTCCCACTGGTTGGAGCAACGGCAATCTTTCGTCTTATAAGCCTAAGTAGGAGAGTGACGAAAACAAGAGCCACGGTGTACCACACGGCGCCATGTGTCATGTCCATGCTGTTATAGACTCATAGGGTTCACCAACCAGAATAGCAATAGGATTTGTACTGCAAGAATGTGAATATTCTAATTAGAAAATGTGATATCTAACGTTGGGTATGCAGTTTGAAGTAAACGGACTTGGATAGTTAGACGAACGCCGGTAGTTCGTAGATCTGGACGTTTTCTCTAGTACGAAACTTTCAGTGGAACTAGTAGTTTTTTCTCTCAATCCTATAAATTTCAGTTGAAAACGTCCATCTTGTGGAAAAAATGTCCAGCTATACGAACCAGAGTTTCATGCTATTAGAAATCACTAAGGATGGCAATTTTACCCATGGGTACACGTACCCGCGGATACCGTACCCGTATGGGCCGGGTAGGATATGAGGACACTTCTATACCCATGGGTAATACCCTAAGTCACGCGGGCATGGGTATAGACTTATACCCATGGGTATACCCATACCCTGTCCATTTAAACTACATGTCAAACTTACCTATAGAGTTTCAACCTATGAGACCGAGAAGGTTAGGGACGAGTATGAGATTGCAACTTCTAAACTTCAATTTTATACTTTCATGTACTCGTGTACTATTAGTTAGTAGAGATTATTGTATTTTCTTTAAATATGATATTGATGAAAGTAAAATTTTGAATAAGTTGTGTACTATTGGTTATACTCGCCGGGTATCTAATGGGTACGGGTATGGGTATGGGTAAAGTTTTATACCCACGGGTACGGGTATGGGTAAGTTTTTATACTTATTGACTACACGGGTATGAGTATGGTATTGCTCTACCCTGTCCATACCCTGCCCATTGCCATCCTTAGAAATCACCCGAGGAAACTACTACTCCCCTCTAATTCATATATATATCGCTGATTTAGTAGAAAGTTATATAAATCAACGACATTTATTATCGATGAAGGGTGTAGTAAAACTTTAAATTACTCGTAGGTGGTAACAAATACTCCTTAGTTACGAGTAACTTTTTAGCGTCTAGGGCCTGCCGAATATATGCCATGGAGAAACAAAATCAAGTTTGACCATACCTGAATACACCTTCAGAATGAGAACGCATCAGACTCTGCTACCGCGCCCGCGCAAGATATCTTCCTGAACTGCATATGACCATAGAAAGCTGATATGTATAACAGGGACGGTGAACCCAAGGAAGTAAATGGCTGACTCGATGGCAACACATGGGGCTCTTGGAAAAATCAAAGAGAGACGGTTAAGGAAACTAAGTGACGTTTGGATCCTAGCAAATAGCCGGCCAAAAGGTTGCGCGACGACCGCCGGGGCTACGTGACTACCAGACCGCAAGGTCGCAACTGTGGAATGCCCTACGTGCTACAGCGCGATGACCGGACGTCGACGAACCGGCAAAACCATCACCGGGAACAGCTCGTCGGAATCTGGCCATGAACTGGTCGGCGGAGGTTGATCTACACCATCGCCATGCTCCGACGACTTTTCCCCGACAAAATCGACCTCAGCGCGGCCGGAAACTACCTTTCAATCGGTGGCGGGATCGAGCTCGGTGCGGCGGCTCTCGAGGGCGATTCCGGCGACAGTTGGCACCGGCGAGTGACCCGGAGAGGGGGAGGAGGGAATAGGGTAGCTGGTGTTTCGGGCTATCAGCGGAGGGACCAGGTGGTCGACGGTGTCAACGCCGGCGGGAATGGGACAGAGGAGCGACGAGGCAGTGGCAACAACGGGTATAAGCCTTCCCCGGTAAGGCTCGCCAAATGAGAGTATGAACACATTTTATAGGCGCGGGTAAGTCGGTTCGATGGCGACGTGGTGGCCGCCGTTGTCGGGGACAACGACAGGGGAGAGAGGCGGTTTCTAACACCATTTTGCACAAAACCCCCTGAGGTCGTCTCCTTAGGTGTGAATGTGGGAATCTTCACTGGTTGGCTTAGGTGCGCTGTGATGTTGGGCTGGCTAGTGCGTTTCGGTCCATTTGGTTATCTAGGTATGTTTATTTTCTTCTATTTCCTTTACTTTTTAATTTGTATTTTCTATTTTAAATTCTATTTAGGGTTCGGTCTAGATTTGAAATGTGTTTGAATATTTCACATGTGTGGAACCTTGTAGATGCCATAGAGATACATTTTGGTATATGTCCAAGTTATTTTAGAGAATGAACATTATTTTCTCACATAGAAATATGTGATATTCATATTTGATTTCACCATTTTCTCAAACTCAAATGTGTTTGAATGGTTATGAGTAGGACAGAGAGGTATTTGTCATCTCTCAAATGGTTTGTGATCACTAATTATTATGTTCCCACATAACAATATATGGCCATTCATAACTTTTCATCACTTCAGGTGATTTTGATTAGAAGGAATATTTTAAAAGGTCAATATATTCTTATGGATTGATTCGTTGTATTTAAGCAATTGCCTTGTACAAATGGATCTTGGAATGAAATGGTTTTGATGGATGCTTTATTAACATAACAATATGTGAGGTCCATTATCATTTCATCATATTAAATGGGAGGGGGCATATAACTATTTTGAGAAGTCAAAATGTTCTCATGGGAAAGGCCTTATCCTTTCCCTCCCTCCCCTGCAACAGTTTCCCCAGATATACTTGAGTGAGCCGGACCGATCTGAGGCCGATATCGCCGGCGATGCCAGTCGAGGGAAGCTGAGGAGAGGCCCCGACGCTTCCCGTGTAGATATTAGGTGTAAGTTGCACCCGAGGGTCGGGTGTTTGGTTTATGCCATTTGGGCTCCACCGAGTTCTTCGAGCCAGATCCAGCGAAGGCTGGGTTGCCTTGCCATCGACGTCCTTGCGGCGGAGATGGGAGTGGAGGACGCTGGCGACCCTTTGAATAAGGCTTCTATGGGGGCGTGCGTTTGTTGGTGTCTGCCGCCTTTTTCCTCATCCATATGTAGCGGTGAGGGAGGAGTGGAGAGCGGTGCCTTCTTTCAACCACGTCGCCCTTTGGGCTTCTTCCCTCTAGCGATTCTGCACATAGACAGAGGACAGTTCAGGCTCTTCCCTAACAAGCTCCTCCGGTGGGAGGTCGGTGTGGAGGAGGTGGTGATCTGGATCCCTTTTAATAAGTGTGGAGTTCTTCCCTTGATTTTTTTCTTCATGCTCGATGGTTCTTTCTTCCTCCCTCTAGTCGGTCGTGGTGGCAGGAGGATGGAGGAAGACCACCTGGCTGTCCGTGCAGACAAGGGGTTGAGGTGTGGCGACGTTGTGTGGTGCTTTGTTCGTTTTCCCCCGACCAGCCGTGGCGGTGAGGGGGAAGGGTACGGTGGTGGTTGTTTCTGCTTTGTCCTCCTCAAGATGTCGTCGCTTCAAGCTCAGTTATGTGTTATCTCTTCTCTACTTTGACTATCATGGCAATGGTCGGGGTAATGATGAACTAGGTTCTGGCGAGCACTAGATATCTGATGAGATGGTACTTTCTTGTCCTGATGTCCATATGGATTTTATCAGAATTTCAATGCTTTGGATGCAGTGTTTGGGTCAATCTTCTTCACTAAGGATCAATTGAGAACTGTTGTTTAGGTTGTCTTAGTGATCTTCACTCTGCTCGGGTGTGTGCGCCGGAGAGAGTTGAGATTGTCTCTGATGTCGCTTCCTAGATTCAGCGGTGAATATCTTCCTGTGTTGAGCTCGGTGATGCTGTCTCAAAATCTACATCTCAACTTTCAACCTTATTTTCCTTGGCCATCTCAATTTCTAGTTGAGCGGCTGGCAGGGATCCAACAGTGTGCTTCTGCTTAGACAACTTGGGTTTTTAGCCTTTTCTTATTCATGTGAGCTTGTAGGTTGTGGGGTCGAATCTAATCTTCAGACTTCTGGTTGTAACTCTTTCCTTGTTAATATATCAGCTTTTTTGTTCAAAAAATGTTCTCATGGATTTGTATGAAGGTTTTGTATCACCTCCTTAAAATTGATTGGTATAGATTACTTTCCTATGTAGGAAAGAATTTTCATATGAAAAGAATTAGTTGAAACTTTCAAATGGATCCTAGTATTAGGTATTCCATGGTCTCTAATGATTTCATTTCCTTTATGTGATTAACACAAAAGGTTTCTTCTCTCATATCGTGCTTGCCTTACAAGTGTGGATTCACAACTTGGTTTCGTATTTGAGTGAAGTCTCAAAATGGATTTTACTCATGTAATTATCTTATTATTTTAATAAAAAAATGCAGTGGGGCCTTTCCCTCACTGTTTAACCCTAATTTTTTTTGGATTTCCTTGTGGTGAAAGGTACTTTATAAGGTCTTGTACATCTCAAAATTGAGTGAGGATTCTTATAAAGAATTTGATAAGTGATTTTAGTAGATCCACTACTATAAAATAGGACGGGTTTAAGTAATCATTATTATGGTGAAGATCATAAGATGCTCTTGTGTGTTTTACCCAAGACAATAATTTGTCTCATACGTACAATAATATTAACCACTGGGTAAGGTTCAGGTTTTACTTACTCTAATGCATGTGATCATCTTGTCAACGTAGCACTAGGGTATAGTGTGGATGGATAGATCTAGTTCACAAGGTGTGAGGTGTAGATCATCACAACACTTATATTTCTAGGGTTACAAGTATAGATAGGATATGATCTTGCAATCATGGTTTATTTCTAGGATAGGTTTAGTAGAGTTAAGTCATTTACTATGCATGCAAACATAGGGTTGACTTTCTCTTGGATCATCTCAACTCTTAAGCCTTAAGGTCGAGGAATAGGCAAGAGAGGGTCTCCTAATCATAGGATCATGTCTATGATTGGTTTGATAGAGAGCTAAGTCACCAACTATGCATGGAAACATAGTATTGATTTACTCCCTCTAGTGACTATGGCATATAAGGTGTATGCCATAGCTAGAAATAGAGTATCAGCCATCCACTTAATTACCCTCAGTATTAAGTAGGAATTATACTCTTCCAAAGATTTGCATATTAAGATCTCTTAGGAAAGGAATTTGAAATAAATAGTCAATGGTTTGTCCAATGACTTGGGTATAAGGACTTGTATAAATGGCTTAGTTGTGATTGGCTTCTCACTAGCCTAATACTAATGAGTTTTCAACAAGGTTTACTTCAACTAAGGAGTAGTTCAAACTACAAGTGTTCCCATTAATGTTGACACTGGTTAGAATTTCACAAGTTCTAAGTTACTTCTATCAATCTACTAAGGGAATAACTATCAGTTGTCTTAAACTTGTATTAGGTCAAAAAGGAATGTGATATCATCAACTCTCAAGAGAATTGATGGTGATAATGTAGTCTTGACAGTGGTCAGACTTGATATAGGTTTTAGAATCGATACTTGCTTATCAAGTTTGCTCAATAAGGTTTGATCCATAGGATGATACTTAAGACTTGATATTAAGTACATATATCATCATTGTTTAATAAGATAAGAATGTTGGATAAAGAAGAATGGATAATTCAAGTTTTAGAGAGGTTGGGGTTTGTTTCAAGGACTTGAATGGTTCACTTGTCCCATGACTCTTGTCATTCACAAGTGTTGGTAGAATGAATGATGTTTAGGATAAGATAGAATCAGATAAGATGATTTAATAATGTATTTGATCTTGTTTTAGGGTGTGATCATATGTTAACATTTGTTTAGCACATGAGTTAATTGAGGTTTAGAGAAGATAAGTTAAGAATCAAGTTTTATTTGTTCTTTAAGCATGTGGGGTGTGTTGACTTACTTTATTCATGAATCTTACTTCTACCCTTCCTAACATAGAAGTTTACCAAAGGTTATTTCAAAGTTGGAACAATCAGCATGATGAACTAGTCCTAAATCATCAGCTCTAGTGGAACTTCAATCACTTTGACAAGTTCTGTCAAAAAGAAGTTATTGTTCTCTCGGATTTTATATGAATGGATGCAATGCACAGAACTATCATCTACCCTTTTGTGTATCATAATCTACGGGATGTTACAATTACCCAGTCATAGGGTAACTACATGCCTGGCGGGACAGGCACAACGTGACGGGCGTACTTCTTCGCTATCTCCTTCTTCAGGGTGCGCGGGAATGGCAGCCATGGAAGCAAAAGGGAACTCGACGAGAGAGTTTAGAGGATAGAGAGGATGGAGGCGAGGGAGGTTTGGAGGCAAGGGAGGTTTGGAGTCTAGAGAGGCAAGAGTAAATGGAGGAGGGAGAGGATGGAGATGGAGATGATGAACTCTGGTGCATTGGGAGTCTCGAAATCTACGAAGGGTGGCTCTCTCTACGGTGGGTGCATTGGGAGTCTCGAAATCTACGAAGGGTGGCTCTCTCTACGGTGGGTGCATTGGGAGTCTCGAAATATATAGAGCCCTTCATGAAAGTTGCTCTGTGTGACCCAGCAAAACCACCGCCATGTGGTATGGGCCGATGGTAGGGCAATCTTCGCCTATACCGATGCTCGTTAACACTTTTGGACACTATCATTTGACCCTAGTTGACTTGGTTGAGTTGTCAATGTGTGATTCCTCTTGATTGCTCTAGATTTCACCATAAAATAGTGATTTCATGTACATTACAATTTAAAACAAGAATTTTCACATCTTTGCAATAATTCGTCATTAGTGATAAGGCTAGAGAGATATTCTATCAATTGTTTAACTTATTAATATAAGATTTAAATACGAATAAAGATGACTATTTTCACATCCATCACATTGCGCCCAAGCACCAGAGCAACCTGACTCCTTGGGATCACACCAAAAGCGATAAAGGTAAAACTAGTATAAACACTAGACATAACCCTATACCTAGGAAGACAAGTGGTACGTATAGGTGAGGAAGAGGACTTATGCCTCTCACTCCTCCAATCGTCAAAGTCGGTGGTTGGAGGATGGAACAAGAACCTGAGGTGTAGAGGGAGGACAGAGATAGGGGGAAAGGGTACATAATTGATTGATCGATAATGATTTATAATTTATGGTTAAATAGTTATATTGTGTATTCATTGTTGAAACGAAACATCACTAACCAATGGATTGGGCATATATTATTCTTTAGGGATGTATCACACATATTATTTGGATTATAGTTTGTGGGTTCTATGTGATAATTCATTTTATCGAGTTTCACCTAGTAGTTTTGTGTCTGTGCTCTTTTGTCATTTTTTAATTTGTAGCATGGACATATAATCTTGAAAAGAAGGAGAAAATGAATAGATGAGTTGATAAAATCATGGAGAGGATCTCAACTTTGATAATTCTTTTAAGAGTAGTAGAAGAACATTAAGAAAATCAGTAAAGTAATGCCTTACAAGTAGGGACATAAGAATAATTTTTTAGGTAATATGCATAATTTATTTTATACGAATATTGTTGTTGGATGACCTGGTTTAATTTCATATTTGTTACTATTTTATTGATAATAGTCCTAGTGTATACTGATTATACTCACTCCATTTCAAAGCTTAAGGCCTATATTTTTTTTGAAAAGTCAAACCAACTGAACTTTGACCAAACTTTTAGAAAAAACTATCAATAAACATGATATTTTGTAGACATCATAAGAAAATATATTTCATTATCTATCTAATGATATTGATTATGTATTTTGCATATTAATATTTTTTGGTAAAAACTTGGTCAAACTTGACATACTTTGACTTTTAAAAAAATATAGGCCTTAAGCCTTGGGATGGAGGTAGTATTATTCTAATATAGTTTCACTAAAAGACACTCCCTCCAAGCCCATGGAATCTCAAGACAGGGGACTTGATTTAGGGAGCTCATATGCATCCCCTTTAGCGATGCGGAGGGTCCCGTCGCCTATAGGAAACCCTAAATGGGTTGCATTGGTTATGGCCCATTAATATAGGTAATTTTTTTTGTTTTTCATTTCCTTTTTTCTTTATCTTTTAAATTTTTTGAAATTGTTTTTTGGCTAAACAATTTTCAAATATAAGTTTTTTTAAATGTGAATATTTTCACATATGAACATTTTTGTAATTCGAATATTTTTTAAATGAACAATTTTAAAATATGAATATTTTCCAAATATGTCCAATTTAAAGATATGAATATTTTTCAAAGCTAAACATATTTCAAAAATAAAAATAAAAAGTGAAGTGAAAGAAATACATAATACAAAAAAGTAAAAAGAAACAAAAAAGGAAAGAAAAACAGAAGAAAAGAGTAACAACTTACCTACACTTCGAAATGGGCTTGACCCAATTCGAGGACTCTTGAGTTGATGCCCCATTTACAAATCACAGGGCAGGTTTGAGCCAAGCCGATTAGTAGTAGTTGGTTTGGCAAAAAATTCCCTCTCGTTAGGGTTTTGGTCTCCGTCAATGGTGTTGAGCTCTATTTTCCTGTGCTTCCTCCCTCATCCCTTCTGTTTGAACTCGGGCTGACTTAGGGGCGATCTGGCATTGCTTCCCAGCCCTTGGTTCTTGTGCATTTTGAGGAGGCGGCTTTTTGGGGTTTTCGATCATTGTGCTTCGAGGCCCCGAGCATGGCATATGATCAATATAGGGAGTCATCCAACGGTGGTGACAGAGGAATAGAGGCAATGATGAAGCAGTTGTGCATCTCGAAGGAAGATCTCGATGATGTGGTATTCGAGGAGGAAGCCCAACCATATGAGGAAGCCACATGTTGGATCTCCATCGCTAGGGTTTTCACGTAGGGCGAGTACTCGAACTTTTGGTTCTATAAGAATATCCGCTTGACTTGGGATTTGGCATAGGATTGTTCGAGTTCTCCTTACACAACTGGGAGAGAGTAATGGAAGGAGGGACCTGGAGCTTTCATGGTAACTGTTACTGAATGAACCTTATGATGGATTTACGAAGCCTTCTTCTATTGAGTTGTTCATGTTCGATATCTGGATACAGATTCATGATCTTTCGGTTGAGTATGCATCGATGTTGAAATCTTTGGCCTCCAAGGTGGGTAATTTTATGGAATATAAGGGGATGTCCAATGATTTTGTGGGAAAATTCTACCGGGTTAGAGTTAAGATAGATGTTAGCAAACCTATGAAGAGTTTTGTGTCGACTGTCCGTGGTGGAAAATGTGATATTTGTTTGGTCACATTTGAGAAGCTTCCCAATTGGTGTAAGTCTGTGGGCACCTAGGCCATGAGCACAATGATCATGGGGATGGATTCCAACCTCCCCAGGTGATGGTTTGCAAGAATCGCAGGGTTTCATGGAGTATTCGTACTGGGGATCGGGTTGGTCGTGTAAGGGGAGCTCCTCGAGGTGGGGGAAGAAGTGGAAGGTTCCTGGGTAGAGGAGTCTCTACTCCACCAAGAAATCATAAGTTTGACTATATGTCTGAGGATGAACTTGATCCAAGTAGGAAAAGAGGAGCTAATTTTCATCGTACAGATGTTGCTGCTATCACAATAACATCGGATATGTACCCTAAAGTGGTGGTTCTGTTTGCAGAACGTGGTAAGGTGGAGGCGATGGTAAACAAGTTTGAGCCGATCGCTCCACTAAGCCCTTATCCAACTCGGGATCCTAAGAGAATAAGGACTAATGGAGATGTTGACAGTTCAAAAATGGCACGCTACGGGCTCCCTCGGGGAGCGCCACCAAGCCCAGTGAGTATTTTCATCTTAAACTGTTGAGGAGCGGGCAATGCCTCGACAGTTAGAGAGCTCTCTGACTTTGTCACAAAGTTTTCCCCCACTATTCTTTGCATTCTTGAAACTCAAATTAGTAAGTGTCATGTTGAACCTTTATCTAGCACTCTTAGGTTTGATAGATCATGTGGAGTCCGTAATGAAGGAATAAGTGGAGGTTTATGTATTTCTTTTGGAATAACAATGTCGATATCAATATTTTGAGATTTTCAAAGTATCTGTTATAATTGCGACAAGTAAATAACAAAGAACGAAATTGAAAGAACGGCAAAAGGACACGGATATAACGTGGAAAAACCTCTCAACAAAGAGAGGAAAAAACCACGGGCGCCAGCCAGCAAAACTTCACTATATCTAGGAGAGTTTACAAACGCCGGAGATTTCACAGATGCAACTCATCCCAACCGGTGGCTTACAAGAGGCTTATATATCGGTGGAAACCTAGGTCTTTGTCGATCCGTACCACGGGGGCTATCGTTCCACTCGGCCCAAGCCTCTGGCGACGGGCCTCGCTCCACTCGTCGGAAGTTGGCCTATACTTTATAGAATTTGGATCAACATATAACAAAATCCACCTTGAGACAAATTCCTTCTTGTAGCATCAATAACAACCATCTCCCTGAACAAACAAAGCAAATACTTTTGGCGCCAATAGCCACTTGGGCCAATCAGTTAAACCAACTAAGTTCGAGCAGAACATGTTTAGTCATCATATCAACAGGATTATCATGAGTGATGATCTTGCATACCTTTAATTTACCTTGAGAAACAATGTCTCTAATAAAATGGTACTTGACATCAATGTGCTTAGTTCTCTCATGGAACATTTGATCTTTTGTAAGGTATATAGAAATTTGACTGTCACAAAACAAAGTAATGCAAGAATCATCTCCAGAAAGCTCAGCAAACAAACCTTTTAACCAAATAGATTATTTGCAAGCTTCAGCAATAGCCATGTATTCAGCTTTAGTAGTAGATTATGCAACAACAACCTGCAATCTAGCCTTCCAGCTAACAGCACAGCCACCAACATTAAACACATAACCTATGAGGGATCTTCTCTTATCCAAATCGGCAGCAAAATCTGAATCCACATAGCCAACGAGTCCCTCACCGGTCCTGCCAAACTTCAAACAACCATTGGAAGTGCCAAGAAGGTACCTGAAAACCCACTGAATAGCCTTCCAATGTTCTTTACCAGGATTATCCATGTATCTACTTATCAAACTCATAGCATATGATAAATCATGACGAGAACAAACCATGGCATACATCAAAGAACCAACATCACTAGAATATGGCACCTTTGACATGTACTCAAAATCTTCATCAGTAGTAGGACATTGAGAAACTGACAATTTAAAATGAGGAGCAATAGGAGTACTAACTGACTTGGCAACATCCATATTAAAACGATGAAGAACTTTCTTAATGTAACTTTGTTGACTAAGAAACAACAAACCAATTTTTCTATCTCGGGTAATTTCCATACCTAAGATCTTTTTAGCAGCTCCAAGATCCTTCAACTCAAACTCAGTACTTATGTGTGCCTTCAAAGTAGTGATTTATTTCATGCTCTTGGCAGCAATTTACATATCATGAACATATAGCAGCAGGTATATAGGTGATCCATCAACAAACTTAATATAAACACAACTATCATATTTAGATCTCTCAAAACCATGTGAGATCATAAACGGATCAAACATTTTATACCACTGTCTTGGAGATTTCTTTAAGCCATAAAGATACTTCTTTAATTTGCACACAAAATCCTCTTTACCAGGCACTATGAACCCTTCTGGTTGGTCCATGTATATTTCCTCATCAAGCTCTCCATGCAAAAAAGCAGTCTTGACATCTAACTAGTCAAGCTCAAGATCACTCATAGCCACAATACTAAAGAATGTGTGAATGTAACTATGCTTTACAACTGGGGAGAACACATCATTGTAATCAATACCTGGAATCTGGCTTAACCCTTTTGCTACTAACCTTGCCTTGTACCTTGAAGGCTCTTTGGGAGATAAACCTTCCTTTTTCTTGAAGATCCACTTGCAGCGGACCTCCTTCTTTTGTTTGGGAAAGCGCACAACATCCCATGTGCCATTTTTATCAAGCGATTGCATCTCTTCTTGCATAGAAGAAACCCACTTCTCACGGTCAACGGATGCAATGGCTTCATTATGTAGCAGGTTCAGTATCGTTCTCCACCTATTCGACACAATTAAAGCATAATGAACAAGATTACACTCTTCAATTAAATGAGGACGAGGACCACAATTACTTCTCGGTCTATCAGCAGCAATAGGCTCATGTGGCTGCTGCAAAATAGTAGGTGAGTGCTGAACAACAATATCATCAATATTTTCCTCGTGTGTATCTTCAATGCTAGCATCATTATCAACAGTTTTCTACAGGTTCTCCTCCTGCACACTAACTCCCTCCTCTCCAGTGGCAACAGGATACATAATGGACTCATTGAAAACAACGTTTCTACTTAGCAAAATCTTTTGAGTTTCAGGATTCCATAGTTTATATGCTTTAACTCCTGAACTGTAACCTAGGAATATGCACTTAACAACCCTAGGCTCTAACTTTCCATTATCAACGTGAGCATATGCAGTGCAGCCAAAAACTCTCAACTGTGAATAATCAGCAGGCGAACCTGGCCATACCTCAATGGGAGTTCTCTTCTCAAGTGGAATAGAAGGTGACATGTTGATGAGGTAGCACGCTGTGTTGGCTGCTTCAGCCCAGAAACGCCTATGCATACCTGCATTAGACAACATACAACGAGCCCTCGAGATGATGGTTCTGTTCATGCGCTCAGCCACGCCATTCTACTGAGGAGTATAGGGGATGGTGTGATGCCTAATCATGCCATCATTACTGCTAAACTCCTCAAACTCATTAGAAAAGAATTCCATACCATTGTCAGTACATAGTACCTTTACCTTCTTCTCAGTTTGCTTTTCAACCATAACTTTCCACTTCTTAAAAGCATCAAAAACATCAGATTTATGCTTCACAAAATAAGGCCACACTTTTCTTGAGTAGTCATCAATAATAGTAAGTATGTAATTAGCACTACCAATAGAAGTCTTACGGGATGGACCCCATACATCAGCATGCACATAATCTAATATGCCTTTGGTGGTATGAACAGAAGCATTGAATTTAAATCTTTTATGCTTACTGAAAATACAGGGCTCGTAGAACTCAAACTTACTCAAGTTGCAACCATCAATCAGCTCTCTCTTGACCAACTCTGCCATGCCTTGTTCGCTCATATGCCCAAGACTCATATGCCACAGATGTGGTTTACCACAATTATCAAAATCATTAGAAGTAACAATAGCAACAATACCAGGCAAAGTGCTACCTCTAAGAACATATAATTTAGCCAAAGTCATATCACCTATCATGTAAATAAGAGAACCTTTTGATCCTTCGGAACTCTATGCCCACCGGCATACTTTTATCCATCAACGTCCATGGTACTAAGGAAGATCAAATTTCTGTCCATGCATGGTATGTGCTTCACCTCACTCAACGTGCGTGTCATGCCATCATGTGTCTTGATCTTAACAGATCCAACACCAACAATATGGCATGGGTTGTCATTCCCCACAAGCACAAAATCTCTAGTCTGCACAGACTCATATGAACTGAACCAATCTTTGTTACAGCAAATATGAAATGAATATGCAGTATCAAGTATCCATTCATCATCATGAGAAACACAAGAAGCAAAAATGGCTAAGCATTCACCATCAGAACTATCAGAAACAACAACAGCCTTACTATTACCTTCAAACCTATCTTTTGGTTGGTAAGTTCTGTTCCTTTTCTCCTTATTCTGCAACTTCCAACAATCATCAATAACGTAATTAGATTTCTTACAATACCTACAGAATTCGTCCTTTCCCTTGGAATTTGAACGACTTCTACCGTCCTTGCTCTTATCTCTGTTGCCATAGTTGTTATTTCTCTGCTCGGTCCTGCCACGAACCTGCAGAGCCTTAGCCTTGGATGACGTCCCATCTGACCCTATCATAGTTTTCACCTTTTCCCTCTGTTTGAGGGAGTCATGTACTTCGGCAAGGGTTAGTTCATCATGGCTCAACAATATTGTATCATGAAAATGTGTATAGGAACTAGGAAACAAGCATAAGAGTAGAAGAGCTAAATCCTCATCATCATATTTTACCTCCATAGACTGCAAGTCTGAAACAATCTCTTTAAAAACAGATATGTGATTCATTACCGATCCACCTTCTTGCAGCCTATGCGAGAACAACTTCATCTTCACATTCATCTTACTGGTTAGATCCTTTGACACACATATCGTTTCCAGTTTTTTCACATGGCAGCAGCAGATTTCATCTCCATTACTTCCTGTAAAATATTCTTGGAGAGATGAAGTTAATACAAAGCCTTACGGTCCTTCCGCTTCTCTTTGGTGGATCAGATCTTAGCATCCTTTTTGCCAAATCCATCCAGCGCTTTATCCAGATCAGAAGTTTGGGAGAGAATCGCCCGCATCTTCACATGCCACAAGGAGAATCTTGTGGTGTAGTCCAGTTGTGGTAGATCGAACTTCAATGGTGACATGTCGCAATCCCTAGACTGGAACCTGGGGCTATAATACCACTTGTTATAATTGCGACAAGTAAATAACAAAGAACGAAAACGAAAGTACAGCAAAGGGATGCATATTTAACATGGAAAAACCTCTCCAACAAAGAGAGGAAAAAACCACGGACGCTAGCCAGCAAAACTTCACTATATCGGGGAGTGTTTACAAACTCCGGGGATTTCACATATGCAACTCATACCAACCGGCGGCTTACAAGAGATTTATATATCAGTGGAAACCTAGGTCTTTGATGGTCCGTACCGTACCGCGGGGGCTGTCGTTCCACTCGGCCCAGGCCTCCGGCGATGGGTCTCGCTCCACTCGTCAAAAGTTGTCCTATACTTTTTAGAATTTGGATCAACATATAACATTATCACATAGACACTTCTGTTCTGGGGATCGGTTATGCAGTGGAGATTAACCGTGGTAGAGCATGGCTAATAGAAGATCCCGCTGCCGGATCTATGGCGATGTAATGTCACCTAAAAGCCCACTCATACAATATATTGTCTATAGATTAGCTATTAGATTGGATATAACATTAAATGCATGAAGTTAAACGAGGAAAATAATTGGTAGTTAGGAATAAGAGCAAGCTAAAAGCCCTCACAATCGGCTGCATGCAAGCTCTTTGTCCTCTTTTTGTGTGTATAGTCGGGGTATAGACATAGAGCAAGCTTTATTCTTTCTCTTCTTACCTCTCCTCCACATAGGATTTTGCTGATGTGGAGCACACTGTTAAACAGCGGTTTGGTGGAAACTGGCTCAACACATCTGGTGCGTGGCCTATCACATATATATGGGTACAATACAGATACATTTATAATTGTGTTACAAATATACAGTCTAACACCCTCCCTCAATCTTAACTGTGGCCTGAAGTAGTCAGTAAGTTAAGATTGCATCTACAGCCTATGAACAACGGGAGGGCCAACGGTTTGGTGAAGATATCAGCAAGTTGATCTTTGGAGGAGATGAACTTGATATGCAGGAACTTCTTGCAACACGTTCTCTCACAAAATGATAGTCAACTTCGATGTGTTTCGTTCGGGCATGAAATACCGGATTCGACGCAAGGTATGTAGCACCGATGTTATCACACCAAAGGACAGGAGGCTGACTGTGAGAAATCTTCAACTCTCGAAGAAGGGACTGGACCCAAATAAGCTCAGCAGTAGCATCAGCAACCGCCTTGTACTCAGCTTCAGTGCTACTACGAGAAACCGTAGCCTGTTTCCGAGCACTCCATGCGATCAAATTAGGACCAAAGAATACTGCATATCCCACCGTGGATCGCATGTCGTCTGGATTACCAGCCCAATCCGCATCACTGAAAGCCGAGAGCACACCATAGGGTGCCGGCCGAAGATGCAGTCCATATGAAACAGTGGACCGAACATAGCGGAGAATACGCTTGACAGCAGTCAAGTGAGGCTCTCGAGGGGCATGAAGATACTGACAGACACGGTTAACTGCATATGAAATATCAGGTCGTGTGATGGTAAGATACTGAAGAGCCCCAACAAGACTTCTGTACTCAGTAGCACCATCAGCAGAGAGCATAGTACCATCATCAGCAGAGAGAGATGCAGTGGAGGACATGGGAGTAGTAGCAGCCTTACAATCGAGCATGCCAGCACGGCGCAACAGATCCTGAGAATACTTCTGCTGAGAAAGGGCAAGACCATCATGTGGATAAGTGACCTCCAAGCCAAGAAAATAATGAAGTTTGCCCAGATCCTTGACAGTAAAATCAGAACTGAGAGCCAGAACCAAACGATCAGTCGCCGCAACAGAGGAGCTGACAATGATGATATCATCAACATAGACCAGAATGTACATGGTGACTTCTGGCCGCTGAAGGATGAACAATGAAGTATCAGCAGTGGAGGGAACAAACCCATGAGCACGAAGCGCAGAACCCAGGCGAGCATGCCAATCTCGAGGAGCCTGTTTGAGACCATACAGCACTTTCACCAAGCGACAGAGGTGTTGAGGGCGATCGGGATCAACAAACCCAGGAGGCTGACGCATGTAGACCTCCTCCTCAAGAACACCATGCAGAAACGCATTCTGAACATCCAACTGACGAAGGGACCAACCTCGAGTGACAGCAAGTGAAAGGAGCAGTCGAATCGTGGTTGGCTTGACAACAGGACTGAAAGTATCCTCATAGTCAAGACCGTACCGTTGCTTGAAGCCTTTAGCAACCAGCCGAGCCTTGTACCGCTTGATAGAGCCATCTGCATGCCGTTTGACCTTGAAGACCCATTTGGAATCAATGACATTAATACCTGGACGAGGAGAGACCAACTGCCAGGTTCCATTCTGACGAAGAGCCTGAATCTCGAGGTCCATAGCAGCACGCAAGTGAGGAATACTCATCGCTGCTTGATAGTGTCGGGGTTCAGCAGTAGGATCGGACTTCGCTTGAGCTAAGCAGGCAGCGATCCATGCAACAGTGTCGTCGGTGCGTTCCTTGGGCCGATGAATACCACTCCGACTGCGTGTATGCGGACGAGGCGCAACAGGGGCGGGGGGGGGGGGGGGGGCAGCTCATCGACAACCTCATCGGTAGAGGGGGGCGATGCTGCAGGAGACGAGCTCCCAGGCGGAGGCACGGACGGTGGCGAGGCCGGCCCAGGAGGCGTTGGCGATGCGGTCGGGGAAGAGGACGGCCCAGGTGAGGCAGGCGCGGGCGACCCAGGCGATGGTGACGCCGACCCGTAGAGGCGGGCGGTGGCGACGCACGCGGTGAAGACCGCGCGGGCGGCAGAGGAGGCGAAGGCGGCCCACGGCAAGCCGTCCGCGCAGGCGGCAGAGCAGCTGGGCCAGACGGAGCCGGAGAGGCAGCCTCAGGGCGCGTGTCTGCTGCATGATCCATGCAACGATCGACATCGCAGCCAGCAGGAGCAGGTCCTGGCGACTCAGGTTCATGAAGGAGCTCGAGGCGAGCACCACGTCCGGTACCTGCAACGTGGTTAGGCAATAACACAGGCGAATATGCAACATCCTCAAGTTGGTCAGGCGAGACAATGGAGTTATGAGTGGAGGTAGACAACGACGGAGAGGATGGCATATTCGAAAAAGGAAACAAAGTTTCATCAAACACGACATCACGAGAAATATATACTCTATTTGTTGGAACATGGAGACACTTGTACCCTTTGTGAAGAGCACTATACCCAAGGAAGACACACTTTTTGGAGCGAAACTCAAGATTATGACTGTTGTAGGGGCGAAGATGGGGCCAACAAGCACAACCAAAAACTTTAAAGAAAGTGTAGTCGGGGAGTTCATTAAACAACACTTCAAGCGGTGTCTTCATTTTAAACACTCGAGTGGGAGTACGATTAATCAAGAAACAAGCAGTGGTAAAAGCATCACTCCAAAACCGAAAAGGCACGGAGGCATGAGCAAGAAGTGTAAGGCCAGTTTCAACTATGTGTCGGTGCTTGCGTTCGACAGCACCGTTTTGCTGATGTGTGTGTGGGCATGATACACGATGAGATATCCCAAGCTTATTAAAGAAAGAATTAAGGTTGCGGTATTCACCCCCCCCCAATCCGACTGAACATGAATGATTTTATGCTTTAGGAGTCTCTCAACATGCAATTGAAATTGTAAGAACACATTAAACACATCAGCTTTACTTTTGAGGAGATAAAGCCACATAAAGCGACTGTAGGCATCAATGAAACTGACATAAAATTTATGACCACTGACAGAGGTTTGGGCAAGGCCCCATACATCTGAAAACACAAGCTCTAAAGGTGTAGTAACAACTCGAGAGGAAGACACAAACGGTAACTGATGACTCTTTCCTTGTTGACATGCATCACAAACGGCTAAACTTTTATTACTAGACGAAGTGGGGAGCTCATGTCGATGCAAAACATGGCTGACTATGGGAGACGCAGGATGACCAAGCCGAGCATGCCAATGGGACACCGACGTGCGGACAGCGTTGAAGACCTCCGGCGTAGACGGCGCCTCCAACGCATACAGGCCTTGATGTATTCGACCGCTAAGCAGAACCTCCCGTGTGACCCGATCCTTAACAAGGAGATAAGACGGGTGAAATTCACAAAACACGTCATTATCACGAGTAAACTGACGAACAGATAATAAAGGACGAGTGACAAGTGGGACACGAAGAACATTACGAAGGCGAAGCCGACGAGATGAACTAGACAGAAGGGAGGCCTGACCAACATGAGTGATGGGCATACCTGAGCCGGCAGCGGTGCGAACGTGGTCGTGGCCGCGGTAGGGCTCCTGCGCCTGAAGATGACCAGCCGCGTTGGTCATGTGCTCCGTGGCACCCGTGTCGAAGTACCAGGCGGGGTCGATCGGGTACGACGGGGTGTACCTGTTGGAATTATGCCCTAGAGGCAGTAATAAAGATGTTATTATTATAATTCTTGTTCATGATAATGTTTATATTCCATGTTAGAATTGTATTAAGCGGAAACTTTAATACTTGTGTGGTTTGTGAACAACACCGTGTCCCTAGTACGCCTCTATGGACTAGCTCATTGATTAATGATGGTTAAGGTTTCCTAACCATGGACATGAGTTGTCGATTAATAATGAGATCATATCATTGGGAGAATAATATGATGGACAGACCCAAACTAAGCAAATCAATTAGATCGTGTCATCGTGTTCATCTTTGCGAAGCTTTTCTTATGTCAAATATTGTATTCCTTAGAACATGAGATAATACAACTCCCTGGTATCGGAAGAAAGCTTTGAGGTCATCAAACTTCATCCTATGAGAGGGTGATCATAAAGGTGTCTCGCAGGTGATCAGAAAGTATCTGTTGGGTTGTATGTATCGAGATGGGATTTGTCCCTCCCAAGTCGGAGAGATATACTTCGGGCACTCGGTAATCGATATCAACACTGCTTGCAAGCATGTGGTTAAGGAGTTAATCACAAAGTGATATAGGATTACGGAACGAGTAAAGTACTTGCTGTGAACGCGATTGAACTAGGTATGACGGTACCGACGATCAAATCTCGGGCAAGTAAAATATGGCGAGACGAAGGGAATATATATATATGGGATTGATTGAATCCTGGCATCGTAGTTCATCCGATATGATCATCGATGAATGTGTGGGAGTCAATATGGGTTTCCAGACCCCGCTGTTGATTATTGATAGAAGATCATGTCTGCATATTCTCGAACCCGCAGGGTCACACACTTAACGTGTCTTGACGCTAGGATAGATTGGATAATTGGTTTATGAGTTTTTGTTCGGTGTCTCGGATGGGACCCGGGACATCACGAGAGGTTCCGGAGTGGTCCGGAGAATAAGATTCATATAAGGCAGTGCGGTTTTTGGAGTTCGGAATTGTTCCGGGTTAATCGGTATTGTACCGAAAGCTTCTAGAACCTTCCGGAAGGGAACCAACGTGGCCCCACCTTCCGGGAGGGGACATGGGCCTATGTGGGAGTTCCCTGGGCACATTGGGCCAGGGGCACAAGGCCCCAGAGGGCCCAACCGGCCAGCTAGGGTAAAACCCTAACTAAACCTTCTAGAAGGGGGGGGGGGGTTCCTTGCCCCCACTCCTCCTCCTTGTGGCCGCCGGTCTGGACTTGGGGGAGGGGCTAGGGCAGCCGCCCACCCCTCTATATAAAGAGGGCTGGGGGCGCACCACCCCCGACACCTTCCCCTCCAAAGCTAGCCTCCCTGCTGCCCTCCTCTCTCTCTCCCTCCCGACTGCGTGTAGGCGAAGCCCTGCTGCAGAAACTCTCCACCATATACACCACGCCGTCGTGTTGTAGATCCAATCCGTCTCTCCACCATACTTGCTAGACCAAGGAAGGAGGAGACGTCGAGGTGCTGCATGTCTGCATCTCACGAAGGCACCGCCACTTGTGGTGCTAGATCGGATCGGATCGCGAGGAGGAGAAGCGAGTACGACTACATCACCCACGTTCCGTCGAACGTTCCGCTGTGCGAATCTTCAAGGGTATGAAGATCTAATCCAATCTCTCTCGTTGTTTGCATCTCCTAGATTAGATCTTGGCTTTCCCTCTGTTCGCATCCGTAGAAAATTTTGATTTACTATGCCGCGAATCCCTTCAGTGGTATTAGAGCTAGATCTATGTGTAGATGTGTTTCACGAGTAGAACGCAACATGGTTGTTGCGGGCGTTGATGTTTTATGTTGAAAGCCTCTTGTTTGTGTTCTTCTTATGACGCGGGATAGTGAGATTGAAGCGGTCCAGGCCAACCTTACGCGGCATCTTTCGCGAGCCGGCTCCGCACTTGACGTGTGGCTTGTTCCACACATGCGGCTGGTGGATGTCAGTTTCTCTCACTATAGTTGTCATGGGATTAACACCGGAGTTTGGCAACCATAATATCACCGTTGTGGCTTTCCGTAGGTAAGAATCGTTATTAGCATCTACTCCCATAAGCCACGTAAAACATGCAACAACAAAGTAGAGGCGTCTAACTTGTTTTTGCAGGGAGTGTTTTCTGTGATATGGTATGGCCCAAGATGTGATGTGTATAATGTATGCGATGATCATGTTTTGTAATGTTTCACGACTTGCATGTCGATGAGTACACAACCGGCAGGAGCCATATGGTTGTCTTTATAATTGTGTATGACCTGTGTGTCAACTTCTTATGCGCCATGTAATAGTTTCACTTTATCGCTAAGTAGTTAGCAATAGTTGTAGTTGCTATTCGTGGTGGAGGCAATCATGGTGGAGTGATGGAGATCATGCCGGAACGCACAAGATGGAGATCATTGCGCGAAGATTGGCTATACCATGTCACATAAAGCTATATGCATGTGATGTTTATCCTTTTATGTATCTTATTATGCTTAGATCGCGACGGTAGCATTATAAGATGATTCCTCACTTAAAGATCAAGATAAAACTGTGTTCTCCCCAAGTATGCACCGTTGCGAAAGTTCGTCGTGTCCAAGCATCACGTCATGATCGGGTGCTATAGAATCTACGCTCACATACAATGGTTGCAAGCCAGTTTTGCACACGCGGAAATACTTGGGTCTAACTTGACGAGCCTAGCATGTACAGACATGGACTCGGAACACATGAACCGAAAGGTTAAGCATGAGTCATATGAATGATATGATCGACACTTCGTTGTCCACCATTGAAACCACATCTCTTCTCGTGAAGATCGGATTAGGTGTGGTGAATTTGGATCGTGTTCACTAAACAACTTGAGGGATGTTGAATTTAGTGGGAGTTCATCTAGTAATTTGATTAAAAGTTGAACTAGTTATCATGAACATAGTCTAATTTGTACTTGCAAATATTGTAGATCAAATGGCTAAGTCCAACTTCAACTTCAACGTTTTTGCTGAGAAGGAAAAGCTTAGAAACAATGGGTCTAACTTCACCAATTGGTTCCGCAATCTAAAAATCATTCTCTCTGGCGGTCAAAAGGACTATGTCCTTGGGAAAGCGTTAGGTGACCCCCCTGCTGCAACTGCGCCGGCTGATGAGAAAGCTGTCTATCAGTCGCGCAAAGATGATTATGGTGTGATTAAGAGCACCATGTTGTTTGCTATGGAACCGGAACTTCAAAATCGTTTTGAAGACTATCCCGGGCCCTTCGAGATTCTCGAAGAGCTGAAAACCATGTTTCAGACTCCGGCCCATTCTGAGAGATATGAGATCTCTGAGAAGTTCTTTAACTGCAAGATGGAGGAAGGGAGTTCCGTTAGTGAGCACGCCATTAAGATGAAGGGCTACACTCAACGCCTTGAGCAAATGGAATGCACGATTCCAGAGGAGCTCAAGATTGACAGGGTTCTGCAATCACTCCCTCCCAGCTACAAAAGTTTTGTAGTGACTCACAATCAGATTGGTTCCACTGATACGATCACCGAGCTCTTCGCAAAACTGAAGGCTGCGGAGGTGGACATCAAAAAGGATAATCATGTGTTGATGGTCAACAAGCCCACCTTCAAGAAAGGTAAGGGAGCAAAGAAGCCCTTCAAGAAGGGCGGCGGAAAGCGCACTGCCCCTGCTGAGAAGAAGCTCAAGTCTGGTCCTAAGCCAGACACTGAGTGCTTCTATTGCAAGGACAAGGGTCACTGGAAGCGCAACTGTCCGAAGTACTTAGCGGACAAGAAGGCTGGCACCATCAAAGGTATATTTGATATACATGTTATTGATGTTTTCCTTACTAGACCTCGTTGTAGTGCCTGGGTATTTGATACTGGTTCAGTTGCTAATATTTGTAACTCGAAACAGGAGCTACGGAATAGACGGCGTCTTGCGAGGGATGACGTGACGATGCGCGTTGGCAACGGATCAAGAGTTGATGTGATGGCCGTCGGCACGCTCTCCTTAGTTTTACCTTCAGGATTAGTTTTAAACCTTAATAAGTGTTATTATGTGCCTGCGTTGAGCATGAACATTATTTCTGGATCTTGTTTATTGCAAGACGGTTATTCATTTAAATCGGAGAATAATGGTTGTTCTATTTATATGAGTAACATCTTTTATGGTCATGCACCTATTGTGAATGGTTTATTTCTTCTAAATCTCGAAAGGGATGAAACACACATCCATAACATTGAGGCTAAGAGATGCAAAGTAGATAGTGATAATACTACTTATTTGTGGCACTCTCGTCTAGGTCATATTGGTGTAAAACGCATGAAGAAACTCCATTCTGATGGACTTTTGGAGTCTCTTGATTTTGAATCATTTGACACATGCGAGCCGTGCCTCATGGGCAAGATGATCAAAACCCCGTTCTCCGGTATGATTGAGCGAGCAACGGACTTGTTGGAAATCATACATACCGATGTATGCGGACCGATGAGTGTTTCGACGCGCGGTGGATATAGCTACTTTCTCACTTTTACCGATGACTTAAGTAGATATGGGTATATCTATTTAATGGAACATAAATCTGAAACATTTGAAAAGTTCAAAGAATTTCAGAATGAAGTGGAGAACCATCGTAACAGAAAGATTAAGTTTCTACGATCCGATCGTGGAGGTGAATATTTGAGTTATGATTTTCTCACGCATCTTAAAGCAAGTGGAACCGTTTCGCAACTCACACCACCCGGAACACCACAGCGCAATGGTGTGTCTGAACGCCGAAACCGAACCCTATTAGATATGGTCCGATCGATGATGTCTCTTACTGATTTGCCGTTATCATTTTGGGGTTATGCATTAGAAACCGCTGCATTCACTTTAAATAGGGCTCCATCTAAATCCGTTGAGACGACACCGTATGAACTGTGGTTTGGTGCTAAACCTAAGTTGTCGTTTCTTAAATTTTGGGGATGCGAAGCTTACGTCAAGAAGTTGATGCCGGACAAGCTCGAATCTAAAGCGGAGAAATGCGTCTTCATAGGATACCCTAAGGAAACTATTGGGTATACCTTCTATCACAGAACCGAAGGCAAAGTGTTTGTCGCAAAGAACGGTTCCTTTCTTGAGAAGGAGTTTCTCTCGAAAGAAGTGAGTGGGAGGAAATTAGAGCTAGACGAGGTTATTGAACCTTCTCTTGAATTGGAGAGTAGCGCAGCACCTGAAATTGTTCCAGTGCCGCCTGCACCAACAATAGAGGAAGCTAATGACAAGGATCATGAAGCTTTGGACGATGCTGCTACTGAACGTCGCAGGTCGACAAGGTCGCGTGCCCCTCCTGAGTGGTACAACAACCCTGTCTTGACTGTCTTGTTGGTAGAAGACAGTGAACCTACGAACTATGAGGAAGCGATGATCAGCCCAGACTCTGAGAAATGGCTAGAAGCCATGAAATCCGAACTAGGATCCATGAGCGAAAACCAAGTATGGACTTTGGTGGACCCTCCTAGCGACCGTAAGGCCGTTGAGTGCAAATGGATCTTCAAGAAGAAAACGGACGCGGATGGTAATGTAACCGTCTATAAAGCACGGCTTGTCGCAAAAGGTTTTCGACAAGTTCAAGGTGTTGACTACGATGAGACTTTCTCTCCCATAGCGATGTTTAAGTCCATTCGGATTTTGTTAGCAATTGCTGTGTTTCATGATTATGAAATATGGCAGATGGATGTCAAGACTGCGTTCCTCAATGACAACATTGATGAAGAGTTGTATATGATGCAACCCGAAGGTTTTGTCGATCCTAAGGATGCTGATAAAGTATGCAAACTTCAGCGTTCCATTTATGGACTGAAGCAAGCATCTCGGAGTTGGAACCTTCGTTTTGATCAAGTGATTAAGATCTTTGGATTTGTTCCAAATTGCTACAAAGCTTGTATCTACAAGAAAGTGAGTGGGAGCTCGGTGACGTTTCTGGTACTATATGTGGATGACATATTGATTATTGGAAATGACATCAACATGCTTAACAATGTGAAGAGTTATTTGAACAAGTGTTTTTCAATGAAAGACCTAGGTGAAGCTGCTTATATATTGGGCATCAAAATCTATAGAGATAGACAAATACGCCTGATAGCTTTAAGCCAGAGTACATACATAGACAAAGTTCTGAAAAGGTTCAGAATGGATAAGGCAAAGAAAGGTTCAGTGCCTATGTTGTCAGGTAAGATATTGAGCAAGGCTCAGTGTCCAGCTACGGTAAATGATAGGGAAGCTATGAGCAAAGTGCCTTATGCCTCGGCCATAGGTTCTATCATGTATGCCATGTTGTGTACTAGACCGGATGTGTCCAATGCTCTTAGTTTGACGAGCAGATATCAAAGTGATCTAGGAGTGGAACACTGGGCAGCCGTGAAGAACATCCTAAAGTACCTAAATAGGACTAAAGAAATGTTCTTAGTCTATGGCGGTGATGAACAACTTGTCGTAAAAGGTTACGTCGATGCTAGTTTTGACACCGACAAGGATGATTCTAAATCTCAGACAAGATACGTGTATATTTTGAATGGAGGAGCTATGAGCTGGAGAAGCTGCAAGCAAAGCGTGATCGCGGGATCTACAGTAGAAGCGGAATACATGGCTGCTGCAGAAGCGTGAAGTGAAGGAGTTTGGATCAGGAACTTCATCACTGAGCTTGGCGTGGTTCCAAGTGCATTGGACCCACTGGAGATATTGTGTGACAACACTGGCGCCATAGCACTCGCTAAGGAACCAAGATATCATCCAAAGACCAAGCATATCAACCGCAAGTTTCATATAATCCGAGATTATATATGTAGGGTTCGCAGCATAGAAAACAAAAATTTTCCTACGATGTGAACTGTATACCAAGATCTATCTACTAGATACAAACAACGGGCGGATGTATATCTGTAGAGAACATACCCTTGAAGACCGACAAAGCTTAACGAGTTCAACTCGTGGTTGATGTAGACGATCTCTTGCCGATCTCAAGATCGAGAGGAAGTCCTAGCGCCGCAAATCAGCAGCGCATCCGTGCTCGCACACACGTTCGAGGCACCGAGCAACCTCCGCCTCCTTGCTCCAGCGATGCAGCGGAAGCACAACTCTTTCTTGCCGAATAGCCACCGGGAACATGTATCTCGCTAGTCCGAGACCATGGGGGATAAATTCTAGAGGGGGAGAGAGATCCTTCACGAGGAGGTGTGTGAGACAAGTGAGGAGGGGGGCTCCTTTTATAGGAGGAGGGGGGAACCCCAAGGGGGTGGCTGGCGCATGGGGGCTGCCCCCTTGCCCTCCCCTCTTCATGTGGGTGGACACTCCACTCACAAATATCCTTTAAATTCCCTCCACTCAAAAGTCCACTCAAATTCCCATTAAATTTCCACCAAATTTAATGCAAACTCTCATTAAATAAAACTCTTTTATTTTATTCAGAATTTTGTCAATTACTTTAATGACAAACATTCACAAATAACCCCTTGCTAGAATTCTATTTCACATGCATAACCACTTTATGCAATTTCACCCGAAAACCTATTTCGGTATCTAGTGAAATAAATTCCTGCGCTTGTTCATTCTTTCGACATGAAACATTTGCTCCAATTGGATGTCGGTGTCTCTTAAGTGTGTCACCCTATGGTTCGTGAATAATGCGGACATGATCGAGACCCCTCTCAGATCAATAATCAGAAGCGGGATCCGGAGACCCATACTGACTCCCACACATTCAACGATGACTTTCTTGTTATCGTCGGAACCTTTTATGCTAGTATCTTAATCCCTTTGTTTCACGATATATTACATGTCCAAGATTCGATCATCGGTATCTCCATACCTAGTTTGATCTCGTTACCGACATGCACTCTTTTCTCGTTCCTGTGATATAACATTCTAGTGATCAAATCACTTGCTTGCAAGCTAATCAATGTGATATCACCGAGAGGGCCCAGAGTATATCTATCCGTCATCGGGATGAGCAAATTCCACTCTCGATCCATGAGCCTCAACATAACACTTTATTAGTTCTGAATCCATCTTTATAATCACCCTGTTACGGTGTGACGTTTGATGTTATCAAGAAACTCTTCCGGTGTTAGTGATTGACATGATCTCATGGTCTAAGGATTAGGATCACTTCGTAAGTTGTTATAGCAATATAAACTCAATGACTTTGATCGTAATGCTATACTTCGGATGAATGTTCATCACACCATTAAACTAATGTTGTGATCCCGTTATTAACAACATACAATGTCCATGATCAGGAAACCTTGATCATCTTGTTAATCAACGAGCTAGTTTATAAGAGAGGCATAACTAGGAATTTTCTGTTTGTTTATTAAACACACATGTATTAACGTTTCCGTATTAATACAATTATAGCATGCAAAATAAACATCTATCATATACTTGGAATACACATAATAAACACTTTATTATTGCCTCTCAGGGCATATTCCCTTCAGTCTCCCACTTGCACTAGAGACAATAATCTAGTTACATAGTGATAAATCTAACACCCATTGAGTTCTGGTGTTGATCATGTTTTGCTCTAGGGAGAGTTTTAGTCAACGGATCTGCTACATTGAGATCCGTATGTACTTTACAAATCTTTATATCTCCATCCTTGACATGCTCGCGGATGGAGTGAAACCGGCGCTTAATATTCTTGGAATGCTTGTGAGACCTTGGCTCTTTGGCATTGGCAATGGCACCATTGTTGTGTCAACAGATCACCATTGGGTCCAACGCGTTTGCCACCACTCCTAGTTCGGATATGAACTCCTTCATCCAAACTGCTTCCTGAGCCGCTTCTGAAGCAGCAACATATTCGGCCTCCGTTGTTGATCCCGCTACCACAGGTTGTTTGGAGCTCCTCCAACTAACCACTCCGCCATTCATGAGAAATACGTATCCGGATTGAGACTTAGAGTCATCCGGATCGGTGTCAAAGCTAGCGTCGACATAACACTTAGCGACGAGCTCTTCTTCACCTCCGTATACAAGAAACATATCCTTAGTTCTTCGTAAGTACTTAAGGATATTCTTGACCGCTATCCAGTGTTCCGAACCTGGATCCGATTGGTACCTACTAGTCAAACTAATAGCATGTGCCACATCCGGTCTTGTACATAGCATGGCGTACATTATAGATCCTATGGCTGAAGCATAGGGGACTTTGTCCATTATCTCTCTTTCTTCCGCCGAAGCCGGACTTTGAGTCTTACTCAATGTCTTGCCTTGCAACATAGGTAAGAACCCCTTCTTACTTCCGTCCATTTTAAACTTCTTTAAAATCTTATCAAGGTATGTACTTTGTGATAGCCCTATTAGGCGCCTAGACCTATCTCTATAGATCTTTATGCCTAATATTTATGACGCTTCACCTAGGTCCTTCATTGAAAATTTGCTGTTTAGATAACTTTTAACACTGTTTAAAAGATCTATATCATTTCCGATCAATAATATGTCATCCACATATAATATCAGAAATGCCACATTGCTCCCACTCACTTTCTTGTAAATACAAGCTTCTCCATAAGTTTGGACAAATCCAAACTCTTTGATCACCTCATCAAAGCGGAGATTCCAACTTCATGATGCTTGCTTCAATCCATAGATGGATCGCTGAAGCTTGCACACCTTGTTAGCATCCTTAGGATCGACAAAACCCTTTGGTTGTATCATATACAACTCTTCTTCAATATTACCATTGAGAAACGCGGTTTTGACATCCATCTGCCATATCTCATAATCGAAATATGCAGCAATTGCTAACATAATCCTAACTGACTTTAGCATCGCTACGGGAGAGAAAGTCTCATCGTAGTCAACTCCTTGAATTTGTCGAAACCCCTTTGCGACAAGTCGAGCTTTATAGACGGTCACATTACCATCAGCATCAGTTTTCCTTTTGAAAATCCATTTGTTCTCCACGGCCTTTCGGTCGTGAGGTAATTCCACCAAGTTCCAAACTTGATTTTCATACATGGATTCCATCTCGGATTTCATGGCTTCTAACCATTTGTTGGAATCCGGGCTCATCATCGCTTCTTCATACGTCGCAGGGTCATCATTTTCATCAACCATGAAATTTATGACAGGATTTCCGTACAGCTCGGGAGCTGCACGCGTCCTGTTTGACCTGCGAGGTTCAGTAGTACTCTCTTTCGGAGTTTCATGATCATTATCATTAGTTCCCTCTTCAATAGGTGGAGCCAACTCCGGAACAACTTCCGGCGCTGCGCTACTCGCCATACTTTGAAGAGAAGGTTCCACAACCTCTTTGAGTTCTACCTTCCGACTACTCACACCTTTCGCGAGAAACTCTTTCTCTAGAAAGGATCCATTCTTGGCAACAAAAACCTTGCCCTCGGATCTGTGATAGAAGGAATACACAATAGTTTCTTTAGGGTATCCTATGAAGACGCATTTTTCCTCTTTGGGTTCGAGTTTATCCGGTTGAAGTTTCTTCACATAAACATCGCATCCCCAAACTTTAAGAAATGACAGCTTAGGTTTGTTTCGAAACCACAATTCATACGGTGTCTTTTCAACGGATTTAGATGGTGCCCGATTAAAAGTGAATGCAGCAGTTTCTAGTGCATAACCCCAAAATGACAACGGCAAGTCCGTCAGAGACATCATAGATCGAACCATATCTAATAAAGTACGATTACGACGTTCCGACACACCATTTCGCTGTGGTGTTCCGGCAGGTGTGAGTTGTGAAACAATTCCACACTCTTTCATGTGAGTGCTAAACTCGTAACTTAGATACTCACCTCCACGGTCGGACCGTAGAAATTTGATCTTTCTATTACGATGATTTTCCACTTCATTCTGAAATTCCTTGAACTTTTCAAAGGTTTCAGACTTGTGTTTCATCAAGTAGATATAACTGTATCTCCTCAAATCATCCGTGAAAGTAACAAAATAACGATATCCACCTTGCACCGACACACTCATTGGACCACATACATCAGAATGTATGATTTCCAATAAATCTGTCGCCTGTTCCATTGAACCGGAAAACGGCGTTCTAGTCATCTTGCCCATAAGACATGGCTCACATGTATCAAATGATTCATAATCAAGTGATTCCAAAAGTCCATCCGAATGGAGCTTCTTCATGCGTTTAACGCCAATATGACCTAGACGGCAGTGCCACATATATGCGGATATATCATCATTAAGTTTAATCCTTTTAGCATCAACATTATGAATATGTGTAACATTATCATCGAGATCTAATAGAAATAAACCATTCATCATCGGTGCATGACCATAAAAGATTTCATTCATATAAATGGAATAACCATTGTTCTCGGATTTAAATGAATAACCACTTCGCATCAAACACGATCCAGATACAATGTTCATGCTTAGTGCAGGCACCAGATAACATTTATTCAAGTTTATAACTAATCCCGACGGTAAGTGGAGAGGCAGCGTTCCGACGGCGATCACATCAATGCTTGATCCATTGCCGACACGCATCTTGACCTCACCCCTTGCTAGCGGTTGCTTGTTCCGCAGCCCCTGATTCGAGTTACAAATATTAGCAACTGAACCGGTATCAAATACCCAGGTGCTACTGCAAGCACTAGTCAAGTACACATCAATAACATGTATATCATATATACCTTTGTTTTCCTTGCCGGCCTTCTTGTCTGCCAGATACTTGGGGCAATTGCGCTTCCAGTGGCCAGTCCCCTTACAATAGTAGCACTCGGAATCAGACTTAGGTCCAACTCGGGGTTTCTTTTTAGGCGCGGCAACAGGCTTGCCGCCCTTACTTCCCTTCCGTTTTCCCTTCTTGTCTTTCTTGAAACCAGTGTTCCTATTGATCATCAACACTTGATGTTCCTTTTTGATCTCCACTTCTGCAGTTTTAAGCATTGACAGAAGCTCGGGGAGAGACTTCTTCATGCCTTGCATATTATAGTTCATCACGAAGCTCTTATAGCTAGGTGGCAGAGACTGCAGAACACGATGGATGCCTAAGTCAATGGGAATCGATATTCCCAAGGACACAAGCTTATCGGCGTAACCCGACATCTTGAGTACATGCTCACTAACGGAGCTGTGCTCTTCCATCATGCAGCTAAAGAACTTTTCTGAAGCGTTGTAGCTCTCTACAGCAGCATGTGTGTCGAAAATCATTTTCAACTCACCCATTGTATCAAATGCATTGCCGTTTTCGAAACGCTTTCGAAGTTCCGGCTCTAGCCCATACAATATGCCGCAATGAACTAAGTTGTGGTCCTCCTGACGAGTCTGATAGACATTCTTCTCCTCGTCAGGGGCATCATCAAAAGGTGGGGGGCCTAATGGCGCTTCTAGCACATATTGCTTTTGTGCAGCAGAGAGGAGAATCCTCAAATTCATGGCCCATTTGGTAAAGTTGCTACCGTTCGTTGCTAGTTTCTCTTTCTCCATGAACACATTGAAATTAAAAGCAGGTGGTGCCATCTACAACAGAATTTGTAAAGTTTAGACTAAGTGTATGATAGATTGAGTTCAACTAATCGAATGAACTCCCACTCAAAAACGACATCCCTCGTGCCTTTTCGGTGATTACATGAACCAAATCCACTACACCAAGTCCGATCATCACGTGAGTCGGTATAGCTTCAAAGGCGAGCATCAAATGGGCATCATATCAACTATATGATTCATGCTTAACCTTTCGGTCCGTGTTCCGAGGCCATATCTATACATGCTAGGCTCGCCAAGTTAGAACCTTAGTATTCGCGTGTGTAACTGTTTTACACCCGAAATATGGTCGTGGATCCAAGAACACCCGATCATCACGTGATGTCTTGGAGCGACGAAAACATAATCGGTGCATACTAAAGGAATAACACATTCTTATCTTGATATTTAAATGAGGGATCATCTTATTATGCTAACAAAATGCTAAACTAGCAATATAAGATGCTATCAAACATCATATGTTTATTAGTGAAATTATATGGTTCCCGCAGATGATCTCTATCATGTGCATCGTGGTATGATCACTATCATACCTATATGTGTAAATCCAAGGTCTATGGATTTTACACGCTATGTGTGTTGTAAGAGTATCATCTCATACTTCTACTTACAACACTACCATATCATAACACTATCCCAGCAACAATCTAAACTAGACGCCTCTAATTTATCCATTGCAAGTTTTATGTGGCTTAGGGCTTTCGAGATAGAACCGTTCTTACCTACGAACATGAACCACAATGAGGATAATCAAATTGTTGACAACTCGCTTGCAAAATAGATATTGACTATAGTAGGAGAGACAGACACCCGCTAGCCACTTATGCAAACTAGTTGCATGTCAAGCGTGCAACAGGTCTCATGTGCGAGGACATGTAAAGTTTGTTCGGGCCGCTTCATCCCACTATGCCACCAATATCCAAAATTACAACAAAGGAGCAACAACATGATCATCATCGTCCACATACTCATATGTGTACTACCCGTGTAAAGTATCTACGCATAGATCCGGCCTGATACCACTGTAGGGTTCGCAGCATAGAAAACAAAAAATTTCCTACGATGTGAACTGTATACCAGCATATATCTACTAGATACAAACAACGGGCGGATGTATATCCGTAGAAAACATACCCTTGAAGACCGACAAAGCTTAACGAGTTCAACTCGTGGTTGATGTAGACGATCTCTTGCCGATCTCAAGATCGAGAGGAAGTCCTAGCGCCGCAAATCAGCAGCGCATCCGTGCTCGCACACACGTTCGAGGCACCGAGCAACCTCCGCCTCCTCGCTCCAGCGATGCAGCGGAAGCACAACTCTTTCTTGCCGAATAGCCACCGGGAACATGTATCTCGCTAGTCCGAGACCATGGGGGATAAATTCTAGAGGGGGAGAGAGATCCTTCACGAGGAGGTGTGTGAGACAAGTGAGGAGGGGGCTCCTTTTATAGGAGGAGGGGGGACCCCAAGGGGGTGGCCGGCGCATGGGGGCTGCCCCCTTGCCCTCCCCTCTTCATGTGGGTGGACACTCCACTCACAAATCTCCTTTAAATTCCCTCCACTCAAAAGTCCACTCAAATTCCCATTAAATTTCCACCAAATTTAATGCAAACTCTCATTAAATAAAAATCTTTTATTTTATTCAGAATTTTGTCAATTACTTTAATGACAAACATTCACAAATAACCCCTTGCTAGAATTCTATTTCACATGCATAACCACTTTATGCAATTTCACCCGAAAACCTGTTTCGGTATCTAGTGAAATAAATTCCTGCGCTTGTTCATTCTTTTGGCATGAAACATTTGCTCCAATTGGATGTCGGTGTCCCTTAAGTGTGTCACCCTACGGTTCGTGAATAATGCGGACATGATCGAGACCCCTCTCGGATCAATAATCAGAAGCGGGATCTGGAGACCCATACTGACTCCCACACATTCAACGATGACTTTCTTGTGATCGTCGGAACCTTTTACGCTAGTATCTTAATCCCTTTGTTTCACGATATATTACATGTCCGAGATTCGATCATCGGTATCTCCATACCTAGTTTGATCTCGTTACCGACATGCACTCTTTTCTCGTTCCTGTGATATAACATTCTAGTGATCAAATCACTTGCTTGCAAGCTAATCAATGTGATATCACCGAGAGGGCCCAGAGTATATCTATCCGTCATCGGGATGAACAAATTCCACTCTCGATCCATGAGCCTCAACATAACACTTTATTAGTTCTGAATCCATCTTTATAATCACCCTGTTACGGTGTGACGTTTGATGTTATCAAGAAACTCTTCTGGTGTTAGTGATTGACATGATCTCATGGTCTAAGGATTAGGATCACTTCGTAAGTTGTTATAGCAATATAAACTCAATGACTTTGATCGTAATGCTATACATCGGATGAATGTTCATCACACCATTACACTAATGTTGTGATCCCGTTATTAACAACATCCAATGTCCATGATCAGGAAACCTTGATCATCTTGTTAATCAACGAGCTAGTTTATGAGAGAGGCATAACTAGGAACTTTCTGTTTGTTTATTAAACACACATGTATTAACGTTTCCGTATTAATACAATTATAGCATGCAAAATAAACATCTATCATATACTTGGAATACACATAATAAACACTTTATTATTGCCTCTCAGGGCATATTCCCTTCAATATAGCAGATGGAGATCTGAAGATTAGCAAAGTACATACAGATCTGAATGTCGCAGATCCATTGACTAAACCTCTTCCACGTGTAAAACATGATCAGCACCTTAGTGCCATGGGTGTGAGATTGTTGCCAAATGTAAATTAGATTATTGACTCTAGTGCAAGTGGGAGACTGTTGGAATTATGCTCTAGAGGCAATAATAAAGATGTTATTATTATAATTCTTGTTCATGATAATGTTTATATTCCATGCTAGAATTGTATTAAGCGGAAACTTTAATACTTGTGTGGTTTGTGAACAACACCGTGTCCCTAGTACGCCTCTATGGACTAGCTCATTGATTAATGATGGTTAAGGTTTCCTAACCATGTACATGAGTTGTCGATTAATAATGAGATCATATCATTGGGAGAATAATATGATGGACAGACCCAAACTAAGCAAAGCAATTAGATCGTGTCATCGTGTTCATCTTTGCGAAGCTTTTCTTATGTCAAATATTGTATTCCTTAGACCATGAGATAATACAACTCCCTGGTATCAAAAGAAAGCTTTGAGGTCATCAAACGTCATCCTATGAGAGGGTGATCATAAAGGTGTCTCTCAGGTGATCGGAAAGTATCTGTTGGGTTGTATGTATCGAGATGGGATTTGTCCCTCCCAAGTCGGAGAGATATACTTCGGGCCCACTCGGTAATCGATATCAACACCGCTTGCAAGCATGTGGTTAAGGAGTTAATCACAAAGTGATATCGGATTACGGAACGAGTAAAGTACTTGCTGTGAACGAGATTGAACTAGGTATGACGGTACCGACGATCAAATCTCGGGCAAGTAAAATATCGCGAGACGAAGGGAATATATATAGGGTATTGATTGAATC
Source organism: Avena atlantica (assembly GCA_910589765.1). Lineage (NCBI taxonomy): Eukaryota > Viridiplantae > Streptophyta > Magnoliopsida > Poales > Poaceae > Avena > Avena atlantica. Next base: position 35,987,292 of record OU342739.1, read on the forward strand.
CTGGCATCGTGGTTCATCCGATATGATCATCGATGAATGTGTTGGAGTCAATATGGGTTTCCAGACCCCGCTGTTGATTATTGATAGAAGATCATGTCTGCATATTCTTAAACCCGCAAGGTCACACACTTAAAGTGTCTCGACGCTAGGATAGATAGGATAATTGGTTTATGAGTTTTTTTTCGGAGTTTCGAATGGGATCCGGGACATCACGAGAGGTTCCGGAGTGGTCCGGAGAATAAGATTCATATAAGGCAGTGCAGTTTTTGGAGTTCGGAATTGTTCCGGGTTAATCGGTATTGTACCGGAAGCTTCTAGAACCTTCCGGAAGGGGACCAACGTGGCCCCACCTTCCCGGAGGGTGCATGGGCCTATGAGGGAGTGCCCTGGCCGCATTGGGCCAGGGGCACAAGGCCCCATAGGGCCCAACCGGCCAGCTAGGGTAAAACCCTAACTAGACCTTCTAGAAGGGGGGGTTTCCTTGCCCCCCACTCCTCCTCCTTGTGGCCGCCGGTTTGGACTTGGGGGAGGGGCTAGGGCAGCCGCCCACCCCACTATATAAAGAGGTCTGGGGGCGCACCACCCCCGACACCTTCCCCTCCAAAGCTAGCCGCCCTGCTGCCCTCCTCTCTCTCTTCCTCCCGACTGCATGTAGGCGAAGCCCTGCTGCAGAAACTCTCCACCATATACACCACGCCGTCGTGTTGTAGATCCAATCCGTCTCTCCACCATACTTGCTGGACCAAGGAAGGAGGAGACGTCGAGGTGCTGCACGTGTGCATCTCACGGAGGCACCGCCACTTGTGGTGCTAGATCGGATCGGATCGCGAGGAGGAGAAGCGAGTACGACTACATCACCCACGTTCCGTCGAACATTCCGCTGTGCGAATCTTCAAGGGTATGAAGATCTAATCCAATCTCTCTCGTTGTTTGCATCTCCTAGATTAGATCTTGGCTTTCCCTCTGTTCGCATCCGTAGAAAATTTTGATTTACTATGCCGCGAATCCCTTCAGTACCCTCCTCCGCCGGAGTAGCCACCGCCGGAGTAGCCACTCTGCTCGGCGATGGTGGCCTGTTTCTCGTTGCCGCGCCCGTCGTTGCTGATGCCATGGAAGTCCTTCTTGAAGCGACGGTGACAACGAGAGGCGTAGTGCCCGTGGATGCCACAGAGCTGGCAGTCGACATTGGGGCGGCCGCGACGATCGGTGGACACAGGAGGACCACGGGGCTGCGGCGGCGGAGGAGGCGGGCGACCACCACCTCCCGTGGTGTAACACCCTCAGAATCGACCCTATGCAAGTTTCAGCGATTCCCGCCAAACCCGCATAGAAACGATTCAAAGGTGCCCACCAGGCACTTTCGTGCGTGTGGAAAACGAAGTAATAACATTACACAACAGTCCTCGATGGGACCTACAGAACAGATATGTATACAACAACGACTCAATGAGTCAAGAATACAGATATACAGAACAAAGATCCAAATCACCTTTAAACGATAGAGCGTCCGACTACGGACAAGATGCAAAGGGGGCTAAGAGCCCTGAAGAATAACCAATGGCGTCCATAACCCTGCCCAGGCCAAGCCGGAAGGGTAACCCTGCTAACAACGTCGATCTCAAAACCTGCTTAAACAAAAGGGGGTGCCGACAAAGGCAAAGGAAAAAGAGAGAGCGGTCAGTACTGAGGCCAGTACACGGCGAGGCTAGAATTCGGCGGTCCTCACCTACATAGGTATGGTGGACTGAAGCGGCAGCGGCAGCATGCACTAAACAACCTATAGCGACTCGATACAACTAGCGGCTATCAGAGAGGGGTAAGAAAGACCTACTCGGAACCAACCTGATACTACCACCAAACAAACCCATCCTGGTATTTCCCCCTCGAGACCAGACGAGGAAGTCAACCGAGGAACTCACACCGTTGGCAGTTTTATTTATTCAGTTATCGTTGCAGCAATTACTAGTCAGGTATAGATAATCATCCTGATAAAATAAGCAGTGGGCCGTTTTAGTTAACCATTCCGTTGTAGTTGCAACACTTACTAGTCAGATACAATTAGCATGAGATATCCCAAAACCCAGCAGTTGTTGGCACTTTTATTTAGCCATTCCGTTGTAGTTGCAATACTTACTAGTCAGATACCATGGTAGCAAGCGACAACCCAAACAAGCAATTGTTGGCAGTTTTATTTAGCCATTCCATTATAGTGAAGCTGGTTACTAGTCATTATAAAGTCAACTTTATAGCACTACTTTAGTTATAGTTGTCTATGATCGAGATACTGTGCTCCAAGTCGTCCATAACCGCGGACACGGCTTTCAGAAAGTTTTACCCTGCAGGGGAGCACAAATAGCAACACACACTCGATCATCCTCGGAAAAACCAAATCAAAACCCAACGAGGCAGTCACGACAAAGCAATCACAAGATTCAGAAATATTTCAGGGGGCCACCCCATTGAGTACACCCGCAACGAAGTTAGCCGACTCCGAGACGGACTCAAGGTTTGCGCCAGTGGCTGTAAACGACTGGGAACCCGAAAATGTGACTGGGCTTGTCGATACCGCGAAAACACTCCGCTTACCTAAAGTACAGGTGCTCCTCGCACAATCGTAAATAAAGCAGTAAAGCATGGCATAAGTACAGGATAGTAAATAAAACCTCAAACTAGTTTGTGGCCCCAAGAAATAAGAATGAATCAAGCTCTGGCTCAGGGGGGTCCCATAATCCTCCCGAATGTGGATAGCGCGAATATTCAAGGAATAGGTATCAAGTACTCGGGGTCCTACGGGACACAAGTGGACGGTTAACAACCAAATAACATCTATTGCCCACCTGTGCCTCTGCATTACCTACTTCAATTTTAGTTATTAAACAATAATTAAAGTCTTGATCATCTCCAACAATAAACATGCGGCAATACTCCAACAACTGTGGTACTTGACGACACGCAACGGCACTTGAGCAAGCGACTACGACGCGCGGTCCAACTATCTACCAAACAACAGGTAATAGGAGGTGTCCAAGGTAATATAAGGCTGCAAGGGATATCACGGGTACGAAAACTAGAGCAACGCAACACAGATTGCAATAGATCAACAGGAGGGAATAAATACTACAAAAGTAAGATAGGTAGAAAGGGGGAGGTGCTCGCCTGAAAACATTGTCGAAGGTTCATCCGAAGGTCGGGTCGATACTCGCATCAACTCATCGGCCTAATCCGCGAAGAAGCAAAGCACTAGAAGAAACACCGGATGCACTATTTAATACTACGGCAAAAGATCGGGCATGATGCATGTATGATGTATGACATGGCAAAGGTGCAGTGCAATTAGATCATATTAAGCGGAACCGGGGTCCCGACATTTAATTATCAAGTTCATGTTGTTTAGCTACCCTGCATTTTAAATGTTGTCTTAACATGGCAAAAGATAGCACCGGTTTGCTACACCAATTTAAATGGACCAATATGGGACTAGAAATGTCCGCATATGATCTCCATATTTAATTTAGGTGAATCGCCTAAATGCCCCCAACAACCACGTTATGTATGCGAGTATGACAATTAAATATGCAACAGTTTGATATTACATATATAAAAATAGGGCTCGAGAAAGGGGTCACACATTGAGGGGTCTCGACGATCTTGGGATTCCGAGGGTTCGGGGCCGGACTCAGGGTTCAACAGGGATCGAGGTTCAGATTCAAGATGGAGAACTTGTTGTGTCGTGACGGAGAGCTTGGGTCCAAGCGGTCGATCTCTCCGTCGCGAAGACCTTGTCGGGTCCACGGATCGGGTCGGATTTTGCGTTTGGGGTGAAGAGCTTGGCATCCTCGAGGAAGTACTTGTCGTATCCGTGAAGGAGATCATGTCGGTCCACGGGGTCGGGCATCGAAGCCAGGAAGGAGTACTTGGCGTTGCCGAGCGGAAGTCTTGATGGTCCTCGGGTCCGAGAAGATCTTGTCGCACGGTGTCCGGGTAGGCGAACTTGTCGGTTCCGCGGTTTTGATCGTCGGTGTCGGACTCGGGTCTCGGCACTGGGAAAACTTGGTGTCTTCGAATGTTCATGAAGGAGATCTTGTGGTTCGGGTTGCGGGGTCCGTGTTCACTTGCATTGCATTGGTGAGGATCTTGAATCGACATCGATGACTTCGTGTTGGTTTGTCTAAGAGGAGATCTTGTGTAACCAATCACCTCATCGGGGCAGATCTTGTGGAGCCATGTCCATCTCCGTTACTACGTCCCATCAACAAGACGGCACGGGGTAGTGGCACCGAATGGCAGCGCTCGCTAGAGCTCGTGCGGGTCCCTGTGAGGTCGCAGACGGGGAGTACAAAACAGAAGCCGGTCTGGCGGAGCTTGCCGAAGGGAGGCACAGCACGGGGGGGCCGGGTTCTGCGGTGGCATCGGAGACGAGGGCGCCCCCTGGCGGCGTCGGCGAGCTTCGGGGCGCTCGCGCACGGATGCTGAGCCGGAGGGGAAGACGGAGACGGAGGCGGGAAGGGGCCGCGGCGATAGCCGAGCGGCCGGAGGCGCGGGCTCGCCGAGATTGGGGCGGCGGTGGAGCTTGGAGGCTAGGGCGCTGGCAGATGAGGGCCCCCGGCAGAGGTCGACGACGCCGGAGGGACGTGGCCCTGCGGAGGGGAGATGGCGAGGGCGTGGCTGGAGGAGCTCCTGGCGGCGGCGGCTGCGAGCAGAGAGGCGGGGAGGCGACGGGAGCTCTTGGAGGTGGGGGGGGTAGGTGCACGGCGGCGGAGGGAGCTCGACGGAGGAGTAGCCCTGAGCGGCGGCCGACGAGGGCGAAGGCGCGGCGAGGCAGAGGGTGGTGGCGAGCGGCGGCGCCTGGCAAGGGGAGAGGAGGTAGGGAAACGGGAGGTGGAGGCGGTGGCAGATCCAGTGCCGAGAAGGGAGAGGCGGGGCGTCGGCAGGGGAGAAGAGAGCCAGGGAGAGCGGGGTCGGGGTGGGACGCGCGGGAGTGGTGGGGCCGGGGTGGTCGGTTGGTCCAGGTGGGGGTGCGGGTTGGGCCAGGCGCGTGCGTGTGTGCGGTGTGGGTGTGTTGCTGGGGCCAGGGAGGGAGTGGGTCAGCTGGGTGAGGGAGGAGAGATGAGGTGGCGGTGGCGATTGGTGGGAATTTGGGGAGAGGTGAGGTGTCGACATGTGATTGGAGGGGGTGAGGTGGAGGGGGGCTGGGTAGATTAGGATTTGGTAGGAAAAGGTTAGGGTAGATTCTGGGTAGGTAGAATTTTGTACTGGGGGTGGCCGACTGGGTCGGATCGGCCCGGTACGGCTGCCCCCTAAAAATAAAATAAATATTTTATTATTTAAAACGGGGCGTTTGAAAACCATTGGTAGACGAAACAAAATAATCCGGAGACCCGGGTTTGGATTTTGAAATAAAGGCGGAGTATTTAGAAAACAAAATATGTTTTTCGAAGATAGTTTCAGAAAAACAAATGCATGTTGATGACGATGCTCAAATGCAAGGTGGCATGATGACATGAGCATGAGGTCATGAAGATGCAATGCACAAAAACAACGCGATTTTCTAGTAGTGGTTTTGCGGGATGCCACACGTGGGCGGGCCAGCAGGGGGGCGCGGCTGTTTGTAGCCACCAGGAGCAGCCCCACGGTAGACCGCGTTGGCGTGGGGGTCGCCTTGCAGCTCAGCGTGACGGGCGGCGACGCGCTGCTCGGTGAAGAGGAGTTGCGAGTACAGGTCCCGTGGAGACATGGACGTGTCACGGCCCCGGACCGCCTCAACCAGGTTGTCGTAGTCGTGGTCGAGGCCGCGAAGAACAAAGTCCGTAAACTCCTCATTGCGAAGCGGCTGCCCGGTGGCGGACAGAGTGTCGGCAATTGTCTTGATCTTGTTGAAGTAGACGTGTGCCGAGGAGTCGAGCTTTTTGCACTCGAGGAGTTGTTGGCGAAGGGCCGACGCACGAGCCAAGGAGTTGGTGGAGAAGCTGTCCGCCATCGTTGCCCAGACGTCGTGAGACGTGGCAGCAAAGACGACTAAGCCAGCAACACCTTCGGTCAGCGACGATTGGAGCGCAGAAAGGATGGCCTAATCCTGCACAACCCAGGTGTGGTACGCCGGGTTCTCAGCCGAGACCCGGGCGCCGGTGGTCGTGACGGCGGAGACGTAGCGGGGCGGGCACGGGTGACTCCCATGGACGAAGCCCTCAAGGTGACGACTGCGGAGGAGGGGGAGGATCTGCGCCCGCCAATACAGGAAGTTATCCTGCGAGAGGCGCACCGTGATGAGGTGCGTGAGTTGGTAGGGACCAGTGCTCGGACCGTCGACAACCGGGGATCCAGCAGGGGCGGCAACATCGGCCCCGGTGGAGACGAGGGGCAGCGCTGCAACCTCGACCGCAGCCGAGGAGAGGCCGATCAACGGCGAGGCCGAGGGCACCGATGGCACCGATGGGGGCAGGGGCGGTACCGTACTAAACGGCACCAGCGGCGCCGACACATAGGACGGCGGTGGCGGGAGGAACCCGGGGGCGAACTGCGAGGCGCAGAGGTACAGGGGGCGCAAGGTTGAGGACGAAGCCATCTGGCTGGTGGTGTTTGCGACGAGGATCGCCGCGAGAGGAAGAGCCGGAGGAGCTCATAATGGCGATCTTGGCGGCGGCGGCGCGACCGAGAGAGGCGGCGGCGGCCAAGGGCAGGGGGCGGCGGCTAGGGTTTTGAAACCTAGTCTGATACCATGTTAAACAGTGGTTTGGTGGAAACTGGCTCAACACATCTGGTGCGTGGCCTATCACATATATATGGGTACCAAAGGGTACAATACAGATACAGTTACAATTGTGTTACAAATATACAGTCTAACACGCACTATAGTCAGCTGACTAGGATCTATTATACTTGCTCGTATATGGGGAAGCGCAAACTGGCCAACTTTTTAAAACATGGGATACTCTAAAAATATTTGTGGATCTTCACTGCCGTGGATTTTCATTGGTGACTTTAATGAGACATTGAGATCTGATGAGTATGTGGGGGTGGGTCCCCAAACTCAGGGGCTTATAGCTCCTATGCGACGTCTTTACATGGAATTGGAAGGAAAGCGACATCGTTGAAAAGAATAGCTCGCATGCGACGGTTGTGAGGCAGCTAATATCCCAGGGCCACACGGGCCTTAAAACGGTCGTAAGGACACATTTAACTTTGTTCCAATATTAGGGTTAAGCCAAACCGGTTGGTTGGGACAGCCAGTCAAACCAACCGCTTCCGACCGAGAGCGCCGCGTAACACTGACTGTAGCTTCCCCGACGGCGGCGGCGGACCTCACCCATCGTTCTCGGCGGCGGCGGCACGGCAATTAATTTAGGCGGCGGCGCTTTCGTTCGACGACGAAGGTGGTGAGTGCCATTTGAAAGCTAATTCCTCTCCCATTCTTCTCAATTCGAGATCTGAGCGTGCCCATTGATGCTAGATTGTGGAGGCGAGGGTGTGCTGAACGGGGCGAGGGGGAACAATATGGAGCATGGAGAGGGGACTTCTAATCGGTATATCCCGTATCTCTGCACTTAATTTCTCTTAGGTTGAGCTCTTTGTTCGCTTCCGCTAGCTCACAGTACCCGCCAAAAACAGGGGAGACGATGTTGCGCGCCAAACCTTCGAATTTCGCATCAATTTCTTTCCCTCTAGGGCTGTTTTAGTTGATGGCAGCACGCAGATCATTGAGAGATACACGGTTGTTAAATGGGAGGTGGAATTAGAACATGTTGATCCCCAAGAGCTAATAAACATGGGAGAGGAGGCAGTAAGGAAAATGGTGGAAAAAATTGGGGATAGTGTGGTTTGGGGGCCAGAGCAAGAAGTTTCTTTGTGACGATTTGATGATTGCAAATGTGACTATGTTAGGGTTGAGACAGGGGAACATATAGTTGATGAAATTGATGAGCGAAACGGTTGGACAAGCAAAACTGTTCTGTTTTTAGCAGAGCTCATTGATCTGAAACCTGATTCGAGGGTTGGATATGTGGCCTTGAAGCTGGCTGCTCAGATGGTCGAGGATGATTGGGCTGCACAAAGGCAAGTAATGCCTATACTTACTGAGTTGGAAGTGTTAACAGTGGAGGATGATGATGCTAATGCACAAGGGGAGGCTGCAGATGGTAATGCACAAAGGATTGTAACTGTTGATTGGAATTCAGTTGAGATACATGACCGCACTGATTTGGTCATTGCACCAATAGATGACATTGAAATGGCAAAGCTTTTTGGCATTCCTATAGATGACAGAGACAAGGAGAAGAAGAGGGATGAAGCTGCAAATTATGGTGACAACCATTTAAGAGATGAAGAGGCAGATATAGATCCAGAGTTGTTGGAAAATGCTGCAGTTCATGTAGATGATGCACATGATGATGAGCTAGTAACAGTTTATGACAAAGAGGACCCAGTTATTGAAGTTGGGAGATTGTTTCCAAGCATGGATGAATTCAGGATGTGTTTCAGGACATATGTAGTCAAACGTGAGTTTGCTACCAAGACTATGTGGACTGATAAAAAGAAGTTCTATGCAAAATGCATAGGTTATGATGGTGGTGCCAAGCCTTGCAAGTGGTATATATCTGCTAGACGCCAACCTGATGGAAGGACAATAAGAGTGAATCAAATTCCAAAACCTCATACTTGCATTACAAGTTCTCAAACAGTTACAAAGATGACATCACAATTATGGGTTGCAGAAAAGATCAAGCCCATTTTAGCCACAACACCAAACAGCACTGCAAAGAGACTGAAAATAGACTTGGAAAAGCAGTACCCCATTAAGCTGAATTATACTACAGTGTGGAAGGCAAAGCAAAGGGCAATGAAAGAGCTATATGTTGATTGGGCAAATACCTTTCGAATGCTTTATAACTTCAAAGCAGAAGTAGAGAAGAGGTCACCTGGCAGTGTTGTGGAGATAGATACTGAGGTAACAGCTGATGGGAAAGTCTTATTCTCTAAATTCTTCATGGCTTTAAAGCCTTGCATCGATGGCTTCAAAGCAGGTTGCCGTCCATATTTGAGTATAGACTCATCTTTCTTGATTGGAAAGTGGAATGGTCAACTAGCAGCATGCAATGCTTTAAATGGACACAATTGGATGTTCCCTGTAGCTATTGGCATGTTTCAGTCTGAGACAGAGGCATCATGGACATGGTTCATGATGCATTTGAAAAGATGCATAGGGCCAGTCTCTCCATTGGTAGTGCACACAGATGCATGTAAAGGTTTAGAAAATGCGCCCAGAAAATGCAGTGAAGATTGTTTTCCCTCATGCTGAGCACAGGGAGTGCTTCGGCCATATGTGGATGAATTTGATCAAAAAATTCAGAGGAGATGATTTTGGATGCATGTGGCCAGCAGCAAGATCTTACACTAGGCAGACACATTCATATCACCTTGAGAAGATTAAGGCGGCATGCTCTGAGGAGGATAGGGTCAAGTTTTTTACATGGTTGGAAACCTACCATTCTATTTTATGGTACAGGTCTGGTTTTAACACTACCATCAAATGTGATCATATCAACAATAATTTGGCAGAAAGTTTCAACAACAAAGTGAAGGAGTTAAAAGACTTGCCTGTCCATGACATGGTTGACCAGATCAGGATCATGATCATGAGGTGTGGGAATTGAGAAGAAGGCTTGGTGATGTTCTTCAAGGATATAAGCTTCCTGATGTTGTGCAGTAGGTGGTCAACAGGAGCAGAAATCTTGCACATTTGCGTGTTGAGAAATCCTCATTGTGGGGTGCTGAAGTCAGAGATACAAAGACTGGCAGGAGGCATGTTGTTGACACTCAATTGCATGAATGCACATGCCTTGAGTGGCAACACACTGGGAAGCCTTGTGAGCATGCCATACTTTTCTTGGCCTCCAAACACAAGCTAAATATGCACCCATATTTGCATGAGTATTATTCTATAGCAAAATTCAAGGCTGCATATGGAACACCAATTCCAGCACTTACAGATCAGTCTCAGTGGCCTGAAGTGGACATTCAGTTCTCCTTGTGTCCTCCTTTGATGAAAAGAAAGGCTGGCAGGCCCAAGCAGAGTAGATTCAAGGCTTGGTTTGAGAAAGGTGGGAGCAGCAAGAAGGGAAAGAAATATGAAAAGAAAGATGCCAAGCCAAAAAGGGCCCAAAAAGGTAACAAGAATAGATGCAAACTCTGTGAAGAACTTGGACACCGAGTTGGCTCTACCAAGTGTAGATACACTACTGAAAATCCAAAGTATGTTCATCCAAAATCTATCCCATTTCTTGTTGATGATTTTTCTCCCCCAGCTAACTTGCTTGTTTTCAGGAGGAAGCGTGGAGAAAAAGGCCCACCTCTTGTTGTTGACGAATGCTGGCCAGTGAAAAGGGCAAGAATCAATGGCCAAAGAAAGAAGAGAACTAACCAGATCATGTTTGGTGCTGCTGAGGTGCAATCTGAACTTGTTGAGGGGCACACCGTTTCTGATTTGGAAGCTCTGGTGCAAAATGAGGGGCAAAATGAGCCTGTTGTTGAGGCTCTGGTGCAAAATGAGCCTATTGTTGAGGCTCTGGTGCAAAATGAGCCTGTTGTTGAGGCTCTGGTGCAAAATGAGCTTGTTGTTGAGGCTCTGGTGCAAACTGACCAAGTTGTTGAGGCTCTGGTGCAAACTGACCATGTTGTTGAGGCTCTGGTGCAAAGTGACCATGTTGATGAGGCTCTGGATCATGATCATGAGGTTGTTGAGGAGGTGCATGAGGTGAAGGAGACTCTTGGACGTGCTGTGGGGAGGCCATATGGTAATGGTAAGAAAAAGAAGAGCATAAACCTATTGTGTGGTGTGAAACTTGTGAAGGAGAAGAAAACGAGGGGTAAGAAGAGCCAAAAGAAATAGACATTTGTTATTTTAAACATTTGTTATTGTTGTAAACATTTGACACTTGTTGTTGTAATAATTTGGCACTTGTTGTTGTAAACATTTGTTATTATAATAATTTGTCACTTGTTGATAATTTGGACAAAATTCAAATATGATGGTAAATTTGAATTTCAACATATGTAGCTATGTCACTTTTCTATGTTTGTATGAGCTTCCAACGTTTTTCTCATATGTACAATACAAATCATCCTCACCCTGATCCCTTTTGTGAAGTACAACTCACCCTCACCCAAAATGGGGTAGAAATGGGCTCCAAAGCTAGGGTAAACCACCCCATTTCTAAGCAAGTTTTTTTTCGACCATTTCTAAAACCAAGTTAGATATTTTTCCTCAGAACTATGTCACATAAAATGACACCATGCGAAGGTTTTGTATTTTTTTGATTTTTTTTGAATTATTTATGCACATTTGAATGTCTGGTCAAACTTGAAGGGTTTTCATAAATATTCTTAGCTAGGGGCTGAGGCTCGCAAAACTAGCATTGGATCTCTGATGAAATAGCATGTTGTGAACCTAAAAAATATTTTTACAAAAAATCATCAGCATGGAATCATGTACCTGTAGTTCATATCTTACCCACTTCCAACCAATTCGGCAGGATTTGTCTTTTTCACCAGGGATGGAATAAAAGGTTTGAGATACTCAAGTTGGGAAATTGTACATTCTAGGTGGTCTAGTATTTTTGAAAAATAGGATGTTACCATTTTGAAACTTCAATTTGGTGGTTGCTTCACAAATCCCCCCCTCTTTCGGCACTCAGAAAATAGAAAATGATTTTTCTGTGCGTCGAAAAGGAAAACTTTGTGCTACAACATTGTTAGTCATCCCATTATAGACATGCATGACAAATATGGGCACATTATCACAAACTATGCCTTGATTCTAGCCATATCATTGGTCATTTGACCCGAAAGCCAGAAAACCTCGGAGGAGATAGGTCATTTTGTGAAGGGTTTTTTGAAATATGATCAATAGACCAAGTTTGATATTTTTCCTCACAACTATGTCACATAACATGACACCATGCGAAGTTTTTGTATTTTTTTGATTTTTTTTGAATTAGTTATGCACATTTGAATGTCTGGTCAAACTTTTTGAAGGGTTTTCATAAATATTCTTAGCTAGGGGCTGAGGCTCACAAAACTAGCATTGGATCTCTGATGAAATAGCATGTTGTGAACCTAAAAAATATTTTTACAAAAAATCATCAGCATGGAATCATGTACCTGTAGTTCATATCTTACCCACTTCCAGCCGATTCGGCAGGATTTGTCTTTTTCACCAGGGATGGAATAAAAGGTTTGAGATACTCAAGTTGGGAAATTGTACATTCTAGGTGGTCTAGTATTTTTGAAAAATAGGATGTTACCATTTTGAAACTTCAATTTGGTGGTTGCTTCACAAATCCCCCCCTCTTTCGACACTCAGAAAATAGAAAATGATTTTTCTGTGCGTCGAAAAGGAAAACTTTGTGCTACAACATTGTTAGTCATCCCATTATAGACATGCATGCCAAATATGGGCACATTATCACAAACTATGCCTTGATTCTAGCCATATCATTGGTCATTTGACCCGAAAGCCAGAAAACCTCGGAGGAGATAGGTCATTTTGTGAAGGGTTTTTTGAAATATGATCAATAGACCAAGTTTGATATTTTTCCTCACAACTATGTCACATAACATGACACCATGCGAAGGTTTTGTATTTTTTTGATTTTTTTGAATTAGTTATGCACATTTGAATGTTTGGTCAAACTTGTGAAACCCCGTTGACTGCATCCTAAACCCCGCTAACCCTAAGGCCGAATGAGGACCGTAGATCTAACCCTAGCGCGACACTGTGGCCGTCCGATCGCGTCTTCTAGAAGGATTCCGCGGGTGGCTCTGGGCGATCCGTTGAAGGGCTTGTTCTGCAACCTGATTGGTTGGCGTCTCTTAGAAGGATTTCGTGGCTAGCTCTTGGCGATCTGTGGGATGGATGATTCTGGAATCTGATTGGCTTCATCGTTTTTATGTGCAACAGCGTGGCATGCGAGCGTGGCAGACGGTTGGACCGAGCGTGGCATGCGAGGGCGCTGGGCGGGGCGGGCTGCACCATGCATGCAGCTGCCCCTAGCGTCGCGGTCTAGCTATTTTACGTGCAACAGCGCTGCAACGTATTTACTCCCTCCGTCGCATTAAATAAGTGTACGTGTAACAACTTTCTTCAGTCAAACTTACTCCCTTCAGGTTCATTGTAATAAATGAGACTTTGCATGATACCACATCTATGTTATTTTGCACTATGTAGTAGTAACTTAGACTAGTAACATATACATGATACCACATCACCTATGTATAAGGTGGAACCTTTGCTATAAGATGGGACCCACACAGCTTATGGAAATGGCTATAAGGTCAAGTTCACCATAAGCTGGGACCCACATGTCTGTTAAAAGTACACACACGCAAGAGAGAGAGGAGAGAGTAAAATAATTGTTTATTGCTTGTGGGCAACCCATAAGCTTGTAGGTGTTGGAATTATGCCCTAGAGGCAATAATAAAGATGTTATTATTATAATTCTTGTTCATGATAAAGTTTATGTTCCATGCTAGAATTGTATTAAGCGGAAACTTTAATACTTGTGTGGTTTGTAAACAACACCGTGTCCCTAGTACGCCTCTATGGACTAGCTCATTGATCAATGATGGTTAAGGTTTCCTAACCATAGACATGAGTTGTCAATTGATAATGAGATCATATCATTGGGAGAATGATATGGTGGATAGACCCAAACAAAGCAGAGCAATTAGATCGTGTCATCGTGTTCGTCTTTGCGAAGCTTTTCCTATGTCAAATATTGTATTCCTTAGACCATGAGATAATGCAACTCCCTGGTATCGGAAGAAATCTTTGAGGTCATCAGACGTCATCCTATGAGAGGGTGATCATAAAGGTGTCTCTCAGGTGATCGGAAAGTATCTGTTGGGTTGTATGTATCGAGATGGAATTTGTCCCTCCCAAGTCGGAGAGATATACTTCGGGCCCACTCGGTAATCGATATCAACACCGCTTGCAAGCATGTGGTTAAGGAGTTAATCACAAAGTGATATCGGATTACGGAACGAGTAAAGTACTTGCTGTGAACGAGATTGAACTAGGTATGATGGTACCGACGATCGAATCTCGGGCAAGTAAAATATCGCGAGACGAAGGGAATATATATATGGGATTGATTGAATCCTGGCATCATGGTTCATCCGATATGATCATCGATGAATGTGTGGGAGTCAATATGGGTGCCCAGACCCCGCTGTTGATTATTGATAGAAGATCATGTCTGCATATTCTCGAACCCGCAGGGTCACACACTTAACGTATCTCGACGCTAGGATAGATTGGATAATTGGTTTATGAATTTTTGTTCGGAGTCTCGGATGGGATCCGGGATATCACGAGAGGTTCCGGAATGGTCCGGAGAATAAGATTCATATAAGGCAGTGCAGTTTTTGGAGTTCGGAATTGTTCCGGGTTAATCGGTATTGTACCGGAAGCTTCTAGAACCTTCCGGAAGGGGACCAACGTGGCCCCACCTTCCGGGAGGGGGCATGGGCCTATGAGGGAGTGTCCTGGCCGCATTGGGCCAGGGGCACAAGGCCCCATAGGGCCCAGCCGATTCTAGAGAGATTTGACTCGTTTAAATCTTGGGATAGAATTTCTAGATAAGGGAGAGTTTAAATCGTTTAAACTAGAGATAGGATTTCTAGATAAGGAAGAGTTTAAATTGTTTAAACTAGAGATAGGCTTGGAGGAGGGGCAAGGGCTGGCCGCCCCCCCTCTATATATAGAGGGGTTGTCACATCCCAAGATTTTCCAAAACTTGTAATGTGAAAATAAAAGAATAAAATAAAACTATGTTTAAATTTTCAGAGCCAGAAGAAACTTTTTGAATTCAATTAGAACTTCAAAGCCATTTGAATTAAATAAAACCTAAAGGTATTTAAGATGATAAACTTTTATTAAAGGGAAATAAAATGTTATTTTATTTTAAAACAAATCTACAAGTATTCTATATTTCCCAAATAAAACTCACTAATTTGGTTTTTGAAGATATTTAGTTTCAAATAAAGGTATTATTAATAAAATCAAACTCTATATGATTTAATAACTAAAGCCCATTATATAATTATTAATGAACCCTAAAATAAAAGGATTATTTTATTTTTAACAAGTTTTCCAAATATTCTTAATTTCCAAATAAAACCTAATGATTGATTCTGAAAATATTTGGATTTAAAAATAGTGATTATATCAAATAAACAAACCCTATTAAAATAAATAACTAAAAGTACATTTTATTTAATTAATAAATGATCCTAAAATGAAATAAAATATTATTTTATTTCTTTAAAATTTTGGTATTTGTTTCTGAACAAAATCAAGTTCAAAAGTTGTGAAGTGTAATGTGAGTTTGAAATTAATTGGTTGTTTGAATTATGTTTTTGAATAATCAAATCAGAAATTCAAAAATAGAAAAGGAAAGGGCAATCAGTATTAAAAAAAAGGGAAAAGGGCCAACCCAACCCAGGCAGCCCACTAAGCCCACCAACCAGCACAGATCCTTACCCGCAGAAAAACGATTCGCACCCCGTTTCTGACCCATACCGTGTATGACAAGTGGACCCCTTCCCTTATTCTTTTCTTTCACTGCCAGCGGACCCCACACTACCTCCTCCTTCTTCCTCGCGCGACCATGCCTCCCCAGACGACGCTGCCGTTGCAGGCTTTGATTCCGCGCGTTTAATTCTCCTTAACGCCGCGTTAAAACCTCGTCGCGACCACGGCCTTTTAATCGCCTCGCTCTCTCCTCCGTTTTCCCTCAGACTCCTCCCCAAAGCTCGCCCCCAGGCCGCTCCATTTCCTCCCCGAACATCCTCTGCTCCGACGAGCTGTCACAGAAATTCCGACCAACTCCGACCACCCCTCTGCCTCTACTTCACGCAAGTGGACTCATCTCGACCTCACGCAACTCCTAGTACTCTCAGTTCGCCCGCGGGTGCGCCAGAACCCCGACAATGACAAACCCCTGACGCCGCCACGTCTGCCTCTTTCTCCGACAAACCCCACAGGTAAATTCTGGTCGCCCCTCTCCTCCCCGAGAACACGGTGATGATTTCCAAGCTCATACGAACCTAATGGCACTTCCCGTTTGTCCCAGGGCGCCCCCAATCCTCGCCATCGTCAAGCACAGAGCGCCGCCGTGTTTGTTTCTTCTCCGGCGACATTTCCCAGGTGAACCAGACCGCCCCGCGACTTCTCGATCACGCACACACCTTCGCCTTTCCTTACGCTCCTGACTATGTGTTTGTTTACCTCCTGGTGATCTGCAGCATCGTCCTCGACAGCAACCAGAGAGCACCGCCGCTCGCAACTTCTCCGACGAGCAATTAGCAACAACCCCTTGCGCCCCTCGCGTAGCCAACCCCACCACGAGCATCAGCAGGTCTCTGCGAGCCTGGTAAGCCCTGCCAGCCTCTTCCTCGTTTCCTGTTTTGCCAGCGCCGCCACTATCTGACCGTCGCCGCCACTAGCCGCCGTCGGCGCCGCCAACTTTTGGTCAACCTCCTGAGCACCGTCCGATCTTGATCCAGCAGCTATGAAAGAAAGTGAGCGAAGGGGTATCAAAGGATCTGAGCCGTGCGGTGATAATTAGATCTAACGGCCAGCGTCGCCCGATCCGGCCGAACCGGTACCGCCCAATAGAGCCGTGCCGCGTGTCCCCTGTGCTGTTTAAAACAGAATTGAAATCTGATTTAGTTGTGAATTTCAAATCCTTATAACTTTTGATCCACACGTCCAAATTTGACAAATTTTATATCAATGAAATCAGGAGAACAAGCCCTAAACAACCATGGCCTTAGTTTTGAAAATAGTATCTGTTAGATTGTTTGAATTTACAGAAACATTTGTGTACTTGTTTAGAGTATAAAAATTGTTTAAAATTGAATTTTAGGATTAAATCTTTAGCAAAATGGATTTGTGTGACCTTACTAACCCTAGGAACCAACACATAGTGTTAAAAATGATTTTTGTGAAATTTAAGTTGAATTAGTTAACTTAGTCATTTTCTAGCCAAATAAAATCATTAAAATTGTATTATGGAAAAGTTTTTGCAAGGAAAACTTTGGGAAAATGTTATGAACCAAGCTTACTGACCCAAAACACCAAGCCTTGCCAAGGGCAACTCACATGGTGAAAAACATAAAGTTTTGCTTTGAAAAGAATAATTTTCACCACATAAAATGTTGAATGGATTTTAAAATAGATTTTTGAGCAAACCCTCTAACTAAAGACTTGCCATTTTGGTAAATGACCAATGTGGACCTTACAAAGTTTATAAACCTAGTAGAGACCAACCTTGCAATAGAACCCTCTTTTACAAGACTTAGGATCCATTGCTTTGAGTATGTAAAATATTGATTGAATGTGGGTTTGGAATGTTACTTGATACTATGCTTGTTTGATTGTAGAAAAATTAGCAAAGTGTGAGACTAGAAAGATCAAGAGGTGACTATCATTCCCTAACAAAAAGGCAAGTGACACTATCATACAAAAGCCCTATTATTTTCATATACTTAGTGGATTTTGAAAACATGCATGAAAATATTTCATACTTATGCTATGCTAAATCCTAATAGGATTCCCTATACACTCCTTAGTAAAAATATTAAAGTTGTACATGCTTAGCCATGCTGTAGCATCCCAGTTGTCTAACCCCTGTAATGCTACTAGTTATAATAATAAAATGGGCCACTTCCAACATATAATTGTTGCATCATCATCACATCATGCTCATGTCATCATGTCCCCTTGCATTGGAGCATCATATAAAACCTTTTCTTGTTTGGTTCTTATCTCATGTGCATGATTAATTGTAGTTGCCTCTTGATATTGTATTTGGTTCTTAATAAATTGTTAAATGCCCAAGTTGAGTTGGGGGCATCTCTCTTTTTAACTCCACCACCTTTTCTTCCACCACCTTATAATTCCACCATCCAATAATATGGGCTTGGCATTTTATTGAGTTATCTCTAGCCCATGTTGTTGGTTGGATCCACCCATAACCTTGCTTGGCCTTGCCCACCTATTGGGAATGCAGATGGATAATGCCATGATTATAATATTGTTTTCACAAGGATAACTTGGCATTAATTATTTTGCATGGGCCATGCAAGTTACACCTTTTCCAGTATTTGGTTTTGCTGGCTTTTTGAGTGGAGCACCTTTCTTTTGCTTATCTGGTTTGGGCTTGTAGTTTCTTCATCTAAACCATCTCCCTCTCTATCCCCCTTTAGCTTAACCCCTCCCCCATGCCCCATGCACATACATGTGATCATGAGGCATGCACCTACTAAACCACCCCCTCTCTTTTGGATCTTGCTTGGCCATTATTTGGATCATGCATGAACTAAAGAAGAACCCCAACATCACATGGCCATCACCTCTCCCTATCTTTCCCCCTTTCTCTTTTTCTTGAACATGTGTGTTTGTATGGAAGCATGCATGATCAACCTTTAGTACCATCATCTCTTCTCTCCCCTCTCTCTTAGCCACCCTAAAATCTACCTTGCCATCCCCCATTCTACCTAAACAATACCTAGTCTACATCTTCTCTAAACACTAAACCATTTCCCCCTTCGCAAAAACCCTAGCTACCCCTTCCACTTAGCAAGTTTCCCCCCATGCTTGCCCTTCTCCATCTCTCCCCTATCTCTTCCATGCAGGCCCCACCCCAGCGCCCTACCAGCTACCTCACACGCCCTAGGACCCCACCCCCTAACCCTAGCCTGACCCATGCCTTCCTCTCTCTCCTAACCTAGCTCCAAAACACACCTAGCCGAGCCCCCTCTCTCTCTCAGCATGGGGCCCCTCCACCGAGCCTCCACCTCGCTGTCCCCCTCTACCCCACCTGCCAGCCACTCCCTAGAGCCCCCCGGTGCCCTGCCTTGCCTGGACTGGCCGTACGAGCACGTGAGAGGAGAGGTGGCCGACGCCTGCCTGGCCATCAAACCCTCCCCCACGCAACCCTGCCCTCGTTCTTATCCTTCCCCTCACCTCTGTCCTCGCCCCAGATCCCTCCCCTAAGGCTCTATCCCCTTCCTCCTCCTTCTCCACCTCTTCCACCCCAACGCCGGCCATACCACCGTCCACCTCGCCAGTACACTCGCAGCAGGAGGCAGGTGCGAAGCTGCAGTTGTCGAGGAGGGCCTGAAGAACCACCGCGTCGCCCCAGTGCTGCGCCGCGAGGAGGAGAAGCCCCAGAAGTCCTGAACGCCGACGCAAGCCGACGCAAACCCTAGATCGTCGGAGCGTCTGCCTCGTCGACGCTACGCTGAACCTCGCCTCGATCCGACCACACCGGCACGCCCACGGTGAGCACACGAACCTCCCAGACATCGTCCCCCTCTTGATCGTTTCCTGGTTGAGCGTGGCCCGGCGACGAGCACCCTTTGTGCACGGTGGAAACGACGACGTCGCCAGCTCTGCCGTGCGCGTAAAACTTACCTAGGCCCCGTCCAACCTCCTAGCAGCAACCCAGCCTAGCCCAGCGGCAGCCGCGTCTGCGCGCGCGCCCCAGGTCCCAGGTTCGAGCCCCCACCGCGCCGCGCGCGTCGCGCGAGCGACAGACGCGCACGCTCGGTTCAGATTAGAGAAGATCCACAGTAGCGCGTGGCGTTTTTGCACATAACCCCCTGCCAACTCTTTTGCCCAACCCGCGGTCCATCCAGGCCCGTTGTCAGTGTCTCTGGTAGTTTTATAAAAAGGTTCCTGAACTTTTCCAACCTCAACCCGCGGTCCCTCCTGTTCCCAGACACTGGCGTGTGGGCCAGAGAACCCCCCCCTGGCCCACCTGTCTGCGACTCAGGCTGGGCTGGGCTGTGTAGAAAACGTTTCAGAGCTGTTTTAATTTCAAATCCTGTTTAAATAAATTTAAACATTCAAATTCAAATCAGATTCAAATAACTTTTCATTTAAAAATCCAAATTGGGCAAATGATATATGTTTGGATATCAGAAAAATGAGAGGAATTCAAATATACCATCCAATTTGACTTTTGCACAAATAAAATTCCAAGATTATTTAAATTACACAATTGCCACTAGGATTTAAATAATTCATAACTTTTAATTCCTAAATCCAAATTTAGCAAATGATGAGTCTAAATAGATCAGCTCGACGAGACCTTTCTGTTTATGCTATCCATAACTTCAATTGCAGCATGCATCATATAAATATATAGTGAACAACAACTGTTATGACAACAAATTGTGAACCAAAACTCC
This sequence comes from Avena atlantica, assembly GCA_910589765.1. Taxonomy (NCBI): domain Eukaryota; kingdom Viridiplantae; phylum Streptophyta; class Magnoliopsida; order Poales; family Poaceae; genus Avena; species Avena atlantica. The sequence continues at coordinate 36,007,545 of OU342739.1, forward strand.
ATTAAAATGTGGTTACTTGTCCACCACACCTCACCATGCCATGCTACCTTACTTGCCATGTAAATTGTGAATCATTCATCATGGCATGATTGTTTGCTTGACGCATCTTATTCATATGCTTGTGCTCTATATTCATGTTGGCCTTGTTTGTTTGGTTTTTCTCGGATAGACACTGAGCAGGGGTTGTATCAAGAGAACCAGGAGCACTACCCAGATCCGTCCCTTGCTTCAACTGAGATACCAGGCAAGCACTTCCACATGCTTGCATACATACAGTACCTATTGCCTCTATCTTATTCTTGCATCATTGAGTCGCGATTGCATTAAATTGAATCCCAAGTATGCATAGCCTTTATTTTTAAACCCCACCAAGCTTGTTCCTCCATCCCATGAGCCATTACTATAGGAGTTGTTTGAGCCATGCGAGTCGTAGAACAGCATGTGTAGGGTATGTGAGAGTCTGATGAATAATGAGGTACCTAAACAACTTAACCTGAGTAGTTCTGGGATAACTAAAGAAAGTGGCACCGGTGAGCAACATCTGCTATTTGGTTTTTCCTGCTCACTTGTGTCCCGTAAGACCCCGAGTACTTGATTCTTGTTCCTTGATTTATCGCGCTATCCACATCCGGGAGGTATATGGGACCCCCCTGAGCCAGAGCTTGATTCCGTCTTATTTCTTGGGGCCACAAACTAGTTTGGGGCTTTACTACTATCCTGTACTTATGCCATGTTTTACTGCTTTATTTACGATTGTGCGAGGTACTGCACACTGTACTGTTTAGGTAAGCGGAGTGATTACGCGGTATCGACACCCCGAGTTTTCGGGTTCCCAGTCGCTTACAGCCATTGTCGCAGACCTTGAGGCCGTCTCGGAGCTTGCTTACTCCGTTGCGGGATCTACTTAAGGGGTGGCCCCCTGAAATATTTCTGAATCTTGTGATTGCTTTGTCGTGAAGGCCTCGTTGGGTTTTGATTTGGTTTTTCCGAGGTTGATCGAGTGTGTGTTGCTATTGGTGCACCCCGGCCGGGTAAAACTTTCTGAAAGCCGTGTCCGCGGATATGGACGACTTGGAGCACAGATTCTCGATCATAGACAAGTATAACTAAAGTACCGCCTTAATTTGACTAAGTAACTTGACTAGTAAATAGTGCAACACTCATGGAATGGATAATAAAATTGCCAACGGATGGGGGGTTGTTCGTCCGCTTCCTTGTTGGTAAGCAGGGAGGAGGATGGATCGGATGAGATTACCATTATAACTGTTGTACTTAATTCACGGACATCCGTCTATCATTGGTTAGGCGGATGGTTAGCGTTTATCTGTAGAATTGCTAGGGTTTATCTTTCGCTGCAATTGCGTCACCCCAGGTTGTGTCCCCTTTAGAGGCATTAAGACTTGCTGAGTACCCTTAGGGTCTCACACGATAAATTATTGGTTCAGATGGACAGGTACCCCCGCAGGACGGATACTGGGTGGAAGAAGCCGATGATGTGGGCAACGATCGTTCGGTGTAGAGATTCCGGGATCGGGGATCCGTGAGACCTGTAGTTGGGATGTGCTTATTTCTATGGCATCTTATGCCGATTTGCTTCTTATCCGTACTCGGATTCTGTTTGCCGCTTCCGCATGATACTCTGATGTGTGTTGTATGAGGAGTTATCCTAAAATATAGATCTATCTAGGTCATTTGAATCTTGCCGTATGGCGTTGGTATATTTCCTTTCTTTCTAGATGGTATGGCTCTGATGTACTCTTGTATGGTGGCTTGCGTACATACCCACTTGTGTACGTAGTTGATCCCTTCGCCTGCCGACTACGCCGCTCGTACAGGTCCCGTTGAGAGGGTAGTGGTTGGACGTCTGAAAGGACTACCAGTGAGTGGCTTTTGGGGCCCCACCGTACTATTTCAACCACTACCACTCATCCAGGCTTGTATCTAGGAGCGTAGTTCACCGAGGTAGTTACAATTGGTATCAGAGCCATCCCGACCTTCAGGGTTTCAGCCAAACGGTCGTTGTCAGTCTAGCAAATATTTTGGTAGTTATGTATATTAGGGAAAAACAAAAACGCGAGAGTAGGACTGCTTCCACTTTTCTTCTTACCCTCCCACCCACCCTTTTCTGGTAAGGAAGTGCAACGTTTTCAATTCTCTTCTCAAAGTTCAAACTAGGATTCACGTGTTCGGGGTTTCCGTAGTACCATAGGATGTGTGTGTGTGTGTGTGTGTGTGTAATCCCTTATCTATCTGTTGCATCCAAGTTGTTATCTTATCTGCCTTTGGTTATCAACTGTTGGTACATTCCATACCGACAGGCTTTTGCAAACCGACGCAATCTATCTTCCTCTTGTATCCGACGCTATCTTGTTTGGGGTGTTCGTTTCCGTAGTTACCAATCTTTAGGTTTCGTCGTGAGAAGAAGGGGTTAGGATATGTGTTCCACTTGTTCATGTGCGGAGTAATGATTTGAGTGCGGGATGGAGTCGCGACCATACCACTACTCTTCTCATTCGCTTTTGTATATTGAATCGGTAGAGTCACTAATCTTGATTCGTTAAGTAATTTTGCGCATCTATTGGTATTCTAATGCCGAAATTTGTGGAAAAAATTTTCTTTGATATATTTGTGTACCACACTCCTTTTCAGTCGTGTGCGATATGCTTAATATCTTTTAGGTGCTATGAACTTTGTTGATATTTTAATATCACCTCAGTAAATTGTATCCTTTAATCTTGGTTAATTCCATCTTGGTACTATTTTGGATTATCATCATTCTCCATTATAGTACTGACTTGAGTTTTATATCAATGACAGGATGGCTCCACCACACCGGACTGATGAGGACATACCTCCGGAACTGGGCTCCGCGCTGTCAAACATTGCTAATGCTTTGGCAGCTATGCAAGAGAACCAGCAGCGCTTTGAGGAGAGCGTCAGAAGAAACGAGTTTGCTCCACTTCCTCCACCTCCCAGGCGTGGAGACATCAAGAGCTTCCTCAAATTCAACCCTCGTCAGTTTGATGTGTCTGACCGACCTCTGGACGCGGATGATTGGCTGCGTGAGATCTCAAGGTTGCTCGAGACTGCTGATGTTCCGGAACAGGAGTGGGTCAAGTGCGCTACTCACCTTCTCAAGGGAGATGCAGCTCTCTGGTGGGAGAACTACTTGAAGGCAAGCTGCACTGGTTTCCAGCCGACTTGGGAAAGGTTCACTGGAGCGTTCAAAGAGCAGTTTCTCTCAGAGATTGAAATGGAAAGGATGAAGGAGGCTTTTCTCAACCTAAAGCAAGGGAATGATAACGTCAACACCTATATCAGGAACTTCATGAATCTATCTCGTTATGGTGGTGATGAGGTATCTGATGACAAGAAGAAGCAGAAAAGGTTCAGGCAAGGGCTCAATGCGTCGATCAAGTATGCAATCACGCATGCAAGACCGGCAACCTTCCTGGAACTACAGCACACAGCACTGCAAGAGGAGGCAAGCAGGCAGATGTTTGAGGAGTCCAAGAAACATAACAGGGATGCATCAAGCTCTTCGGTTATGGCAGCTCCTTCTAAGCGGCGTGTCTGGGTTCCTAACACCCCACCGTCGCTCCCGGCTCCACCAAGACCTGCAAGTTTCGCGCCAAGGCCACCAAACTTCACCACTGCGGCTCCCAGGGGCTACAACAACAACTACCCTGGAGCGCCTGGCGGAGTCCCTGGCTACTCTGCTCCACGTCCAGCTGGTGCCTGTTACACGTGTGGAGATCCTGGACATCCCCACTGGAACTGTCCGTTGAAGAACAAAGCTCTCCCTCAACCCCCGCCAAGATCTGCAACAAGCTCTCCTTCGGTTCGTGCACCACCGCCTCGGGCTCTCAACATCAACACTAAGCCCGGGTCTGCGTTTGTTCGTGCCAATTGTGTCAGCGCCGCTCAAGCTGAGCAAGCACCGGGAGTCGTGATGGGTATGCTTTCAGTTAACTCAGTTCCTGCACGAGTTCTCTTTGATTCTGGTGCATCGCATTCGTTTGTTTCGATGAAGTTTGCAAGTGAGAATGGGTTAGTGTTAGATCCTCTTCCAAAGAAGTTAATGGTTCTTTCTCCTGGAGCAACAATGGCAGCTTCTAAAATCAGTCATGGAAATCAAGTTGAGATTGGTGGCTCTTCATTCTTGGCTTCTTTGATTGTTCTGGGCAACTCTGACATTGATGTCATTTTGGGCATGGATTGGTTGACAGCAAATGCAGCTGTCATTGATTGTGCTGAACGCTCAGTGTCTCTGAAGATTCCTGAAGGCCATATAGTCTTTTCTCCAAGTCTGACTCCTGCTGTCCAGCTCTATTCCTTGGCTGCTCTTAATGATGATGCTATGGAAGCTATTCAGAGGGTACCAGTGGTCTGTGAGTTCCCAGATGTCTTTCCTGAAGAGTTGCCAGGTATGCCTCCGGATCGCGAGGTTGAATTCGTGATTGAGCTTGAACCTGGAACGGCTCCTATCTCCAAGAGGCCATATAAAATGGGTCCTTCTGAGTTGGCTGAACTCAAACGACAACTTGATGAACAAGAGAAATTGGGTTTCATTCAACATAGCACTTCTTCTTGGGGTAGCCCAACAATCTTCGTGAAGAAGCGTGACAGAACCGATAGACTCTGTGTTGACTACCGGGCTCTCAATGCTAAAACCATCAAGAACAAATATCCTCTCCCTCGGATAAATGATCTATTTGATCAGCTGGCAGGAGCTGTGGTGTTCTCTAAGCTGGACTTGAGAAGTGGTTATCACCAAATCAAGATTCGCAAAGAAGATGTGCCCAAAACAGCTTTCACCACCCGCTATGGCCTGTATGAGTACACGGTCATGTCTTTCGGTCTCACCAACGCACCTGCTACCTTCTCGAGGCTGATGAACTCCGTTTTCATGGAGTACCTTGATAAGTTTGTCGTGGTATATCTGGATGACATTCTGGTCTATTCCAAGTCTAAGGAGGAGCATGAAGAACACCTGCGGTGTGTCCTGAACAAGCTTCGTGAGAACCGCTTGTATGCAAAGTTCTCTAAGTGTGAGTTTTGGCTGCCTGAAGTAACATACTTGGGTCATGTTATCTCTGCCAAGGGCATTGCAGTCAACCCGGAGACCGTGAAGACAATAGTTGAATGGCTTCCTCCTGCTAATGTCAAGGAAGTGCGGAGTTTTCTCGGCTTGGCGAGCTATTGCCGTCGCTTTGTGCAGAACTTCTCGAAGATATCAAAGCCTCTTACCGATCTCCTCAAGAAGGGCAAGAAGTACCTGTGGACTCCTGCTTGTCAAGAAAGTTTTGAGACACTCAAAGAGAAGCTCACTTCCACGCCAGTCTTGGTTCCTCCGGATACATCTAAGCCTTTCCAGATATTCTGTGACGCCTCTTTGCAAGGATTGGGTGCGGTCCTTATGCAAGAGAGACAGGTGGTTGCTTATGCCTCTCGTCAGTTGAAGACGCATGAGATCAACTATCCCACACATGACCTTGAGCTAGCAGCAGTTGTCTTTGCTTTGAAGCTATGGAGGCACTACTTGCTTGGTAACCGTTGTGAGATCTTCTCGGACCACAAGAGTTTGAAGTATATCTTCACTCAGCCTGATCTCAATCTTCGGCAAAGGAGATGGATTGAAGCAATCAATGACTTCGATGTGACCATCAACTACACTCTAGGCAAAGCAAACGTCATGGCAGATGCGCTTAGCCGTAAAGCTTATGTCAACAACCTCATGGTAGAAGAGCAGCAGCCTCTCTTGTGCGAGGAATTCCGTCAGCTCAACCTGGAAATTGTGGAACAAGGGCATCTCCTAAACCTTCTGGCGACTCCTCTCTTGGAAGAACAGATTCGTTCTCGGCAGCGTGGTGATCCGCACACCAGAAAGCTCATCTCTAAGCTTGGCCTTCCGAAGTATGAATCCTTCCATGTTGATGACCAAGGATCGCTCTTCTTTGAACACCGGATGTTTGTTCCAAACTACCCGGGTCTGAGAGACCAAGTTCTCAAGGAGGCACATGATTCGGTTCTTTCTATCCATCCTGGCAGCACAAAGATGTACATGGACTTGAAAACACAATACTGGTGGCCTGGGTTGAAAAGGTATTGTGCCAAGTACGTCTCAGAATGTGATGTCTGCCGCAGAGTCAAGGCTGTCCATCAGAAACCATTTGGTCTTCTACAGCCATTGAAACCTCCGGAATGGAAATGGGAAAAAGTAGAGATGGACTTCATCACTGGCTTTCCAAGGTCGCAGAAGGGCAACAATGCAATCTTTGTTGTCATCGACAGGCTTTCTAAAGTGGCTCATTTCTTCCCAGTCAAAGAAACAATTTCTGGAATTCAGTTGGCTGAGCTCTATATCAACAGGATTGTCTCTTTGTATGGGGTTCCACTTGAAATCAGTTCAGACCGTGGGAGTATCTTCACCTCAAAGTTCTGGGAGAGTTTCCAAAAAGCTTTGGGAACAAAGTTGAACTTCAGCACTGCTTACCACCCTCAGTCTCAAGGACAAGTGGAAAGAATCAATCAGATTCTGGAGGATATGCTTAGAGCTTGCGTCATCTCTTTTGGCATGAAGTGGGAGGAATGCCTTCCATATGCTGAATTCTCCTACAACAACAGCTTCCAGAAGAGTCTAAAGATGGCACCATTCGAGGCTCTTTATGGTCGCAAGTGCAGAACACCGATTGGTTGGTCAGGTGCAGGAGAAAGAATCTGGTTTGGCCCTGACATTGTGACTCAGGCAGAGGAGAAGGTGCATATCATTCTGGAGAACCTGAAGATTGCTCAAAGTCGTCAGAAGAGCAACTATGACAGGAAGCACACAGATATGGTATATGCCCCTGGTGATCTAGTCTACCTTCGTGTCACTCCCATGAGAGGAACACACCGCTTCGGTATCAAAGGAAAGTTGGCTCCTAGATACATCGGTCCTTTCAAGATACGTGGTAGAAGAGGAGAAGTTGCTTATGCACTGGAGCTTCCGGAAAAACTCAAAGTCCATGATGTTTTCCACATCTCTCAGCTCAAGAAGTGCTTCAAAGATCCCGGCAGGACCGTGGACCATGAGCTAATCGACCTCCAAGAAGATCTCTCTTATCAAGAACACCCCACCAAAATCCTCGAGACCGCAGAACGAAGGACTCGCAACAAGTCCATCAAATTCTGCAAGGTGCAGTGGTCACACCATTCTGTTGATGAAGCAACATGGGAGCGTGAAGATGAACTCCGTGCCAACCATCCTTCTCTCTTTGTATCTTCTTCTTTTTCCTAGAATCTCGGGGCGAGATTCCTGTTTAGTGGGGGAGAGTTGTAGCATCCCAGTTGTCTAACCCCTGTAATGCTACTAGTTATAATAATAAAATGGGCCACTTCCAACATATAATTGTTGCATCATCATCACATCATGCTCATGTCATCATGTCCCCTTGCATTGGAGCATCATATAAAACCTTTTCTTGTTTGGTTCTTATCTCATGTGCATGATTAATTGTAGTTGCCTCTTGATATTGTATTTGGTTCTTAATAAATTGTTAAATGCCCAAGTTGAGTTGGGGGCATCTCTCTTTTTAACTCCACCACCTTTTCTTCCACCACCTTATAATTCCACCATCCAATAATATGGGCTTGGCATTTTATTGAGTTATCTCTAGCCCATGTTGTTGGTTGGATCCACCCATAACCTTGCTTGGCCTTGCCCACCTATTGGGAATGCAGATGGATAATGCCATGATTATAATATTGTTTTCACAAGGATAACTTGGCATTAATTATTTTGCATGGGCCATGCAAGTTACACCTTTTCCAGTATTTGGTTTTGCTGGCTTTTTGAGTGGAGCACCTTTCTTTTGCTTATCTGGTTTGGGCTTGTAGTTTCTTCATCTAAACCATCTCCCTCTCTATCCCCCTTTAGCTTAACCCCTCCCCCATGCCCCATGCACATACATGTGCTCATGAGGCATGCACCTACTAAACCACCCCCTCTCTTTTGGATCTTGCTTGGCCATTATTTGGATCATGCATGAACTAAAGAAGAACCCCAACATCACATGGCCATCACCTCTCCCTATCTTTCCCCCTTTCTCTTTTTCTTGAACATGTGTGTTTGTATGGAAGCATGCATGATCAACCTTTAGTACCATCATCTCTTCTCTCCCCTCTCTCTTAGCCACCCTAAAATCTACCTTGCCATCCCCCATTCTACCTAAACAATACCTAGTCTACATCTTCTCTAAACACTAAACCATTTCCCCCTTCGCAAAAACCCTAGCTACCCCTTCCACTTAGCAAGTTTCCCCCATGCTTGCCCTTCTCCATCTCTCCCCTATCTCTTCCATGCAGGCCCCACCCCAGCGCCCTACCAGCTACCTCACACGCCCCAGGACCCCACCCCCTAACCCTAGCCCGACCCATGCCTTCCTCTCTCTCCTAACCTAGCTCCAAAACACACCTAGCCGAGCCCCCTCTCTCTCTCAGCATGGGGCCCCTCCACCGAGCCTCCACCTCGCTGTCCCCCTCTACCCCACCTGCCAGCCACTCCCTAGAGCCCCCCGGTGCCCTGCCTTGCCTGGACTGGCCGTACGAGCACGTGAGAGGAGAGGTGGCCGACGCCTGCCTGGCCATCAAACCCTCCCCCACGCAACCCTGCCCTCGTTCTTATCCTTCCCCTCACCTCTGTCCTCGCCCCAGATCCCTCCCCTAAGGCTCTATCCCCTTCCTCCTCCTTCTCCACCTCTTCCACCCCAACGCCGGCCATACCACCGTCCACCTCGCCAGTACACTCGCAGCAGGAGGCAGGCGCGAAGCTGCAGTTGTCGAGGAGGGCCTGAAGGACCACCGCGTCGCCCCAGTGCTGCGCCGCGAGGAGGAGAAGCCCCAGAAGTCCTGAACGCCGACGCAAGCCGACGCAAACCCTAGATCGTCGGAGCGTCTGCCTCGTCGACGCTACGCTGAACCTCGCCTCGATCCGACCACACCGGCACGCCCGCGGTGAGCACATGAACCTCCCAGACATCGTCCCCCTCTTGATCGTTTCCTGGTTGAGCGTGGCCCGGCGATGAGCACCCTCTGTGCACGGTGGAAACGACGACGTCGCCAGCTCTGCCGCGCGCGTAAACCTTACCTAGGCCCCGTCCAACCTCCTAGCAGCAACCCAGCCTAGCCCAGCGGCAGCCGCGTCTGCGCGCGCGCCCCAGGTCCCAGGTTCGAGCCCCCACCGCGCCGCGCGCGTCGCGCGAGCGACAGACGCGCACGCTCGGTTCAGATTAGAGAAGATCCACAGTAGCGCGTGGCGTTTTTGCACATAACCCCCTGCCAACTCTTTTGCCCAACCCGCGGTCCATCCAGGCCCGTTGTCAGTGTCTCTGGTAGTTTTATAAAAAGGTTCCTGAACTTTTCCAACCTCAACCTGCGGTCCCTCCTGTTCCCAGACACTGGCGTGTGGGCCAGAGAACCCCCCCTGGCCCACCTGTCTGCGACTCAGGCTGGGCTGGGCTGTGTAGAAAACGTTTCAGAGCTGTTTTAATTTCAAATCCTGTTTAAATAAATTTAAACATTCAAATTCAAATCAGATTCAAATAACTTTTCATTTAAAAATCCAAATTGGGCAAATGATATATGTTTGGATATCAGAAAAATGAGAGGAATTCAAATATACCATCCAATTTGACTTTTGCACAAATAAAATTCCAAGATTATTTAAATTACACAATTGCCACTAGGATTTAAATAATTCATAACTTTTAATTCCTAAATCCAAATTTAGCAAATGATGAGTCTAAATAGATCAGCTCGACGAGACCTTTCTGTTTATGCTATCCATAACTTCAATTGCAGCATGCATCATATAAATATATAGTGAACAACAACTGTTATGACAACAAATTGTGAACCAAAACTCCATTAAAATGTGGTTACTTGTCCACCACACCTCACCATGCCATGCTACCTTACTTGCCATGTAAATTGTGAATCATTCATCATGGCATGATTGTTTGCTTGACGCATCTTATTCATATGCTTGTGCTCTATATTCATGTTGGCCTTGTTTGTTTGGTTTTTCTCGGATAGACACTGAGCAGGGGTTGTATCAAGAGAACCAGGAGCACTACCCAGATCCGTCCCTTGCTTCAACTGAGATACCAGGCAAGCACTTCCACATGCTTGCATACATACAGTACCTATTGCCTCTATCTTATTCTTGCATCATTGAGTCGCGATTGCATTAAATTGAATCCCAAGTATGCATAGCCTTTATTTTTAAACCCCACCAAGCTTGTTCCTCCATCCCATGAGCCATTACTATAGGAGTTGTTTGAGCCATGCGAGTCGTAGAACAGCATGTGTAGGGTATGTGAGAGTCTGATGAATAATGAGGTACCTAAACAACTTAACCTGAGTAGTTCTGGGATAACTAAAGAAAGTGGCACCGGTGAGCAACATCTGCTATTTGGTTTTTCCTGCTCACTTGTGTCCCGTAAGACCCCGAGTACTTGATTCTTGTTCCTTGATTTATCGCGCTATCCACATCCGGGAGGTATATGGGACCCCCCTGAGCCAGAGCTTGATTCCGTCTTATTTCTTGGGGCCACAAACTAGTTTGGGGCTTTACTACTATCCTGTACTTATGCCATGTTTTACTGCTTTATTTACGATTGTGCGAGGTACTGCACACTGTACTGTTTAGGTAAGCGGAGTGATTATGCGGTATCGACACCCCGAGTTTTCGGGTTCCCAGTCGCTTACAGCCATTGTCGCAGACCTTGAGGCCGTCTCGGAGCTTGCTTACTCCGTTGCGGGATCTACTTAAGGGGTGGCCCCCTGAAATATTTCTGAATCTTGTGATTGCTTTGTCGTGAAGGCCTCGTTGGGTTTTGATTTGGTTTTTCCGAGGTTGATCGAGTGTGTGTTGCTATTGGTGCACCCCGGCCGGGTAAAACTTTCTGAAAGCCGTGTCCGCGGATATGGACGACTTGGAGCACAGATTCTCGATCATAGACAAGTATAACTAAAGTACCGCCTTAATTTGACTAAGTAACTTGACTAGTAAATAGTGCAACACTCATGGAATGGATAATAAAATTGCCAACGGATGGGGGGTTGTTCGTCCGCTTCCTTGTTGGTAAGCAGGGAGGAGGATGGATCGGATGAGATTACCATTATAACTGTTGTACTTAATTCACGGACATCCGTCTATCATTGGTTAGGCGGATGGTTAGCATTTATCTGTAGAATTGCTAGGGTTTATCTTTCGCTGCAATTGCGTCACCCCAGGTTGTGTCCCCTTTAGAGGCATTAAGACTTGCTGAGTACCCTTAGGGTCTCACACGATAAATTATTGGTTCAGATGGACAGGTACCCCCGCAGGACGGATACTGGGTGGAAGAAGCCGATGATGTGGGCAACGATCGTTCGGTGTAGAGATTCCGGGATCGGGGATCCGTGAGACCTGTAGTTGGGATGTGCTTATTTCTATGGCATCTTATGCCGATTTGCTTCTTATCCGTACTCGGATTCTGTTTGCCGCTTCCGCATGATACTCTGATGTGTGTTGTATGAGGAGTTATCCTAAAATATAGATCTATCTAGGTCATTTGAATCTTGCCGTATGGCGTTGGTATATTTCCTTTCTTTCTAGATGGTATGGCTCTGATGTACTCTTGTATGGTGGCTTGCGTACATACCCACTTGTGTACGTAGTTGATCCCTTCGCCTGCCGACTACGCCGCCCGTACAGGTCCCGTTGAGAGGGTAGTGGTTGGGACGTCTGAAAGGACTACCAGTGAGTGGCTTTTGGGGCCCCACCGTACTATTTCAACCACTACCACTCATCCAGGCTTGTATCTAGGAGCGTAGTTCACCGAGGTAGTTACACATGCTATGTTTTGAAGAGAGTTACATGTTGAGATTTTACAAAGGTTGAGTAAAGACTTATGTTTTACATAATAAAACAAGGACTCAATGAACCACCTAGGTGGTGGACACTTTATGTATTGGAGAAGGTGGCAACAAAAGGGACCATGTCTATGGCAATCACTTTGTGTTGTGCTCCAAATGAAAACCACCTAGGAAACTTAGAGATTGAACATGTTTCTCCAATTGTGGCTTTCGTGTACAACCACATGCTATTATGGCTCTGGCTTAGTCAACTACATTAGGAAGACCCATACATTGTCTTTAGTTACCGGACATGGGGATCTGGAATGCTTCATGGGGGCTGAAGACAAGCTAGCAAGGATGTATGGGAGGACCTTTTGGAAAGACTTCGTCACACTCTCAGTCTGCCGGTACTCCATCTTGGTGAGCACTAATCCAGTAGGCCACTGGTGGCAACAAGATGGGATTGTGTCATGTGGGTAAAGTGTACTCCTTCTGCAGAAGTTAATAAAATCTAAGTACTTAGCCGTGTCCCCGGTTATGGACAATACTGAGCAACTAAAGTTTGAACCATGGGAGATCTCGACATTCCAACTTCTAATATAAAAACTTGATGCACTTGGGGTTACCAAGGAATTCAAAGAGATTTTGTTAAGCTTGTTGCACTTGGGGTTTACCAAGGTGCTCAAGAGCATGATGTACTTGGGGTTACCAAGGGATTCATGAGAGTTTGGTAAAAACTTGAAGCACTTGGGGTTACCAAGTAGCTCAAAGGAATTTTGACAAGGACTTGAACACTTGTGTATCTACCAAGGAGTTCAAGGAACTTGGAAAGAAGATTTGACAAAGGACAAAACCATTTTCAAAATATAGGATAAATGTTGCTTTATGCAAAAGCCTTAAACTCTACTTAGCCAAATATGCATGTATGGATAGGATCCACTCATATTATACATAAAAGTGAAACTTGCCAATACAATTCAAAATGTATTGACCCTTGTGGCTGTAACTTGTAATATTGCAGGTTGATTGTTTTATTGAATGAAGATTGTTTGATTGACTAGGACTACAAAGTCTACAACCAACATCTGCCTGTGGCACTATGAAGATGAAGGACCCACGACTATATTTATTCCGCTGCAATGTATTGTAATAGCCATATGAGCTATGTATGATGTAATAAAATTATATTATTCCTGGTTATAAAGTTACATTTTGACCTTGTTTATTGATATTACATCTTACTGTGGATGCTAGCTATTGATCCAGGGACTAGCATTGTAAAACACAGGAGGGTTCTACCATATTGGGTAGGGACCTCTACAGGGGTGGTGCGCCCCCTCCCCACACACACCTTCCTCCAAGCCCTAGCAGCCTTGCTTTCTTCCTCTCTCCCTCCCGACTGTTTGTAGGCGAAGCCCTGCAGCAGAAATTCTCCACCATATACACCACGCCGTCGTGTTGTAGATCCAATTCTATCTCTCCACCATACTCGCTGGTCCGAGGAAGGAGGAGACGTCGAGGTGATGCACGTGTGCATCTCACGGAGGCACCGCCACTTGTGGTGCTAGATCGGATCGGATCGCGAGGAGGAGAAGCGAGTACGACTACATCACCCACGTTCCGACGAACGTTCCGCTGTGCGAATCTTCAAGGGTATGAAGATCTAATCCAATCTCTCTCGTTGATTGCATCTCCTAGATTAGATCTTGGCTTTCCCTCTGTTCGCTCCGTAGAAAATTTTGATTTACTATGCCGCGAAACCCTTCAGTGGTATCAGAGCTAGATCTATGCGTAGATGTGTTTCACGAGTAGAACGCAACATGGTTGTTGCGGGCGTTGATGTTTTCTGTTGCAAGCCTCTTGTTTGTGTTCTTCTTATGACGCAGGATAGTGAGATTGAAGCGGTCTAGGCCAACCTTACGCGACGTCGTTCGCGAGACCGGCTCCGCACTTGACGTGTGGCTTCTTCCACACATGAGGCTGGTGGATGTCAGTTTCTCTCACTATAGTTGTCATGGGATTAACACCGGAGTTTGGCAACCATAATATCACCGTTGTGGCTTTCCGTAGGTAAGAATCGTTCTTAGCATCTACTCCCATAAAGCCACGTAAAACATGCAACAACAAAGTAGAGGCGTCTAACTTGTTTTTGCAGGGAGTGTTTTCTGTGATATGGTATGGCCCAAGATGTGATGTGTATAATGTATGCGATGATCATGTTTTGTAATGTTTCACGACTTGCATGTCGATGAGTACACAACCGGCAGGAGCCATATGGTTGTCTTTATAATTGTGTATGACCTGCGAGTCAACTTCTTATACGCCATGTAATAGCTTTACTTTATCGCTAAGTAGTTAGCAATAGTTGTAGTTGCTATTCGTGGTGAAGGCAATCATGGTGGAGTGATGGAGATCATGCCGGAACGCACAAGATGGAGATCATTGCGCAAAGATTGGCTATACCATGTCACATAAAGTTATATGCATGTGATGTTTATCCTTTATGTATCTTATTATGCTTAGATCGCGACGGTAGCATTATAAGATGATTCCTCACTTAAAGATCAAGATAAAAACTGTGTTCTCCCCAAGTATGCACCGTTGCGAAAGTTCGTCGTGTCCAAGCATCACGTGATGATCGGGTGCTATAGACTCTACGCTCACATACAACGGGTGCAAGCCAGTTTTTGCACACGCGGAAATACTTGGGTCTAACTTGACGAGCCTAGCATGTACAGACATGGCCTCGGAACACAAGAACCGAAAGGTTAAGCATGAGTCATATGAATGATATGATCGACACTTTGTTGTCCACCATTGAAACCACATCTCTTCTCGTGATGATCGGATTAGGTGTGGTGAATTTGGATCGTGTTCACTAAACAACTTGAGGGATGTTGAATTTAGTGGGAGTTCATTTAGTAATTTGATTAAGTTGAACTATTTATCATGAACATAGTCTAAATTGTACTTGCAAATACTGTAGATCACATGGCCAAATCCAACTTCAACTTCAACATTTTTGCTGAGAAGGAAAAGCTTAGAAACAATGGGTCTAACTTCACCAATTGGTTCCGCAATCTAAGAATCATTTTGTCTGGCGGACAAAAGGACTATGTCCTTGGGAAAGCGTTAGGTGACCCCCTGCTGCAACTGCGTCGGCTGATGAGAAAGTTGTCTATCAGTCGCGCAAAGATGATTATGGTGTGATTAAGAGCACCATGTTGTTTCCTTACTAGCCCTCGTTGTAGTGCCTGGGTATTTGATACCGGTTCAGTTGCTAATATTTGTAACTTGAAACAGGAGCTACGGAATAGACGGCGGCTTGCGAGGGATGAGGTGACGATGCGCGTTGGCAACGGATCAAGAGTTGATGTGATGGCCGTCGGCACGCTCTCCTTAGTTTTACCTTCGGGGTTAGTTTTAAACCTTAATAAATGTTATTATGTGCCTACGTTGAGCATGAACATCATTTCCGGATCGTGTTTATTGCAAGACGGTTATTCATTTAAATCGGAGAATAATGGTTGTTCTATTTATATGAGTAACATCTTTTATAGTCATGCACCTCTTGTGAATGGTTTATTTCTTCTAAATCTCGAAAGGGATGAAACACACATCCATAACATTGAGGCTAAGAGATGCAAAGTAGATAGTGATAATACTACTTATTTGTGGCACTGTCGTCTAGGTCATATTGGAGTAAAGCGCATGAAGAAACTCCATTCTGATCTACTTTTGGAGTCTCTTGATTTTGAATCATTTGACACATGCGAACCATGCCTCATGGGCAAGATGATCAAAACCCCGTTCTCCGGTATGATGGAACGAGCAACGGACTTGTTGGAAATCATACATACCGATGTATGCGGACCGATGAGTGTTTCGACGCGCGGTGGATATCGCTATTTCCTCACTTTTACCGATGACTTAAGTAGATATGGGTATATATATTTAATGAAACATAAATCTGAAATGTTTGAAAAGTTCAAAGAATTTCAGAATGAAGTGGAGAACCATCGTAACAGAAAGATTAAGTTTCTACGATCCGATCGTGGGGGCGAATATTTGAGTTATGATTTTCTCACGCATCTTAAAGCAAGCGGAATTGTTTCGCAACTCACGCCACCCGGAACACCACAGCGCAATGGTGTGTCTGAACGCCGGAATCGAACCCTATTAGATATGGTCCGATCGATGATGTCTCTTACTGATTTGCCGTTATCATTTTGGGGTTATGCATTAGAAACCGATGCATTCACTTTAAATAGGGCTCCATCTAAATCCGTTGAGACGACACCGTATGAACTGTGGTTTGGTGCTGAACCTAAGTTGTCGTTTCTTAAAGTTTGGGGATGCGAAGCTTACGTCAAGAAGTTGATGCCGGACAAGCTCGAACCCAAAGCGGAGAAATGCGTCTTCATAGGATACCCTAAGGAAACTATTGGGTATACCTTCTATCACAGAACCGAAGGCAAAGTGTTTGTCGCAAAGAACGGTTCCTTTCTTGAGAAGGAGTTTCTCTCGAAAGAAATGAGTGGGAGGAAAGTAGAGCTAGACGAGGTTATTGAACCTTCTCTTGAATTGGAGAGTAGCGCAGCACCTGAAATTGTTCCAGTGCCGCCTGCACCAACAATAGAGGAAGCTAATGACAAGTATCATGAAGCTTCGGACGATGCTGCTACTGAACGTCGCAGGTCGACAAGGTCGCGTGCCCCTCCTGAGTGGTACGGCAACCCTGTCTTGACTGTCTTGTTGGTAGAAGACAGTGAACCTACGAACTATGAGGAAGCGATGATGAGCCCAGACTCTGAGAAATGGCTAGAAGCCATGAAATCCGAATTGGGATCCATGAGCGAAAACCAAGTATGGACTTTGGTGGATCCTCCTAGCGACCGAAAGGCCGTTGAGTGCAAATGGATATTCAAGAAGAAAACGGACGCGGATGGTAATGTTATCGTCTATAAACCATGGCTTGTCGCAAAAGGTTTTCGACAAGTTCAAGGTGTTGACTATGATGATACTTTCTCTCCCGTAGCGATGTTTAAGTCCATTCGGATTTTATTAGCAATTGCTGCGTTTCATGATTATGAAATATGGCAGATGGATGTCAAGACTGCTTTCCTCAATGGCAACATTGATGAAGAGTTGTATATGATGCAACCCGAGGGTTTTGTCGATCCTAAGGATGCTAGTAAAGTACGCAAACTTCAGCGTTCCATTTATGGACTGAAGCAAGCATCTCGGAGTTGGAACCTTCGTTTTGATCAAGTGATCAAGAGCTTTGGATTTGTTACAAATTGCTACGAAGCTTGCATCTACAAGAAAGTGAGTGGGAGCTCGGTGACGTTTCTGGTACTATATGTGGATGACATATTGATTATTGGAAATGACATTAACATGCTTAACGATGTGAAGAGTTATTTGAACAAGTGTTTTTCAATGAA
Source organism: Avena atlantica (assembly GCA_910589765.1). NCBI lineage: Eukaryota > Viridiplantae > Streptophyta > Magnoliopsida > Poales > Poaceae > Avena > Avena atlantica. Next base: position 36,024,875 of record OU342739.1, read on the forward strand.
AGACCTAGGTGAAGCTGCTTATATATTGGGCATCAAAATCTATAGAGATAGACAAAGACGCCTGATAGCTTTAAGCCAGAGTACATACCTAGACAAAGTTCTGAAAAGGTTCAGAATGGATAAGGCAAAGAAAGGTTCGGTGCCTATGTTGTCAGGTAAGATATTGAGCAAGGCTCAGTGTCCAGCTACGGTAAATGATAGAAAGCTATGAGCAAAGTGCCTTATGCCTCGGCCATAGGTTCCATCATGTATGCCATGCTGTGTACTAGACCGGATGTGTCCAATGCTCTTAGTTTGACGAGCAGATATCAAAGTGATCCAGGAGTGGAACACTGGACAGCCGTGAAGAACATCCTAAAGTACCTAAATAGAACTAAAGAAATGTTCTTAGTCTATGGGGGTGATGAACAGCTTGTCGTAAAAGGTTACGTCGATGCTAGTTTCGACACCGACAAGGATGATTCTAAATCTCAGACAGGATACGTTTATATTTTGAATGGAGGAGCTGTGAGCTGGAGAAGCTGCAAGCAAAGCGTGATCGCGGGATCTACAGTAGAAGCGGAATACATGGCTGCTGCAGAAGCGTCAAGTGAAGGAGTTTGGATCAGAAACTTCATCACTGAGCTTGGCGTGGTTCCAAGTGCATTGGACCCACTGGAGATATTGTGTGACAACACTGGCGCCATAGCACTCGCTAAGGAACCAAGATATCATCCAAAGACCAAGCATATCAACCGTAAGTTTCATATAATCCGAGATTATATAGCAGATGGAGATCTGAAGATTAGCAAAGTACATACAGATCTGAATGTCGCAGATCCATTGACTAAACCTCTTCCACGTGTAAAACATGATCAACACCTCAGTGCCATGGGTGTGAGATTGTTGCCAAATGTAAACTAGATTATTGACTCTAGTGCAAGTGGGAGACTGTTGGAATTATGCCCTAGAGGCAATAATAAAGATGTTATTATTATAATTCTTGTTCATGATAAAGTTTATGTTCCATGCTAGAATTGTATTAAGCGGAAACTTTAATACTTGTGTGGTTTGTAAACAACACCGTGTCCCTAGTACGCCTCTATGGACTAGCTCATTGATCAATGATGGTTAAGGTTTCCTAACCATAGACATGAGTTGTCAATTGATAATGAGATCATATCATTGGGAGAATGATATGGTGGATAGACCCAAACAAAGCAGAGCAATTAGATCGTGTCATCGTGTTCGTCTTTGCGAAGCTTTTCCTATGTCAAATATTGTATTCCTTAGACCATGAGATAATGCAACTCCCTGGTATCGGAAGAAAGCTTTGAGGTCATCAGACGTCATCCTATGAGAGGGTGATCATAAAGGTGTCTCTCAGGTGATCGGAAAGTATCTGTTGGGTTGTATGTATCGAGATGGAATTTGTCCCTCCCAAGTCGGAGAGATATACTTCGGGCCCACTCGGTAATCGATATCAACACCGCTTGCAAGCATGTGGTTAAGGAGTTAATCACAAAGTGATATCGGATTACGGAACGAGTAAAGTACTTGCTGTGAACGAGATTGAACTAGGTATGACGGTACCGACGATCGAATCTCGGGCAAGTAAAATATCGCGAGACGAAGGGAATATATATATGGGATTGATTGAATCCTGGCATCGTGGTTCATCCGATATGATCATCGATGAATGTGTGGGAGTCAATATGGGTGCCTAGACCCCGCTGTTGATTATTGATAGAAGATCATGTCTGCATATTCTCGAACCCGCAGGGTCACACACTTAACGTATCTTGACGCTAGGATAGATTGGATAATTGGTTTATGAATTTTTGTTCGGAGTCTCGGATGGGATCCGGGATATCACGAGAGGTTCCGGAATGGTCCAGAGAATAAGATTCATATAAGGCAGTGCAGTTTTTGGAGTTTGGAATTGTTCCGGGTTAATCGGTATTGTACCGAAAGCTTCTAGAACCTTCCGGAAGGGGACCAACGTGGCCCCACCTTCCGGGAGGGGGCATGGGCCTATGAGGGAGTGTCCTGGCCGCATTGGGCCAGGGGCACAAGGCCCCATAGGGCCCAGCCGATTCTAGAGAGATTTGACTCGTTTAAATCTCGGGATAGAATTTCTAGATAAGGGAGAGTTTAAATCGTTTAAACTAGAGATAGGATTTCTAGATAAGGGAGAGTTTAAATTGTTTAAACTAGAGATAGGCTTGGAGGAGGGGCAAGGGCTGGCCGCCCCCCCTCTATATATAGAGGGGTGGTGCGCCCCCTCCCCACACACACCTTCCTCCAAGCCCTAGCAGCCTTGCTATCTTCCTCTCTCCCTCCCGACTGTTTGTAGGCAAAGCCCTGCAGCAGAAATTCTCCACCATATACACCACGCCGTCGTGTTGTAGATCCAATCTATCTCTCCACCATACTCGCTGGTTCGAGGAAGGAGGAGACGTCGAGGTGCTGCACGTGTGCATCTCACGGAGGCACCGCCACTTGTGGTGCTAGATCGGATCGGATCGCGAGGAGGAGAAGCGAGTACGACTACATCACCCACGTTCCGACGAACGTTCCGCTGTGCGAATCTTCAAGGGTATGAAGATCTAATTCAATCTCTCTCGTTGATTGCATCTCCTAGATTAGATCTTGGCTTTCCCTCTGTTTGCTCCGTAGAAAATTTTGATTTACTATGCAGCGAAACCCTTCAGTAGGTCACCCTTAAGGAAAATCTTTTAAAGTAAACTTCCACTATGTATATGGATAGCCATATGGACTACTTTTTGGCTTGTGGATAGCCTTATGGACTACATAGTGGATGCCCAAGTGCATTGAAAAGGTAGAAGTATATTTTTTGTAGACAAATTTTGTAGCCAAACGTACACTTATTTGTGGACAGAGGGAGTATGCATGTCACTATGACCAGCAGAAAAAATATCAAAATCTAAAATATATAATAAATATAACGTACAGCGTTGGCACACTCCATTGACCGTTGGACCGAGCGTGGCATGCGAGGACGCTGGGTGGGGCGGGCTGCACCATGTATGCAGCATGCAGGGTCGGGGGCGGCGGTGCAGGGGTTACAGTACGTCGCATCCTAGCTATTTTTTTTCTCTCTTTCGCATTGATCACGCCCGCTTCCCACACGCAACACAGCGCACACGTCTCGTCTCGGCGTCTGGGCGGGCTGCACCATGCATGCAGCAGCTACCCCTAGCATCGCAGTCTAGCTATTTTGCGTGCAACAACGCTGCCCCATTAAATAAGTGTACGTCGAACAACTTTCTTTAGTCGAACTTACTTCCATCTGGTTCATGCGCCATATAAAAAGTCAATATTACTCCCACCGATTTTTCTTGCGTGTGTAAAAACGAACGAGTACCTTGGTACTAGATTCCTGCATTTATTACCGAAGTAAATCAAGGCCAAATTATATTTTCCCTTTTATTTTTCACTGCCAATGAACAACTATCTTGGACGTTTTTTTCTCTCTTTCGCATTAATGCATGCATGCATGCAGGGGCGGGGGCGTCGCATCCTAGCTATTTTTTTTCTCTCTTTCGTATTGATCACGCCCGCTGCCCCGCTTCCCACACACAACGCAGCGCACGCGTCTCGTCTCGGCGTCTGCGCCAACGCGACGCTGGATTCCCACGCCGCCCTTCACGCCCCGCCTTCAATAAATAGGCAAAACGCCTTTGCCTCCTCATCTCATCTTGCCCCTCATCTTCAACCTCGAGCCCGTCCCTTTGCCTCCTCCCAGCCCCCAAACACTCCGGCGACCATGGCGACCTCCCCCTTCCGCTTCCCTTCCGACAGCGAAGTAAGCGACGAGGACAACCACCCGGACCACAAGCAGTGGTGGGAGCAGGGGGGCGCCCACGCGCCCCAAGCGTGGCAAGAAGAAGGAGAAGAAGTCCCCGCCCTGCCCCTGGGGATACCAGGGCCACATCGTCCACAACCCCGTCCCCAACCTCCCCGGCGGCGGCGACCTCCCCTCCGAAGCCTACTAGGCTAAGGCGGCGAAGGAGGAGGTAAAGCAGGAGGCTGCTATCGCCAGGTGGGACGAGACGCAAGCCCGGCGTGCCTTGAAGAAAAGGCGCAGACAGCAGGAGGAGGAGCAACGGGAGGCCAATGGTCGGGCCTTCCGGGAGGAGCAGCGGAAGCTGGACCAGCGGGAGAGGCTGGCGGCGTGGAATGCCGCGAAGGCGGCTGCACCGGCACCGCCTCCACCACCGATGGAGTAGGGTAGCTAGGGTTAGGGTTTAGGGGCTAGCCCAGGGTTTAGGCGGGGCGCCTATTCCCTTCTATATTATTGTACTTTTTTCTTTTTATTGTAATGTTATCGATCCCCCCTATCTAATATAAGTAATGTTATCCCAATATTATCTATCCCCTTGTTTTATTGTAATATGTGTTTTATTGTATTGTCATTTGTCAAAACACCCAAAACAACAAGTGTATAAAACAAAAGACATAAAAACAAGTTCATATAATACTCGTGCAATATTTATATATTTACAAGTGTATAAAACAAAAGACACAAAACAAGTTCATACAACATGGTTCATTTTCAAATAAGTCATTTACATATTTACATAAGTTAAAGGAGCGCCCAAGTTATGTTAGTTAAATGGATGTCCTTGGACTTTATTTATATATTTACTTTCGCAAAAAAAAAAGATTGCAACCTGAGCACGATTATCTGCAGATCCACACATCTCTATTTAGATTGTAACGTGAGTACGATTTTTTTTTGCCCAAATCAACATATAGTTACTATTGGGCCTAGATACGTCCATTTTGGCCTGGCTAAGTTATATTTGGGCCTGGCCTTTTTCAATCCTCGTCAATTGTTTTTTATTACTTTTCAACCCCTCCCCCTCCCCTGCACACGGGCGTCCCCTGCACACTGATAAAAGGAACACTGACGAAACTGACGAAACTGAAGAAACACTGATTTCGAAAACAGAGCAGCTCAAAATTAGCCCGAATTTGTATTGCATTTTATTCAAGCCAAAGAAATAGACCATTACATCCATTACAAAGCATCACTCGAACACTGACTGCGCTATCTAATGACTAACGATGAGGAGATAAACTAATCCGAGAGAAATTACACAAAAATAAAAAAACCGGCCATCAGATTGTCCTGCTTCTTTAATTCGATGATTTGCCTTAGCTGCTTGTTCATCTTCTTCAGCTCGGCCTTCACTTCCGCATCTACCGTAGTACCAGCGGAAATGGGGTTGCCACATCCCAATTGCTCCACCACGGACGGGTTTTCGAGCTCCCGGGATGCTACCTCCACCCCAATTCGCTCGATGTACTCATCAAGCCACTCAAAATTCCCACATTTTGGCAGTTCCTGAAATCGCAGAGATGAACCCTAAATCCCAAATTCGATGAAATGCATGAAATTTCGAAAGAAAAGCGAGAAATTGGCGCTCGGAACACTCAGATCTCACCTTTCCCGGCTCGGGCTTGCTCTCACACTTCACAAATTCCCGACCAATGTTGTCGTTCTTGTCGGTGGATGTGACAAGCCGCTTCAGGGGCGCGGTACGGGGGCAATCGGGGCACCTCCTCATCGGCACCGCACCATACCGAGGCCATGAGCGGTGGGAGGAAGCAGAGCTCGACATCCCTCGCCGGCGTTGCCGCACTTGCTCGCCGGAGAAGAAAACAGAAGGGGATGAGATGCTGGAACGGTGGCGGGAGTGCTCAGGTACGGGGACGGATCGGGGCCAACGGCTCTCTTCGACCACAGGTGGGTCCCACGATATGAGGTGGACATCAGGTGAGTTCCGCCGTGACGTGGAGAGGCTGTGGGTCCTATGTTAGCACAGCCCCTGCCGCCGAGTACTTTCCGACGACACCGACGAGGAAATTCCGACGAGACGACACGCACGTATCCGATAACTTCCGCCGAGATGCACGTGCTGCTAGCCGATCGATTCTTTTGATCTAACTAGTACACTCACGCACGCACACGCAAATAGACTTGTTTGCCAAAGGCCCGTCTCGTGCCTTTTGTTTCTTGTATTGATTCTTTAACTCACACGATCTGATCTAGTACTCTTACAAGGGTCCGATCACATGTATATATAGTGCAGCTAGCTACCTAAGCCAATCCTAATTGGTAACTAAGTCTAGTACTACACGGATACATGCATGCATCTTTCACCCGGACAGCACACTAGGTGTACTAGTCAGAAGCATATACGTATACTACTCGTATACGTGCACGGTGCCGTGCCGGCGTAGGAGTGCTTACTTCTAACAATCACCCCCTAAGCACGACGTCTCCGTCTTTACTTCGACCTGGGTCCCAAATACGCCAGCTGCTCCTCGCGGGCGTCATCCACGACATTGCTTTCGTCGCTTCCTTCCTCGGCACCCATATCACCGACTTTGCTTTTGTCGGCGTCTCCATGGCTTCACGTCGACCCTCCTCGTCCGCGTCCTTCTTTTCCGCGTCCTCCTTGTCGATGTCATCCATGACCGTGCCTTCAGTCTTCACCGGTTCCTTGATGAACAAACATTGATTTTCGTACTCCATCTTCACCAGATAATTTACCTTCCAAAATTCTTTCTTCGGATAGTAGTCCATCACGTCTCCCATGCGTGCTTGCATCGGTCGTAGTCGTCTCATCTCCAGTGCAGTCGGAGGCTCTGCGACATACTCTTCTGCGTCCGATAACGCGCTTGTTTCTCCAGTTTCTAAACCTTGTGTGCCTCCACGTAGAGCTCCTGGAGCCAACGGCTCTACATGCAGCGTATCCTGCATGCCAATTTCTGAGCCAATTTCTTGACTCACCACCACATCACATGGCCCTTGCACTTCTGGACACTCCTTTGCCCCAAGCTCTTCGGACACTTTTTCTTCTGGGAGTATCCCTAATGCTTCTGGCCTGGTCTCCATGTCTGGAGCACCCCCTAGGCCTTCAATCTCTTCTGGGTCTGAATTTGCTGACAAAGATAAGCTTGGTTGATCCCACGTGATGTGAAAAGATGAATATTCCGGTTCCTTGGAGCCCCAATTCCATGATTTCTCTTCCTCAAAGACTACGTCGTCCGTGAAAACCACCTTATTGGTATAAGGATTGCACAAACGGTATTCCTTCGAGCCTTCATAGCCTGTCATGATCATTGGAGTACTCTGATTCACCTTATGCGCCACACATCCAAAAGTACGAAGATGATCAACCGAGGGCTTCCGTCCATACCATGCTTCATACGGAGTCATACCAACTCCACTCTCAGTTGGTTCCATGTTCAGCAAATACACAGCCGTATTGACTGCCTCACCCCAGAAGTTTCCTGGCAAACCTTTACTCTTCATCATCCTTCGTGCCATGGTCAACACGGTTTGATGCAGCTCGCCTTCCTGATCAATGCGTAGAGCTCTTATCTTCGCCTCCACCTTAAACTCTCCGGCTTCCTTGATATTCTCAAATGCTTGTTGAGCATGACCCTTACTTTTTAGCAACACAATCCACATGTATTTACTATGATCATCCACCACAAGCATGAAAAACTTATTGCCGGACGGATTTGCAGGCGAAATTTCAACGCATAGACCGCCATGATCAGATTCTGAAGCTTCACTCGCCTCAAACATGGCTTCACGTAGGAACCGGACACTCTGTTGCTCGTGATCCACACACGGTAGATCGTGATCCACTTGCGCCACAATCTCCGTACCCGGTGATGGAGGATCCTCCTCAACCTTCAGCTCAGTTACTTCGAGCATCAGCATCATCGGTCCATCATCATCTTCTTCCTGGGCGATGAGAGCCCTCTCCTTCGACGATTTCTTGCAATCCTTCTTGAACTGACCGAGCTCGCCGCACTTATGACATCTTACTTTCTTGATGTCAAACTTCCTCCGCGGCGGAGGCTCGTCCTCGTCCTCCCCTGCGATATGCTTTTTCGCTGGGCGAGAATCTTCTCTATCACTCCTACTGCCGGATGCTTTATCGCCCTTCTTCTCCTTGGCGAACAACGCTCGAGCCATAAGCATGAGATGCTCATCCACTTTCGCGTCGCCATAGGTGATCTTCATCCGCTCGTCGTGCGCCTTGAACCGTCCAACTAGATCATCCATCGTGAGAGTCTTGAGATCAACGCATTGCTCGATCGCCGAGACAACGGGTGAGTAACGCGGCGGCGCCACGCGGAGGAAACGCCTCACAATAGAGATCTCATCCAGCTTCTCGCCAAGTCCGCGAATCCCATTGACCAGTGTAGCGACCCTTGAAGCAAAAGCGTCTAGCGTCTCATCTTCTCCCATCTCCAGATTCTCGTACTTCTTCTGCAAGGTTTGCAGGGTCGCCTCGCGGACGCGCTCGTGCCCAAGATTTAGCGTCTTGAGCGTATCCCACACCTCCTTTGCAGATTTCTTCGAGATCAGGTGTTGCATCAGATCCGTTGGCACCACCGAGCAGATGGCCGTGAGTGCTAGTCGGTCTAGGTGGTACTTCAACGCGCCCTTCTTGAACTCGTCGCCGCCTGGATCGACAGCCTCCCAGAGTCTGGCGCCTTCTAACGCCCACTCCATCTGGACCGCCCAGACCGTGTAGTTGTCGCGGCTGTACCGCGGATACTGCATCGACACCGGCGCACCCGTAGCCGCACCAGAATACTCGCCCACCTCCTTCGCCATGACCTCCCGTTACTAGGAGATACTCCACGAGGCTCTGATACCAATTGTTAGCACAGCCCCTGCCGCCGAGTACTTTCCGACGACACCGACGAGGAAATTCCGACGAGACGACACGCACGTATCCGATAACTTCCGCCGAGATGCACGTGCTGCTAGTCGATCGATTCTTTTGATCTAACTAGTACACTCACGCACGCACACGCAAATAGACTTGTTTGCCAAAGGCCCGTCTCGTGCCTTTTGTTTCTTGTATTGATTCTTTAACTCACACGATCTGATCTGGTACTCTTACAAGGGTCCGATCACATGTATATATAGTGCAGCTAGCTACCTAAGCCAATCCTAATCGGTAACTAAGTCTAGTACTACACGGATACATGCATGCATCTTTCACCCGGACAGCACACTAGGTGTACTAGTCAGAAGCATATACGTATACTACTCGTATACGTGCACGGTGCCGTGCCGGCGTAGGAGTGCTTACTTCTAACATCCTACTGTGCTTAGCTGATTCGAATTCGTTGACGGTCTCGTGAGGTTAAGTAGAAGTGTCGCACGGGAGCTATTTGCCGCCTCACAACAGTCGCATGCCAGCTATTGTTTGCAACGATGTCGCTTTCCTTCCAATTCCATGTAAAGACGTCGCATAGAAGCTATAAACCCCAAACTCAGCCACAAATGCATGGGTTCTGGCGTTCCGCGAAGTGGTTTATGTTTGCAACCTGCTCCACTTGGGATATTCTGGTTGGTGGACAATGCGAGGAGTGAACTGATCAATCTTGCCACGGATTTTGGCAGCTGGTGTGAGCATACTTTTGGAAGTGTGAGAAATACAATTAAGAGGCTCAAGTCGGAACTTGATATGTTAGGAATTTTCCTGGGCGCGTTGGCCCCGGCCATGTGGAAATCATGGTCAACGACTAGCTGATTGAGATGTACCAACGTGAGGAGACTATGTGGCGGCATAGATCACATGTCGAGAGTGGATTTTGGAGGGCGATAAATAATCCAAAAAATTTCATCAGAGAGCCAACATGAGGAGAAGAAAAAACCTTATCAAGGCTCTAACGCGTTCCAATGGTCAACTGACAGAGGATACCTCTGAAATGCAGTCGATGGCATCTGAGTTATGCAAAATCTATACACATCTGAAGGAGTTCATGGTTTGGACCAAGTACTTATTCATGTACCGAGGAAGGTTACACCTACGATGAATGAGTTTCTCATGGCTCAGTATAGTCCGGACGATGTGAAGTTTGCGATGTTTAGATGTTCCCCTAAAAAACTCCAGGGCGGGATGGTTTTCCAGCATTCTTTTTCCAAAAACATTGAGACTTATGCGGAGAGGACGTCACCCGTGCAGTCCTAAGCATAGTCCAAGGTAATGAGTTGGTTGATTGTATCAATGACATTGTTTTTGTCCTTATCCAAAGGTTAAAAGTCCAACACTCCTCTCTCAGTTTAGACCTATTAGTAATGTTTTCTATAAGATTGCCTCCAAAGTGACGGCCAATCACCTCGAGTTAATTCTTCCAGATATGATTTCCGAGGAGCAGTCTGCCTTCATGTCTGGGCGACTTATAGAAAATAATATAATATCAACATATGAGTGTTTGCATTTCATGAAGAGAAACAGCTCCATGAATAATAACTTCTGTGCCATGAAGTTGGACATGATGAAAGCTCATGATAGAGTCGAGTGGGAATATCTAGGGGCAATAATGACCAAGCTAGGGTTTGCACAGAAGTGGACATAAGTGATTATGGGATGGTCAAATTTGTTTCTTTCTCAGCACTATTCAATGGGAGTAAGTTGGATGGTTTTAAACCGACAAGAGGTATACGACAAGGTGATCCAATCTCACCATATCTTTTCTTGCTAGCAGCAGAGGACCTTTCACTACAGCACGTGACGGCTACGCCGACGGCAAAAAACCCTCGGCGTAGCCAGCTTTGCCGTCGGCATACGCTACGCTGAGGGCGGCCGTCGGCGTAGCCCCCTCGGCGAAGGTTTCCCTCGGCGGAGCAAAAACGACCGTCGGCGTAGCTCTACGCCGACGGCCAAGGCGGGCCCGTCGGCGTAACGGCCGTCGGCGAACGGCGGCGCTGCCGTTAGACGGCCGCTAACGGCGCACCGTATACGCCGACGGCCCTACCCTCGGCGTATGGTGGCCACGTGGCACCCGCTGGGCCTCCCCAGGAAGGGGCTACGCCGACGGCCTCGCCCTCGGCGTATGTGGACGCGTGTCCACCGCCTGGCCCTCCCAGGCTGGCGCTAGGCCGACGGCCGACCCTCGGCGTAGTGGCAGGTGCTACGCCGACGGCAGTGCCCTCTGCGTAGCCCTGACCATATGGCACATGGCAGAGGGCTACGCCGAGGGCATTGCCGTCGGCGTATCACATACACAGTTTTTTTTTTTTTTGAATTTTTCTCAGCAGCACTCACAGCAGCCATACATCATCCATGCATACATCCATACATCATCCATACAGCCATACATGCAGCACTCACAGCAGCACATCAGTCATACAAGATCACATATGGTCATATTAAACATTGTTCATATCACACATGCTCATATTAAACATTGTTTATACATCATCCATACATTGTTCATACATCATCACACATGCCTACAACTCTGGAGGAGAGGGGGTGTACCCGAGATCTCCCCTGGTGAAAAGTGGCGACCTCTGCCGAGGGTTGCGTCCAGTAGAAGCAGCAGAAGAGCCACCTGGCGAGGGAGTAGAAGTGTGAAGCTCGGGAGAACCACCTGCGGAATGGCCAGGAGATGGACCATCGTCATGAAGCGGTGTGATCTGACGCCCATCCGGCGAGGCATGGCCAAAGTGCCGGTTCCCAGAAGCTCCCGTTCCCTACATGTTGCCTACATGTTAGCAACTTGCGAGGCAAAGTAAAGCGATAACCAGTGGGTTAGCAAAGAACTTACCGGTGTCGATGCGTAGTAGGTCCTAGCGAAGCTTTCCTTCGATTGCAAAAATGGCATCGGACCTGGCATGGGAGGCACGGGCCCTAAATCTCTATTCTGGCCAGTTTGAATATTCACCATCATGGCCTGCAAGATAGTTTAGAAGTCGGGCCGTAGTACAACAAACGGGGGGAAGTGGGACTTGTATCTTTTGCAAAAAATAAAGGTTCGGACTTACATTTACGTATTGCATGTAGATCGCATTCGACGGGGAGATTTCCCCCTTATACGGGTACGGAACCTTCGCCTCTAGGTTAGAGCGCATGCATGCGAGGGGGGACACATGCAAGCACTTCATGTGTTCGTGGTGAGTGCTATTGAGAACCACATGCGATAATAACACTTACAAACATATAGAAATTTCTCGGGGTGTGAGAAGATTCGCAACAACATTTCATGTGGACGTGTAGACTGCTATTCAGAGGGTACGAAATTATCCAATTAATAAAAAAATATATAAATAATTGATGCAAATACAAAATATATGAAATATAGAGAATGCTACGCCGAGGGTGACCATCGGCGTACGTTGCTGGTACGCCGAGGGTGGCCGTCGGCGTATGCTATGCCGCCGAGGGTCGCCGTCGGCCTAACCGACGGCACCGTTAGCGCGCCGTCCGTGCTGGCCGGCATGTGCCACGCGTCCGCTTGCTACGCCGAGGGCCGCCACTACGCCGAGGGTGACCGTCGGTGTAGTGTATACTACGGCGACGGCTTGGCTATGCCGAGGGCTGGCCAGTTGGGCTGGCCTGGTGCGGTGCTACGCCGACGGCCCCGACGTTTGGCCGTCGGCGTAGCGGACGGCCGTCGGCGCATCTGGCCATTCCTGTAGTGTTTCGTCCCTTTTAAAAGTTAATGATCAGTCATCGCACCTCGGGAGAATCAAAGTGGCACCAGCGGCCCCGTCGGTTAACACTTGTTATTCGATGATGATAGGTTGTTGTTTTTCAGGGAAGTAGAGAGGGGGCAAAAGAATTGTCTAACCTTTTGGAGGTTTATTGTCAGGATTCTGGAAAGCGGATTAACGGAGAAAAATCCTCTATATTCTTCGCTAAAGGGTGTCCTCAAGGTGTTTGGTATATGGTAAAAAAATAAATTGCTTATGAGTAATGAGTGCCTAAACGAGTGCTACCTTGGAATGCCTACTGATGTTGGAAGCTCAATTAGTTGAACTTTTAAATTCTTGCGTGACCATGTATGGAGCAAGATTAAAGGATGGATTGAGATGATTTTGTCGGCTGGGAGCAAAGAGGTACTAACTAAATCAATTGTACAGGCAATCCTGGTATACCCAATGGCGTGCTTTCGGCTGCCAAGAGGTCTTTGCTATCATATTAATGCCTTGATCCCACAATTATGGTGGGGAAGTAAGCAAGGAAAACGCAAAACAAGTTGGGATGCATGGGCGACAATGACAAGACCAAAGAATTTGGGAATCTTAGGGTTTCATGACATTGAACTTTTCAATTTGAGTTTGCTTTCTAGGCAATCTTGGAGGATTTTACAAGAACCCAATTCTTTGAGAGCTCGGTTGCTTAAAGCTATCTATTTTCCTCACACGTCGATCTTGGAAGCCAACCTAAGAGCTCATCCCTCATAGTTGTGGCGATCTATTATAGCGGGGTATGATGTACTTAAACAAGGCTTGATATACCAGATTGGAGATGGACGTACTACCACAATATGTGAAGATAATTGGCTACCTCGTGACTTCAACATGAGACCGATTGTTTTATTAAAGGATGATCCACCTCATCTTGTGAGCGAGTTAATTGAAGAAATGTCAGCTTCTTGGTGAGAGAAGATTATTCCTGATTTCTTTTTGTGAATGGATGCCTCGATCATACTGAGTATTGGCGAGAGAAGGTTATTCGTGATTTCTTTTTGCCAATGGATGCCTCGATCATACTGAGTATTCCTCTCTGTACTCGTAGGCAACCAGATTTTTGGGCATGGAATTACGAATCCAAGGGATCCTTCACGGTTCGTTCGACATATAGGATGATGATCACAAAAAAAAGAACCGATAAATATTATTTTGAAGGGAATTCTAGATCCTCTAATTCGGTAGCGAAGTCGAAAGGTTGGTGCACTCTATGGAAGATCCCAACTCCTTCTAAGCTCGGAGTATTTCTCTAGAGGCTTGCATAGCAGTCGCTTCCCAGCGCTGATCTACTAGAGCATCGTAACATGGTAGCCTCGAGTGCATGCACATTATGTGGGGCAAATGACTCATGGAGGCACTCTTTGATTGAATGCAATATGGATATGCCGGTTTGAGCCTTGTCTAATGAATTAGTGGCGGATCATATGATGTCTATAGGAGAACCTAATGCAAAGAACTGGCTTTTCAATCTCATAGAGTCACGCTGCCACATGCTCAGTTTACGAGGTTAACCATAACCCTTTGGGCAATTTGGACAACAATATCTAAAGCTATCCACGAGGTCATCTTCCAAAGTACCCTCTCAACCCACAGTTTTATTACTCATACCTACATGAGCTAAATTCTTTGCCAATATGACATGTGCCTCATGCAGCTAGTCCATCACCAGCCACAACAAGAGCTAGGTGGAATCCACCTCCTACACTAGTTCCAAATATAAACGTTGATGCAGTTGTTTCAAAACATGAGTCTAACGGTATAGAGGTTTCTTTTTGCCGAGATGGTGATGGTACAAATCTAGGTGCTTCAGCCGTGGTCATTCATGGAATATCTGACCCGGCTACCCTAGAGACTTTGGCGTGCCGCGCGGCGCTGGACTTGCCAAAATATTTGCCACTCCTATCATTTTATGTAGCATCAGATTGCAAGGCGATGGTGATGAGTTTAAAATGGAAGCATCTTTACCTCTAGTTTTTACACAAGTAGAGTAGAAATTTTGGTATTTCACCGTGCTCGCGCACACCTTTTGTCCTTGTTTCAACAGGATCCCGAATCACTAAGTATCTTGTAAACATATCAATTGGGACTATCATATTATGTAGTAATATGATATTTCTAAGTGATAAATGTCATTTAATTCATTTTTCCTCGCACCTGGGAGATTGGAAAATGCATGGGAGAGCTCTAGGGAGCTTAATGACCACTGGTACGGGCGGGGCTTTCCCGTACCGCCCGCTCGTACCATGTGGAAGCATGTCCGCCTCATCAAATACTCTTACCTCGCAAAGACGGATCTGAGATCCTATATTCATAGAAACTTCCAGCCTCGAAATACCACACTAGAGAGGGATCTGGAGGAGGAACTTGGAGAAGGTAAAATCCTTGCTGCTTCATGGATCATTGGAGGACATCACATCATCCCCTTCATCATCAACTAGTGCATTTCCATCACCATCACCATCACCATTGCTACTCCCATCTTCCATACATTATATCTTATTGTAATTCCAAATTCAATTGTGGTTTGCACTAGATTCATCCTTATACTTTTATCCATCCATTTGATTATAATGATGTTGTTCATTGCTTCCATGTATGAGTAGTTCCCTTTGTTCTCGGGGAGATGGACAAACCCTAGAACTATTATGAAATGAAATAAAGATGATTTATTACTTGTTTCCATGATCTATTGATTTATGATATTGTGTTTGATCTCTCTCTTTAGATGGTATGTCTAGTTGGCAACATATCATTTGCCTCTGGGCTAAAGAGAGGGTGAAATACTTAGGACGTGTATGGGAGTATGCCCAGTGTTACTTTCGTGACTACAAGCATTGACTTATAACCTGCACTGTCAAAGGAGGCATAAAGAGAGATTCACTAAGCTAATTACGATATCCATGGGAAAACCCTTAATTTTGGTGGTCTGTATGAGTTACTTCTCTGAGGCATCGCAATGGTTATTTAGAGATGACCTCATTACCTATCTGAAGAAAGCGGCTGCACACGAACCTTGCAGTGAACATCTTATTATCGAACTCTCTCCACACATATCATGACACAAGAAATAGGTTATCCTAATTATGATTAATTATAACATTCTAGTGGTATATCCTACATCCTAGAGAATACTTTAGCCTTATTGAGTTCCAACACCATGTCCAACACTTATGGTACGTGCTTTCTTTTACTTGTTTTAATTAATTTTCTACATTCAATCAAAAACCTTTCAAATACCCTTTACTCGAAACCAAAGGCAGCTTACAAGTATCCTTTGGTAGGAAGTGACGAGGGTATAAAGACCTTAACCAAATAACTCTCTATGGGTTCAATACTTTTATTTTAAAACTAGATACAATTGATCTGTGTACTTGCAATCATCAAGCTATTTTCTGACGTTGTTGCCAGTGAGCTAAGCGCTTTTGATTTTTGTTCTTAGTTTCTTATTCTACTAATTGATTTACTAAAGTTGTTTAATAGTTTCAGGCACTAGTAGAAAACAGGCCTTTCGTCCAGGCCATTAGTCCCGGCTGTGGCTGGGGCCGGGACTAATGGACCTTGCCGGACGGCCCGACCCACCCAGAACCATAGGTCCCGGCCCGTTAGACCCCATTACTCTGGGTCTGAGACACAAACCGGGATTAAAGGGCCCTAGCCCTGCCGCTCGCTGGGGGCACCCCCTTTAGTCCCGGTTTGTATCTCCAACCAGGACTAGTGGTCTGGCCCTATATATACGCACATCCCCCTCCTCCTCTCAACTATTTTTTTCTGGTGGGAGAGAGTGTTGTTGTGCTATTTTTTTTCTTGTTCATACATATGCACTAGAGGTGTTCGGTGAAATGTCCATTAGAGCGATGCGAGTTTAGGTCACACAAGACAGACATGATATGAGGTGCCCGAGCCACACTTAAGTTTTCTCATCTTTGTTTCCAAGTGAAATAAAAGGTTACCAACTATTTTCTTGTTTAGACCGTGCGGTACTGATTTTAGCATAGTGATTGCGTTTGACATATATTTATATGATACAGATGAGCCATCCATGGATGTATGGTGACCGATGCTGTGCCTCTTTCAGAGAAGGCGTGCGTTCTTTTCGAGTTGTGGCCGAGTAGAACACGCGGCGGGATGGTTTTATGTGTTGTCCATGTGTTGACTGTAGGAATGAGAAGCCTCACACTTCCGCAAGAGTCATTTAGAGCCACCTGCTTCGGTCTGGTTTTATGTCCGTCCATAATGTTTGGACCAAACACGGAGAAAGAGGAGTTGTGATGGAAGACGGTGATGAAGAAGAGAAAGATGATGGCAACTACCGATCTATGTTCCCTGAATACGCTGATACCGCAATGGAAGACAATGAATAAGAAGAAGGTGAAGAACGGGAACCAGACCGGCCTGCTGATGATCTTGGTCGGGTCATTTCTGATGCAAAGCGATACTTCGACACAGAAAAGGAGAGGTTGCAGTTTGAGGAGATGTTACAGGACCACAACAAATTGTTGTACCCAACTTGTGAAGATGGCCAGAAGAAGATGGGTAGCACACTGGAATTGCTGAAGTGGAACACAGAGACCGGTGTGACCGACTCGGGATTTGAGAAGTTGTTGTTACTCATGAAGAGGTTGCTTCCAAGAAATAACGAATTGCCCGCTAGTACATACGAAACAAAGAAGCTCGTCTGCCCTCTAGGATTAGATGTGCATAAGATACATGCGTGCCCTAATGATTGCATCCTCTACCGCGATGAGAAGTACGAGAATTTGGATAAATTCCCGCTATGCACTGTATTACGGTATAAGATCAGAAAAGATGGCCCTGGTGATGTTGATGGCGAGCCACCCAGGAAGAGGGTTCCTGCCAAGGTGATTTGGTATGCTCCTATAATACCACGACTGAAACGTTTGTTCAGAAACAAAGAGCATGGCAAGTTGTTGCGATGGCACATTGAAGAACGTAAGAAAGACGGGATGTTGAGGCACCCCGTTGATGGTCGACAGTGGAGAAAAATCGAGAGAGACTTCCCGGACTTTGCTGGTGATGCAAGAAACTTATGGTTTGGTCTAAGTACAGATGGCATGAATCCTTTTGGGGAGCAGAGGTGCAGTCACAGCACCTGACCCGTCACTCTATGTATCTACAACCTTCCTCCTTGGTTGTGCATGAAGCGGAAGTTCATTATGATGACAGTGCTCATCCAAGGCCCGAAGCAACCCGACAACGACATTGATGTGTACCTAAGGCCATTAGTTGATGAACTTTTACAGTTGTGGGCCGAACCACGACCTACGAGCATTGCTGTTCGTAACCATCAATGATTGTCCTGCTCTTAGTAACATCTTAGGACAGACGAACAAGGGATATAATGCATGCACACACTGTTTAGATGAGAATGAAAGTATATATCTGGATAAATCTAGGAAGAATGTGTACCCGTACAATCGTCGTTTTCTTCCGCCCAGACACCCCTTAAGGAAAAAAAAAGGCAAGCATTTTGATGGCGAGGCAGATCACCGGAAGAAGCCTGCCCCCTGTACTGCTGCTGATGTATTTGGTGTGGTCAAGGATTTAAATGTAATATTTGGAAAGGGTCCCGGGGGACAACCTGTTCCTAAAGACGCCAACGGACACGCATCCATGTGGAAGAAGAAATCTATATTTTGGGAGCTACTCTATTGGGAAGTCCATGAGGTCCGCTCTGCAATCGACGTGATGCACCTGATGAAGAATCTTTGCGTCAATATTCTAGGATTATTGGGGTTGTATGCGAAAGCAAAAGATACACCGGAAGCACGGGAGGACCATCAACGTCATAAAGAACGAGACAGCAAGCATCCAGGGTAGTTTCAAGGGCCTGCCAGCTACGCTCTTACCAAGGAAGAGAAAGAAATATTTTTTGAAGTCCTTTTCAGTATTAAAGTCCCGTCTGGCTTCTCGTCTAATATAAAGGTAATAGTAAATATGAACGAGAAAAAATTCCAAAACCTAAAGTCCCATGACTGCCGCGTGCTTATGACGCAATTGCTTCCGGTTGCATTGAGAGGGATTCTACCGGAAAATGTTCAGCTGGACATTGTGAAGGTATGTGCATTCTTCAATGCAATTTCTCAGAAGGTAATCGATCCAGAAAGTCTATCAGGGTTACAGATTGATGTGGTCCAAGGTCTGGTCAGCTTCGAGTTGTTGTACCCTCCATCTTTCTTCAATATTATGACGCACCTCCTAGTTCACCTAGTCGAAGAGATTAGAATTCTTGGTCCTGTGTTTCTAAACAATATGTTCCCCTTCGAAAGGTTCATGGGAGTCTTAAAGTTAAACACCATTACTGCACTAGGACTGATGAATCAGCTCGATGAAACTAAATACCTCAGGAAGATCAATAGAGGACTTGTTAAGGAATTCTCAAGTGGGGGCAAACTAGAATACAAGGTTAACCCTCGCTTTATCGCTATTAGTAAAGAGAAAAATTGCAGGAGACGATCTGGATGAGGATCCTTGCACTCATTTAATGCATTTACCGAGTTATGTTAGATTCTTAAATTGAGAGGCTATTTTGATTATGAATTGAAACTTAAACTATTTAGCTAATCTCTAACCAACACTGCTTTAGGTTGGTATAGAATATGCCCTGCAGATAAAATTGATACTTGGGAAAATCTCAAAGGAGAATTTGTATTTCGATTAGTTCGCAAAGTAAAGGCTGCTGAAATAAGAAGGGCGATCATTGCGGTGACCCAGCATACCACTGCATGATGTAGTACACTATAGTCGTAGACATAACACCAATGAAACACCGTTCACTAGTATTACATCCCTCAGAGTGGTACAACAGAAACATAGCAGGTCCAAGACATGATTATAGGTTACAACTCAACTATTTACACAAGATCCAGAGAACACTCTAGGTTAAAGAGAGAAAGAAACTTCTTACAAAGAAGAATCAGAATTAAACAACTCCAAAACTATAATACTATTAAGATTAGTATCTTAACTAATGGTCTGGCATTGCTGCTATTGCAACACACTACAGAAATAGGTTCTATGGCTAGAGATTCTATTCTTATCTAATCAGCGACTTCGTCTTCACTTGAGTTGTTGTATATGTTGACTTTCTTGACTTCATTGAAGAGCTTTAGCTTTTGATGATTCCAGGAGTATGACTTGATGTAGTCATCGTCTACACTGGCTTTAGAATCTAGCAAGGGTTAAGAAGATACGTTGAGTACAAGCGTACTTAGCAAGTTCACTAGAAAAGGAGTGCTTGATGCACTATAACTACAGTCACAGACCATAGGTCGTAGGCAATGCAAGTTTTCATAAACATTTCTTCAAAGGTTGCTTTTATTCTGAAAAGCTATGTCCGTCAGCCTTCACGGGTTTACCAGAACCTTCATGGGGTTCCTTTCTCGCCGCGTTCGCAGCTCCTTCCCAGAACAGGGAGTAAGAAGTTACAGTTCTTACACTCTGCAGAGGTGCGTTACTTTTCCCATGAGAGATCAAATCCTTGTTTGCACAACCGGGCGATATTTCCCGTCCACACTTCCTATGGTGTGGGGCCCAGAAGATGATCCAAGCCAATCACTGCCCTTCGTGACCTCGCATGTCTCCTTGGTGTACACCATGCCCACATATTGAATTATGGCAATGGTTTGTACAGATCATTAGATGCCAGAACTATCGTGGGACGTTGAGGGTTCCCACCCATATGCTGCATATCCTCTACGAATTACCAATTATTATGCACGCTACGAGTGATAACAGCCACAACCTGCACATCCGGCTACATGCGAGAGGAAGAAGATACAGCTGACTTCTCCGTCCCATTCCAAATCTCATGGTTAACGCGTGATATACGGTGCAAGAATCACTAGCGACATTGGTTGTTAAGTCCTAGATAATATGTTCCTTTACCACCGAAACTTTCATAGTAGATTATTACCTCATGGTAAATAACCTATAATCATATTATTATGAAAAATAGTGTTTTCTGACCCTTTTCAAATGCAGGTGATGACAACACTGGATTTGTAAAATACTTTACAGAAAATAATCAAAGGACATGAGCAAGTGTGAACTTGACTTTTGTGATTGCAAGATTATGCACTCACAGTCTTCGAGATGACATAAGATCCAATATCTGAAATCTGCATCATTGGTCTGGTAAGGACTAATGTTTAAAGAAGCAATATGCAGTTATGCATAAGTAATGCTATGCATTTTTGTAGAACTTCCAAACTGAAACTCCATTACTTTGAGTGAAGTGAATTCAAGTGATTCTTTTCAGAGTTGGTTTATCTTCAAATTTTACTTTACAAGTAATGACCTTTATAAGGAACTTAAGTGTTAACAATCCAAAATATGTAAGTAAAGTATAAGATGATGTGATTATGGTGAATTGTCATGTGGTGACTATGATAAAAGTCCTTGGGATTGAGTTGTTAAGAGTGGAAGAACTTATTATAAGATTGTTATTTGAAGTGGCAAAAAGAATAACATTTGAAGAAAAGATTTCCTTTATAATGTTTAAGCAATCTTCATTGTTAATAAAATGTGATCAATGCCTTCTGGTATTTGATTGATTAGTTTGGACTTGAGATGCATTATGTCTTAATTGAAATAGACCAAAGTTAACTATAAAAACATAAGTAGTGTATTAGACCTGATGTTTATAAGCTTTGAGACTAAAATTAAATTTAAAAGGGTAAGTAAACTTAAGATGTAATATGTTTTAATTATTCCCAAGTTTTAGATTTATGATAGGTATTACTAAGGTGTGGAATTATTCACTTTCTATTTAAGTGAATGATTAGATTAAATTTGTTTTGCTATTTATTTAATGGAATAATAATTAGATGGTCTTAGTAATTTCTTAGAATTTAAAGTTATATTAATAGTGGTTAAGATATAATGATTATTCACAATATTATATAAATGGGTGATACCCAATGTTTATTTAAAAGGATTCTTAATAAGATTTTTAAAAGAATATTTTAAAGTTAAAAGTTATACTTAAGTTTGATTATGAATTCAAGTTATGGGTTTGCAATTAGTACTAAGACACTAATTGCTCAAGGTTTTATAAGAATTTTGATTATTTCTTACTTAAGAATTGTTTTTAAAGAATTCACAAAATAGGTACTAGGTAAGGATTTATTATTTAAAATATTAAATACTTTCCTAATAATATATTTAATATTTTTCTAGTGTAATATATTTATTCAAGACCTTAAAAATGATTTTTATTTATTATTAGTTATTATCTTTATTTTTATAAAATTCATCAAAGAATTTAGTGTCTTTAAATATTTCCTTTATGGTTTATTCGTAAAACTCTAAGTGAGTATTTTTATAAAATAATAGAGTTATTTTGATACACAAAAATGATTTCTATTTATTTTTAGGGTTTTTGTTTTATTTTATAAAATTTCATTTAAGATTTAATGGTGTTAATAATTATTTTACTTTAAATTTGTTTTAAACACTTAAAATTATATTTTTATTAGGTAGATATTATTTTTGTGGTCATTTTGATATATCATATGTATTTTTAGGATTTTTCTATAATTTTCTATAGCTAAAAATGTTTGGAGGTTATTTTAATAATTCATTTTTTATTTTATTTCTAAACCTAATCAACTTGGGTCGTTTGGTTGGGTACGTGGGCTGGCCTGGCCCAACTGGACCATGCTAGACTTTTCACCCCTAGCCCACCCCTCACTACACACACACACACGCACACACACCTCTGCCCTTCCCCGTTCATCTACTCCTCCACACACGCCACCGTCGGTGCCTACCTGCCCAACGCCGGCCAAATCCATGCCACCGGCTGCTGCCGTGTGCTGGCGCTGGCCTGCCGCCGCCTCCTCTTCCTTTCTCTCGGTTGATTTGGTTCAGTCGTGACCCCACACACGCCTGACTAAAACCCTAGTCGCCATGGCTCAAGGTCTTGATGTGGTTCCCGCGCCGGCGCCTCCGGTTGCTGCTCGTGGAAGAACGCGGCCCCTCTCTAACTATCTTGCTGTCTCAATACCTGACGCCAGAGGGATGGTGCCGCGGCACAACCCCGGTGCCCTCAGACCGCTGCCACAGAGCCTTGCGATGATGGTGGACAGTGGTGATGCGATTGGGAATGCTTCTTTCTCTGACACCAGTGGGACGGCAAGCATCTACAACCCCCGTCCCTGGCGTTCCCGAGCTACTCAACTCGGTTAGTCCTCCCCTCTTCATTGCCTTCTCCCTCTCTGAATCCTCTCAGCACCTTGTGATTGACCAAGTTCAGGAAATAAGAATTGAACTCTTGAGCAAAGTCCAATTGATCAGAGTGGTATGTTTGGCAGTGTAGTTGAATTTGGTTGATTAAATGCTTAATGCCTCCACTTGATTTGATACATCTACTATTGTTGTCTGTAAAAATAGAGCATGTACTGTTGTGACTTGATTCATAGTTGGGCTTGGTATTATTCTTGTGTTTATTGCTGATAGCTAAGAGGTAATAGGTAAATGAATATTTAAATTCAAACCTTTGGTTTGAATCAAGTTTTAGTAATATTCTATTCTGGAACTAATGTTAATTCAACTTAGTGGTTTAGTGATGAGATTTTGTTCATGTTAAGAATAAGTATTAGTGGCTTAACTTGGTTTTGGGTACATCTACTATTGTTCTTTTATTGAACTATATATATATGCTCCTGTAATTTGATCCTTAATGTTGATAAGCAAAATGTGCTACTGGATGATGGTGTTGGCTTTATTACTGTCAAGTTCTGGCAGTATGAATTTGTGTGATTACTGGTAATGATAACTTAGCATTTTGCTCCAATAAGAAACCAATGGATCTAGAGCTTTCCAATTGAGCAGTAAAGGAATGTAATGTTCTATCCATAATTTCAGGAAAATTTCTTGGGCCTATCTAGTCCCTATTAACACTACCAGTGGGAACTGGATAAGAATCTTGATTCCTATAGTCTCTACTAGGAAAATTATATGATTGTTTCTTTTTAGAAGATTCCCTTTATGATGAGTTTTGGAATTGGCCCTATTAACAAGATAATGGAAGGTTTGAATGATTCCTAGTTAATGGACTAGGAAAATGATTACAGTGGCTACCCTGCATTCTTGCAGAGATAATATGGCCCTTTTAAGTTGAAAGGAACTTGATGTATCATCTGTTGACAACTATATTAAGCATGTCTAGATGTTGTGGAGCCTCCATCTTGGAGTGTGCACATCATCAGGTATAATGTAACATGACATGCTATGAGCAGATATGTGTTTGGGTGGTTCTATTGGCCTCTGTTATCTTCTAGAAATCTGCTAGTTACAGACTAATTTGGATCTGGTTATTAGAATATTTATTTAGATCCCTCTAATGGCTTCTGCTACATGGAGGTTTTTGCGGTGGTGCCTCCTTTTGGAAGGTGCACAACAATCCTTCAGGTGGCATGATCTGCTGCTATCTATTTGGTTGTACTAGATGGGACCATCCTTTCTATGATTAAATGATGGAAATATTTGGAAAGCATCCCTGTCTATGATGCTAAGGCTGAGACCATTTTATGGAAAAAAATTACTGTGTTGACCTCCAGATTTCTATGATGACTTTGCAAAGCATTTCTTTCGCAAAGCTGAGAAAATATTTCTCTAAAAATTCCTTTCCTTAGTCTCTGGTGGTGATATAAACAGATATGAATACACTACTTCTATTCCAAAGTTTCTACTACTCTACCTTGTCTTCCTGGAGCTTGTTCTATTGTTGGACCTTGATCAGTTGTTGTTGTACCTTGATATCCTGCTCCCCTTTCCTTTTACTACTCCACCCACTACAGCAGCTATAGCCTGGCCTTCTCCACTTTGTCCTTGCCATTGGAGGGCTTCTCGAAGCAACCATGGTACAAGTGGTGTGGTGGGGATCTAGGTGGCTCTTGTGGTGCTATGAGAGCAATCTGTTCTTGAGGTGTGATAAACAAAAAGGAGATAAAAGAATGGGTTTTGTGCTATGTAGTGCTACTAGTGAGTGCTACGGCTGTGCTCTCTCCTTTGTGCTCCAAGTGAAGCTTCATGCGTTTACAACACATTACTTGCATGTTATGACAGTGCTGCTGTCAAGTGGGCCTGATGTGGTGCAAGTTTCAACCCTTGAAACTTGTGCCTATGGATCACTTCGTCTGATTTGGGTATTATCCTATTCAGACTATTTCTTGGTACTAAAAATGGTGAAACTTTCCCCATAATTTTAATGCCAATGATGTAGGACTGAGGCTACACATATGATAAGAACAGATGCTTTATTTGATGAAACTTGCCCCTTATTCTTTTCTAGATCAATGATGACTATCAACAGTGCATTTCACTATTAAGACTGAGAGCAAAACTAACCAACATAACCCTTTTTTTATTTCTGTTTTGTTTTCTTTCTTGTTTGTTTTGCAGGAGTAAAGAATGTGAAGAGTTGAAGAACAGAAGACATAGGACCAACTAGGGAAATAGTTTAGGTTTTCTTTTTTTATTCTTTTACAACTTTATTTGATTCTTAAATACTGTAAAAAATATTGTATTCTTTTATTAATGTAATAAAGTTCATTTTTCTCTTTGTTAGTTGAAACTTGTAAGGATTTGTATCTTATTTAATAAAGTTTACTTATTTCCTTTTTCATTTACAATTCTTTTGTAAAGACAATGTCATATTTATTTTGTTGTAATAAAGAGCTCTTTTATTTATTTCAGTAATGTAATTCCTGATACTTTACTTTTATTCATTTATTGTAAAATATCAATGTAATACTATATGTATATCTATATATTAATAAAGAAATATTTTTATATCATTTTCTTTTGTAATCAATTTAATTCAAGTTATTAACTGTTTCTAATTTCCATTTGTGAATTTTATAAATTCATTTGAATTTCACATTTGAAATTCAATTACATGCTTGAGAAAATTTTCCCCTAAACAAGGAATTATATAAAGGTCATGTCAAAATCTAGCGCACTTGCTCCGAAGTTTCCATCAGTACAAGAGAGATCTCGATCCCTCTATAGCTCTTTTAGTTTTGCGCGAAAATTTCCCGGATTTTCTTATGCATGAATGCAATGCACAAACTTGTGTCCTCTATAATTCTAGGTGCTAATCCTGGGATGTTACAATCATGAACTTCAAAAACCGCCCAGGCGAAGGTTTGGTAAGGGCCTTCAAAAGGTTTAAATCTATCCTTAATAAATGTCCCCATCATGATTTACCTCAATGGTATGTTTTACAAATTTTCTATGGGGGACTTAATCAATAAATTAAACTTGAGCTAATACTAATTCTGAAGGTTCTTTTATGGACTTAACTATAACTAAAGCTTGGGAACTCCTGGAATGAATTTGTCGCAATAGAAAAACTTGGGGATTTGATTTAGGCGACGAAGGAGGGATAGAAATTGAATATGATTGCCTCAATGCTTATAAAGAATTAGGTAAGGTAAAGTAAACTTCTAATGAACTTCAACTTGATGATGATATTATTTTGCAAATCCTTCAGTCCTTTATAGAACATATTGAAGCTCCCAAGAAAAATTGGCTTCAATACACTCTACCATCTGAGCAAGTGGAAGATGTTGAGACAGAAGTTGCAGCTCATATAGAGCCATTGAAGGAGATACCCTCTTATGTTGAACCCCTTACTTTCCCAAGGATGGCGAGAAAACATATGATGGCTCAACAACTTGAAGAACAACTTGAAGAATAAATAATGTTCCTCAAAAAGTTAGAAAAGGAGGCACAAGAAAGAGAAACTAATGAAGTAAGTATGAAGGACACAGGTGAACCAACTAAGGAAGATATCCTAACCATGTTTGCACATTGCAATGTGATAGATCTAGATACTGAAGCTTCACAATTCGTTGAAGGGAAGGAAAACTCTAGGGATGTTGGTAAACCTATCCTCCCTTGCACCTTTGGCGGGTCTTCTTACTATGGCCTCTGTGATATTTAAACAACTCTTAATGTAATCCCTTACAATTTTTACCTCAAAATATGAAACAAACTCATCCTAGCAGAATTAGAAGACACTGATATGACAATAATGCTAGAAGATAAAACACTCAGAGTTCCTATGGGAATAATTAGAGATGTTCAAATTTGTATTGGACCATACAAGTATCCTATTGATTTTGTACTTGTTGATATGCCTACTGATGCTTATTATCCAACTATTTTTGGAAGAACTTTCTTAAACACCACAGGGGAAAACTTTGACTACAAGAAATAAACTGTATATCTCAAGTTTTGTGAAGATAAAATGAATTTCCATTTCTCTAAATTCCATCATAGGCCGTCTATTGAAGAGTTTGACGAGTATGAATATGGGAAAGAAGAAGGTAACATCATTAGACTTGCCTCCATATTCATTGAAACTCCCGATGATAATTTAGCAAGTTGCCTAGTTGACAATTGATGTTTGGGTTTCCTACGATCAAAAACACGGTTACTGTAGTACTTGTAGCAGAAAATATTATTTATAAAGTTTGTACCTTGGAAGCTTTGCATATGGAAACAACACAACCCCGCAGCCACGTTGTTAGTGAGGCCACGTTCGCACCCAAAATGGTGTTTGGAAATTGTCTATACTATAAGTTGGTAGAATAGTAGTAAACAAGATAGATTAAAAGTAACTAGAAACAAAGTTAATTGTTGAAGTAAACAAGAACACGCGAGTGTGTTTGTGGTGGTGAAAATATGGTTAAGGAGTTCTCGGGATGTAGGATACACCACTAGCATGTTGTAACTAATCATAATTAGGATAACCTATTTCTTATGTCATGACATGTGTGGAGAGAGTTTCATAATAAGATGTTCACTATAAGGCTCGTGGGAAGTCGCTTTCTTGAGATAAATAATAAGGTCAACTCTAAATAACCAATGCAATGCCTCAGAGTAGTAACTCATATAGACCATCATAATTAAGGGTTTCCCAATGGATATTGTAATTAGCTTAGTGAATCTCTCTATATTCCTCCTTTGACTGTGCAGGTTATAAGACAATGCTTGTAGTCACAAAAGTAACACTATACATACTCCCATACACGTCCTAAGGATAACACCCTCTTTTTAGTTCCGAAGGCAAATAATATGTGGCCGACTACACATACCATCTAAAGAGAGAGATCAAACACAATATCATAAATCAATAAATCATGGACACAAATAATAGATCATCTTTATTTCATTTCATAATAGTGCTAGGGTTTCTCCATCTCCCCGAGAACAAGGATAACTACTCACACATGAAGGGGATCAACATCATGGAAATGGTACCGATGAAAGTACAATTGAATAGAAGTGCAAATCCACAAGGGTTTGGATTACAACCAAGTACACAAAGGGGGTCAGTGTTGGAGATGATGATGATGATTATGATGATGGTGACGATGGAGATCGATGCGTAGCCCTTAAAGATCCAAGGTCCCCCTTCCTCTTTAGTGCTGGTGATGGTGGAGATCTTGTGTGCGGCTGCTATGGAGGTGGCGAAGCAGCAGGGCTTCGCCCCTATGGCATGTGTGGTCTCCCCCTGGCATCTAGGGTTTCCCCTCTTTAAATAGGTATTCTGGAGGTCAGTTTCACGAACCGATGGAGATCGGGGCCGAATATGCCCATTGGGCCTTCACAAATGTTGTTCCATCTGACGAAATGAAGCCGTCGAAGGGCGGTACAACTATACCGCAGGTCGTTATGCCCTCTAGACTCTGCAGTGTTTTGGCCGCCATTTCTTCATACAAATTCTAATTGATGTGTTCTTTGGCTCGTTGGATTCGTATGGGAGAGGGCTACAACACCATGGCCTTGGATATTCATTTGGAGTTGATGGAAAAATCCACTTTTCCCTCCCCTTAAATGGCTAAGTCTGGTGCCTATAACTCCACCATATTGAATCCTCTTGGCTCCTTTTATCCACGATTGTTCATAGAACTTACACACAAGTCAAAGAAAAGAAGGAAAAGGAAATAAAATCCTAGTAAACTACTAGTTGTGCAAAGTCCATGTGAAAATGAATGAGAACTAGTACTCATGCAGAATAGGCATAGTTGTAACTAGATATAGCAAGTAATGAGTGACAATATGAATAATTTGTATGCTTAAATGTGTATCATATTTGCACTAATCAACAATAATAATATTCCTGAAGATATAGATAAGA
Organism: Avena atlantica; assembly: GCA_910589765.1. Taxonomy (NCBI): domain Eukaryota; kingdom Viridiplantae; phylum Streptophyta; class Magnoliopsida; order Poales; family Poaceae; genus Avena; species Avena atlantica. Next base: position 36,053,578 of record OU342739.1, read on the forward strand.
TGGAAATTGATGATTATCTTGACTCAATCCTTGAGGTAGATCCTGAAATGAATCAAACTTATGAAGTACCTATAAGGAAATGGGATGAGACACTTCCGCCTCCTACACTCAAAACCCTTCCCAAGGAATTAAAGTATAGGTTTCTTGATGAAACTAATAATTTTCCCTATTATTGTAAGTTCTAATCTTGCAGAAAAGGAGGAGGAGACTTTAATGATGGTTCTCTGGATGCACCGAAATGCTCTTGGATATTCGATGGGCGACTTGAAATGGATTAGCCCCTCGATAGCCACTCATAGAATATTTATGGAAGAAGGAGCTCAGCCGGTTGAAGATTTTCAAAGGCAACTTAGACCTCATATGAAAGAAGAAGTAATAAAATACGCAATATTCTTATTAGATGCATGAAAAATCTTCCATGTGGAGGAAAGCGATTGGGTAAGTCATGCGCATTGTGTTCCTAAGAAAGGTGGGTTCACTATCAGTCAAAATAAACATAATGAGATGGTCCCAACTTGAACTGTCATTGGTCATAGGATGTGTATTGATTATAGAAAACTTAATAAGGAAACTAGAAAGTATCATTACCCTTTACCGTTTATAGATCAAACTTTAGAGAGGCTTGCTATGCATTCTCATTTTTGCTATTTAGACGGTTATTCCAGTTCCTCTCAAATAGTTGTTCATCCTGATGACCAACTAAAGACAACCTTTACTTGTCCTTTTGGCTTATATGCTTATTGTCGTGTGCCTTTTGGTATATATTTGCAAATATCATGGAAGTATTCATGGATGGTTTCTCAGTCTATGGAACTTCATTTAATCATTATCTCCATAATCTTTATAAAGTTTTGTAGAGATGCGAAGATACTAACCTAGTCTTGAATTGGGAGAAATGTCACTTTATGGTTCAAGAAGGTACAGTACTTGGTCACAAAATTTCAGGCAAAGGCATAGAATTTTATAAGGCAAAAATTGAGGCAATAGAAAGGCTGCCCCATCCTCGTGATGTAAATGGTATAAGGAGTTTCTTGGGTCATGATGGATTTTATATAAGTTTTATTAAGAACTTCTCTAAAACTTATAGATGACTAACTAATGTTTTACAAAAGGACTTTACGTTTAATTTTTGTGAAAACTATCTTACTGCTTTCACCATATAAAAGCAAACCCTTCTTGACGCTCGTGTTATCAAGCCACCTAATTGGAAGAAACCTTTTGATCTATTTTGTAAGCCTAGTTATAAAACTGTTGGAGCAATCCTTTGCCAGTATCATGGTGATGAACTCAATATCATTCATCATGCTAGTCGTACCATAAATGGATCTCAAAAGAATTAACCCATGGCAGAGAAGGAAATTTTTGTTATTGTTTTCTCTTGTGATAAGTTTAGATATTACATAATTGATTTAAAAGTAAGAGTGCATACTGATCGTATTGGCTTGAAATAAACTCTCGGAAGAACCGACATTAAGCCAAGAATGATCCGTTGGACTTTGCTTTTGCAAGAATTTGACTTATAGATCCTCCAAAGAAGAGAAGAGCGAGAAGACACACCTATGGATATTGAAGCAATCAAATAACTAGAAAAGGTGTCATCTATCTGCATACCATCAGGGACTACACATCCCAAAGGAAAAAAATTAGTTTCTCTTTCCAATGGTTTTATCGAATTCTTGCGACCAACCTTGTTCAAAGGGAAGAATAAGAAATTAATTTAAAAATTAAAGGGAGAAAAAGGTACCTAAGTAAACTCATTACTACCGGATGAGTAAGGTATTAAAAATCTTGACTTATTTGTGTTCTAATTGTTGTTTCACCTTTTTCATTCGCATTTTCAAAGTCCTTGTGTTTTTTGAAGCTACTACCAGTTTTTCAAACCTGGTACGGGTGGGCGGTACAACAGCACCCGTCCGTACTAGTGGTCGTTAAACGCTCGATACCTCAAGCCGTTTTTGTTTGATTTCTGGAGTTTGGTACAGCCAGGCCATAAGGGCGCATACGCCCGTGTCGTTAATCTCTCAGATTTTCTCCCTCTTGTTCTTCTGTGTGTCAAAAAAGAAACTGACATGGAAAGGTCAATAACTGCCAATACGGGCGGACCGTATGGGCAGGTCCCGCCCGTACCACTTAGTCGGTAAAGTTTATACCGACTTCGATCAGGTTAATTTTTGGAAGAAAAGTTGGTATGGGCGTGCCGTACGGGCACCTTCCCGTACCATTGTTCGTTACCGCCTTTATTTCTTCCCTTTTCTCCTATTTTCTTCCTAATTTGTTGGAATTATTTTCTTTGCTGACCCGTTTTCTCTAGTATGATTTTTCCCTATTTCTAACCCTTTATAAGCCTCCTAGAAGGTCTCTCTTCCTTTCTTGTCGAAACATATCCCCCTCACGTCACTCCTTCCACCCCAATTATCCTGCTGACATGTCTCATCCGTGGAACATTGTTCAAACCAAAGAAGACTATCAAGGTTCTTATTCGAAGGTCATGGAGTATGACAAAGGAAGGAAGGAAAAAAGAAGCCTGATGCAATTAGCTAGGGGCCAATGACGGATTCAAGATAATGAATATAGTGAAGGACGGACAAAAATTATTCAATCTCATGGTAGGACAAGAAGGTGATTTTGAAGAAGTTCAACTGAATACCAAGGAAGAAGGAGAGTCTTACCTGGAGAAACTGAAGTAGCGAGAAGTGGAGATTCATACCTCCATAGACAAGCTCGATCGACATATCAAGAAAATCGAGGTAAAATCTCCAGGATCTTCTAAGCATATTGAACTATTGCGTCGTTATCTGGATCAGATGGATTTGAAGATAATGAAAGGATTGGAAGACAACCTCGACATCAGCCTTATATTTATTGAAGCACAAAAGCAAACGATATAGATGTATAAGAAAATGGTGGCTTAGTTGGAAACAATCAACGAGCGTCATAGAGTTCGCATTATGATCCTCGAGGCAACAAACAAGACGATGTGCGCTAGCCTTAATAGCTACAAGGTTTCTTCTCCAAAATGAAGAACGTCATGGTATCGAATAATCACGAGGGATGATTTGATCCCATCGGCTTGATCCCAATCTTGGGGATATCTATAACACCTTGTAATCTATCTTCTAGTTTTAGCGGCATGTTTACTTTTCTGCATGTATGTTAGGGTTTTAATTCCAGAATTTGCATTAGTTGCATCATCTTCAAATTTCCTTTGGTTCAAGGAAATAATTATATCCGTTGAGTTTCGATATTTTATAATATTTGAAGTAATTTTTTATCCATGATTATTATATTAGATGTATGAATTTGGATGAGTGCTATGATACTTGTACCATTGTTATGATTTTAGGGCCTTCCACACCAACGAAGTGTTGATTAATTATGACAAGGAAATCTTGATAGCATGTTATGGTCACAAGTTTAACTCTATAAGAGCCATAAAGAGTATTAAACATAATCAAGTGATTTGGTTGAATGAAAAAGAAAAGGACTCGGCTATCAAAGAATTTCAAGGCAAAGAAAAGTACAAGATAGAGAAAAAAAGAGTAACTCAAGCAATGATCATTCTGTTGTTGATAACATCGCAATGTTCATGATAGGAAAACCACAATCATTCATTAACTAACAAGCTAGTATTATGAAGAGGCTTTACTAGGGACTCTAATTTAGTTTACAAATCACACAAGTATTAATGTTTCCTTGTTAATACTTTTATAGCATGAATGTAAACATTTATCATAAATACAAAGATATAATAATAACTACATTTATTATTGCCTCTAGGGCATATCTCCAACAGTCTCCCACTTGCACTAGAGTCAACTAATCTAGATTACATGGTAATATACCGAACACCCATGGCAGTTTGGTGTTGGTCATGTTTTGTCCTCGGGAGAGGTTTAGTCAACGGATCCGCCACATTCAGATATGTGTGTACTTTGCAAATCTTTATGTCACCATCTTGGATGTTCTCGAATAGCGTCAAAACGTAGCTTGATATGCTTTGCGCATTGGCTATGGCGCCCATGTTATCACAGTAGATAGACATTGGGTCCAGCGCACTTGGAACCACACCGAGCTCTGTAATGAACTCCTTCATCCATATCGCTTCTTGTGAAGCCTCCGAAGCAGCTATGTATTCCGATTCAGTTGAAGATCTCGCCACAACGCTTTGCTTTGCACTCCTCCAGCTAACTGCTGCACCATTCAAAGTAAATACGTATCCAGATTGAGATTTAGAATCATCCGTATCGGTGTCCCAACTAGCATCGGTGTTCCAACTTGAGAGTCCTCCCCCAACTCGGCCTCCTTGGCCAGCGGGTGGAGGGAGGAACTCCTCCCCAAGTAGGTTTCATACTCTCCCCCCACCAAGCAAACTTGTCGTTTGACTTTTCAAATTGGCGTTTGACTTTTCAAACTAGGATTTGATTTATCCCTTTATTTTGCTCAGCGATGACACCTAGTACATGATGCAACCATTCCAACTTGTTATGACACATTCATGTACCCTTCCCCTCCGGAGTGCCGGACCTTCCGGACCCTTCTAGAACATTCCCGATGAAAACACCGGAATCATTCTCCAACTCCGAAACAGGACTTTCCTTATATGAATCTTATTCTCTGGACCATTCCGAATCTCCTCGTGATATCCCGGATCCCATCCGAGACTATGAACAACATTCGGTCTCTTACTCATCATTCCATAACTACTCAACAATATCGAATCCTTAAGTGTGTCTCCCTACGGTTCGTGAATTATGCGGACATGATCGAGACACTTCTCCGAACAATAACCAATAGAGGAATCTGGAAATTCCTCTAGGATTCGATGTTGTTGAGTAGTTATGGAATGATGAGTAAGAGACCGAATGTTGTTCGGAGTCTCGGATGGGATCCGGGATATCACGAGGAGATCCGGAATGGTCCAGAGAATAAGATTCATATAAGGAAAGTCCTGTTTCGGAGTTGGAGAATGATTCCGGTGTTTTCATCGGGAATGTTCTAGAAGGGTCCGGAAGGTCCGGCACTCCGGAGGGGAAGGGTACATGAATGTGTCATAACAAGTTGGAATGGTTGCATCATGTACTAGGTGTCATCGCTGACCAAAATAAAGGGATAAATCAAATCCTAGTTTGAAAAGTCAAATGCCAATTTGAAAATTCAAACGGCAAGTTTGCTTGGTGGAGGGAGAGTAGGAAACCTACTTGGGGAGGAGTTCCTCTCCCTCCACCCGCCGGCCAAGGAGGCCGAGTTGGGGGAGGACTCTCCTCCCCTGGCCGGCGCCCTCCCACCTATATAAGGAGGGGCAGGGGTGCCCCTCTAGACCTACACCTCTCTCCTCTAAACCCTAGCCCTAGCCACCGGCCCTCCTGCAACCGCCTCCGCCCTAGGGTTTGCCCTAGCCACCGACTTGGGGCTCTCCACTTGCCCTATCCGCCGGCCTAGCCCTCTCTACTTGGTGCCTCTAAACCCTAGATCACCAAGGCCTCTCTCATAGTCCACCATACTCGCTCCGGCTTAAGGAGAAGCCCTGCGAGATCTCCCCTCTACTTCCGGTACCACGCCATCGTGCTGCCGGAATCGGGAGGAGAATGCTACAACCTCCGCTGCCTGCTGGAACAAGGGAGAGGAAGGTCTTCATCGAGTACCGAATGTGTGACCGACTGCGGAAGCGCTGCCGGAACGCAGCGCCGGAAGGATCGTCTACACGATCTTGAGATCGGCAAGAGTACGACTACATCACCCACGAGAATCCGCTCTCGTTAAACACTTTGGAATCTTCGAGGGTGAGTTATTCTATCGACTCGTTGCTACAATCTAGTAGATAGATCTTGGCTTGTTTGTTTGTATGCGGTAGAAAATTTTTGTTTTCCATGCTACGAACCCCTACACATTCATTACTCGAATTAAGTGATCAACTAGTTAAATTTGATGATTCTATAAGATGCTTAATCATTAAAAACTTATTATTAGATATCGATACAAAATATGTGGAAGCCTCTAAATCATGTTATGTGTGAGGGTGTGGTATAACTCACGATGCAATTCTATATCCGATATTGTACTTTTGTCTCATTTATTAAAATGACTCGTGCCTCATGAACATGATGACCTTGTCCATAAGCTATCATCTTGCTTGGAGACGAGCAAGAGTCTAGCTTGAGGAAGTTGATGAATCCAAAATTAAAGCATTTTTACCTCTTGTATTTACACAATTAGAGTATGATTTTTGGTATTTCACCGCGCTCGCGCGCACCTTTTGTTCTTGTTTCAACAGGATCCCGAATCACTAAGTCTCTTATAAACATATCAATTGGTACTATCATATTATGTAGTAATATGATATTTCTAAGTGATAAATGTCATTTAATTCATTTTTCCTCTCACCTGGGACATTGGCAAATGCAGAGGAGAGCTCCAGGGAGCTTAGCGACCACTGATACAGGAAGGGCTTGCATGTACCATGTGGCAGCATATTCACCTAGTAAAATACTCTCACCTCACGAAGAGGGATCTGAGATCCAACACTCATAGAAAGTTCTAGCCTCGAAATACCACACCAGAGAACGATCTGGAGGAGGAACTTGGAGAAGGGAAAATCCTGGTTGCTTCACAAATCATTGGAGGCCATCGCATTATCTCCTTCATCATCAAGCATCTCCATCACTATTGCTACTCCCATCTTTCATATATTAGATCTTATTGTAATTCCAAATTCAATTATGATTTGCATTAGATTCATCCCCGTACTTTTATCCATCCATTTGATTATGATGATGTTGTTGATTGCTTCCATGTGTGAGTAGTTACCTTTGTTCTTGGGGAGATGGAGAAACCCTAACACTATTATGAAATGAAATAAAGATGATCTATTACTTGTGTCCATGATCTATTGATTTATGATATTGTGTTTGATCTCTCTCTTTAGATGGTATGCGTAGTCGGCCACATATCATTTGCCTTCGGGACTAAAGAGAGGGTATTATCCTTAGGGCGTGTATGGGAGTATGCCCAGTGTTACTTTCGTGATTACAAGCATTGGCTTATAACTTGCATAATCAAAGCAGGAATAAAGAGAGATTCACTAAGCTAATTACAATATCCATGGGGAAACCCTTAATTTTGGTGGTCTGTATGAGTTACTGCTCTGAGGCATCATAGTGATTATTTAAAGATGATCTCATTACCTGTCTCAAGAAAGCGACTGCCCACGAGTCTTGTAATAAACATCTTATTATGAAACTCTCTCCACACATATCATGACATAAGAAATAGGTTATCCTAATTATGATTAATTATAACATGCTAGTGGTGTATCCTACATCCCCGAGAACGCTTTAGCCTTATTGAGTTCTAACACCATGTCCAACGCTTTCTTTACGTGTTTTCTTTTACTTTCTTTAATTACTTTTCTGCATTCAACCAAAAACCTTTCAAACACCCTTTGCTCGAAATTAAAGGCAACTTACAAGTATCCTTTGATAGGCAGTGACGAGGGATATAAAGACCTTAACCAAATAGCTCGATGTGGGTTTGATACTCTTATTTTGAAACTAGCTATAATCAATCTATGCACTTGTAGTTAGCAGGTGGTCACAGATATCAAGGAAGGGACAAACGGGGTTTATGAATCGATCATCACTAAAATAAACACTACTACCACTCATTTCCAGAGTTGCAGCTTTGGCTACGAACCTAGGGCCTCAAATTATGAGGCACATGGTCTAGCTAGGCATATGCTTTTACATGGAGTAGGACGCCACTTGTGGCTTGTTCATCCTTACTCTGATACTATTCCTGCAAACACTCCATGATTAATAAAATCCTAACAGGTTGTTCTAAAAAAAAGTTACAAATCACGGTGCAATGATTTATAGAATTTTCCCTTGATTTAGCTTTGCTGGCTTGCATGGACCATCTGTAATAAAAAAAATCTGATAGACCAATGAAACCGATACAACTATAGGTCTTCGGCTTGTCCAAAAGTTATTCGAAATGACTATAAATTAAAAAAATATAAACTATCTTAATTATATAAGTGATACACGCATACAAATTCACACACATATACATGTCACTACATTGATGCACATATTGTATTATCAATTGGGTTCGAATGCTAACAGGTGCTAGCTAGCCCTGCAGCCGACGTCTCTTGTAGCTGACCATCATACTTCCTTGAGGCTCTGGGATTAACTTATTCCAATTAGTTTTGGGATAAGGGGTCAATAATTTGAGATCAAAGTTGTTCAGGAGATGGCTCCATATGACTTTAATTTGCACATAAGAATAGGCCTCCCCAACGCAAGAATGCCTTCCAGCGCCAAAAGATGTGTAAGAGAATTTTCCGCCAAGTACGTCCTCTCGTCTTGCGGAACTAAACCTATCTGGGTCATACAAATGAGGATCCTTATAAATGTAAGGCATCCTATTGTTTTGCACTATAGGACTTGCAATAGTATGCCCTTTCGGAATGTCATACTCTTGTCCTTCTTTTGTCCGGACCGTGAAATGTTTATGTGCCTTGCGAATCAACATTGGTGCTGGTGGGTGCATCCGGAGTGCCTCTTTGATACAACTATGCAGGGTATTCATCTCTAGCAAGGCATCATATTCTACATTTCCCTTGTATTTCATCATGATTTCCTTCTGCTCCTCAGATGCAGCTGTTAAGATTTTTTCATGGCTGAGTAGGCCAGCTCCGGTCCAGGTAATAGCTTGAGAGCTTGTGTGCTTTCCAGCAAAGATCAACCCAATTATCAGTCCTGTTATCTCTGTTTCGGTTGTGGAGCGCCCGTCTTTATACTTTGAATCCATCAGTTTCTGTAGCACGTCCTCCTCAACCCTGCTAGAACTCTTACGTGATCTTAGAATTTGAGAGAATATTTCTATTAGCTTCATACGTGCCTTGTCACGCCTGCGGTTTGCTGGAATTGGGATGTATGGAAAAAAGACACTGGCCAAGTTCACTCCGTTTTCAATATCACGGAACAGTGTATAGAACTCCTCAAACATCTTCTCCCGGACCTCTTTTCCTAGTAGACAACGGCTTGAGATCAACATGAGTATCTCTTCAAATTCATGTTTTAAATCAACAATGCCTTCCTGGCCCCATTTGCCAAAGTATTCCTACCAACAAAAACACATCATTTCGTAGATGGGACTGGTAGTAATAAAAGATGCAAATATACCACCCATATGTACAAATTTAAACTAACTATCTACAAAAAGCGATACATTGCGGGCAAATATTTATAAAATGTCCATGATAAGTATACCATGTAATAACCGGTTGTACCAGAGTACTACAGTTTTGCTAATTTAATTTGGCAGGTTGGTAGATAAGAACAATTATTTTGTTGTGGAAGTCATGTGTCAATCTCAGCAGGATTGATCATAACATTACCAGCCGTCTATCTTTCAAATCCATTACAGCCAATAATTTTCTTGGGGAAAATTCTCCAGTGTATTCACGAATACAGAGGACAACACTAGTCTAGTTTCAGCCTTCAGGATTATGCAACGGAAGCTGCTATAAATCCTATGGAAGAGTACAACAGTGGATTAAAACTTACTACTCCCTCCATTCCTCAATGTAAGCCTGTTTAGCAAGCTGTTTTAGTTTGCTAAAAAGACTTATATTATGGAACGAAGGTAGTAATTATTAACGGAAATCACAGAGATAGGGGTGTCAAGAATATGCTACGTACCTCCACCTCTTGAAGCATGGGATGAAAATGTCCCCTCAACTTTGATTGCCTTAATGCTTCAAGATAGAAACGAGACTGCTCATTCCGAGTTGCCGTATCAACGCCGTAAGCAACCTCTTGTCCAAACATGGGTACAGTAAACTCAAGAAAGTTGCCATGGCTAATATCTGAATCCAACCCTTGAAAGAAATGAGCTGAGACCTCCGGTCCGATCAGAATGGTTACATGACGTCCAAATAGACTAATTGTGAACACACTGCCATACTTCTTATATAGAAAATTTATCTTCGTTGGAAGATCCTTTCCAAAAAGGCTAGGTAAAAGTCGCAGCAAAGCAAAACAATTCACCACTGGTGGAAGTGGGTTTCTACTGGTTGGAGCAACGGCAATCTTTCGTTGTATAAGCCTCAGTAGGAGAGTGATGAAAACAAGAGCCAAGGTGAACCACAGGGCGCCACTTGTCATGTTCATGCTGTTTTAGACTCCTAATTAGGTATATATCACCAACCAGAATAGCAACAGGATTTGCTGCAAGAATATGAATATTCTAATTAGAAAATACACCCCTTCATGTTATGTTGATATCTAACGTTGTGTATGCAGTTTGAAGTAAATGGACTTAGATGAACGCCGGAGAATAATGTGCGTTTTTTTCTCTCAATCCTGTGGCTTTCAGTTGAACGTCCAGATGTACGGCCTCGATCTCAGCATGAATCGCCCAGCGGTCAATTGTATTTACTTAGATTTATGGAAAATAATAATGAACAAATTTATATAAAACTGCACAGGTGACATCATTGAAGTAATGTTGTTTTTCAGCCGACAAACAGATAAATATTTCTGCAATGGTGGCAAGAACCATCCGATCTGATCATCATCGTCACTAGTGGAAACGAGGTCTTTTGTTGATCCCGAAAAGGGGCTTTAACACCGGTTCTTCTACGAACCGGTGTTAAAGGGGGGGGGGGGGCGTACCAGCGTGGCCCCTGCGGCATTAAAGGAGCCCCCCCTTTAACACCGGTTCGTGCCACGAACCTGTGTTAAAGGTCCCTGCAGCAGTGGCCCGCGCACCCCCCCCCCTTTAACACCGGTTCGTGGCATGAACCGGTGTTAAAGGGGGGGGCTATATAAGACACCACCCCAGCCCACACACACCCCACTCTTCCATTCTTTCATATTTTGGAGCCTAGCAAGAGGGTGTGAAGAGTGCTAGTTTGTGTTTTTTTCATATGCACTAGAGGTGTTCGGTGAAATGCCCGAGAGCTCAAAATAAGCTTTCTTGTTGCTCTTTCCGTCTCGGTCGAGGTCGGCAACTATAGTTTCATGTGTCATTGATGTACTATATATATAAATGGTCATCTCCCTATTATTTTTTGATATATACTACATATTAATGCAGATGAATCGGCAATGGATGTACGGTGACCGCCGCACTTCCGAGTACATTACGGGCCTCCAAAATTTCATCGTTGTGGCTAATGCAAACCGTGGTCACAATGGTTTTATGTGATGTCCGTGTGTTCACTGTCAGAACAAGAAAGACTACTCAAATACCAGAACCATTCACGCCCACCTGCTTCGATCCGGTTTCATGCCCAGCTATTGTTGGACCAAGCACGGAGAAAAAGGGGTTGTGATGGAAGACAACGAAGAAGAAGAGGATGATGAAAACTATCATAATATGTATCCTGAATATGATGATAATGCAACGGAGGTAGATAATGAAGATCAAGAGGGAGCAGATGGGCCCGCTGATGACGATCTTGGTCGGGCCATTACTGATGCAAAGGAAGAATGTGAAACTGAAAAGGAGAAGGAGAAGCTGGAGCAGATGTTAAAGGATCACAAAACATTGTTGTATCCAACTTGCGAAGAAGGCCACAAAAAGCTAGGTGCCACACTGGATTTGCTGCAATGGAAAGCAGAGAATGGTGTGACTGACAGCGCATTTTCAAAGTTGTTGGTAAAAATGAAGAATCTTCTTCCAAGAAATAATGAGTTGCCCGACAGTACATACCAAGCAAAGAAGGTTGTCTGCCCTCTAGGATTAGACGTGCAGAAGATACATGCCTGCATTAATGACTGCATCCTCTACCGCGGTGAGAAGTACGAGAATTTGGATGCATGCCCGGTATGCACTGCACTGCGGTATAAGATCAGACGAGACGATCCTGGCGATGTTGAGGGCGAGGCCCCTAGGAAGAAGGTTCCCGCCAAGGTTATGTGGTATGCTCCTATAATACCACGGTTAAAACGTCTCTTCAGAAATAAAGAGCATGCCAAGTTGTTGCGATGGCACATGTAAGACCGTAAGAAAGACGCGATGTTGAGACACCCCGCTGATGGGTCACAGTGGAGAAAAGTCGAGCGAGAGTACCCGGACTTCGCACGTGATGCAAGGAACTTAAGGTTTGGTCTAAGTACAGACGGCATGAATCCTTTTGGTGAGCAGAGCTGCAGTCACAGCACCTGGCCTGTGACCCTATGTATCTATAACCTTCCTCCTTGGTTGTGTATGAAGAGGAAGTTCATTATGATGCCAGTGCTCATCCAAGGCCCGAGGCAACCCGGCAACGACATTGATGTGTATCTAAGGCCATTAGTTGAAGAACTTTTACAGCTGTGGGCCAAACCAGGTGTACGTATGTGGGATGAGCACAAAGGGGAGCCATTTGACCTACGGGCATTGCTTTTCGTAACCATCAATGATTGGCCTGCTCTTAGTAACATTTCAGGGCAGACAAACAAGGGATACAATGCATGCACACACTGTTTAGATGATACTGAAAGTGTATATTTGGATAAATGTAAGAAGGTTGTGTACCTAGGGTATCGCCGATTTCTTCCGAACCTGCATCCAGTAAGAAAGAAAGGCAAGGATTTCAAACGTCTGGCAGAACCCCGGAGGAAGCCTGTCCTCCGTACCGGTGAGGAGGTATTTGGTATGGTCAAGGACCTAGAAGTAATCTTTGGAAAAGGTCCTGGCAGTCTATCTGTTCCGAATGACGATGCCGGACACGCGCCCATGTGGAAGAAGCAATCTATATTTTGGGACCTACCCTATTGGAAAGTCTTAGAGGTCCGCTCTTCAATCGACGTGATGCACGTGACGAAGAATGTTTACGTGAACCTGCTAGGCTTTCTAGGAGTGTATGGGAAGACAAAAGATACACCGGAAGCACGGCAGGACCAGCAACGTCTGAAGGCCCCTGAAGAGCCTATGCATCCTGAGAACGAGAAGGGTAAACGATGCCACTTAACTCCTGCCAGCTACACTCTTACCAAAGCAGAGAAGGAAATCTTTTTTGAATGTCTGACAAGTATCAAGGTCCCGTCTGGCTTCTCGTCGAATATAAAGGGAATAATAAATATGGCAGAGAAAAAATTCCAAAACCTGAAGTCTCATGACTGCCACGTGATTATGACACAATTGCTTCCGATTGCATTGAGGGGGCTTCTACCTGAAAATGTTCGAGTATCCATTGTGAAGCTATGTGCATTCCTCAATGCAATATCTCAGAAGGTAATCGATCCAGAAAGCCTACCAGGGTTACAAACAGATGTGGCCCAATGTCTTGTCAGCTTTGAGTTGGTGTTCCAGAATCACGACATGAGGGGAGACTGTGTGGAAAAGGCACCCTAGGATGTAAAGCAATGATATGTAGGGACGGGCATTCTCTCAATCAAGCACACTACACGGTTTTACAAAGATCTATCTTGGTTGCCCCGTATATCAATGAACACAAGAATTTAATACGCCTCAAACGCCCGGGGCAGTCTGATGAATGGATTATAAGTGAACACATGGCGAGTTTTGGCGGCTGGCTGCAAAGACTTCTCACGAATAACACCACTGTTGGGGATCAGCTGTACTTGTTGGCCAGGACACCATCTTCGACTGTATGTACTTTCCAAGAGTACGAGATAAATGGGAATACATTTTACACGATAGGCCAAGATAAAAAGAGCACCAACCAAAACAGTGGTGTCCGCTTCGATGCAGCAGAAGACAATGGGAAAAAGACCACGTATTATGGGTTCATAGAGGAGATATGGGAACTTGACTATGGACCTAATTTTAAGGTCCCCTTGTTTCGATGCAAATGGGTCAATCTAACAGGAGGAGGGGTTGAGGTAGACAAGAAGTATGGAATGACAACGGTGGATCTCAACAATCTTATGAAGAACTTAGACGAACCATTCGTCCTAGCCAATGATGTGGCTCAGGTTTTCTATGTGAAGGACATGTCCTCCAGACCAAAAAAAAGAAAAAATGTGCAAACGAATACATCATATGATGAGCCAAAGCGTCACATAGTTCTTTCAGGGAAAAGAAACATCGTGGGAATCGAGGACAAGACAGACATGTCAGAAGATTATAATAAGTTTGATGAAATTCCGCCCTTCACAGTGAAAACTGACCCAAGCATTCCGTTAAGTAAAGAAGATGCTCCATGGTTACGTCTGAAGCGATCATAAGGAAGGACATATGCCAAGAAGTTCATTCTCATATTATGTAACTCTAGTTCATGTTAATATTAATACATGTCTTGAGTGTTAGTCTTGTTTTGTGGATGGACCGGGACTATGAGAAGAAGTTGTCCCGATTCGTACTTACCATTAAGATCTGATCTCCAAACGCGCGCGATCACATATTAGGGAGTGCCTCTATGACCAGTTTCTTGGAGATGCCGGAGGACTAGGCTCCGTCGGCATCTCCCTGAAACTGGCCGTAGTGGTGTCCCTGCTCTCGAAAACCATCTTGCAGCTTTGTAACTTATCTAACTAGATCAATACACCTGGGAGCTAACTAATTTCACATATTAGGGAGTGCCTCTATGACCAGTTTCTCGGAGATGCCGAAGGACTGGGCTCCGTCGGCATCTCCCTGAAACTGGTCGTAGTGGTGTCCCTGCTCTCGAAAGGAGGTAAGGCATAGCCTCAAACTGGCTGGAGGACTGGACTCACAAGGATGCCTATTTATAGTACAAGCAGCTCGACATAGTGTCGACACTTACGAAATAATGTCGACACTCACCCCTATTATTAGTGCTGACTCGTGTTTTGTCCCGGTTGGTGTCTCCAACCGGGACTAAAGGTTCATCTTTAGTCCCGGTTGGTGTCTCCAACCGGGACTAAAGGTTCATCCCGCCATTTTTTCCCGCCATTTTTCTTCCCGCCAGTTCTTCTTCCCGCCATTTTTCTTCCCGCCAGTTCTTCCCTCCAGTTCTTCCCGCTAGTTCACTATATATATATGTAGGGGGTTGGCCTCCATTGTCATTGCACATCTCTAGACTCATATCTGCAACCTCATCACTCTTTCCCATGGCTTCCACCGTAGCACTAACCCCCAGGGAGGCGGAGGCGCTTTGCGCCTCGAACTACCCCTACCCGCCGGGCTACAGTGTCCCCGTCGGCTGGATGCTGAGCGTCGGAGGCGTGCCGGTTCCTCCTGTCCCTCTAGGTGTGGCGCGCCGGATGGCCATCACGAACCACTACTACTTCGAGCTCACGCCGGAGCAGCGGAGGAATCCCAGATGGCATCCCGACTATTTCCCTACTTGGGAAGCCTTCTTCGTGGATCGGCATGAGAGGGCGCTCGCCAGGCACGAGGAGGACGGCCCACCTCCTCCTAACTTCAACGAGGCCGGCCGTCGGCTATGGTGGCGCGGTCGGACTCTCCAGAGCGTCATGGCCTATGACACTGCCGCCGACTCTAACCCCCGTCTGCGCTACCCTCAAGTTCAGCCCACGCGCTACCCTCAAGTCCAGCCCACGCGTACTCTCCAGAGGTTCAATTACGGCGACCCCGACGACGACAGCGATGACGGCGGTGGCGAGTACGACGACTACAGTGGCGAGTATTACAGGTGTAGGCAGGAGCATGACTGAATCACTCCAACATTCCGAAACAAGTTCGGCCGATTGTTACTTAATCTGGCCATGTATCTTAATTTTCAGTTCCAGTTCGGCCGATTGTTACTTAATCTGGCCATGTATCTTAATTTTCAGTTCCAGTTTGGCTTTATGTAACTGTCTCAAAATGACCTATCTCATTCGAGATTTCTTGGCTTTCGGGTCAAATGACCAATGTTATGACCAATGTTAATACAAAATATGCGGCATTAAAATATGATTTGATCTAATAAAAATCATTTTTTAGATGCTTAATATTTCTTATGTTCAAAGTTTTAGGATTTAACAATTTATTTTGGTTTGAATTGAATAATCAAAATTTATATGTAAGTGCTTTAATTATTTTGAAAAATTTCATGTAAAGTAAATATAAAATGATTTACATGAATGGATAGAAATTATTTTTATTAAAATTATGATATATTATTCATATTTTTCTGAGTTGAAATGAAAAAGATATGAATTTTCTAAATTCATATCATATTTTTGAATTAAAAATGCCCCTTTAATGCATGAAATAAATGCCCTCCCCCTTTAACACCGGTTCCAGACAGGAACCGGTGTTAAAGGGGGGGCATTTATTTCGTTTCCCGCGTGCACCCCCCCCCCCCCCCTTTAACACCGGTTCGTGGGTAATAAATGCGTGCGGGAAACGCCCCCCCCCCCTTTAACACTGGTTCCAACCACAAACCGGTGTTAAAGGGGGGGTAATAAATGCGCGCGGGAAACGCCTCCCCCCCCCCTTTAACACCGGTTCCAGCCATGAACCGGTGTTAAAGGGGGGTGTATTTGTTTCACCTTCCTCCCCTTCCTTTCTTCCCCCACTGAGCCAGATCGATCGAGAACACAGAGAGAAGCGCCGCCCCCGACCCGCCGTCTCGCCGCCGCCGCTTCGGAGCCCGACCCGCCGTCTCGCCGCCCCCGACCCGCCGTCTCGCCGCCGCCGCTCGGAGCTCGAGGTTCGCCGCCCCCGACCCTCTCTTCCCCGCATCCTTCGCCCCTCCCTCTAACACCTCCTTCGTTCGACGCCTGCTTCGGCCGCGCCCGGCCGGCCCTCCCCCGCTCCTCCCGCCGTTGGCGATGCCGTCCACGGCGTTGGCCACGGCGACCACAGCCACAGTGGTCGCGACCACGACCACGACTGCCAACACCTCGCCGATCCCGCGGTTCGGCTGAGAGCAGGCCACCGTCGAGCCCCGTGACGGCGGCACGGTACACACCTTCAATAGTTAGCAGTAGTCTGTTAGATACTTGGTGATAATTTTGTTTTGGCTGAAGATATATTATTTTGCCTCAAGGACAAGTACGAGGTGGTCTTCATGTAGTTTTTTTAAATCAAATCATCTTCAGTTACAAGTATGGTATATTCAGGTCGCCTTGATCCTCAACGGTGATGTTGGCGAGCCGGCAACCTCAGAAGAGCATAATTAACTCGGAAAAAACTTGACACTGTAGTGTTGATAGACCTCAGAACTGTCAACCAGAACTTGTGCTAGTTTAGAAGTAGACATCTGTCGTCGATGCCACCCGCGCCTGGCCCTCCTCCTCCTGCTGCTCCCGGCGACGCTGCTGCTGCCGCGGGCACGATGCTGCTGCTGCCGCGTGCACGACGCTGCTGTCGGCGTCGGCGGCTACGACATGCCGGCGGGCACGAGGGTGGCCGTGAACGCGTGGGCCATCGAGGGACCCGGTAAGCTGGGACGATGGCGCGGTTCGACCCGGACAGGTTCGCGGGCGGCGAGGTGGACCTGCACGGCGCGCATCTAGAGCTGGCCGGTGCCGTTCAGCTCCGGGCGGCGGCTGTGCCCGGGAAGGTCGATGGCGCTGATGAACGAGTGGAGTTCGCCCTGGCCAGCATGCGTTGTGGCTTTGATTGGGCGCTGCCGGAGGGGACACATATGAACATATTTGCATAATATATCAACTATATAAACACAGTTCTTTAGGCCTCGTTGGTTTAGGCTCTAGAAGACCAGGATTGACTTGGGTTACGGTCCAATCCACATCATCCTCCCCGCCGAGGCAAAAATTTGAGAAATATGGAGTATTTGTCTATTTCTGTATAGTATTTTTTTGTTTGGCCAATCCATTTCATTTACATAGTCTTGAGATGAAAATAAATAATCGTCAATTGACCCTCGGAACGATTCCAGGGTGCCAATGGGCGAGATGAACGTAGTGACATCGACCCCGACGATCTAGGCCTTAATCCTTGCACATGTGAATTAGAAGCATGTGGAGTAAAAAGAAAATAGCTTATAGCAAAGATATTATAATAGGCCACGCCTAAACCCTAACTGACCACCTCGCTCTCTTCCCCGTGCAGGAGCGTCTCGCCGCCGCCGCTTCGGAGCTCATAGGCCACGCCTAAACGCCGACGCCGCCCGCCGCCCGACGAGCCCGCCGCTAGTACCGCCGCATCCGTCCGACGAGCACCGCCGCCCGACGAGCACCGCCGCCCGACGAGACCAACGCCACCCCACCGGTGAGCGCCACGTGTCTGCCACGTGTATGATTGCTGACTCGTCCTAATTAAAACTTGTTTGCTCGATAAATTGTACTACATGCATAGATTAAAAGTTGTATACAAATTGGACCTCTGACTCATTTGTGTATTTATTTGTGTATTTTGGTATGAATAATATGTATATTTGTGTATGAATCCAAGTCCACTTGAATGTTTACACTCTTACTCTAGATAATATTTTTGTTTTAGAAACTATGGATCCACTTAGTAGAAACCTTGAAGAAGAAGAAATAATGGAGAACATTATTGATGAGGACACCTCACAATATCTGAACTTGGAGGGACATGCTGACGACAACTCAAGTACTAGTCATGGAGAAGATGAAGACTCCGGTGAACGCAATTTAATGGTTACAAAGTCCGGCGAGGTATATGCATTGATTAAGCCTCTGCTGACTTTCGTGTATACAAATTAACGCTTCTTTCTTCTTTTAGCCCTCTGGATCGACCAGCCAGCAACCATCTTCTTCTACGAAAAAGAGCAAGCGAGGCGCGAGCCAGCGGTTGAAAGATCGTGCAAAGTTCACGAACGAAGCAGTCCGTGTTGATGGCAGGCCGATGGAGCCTAAGAAGGCCGCAGACAAATTTGTACGTCAGGCTGGAGTTCTTGTTAGGGACCAAATCCCAATCATAATTGAAAATTGGAATAAGCCAAAGAAGGGCGACGGTACCTTTGTCGATGACAGATCCAAAGAAACGCTTTGGAATTCGTTGTTGGTAAATTTCACCCTTCCGCCAGAGGAGGATGAAAACAACCCGGTTATAAAGGAAAAGGTCAAAGAGTGGACTCTAAAGAAGATGGCTGACGCTTTCCGCAACTGGAAGACAAAATTGAACAAATTTGTCAAATCTGGCGAGACTCCAAATTTCGAAGACGCATATTATGCGAAGATAAGACCTCACTGGCCCGAATTTGAGACATATAAAAAAGTGCTATAGCTAAAAAGAGGTCAGAAACCAATACGCTTAATGCCCTGAAGAAGAAATATCACCAGAGGACGGGGTCAGGTGGCTACATATCTCAGAGGCCTAAGTGGGAGGAAGCTGAGAAGGCCCTGCGCGAGAGAGGGATCACACCCCAGACAGATGGGTGGGACCTACGTGCAAAGACTTGGTTTTACGGAATCGGGGCAAGGTTGGACCCAGAAACAGGATTGTGTATCTTCCCAACCCTCCTTGCCAAACCCGTCACTGAACTCATCACAGCATACGAGGAAACATCCGCCAGGCCCTTCCATCCCGACAGAGAGAATGACCAGCTCACACGCGCCATCGGTAAAAAGAACACCCTGGACATGCACGAGGCACAGGGGGTATGACGTGGAAGGATGGGTTTGCCGACTGGAGCGACTCTTACAGATGGCGCGGCAGAAAAGAAAAAGAGCGTACAGAGCGGATGACACAGATAGAACATGCACTTGCGGCGCTGCAGGCGCAAGTGAATGCACAACAGAGCCATCAAGCTACCGGCCCATCTCAGCGGCACGAAGAGCCTGCATTGGAAGCTGCCCGCGGCCCAGACTCTGCGCGGAAAAGCAGTGTGGCTTCCACGGAGAATGTGCATCCCACGCTTGAAATGACGGGTCCTCGATACCCCGTGGATGAGATCACGGAGAGCGAACACGCTGAGCTGCATGTGAGATTAATGGGCTTATCCATTAAGATGGTTGTCGGCTATGCCTTACCTCCTGTAGATGGTGGAACTTACCACTGCCGATCGATTCCAGATGGCTATGCTATTGTCGGGGTGGATGAGGTTGTGAAGGAATATGAGGAAGCACAGCTTGACCATGCTACAGGTGAAGGGGAAACTCAACTCAAATTTGCAGTGAAAACAACCATTCTTTGGAAGAAGGAACACATTGTGCTTCCAAATTGGAGGTCACTGGCACCCCCGCTGTCTCCGCAGCGTCAGCAGCCTGAGCCGCTTTAGCTATCTCCTGCGCAGCAGCCATCTCCGGCGCGGCAGCCATCTCCGGCGCGGCAGCCATCTCCGGCCCGTCAGCCATCTCCTGCGCGGCAGCCATCTCTGGCCCGTCAGCCATCTCCGGTGCTTCAGCCATCTCCTCAGCGTAAGCGGAAGAGCACTGCCACGAGGAGCATCAGTAGCACTGCCACAAAGAAATCCGCAGGAAACCGTACGCCAAAGAGTTCAAAAAACTACGTCCCGCAGCCTTCCGCCAAGCCATTGCCGGTTTTACCGTGGAGTCGCAGCGACGAGGAGACCAATAGGATCTCGAAAGAACAGGTCAAGAAATTCTTTGCACCTACACGGGCCGAGCCAAAGGAGCAAATAGATCCGGCGGTGGTGGAGAAGTTTTACAATAACCTTTCGAAACCTGAAACCCCACTTGTGTCGGACTACGAGCGCCAGATTTTGAAGGCGGATGCAAGGCGTCGTAGGGAGACTGAAAGTAGCAGTCGTGAGGCACCCCAGAAAACAGTTCCCATGCTCGGAGAGCAGGAAACCCAATCATGTGCCCCGCTCCAAATGTTCGACACAGGGACGCTCCTCCCGTAAATGATTACGAGGCAGAGATACAAAGAAAGGCCAATGAGATGGGGATGACTTACATTGCATACTTGAACGTCATGGGAGACAACTTGCCCAAATGCGATGTCAACCCCATACAGCCATGGAAGTATGGGAAGAATCTCGTCAAGAAAGAGGAGCTCAAGACTCTACCAACAAAGATGCGAAAATTGCACAAGTGGTACCTTCATTTCTGCAAGACGAGAAAGGTAGAATGGATCACGGCGCATATAAGAGATGATATTTTCTTCTGCGGAGATGACGCGATCGACTTCAACATTCAAGACTTGCATTTTCTATTCAATCAGAAGGAACTCGACAAAGCTGACATCAGCCTTTATTGTGTGTAAGTACTATTTCTATAATTTATATCTAATCTCATTCACTTTATTAATTGCATGTATATATATATGCTCACCATATATGTATATACTATTATGCAGGAAAAAGGTTATGGAATGCAGGAAAGGAGGACCTTTTGACATTGGGTTCATTGACCCAAATAGAGTTCATGAAGAAGTGGTAGAAACCAAACCCGAGCAAACAGAAGATTACTTGCTAACGTCTTTACTGAGACAACAAACCAAAAGGGAAATACTATTGCCTTACAACTTCTCGTGAGTACTGTTACCCTCTCTCTTGTACACATTCTATTTCAGCTTACTCGATGTTAAGTGTAATTGATGATGAGTTATGCGTGCGTAGGTTCCACTTTATTCTGCTAGTCATTCAACCCGACTCAGGAAAAGTCCTTGCCATGGACTCGTTACGAAAAGAAAAAGAGATATGGGCAAACTTTAGAGAGATGCTCCAGAGGTAATTTCAATCATATTATCGCACTAGATCGGCAACTTTCGTGACAATAAGTAATTAATTACTCCTTTATCCATTTTCTTTGTCGGACAGGGTTTGGAAAAGGTTCACAGGCAGGACCGTGGGTGAATGGTCAGAAGAACTAAAATGTGTAGACCAAAATGTAAGTAATACTAGCTAGCTTCCAATTCTATTATATCATGCTTTATTGATTATTATTTTGATTGAACTCTCTATTCTCGTAAAGTGCGCGCATCAGGGACACGGCAATAACTTATGTGGGTACTATGTTTGCGAATTCATTCGCAACACGATATGTGCGACGGGTCAAGCCGCACTAGAACAACTTAGAGTAAGTAAACAAAGTCCACAACATTATTTTATTACCATCAATTGTGTTGAGTTTTATTCTTATATATATATTGACGGCCCATTCTTCATATATATTCAGATCGAACGGATGCGGGACCAACTCCTACCATTTGAACGCATACAAGCCATTCAAGAGGAATTGACGGGGTTCATATTTGATGAGGTCGTCACGTCTGGCGGAGAACTCTTTAGATATCCACCAAAATGAACGATGACGATGTATGTGCCGATGACGATGTATGTGCCGATGACGATGTTTGTGTATAATAATAGTTGCTTAATTATTCATGTACTTGTATGTACCGATGACGATGTTTGTGTATACCGCTCCCGATCGATTCCCCCTCGCCCCCCCCCCCCCTCCCTCCCGCAGAAATACGCCAGAACGGGGCAGAGGCAGAAGTCTGCCGCGGCAGAGATTTAGGGGGGGCCTTTTAACACCGGTTCTTATACGAACCGGTGTTAAAGGGTGGCGCACGTGGGGCTGCCGCAGGCCTCAGCCCCCCTCTAACACCGAACCCTCAACAGCGGTTGGGGAACCGCTGTTAGAGGGCCGTCCCAACCGGAGTTAAAGGGGGTGGCCTGCACTAGTGCGTGTATCTAGTTTGTTGAGGTTTAAGCCCTCGTCAATACAAACTCGACACCATATCGGTTAGAAAAATAAAATATTTTAGATATTCGAATTCAGCAAATAACATGTTCCTTTGCAAGCATGTGCTCTCTTTTATATCAGGAAAAAGCCATTGGTGAATAACTGCTGCACTGGAATGCAAATTTGCACTCGGTACAATAATTATTACATTAGCCCACTATTCTATTCTAGTGCTTAACAACGTTCATGGCGCATAAGGCTAGTTATAGTGACAATAACACCACTAATAATAATATAAAACCAGATGCAGTGCCAAGTAGACATTTTGATGACATAAAATACAATAAAATGAGGAGAGAGATGGAGACCAACAAACTAATGGTGTATACTTTCCTCCTTTCAAGTAGAGCTAATGTTTCGTAACA
This sequence comes from Avena atlantica, assembly GCA_910589765.1. Taxonomy (NCBI): domain Eukaryota; kingdom Viridiplantae; phylum Streptophyta; class Magnoliopsida; order Poales; family Poaceae; genus Avena; species Avena atlantica. The sequence goes on from OU342739.1 coordinate 36,076,460, forward strand.
ACTAACAAGATACGTCCTCGCCTCTTTATTATCCGCACTTCGAAGTTTTTTCTCGTCTATCGCAAGTTTTTTTTTCTTGAATACATGTCTTTTTTGCACGGTCTTGAATACATCGTTGATTTAGAGTTTGGACTAGTATCTGAAGTTTCCCATATTATTCCTTTTGTTTTTGGAAGAATTAAAGAACCAGTGTTTCGTGCTAGAAATCACGTGAGAAAACTGGTGTACTAATAGTAAAACTTAAAGTTACTCGTAGGTGTGGTAACAAATAGTCAACTTTTTAGCGTCGAGGTTCTGCCGAATATATATGCCATGGAGAAAACAAATCAAGTTTGACCATACCTGAATACACCTTCAGAGTGAGAACGCATAAGAGGACTGCTACCGCGCAAGATTTCTTCCTAAACTGCATAAGACCGTACAATACTGTCGGTGTGTCACACGCATATATATATAACAGGGACGGTGAACCCAAGGAAACGTAAATGGCTGAGTGAATGGCAACACATGGGGCTCTTAGAAAAATCAGAGAGAGACGGTTAAGGAAACTAAGGGACGTTTGGATCCTAGTTAATAGCTGAGCTAACCCTTGTCGTGGCAGGTTTAGCGTTTAGCACCGTCGTAACTAATCTCACGTTTAGGGTGTGAGCTAGCCACAAACAGGCTAGAAAAAGCTCTGGAAACAGGCTTTCATCCTACTTTTATAGATAAACCAATATGATCGAACTGATACAAAATGACAAGACAACCCTCTTAGCAAGCAGATCAAAGACCAATATGATCGCCTCCTCCTGGCGACCGAGGGGCCTAACCCTAGCGTCGCCACCTCCTCCCTCCTCCTTGCCTATCCCTCCTCGTCGCCCCCGGAGGACCGCCGACCTAAGAGCACGGTGCCGGTGATGGGGGCGGTGGGGATCCGGACTCCCGGCCCCAGCGTGGTGGAAGGGTGGGATTCCCCGTATTGGACGGGGCCTGTGTAAGGAGCTGGTTCCGCGGTCGCTCTTGGCGAGGTGGAGGGGCGGCGGTTGGGATGGAGCGGCGACGCGCGGCGGACTAGCGGCCCATCTGATTTGATCTAGGACTGTAGGTTGCGGGTCGGTGCTCGCTCATCTAGTCTCCACCTGCGGTATTGTCTCTTCGTCGAGCTAGCGGCCATGGCGGCCTCGGTCACCATGGATCTGTCGTTCTATTTCGGTGGGTCTTGGTGACCGGTGAAGACCGGTGGTGTGGGGGCTTTCGGTTTGGCTTTGAATAAAGGGGGTTGGTCCTAGGATCCCTCTCGCGCCAGGACAAAGATCTACTTGCTCCATGACTTCATCGATCTGATCGGAGTGTTGTGTTTCGAAATATTCCGCTGGTGAACTCCAATGGACGACATGCTGGAGTTCGCCAGATTGGATGGATCTCGGTCACGCGCAACCATGATTTATCTGATCGTTTGGTTTTAGAGGGAGTGTTGTGAAGCTTTCTAGACTGTTGCTATCAAGGACATGTCATTAGTCCCATGGTAAAGTCAGTCGTGGAGAATGACATGAAAGCCAAGTTCTGAAGAATGGTAATGGTGGTGTGAATCATGTTTGCAATGAGGTTTTGGCTTGGTGTTCTAGGTCTTGGAGCAGCGACATTGGAAAGTGGGGGCGACAGTACATGGGATTTCCAAAGTTCAAGCTGCAGGGTGAAAATCCAAGGTCTGACCTTAATTGGTTGTGCCTGGCAATAACCTAGTTGAAGGCATTGTTTTGTCAGTGCGGACTTTCTCTAGGGTGAAACCTATGATCAATGATCAGGACGATGCCGACGCTAGTGCATTGTTCCCTTATTGGAGGCGTTGCTTTCGGAGAGGATGGATTTCTGATGCTACCTTGGTGGTGTTTGGTCGCTGTTGTAGGACATAGATCACTAAAGCGGGACTTTTTTTTCTTATAATTCTTCTTTCTTTTTTTGGTTGTGTGCATCTGTAATGCCATTAGGATAATGCATTGTTGCAGAGGCTAGGTATAATTAGTATCTTGCGATATTAATATATGCTCCTTTTAAAAACAAATCAAAAACAAAAAGAAAAATAGAGGAGTAGCCACACCTCTAAGAAGCCCATAGCCCCACTAGACTAGAGACTAGAGGTGACACAACGCCCTCCTCGAAAAATCACCAGAAATCGTTGCATCACACGCACACGCACCAAGTTGTCATAGGAGAAGACCCGCATGCCCTCTCGCCCCTGGACATGGAGCATCGATCATGTTTGTGCACATAGGACCGAGAACGGTGATAATTAAGGGCATGCACAATGAGTTGATGTCAGCTAAATGAAAAGAGAGAATCTGTACTTAGTGAAAAGAGAGAGAATGACAAAAAAGAAGGCTGCATTCCCTTAGCTAAGTGATGATCCCATAGAAAATAAGAAAATATTATTTTCATCATTGTACCATGTCTTCCTTCTTAACACAATTTTGTACTAAAGTTTAATTGATTCTCATTAATCAATAGGAATGACAATAAGAGATGACGCATTGTACTACTTAATATTTTTGCCTTCTGTAAAAGACGTGAATGGCTAATAAAAGAGTAGTCTTGTCTACTATTATATACATGTGTCCTGAGTCTTTTCTGTAAGATAGAAGGCCGTAGAGGCCTCGCACCATAGCCAAAGTACTTCAAGTCTAGATTCTAGCTTGCATTCTGATGTCAAGGGATGCGGCCAAAAAGTACCATTACTCAAGGACACCCCCAAAATGGTGATGAGGCGAAGCATCGCCATTGTAAAGCTTGGATATGGTCAAGGGTTTTCACCGGAGCCCTGTCATAGGGAAGGTGACCACAACAGTGCACCTGAGAGGGTCACAAAACTCACATGCATCGCCGATGTTGGCACTAGAACGCTGGGCTTTCAGCCCAAAATGAACCCCTCCCCCAGCAACACCAACGTAACATGGTCTGCAATTCGCAACCAAAATAGACCTCCAGGATAAGATTTCACTCTTTCCACTACCGAGGCATCGCCAATAGCAGGATGCCTTTCCGCCCATTCCTCGCCTTTCACACAGAAAAAGAGAGAAACCATCACCACTGCATAGTTGATCGACGAAGAGCTAACCACATGATCCAACTTCCATGGTCGCCATCCCGACACCCAATAGTTCATGCTAGCACGACGACAGATACGGCCACAAGGAGCACAAAAAAATCGATGAAAGATGTCTACACCAGATATAGGCCGCACAAAATCTTGTTCGCACTAGATCTAGGCATGCTGGCCCAAACTTCCCACACGATAGTTTCGCAATGGGCAATACCATGGCATAGGGCCGAAAGCGCCTGCTTTCTAGCCCCAGCCACGAAAGGGCTTCCCCACAGCCGCTAGATCTGGATCAAGCGTGTCCGGGACCACCACCACACCTACAACATGCAAACTCCCTCTCGTCGCACACTCCAAGCACACCCACGTCGACCAGCACACCGTAGAAGCTTGGTAGGACATCGAGATAAAGTGTGTCACCTTTGTCTACCAACCCCTGGTAGAGTGGTCATAGATGGGCTGGATCTAGGATCATCGGCTAGCAAACCCGCGCCGCCACCACACATATGGTTATCCTGCAGCTTCACCTCGCGCGCATCGTCCCCACGGGGTGCCGCGAGCCCCATTTTTAGCTTGATCGGGAGGAACTGCCGTAACGTGACAATGAACAACCTGGTTGCTATTGGCTCCACATGGGCTTTAACCAGTGGAGGTAACCAAACAACATCAAGATGGAGTTGTAGCTAGGACGAAAGCTTCACCGCCCATGTCACCTTGTGGAGGAGGCGACATGTTGGAAATATAAGCAATAATCCATATGATTTAATCCGAATAATAAATTGATAAAACATGATCATACAAACGATATTAAAACCAATTATGAAGATCAACAAAGTAGATGAACAGATTACATATATAGGAGATAAATCTATCACATCTACAGCAAACGCTAGATCAGAGAACTCTAGCATAATCTGAAAAAGATAGTTGAGTATCACGTACAGAGTAGGCTGAATAGCAGCCGCAGCAGCGTCGCCCATGTTGACGTTATCGAAGAGATTGGTGACGTCCGGAAAGAAGTCGTCGTCAAGGAACTCGTCGGAGGAGGACGTTGTAGTTGTTAGTAGTCGCGTTGAGTGCTCCCCCAAAACCTGATCGCCCCTCACCCGTACAGGTTCACGAGAGGCGGGGTTCCGGAGGCCTACTGTCCCGATCTGCGGTGCACGCCGCAAGCCGGGATGAGGAAGACGAAAGCGGCGGCGCAAGGTTCTGGAGGTAGACGCGTGTGTGGATTGATTCCGTGCCGATTAGGTTTAGCCCCGAACGCTTATATAGTGCAGGTTAGGAGGATCGTGGGCTCAGCTCACGTCCGAGTCGGTAACAGCCACGTCCATAAAAACTGGAAACAGCTGTAATTAACGCGTCCGTTAATGACTCATAATCAGTTTTCCCAACAAGCAAAATAAAGCTCGGCTCAGCGAGATTCCCGCAACCCGCGGCGCGCGCGCATCGTGACGAGGCGAGGCGTGGCGAGCGGCGTCGGAGGAGGAGTGCGCGATGGCTACTCTTCTTGTCACACCTTAGTGAGTGGTACAACACTCTACTATATAAGGTGGTCCAACTCCCCTTCAACTAGCAATGTGGGACTAAACTTTAGCACCACTAGCACAGCCATATGCTGCCATATACAAGTGGGCCAAAGAGAATTTCAGAATTTGTCTAATGGACCAACAGCGCAATACTCACCAAATTCCAACAATTCCCCCACAAAGTCTCATTGGCACATCACAACACTTTTCTTCCAGAACATTGTTTTATATACCGGTGTGTAGTGGAGACTGTTAAGTTGAACTTCCACGTTAAACTTCATGTTACGCTAGCTAGCAACTTGAATAGTGGACTATGCCTTGAACTACAAGTTTTCTGCGCGCTAGTTTCACACAAAATCTAGACCGGTACAGGGCTACCGTCGGGTTCCCCGCGGTTTGGAGCTTATGCGTCATACTCCAGGGCATTTCATGAGTTTATTAGAGAGCACCCAACTCTCACGGACTGCGACATTTGACAGTCCGACTCATATAGGTGTGTTCCTCAAGAGATGTTTTGCAGGACAACATCTCCGCTTATAAAAAACCACTTGGAACACATTAAGATAAATATCAACCTGCCATGCAGATTTAGAGAGTATTGCATCTTAATGGAGATGTAAATATAATATGGGGATACTCTCCTCTCAGCTGACCAACAGCTTGTCTCCCAGCTCTAATTCATAGGATCTCTGATCACATAGAGTAGGTTTCCACTGATATCAACTCATAGCGTGGGTCTCAAACCCATCTCCCTCGATGCATTATCTATCACATTGCGTGATAAACCCTTTGTGAAGGGATCTGCCAGGTTTTTAGATGTTTGGATATAATCCAACGCAATAACTCCGGAGTTTCTCAGTTTCCTGACAGATTTCAATCTCCTCTTCACATGCCTTGATGACTTCATATTATCCTTAGAACTGTTTACTTTGATAATCACAGTTTGATTATCACAGTTCATCGGGATGGCGGGTATTGGTTTTTCAACCACAGGTAAGTCCATCAAGAGCTCACGAAGCCACTCTGCTTCAACAGTGGTTGTGTCTAATGCTGTGAGTTCTGCTTCCATTGTTGACCTTGTTAAGATGGTCTGCTTGCAAGACTTTCAGGAAACAGCGCCACCACTAAGTGTAAACAAATAACCACTTGTGGCCTTAATCTCATCAGCATCAGATATCCAGTTTGAATCACTATAACCTTAAAGTACCCGTGGATACCCAGTATAGTGAATACCATAACTCGCAGTGCCTTTCAAATAGCGCAAAACTCTTTCAAGAGCATGCCAATGATCATCTCCAGGATTTGACACAAATCGACTCAGTTTGCTTACAGCAAAGGAGATGTCAGGTCTAGTAGCGCTGGCTAAATACATGAGCGAGCCAATAATTTGAGAATATCTCAATTGATCTTTAGCAGTCCTTCGATTCTTTCGAAGTAGCGCACTCGGTTCATAAGGCGTTGGAGAAGAATTGCAGTCGCTATACCCGAAGCGACTCAATATCTTTTCCACATAGTGAGACTGAAGCAGTGTAATCCCACCATTGTCATCCTTTTGTAGCTTGACGTTTAAAATTACATCAGCCACTCCCAAGTCCTTCATCTCAAAGCAGCGAGATAGGAACTCTTTGACCTCCTCGATAACAGCGAGGTTGGTCCCGAATATCAATATGTCATCAACATAGAGACACATAATAACTCCCCCGCCCCCACCATGCCGATAGTACACACATTTGTCAGCTTTGTTTACAACAAAGCCTTCAGCAGTTAAAGTTCTTTCAAACTTCTCGTGCCACTGTTTAGGAGCTTGCTTAAGACCATATAAAGACTTCACTAACTTACACACCTTTCGTTCATGACCATCTACTACAAATTCATCAGGCTGCTCCATATATATTTCCTCATCTAGCTCTCCATTTAGAAAAGTTGTCTTGATGTCCATTTGATGAACGAGAAGACCATGTGAGGCAGCCAAGGAAAGTATTACTCGAATAGTGGTCAATCTGGCTACAGGTGAGTAGGTATCGAAAAAGTCTTCACCTTCCTTTTGGGTATAACCCTTAGCCACAAGACGTGCCTTGTACTTTTCAATAGTACCATCAGGTCTAAGCTTTTTCTTGAACACCCATTTACATCCTACATGTTTACACCCATAAGGACGATCGGTGATTTCCCAAGTACCATTAGCTAAGATGGAGTCCATCTCGCTTCGGACAGCTTCCTTCCAGTAGTCAGCATCTTGAGATGCATAGGCTTCTGAAATGGAAGTGGGAGTATCATCCACAAGGTACACAATGAAATCATCACCAAAAGACTTTGCAGTCCTTTGTCTCTTGCTCCTTTTGGGAGCTTCATTGTCATCCTCCGCAGAATCATCAGAGTGTTCTATCGGTATAGTGGGTTCAGGAATTATAGAAAATTCCTGACTAGATGAACTAGTCATCTCCTGATTTGATGAGCTAGACATACCTTTCATAGGAAAGATGTCCTCAAAGAAAGTCGCATCATTCGACTCCATAATTGTACCAACATGCATGTCGGATACCTCAGATTTTACTATCAAAAATCTATAGCCGATGCTATGAAAAGCATATCCCAGAAAAACACAATCAACGGTTTTTTTGGTCCAAGCTTTCGCTTCTTGGGTATTGGAATATTGACTTTCGCCAAATAACCTCAAGTTCGTAAGTAAGAGAGTTTAAGACTTTTCTTTTCCCATTCCTCAAATGGAGTCATGGTTTTATCCTTTACAGGAACACGGTTTAGGACATGACACGCAGTCATTAGCGCCTCCCCCCACCATTCCTTGGAAAGACCCGATGTATCTAACATGGCGTTAACCAAATCAGTTAGAATGCGGTTCTTCCTTTAGGCCACCCCATTTGACTGAGGTGAGTAGGGAGGCGTCCTCTCATGTATAATATTGTGTTCCATACAGAATAAATCAAATTCGTTTGAAAAGTACTCTCCACCACGATCCGACCTTAGCCGCTTGATTTTAAGATCAAGTTGATTTTCTGCCTCAGCTTTATAGATTTTGAAGTAGTTCAAAGCTTCATCTTTAGATTTCAGGAGATAAACATAGCAGTATCTAGTGGAATCATCAATCAACGTCATAAAGTATCTGTTTCCACCTTTTGTCAACACACCATTCATCTCACAAAGATCTGAATGTATAAGTTCTAGCGGTGCTAAGTTTCTCGGTTCCGCGGCCGTATGAGACTTGCGGGGTTGCTTTGCTTGCACACAAACTTGGCACTTAGAACCTTTGATAGTGGTAAATTTCGTAATTATACTCATATTGGCTAGCCGCGTCATGCAACCAAAGTTAATATGACAGAGTCATGAATTCCAAACATTGGACTCATTATCATTGCAAACATGATTAATAACTTTAGTACATGAGTCTGACAGAGACAAGCAGAACAGACCTCCACACTCATAACCTTTTTCAACAAATTGTACATACTTAGAAATTACAACTTTATTGGACTCAAAAACCAACTTAAAGCCATATCGACATAAAAGCGATCCGCTGACGAGATTCTTATTGATGGAGGGAACATGCTGCACGTTCTTCAGCTGTACGGTCTTCCCCGAAGTAAACTTTAGATCTACCGTACCAACACCATGAACAGAAGCACGTGAGCCGTTTCCCATCAGCACGGAAGAAGTCCTTGAGACCTGATAAGAGGAGAACATGGAAATATCAGAACATACATGTGTATTAGCACCCGTGTCTATCCACCAATCAGGAGAATGACATACTGAAAGGATAGTAGGTAAAATACCGTACCCAGCATCCTTCATCTCAGTATCGCTAATAACAACATTAGCGGCATTGCCGTTGTTCCCATGTTGACTCTTGTCAAAGCGATTAGGGCAACTAGGAGCCCAATGACCAGGATCACCACAGACATGGCAAGAGCCCTTCCTCTTATCATTTTTCTTCTTGAAGTTGGTTGAGTACGTGGCCTTGTTCTTGCCATCTAACTTTCCCTTTCCTTCAGTTTTGTTCTTTTCTTAAACTTGTGGGATTGGAAGTTTTTCCTCTGCACTAAATTGGCAGTAGAACCTCCCTCAAGTCCTCGAGCAGTTTTGTCCTTTGCTCTCGCCTTCTCTTCCACATGAAGAGACCCAATGAGATCCGTAATAGAAAACTCTTGTCTCTGAGAAGTAGCAAAGTTCCTCCACGAAGGAGGAAGCTTGGCAATAATGCCACCAGCCACAAATTTGTCCGATAAGGAACACTTGAACTGCGCAAGTTCTTTGGCAAGTGATTGTATCTCATGAGCTTGCTCAATGACGGAGCGCTCATCAACCATCCTGTAGTCAAAGAATTGCTCCATGACATACAGCTCAGTGCCAGCGTCCGAGACCCCAAACTTGGCCTCGAGCGCTTCCCACGCGTCCTTGCCATTATCAAATGACATATAAGGGTCAACAATGTTGTCCCTAAGAACACTGAACAAAGCCGCCATAAACATGGTATCGGCTTTCTTAAAATTTTCTTCCTACTCAGCAGAAAGATCTCCTTCAGGCTTGCCAAGAGTGGCGCTATAGCAGTTTAGGTTTTCAAACCAGAGAACTACTCTCTTGCGCCATCTCTTATAGTGCATGCCATCAAAAGGAGGCGGCCTAGTAGCCGCGGCTACACCAGTGAAATTCAGTTGCCTATAATCAGGTTTTTGGATTGTTGGAAATATAAGCAATAATCCATATGATTTAATCCGAATAATAAATTGATAAAACATGATCATACAAACGGTACTAAAACCAATTATGCAGATCAACAAAGTAGATGAACAGATTACATCTATAGGAGATAAACCTATCACATCTACAGCAAACGCTAGAACAGGGAACTCTAGCATAATCCGAAAAAGACAGTTGAGTATCACGTATAGAGTAGGCTGAATAGCAGCCGCAGCAGCGTCGCCCATGTTGAAGTTGTCGAAGAGATTGGTGACGTCCGGGAAGAAGTCGTCGTCAAGGAACTCGTCGTCGGAGGACGTCGTAGTTGTCAGTAGTCGCGCTGAGCGCTCCCCAAAAACCTGATCGCCCCTCACCCGTACAGGTTCACGAGAGGCGGGGTTCCGGAGGCCTACTGTCCTGATCTGCGGTGCACGCCGCAAGCCGGGATGAGGAAGATGAAAGCGGCGGCGCAAGGTTCTGGAGGTAGGCGCGTGTGTGGATTGATTCTGTGTCGATTAGGTTTAGCCCCGGACGCTTATATAGTGCAGGTTAGGAGGATCGTGGGCTTAGCCCACGTCCGACTGTAATTAAAGCGTCTGTTAATGACTCATAATCAGTTTTCCCAACAAGCAAAATAAAGCTCGGCTTGGCGAGATTCCCGCAACCCACGGCGCGCGCGCGTCGTGACGAGGCGGGCGACGTCGGAGGAGGAGTGCGCGATGGCTACTCTTCTTATCACACCTTAGTGAGTGGTACAACACTCTACTATATAAGGTGGTCCAACTCCCCTTCAACTAGCAATGTGTGACTAAACTTTAGCACCACTAGCACAGCCATATGCTTCCATATACAAGTGGGCCAAAAAGAATTTCAGAATTTGTCTAATGGGCCAACAGCCCAATACTCACCAAATTCCAACACGACACACGGTCCAATTGTCTATAAAAATTGACTAGCCGTATAACCCAATCGCTTGGAGCTGAATTGGCTCGGCTTGAATTCCAATCCTAACCCAGTTGACTAGAAAATCAGTCCCAAGAAGAATCATGTTACCAAACAAGTTGATTGTTGATAGTAGATATTACTTTATTTTGTTAAATCATTTACAAGATGGATAATTGTTTACATGTTACATCCTATATTCCATTTTCGATCTATCAAGTCGGCAGATGCTATTAGGAGTGGCCCAGAAGAGGTGGAAGGCGATGGAAACATCTAAGGTGCGAGATTGGCGGATGTACCCGGTTTAGCCCCTCTCAGTGGAGGAAAATGCCCACTGGGGTATCGTACCCTCTAGGGTTCCTCTTCTATACTTTATATATACGACCTGGCTAGTGTTCACAATAAGTACCGGGTCAATTAGCCATTCCTAGTCAGTTACGTCGACTGGGCCTAAACATGAGCTCGAGTTTTAACTCTAACCGGGTATTCCGAGTTGTCCCACCTTGTCTTCGCGTGAGTCCATCAGCAGGAAGGGCGTGTGCACAGGATGGACCACCCTGAGTTGATAGTGCCAACTTGGCTCTTTGGCCTACCCGATTGAGTATTCCCCCATCATCCATAATATTATGGAATAGATGGAGTAGTAGATAATATGTTCTGTTAATTTGTGTAGTATGCGCATCCTAGAACACAGAGGAAAATTGGCAATACATCATGGATTATACTCCCTCCATTCGTAATTAATTTATATACTAGGTTTAGGTGAAGTCATTTTTTATAAATTCATTATAAAAATACCCCTTACGTGGCACAATTTTTTGACCGTAGAAGCGAAAGTGGCTTTCGGAGTCCTTTTACCCGTCAGATGAGCATCATAGGTGCCTATCAAGGGCGGTGGATAATTATGTGTCATGACTTACCGCATACTGGAATATTATTGCCATGGTAAGTGGCAAGAGCGGCCCTTTTATGCCGCACTTGGGAAACACAAACATTAATTGTTGTGATGTGTATTGCAAGTGATGTGAAAACTAGGGTGTGTCGTGTAGAATAGTCACCCACGTCCCTCTGCTTGGCGAGGCACGTCTCGCAACTAGTGTGTCCCACCACCGGTGTGCTATTTGACTAACCCCTATTTATACGCCGCACCCTCCACTACACACTTATCCCTGAGAAACACCCACCACTCATCCTCTCTACCTACCTCGATCCCACTTGCCCAACCGTTGAACCTTTGGTCGGCTACATAGGTGACATACCACGAAGAATTCGAGCGATAGCGAACGCGACCGCAGCGGTGACATACCACGATCAAGGTTAATTTAATTTGCAAATTTTATTTATCGATCTCTCGATCATGTTTGGGTTTTACGGTGTAAGGATGGCAAGGGGCCGAGATGGATCCAGAGCGACTTCTAGGACGGCATTGTTGAGAAGTGGAACCACCGGTGCGACTGCGGCATGTTCCCGCATCGGCTAATAGTATACGAGGCCATAGATACTGGCCACATATTCATGGGATACCACTACAAATCCCCGAGATGCACTTTCGTGGAGTGGGTCGGTAAACCACACATGTTGGAGCTTTCTCGTGCATTGAAGACTGTGTGGACGCTGAATAAGGAGAACGAAATCAACGTTTCAATAGGCGGTCGAGAAAGCAAGGCAGGAAATAAGCCAAGAAAAGGTTAAAGCAATTAAATCGATGTGCTTGTCTATGCTCGATGTGTTGTAGCCAATTTGGGAACAGATCGAGGCCCTTCTTGTTGATGATGATCAATCAAGGGCATGTAATATGTATGGTTACATGTTTTGTTTCTTTAAAATTATTTGCTAGTTGTATTCTGTATCTATCGAACGTTATTTGCTCTCTGATAAGGAGTTATGTTGTATTTTTGAAATAGATAACAAAATTTGAAGTGTGTTGGTTCATTGAGAAACATATTAATCGTTATTGATTAATTAAGTACAAAATATCCAGAAGCGATGGACATTACCATCCCAGACACACTAGTGTGTTTCCAACCACCAATTAACCACTAAGGGCCCTTTGAGCTATATATCACAACACTGCCTTCCCCTGCTATTAGCCCTCTGTATACATATCTCCACTCGGTTGGTCCATTGACGTTCTCTCAGTCATAGGTATCTTCTTCATCCTTTATGTACATCGTGCTTCGACTTGTTCATTCGGATTCACATATTTATTCTTCTTTCTCTATTGTTTCTTAATATGTTATTTCTCTTTAATCACTCTTATCGCTCTTTTGGATCAGTGTCGTTAGAGCATGGCTCGCGGACAATGGCACTCTGGTCTGCAATGATGTGGTCAAGTCTTGTATGGTGCTAGAGGTTGATTTGAAGATTCTACACCCAGTCGTGATGCAGAAGTCAATGCAGAATAGAGAAGTGCTTAACCACTAGAAGGCCCATAATTAGTCTTCTTCTTGTTAGAATTTTTTTAGTTAGCTTTCTAAGATAGAATTGCCGAATAGAGAGGGGCTCAATAGGTTTTTTCTCTAAAAAATAAAAGGGCTAATGAGATCCAAATGAATCTCATTAAATGTGGTTGAGGTGTAATATAATGAGTTTTATGTGTTATATGAAATGTAATTTTATATATTAGTGAAATGTTAATTATAATTGGACTGTAATCGAGAAACTAATTTGTTACAATAATTGTTATTAACTTTTATACGCTAAAAGGTGTACCAAGCAAGGTAGAATATAGCGCCGCACTTTACCATTACACAACACTACAATTGCGCCATCTTTTGTAATCTACAATTGTGCCATCTTTTATAATCTACCAATTAACATTTAAAAAACAAAATAATGTTAAGGGTGCTTCGGTCAGGTCTCTATTTATTTTGTCCTAAATTCAAGAACTTCCTTCGACTAAGGAATATTCCTTTACGTTTTGAAGTGAAATCCTCTGCAAAATGCAGTCACCAGCTAGATTAGGCAACAAAAGCATCAGACTATTACTTTCTCCGTCTTAGAAAAAAGTTCAGAAATTTGTATAGATTTGCATGTATCTTCAAACTAAAACACATACAAATCTAGACAAACCTCGAACATCCTTTTTCGAACAGAGAAAGTACAATTTTATGGACCCTTTGCATGGTAGAAATTAACAGCACCATCACGTGATCTCCCCTACCTTGCCTAGCGACGAAAAATGGATTTATGCCTACCTGCATCATATCGGTCTGAGTCTTTTTTTTCTGAGCGGAACCTACAGATTGATTCGTTCAAGACTTCCAGCACAACTGCATGTCCGTGTTGGGCACCTGGGCCGTGTCTTGTACTCATTTTGGGCTGTGTCCTGCCTGGCTCGCTGCCTGTGTGGTGTTGGGCCAATACTGCTGATCTGCTGCCCGTCCGCTCCTTCACGAACTGCAGGCTGCAGCATCGATCGACGGAACCCCTGTAGGCAAATGCTAAATACCGGGAGCCCCTGTAGGCAAATGCTAAATATGCGGCACGTGAGACTCGCACCGCACACTTTGTGCAGGATTGGGCCCGCACATTTTATGTTCTTTCTCTTTTTCTGTCTTTTCTCTTTTTTATGTTTTTCTATTTTTTCTGTTTTATTTCTCTTTTAGAAAGTTTTAGAATTTCGATTTTTTTATGATTTTGAAAAATGTTTACATTCATGATATATCAAAAATGTTCATGCTTTTTAAAAAAATGTTCATGAATTTCAAATTTTAGTTCATGAATTTTGAAATTTGGTTCATAATTTTTAAAAAATGTTCATTATTTTGTTTATGAATTTTGAAATTGGTTTATGGTTTTCGAAAATTGTTCAAGATTTTGCAAAAAAAAAATCCATGCTTTTCAAAATCACGATTGATTTTAGGTTTGGAAATGGGCTTGTGTGGACCAACAAACCATTGAGCGAATGAAATTATAACTAGCTAATATACAGACCTGGGATTCTGCCAAGCAACGATCGACACACTCGTACATAATCGAAAGGAAACAACGACCAAACCTACCATGGGCTGGCCCATGTTTACCCGGCTTTGGCGTCATGATTTGGACATGCCGCTGAGCGCGGCGTGTTGCTCTTAGCGTCCTGTCCCACTCACGCCGCCGGAGGCCGATAACAGATGGGCCAGTCCAATATGCATGAAAATTAAAGGTGGCTGATTATTTATAGTATATGATCGTTTTCTAATGTTCTGTTTTTTTGTTTTGGTTTTTGTTGAACAAATTCGAAATCTAAACATTCTTTAAATTTGAACTTAATTCAAAAACTAAACAACAAAACCAAAACTAATATGAAAAGTTACCAAATTTGGAGGCTGGACAAATTCATAATATGAACAAATTCAAAATTTGAACATTTTTTTAAAGGAAAAAAATAAAGTGAAAGAAAATATAAAATATAAAAATTAAAAAGGAAAAAGGAAAAAGAAAAAAAAAGAAAGAGAAAGAAAGAAAAAAGGAAAAGGAAAAGGAAAAGAGAAAGGAAAAATAAAAGGAGAAATAAGGGAAAAAGGAAAAATATGAAAGGACCACCAGGGCCCGGCCCAAAACACGAACCTTAAAGAAATATACACCTGGTAGGGGTGCGCGACGCAAATGAGAAGCACCACAATGGGCGGCATATAGGTTTTCCTCAGCGTGTCCTCTAGGCTCTAAAGAAGGGAGACAGAGTAAGGCGGGAAGGGGAATTGGAAACGGTGGAGGTCTTGCCGTCTCGGCCCCTCGCTGGCTCCGAGCGAGGAACAGAGGAAGTCAGGAGACAGAGCGACCGGCGGAAGTGCGGTGTGCGGCGTCGACGCACTTCGGCAGGAGGTCTCTGCCTCCCCTCTAGCATGATATCCCTAATACGAACATTTTCACTAACCAATTGTTCGATCTTAGTACCAAGTATCAGGATGCACATGATAGATATGCCCAATTTTACCATCCAGTACATACACTTCTCAACAGATACAACTTTTATCTTATTCGACCTTTTTCATATTGTGTTATGACTTAAAACACTTAGTAGAGAAGTGATAACCCTAGGACATGGGAAAGAAGCCCGCAAGCCCACTCTCCTCCCAAGCTAGGCCTCGAATTGTCTATTAATATCGCGATGATACCAATTACACCCGGCATCTGCAACAATGAATTACCCTATTGGCATTACAGATGCTCATAGCAAACAAAAGAATTACAAAAAAGAAAAGTCCCGCTACAACGATAAGATTCTTAGTAGCAGCGACACTAACCCCACCAGAACAACACCAGAATTCCAACATCTCCAATAGCGACGCCTTCAAGAAGAAAACAGAGCACAAGCACCATCGTCGCCCGATCAAAGATCATAGGTTTTTACCCTAGAGAAAGTTCCCGCTCACAAAACAATGCCTTCAACAAGGTCATTGCCAGACACAACCAATTAAGGCCAGACCTTGGATTTTTATCCTGCAAGGTAAGACTGTGAACTCCCGCTGTGCTGCCACCCCCAATTTCCGATGCCGCTGCTACAATTCACGAATCACCAAGCCAATTCATCATCGCCGCCAGGATTCGACCCACCATATCTGTAGGGTTTCGTAGCATGGAAAACAAAAAATTTCTATCGCATACAAACAAACAAGCCAAGATCTATCTACTAGATTGTAGCAACGAGTCGATGGAATAACTCACCCTTGAAGATTCCAAAGTGTTTAACGAGAGCGGATTCTCGTGGGTGATGTAGTCGTACTCTTCCCGATCTCAAGATCGCGTAGACGATCCTTCCGGCGCTGCGTTCCGGCAGCGCTCCCGCAGTCGGTCACACGTTCGGTACTCGACGAAGACCTTCCTCTCCCTTGTTCCAGCAGGCAGCGGAGGTTGTAGCACTCTCCTCGCGATTCCGGCAGCACAACGGCGTGGTACCGAAAGTAGAGGGGAGATCTCGCAGGGCTTCGCCTTAAGCCGGAGCGAGTATGGTGGACTATGAGAGAGCCCTCAACAATCTAGGGTTTAGACACGCCGAGGAGGAGGCTTGGCCGGCGGCTAGGGTTGCTAGGCGGTGGCGGCGGTTTGCCCTAGGGCGGCGGCGGCGGCAGCAGGTGGCGGCGCCGACGGCTAGGGTTTAGGGGTGGAGGTGTTGGGTGTCTAGGAGGGGAGCCCTGCCCCTCCTTTTATAGGTGGAGGGGGCCGGACAAGGGGAGGGGAGTCCCTCCCCAACTCGGCTTCAAGGTGGGACGGCGGTGGAGGGGAGGAACTCCTCCCCAACTCGGTTTCCACCTCCCTCTCCACTTCCCAAAATTAGCCGTTTGACTTTCAAATTGGCGTTTGACTTTTTCAAACTAGGATTTGATTAAACCCTTTATTTTGTTCAGCGATGACACCTAGTACATGATGCAATCATACCAACTTGATATAACACATTCATGTACCCTTCCCCTCCGGAGTGCCGGACATTCCGGAACCTTCTAGAACATTCCCGATGAAAACACCGGAACCATTCCCCAACTCCGAAACAGGACTTTCCTTATATGAATCTTATTCTCCGGACCATTCCGGATCTCCTCGTGATATCCCGGATCCCATCCGAGACTCCGAACAACATTCGGTCTCTTTCTCATCATTCCATAACTATTCAAACAACGTCGAATCCTTAAGTGTGTCTCCCTACGGTTCGTGAATTATGCGGACATGATCGAGACACTTCTCCGAACAATAACCAACAGAGGAATCTAGAAATTCATATGGCTCCCACATATTTCTATGATTACTTTACGATCGAATGAACCACTTACATACGATACCAATTTCCCTTTGTCTCACGATAGTTTACTTATCCGAGGTTATGATCGTCGGTATCTCTGCATACCTAGTTCAACCTCGTTACCGATAAGTACTCTTTTCTCGTTCCCGTGATATGTGATCCCTTGTGAGCCAGTCACATGCTTGCAAGCTAATTGGATGACATTCCACCGAGAGGGCCCAGAGTATATCTATCTGTCATATGGATGGAAAAATCCCACTCTTGATCCATGTGTCTCAACCAATACTTTCCGAACACTCAATGCCACCTTTATAGCCACCCAGTTACGTTGTGGTGTTTGATGTCATCAAAGCATCCTTCCGGTAAAGGTGATATGCATGATCTCATGGTCGAAGGAATTAGGTTACTATGTATCAAAAAGCATATAGCAATTGAACTATTAAAATGACTTGATCTTTATGCTACGCTTATCTATAGGAGTATGTCCACCATATCATTCTCCTAACGATATGATCTTGTTGTTAATAACATCTCAATGTTCATGATAGGGAAACCACAATCATTTATTAACCAACAAGCTAGTAATATATAGAGGCTTTACTAGGGACTTCAATTTAAGTTTACAAATCACACAAGTATTAATGTTTCCTTGTTAATACTATTATAGCATGAATGTAAATATTTATCATAAACACAAAGATATAATAATAACTATATTTATTATTGCCTCTAGGGCATATCTCCAAGAGTCTCCCACTTGCACTAGAGTCATCTAATCTAGATTACATGGTAATATACCGAACACACATGGCAGTTTGGTGCTGGTCATGTTTTGCCCTTGGGAGAGGTTTAGTCAACGGATCCGCCACATTCAGATATGTGTGTACTTTGCAAATCTTTATGTCCCCATCTTGGACATGTTCTCGAATAGCGTGAAAACGTAGCTTGATGTGCTTCAGCTTCTTGTGTGATCTTGGTTCTTGCGCATTGGCTATGGCGCCCATGTTATCACAGTAGATAGACATTGGGTCCAGCGCACTAGGAACCACACCCAGCTCTGTAATGAACTCTTTCATCCATATCGCTTCTTGTGAAGCCTCCGAAGCAGCCATGTATTCCGATTCAGTTGAAGATCTCGCCACAATGCTTTGTTTTGCACTCCTCCAGCTAACTGCTGCACCATTCAAAATAAATATGTATCCAGATTGTGATTTAGAATCATCCGGATCGGTGTTCCAACTAGCATCGGTGTAACCATTAACAACGAGTTGTTCATCACCTCCATAAGAAAGAACCATATCCTTAGTTCTTCTCAAGTACTTAAGGATGTTTTTGACCGCTGTCCAATGATCCACTCCTGGATCACTTTGATATCTGCTAGTTAAACTAACAGCATATGCAATGTCGGGTCTAGTACATAGCATGGCATACATTAGAGATCCTATGGCTGAGGCATAGGGAGCCTTACTCATCCTTTCTCTATCTTCTGCCGATGTTGGACTTTGAGTTTTACTCAAGGTCGTATTGGGCAACATGGGCAAGAACCCTTTCTTGCTATCTTCCATTCCAAACCTCTTTAGAACTTTGTCCAAATATGTACTTTGTGACAATGATATTAGGCGTCTCGATCTATCTCTATAAATCTTTATGCCTAATATGTAAGCTGCTTCGCCAAGATCCTTCATTGAAAAACTATTATTCAAATATTCCTTGACACTATTAAGAAGGTCTACATCATTCCCAATCAACAATATGTCATCTACATATAGTATTAAGAATGCTACAGAGCTCCCACTCACTTTCTTGTAAATACAAGCTTCTCCATAAGTTTGTATAAAACCAAAACTTTTGATCACCTTATCAAAACGTTGATTCCAACTTCGGGATGCTTGCTGCAATCCATAGATGGACCGTTGAAGTTTGCATACCTTGTTAGCATCTTTAGGATCGACAAAACCTTTGGGTTGCATCATATACAACTCTTCATCAATGTCTCCATTGAGGAATGCTGTTTTGACATCCATCTGCCATATCTCATAATCATAATATGCAGCGATTGCTAACATAATCCTCATAGACTTTAGCTTCGCTACAGGTGAGAAAGTCTCATCGTAGTCAACTCCTTGAATTTGTCGAAACCCTTTCGCGACAAGTCGAGCTTTATAGGCAGTAACATTACCATCAGCATCTGTTTTCTTCTTAAAAATCCATTTGTTCTCGACAGCCTTCCGGCCATCCGGTAATTCCACCAAAGTCCATACTTGGTTTTCGTACATGGATCCAATCTCGGATTTCATGGCTTCTTGCCATTTATTGGAATCTGGGCTCATCATCGCTTCCTCATATGTCGCAGGGTCATCGGTGTTGTCCACCAACATGACACTCATAACAGGATCATACCAATCAGGAGTGGTACGAGTTCTCGTTGACCTGCGAGGCTCTATAGCAACTACAACCGAAGTTTCATGATCATCATCATTAGCTTCCTCTCTTATTGGTGCAGGCACCACAGGAACTTCTTCCGGTGCTGCGCTACTCGCAATTTCGAGAGAAGGTTCGACAACCTCGTCGAGTTCTACTTTCCTTCCAGTCACTTCTTTCGAGAGAAATTTCTTCTCTAGAAAGGATCCATTCTTGGCAACGAAGATTTTGCCCTCGGATCTATGATAGAAGGTATACCCAATAGTTTCCTTCGGGTATCCTATGAAGACGCATTTTTCCGCTTTGGGTTCAAGCTTGTCCGGCTATAACTTATTTACATAGGCTTCGCAACCCCAAACTTTAAGGAACGATAATTTAGGTTTCTTCCCAAACCATAATTCATACGGTGTCGTTTCAACGGATTTAGATGGTGCCCTATTTAAAGTGAATGTGGCTGTTTCTAATGCATAACCCCAAAATGATAGTGGTAAATCTGTAAGTGACATCATAGAACGAACCATATCTAAGAGAGTTCGATTACGACGTTCGGACACACCATTACGCTGTGGTGTTCCCGGCGGTATCAATTGTGAAAGTATTCCGTATTTCTTCAAATGCTCGCCAAACTCGTAACTTAGATATTCACCTCCACGATCAGAACGTAGAAATTTAATCTTCTTGTTACGTTGATTCTCAACCTCACTTTGAAATTCCTTAAACTTCTCGAAAGTTTCGGACTTATGTTTCATGAAATAGATATACCCATATCTACTCAAGTCATCCGTGAAGGTAAGAACATAACGATAACCACCGCGCGATGCTACACTCATTGGACCACACACATCGGTATGTATGATTTCCAATAAGTCCGTAGCTCGCTCCATCATACCAGAAAATGGAGTCTTAGTCATTTTACCCATCAGACATGCTTCGCATCTTTCAAGTGATTCGAAATCAAGTGATTCAAGAAGTCCATCGGAATGGAGTTTCTTCATACGCTTCACTCCAATGTGACCAAGACGACAGTGCCACATATAGGTCGAGTTATAGCTTGATTTCAAATGTTTAGCCTCAATGTTATTAATATGTGTATTTCCACTATCGAGATTCAATAAGAATAGACCATCTATCAAAGGTGCATGTGCATAAAACATATTACTCATATAAATCGAACAACCATTATTCTCGGACTTAAACAAGTAACCGTCTCGCAATAAACAAGATCCCGATATAATGTTCATGCTTAACGCAGGCACCAAATAACAATTATTTAAGTATAAAACTAATCCCGATGGTAGATGAAAGGGTAGCGTGCCGACCGCGATCACATCAACCTTTGATCCGTTTCCCACGCGCATCGTCACCTTGTTCTTCGCTAGCTTCCGTTTATTCTGCAGCACCTGTTTCGAGTTACAAATATGAGCAACCGAACCAGTATCAAATACCCAGGCACTACTACGAGTACTAGTGAGATACACATCAATAACATGTATATCGGATATACCTTTCTTCTTGATGTTGCCGTTCTTCAAATCCGCCAAGTACTTTGGGCAATTCCGCTTCCAGTGACCTTCTCCCTTGCAGTAAAAGCACTCAGTATCAGGCTTAGGTCCAACCCTGGTCTTCTTTATCGGCGCGGTAACTTTCTTACCACCCTTCTTGAAGTGTCCCTTTTGCTTAGACTTGCCTTTCTTGAATTTGGTGGTCTTATTGACCATCAACACTTGGTGCTCTTTATTGATCTCCACTTCTGCGGATTTCAACATAGCAAACAGTTCTGGCAACTACTTGTTCATGTTTTGCATATTGTAGTTCATCACAAAGTTCTTGTAACTTGGTGGTAGTGATTGGAGGACACGGTAAATCCCCAAAGCATTAGGAATCACTATACCCAAGATTTGAAGTTTGTTTGCGTGCCCAGACATGTTAAGCACATGCTCACTGATGGAGCAGCCCTCTTCCATCTTGCAGTTAAAGAACTTTTCAGAAGCCTCATAGCTCTCAATCGCCGCGTGAGTCTAAAAGATCAATTTGAGATCACGGACAATATCATGTGGGTCTGAATTCTCAAACCTTTTCTGAAGCTCCGATTCTAAACCATACAAGATAGCGCATTGACTGTGGAGTACTGAGTCTTCCGAGCGAGGTAAACATTCTTTACTTCGTCGGCAGCATCATCTGCAGGCGTGTCACCCAGCGGTGCATCCAGCACATATGTCAAATTACCAGCTGTGAGGACAATCCTCAAATTGCGGAACCAATCCGCGAAGTTGCTTCCATTGTTTTTCAACTTTTCTTTCTCTAGGAACGCATTAAAATTTATGGTAGGGGCCGCCATTGATCTACAACATATTTGCAATAGTTTAGACTAAGTTTATGACAAATTGAGTTCTAATTAATAGTTAAATTAATCTAGGTGAACTCCCACTCAAAACAATATCCCTCACATTGTTTTAGTGATCACACGAACCAAATCCACCACATCAACACCGATCATCACGAGAGTTGATATAGTTTCAATGGCGAACAATCGACATGTTCATCATATCTACTATATGATTCATGCTTTACCTTTCGGTGATCCGTGTTCCGAGACCATGTCTGTACATGCTAGGCTCGTCAAGATCAAACCTTAGCTTTCGCATGAGCAAATCTGGCTTGCTCACGTTGTATACACTTACGGAATCTAACACACCCGATCATCACGTGGTGCTTCGAAACAACAAGCTTTAGCAACGGTGCTAACTAAGGGTGAACACTTTATTACTTGAAATTCATGTGCATGAGGGATCATCTTATAGTGCTACCGTCGTCTACTAAGCAATACAATATGCATAAAGGATTAACATCACATGCAATTCATAATATGTGATATGATATGGCCTTTCTTCTTTGTGCTTCCGATCTCCATCTTCAAGCACGAACATGATCTCCATCATCACCGGCATTGCATCAAGGTCAATGACATTTCTCCATGGTTGTCTTCCACCGGCTTCAACTATTACAACTACTTTGAATAGACACGCGGGTCTTAACATAAATTAAAGACAACCATATGGCTCCTGCCGGTTGCCAACTTACAATAAGGATCATTGCATACATAAAATATAATCACAATCATGGCCATATCATATCACTGCACACCCCTGCAAAACAAAGTTAGACGCCTCTACTTTCTTTGCATGTTTTACGTGGTTTGGGGTTTTCAATAAGTGTCGTTCTAACTTACGAACATGAACCACAACATTGATACTAGTATTGTGAACCACCCGTTGTAAATTAGATCTTAACTATGCTAGGATAAACAGGCACCCGCAAAGCCACTTATGCAATACAAGTTGCATGTCAAGCGTGGAGCAAGTCTCATGAACGATGTCATGTAAGGTTAGCCCGGGCCGCTTCATCCCAACATACCGCAAGATGCAAAGTACACAAGAAGCAATCGACATTAAAAGCATCAACGCCCACAATGACCATTGTGTTCTACTCGTGCAACAGATCTACATATAGACACGGCTCTGATACCACTTTAGGGTTTCGTAGCATGGAAAACAAAAAATTTCTATCGCATACAAACAAACAAGCCAAGATCTATCTACTAGATTGTAGCAACGAGTCGATGGAATAACTCACCCTTGAAGATTCCAAAGTGTTTAACGAAAGCGGATTCTCGTGGGTGATGTAGTCGTACTCTTCCTGATCTCAAGATCGCGTAGACGATCCTTCCGGCGCTGCGTTCTGGCAGCGCTCCCGCAGTCGGTCACACGTTCGGTACTCGACGAAGACCTTCCTCTCCCTTGTTCCAGCAGGCAGCGGAGGTTGTAGCACTCTCCTCGCGATTCCGGCAGCACAACGGCGTGGTACCAGAAGTAGAGGGGAGATCTCGCAGGGCTTCGCCTTAAGCCGGAGCGAGTATGGTGGACTATGAGAGAGCCCTCGACAATCTAGGGTTTAGACACGCCGAGGAGGAGGCTTGGCCGGCGACTAGGGTTGCTAGGCGGCGGCAGCAGGTGGCGGCGCCGGCGGCTAGGGTTTAGAGGTGGAGGTGTTGGGTGTCTAGGAGGGGAGCCCTGCCCCTCCTTTTATAGGTGGAGGGGACCGGCCAAGGGGAGGGGAGTCCCTCCCCAACTCGGCTTCAAGGTGGGCCGGCGGTGGAGGGGAGGAACTCCTCCCCAACTCGGTTTCCACCTCCCTCCCCACTTCCCAAAATTAGCCGTTTGACTTTCAAATTGGCGTTTGACTTTTTCAAACTAGGATTTGATTAAACCCTTTATTTTGTTCAGCGATGATACCTAGTACATGATGCAATCATACCAACTTGATATAACACATTCATGTACCCTTCCCCTCCGGAGTGTCGGACATTCCGTAACCTTCTAGAACATTCCCGATAAAAACACCGGAACCATTCCCCAACTCCGAAACTGGACTTTCCTTATATGAATATTATTCTCCGGACCATTCTGGATCTCCTCGTAATATCACGGATCCCATCCGAGACTCCGAACAACATTCGGTCTCTTTCTCATCATTCCATAACTACTCAAACAACGTCGAATCCTTAAGTGTGTCTCCCTACGGTTCGTGAATTATGCGAACATGATCGAGACACTTCTCCGAACAATAACCAACAGAGGAATCTGGAAATTTATATGGCTCCCACATATTTCTACGATTACTTTACGATCGAATGAACCACTTACATACGATACCAATTTCCCTTTGTCTCACGATAGTTTACTTATCCTAGGTTATGATCGTCGGTATCTCTGCATACCTAGTTCAACCTCGTTACTGATAAGTACTCTTTTCTCGTTTCCGTGATATGTGATCCCTTGTGAGCCAGTCACATGCTTGCAAGCTAATTGGATGACATTCCACCGAGAGGGCCCAGAGTATATCTATTCGTCATATGGATGGACAAATCCCACTCTTGATCCATGTGTCTCAACCAATACTTTCCGAACACTCAATGCCACCTTTATAGCCACCCAGTTACGGTGTGGTGTTTGATGTCATCAAAGCAACCTTCCGGTAAAGGTGATATGCATGATCTCATGGTCGAAGGAATTAGGTTACTATGTATCAAAAAGCATATAGCAATTGAACTATTAAAATGACTTGATCTTTATGCTACGCTTATCTATATGAGTATGTCCACCATATCATTCTCCTAACGATATGATCTTGTTGTTAATAACATCTCAATGTTCATGATAGGGAAACCACAATCATTTATTAACCAACAAGCTAGTAATATATAGAGGCTTTACTAGGGACTTCAATTTAAGTTTACAAATCACACAAGTATTAATGTTTCCTTGTTAATACTATTATAGCATGAATGTAAATATTTATCATAAACACAAAGTAACTATATTTATTATTGTCTCTAGGGCATATCTCCAACAATATCTAGTCCACAAAACTTAGCTTCCATGATATTCTCTGCACACCAACTTCACCATGGAACTAAAGACATGTTCCACGATGGCAACAGACTGCAGAGTTTTGCCTCGCTCCCGCTGAAACCAAACGGTCAGAAAAATGCCGGTTGCACGCGACCAAATCCCATCCGTTCTAGCAATCTCCAGGCATGAATCACCCATGGGAGTTTGCTGGCGGAGCCTTCCAGAACACGACACTGCCACTAGTTCAATGAAAACAGGCTAAAGGTAGATCTTCGTCTTGGCGTGAAAGAAACCCTAGGACTGCGCCCCTGATAGCAGATGTGACACGCGCCGCCATCCGTCAAGGGAGAACCGCCATCAAAGTCTGAGGACGCCGCCCTGGCTTCCAGACCCCGCCGCCATCAGATCGTCGTCGGGGCAACAACCTTCGAGCGCCTAAGGGGCTCCCTGCGGGAAGAGGCCACCACGCGACGAAGCAACCCCGCTGCCATCGTTGGCCGACCGGACTTTTCCCGTCGGCATCCTCTGGTGGTAGCAGGGGAGAGGTGGGAGGATGAGTCGGGGGCGGCGGCGGCTTAGGTTCCTCCCGTGCCACCTCCCGCGAGAGCAGTACGTGCGGAGTACGTACCTCTCAGCTTAAAATGGAGGGAGGATTTTACTTTCTCGACCTCTATACCAACTAGGGATGCACACCGCCATTAAGCATGAGTACCAGAATTTTTAAACTTGGTTAAATACCAAGTCTGATCCTCAAGATAAATTGCATGAGTAACAGGATAGTCTTGTCCTTAAGGATGGCAATTTTACCCATGGTTACGGGTACCCGTGTGTACCGTACCCGCATAGGTAGGGTATGGGCATATTTTTATACCCATGGGTAATACCATACCCTACCTGTTAAGTCATGAGTACCGGCATGCGTATGGACTTGTATCCATGGGTATACCCAACCCTGCCCATTTAAACTGACATGTCAAACTTACCTATAGAGCTTCAACCTATGGGGCCGAGAAGCCTAGAGACGAGTATGAGATTGCGACTTTTAAACTTCAATTTGATACTTTCATGTACTAATCTACTATTAGTAACTAGAGATTATTGTATTTTCTTTAAATATGCTATTGATGGAAGTAAAATTTTGAATAACTTGTGTGCTATTGGTTATACCCGCCGGGTACCCAATAGATACAGGTACCCACCGGGTATGGTTATGGGTAAAATTTTGTATCCGCGGGTACGGATATGGGTAAGCTTTTATACCCATTGACAACACAGGTATGGGTATGGTATTGCTCTACCCTGTCCATACCCTGCCATTGTCATTCTTATTGGTCCTCAAGTATAAATAGAAATCTAAATTCGCATCCGTAAGGATTTAAACCCTGGTGTTGAGTTTGTACATCCACTCCCCCAACCAGTTGAGCTAGGCTCACTTCTCAAAAAATGTTATGCTTTCTTGATCATTTTATTATGCTTTCTTGACCATGTAGAACATGTGTAAGAATTAAGTTAAGTGATCTGACCGGAAGAAATGTTACCTCGCCGTGATGGGCACACTTTGGCTTTAGGGGACTGTTCGTATATCCCAAAAGACACACTTCGGGGAAATAGAGAGAGGAAGGGATCGGCTCTAGTCCAGGTTTTTCCTCGTGTGGAGGTCCAAGTCCAACCGAAGCCTCGAATCTTTTTATGTTCTTCAGACATAAATATGTCTACTAGTACTAGAATACTAGGCCCAGAAGATCATAAACCTTCTTGTTGGCCTGTTGCGAAACCTGACTCAGCAGCATCACGTCTCCTGGGTAGCAGACAATATGTGTTGGTACTAATCAGAGATCAGAAACGAGAGATCAATTCTGGCGGGTTTTCTTAATAGTTTCGCTGGTTATTAGGATGCATGCATGCATGGCGATGGCGCTCCTCTGGAATCTTATTGGCCACTGTCATCATCTCACGAGTATGGGCGTTGATCATGCTCACATGGGTTCTCTAGATGCTGTCTTGCTAATGATAGCGAACATGCTTAGGAAACTAGTCAAGTTCATGTGCCGAGCCGAGGCTGATGGACGCGTGGAAATGCCCTTGTCTGTATTGCACGATCGAGCCCGACAACCCACACTTGCAAAACATATTGATCGGGTCCTTGTTTTCTACTAACTATTCACACTGGTTGGTCTGTGTTATAGTCCTATACATATATACACCTAATTACGCGTGGTGGTTGCATCGTATATGATCTTTGAAAATCACATAGTACAGTATATATATTTTCTTTTGATTTCAGAAACAAAATCCTCAATTCAGATTATGTTCCTAACAGCCATCAAACAAACATATAGGAGTAGTACCTAACATTATGCCCACTTGGGGAGGAACATTGCGATGCTTCCATCGAGATTTGCATCGCACATAGGTGATGCTGTATGCTGCCGACAACTCGCGTGCCTCGAGCTAGCTAGCTAATCGCCCATGCACATCTGGTCGGAGCCAGTTGATGATCATCGTACTATCAAAAGGACATCAAATCGCCATGTCCCCGATCGCAATCCATGCATCAAACGCGGATCACCATTTATAACCAATGGTTCTCGATCGTTAAAAAGTACTCGTATTCATTAGCGACGGCCGACCGTATGCATTTCCGTAATTAACTTTGACAGCTTGGTCGGTTTCAGGTGAGCGAAGCACAGAGAGCCAGGATTGGGGATCTGTCAAAAGTATAGTCAGTAGGATTTGGGCTCAAATTATACTGGGTTGAATATCCTGCGGTTTAGCTGAATGAGATCGTAGTTCTTTTTATCTAGTACTACCTTCGTTGTGGATCTGTCAAAAATATGGTCAGTGTAGTACTACCTTCGGTTTAGAAAGAGCCAGGATTGTGGATCTGTCAAAAATATGGTCAGTGTAGGATTGAGCTCAAATTATACTGGTGGGTTGAATATCCCTGCGGGTTAGCTGAAAGAGATCCTAGTTCTTTTATCTACCAATGAATTTTGAGCTTGAGGTGACTCTAGCCTATCTAAAAATGCTATGGTTTTTTTCTCCAAAATAGAGGTGATGATTTCCTGGCCTATGTATCAAAATTGATGTACACATCCCTCTGTATTCATTATTTAACATACTCCCTCCGTCCCAAAATAGATGTCTTAGATTCGTTAAAATTTAAATGAATCTAGACACTATTTAGTATATAGATTCATCCAACTTTAACAAACCTACGACATCTATTTTAGGACGGAGGGAGTAGAATAATTGGTATTGCTAGAAAATCCTGTGAGTGCCGATATGGAGGGAACTTTGAACCATAGCCTTAGTATATGAGTTATGATAAAAAAGTTGATATAAATTTTCTTTTCAATGTGAATTCAACAATATGAATTTTATACAATACAATCCACCTATGCTCGATCAAAGATCCAGTCTTGAAAAGCGTGTGCACATTATTTTATAGTACTCCCTCCGTCTTAAAATAGATGTCTCAAATTTATCAAAATTTAGATAAACCTAGACACCATTTAGTATATAGATTTTTTTAAATTTTAAAAAACTCAAGACATCTATTCTTGGACCGAGGGAATAGAAAAGTACTACAACATCGGTGCAACGCAGAGGTTAAAGAGTGCTGCTATACACACGACACATTGCGTACGGATCATGTACGAAAACCAACCGAGTACGCTGGATACGCGTCGTTCATGAATTGTGCGCGCATACGTCGTGCGCATAGAACTTCCGCATGTTAAACTAGCTTCAACACCATCGAAACATGGCTTTTACTAATATACTCCCTCCGTTTTAAAATATAAGATGTTTTTGATTTATCAAAATATACCACCTAGTACAATTTAGTAAGCTGAAGAAGCTACAAGCGCACTTACATATATATCTGCTAGACCATGGGAAGGACCGAAGAAGAGTTGAGTGGACCAAAAGAGAAAATGATAATTTGTCGAAATTTTGCAAACTTATACTCCCTCCGTCTCTAAATAGATGTCTCAGTTTTATTAAATTTTGAATAAATCTAGACACTATTTAATATATAAATTCATTCAAATTTTGACAAATCTAAGACATCTATTTTGCGACGAAGGGAGTAGTTTTCTTTAGCTATCAGTAGTAAATTTCTTGAAGCGTTTGACTTTTCTATGTCTAGAAACAACAAACATTTTATGGAACAAAGGACCCATGTTTGGCGATCGATATTTCGCACTTCTTCGAGAAGCATACTCACAATTGAACATGCTTTGCCGGTTGCCATGTTCCTCGCTGTGGCAAAAGAAATAATTTTCGAACACATATAGAAATGATGTCCACTGAATTTCCATAAAAAAAATCATTTTATGTCTTGTGAGCAACCCGGCCAAATAGGCAATGCATGTGTTAGGTAGCGATCGACGCCACCACTTCGCATTATTATCCCCTTTTTCCAGCGGGAATTTCTTGAGACCAGCGTTCACACGGGACGACAGCAATTAGGATGAACAACTAATAATAATTAACAAAAAAAATGGAGACAAGTGCCGATGCTAGGCTACCGATGGTAGAGCAAAGGAAGAAAAGAAAACAGCACAAACACTTGCAGATAACTCAGCGTGTGGTGCTGCTGATCAGCTGGTGTGTTCATCACATGGCTGGCCCTGGCCGGGTACATGCACATCGCCCTCTCAAAGGAATGCAGTGCACGATCCTCATAAAACGAAACCAGTCCCGCCGTCACAATCCACAGCCATAGATGACCACGCCCGTGTGTGTCCCCCGTCCTCCGTCATCTCGCCGGACACGTACGTACACAGCGATCCATTGTGTCTCCGCGTGCCCCCACGGACGCACAGTGCCCGCTCCTGCCACGCCAGGGATCGGGCCGCGATCAGGCCAAAGATCTCGTGGTACCACCCACAGCAGGGATCTTCACTCTCTGAACCTCTCCCAGCCCTGGCCGCGCATCTCCCCCGTATCCGGCCGCAGCGCGTAGTAGGGGCCCGAGCGCCGCCGTGCGGCCACGTACGCGCACGGGATTTCCATGCCGATGGCCGGATCACGGGGAGATCCGGTCCGGCAGCGGCGTCGATCGGCGTACGTACGTACTCGTATGTGATGTGATCGGTGAGGAGTTCTGCGCTGCTGCAGTGTGCGTCAGTCGGCGGCCGGCCGGCTTGCCCGTCCGTCCGTCCGTCCGTGCGGGCGTGTGACCAAGTCGCAGTTCGACAGTGAGGAACCAACGAGACTGTGCGTGCACAGAATCGATCGACTTGGGAGTAAATTTATGCCGTGTACGTGGATATGGATAGATGTGTACCGTGCGGCAGTTCGTCAGACTAGGTGCACATCTTTATTGCTGGAGGACCTCTTCGTCTAGCATGCATGTGCTGCCATGTTGGGGGCGTTTTAGACTTTCAGGGCTAATTAATTAGGTTGCCTATATAGGGTTTGCACTTGCTCAGTAACAACTAACAAGTAGCGCTCCAAAAGCAAAATCTACTACTTCCTCTGTCCCAAAATGATGCCACAGATTTGTCTACGTTCACATGTATTTATCTATACACACGTTTTAAGTATATAGATTTCTCCTCTTGGCTCTGGTACAAGATTTCTTGGTTTTGAACAATGAATAAAAGTTGAAACAAAAAACTAAAAGATAGTGTTTTTAAGTGGCATATTAAAAAAATGTGAACAAATATGAATTTTGGCAAACTAGGATTTAATCAAAACATGATTACAAGAAAAATAACAAAACAACAAAATACGGAGAAAGTAACTAAAAAGGTCAATAAATCTATTAAAATAATTGAAAAATACGAGGTTGGAATATAGAAGCTAAGTTAGTAACCGTACCAATTCTATGGCTGTCCATGTATTTTTTTTTTTTGGAATTCTATAGTTTTATTTAACATTTTTCATGTTTATGCATTCTAAGATCTGAGCATTATTTTGTAATTCTTTCTAAGTAAACATCATTGAAAAATATGTTACTATTTATTTTCACAAATCTTTGAGTTGTTTTCCCATTTTCTGTTATTTAATTATTTTCAGCAAATTCCCAAGAGCACTGCCAACTCTATTAGAAGAAGGGGGAAACCTCTTTTAACCATTTCCCCTATTGTTTCTCCTAGGGTTGCTATTATGTCCAAACCACAACCAAGTCAACGGTTGAACAACTTTGATCAGGCATGAGACTACAACTTTTTTTTGAAAGTTATATGTCGCTTTAAACTTAGCCAGTAGTCGAGGGATAAAAATAGTTTTGTTTCTGTTATAACCAGAGTAGAAATCAATTTTTTTTTGCAAAATTCAATCGATCGTGCTAAGATCTCAAAAAAAGTCGTGCTAATATCTCAAAAGACCAACGCACCAGAGTAGCAACCATCGCCGGAGATAAAAACGTAGATCGAAATAAACTGACCTCAAATCTTACCATCAAATATGAAAAACGACCGGATCCGAGAGATCCGTCGGACACACGACTCCACGCGTTCTCTGTCAATACTAGACACGGCACCAGAGCGAGAAAAGGACGATGATGACCTTATTCACACTTCAGGACGTAGCCACGGCCTCAATCTCAACATTCTGAATATGGAACACTGAAAACAGTCTAAATAAAGCACGGAGCTCCCATCGGCAAGAAGCCATGGTCTGCCACGTCTAAGAGGCCCTAAGATCACCGAAGACGGAACGAACCAGTGGTGTTGCCAATGGAGGGAAGTAACCCTAGATTAGTTTCCCCGGTCGCCTTGAGCGTCTCTATCTCCTCTCTGGTCGGTTCGGTACATGATCACATCCTCTTGTTTCTGTTAACTGCCAAAGAGTAAACAACTCAGAGAGGTTCCATCCTATCACCTTATCAAGTGACTAGACCAGCTGCGCTCACCATGCATGCGTGACTAAGAAAAGCACTGCTGTGCTGGAGGCTCGGAACCCACATGGATCAGCAGCTGCCATGACCCACGATCCTCCCCCAAAAACAAAACAAAGCACGCAGCATGCCCTGCCCATTCGCCGCCGCGTCCAAAACATGACACCACGACTCTCTCCCCGGACCGCCCTGGAGAACCCCTGACAATCCGATCATCTGATCGCCAGCATAGATCGATAGATACCCAGCCAGCCAGCCAACTAGAAGAGCTAGCGATCTCCCTTGTCCCAGACAGCATCATCAACTCGTCCGCCCAAAGGATCGACGGCGGATCGCACTGCAATCTCCACCATATGTCCGCGTGTCCCACGCAGCCACTTGTCTCGCGCGAACGCACACGGCCCAGCTGCCACACCACCAGTTTCAGCATGCGTCCGTCCAAGCAGCCTCCAAGGGACGAGCGGAGATCGTGCCCCGGATACGGTGCATTGCACAAGGAAACACACATCGATGACAGTATTATGACACATCACACACATTCATTCGTTCAGATTTGGCAGGTGCGCACAGGCGAACATGATCATACATGCATGGATCATGATGTGCCTGAGAAGAAGCTAATTGCAATTCACTCAGAGAAAGAAATAAATGAATTGCACGGTTTTATCTCGTGTGGGACCGACCCAACCGGTCTGCGCGTGTCTGAAACTGCCTGCGCGGCACCTAGCGGGCCGATCCATTCGACAAAACGTGTTCGGCTCAATCCATCCATGCATCTAATTTGGGGCTCGGTTACGTCGGCCCGGACAGTGTGGAGTATCCTTCCAATAATTCCCGCCAGTTGCACAGCAGACGCTCTCCTCTCTCAAACCCTCGCGCACTCAATATCGCTCGGTCTCGAGCAGGAGCAGTCTATGCCGCCGCCACCGCCACCGCTCGCTGCCGCCGCCGACCCCCCCCCCCCCCATATCGAGCGCCACCGTAGGCCACGCGCGTTGCCGGAGTTGTCTGACCGCTCCATAGACAGTCTCGTCGCCCTCGGTCTCTGCCATTGGACTAGGCGCGCGACACCCTCTGCATGCGCACAACCTGCCCGATCATTTGCCCGAGGTACGTTCATCGGTCCTTTATAGGTTTTGTCCAGCGCACTTTTGGAGTTGCCATCGCCATTGACGGGCGCATACTTTGCAGATGGGCAGCAGCCAAAGGGAAATGGAGTTCTTCTACAAGAATTTTGTGGAGTCATCCTCCGAGGAGGAGTCCGACGGTGAGACCGAGATTGTGCTAGCGGTTGCACTAATGGTGCACGACCACTACCTCCTGCCGCCACGCAGAGGTGGCTCGTCCAAGCGGCGCCAAGCCAACCAGGAGCACGACCGAGAAGGTGGCCACATACGTCTTTACAAGGACTACTTTCATCCAACTAATCCAGTCTTTAAAGATAATACATTCTGTCGCCGCTATCAGATGTCGAGGGACATGTTCTTGCAAATTCTCAATGGGATGACGGAGTACGATAGCTACTTTGAGGCCAAGTACGATTGCACCGGTAAAATTGGCTTCTCCTCTTACCAACAATGTTCTACTGCCATTCGGCAACTTGCATATGGAGTCCTCGGTGACCTCCTCGACGACTACATGCGCATGAGCGAGTCCACATGCCATGAGGCTATGTACCGGTTTTGCAGCGCGGTTATTGCGGTGTTTGGCAAAGTTTACATGAGAGAGCCAAACACCAAAGATATTGCCCGTCTTTTGTCCATCAACGAGAGAAGGGGTTTCCTGGTATGCTTGGCAGCATCGACTACATGCATTGGCAATGGAAGAACTGCCTGTTTGGTTGGCAAGAGCAGTTCAAAGAGCATGCAGATGGATGCACCGTCATACTAGAAGCTGTAGCATCACATGATCTCTAGATTTGGCACTCCTTTTTTGGCATGGCTGGATCAAACAATGACATCAATGTGCTGCAGCGCTCTCCGGTATTTGCTAGGCTAGCCGAAGGCAATGCCCCACATATTTCTTATCAGATCAATGGCAATCCATATGATATGGGTTACTATCTTGATGACGGTATCTACTCCTCCTGAGCCATCTTTGTGAAGACAATCCACAATCCTGGAGATGAGAAGTTCAAGAGGTTTGCGAAAGAGCAAGAGGCTGCTAGGAAGGATGTGGAGCGAGCATTTTGTGTGCTTCAGTCAAGGTGGGCTATTGTTCGGCGTCCTTCTAGAACCTGGAGCGCAGAAAGGATGTGGATGTGATGACAACTTGTGTCATCATGCATAACATGATCGTCGAGGACAAGCGTGATAACGGCATCTTGGACCAAGGCTGTGACTTTCAGGGTCAGTTGGTTGAGCCAGAGTCAGGTCTAGCGTTTTGGAAAGATTTCATGCGAGTGCATGAAAATTTGCGTCAGGCAAACCCATAAACGGCTTCAACTGGATTTGGTTAGCATATATGGGCTCGTGCGGAAAATCTCAATGTTTAATCGTTTATTTGTTTTGTGTAATTTGAATGACGGTTTAGTTGTTTTGTATTGAACCATGCGAGTCTAAACTATTTATATGTAAGCACTATTTCAATTTGATTATATAATCTAGTTTATTTGCATCTAAAAATTAATTTTGTGATAAAATTTGTAAACATATGAATCTCAGACCAGCCCTGGCCAAGAGCGAATAAATGGGTCGCGCCACTGGAACGGCTGACCGAACAGACCGAAACCCTACCTATATCGACCGATACCCGATTTAAACGGACTGTTTGAGGTGACCGTTTGGACGTCCCCGTGGAGATGACCTAAAACGCTATCCTTCCTTCCCATCTGCTGATGCGCTTCCCGAGGCGCAGGCTCTGCTCGTCCCAAGGCGACACTGTGGCCTCCATGGATGGTGCCGATAAATACAGATGCAAATGTAGCAGCCCAATGAGGCTGCAGCTTCTAGCTAGCCAATTGCTGGTTGCAACTTGTTGTTCGTGATCCGACTAGGACGATGTCGTAGCTGTGATGTCAATAGGCAGGAACATGGGGGAAAATCAGGGCGCGTACAGTTTGCAGATCGGTGTGTGCCATGAGGGCATCTGGGGGCTTAGTTGTTTGTGCTCTTGTGGGGAATCCGAAGCTCTCAACTCATCTTATATTAGCATTACTAATTTTCTCTGCTTACCTACCATATGGGTGATCTAACATGGATATTGGACTTGTATGTAAGGCTAGTTAGGCCTAAACTACCCTTTGTTATTTACTTGTTTCGTCACTGGATTAGCTAGGTAGTACGTAGATGTGCTACTTTAATCGGGAGGATCTGGTCAATGGGGGACTGCCTCATAGTCTACGGGAATATTATTGCCACTAGTTCCTGACTTCTCCGTGTACTCTAGCCAAGATACTCCCTCAGTTTCCGATGGGTAAGGCCTACTGTTTTTTTCTTTAATGTCAGCTAAGTAAAATTTGATCAAACTTTTAAAAGTACTCCCTTCGTCTTAAAATAGATGTCTCAGATTTGTTAAATTTTAGATGAATCTAGACACTATTTAGTATATAGATCTATCCAAATTTTGATAAATCTGAATCATCTATTTTAGGACAGAGGGAGTATGATATTATATAGAAATATATCTTAGTATGTATCAAACCGTATTAATTTTCGATTGTATAGATTAATGATTTTTTTCCTAAAACTAGGCCAAACTGTTGGATAGATCTCTCCCACGTTTGGGCCCAACGGCCCGAACGGAGTCCCTCAACGCGCCCTAATCGGGGGCGCCCAACCTTATCATGGTTGGTGGGCCCTTGTCGCCAGCGCGCATATAAAGAGGTGGGGGGCCGGACGCACACGGTACGAGGTTCACCGTGCGCCGCAGCCCCCCACCAACACACCCACCGATTAGGGTTCGCGCTAGTCCGACGGGAAGCTCCGCCGCCACCAATCTCAACCACCCACGCTCACGCCGTCGCCCCTTTTCCCATGGCCAACGACGGTGGGTCTAGCT
The DNA here is from genome assembly GCA_910589765.1 of Avena atlantica. Lineage (NCBI taxonomy): Eukaryota > Viridiplantae > Streptophyta > Magnoliopsida > Poales > Poaceae > Avena > Avena atlantica. The sequence goes on from OU342739.1 coordinate 36,112,104, forward strand.
CCGGCACTGGCTCTGGAATCCCCTCTGGTTCATGCTTGTCAAGCCAGGGCGCAGGTAGTGTCTCTCTCTCTCTCCCTCTCAGATCTACGTGTTCGACCACTACAGAGCGTCTACCAAGGCTAGGCTAGATCTAACAATGGTATCAGAGCTCTTAGATGCTAGCTTTCACGGTAGAAAAGCAAAAGCAAAAGAAAAACCCTAGATCCAAGCTCCCCAAAGTGCGCCTGCCCTATGGCCGCGCCGTTCCTCTCGATCTAGATGGGCATCCCTAGTGGAGACATCTAGAAGAAGAACAAAAAAGGGGCATGCAAATGCTAAGTCATGTTCCTCCCCAGATCCAAAAGAACACCCCAAAAGAAAACTTCAAAAAAAAGGGGCCGCCGTAGCCGTAGCCGCCGGCAAAGGGCATCTCCTCTGCGCTGTTTGACGGTGGTGTGCCCACCCTAGGGTGGACACACCGCTGCCAAAGGGGGCAGGGGGACGCCAGGCCTTCTCCCTCGCTCGTCGTCACTGGAGGGTGAGGAGAAGGTGGAGAATGGGGCAAGAAAAGGAAGGGGGAGGAGCTCGCGCGCCGGGTTTTGAGGGAGGGGACCGCCGGCAGTGCCGAGGGCGCCGCCTCGCCTCGCACCAAACGGCTCAGAGAGTGGGGCAGACGGAGGGGCGCGCCGCCGCCGGCGCCGTCGCCGCGCGGGGCAGCCACCTCGCGTCGCCTCCACTAGCTAGCCCCAGGCGGCCGCGTGAGAGAGTGAGAGGGAGGGGCTCGCCGGCAGGGCGGCCTCCTCACCTCATCTGCTAGGGTGCGCGCCGCCAGAGAGAGGGTTCGCGGGGGGAGTGGGGGGGCGAATGAGAGTTTGGGTTCCAGGGGGCGCCGGGTGGGTGGTTTTGTTCCTCCTATCGGCACGCTGGACCGTTCGATCAGAACCCTAGCTCACGAACGGCCAGGATGGAGCGGGCGGCTGGCGGCCGGTCGCTGGCGGGCCAGGCGGGCCAAGCAGGCCGCAACTGGGCTGCTGGCGGGCAGCGCTGCACAGCGCGCGGGCGGCGGCTAGCTTGCGCGCGAGTGGCCGCGAACTTAGTTGGGCCAGGTGGGCCACTGGGGGTGGCAGGCCTGTTGCTGCCAGGCGCGCGAGCCTCCGCTATGTGCCGCACGGTGCGGCGCGGGCGTTGGCGGGCAGGCCGGCTGGGCCGCCCCAGTCCGCCCAGGGAAAGTTGGCCCAGTAGGGCGGTTTTGGACAGCTTTTCTGTTTTTATTTTTTTCAGAGCTGTTTTTAATTGTTTTTGCTTAGTTTTAAGCATTTTTTCAACATAGTTTTCTCTAGTCTTTTTATTTTATGTATATTTTGACTAGAGAATGATATAAAGGCAGAATTTTTTCTGTAAAGTCTAAGTTTTATGAAAGTCATAACTAAGTTTCCGCTGCAAATGTATGTTTTAAATTGCAATGATGCAACAAAGTTGTTTAAATTTTGAAATAAAGATGTGACAAAGTAATTAAAGATGATTATGTCTCATGTTATTATTGACCAATGTTATTAATAAACATGACCATGATCGTTTTTCCTTGAGTATTAAAGGTGCATTTAACTTTATTTCTGCCCAACGGTGATGTAATTTTTAAATAGCACAAAATGATTGCATGCTTAATTTATACCAACGTTGAATTAACGCATACGGTTGTTTTCCTTGGTGATCTCACATCTTTTGTGATTTTTAGGAGGTCTCAACCTCATGGCCTGTTTGAAGGACATCCCACTGCTAAGGGGGGACAACTACTCCGAATGGAGGAAGAAAGTTGATTTGGCGTTCGTATGCGCCGAAGTGGATTGGGTGGTTGACACCAAGCAACCAGTCAAACCCGCTGACCCAGTCAGGGGAGCTGCTGAGGAAAGTGATGAGTTTGAGAAAAGGAAGAGGGACCATGCTCCATTGGAGCTGGCCTACTCGATTGATAACCAGAAATGGGTGAACGCCAACAAGAAGTGTTTGGCCTTCGTAAAGAACACAATTGAGAACGCAATAGTGGGCTCAATTGGAGAGTGTGCTACCGTGGGCGAGTATCTCGCCAAGATAAAGAGCCAGTTTACTGCCTCTTCAAAGATGTATGCGACCCAGCTGTTAAAGCAGCTGGTGACTGAAAAGTATACGGGGGGACCCCACGGAATAAGATAGCACATCTTGAGGATGTCAAACATGGTAGCGAAGCTCAAGCCCATGGATGAGGACCTCGAGCTAAAGCCAGCACTCTTGGTGCACCTAGTGATGGCCTCACTTCCACAGCCTTTCAAAATTTTTGTAATAAACTATAATATGTCCCCTGAAAAGTGGGACATAGAAAAGACCATTGGGATGTGCTCCCAAGAAGAGGAAAGGTTGAAAGCCCTTTACGGCGGTTCCCTGAACTTCGTGAAGGACAATAGGAAGAGAGGCTTCACAAGCGGCAACCATGGTGGCTCACCCTCCATGCCACATGGAAAGGGTCCAATGCAGCACCAGTACCAGCATCACCAGTCCACCCCTGGGGAGAAAGACCAGTGCCATCACTGTAAAAAGCCGGGCCACTACAAGAAAGACTTCCCAATTTGGCTGAAGTACATCATGGCCAAAAATGGTAAAGATATAGTTTCTTTTGTTAATGAATCTCTGTATGAAAAGTTTACTAGATCTACTTGGTGGATTGATTCTGGTGCAACTGTTCATGTTGCAAACTCTTTACAGGGGTTCCATTCGACAAGGACCACGCCAAGAAGAGAAAGACACATTGAAGTGGCGAATGGAATAGAAGCAGAAGTGGAGGCCATTGGTGTAGGGGTTCGTAGCATGGAAAACAAAAAATTTCTATCGCATACAAACAAACAAGCCAAGATCTATCTACTAGATTGTAGCAACGAGTCGATGGTATAACTTACCCTCGAAGATTCCAAAGCGTTTAACGAGAGCAGATTCTCGTGGGTGATGTAGTCGTACTCTTTCCGATCTCAAGATCGTGTAGACGATCCTTCCGGCGCCACGTTCCGGCAGCGCTTCCGCAGTCGGTCACACGTTCGGTACTCGACGAAGACCTTCCTCTCCCTTGTTCCAGCAGGCAGCGGAGGTTGTAGCACTCTCCTCGCGATTCCGGCAGCACAACGGCGTGGTACCGGAAGTAGAGGGGAAATCCCGCAGGGCTTCGCCTTAAGCCGGTGCGAGTATGGTGGAGCTTATGAGAGAGGCTATTAGTGGTCTAGTAATTAGACACACCAATTAGAAGGCTCTAAACCAATTAGAAGGCTCTAAACCGTTGGCTAAAGCAATTAGAAGCTCTAAACCAAAACGGCTCTAAACCGGAGATCTAGAGGTGAAAGTTGTGTGTCTAGGAGGGGAGCCCTGCCCCTCCTTATATAGGTGGGAGGTGGGCTGGCGCGCCAGGGGAGGGGAGTCCCTCCCCAAGTCGGCCTAGGGCTGGCCGCCGGCTTGGAGGAGTGGGACTCCTCCTCCAAGTTGGTTCCAACTCCTCTTGCTTGTTTCCCACAGTTTCTTGTTTTGGCAGTTTGACTTTCAAACTGGACATTTGACTTTTCTGTTTTGGGATTCAATTTAATCCTTTATTTGGGACAGCAAGAACACTTAGTACATGATGCAATCATTCCAATATGTAATGACACATTCATGTACCCCTCCCCCCCCCCCCGGAGTGCCGGACAATCCGGAACCTTCTAGAACATTCCCGATGAAAACACCGGAATCATTCCCGAACTCCGAAACGGGACTTTCCTTATATGAATCTTATTCTCCGGACCATTCCGGATCACCTCGTGATATCCCGGATCCCATCCGAGACTCCGAACAACATTCGGTCTCTTTATCATAATACCATAACTACTCAAACAACGTCGAATCCTTAAGTGTGTCTCCCTACGGTTCGTGAATTATGCGGACATGATCGAGACACTTCTCCGAACAATAACCAATAGAGGAATCTGGAAATTCATATGGCTCCCACATATTTCTACGATTACTTTGCGATCGAATGAACCACTTACATACGATACCAATTTCCCTTTGTCTCACGATATGTTACTTATCCGAGGTTATGATCGTCGGTATCTCTGCATACCTAGTTCAACCTCGTTACTGACAAGTACTCTTTTCTCGTTCCCGTGATATGTGATCCCTTGTGACCAAGTCACATGCTTGCAAGCTAATTGGATGACATTCCACCGAGAGGGCCCAGAGTATATCTATCCGTCATGTGGATGGACAAATCCCACTCTTGATCCATGTGTCTCAACCAATACTTTCCGAACACTCAATGCCACTTTTATAACCACCCAGTTACGGTGTGGTGTTTGATGTCATCAAAGCATCCATCTGGTAAAGGTGATATGCATGATCTCATGGTCGAAGGAATTAGGTTACTATGTATCAGAAAGCATATAGCAATTGAACTAATGAAATGACTTGATCTTTATGCTACGCTTATCTATAGGAGTATGTCCACCATATCATTCTCCTAACGATATGATCTTGTTGTTGATAACATCTCAATGTTCATGATAGGGAAACCACAATCATTAATCAACCAACAAGCTAGTGAAGTATAGAGGCTATACTAGGGACTTCAAATTAAGTTTACAAATCACACAAGTATCAATGTTTCCTTGTTAATACTATTATAGCATGAATGTAAACATTTATCATAAACACAAAGATATAATAATAACCACATTTATTATTGCCTCTAGGGCATATCTCCAACAATTGGTGACATCCCTCTGGAGCTGGCTGATGGCTCTTTCCTTTTTCTCAAAGATGTTCTTTTTGTTCCCTCATTACATAGAAATTTAATAAGTGTTTCCTGTTTGGACAAAGATTCTTATGAATGTTATTTCAGAAATGGCAAGTGTGCCATTTGGTTGAAAGACAAGTGTGTGGGTGTTGCTACATTATATGATAAATTATATTTGTTATCCCTGCATGAGAAAGTTCTTTCTGTGTGTGATGTGAATGAAAAAGTTCCCTTGTCGAACAAAGAACAAAAGAAAAGGAAGAGAACTCTCGACTCATCGAAACTATGGCACTGCAGACTAGGCCATATTTCGAGGGGAAGAATAGAAAGCCTCGCTAAAAATGACATTCTTCCTCTGTTAGAGTTCTCCGACATAGAACAATGCATAGATTGCATCAAAGGAAAGTATGTCAAACAAATTAAAAAGGGTGCAAACCGAAGCATAGCTACACTAGAAATAATCCACACGGACATTTGTGGACCGTTTCCGGTGAAGAGTGTGGATGGCTATGATTCATTCATAACATTCACGGATGATCACTCCCGGTATGGTTATATTTATCCAATTAAAGAAAGATCTGAAGCATTGGATAAATTTAAAATTTTCAAAGCTGAAGCAGAAAATCAGCATGATAAAAGAATTAAAATAGTTCGGTCCGATCGTGGGGGGGAGTACTACGGTCGGCATACTCCATATGGTCAAGTACCAAGACCCTTTGCAAGGTTCCTGCAAGAAAATGGAATAGTCGCCCAGTATTCTATGCCGGGCGAACCTCAGCAAAACGGAGTAGCTGAAAGACGCAACCGTACCCTTATGGATATGGTGCGCAGCATGATGAGCTATTCCACCCTCCCATTGGGATTGTGGATGGAGGCGCTTAAAACGGCCATTCACATTCTCAACAGAGTACCAAGTAAATCGGTGCCCAAAACACCGTATGAATTGTGGACAGGCAGAGTTCCCTCTCTGCACCACTTGAGGGTCTGGGGGAGCCCAGCTGAGGCAAAAGTTTTCAATCCAAACATTGCAAAGTTAGACCCCAAAACAGTATCTTGCCATTTTATTGGCTATCCAGATAAGTCCAAAGGCTATCGTTTCTACTGTCCCGACAAATACACAAAGTTTGTAGAAACGAGACATGCCGTCTTCTTGGAGGACGAATTGATGAGGGGGAGCACGGTGGCTAGGAAAATTGATCTTGAGGAGAAGAGGGTGCATGCACCTAATCCGATGACCCAGGAGCCATTTTTCTCGCTACCTGTTGTGCCATCATCTACAACCCCTGAGGTTGTGGTGCCGACACCTGTTGTGACTCCACACGTGACAACAATGGGCGAAAGTTCGGAACCTGTCCATCAGGAGCCACCTGAACCCACTGTTGAGCACGAAAGGGAGCCAGAACAGCCACCTAATGTAAATGTGCATGAACCCGAGGCAAGAAATGAGCAAGAGTCTGATGAACTCAGACGGTCTAAAAGAGAACGAAGACCAGCCATTTCCAAAGAAATCTACAAAGTTTACAATATAGTTCATATGGAGGGCGATCCTACCTCATATGAAGAAGCCATGAGTAGCCCTCACTCAGCCAAGTGGGTGGAGGCAATGGAAGATGAAATGAAATCGATGAGTTCCAACAATGTTTGGGACTTAGAGGAAATTCCCAAAGGAGCCAAAACAGTAGGATGCAAGTGGGTCTACAAAACAAAGTATGACTCCAATGGGAATGTAGAAAAGTACAAAGCTAGACTCGTGGCAAAAGGCTTTACGCAAAGAGAAGGCGTAGATTACAATGAGACTTTTTCTCCGGTCTCATGTAAGGACTCCTTTAGAATCATCATGGCGCTAGTTGCACATTTTGATTTAGAGTTACATCAAATGGATGTCAAGACGGCATTTCTAAATGGAGATTTAGAAGAAAATGTTTACATGAAACAACCCAAGGGTTTTTTCATGGAGGGGAAGGAACATATGGGATGCCGCCTAAAGAAATCCATTTATGGGTTAAAGCAAGCCTCTAGGCAGTGGTATTTAAAGTTTAATGATACCATTAAAAGATTTGGATTCAAAGAAAATATTGAGGACAACTGCATTTATGCAAAGTTCAAAAGTGGGAAATACATTTTCCTAATTTTGTATGTGGATGACATTCTGCTTGCCAGCAGTGATGTTAGTCTACTACTAGAGACAAAGAAGTTCTTGTCATCTAATTTTGACATGAAAGACCTTGGTGAAGCCTCTTATGTTTTGGGCATAGAAATTCACCGAGACAGAAAGAATCGAGTGTTAGGACTGTCGCAGAAAGCGTATTGTGAAAAGATTTTAAAGAAATACAATATGCATGCGAGTAATTCAACCACCCACGCTCACGCCGTCGCCCCTTTTCCCATGGCCAACGACGGCGGGTCTAGCTCCGGCACTGGCTCCGGAATCCCCTCTGGTTCATGCTTGTCAAGCCAGGGCGCAGGTAGTCTCTCTCTCTCTCTCTCTCTCCCTCCCTCTCCCTCTCAGATCTACGTGTTCGACCACTACAGAGTGTCTACCAAGGCTAGGCTAGATCTAACACAAACTTCACGTAGTTTGATTTTTAGAAAAAAAAATAACCCTTACTCTTTGAAACGGAGGCAGTATTTACATCCACAGCTTATATTTCTTCACGGAAAACTATAGTGGGAGTCCTACAACATAAATCGAAACTCAACTTTGCGTACATGGGTACTTTTACTAGATGTAGAGGGCGTAAGTCCTCTCCTCCGACCATGTGAGAAAGTTTTCACATCAATTACTTTAAATTTAAAAACGATGCTTGATACCGTTAAGTATGTGTACAAACAATTTGCGTGCTAATTAATAATTCTATAATCTGGAAAGGGAGGACAATGCGCTGAAATGTCATATATTGTAGAATAGAGAGGCCAAAAAGACAAATGGGCAAACAAGTTAATAAGATTATGGCACTACGGGCATTCCTTTTTTTCATCATCGGCTCATTTCATTGTTGTTGTTTATACATTTCTAAACTATCGTAGTAGCAAAACTACTGCCATGTTTGACTATTTTGAACATTGTCCTCTAACATATTGTCAAGTGACCAATTATATATATCCAAGCAGGAGAAATTATCAATAACCAATTCCTCAATATAAGTCACAATACTGAATAAAGCTTAGAAAACTTGAATTTATATTCGTGGCATAAATAACATGTTAAAGGCCCATTAATTATTGCTGGCCAAATATAAAAAGTCTGCCCAATCTAGTTAAAATTTGTTTCCAAAAGATAAATATATACTCTATGATTATATATTTATTTTTGCCATGAAAATTTCCAATATAATTTTTGATATTTTGCATCCATGCATTGCTACAGATGATAATATGGTCGTATTTGTGTACTTGGGTGTGTGCAAATTTGAAAAACTCATTTATTTTCATTGAAGGAAATTTTATTCTTCAATTAATGATGTGGTTTGTGGCTGTTGAACTTTACGCTTGGATTATTCTATAATATACCAATCATACAGATAGAAGAAATTCGGTTCAACATTTGATAAGTACATAATATCCTATTAAAAAAATAGAGTTATCATAATCGACGGAATGTCAATTACAACCGCAGACATACATAGGGCCTATTTCCTCCAAGCATTCATTTTTGTTGAAAATTTAGAGGACTTTATTTCATAGGATTTTCTCTAATGATGCTTGTTTGTTTTGTAGGGTTCAAAACCATAGGGATATTACCTTGTCGCGAGAGTTTTCCATCTGCATTGTTTCATTGCAGTTTCAAAGGATTTTCTTTTCATCCAGTACAACCTTATGTGAATTTTGTTTGTGTGAGTGTTAATTACAGATACACATAATCCTTCAAAAGACTCGGTGCATTTTTCTTTGCAACCAAGCACCATCAGTTTTGTGTGTTTTAGTTAGTTATGTAGGATCCGACGTGTCTTGACACTGAATTTCTACATTTCTCCTACTGCTAAAATTTTATAACCCCAGGAATCAAATACGCCTTTAGCAGCTAGCCGAGAATACACGATCAAGCACGATCATTGCTTGTAAGACTGCGTGCTTTTTTTCCCCTTCTGTGTTTCTATAAGTTCTAATAACTTGTATCCAGGTGGGCCCCGAGAGTCATACACCCCAAGCACTGGCAAGGCCCCACCGAGAAGCCGTTCAAACAAGCCGCGAAAATTTCTCACTTCCTCCCCTCTCTATTTATAGCGCTCCAAAAGCTCGCACACACCACACTAATCACACTATCACCAACGTCATCGTCTTCTCCAAGCCCCTAGTCCCTAGACACGCGAGCGCGTCACGGGGGCAGCTGGTCTCACTCTCGCCGAGCAAGCAGCAGCGTGCGAGGTCTCCAATGGCACGCCCACAGCAACGGTACCGCGGCGTGCGACAGCGCCACTGGGGATCCTGGGTGTCCGAGATCCGCCACCCACTCCTGTACGTATGATCTACTGCTCAAAAGTACATTTCTAAACGACTGCTTTGGGTCGATTTTCTTGGCGTGTGGGCTGACCATGGGGTCGATTCCTCTGCAGCAAAACGAGGATCTGGCTGGGCACCTTCGAGACGGCGGAGGACGCGGCGCGCGCCTACGACGAGGCCGCCCGCATCATGCGCGTGCGCACCAACTTCCCCGACGACGCCGGCGGCGGCGGCGCCCCGTCGTCGTCGTTCCTCTCCCCGGCGCTCGTGGCCAAGCTCCACCGCTTCAACGCCGCGTCCGGCTCGCAGGCCGCGCAGCAGCAGCAGCAGGAGAAGGGCGCCTCGTCGACGGCGATGTCCGCGGACCCTCGCGCCGCCGCCGCGGCGGCGTCGTTCGCTGGCATGCGCAATGCGAGCGCGCCGTCCGCATCGGCGGCGGCGGCGTCCGGGTGGAGCGGCGGTTTCCTGGAGGAGCAGTACGTGGAGCAGATGATCGAGGAGCTGCTGGACTCCAACTTCTCCATGGAGTTCTCCTACTAGTCGTCGTCGTCGTCGTCGTTACACATGCTCTGTCTCCGTGTCTGCCGCTTGCTCTGTTTTCCACCCTCTCTGTCTGTCTCTGCCAGCGCGAGTGTCTGCTCTCATTTTTAGTTTAGTATCATGAGGAAGAACTCGAGGTTAGTATGGTCATTACCCGAGTTCTCCAACGGTTTCGTGTATACAGTAGCTTCAGTAGAGCATACTAGTAGTAGTAGCAAAGTTCTTTCATTCTTGTACTACTACGATTGGGATACTTTGCTTTGATCTTGATGTTGGCTCGGCCGACCGCCGACAGTATTTCAGAGACAGAGTCTTTGCCCCGGGGAATTTATCAGAGGGGTCGCTTCTCTCTAATTTACACTGTTCTGACATAATCCATTATGGTATATTGCGATAATTTTTTTTTGTCTCTTTTCTACCGAATGGCCAACAATGTTTAGCTTGAAATGTCTAAACAGCTTAGCACGGCAGTCTCAGTAACCGCGAACTGAGTAGGTTCACCTTGCTCCGTTGAAATTGCAAGTTAGAAGTGGTAGCTCGGCAGGAGTATCTTTTTTGTTGAAAAAAAAAAGATTTTGTTGCTCTCCCTATGCACAAAGACAAAAGTGGGTAGGTCCATCAAAGAGCAACATGGAATCTCATTTTCTAAAAGTTTAGCAATAAAATCATTTTTCCAAGGATGCAGTTGTGCTATGTATCACGCCGAATAGGACTAATAGTAAAAAAATCACGAAAACGCAAGCTTTGCTTTCATTCATAGAAAAAAAGTTCAATTACAAGCCTATAAAATGGCGGGAACACACACGCAACACTTAAAAACAGGACTACGACTAATCGACTGAAATCGTCGAGTGCTTCTCGAAGACAACATATAGTGAGCTTCTCCGCTAAATAGAACTCTTGCTGATGAAAGTCGTAGTTTTCGTGCATCGTCGATATTATCAAGAACCCGCCTGCCGCAGTCAAGACGTGTTCCGCATGAATCCCTCGAGCCAACAACGGCACATACGGGAGCATTGCTACTCCGGCCTCAACCCAAATATGCACAACGGGTACCTCCCATCAACCTCAACAGACGTGCTGGCTTCAGCAGCCCACCAACAAGCACAGAGGCCAACTCACCACTTCTCATCCGAAGGCTTGCTTGCGTCGTTCGAGAAAGATCCTTGTCGCGCAAGCCACCACAATGCCACTCGAGAGGCCGACACGCCATCCGCACCGCAAGACACCTCTGATATGTCTAACACCGAGATCCAAGTCGAAGAACTACGGTCCGAACCAGAGAGTCTAGTCTCCAAGATGATGCCTCCATGGAGGGTAAGGCGTCAAATATGTCGTCCTCGCCCAATCTGGCAAGCCAAAACCGAGGGTTTCACCAAAAACATGAGACCGTGAGAAAGGGAGGTGTCAAAACTCCTCGATGATGCCTTAGACGAAATGGCGTCCTTAGGTGTCGCTCTCATCGGCCTTGAAAGGCATGACTTTTGCACAAAGCATAGTATCTCATCACCGCAATCGAGCACCATCTCTTCTTCTTTGGGAGCTCCCATGCTGCCCCTTTCCACTCAAAGCTCTGGCCTTGCCAGAGCACCCCGTCGGTTGCACGTCCTAAGCGCTAGATTGGGAGGGGGTAACCATGCCCACAAAGGGACAAGTCGCATGAGAGAGGAACCACCAAGCCGCAAGCAGCATAGGTGCCGCCATGGGAAGGATTCGCCTGCAGGTATGTGCACATCCACCTTAGAGAAGCATCACCGGCGACCCAAAACCGCCTACCATGTTGCCACCACCGTGAGGACTCCTTGAGCCAACATGCCAATATGATATTGGGCTCAGCTCAATCCACAAAGCAACAACACTACCCCTTCTTGGATCCGAGGAGGACGGGCAAGAAGGAGAGGGTGGCCGCACATCCAGGTGCAGGGGCTAGAACGGCCAAGTCAAGCTGCTCAGCACCACGAGCCACCAACACCATCGTCGTCGCCATCCCCGCACGATCGAGAACATCCTCTCCCACCTTCCGCACAATCGAGAGTCCCAAGCTCCAGGCCTATACTACCCTGCATGGAAGGCAATGCCGCCGATTGGGCCTAGATGGGCCCAAAATCTGGGCCGCATCGCCGCCTACATGGAAAACCAAGATAACTCCCATCGAGCATCAATCGTCGCTTCCGGGAGCCAACGCGAGCAGCCCCTGTCGCACCACCAACAACGGCTCCTAGGTCCGGTGCAGGCGCCTGCACAATTGCAGATCCTACGCCATCGATGTGCGGTCACCTCCAGGGCCCCGAGTCAACAATTCGTGGATCCATGGTTTGGATGAAGTCGCGAGTCTGTATCCCGTTGAGCCTCCTGGCGTGCTCCACCACACTATCGATGCTTCTCGCCATCGTGTCGCGGTTCCCCCCACTGCTGGGCGCAGCTCCCTCCAGAACACCACCCACATACCGCGAGATGTCGAGTCCTAGCTGTCCCCTTCACGGTGTCGTGCAGCTTTTCGGCTGCCTCTTTCCAGGACAACGAGCGAGGAAGGGAGGGGTAGTGGGTGGCATCGTTGGGATTGGGTTTGGCCCCCCGTCACCCTAGAGGAGGCAACGCGAGGGAGCGGTCCCGGTCCTCAAGACTAAAAGGAAATCACCACGCCGCATTATGTAACATCCTAGCGTTTAGGAACTAACGAAGGGTGGATTTAGGAATTTGGAATGTTGCATGCATTCATCTGTGAAAATGTGGGTAAATTTTTCGCTAAATAAAAACCTTAAGTGATCAATGTCTCTTTCATACTTTGAGATTAGGTTTAGTCTTAAAGGGTGATTACGACTTTGATATGATCTTTGAGGAATTAAATGTTTGAAAAGTGAAATTGAATTTTAAACTCGAGAGAGAGTTTGAATTATAATTCAAATGAATTAGGTATAAGTTTTGAATCTTAATTTAATTAAAAGATAAATATTGCAACTTAAATTCTATCCAAATAAAAACAATAATGAATATGAAAACTTATTTCATATCATCAATATATAATCAAGTTACAAAATTGTAACTTATTGAAATCATTCACACAATTCACAAAAGAAAGTATATAAAGAATAAGAATATTCTTTATTAATAATAATGTAATCTTTATTACAAAAGAATAAAAGGAAGATTACAAAAGAATAAAATGAAAATTACAAAAAGATAAAGAAGATTACATTGAATTGTTCTATAACTAAAACTAAACTACAGTCTTCATCTTCAAATATGTACCTGCAATATAAACATTAATAAAACAATAATAAGGTTAGAGTTAGTATTATTTTTCTCTCAGACATGTCAGTGAAGTGCACTAGACAAATTCATCATTGAGAAATTTATAAAAGGGGCAAGTTTCACCAATATGAAAGAATCCATCTTTCATAAATTTCAAGCCAGAAGTCAAATGACAGCCAAGAGGGGCAAATTTCACCAGCCAGGTGAAAGTAACCAGATAACAGTAAGTTTCAAAATTCTGAACATATCCACAAGTACACAACAAGCACACAGGCAGGACACATACCAACATGCATGTGGTGTGCTGTCAACCTCACAGCACAACCTAAAACTCACAAAACCACAAGCACAGCCGTGGAGAGACACTAGTGCATCTCTCCACTGCTTGCACACAAGAACAACCAGCTTAGACAGCAGCTTACCAAGCACAACAGCCAAACCAAACCACCAAAGATCAACCAAACATCACCAGGATGGTGACATAAGGAGGGGGAAGGATCAGGTGGACAGCAAGGCCAAGTCTAGGAGCTAGGAGGAGCAGGCTAGCTCAAGAGCAAGCACAGGAGTCCAGCAAAACCAGATCAAGATCATCACCAACTTACTCCACAGTCATCAGATTTTGTGGTGAGCATCATAAAACCCTCACATGATCCAATCATATCATCTACACAGAAGCATGTGTTGTTTTATGAAACAAACCCTCAGAAAGCACCCAAGTGGGGTGACTCCATCATAGGGATTTTTTTAAACTCTAAAAGCAAACAACAAAGTACCTGGATCCAGCCAGAGCTCAGAGCAACATCATTGTTCTGGTTGTTAGGCTATATCTTACAATTCAAGCATAAATATATCTATGACCTATTTCTAGGCACATCCCTAAAGAAAGGGTAGCACCTTAGAAACTAATCCTTTGGATCCAGATCATGATCAAGCTTACTATCATTTTTTCCAATCTTTGATTCAAGAAAGAATAGCTGGTACCACTACCAGGACTATCTATATGAATCAACTAGATAAGATCTGAATCCCTAAACCTCAGACCAACATCATTGGTCTTAGGGTATTCAGAAAAGAGCATCTCTATTTATCTTATAAAGCCAAGTTTGTCTTTAGCTTAAGCCAACCCAATCCATGGATTAGAATCAAACCTGTGTACCATATCAATATGGTGTCACAAGAACAACTCCTACATGAACCAGGATAAACATTTAATCATCACAGCTTCAATCAATTAACTTACTAATCATTTTCCTTCTAATACAGGAATCATAACTAGGATATTCCTATGTTCATCTTCACTGTTTGAGATCCACATGTTAATTCCAAGCCAACAACACTAAGACAGTGGTTTCATCATATCATAATCATGATCATAAATCAAATAACAGTGGAAAGTTATCAAGTAATTAGCTTTACCAAGCATGGTTCCAAGCAACTATATCATCTGAATCAGATGAAATCCAAGCATAAAATCATCTAATAAGCCACCAGAAACATCATAGATCATCTTAAGCAATAAGCCTCAGGCCAATAATCATTTAGCATGTGTACAGACCATCCAAACATGAACTAATTCATCCAGTATATGATCAACCCCAGGATAAGAACCCTAAATGGATAAATCATCCTAATCAGAACCATGCAGTAACCAGAGAGGTTACTACCAGCATCTAGCATCGAATCAGCAAGCACAGAGCAGCACCAGGATCCACGCCACCCCCCAAACCCTGGGGTTCGGGACGACATCGATCCATCGCAGGAGATCCCTAGGCTCGAATCCAGTTGGATAGAAAGGACAAGCATCGTCGACAACCCCCTGTTGCACCACGGCGGTGACCAGAACGACCCACGGTGGCGGGAATCGTCGACGGCGGCATCGCCAGCCACGGGGTCGGGGTTAGAGGAGGAGAGGATGAGCTCGAGGGAGAGAGAGAGAGGTAGTGAGGAGTGGGCCGAGTTGGGCCAGACCCTTCGGGGTGGTTCTTTTGTCTATGACTAATGGGCCACTAGGGCCCAATAAGATTAAACCAGCCTAGAAATCCTTTCAGGCCTGTTTGAATAAAAAGGAAAAGACCAAAATACCCCTAGACTTAATTAATTCCAGAAAATAAAATAAAAGTCCAAAAATTATAAGTAAAATATTTTTGGATTCACAATAATCCACACTATCCAAATAAAATAAGATATAAAATTTTAGACCTTTAAAATTTTTATAAGAATTTTGTAATTTATATATTCCTTATGGAATTTTACAAAATTATTGAAAGATGATAAAAATAAATAAAAATCACTTTCATTATATATTAATGTTTTAGTATGTTTAAAAAATACTAAATAAATACTTAATAACAATTTTTAATGTAGAATTGATAATTCCTAAAATAATTATTAAATCAATAAAAGTCAAATAAAATAAAATAATTCAATATATGTTATAAATATTAAAAAGTAATATTTATAAATGTTTTATTACTATTAAAAGACACCTTATATAATAATAGGGTAAATGCATATAAAATTAAATAATGCATTACATTACTTGCATAATCATTTTGCTTCTTTAAATATTGTCCTTACCGGGCAATAATGATGTTTTTGTAGACATAGAAGCTCAAGGTCCAGTGCAAGCATCAGACTTCACTACCTTGCCATCACAAGGCGAGTTCATCACTTGTTCATGTCCTTTGAAGAGTCTCTATCAAGGTATTTGCAAGTTGTGTGTTATCTTTTATGCTAAGAAAGAAAAAAATATTTTCACAAATAAAGAAATTATAGATATCATCCTAAGTGGTGATATAATGGAGCAATAGAACTTAGAGTTCTAATTGCAACAATGATGATCAAGTAGGGACTTAATAACCCCTTACATCAGTGATTCTAGCGCCGTATATTACGCGTTAGCCATGAGATTTGGAATGAGACAGAGAAGTCAGCTGTATCTTCTTCCTCTCGCATGAAGCCGGATGTGCAGGTCATGGCTGTTATCCTTGTAGCATGCATATTAATTGGTAATTCGTAGAGGATATGCAGCATATGGGTGGGAACCCTCATCGTCCCACGATAGTTCTGGCATCTAACGATTTGTACAAACCATTGTCGTAATTCATTATGTGGGCATGGTGTACACCAAGGAGGCATGCGGGGTCGCGAAGGGGGAAGTGATTGGCTTGGACCAACTACTGGGCCCCACATCATGGAATTGTGGACGGGAAAGTATGCCCGGTTGTGCAACAAGGAGTTGATCTCTCATGGGTAAAGTAACGCACCTCTGTAGAGTGTAAGAACTGTAACTTGTTACTCCCTGTTCCGGGAAGGAGCTACGAACGCGGCAGGAAAGGAACTCCATGAAAGTTCTGGTCAACCTGTGAAGGCTGATTGTCATAGTTTTTTAGAATAAAATCAATATTTGAAGAAAGATTTACAAAAACTGCATAGTGCCAAGGATTTATAATCCGAGGTGGTAGTTAGAGCATCAAACTTCCCACCTTGCATATACTGAACTTTTTGGGTAACGCTATTACTCATTCTTTCCTTTGATCCCTTGCTTAGACTCTGAGGATCCCGAAGATGTGCCAATGTATGCAGTTGAATGCCAAGAAGATGTGTTCTACGACGTACCTGATCTATCTGGAGGTGTTGAAGGAGTGGATTACGAGATCCGCTACGGTGTCGATGATAACGAATCCAACTAAGTTTCCCTAGTTAGTAGTAACCAACGGAGCCGAGCAGCATGAAATCTATAGAATAAGCTGTTGAGCTTAACTCCTAGTCGGAGTTGCTACTTTTATATTCTGCTAAAACACTTTATATTTTGGTTTGTAAGTTGAACCTTTTGAAGTCTTGAACTTCCGGTATTGTAATAATAATAAAGTATGTACATTTGTAATATGGACCCATAATATTTCTGTTATACCACTCTGAGAGATGTGATATTTACAGAACGGTGTTCTGTGGATGTCATGTCAACGACTATAGTATACTACACATGCAGTGGTATGCTGGGTCACCGCACATTACAATACTTATATTTCAAGAAAAATAAATTACAATGCAGTGTGTTATATTTAGGTTACACGACGCAACAACATCACACAAGCACGAGCCACAAGGTTAAAAGAATGATTTTGTTGCTCTCCCTATGGACAAAGTTGTCCATGTGAGCACATAGTATCACATTTTATTAAAGTATAGAAGAATAAAATGCTCCATCCGATTTATAGTAAGTGTGTCGCTGATATTAATATAAAGTTATAATATTTATTATGAATCAGAAGGAGTGGTACTATATATTTGGTGGATTTATTTTTCCTATGGATCATGTGTTTCTAGAAAAAACAGGACTAAAAGGCAATCACCACACCACATACAACCGTTATATATTTTTAGAAAAAAACCCCACTACATTGCTTACAGATACTAGCGGTCATACCGCGCAGGCACAAAGTGGAAGCTCTACCTCAGAAGGTCGCAGCTTCTTCCACCTCCCCTCTCCCTCTGCTATAGTTCCAAGTTTCCCCTCGTGAGGGCCTAGGCCAAACCGAAGCCTCTCTCACCGGCGCTACCGATGAGAGATGGCGGAGGGGAGGTGTTGGTGCCCATAGTATAGGTAGTTGTAGTGGCGTGTTTCCGGAGTTGGGTAGGATGCTCGTAGATGGTAGCAGATGTCCAAATCGAAGTAGGAAGATCTGCAGCCGCCTAGTACTTGTTGCTGCTTAGAGTCGGGCACATGACAACGGCGGAGGCCATCGCTACTTGGAATAAACCTGCATCTGGGGCGGAGCTCGGCTTGCAACTGCCAGTTCCAGTCCTCTTGCTGGCCGGCCATGGGGACAGGGGGAGGGGGGAATGCATCTGGGTGGTTGCAGCGGAGTTTCGCGCCCTCGAGTTACTCTCTGGTGCGGACGAGTAGTGCCAGGAGGTTGCGGACGGCGCTCACACATGTGTGCTTCGGTGATAGGAGCTAGTGTATTGAGTTGCGATCTGTGCAGCTCGATTAATAAGTTCGGAAGTTTGTGCCGTTTCCCTCAATGGAGCGGAGGAGATGTGGATTTTCCCCTGGACGGCCTCGGTGGCGAGGAGTGGAAGCCTGCTGCTGTTGCTCTTCGTTCTGGGAGGCGGCGGAGATGGTCAGTGCAGCAGCTTAAAGATAACTACACAGTGGCCGAGTTTGCCGACGTGATCTGTGGCCGAGTCGTCGGCATTTTCAAACGCCAGAGATGCGTCGATGACACCTCCAAGATGGAGGCCCTTATTGGTGAGCCTTTCCGGCGTGCCCCGTCTTTCTTCAACAATGGATGTTTCTTCGGGATCCTTTGTGAACCCTCCCTTGTTAAAAAAAACACGGCGCATGCACAGCGCACATAATGCCACCTGCCTTGCTGAACCATGATGAACTGGACTATGAGGCGCCACACCGCATTACAACCGTTATACTCCTAGTTCAGAATAAAACGAATCCACGATTCATTGCGTTCAGACACTAGCGGCCGCACGGCGCAGCAACACCACTTGCCGCCGTGCTGATCGAGCCATGAAGAACACTACTACTACTCCCCCTCCTAGGTTGGTACGCAAGCGCGTATCCGGAAACAGTTTTGAAGAGCCTGGGACGAATCTTTGGCACCCCAAGTACGCAGCAGCAGCAGCAGGATGGCATGCACTTACTATGATGACCTGCGCGCAGACACGGCCGGTGTAGAGCGACGAGACGATCGAGAGACACTGGCCCGCCAGCGTAAGTGCGTGCGTACCCAGCACTGAACAAGCCGGCCGGATTCGCTGCCTGCGCCCCGGGCAGGACCGGACGGGATCAGAATGGATTCAGATAGATTCGGGGGGGTAATTGCTGCGCCGCAGTGTGCGTCAGCCATGACATTGACGCTGACGGACGGGAGGTACACTTGGTACATATACTAGTGATGGCCAAGGGAGAACTGAACTCATTCAACAGGAAGAAGAACATCCCAACATGCCAAGGCAAGGGAGAACTCAACTGGTCTCTCCTTAACGCATGGGAGGTGACACTAGACTAGAGTTTATCTAGGAGATGATGAGGATGACTCGGTCTCGGTCGCGCCGTCCTGGCAAGTGGCATGTGCCGGCACATGCATGCGGCGCGCGCTCGCCGCTCGGGTCTGGTTTGTATGAAGAACGCAACC
Source organism: Avena atlantica (assembly GCA_910589765.1). Lineage (NCBI taxonomy): Eukaryota > Viridiplantae > Streptophyta > Magnoliopsida > Poales > Poaceae > Avena > Avena atlantica. The sequence continues at coordinate 36,131,259 of OU342739.1, forward strand.
GAGGCGAGTCCAAGGGCGGAGGCGGACAAAGACCATAGTTTACGTCAGCACCTGCGTTTTCTTCACCTTATTATGTGTTCGGGGCATGGTCTGGTCGGTATCAACCAGTGAGCGTCTCTGCCACCGTCTTGTCTTGCCTGCTTAAAGCACATGATCGCATTTGATCTTTCTTTTTTTTTAATGAAAAACAACATTTTTTTCTAGGGCAAAATCAACATTTGATCTGCTCCTTTTTTTTTGAGAATACATTTGATCTGCTCCTGGAACCCTGGATCGAAAATCAAAGCCCATACGTAAGAGGGCCGCTATAGATAACTACCACTTGGAGCACCTTTCTTCCCAAAGAGACATGTATGTAGCAAGTTTTACTAGGCCGGGCCCGATTGAGGATAGATGAGCATAGCCCGGCCTGGTCCAACAGTTTCTCACTTAAACCAAGCCCTTCCCGCCAGCAGAAAACTTAGCTGCTACTCCATTGACTTACCCTTGGCAGAACCGCCGGAAGATTACATGTTCAGAAACCTTGCCTACCCAAACACGGTACAGAGTGGTTTAATTTGACCTTCGTTTCTTTGAAACCTTCGGAATGGCGTGTCTTTGTTGATGATATCAAATCTTGGTGGTGTCATGTGGTGCTCAGCAGTCCCGGGAGGATGAAAGCGATGGCATCTCTTTTGATGCTAGTTTCGTGGGGATAATCTCTTGTAATACTTGCTTATTCTTATTCAATGAATTAATGCAAATCTTGTGTCCTTCTTTAAAAAATACCATGGTTTCCTGAATCGCTAGCTTGTTTCGCTCACGCGTATGCGTATGCAGATCCTAACCAGCCCCTGGATCGCACCAGCATCTTCAAAGACAAGCTCGTGCCTCCGCTAATTGATCCCCAAGACCCCAACATCGAGTACCTGATTGGTGGTCACTATAGTCCAGTTAGCCGGTGGTGGCTGCCATTTCAGTCCAGATCGCGAGCCTGCTTAGGACCTGGATTATGCTAAAAAAAACTCCTTCCCCTCTTCCTAGAACCGGCCAATTAGAAACTGGAACTCATCGATAGTCGGTGGTGAGAGGTCGATGGCTTCCAGTCTCCTCTCCCGCGATGCTCCCCGCAGCGTCCCGGGGGAAACCCTAGCGCCGCCACACCCCAGTTCCCTCTCCCATAGTTGCTACAAATCTAGATCGTTCGGATCAAGGAACGGGGTTATGCTAAAAAAAACTCCTTCCCCTCTTCCTAGAACCGGCCAATTTGAAACTGGAACTCATCGATAGTCAGTGGTGAGAGGTCGATCAGTCCGTCATTCCGCCGGACATGACGGGCAGCCATGTAATTAGACTATGTACTTAGTGCATGAACAATCTGATGAGTACCTGCCATAAAAATCCAATTGACGTACAAGGCTTGATGTATACACGGACATGTTGTTTTACAATCTGGTGGATTAGGAATTTGGTGTAGATCACTATGGGGAAATTCAGAGACGAAGCTCTTTGTTTCTGAAAGGTTGCTTCTCGCACCAGAATTCTTTCCCTTTCTATATACAAGTACATTTACAGTTTAGCCCTCTAAAAGTAACACACTACAACTAACTCCTCTCCCCCTCAAGATGGGGCAAATATGTCAATCAGACCCATCTTGTTACAAGCTTCAGTAAAGGATACAACATTGACTCCCTTAGTAAGGATATCAGCTAATTGGTATGCTGATTTCACATAAGACACATGAAGAGTTCCCTTGTCTAGCTTTTCTTTTATGAAGTCCTTATTGATTTCAGTGTGTTTGGTTCTATCGTGTTGTACTGGATTATTTATTATGTTGATGGTAGCTCGGTTGTCACAATACAGTTGAAGAGGTCTCTGACCAAACAATTTAAGCTCCACCAACATCATTCTCACCCACACTAATTCAGAAAGTCCAGATGCTATTGATCTAAATTCCGCTTCCACTGTGGACCAAGCCACTACACTCTGCCTTTTGCTTCTCCAGCCAACTAGGTTCCCACCAACAAGTATGCAATATCCTGATGTTGATTTTCTATCATCAAGGCGTCCAGCCCAGTCAGCATCTGGGTATGCCTCCACACCTAAGTGCACATGAGAAGAGAACAAAATTTCTTTCCCGGGGCAGCTTTTAAGGTAACATAAAATCCTATTTACCGCATCCATATGACCACATCGTGGGTCATACATATATCTACTCACAATGCTGACTGCATATGCAATATCTGGTCTGGTATGTGACAGGTAAATGAGCCGACCCACTAACCTTTGGTACCGATGTTTATCTACGGGTTCACCAACATTTGCAACAATTCGATGATTTTGCTCAATTGGTGTGGTTGCAAGTTTGCAACTTAACATCCCTACCTCCTTAAGTAAATCTAGTATATATTTTCGTTGGGAGAGATATATACCTTGTGGTCCATAAGCAACTTCAATGCCAAGGAAGTAGTTCAAGTACCCCAATTCTTTTACTTCGAAAGCATTTGCTAATGCTTTCTTCAATCTTGTTATCTCCACTTCATCATTTCCTGTAATCACTATGTCATCAACATATACAACTAGAATAGTGGTCTTTCCCTGGTGGTGTTTGAAGAATAAAGTATGATCCGTGTTACTCTGTCTATAACCCATAGAGTAAACTTCATTTCTAAATCTTCCAAACCATGCCCTAGGAGATTGTTTTAATCCATACAATGATTTCTTCAGTTTACATACCTTTCCGGTTGTTTCTTCTCTGCCAAATCCAGGGGGAATATCCATATACACTTCTTCCTTTAATTCACCATGGAGGAAGGCATTCTTCACATCCATTTGGAAAAGTTTCCTCCTCATATTAGCTGCGATTGAAATTAAAATCCTGATTGTGTTCATTTTCGCTACCGGGGCAAAAGTTTCATCATAATCCACACCATAAGTTTGACTATAACCCTTAGCCACTAACCTGGCTTTGTACCTCTCAACTTTCCCCTCTGGGTTTTGTTTCAACACATATACCCACTTACATCCCACAATCTTTTTATTTGCGGGTAATGTAGTGAGTTCCCATGTTCGGTTTTTTTCTAGAGCCATCATTTCCTCTACCATTGCATGCCTCCATTTTGGGTGTTGCTTCGCCTCTTGCCAATCTTTAGGTATGTGTACATAGTCATTTAAGGACTTTATAAAAGATCCCTAATTCGGCCCAATAGCAGAGTATGAAACATAGTTTGACATATCATATGGTGCAAGTCTACCAGGCAATTTTCCAGCAGTAATACGGGGTTGCTTACGGTGTGCGATCGGAACATCAAGATCGTCGTCTTGGGATGTTAGATTACCTTGGTCTGATGCAGGCGTCTGGTTCATCACATGAGTTTGAGATCGTGTTGAACCTGGTGTTGTCTCTCCTGAGTCTCCACCTTCAGATTCTTCTTGCTGCTCTCCTTCCCCTTGTTGTTCTAGTCTTTGATCTTCCTCTAGGCAACCCCGTCTCTCGTTACTGCTATTGTCATCTATAGGATGGGGTCCTATCACCACTCCCGGTGGCGAGGTTAGGTCAGGCTCCCCCTGCTTTTCTCCCCCTGTCAAGTTGTATGAATATGAAACATCAGCGTTGTCAAGATTAGAAAACAAATATGAAAGATCCTCAGGTACCCCATAATAAGGTTCATGTTCCCTAAATGTTACATCCATGCCGATGAACATTTTCTTCTCCGGCGGGAACCAACATCTATATCCCTTTTGTTTTCCAGAATAACTGAAAAATACACACTTTAATGCTTTCAGATCAAGTTTTCCAAGAGTGTCGTGGTGGTGTCACGGCATATGCCATAGGTAGGATAAAGTTGGGGTCGATGGAAAGAATCCGAGGAGGGATGATAAAGTGAAGACCGCATACGAAGAACAGGGAAGAAACCAAGAGATCATCTATGTATGATGAACTCCTTCTCTTATTGCTTCTATATATTGGTTACAAGTGCTCCTTGAGCTGTTTCCCTAGTTGCTACTTGGAGCTTGAGGAAGAAGAAGAATAAGAAGTGTTCATACGTGAACTGAGAGGAGAGGAGACCTCCGGGGCCTCCCTGGGAATGATCCCCCTGGTGCTCCTTATAAAGGGGAGCCCAGGGGACAAGGTATGTCCCACAAGTACTTCCTATGAGCTGGATAATGGGTCCTTGCGGGGTCATCTTGTCCTTTGGCTTGTCCTTTAGTGAGTCATCAATCTTATCCTTTTGGCATATTCCTTAGCATCTTCTAAGATGCCCAGCATATTCCTTAGCATATTCTGAGATGCCTAGCATATTCCTTAGCATCTTGTGAGATGCCCAGCATATTCCTTAGCATCTTGTGAGATGCCCAACATATTCCTTAGCATTTTGGACCAACTGTGCCAGTCTGAGCCAGGGGCGTCCCAAGACTGGCATCTGATGTAAGAGCTTGACCTGGCGAGTGGTATGTCGATGTAGAGGTTGAGAGGGCATCTGGAGATGAATACGAGGTCACCTGGGGTGAATTAACTCGGCCCAAGTGCTCTGGATGAATAGAAGATTTGGCCTGGATTGCTCCTGTTGGCCAATCTGAGTCAAGGACCGAGTGAATGATCTGAGTCATGAATCTGAGTAAAGGATCCGAGTCAAGGATCTGAGTAAAGGATCCAAGTCAAGTGTCCGAGTTACGAATCCGAGTAAACGATATGAGTCAAGGGTCCGAGTTAGGGAGTAGCCAGCCCAGTTTTCACTTGATGCCTCAACTCTAGGGCACCCGGGGTCATATCCCTGACATTAGTCCCCGAGGCTATGTGGGACTCATAGAGTCGCGCGTAGGATTCATATTATAATATCCCTAGAGTGATGTGATCCAAATCCATGTCATGTGACCCAAATACGAGTCATATGAATTTGACTCTTTCTGTCTGTCATGTTCTGACATACATGTTCAAATCTGAGTAATATGACTCAAATCCGAGTCATATAAGTTTGACTCTTTCCGTCTGTCATATTTTGACATACATGTCCAATTCCGAGTCATATGAATTTGACTCATTCTTTTTGTCATATTCTGACATACATGTTCTAATCCGAGTCATATGACTCAAATCCATGTCATATGAATTTGACTATTTCCGTCTGTCATATTTTGACATACATGTCCAAATTCGAGTCATATGACTCAAATTCGAGTCATATGAATTTGACTCATTCAGTTTGTCATATTCTAACATACATGTTCTAATCCAAGTCATATGAATCAAATCCGAGTCATATGAATTTGACTCTTCCCATATATCATATTCGGACATACATGTCCAAATCCTAGTCATATGACTCTTTCGGTCCATCATATTCTGACATACATGTTCAAATCCAAGTCATGTGACTCAATTCATATGAATTTGACTCTTTCCTTCTGTGATATTTTGATATACATGTTCAAATCCGAGTCGTATGACTCAAACTCCAGGTTAAGTGACACAAAATTTGATATACCGCCTTCATTAGGCAAAATTACATATAACCTTCATGGGCATTCATCATATAACCTCAAGGTCTGACACCGGGCCTTCATGGGCACTCGTCATATAACCTCTTTGGGTAAATGACATATAACCTTCATGTGAATTTTTCATATAACCCTTTTTGGGTGAGTTTTGACATCTGGCCTTCTTGGGCACTCGTCATTTAACCTCTTTAGGTAAGTTTTGACATCTGGCCTTCTTGGGCACTGGTCATATAACCTTTTTGGGTAAGTTTTGACATCTGGCCTTCTTGGGCATTTGTCATATAACCATTTTGGGTAAGTTTTGACATCTGGCCTTCTTGGGCACTGTTCATATAACCCTTTTGGGTAAGTTTTGACATCTGGCCTTTTTGGGCACTGGTCATATAACCCTTTTGGGTAAGTTTTGACATCTGGCCTTCATGGGCATTTGTCATATAACCATTTTGGGTAAGTTTTGACATCTGGCCTTTTTGGGCACTATTCATATAACCCTTTTGGGTAAGTTTTGACATCTGGTCTTCATGGGCACTGTTCATATAACCCTTTTGGGTAAGTTTTGACATCTGGCCTTCTTGGGTACTGGTCATATAACCCTTTTGGGTAAGTTTTGACACCTGGCCTTCATGGGCACTTAGTCATATAACCCTTTTTTGGGTGAGTTTTCATGTGTTTGAATCTAGCCAGCCTGTCATAATTCTGACATATTAGTCCTAATCTGAGTCATCCATCTGAGTTATCCTCCTAAGTTACATGACTTAAATCTGACATATGTCTCAAATCCGATTTATATGATACTTATCCGAGTTATAATTTTGAGCTTTAGTATGACTTGGTGATATGTTGGCAAACTGCCATATGTCTGGATCCGAGATATAATTTATGATATGCTGGCAAACAGCCATAAGTAGAGATCCGAGACATGGATTCGACATATAAATCCGAGTCATAATTTGACTCTATGATATGCTGGCAAACTTCCATGAATAGAGTTACGATATATAGATCCGAGATATAAATCTGAGTCATCATGTGACTATGATATGCTGGCAAACTGCCATGAATAGAGATCTGAGAGAGAGAGAGAGAGAGAGAGATCCGAGATATGAATCCGAGACATAAATTTGAGTCATCATTTGACTATGATATGATGGCAAACTGCCATGAATAGAAATCCGAGATATATATCCGAGATATAAATCCAATATATAAATTGACTTGGAAAACTGATAACAATTGCAATCCGAGTCATAAGGTGACCTGGAAAACTGATATAAATAGTAATTTGAGATATATTTTGACCTCATAAACTAAGGTAAACAGTAATCCGAGATATAAGTTAACTTGGCAAACTGATATGGATAGCAATCCGAGTCATAAGATGACCTGGCAAACTAATAAAAACAGTAATCCGAGATATATTTCAACCTGGCAAACTGAGGTAAACAGTAATCCGAGATACATTATATGCTTTTATCTAAGTAACAATTCTATGCATGGGGATGCCAGGTTAAATAATGACCGAGTCCCCGAGACTCTTTTTCCATCTATGGGTGAATCTACAGGTATGCTGGCTAGTCCCCGGGTTGAGTCATTTCGCTGAGTCATGATTGTTGAGTCAATTGATACTTACAGTACTCTTGGTCATGAGGTTGAGTCACCCTTGTTGAGTCAACGAGGAAGGCTCGTACGCCAACCTCCCTGATCTCTGTATGTTGAGGAAGAAGATGAAGAAGCTGTTGCTCGATGGTGAAGCAGAGGTTGATGAAGATGTTTCCGTCCGGATGGAAACCCAACCAGCGCCTCTAATATTCCCCACGGTGGGCACCAAATATCATGGTGGTGTCACGGCATATGCCATAGGTAGGCTAAAGTTGGGGCCGATGGACACTGGAGAAATCCGAGAAGGGATGATAAAGTGAAGACCGCATACGAAGAACAGGGAAGAAACCCAGAGATCATCTATGTATGATGAACTCCTTCTCTTATTGATTCTATATATTGGTTACAAGTGCTCCTTGAGGTGTTTCCATAGTTGCTACTTGGAGCTTGAGGAAGAAGAAGAATGAGAAGTGTTCATACGTGAACTGAGAGGAGCGGAGTCCTCCGGGGCCTCCCTGGGAATGATCCCCCTGGTGCTCCTTATAAAGGGGAGCCCAGGGGACAAGGTATGTCCCACAAGCACTGCCTATGAGCTGGATAATGGTTCCTTGCCAGGTCATCTTGTCCTTTGGCTTGTCCTTTAGTGAGTCATCAGTCTTATCCTTTCGGCATATTCATTAGCATCTTCTAAGATGCCCAGCATATCCCTTAGCATATTCTGAGATGCCCAGCATATTCCTTAGCATCTTGGACCAACTGTGCCAGTCTGAGCTAGGGCCGTCCCAAGATTGGCATCTGACGTAAGAGCTTGACCTGGCGAGTGGTATGTCGATGTAGAGGTTGAGAGGGCATCTGGAGATGAATACGAGGTCACCTGGGGTGAATTAACTCGGCCCAAGTGCTTTGGATGAATAGAAGATTTGGCCTGGATTGCTCCTGTTGGCCAATCTGAGTCAAGGATCCGAGTGAAGGATCTGAGTCATGAATATGAGTAAAGGATCCGAGTCAAGGATCTGAGTAAAGGATCTGAGTCAATTGTCCGAGTTACGAATCCGAGTAAACAATATGAGTCAAGGGTCCGAGTTAGGGAGTAGCCAGTCCAGTTTTCCCTAAGCCGGCCCAGTTGTCCTTTTTCCTCCTTTCCTTTTATTATATTATTTTTATACCTGACATCCATTTACATATATATCTTTTATCTTCACATCCTCTATTGAATTACTCATGGATTTGTTGAATCACTTGATGCCTCAACTCTATGGTACCCGGGGTCATATCCCTGACAAAGAGAGGGTCTGTGATCACGCACAAAGCATACACAACCAAACACCCTTGGTGGTACCACATAACTGACTTCTCCCATTAAGCATTCAATTGGTGACTTGTTTTCTAACACTCTAGAAGGCATTCTGTTAATTAGATACGTTGCTGTCATAATAGCCTCCCCCCAAAGGAACTTCGGAACATTCATTGCTAACATTAGACATCGGGTTACCTCAAGAAGATGCCGGTTCTTCCTCTCAGCCAGTCCATTCTGCTCAGATGTACCTGGACAAGTAGTCTGATGAATAATACCACAGTCACATAAATACCCATCAAATCTCCTATTCACATATTCTGTCCCATTATCAGTACGAAATATCTTTACAAAAGCACCATACTGAGTCATTATCATCTTATGGAAATCCCTAAAGCATTCAAACACCTCATCCTTAGATTTCAACACATATAATCAGGTGGTCCTGGTGCAGCGATCAATAAATGTAACAAAATAGCGATGCCCGTTAATCGATGTTACTCCGCTAGGTCCCCAAACATCAGAGTGAATAGTCTGCAAAGGAATAGTGCTTTGATTGTCTGATATTACATAGATACTCCTAACATGTTTACCATACTCGCATGCGTCACATACTAAATTTTCCTTCTTAACTTTATCATACAAGGAGGGGTAAGTTTGCCCTAGTACGGCAAATGGTATATGACCTAGCCTCCGATGCAAAAGTAACAACTCATCTAGTGGAGTACGGGATAATGCTGCAGCTACCACTGGTGAAGTGTCCTTGTCCAAGTAGTAGAGACCATCACGCAAGCTCCCGGTCCCAACTCTTTTGCCAGTCCCAAGTTCCTAAAATAGGCACCAAGATGGAAAAAACATTGCAAAACAATTCAATTCATTTGTGATACGACTGATGGATAATAAGTTTAGTGGGAAAGCTGGGACATGTAAGAACGAAGACAAATATACATTTTTTCCACATCTGACTGTCCCCGAACCCATAATATACTGAGTTGATCCATCAGCTAACTTAACACTTTCTCCTTTAGATTCTGGTGCGTATTTCAGGAACATTTTATTTGAGCCAACCATGTGTCTTGATGCACCCGAATCTATTAACCATGATGCATCAACAGAATTAACATTCATTTGACAAGATACATTACCACAAAAGTCGGTAGAGGCAGCAACTACTTCATTTTGGTGCTTGACTGCATCACTAGCTTCCTTAAATCGGCGCCACTTTTCAAGTTCTTCTGAGGTCATCTCAACCTTCACCATCTGAGATGATTCTCCACCTGCAACTGCAATCTTCCGGCCATTCTCATGCTCCTACCACGACCACCAAATCGTCCATCTCCAAAACGTCCCCGACCTCGGCCACGCCAGTCCTGACCACGTCCACGTCCAACTCCCATGATTAGTTCTGGACAGCTTGCTTTGAGATGTCCTGGCTGGCCGCATTCAAAACACTTCCTATCATCCATAGGCATCCCTTGCCTTTGGTGTTCTGTAGTTTCAGCAGCAAAGAGTGCTGCACGTTTCTGTACCATCCCTTGTGCATTGGGTCCTCCTTCTTCTAATCTCAGCCGAGTTTCCTCGTTGATAATTACTGAAATGGCTTGTTCTAAAGTCGGTAGTTTTGTACTGCCATAAAGGGTTGCTCGCATGTTCTCAAACTTGGATGTAAGGCCATTCAAAAAATCTCTCACGCGCCTTTTTTCTATCCATTTGCCAAACTGTTCCACACAATTACAACACTCCAATCCAACTGGATCATAGTAATCCAAATCTCTCCACAAACGTTTTAGTTCAGATACGTACTCCAGAATTGGTTTTTCACCTTGAGTAAGATCTTGCAGCTCCTTTTGAATTTTGCACGCAAGCATCTCATTGCCCACACCTGAAAAGGTACCTTTCAAAAGTCTCCAAATCTCAGAGGCTTCCTTTATTCTCTCGATCTGCTTCGCAATCTGCATTTGTTGTCTTCCACTTTGACCTTCTTTTGAATTTTCATCCGCACGCTTGTCAATCGTACCAAGTACATACCCTTCAAGTCTCCTTGACACCAAAATGATCTCTGCATGTTCCGCCCAACTTCCATAACTCTCGGCTCCCTCCAGCTTCACGAGTGGCATCTGCAAGGGGTGAACATCCTCCTTGGCTTCAACTTCTGGCTTCAATGTCTCCCTTTGTTTGATGATTACCTCAAATAGGGCCCTGTACTTCTCATCCATGGCGTGCAGAAGGGCTGCAAGCTCACCAGTAGTGACCGATGCCGAAGTACTCGAATCATCAGCCATCTCTTCCTACTAGTTAGCTGACTGTTGTTGCCTTACTTTCACACCTCAACGAGCAGAACTCACCCAGTTAGCTTGATTGAAGTCCTCCTTCAACCTTCATGTATCTCGTACGCTGCACCAACCTCCCTTGCCGGCGTCTTCCGCTCCAACGCTCAAGCCAGCACTCTGCAGCTCCAACGCCCAAGCTACTCCTCCAGATCCACCCAGTTCATCACAACCGCCGCCGCCACCCAAAACCGCCGGATCACAGCCGGACGGATCTGGAACCAGACGGCCCAACAAGCTCTGATACCATGTTGTTTTACAATCAGGTGGATTAGGGATTTGGTGTAGATCACCGTGGGGAAATTCAGAGATGAAGCTCTCTGTTTCTGAAAGGTTGCTTCTCGCACCTTCTCCAGGATTCTTTTCCTTTCTATATACAAGTACATTTACAATTTAGCCCTCTAAAAGTAACACACTACAACTAACTCATACAACAGCCCGTCTACAACCCTAGGTTTGAACTTGGTTCCTTTTGAGCCATAAAATGGCGTGAGTTTGATGATATCAAATCTTGGTGGTGTCATGTGGTGCTCAGCAATCCCTGGAGGATCAAGGCGATGGCATCTCTTTTGATCTAGTTTCGTGGGGATAATGTCTTGTAATACTTGTTTCTTCCTATTAAGTGAATTAATGCAAACCTTGTGTCTTTCTTTTAAAAACACCATGGTTTCTTGAATCGCTGACTTGGTACACTCATGCGTATGCAGAGTCTAACCTACACCTGGATCGCACCAGAATCTTCAAAGACAAGCTCGTGTCTCAGCTTTTTTCTTTAAAAACGAATATATATTAATATCACGAAGACATCAATTATACACAGCATCTGCAACAACGCATACCCTAGCGGTTTTACGGATGCACACAGCCTAGAGAAAAAAAGAATTACAAACAAAAAGAAAAGTCCATGATGGTTGTTCACATCTTTTTCTGGTGCTACCATGGTGGCAACGGAGGGCGATGGATGACGGTTCGGCGAGGTACAAATTTCTCCAATAGTAAAATTGTAATTTTACTTGCGGGGTTCTTTATACAAAATTGCTTGATAAACTTGTTTGTCTTAGGTGTTAACCATATATGTAATCTTTGGATTGTCTAATAAAATATATGGCTACTTAAATAACTATCTTACTTACAACTTCACTTGTAACAAAGTCTTAATTACAATCCCATTTGTAACTAAAATTAAAACCTGCAACTCATATGAGGCATGAATCGAGATACGGATCTAGTGAATTAGAATCTGATTGAGCTATAATTTAATTCTTAATTGACTAAAAATTACTAGCAAAACCATTAGTATTTAGAGTTTAGTTTGACTGGGATTTAGTTACTCCCTCCGATCATAATTTATATTCAGATTATCTGGTATTAAAACAAGTCTAGATACATCCGAATTTAGATAATTTTGAGTCAAGTAATTTGGGTCGAAAGAAGTAGCAATTGCATCTTAGTTTTTTGGAATTTCTAATTTCAGGACGCCCGAAAATTGTCTTTCCCGGCGGGCTCCCGTGAGACGTCCGATCAGCCTGGAACCATTGTGTGGCTCGGCAACGATTTCATGATCCAATAGTGTCAACTGCCGTACTCTTCTTTGCTCGCGTCGTCCCTAATCCGCCGCCTTCCTTACTGCCACGAGCCGCTGCCGGCCACAGATCGGCGCCACCTACGCTGGCCGCCACCAGCGAAGCTGGTCGCCGGCCCGCTGCCACCCGCCACCTGTAGTCCCGTTCCCACCCAGCCAAAGCCCCATGTTCCCTCCGCCGCCTCTTCCTGGTCCTGTTATGTGCCGGCCGTCGGTCGCCTCCCCAGCATGACGCTTGTCGTCTCCCTTTTAAATCCATCACTGGAAGTGGCGGAATAGAGTTCTTCATCCCGTGGATGCCCCTGCTTGCTTGCCCGTCGCAAGAATAAAGTTGGGGATCGTAAAGTGCTGAAAGAAGGTAATGATGGATATGATAATTAGCATCAATTTCGTTTTCCCACATGCTGCTAGTGCTAGATTAGACGAGAAGATTAAGTGCTAATAGCCAAGATGATCAGAAGGAACCGGTCAAGGTTATTACTTATATGTAAGAATCAGAAGATTAAATTCCTGAGAGAGGATGACGCTATGCTGGACGAGGAAGAAGAGGAATATTTTTTCGATTTTGCTAATTCTTTTTTTTCGATTTTGCTAATTCATAGCTAGCTACGTTTTATCTTATTAGGTCGTACCTAGCTCGTCCACCCTTCGGTCGCTGCTACGCGCTAACGACTGGTTCATGTTGTGTTCCTAGGTTATGTGTTGTCTAATCGGATTTATTTTCGAGCTGGTTATGGTCTTTGTTGGCTTGGCCCGAGCAGGCGGTTTGTTTCGGCCCTGTGTTGCTTGTCAGGCCTTTGTTAGACTTGGTATTGGCTACTCGGGTTGTGGAGTTTGGACTTTGGTTTGCTTATTGGGCCTGGTTTGTTCGGTTTTTGTTTTGATTTTTTCGCTTGTTTTAGTTTCTTTTTTTGTTACTGATTTATTTTGTTGTTTTCTTTTTTCCTGTTTATAAGAGGAATTATGTGAAATTTTTCTAGTATGTGGGATTTTATTACTACTCCACATAGTATTTGTTTTTTCTTAGTTCGTGGGTATTTTATCGGATTTGTTAATTCTCAGTCGATGTGGGAAACATCCAATTCTTATATCAAGATTTGTCCTTGCGGAATAACTCGTGTTGAGATCGTATATACACTCTCAGCTGGGTTGATTCTTGAAACTTTGGATTACATTGGTATGCGAGTCAACGGATACTACCTTCATCCCAAGAATTAGGTGCACGCGTATTTCAAGACAAAGTTGACCAAAACAAATGAACAATAATACATATCTTGATTATATTATGCATAATTAGTACCTTTGAATTCGTATTGAAAAATACTTTCCAACATTGTTTATATATTTAGAGTAACTCTTGGTAAAAAAACACACATAAAACGATGACCCTTTATTCCTTAAAACGGAGAGAGTAGTTGCAAGTGGGCTGTAACTCACTTTTTTTGGTTGTAGCTGAGTTCTTTTAGCTACAATTAGGATCGCAAGTGAACTCTTCTCAAGTCGCAAGTATAGTTGTAACTCAGTTTTTTTACATCGTGGATTGTAATTGAGTTTTTTCAGTTGCAACTAACCTCTTCTTTAGTTGCAAGTGAGGCTGTATCTGAGTTTTTCTAGTTACAAGTCGGGTGCAACCAAGATAATTTTCCAGTTGGAAGTAGGTTGCAACCGAGAATTTCCAGTTGTAAGTGGGTTTGCAATTGAAATTTCTCCAATTACAAATGAGGTTGCAATTAAGATTTTTCAGTTGCAAGTTTGGTCGCAACTTGGAGTTTTTGGTTGAGAGTAGAGTCGCGTCTGGAATTTTTTTTTGTTATGCACCGAATGCAACAGACCCCGAATGCAACAGACCAATATTCTTTAGTTTCATTTTTTTATTTTATAGAATGCAACAGAGGGTGAAAAATTGAACTTGTATGGGCTTTCCTTTTGCACGTTGTAAGCAACGAAGTGAAGGAAAATATCATCCACGTAGTTGCAGTATGATAGTATATAAGACAACACTTTTATATCAGTCCGTACATTAACAAATGGTAAACAAAATAAGCCCATGTCCTGGCCCAACAATGCAAACAAGATTACAACATAGGTCCGAACTGAATTCACCTGGAAAAGAGACGCACGCAGCGGTAGCAGATTGATTTATCTATTTAAACGGAATCGGTCCAAATGATTTATCTATTTAAACGGAATCAGTTCGAATCAACTCATATAAAGATCAGTTGACTGTGACGTATCTTAAGTCACGGTCAACTGCGCCGTAGAGACTCGGTGCTATCCGGCGGTAGTTCTACCGATAAGAATACTTGGCGGGCTCGCACAGCGACCTGTTTTGATAAGGCACACACGTGACGAGCTAAAAGGATGAACTTTACTACCGACGATAGCTCTATGAATTGCAAAATAGGGTTCAAAACAAAAATTCAAAATATTTTCTAGGTCAAATAATTTGTTTGAATTAAGATTCGTTTTCACGGTTAGGCTAGTCGTGACGAGATTTTTGAAACTAAATCCCATGTTGATATGTTCTGACAACTTTTTTTTAACCAAAAGTTATCCACCCGTAACACGGGAGTTATTCGGGCTTCAGCGTACAAGTTATCCACCCAATAAAATATAAGTTATTCAGTACTATAAAATTAACCACAATCACGTGTTATGGATGGATACCTTTTTTATTTACTCATAAGTTATTCATCCTTAACACGAGAGTTATCCAGGCTTCAGTATGTAAGTTATCCATCCAATAACATATAAGTTATCCACCACTATAAAAATTTATCTACAAACAGAATATAAAATGTTATTCTAACGGCTCGGCCTTGTTGCTCGTCGCCGCTCTCGTAGCGTATGGACTACTCCATGTCGAAAGGCTACCGCGTGAAACATCAAACATAATTTTATTAAAAAAACTAAAATTAAGTTTTTTTCATATAATATAAATAAATGGGACCTTATGCCCTAATCATCCACCACAGTAAGCCGTAGTGGACAACGTGACACTCAACCATTAGTCTAGCGGCTCGACTTCTTTGTCCGTCGGCACTACCGAAGGGTGACAAATACTAAAACGGTTTTAGGGTACCAAGACTTCATCGCTCGTCGACGCTAACGCATTGATAGCAATAAAGTCTCACTATCCTAACAACTAGGCTATCATGCTTCGATTAAACTTGTTCAACATGTATGTGAGAACGTCTATACCAACACGTTTATATGCTGGATAATTTATGTATTACAGGGTGGATAACATACATATTATGATATGGATAACTCATGTGTTAAGGGAGGATAACTTTTTGGTTCAATTTTTTTTCACCGAAACATATCAACATGGGATCTAGTTTTGAAGATCTCGTCGTGACTAGTCCAACGGTGAAAACGAATTCTAAATCGGACAAACAATTTGATCTATAT
Source organism: Avena atlantica (assembly GCA_910589765.1). Taxonomy (NCBI): domain Eukaryota; kingdom Viridiplantae; phylum Streptophyta; class Magnoliopsida; order Poales; family Poaceae; genus Avena; species Avena atlantica. Next base: position 36,146,953 of record OU342739.1, read on the forward strand.
GTCATTTTAAGTTTTGGATTTGATGTTAAGCTAGTTCTGATTCAGTTTGTCATTTAGCGATAGAATATGCACTCTTCGCGTCTGAAGTTGCCGCGTGATGGACGGCAAGACTCAGTCCGCCAGGATTGATCATCCACCGACCGGTCTAGAAATAGATTTGCCATATTTTTATTGTAAGTGGGCAAGTGAGGTTGTAACTAAGATTTTCCAGTTTCGAGTGTGACTATAACTTAGATTTTTCGGTTGCGAGTGGGGTCACATCTAGAATTTTTTTGTTACAGACTGAATGCAACAAACCAATATTTTTAGTTCCATTATTTTATTTTACGGAATATAAAAGGGTGAAAAATTAACTTTTTTGACAGTAGTGAAAAATTAACTTATGTGCTTTCCTTTTGCACGTGAAGAAAAATATCATTCACGTACGGTATGACAGTATATATCACAGCACTAGATCAGTCGGTACAACAACAAATGGTAAACAAAATAAACCCATGTCATGGCCCAACAATGCAAACAAGATTAGAAAATAGACCCGAACTGAATTCACCAGGAAAAGAAACGCGCACCCAACGGTAGTAGGTGGACTTATCTATGCGAGTTAAGTGAAATCGGTTCAAATCAACACATGTGACATCAGTTGACTTTGACGTATCTTAAGTCACCGTCGACTGCGTCGTGGAGACTACGATATTTTTTATTATTTCAGTGAGGCTTCATTTTGTAGAGAGGGGTTAGCGGCGATCTAAGGAAGTTAAACCGGCCTAGCCTAGAACACCGAGGAAACCCTAAATGGCCGTTTTGTTGTAACAGGATGAACCCCACTTATCCGGAAAACCATGTGGTCCTAGTATATCTCTAACCCATGACCCCCACCTCGCTTTTTGTTTTCTCTCGAGCATGCCTATTGGAGATAGAGTGGAAGAGTTTTCGAAGAGGTTGGGTGATCACCCAATCTCTATGGGGATTAACCTCACCAATCCCTTCAAAACCTCTGGTACAAAACGAGGCCTCGAAAAGTTGTGGCCATGTACTCCAGATGGTCAGCGTTCAAATGTGTTATTTTCTGTCTTTTTTTCTAGGAATATAGGATGCTACGGTGCCGCCATCTAGCTCCTTTGCTCCACCAGGCATGGCAATCGTGTCCCTGCCTCTAGGGAAATGCCCATGTGCTGCTCGCCGTCGCCAGGAGATCCAGACCTCACCGGAACTGTCTAACCTCTACCATCAGGGTGGCGTCCTAGACTCCCATCCACCACCGCGCGCCGCACCAGCCTCCCCTCCACCGACGGCCGCGCGCCGTACTCATGAATGGGGAAGGAAAACTATTTGTCCAAGTTCTGTGGGCATCAAAGATCTTGTTCATGCAATTCTCAGCTTATAGGCTGATATACAAATATGCATGCCCAGAAGCACACAATCTTCAGTTTACTGTCATCACCAACCGAGAAAAAAATGAGATAATAGCATAATGTATTTTGTAATCTGCGATGGAGGAAATGATTTCTTACTTAGCTACACAAACATATCCCTGTAAAAAGCCAAACTCGGTGGTACGTTGCCGTTCTTGAACTGATGTAGTAGGCACATGTAAGTAAAAGTTTGGTTTTAGACACCAAGAAACTTGCTGATGAGATGCAAAATACAAATGTATTGAACTAGGGACAGATGGTCTGAGTTCCGTGAAAATTCAGATTCCATATTAACCATCTGTTCTTCAAGCATCCTGTCGAGAATATGTATGGATCCCTCGATGAACTAAACATTATCTGTCGGAGAGGCGCATGGTGGCGGAAATGAGTAGTTGCTGTTTTGCTTGTCTTTTAGGTAGACGAGAATCAGAGTGTATTTCCCACATATAGCTCTCAGAGAACACTGTAACACTGTGTTTTCCGTGTGCCATTGGCTGAATCTTTGGTCGGGACTGCACAATGGCGTCTCACGGAACTTGCTATGTGGAGTTGTTGAAGGTCACGTCTGGAGTTCCCCATTCAGGACATGGCCGGTGCCCAGTTACAAAACGTGTGCAAAACGAATATCTAGTGGCTTAATTAGTTCCTGGTCATGGCCAAAGAGTCTTTTTTTATGTCAGCGTCCTAATTTGGTGCTCGGCATCAGTTATGCCTTTTACTTTCCAGACTACTAAGCCTTGTGATACGATGGTTTCATTTGAATTTAATCCAAAAGAAGGCATTGAACTACGGAAAATCTACGTCGATTGGTCAAAATAAACATCGACACTTCATTTGTCATGTAACTGTTCAATCTGGTGTACTGCTCGAGACTCTTTGGAAAAACATGTTCTGGCTGGGGTATGTCCCAGCTACAGCTGGTGTAGATAGCTTTTCTATGTTAACAAGGTTATGAGAAAATCGTTTCAGCTGGGGTAGATAGTCACTGCCGAAGTGTAAACACTCTCTAGTTAATTGAATCTCTTTCCGCTAAAAAATAGTTTTTCTATGTTAAAAGGCTTTTGATCCGGTACAACCCCTCCCACCTAAACTCGTACAAACTCGTATAACCTTAAACACAAGAACGGCTCGGATCACTCAATACCCCTTCGTAATTAGTATACATACATAAAATTACGTATAACTTAATCATATAATACCTTTTCCTAGCCATACGTATACTAATACGAACTCTACGCTAATAAAAAAACACAGTTGTACGAATCATCGTCTGCAACGGCCGTGTCTGCCTGGGACGGCCGTGTACCCGCGCGGTGGTAGCTGTGGCTGGCGTTTGGCAGGTAGTGATTCGGTAACTCGTCCTGGTGCACGCCTCGACCTACACGCCTTGTAACACGCCTTGTAGGTGTGTGCGGGCAGGCAAGCACGGCGGCGGCATGGTGTAGATTGGCGGCAACGGGGCGGCGGCGGCTGCGACAAGCGGGAGCTTGGGGGAAGATCGAACAGTTCGGCATAGTGTCCGACACCAGGCCGGACAGTCCGGTGCACTAGTCCGGCGTAGCGTCCGGCTAGAAGATACCAGCTACTAGTTTTGCCTGAAATGTCGCCGGACAATATGCCAGATTTGTCCGGCATCAAAATAATTCACAACAATACAACATTGTATAATATTATTGTTCGGCGTCTCGTCCGGCCATGCCAGGAAATTAAAGCCGGTATGTCCAGTTATAGCAACAAACGGTCCGGTACAGTTGTTTCGCAGGTATGAAATTATAACAGAAGCTAAATAGTGTTACCGGACAAGCTGCCGGACATGTCCTGTGACGAAAAAACTTGGATGTAAATTTCTTTGTAAACTATTCTAAGGCCCAGTTCTTTTGGCAGCTTAAAAAATAAGCTGCCCCCTCCCCAGCTTCTCTCATAAGCCACATGGCTTATTAGTCGAAGTTTTTCAATTAGTTATGAGATAATTATTTTGAAAGCCCTAACTAATAAGCCGAGCGGCTTATGAGAGAAGCTGGGGAGGGGGCAGCTTATTTTTTAAGCTGCCAAAAGAACTGGGCCTAATACATCGGCTTGTCCGGCTCGTTCAGTAAATTACTTCCGGTCTGTCCTGCAAAAATTCAAAACATACAAAAGACACTGGATACAACCGGACATGTGACCATACTTCTCTACTTCTATGACGATCATCGAACGCATTATTTATGATTTTGAGGTTGTCGTAAATTCATATCATATTATATCAAACGAATTGATCTTAGCATAATTCGATAACACATCGAAGACATAATACTAGCATCGTTAATTTCGCAAAAACAACGGCAAATATAGATAGACCACAATACTGATGAATTTAGCTTGAACAACGATTGTATGAAGGCAAATAAAGTATGTTCTCTCACTCGATACATAGGATATAGAGAAGTTACTGTGTGCATAAGGTATTTTGGTTACATAGAAAATGAAAATAATCAAGTGTTGAACACGACCTAGAAACCTTTTTCGGGACAAAAACCCGGCCATATCCAAAGGACTTGGTTCTAAGAATCGTGGTGCTTGAGATTAAGAAGATTGTCTTTGACGTTGTCCAACTCATTCCTAGGTGATAAGGTTATTTCCACACTTGCTACAAACAACATCATAAAACAATACATAAGTAGGGGTAGCAGAAAAAGAATAATTGCCGGACATACCGGCAATGGATCACCGGACAGTCCGGCTAGTCCGGACAGGCTGGCCTTACCATAGAGGGACAGTCTGGCACAGCCGGACAAGCCGGCTTAGTAGGAACCGGACTGTCCGGTGGCTCAACTATCATGGCGATCAAGCAAGCCACGATCGAGAAACAAGGGAAAACCTACCTCCTCCAGCAAGGATGCGACAATAGCCGGCGTCGGCGGCGGTTGTCAGCCGGCGGCGACGGCGATTGTTCAGGTGGCTGGCGTCGACGGCGGTGATGGCTAGCGGCGGTCGCGGTTGGCCCTGCACGATCGTAGGGTAAGCTGGGTCGAGCGTATATCTACAGATATACACACTAGTGGAAACAAGGTCTTTTGTTGATCCCGAAAAGGGGCTTTAACACCGGTTCTTCTACGAACCGGTGTTAATGGGGGGGGGGGGGCGTACCAGCGTGGCCCCTGCGGCATTAAAGGAGCCCCCCCTTTAACACCGGTTCGTGCCACAAACCGGTGTTAAAGGTCCCTGCACTGGTGGCCCGCGCACCCCCCCCTTTAACACCGGTTCGTGGCATGAACCGGTGTTAAAGGGGGGGGGGCTATATAAGACACCACCCCAGCCCACACACATCCCACTCTTCCATTCTTTCACATTTTGGAGCCTAGCAAGAGGGTGTGAAGAGTGCTAGTTTGTGTTTTTTCATATGCACTAGAGGTGTTCGGTGAAATGCCCGAGAGCTCAAAATAAGCTTTCTTGTTGCTCTTTCCGTCTCGGTCGAGGTCGGCAACTATAGTTTCATGTGTCATTGATGTACTATATATATAAATGGTCATCTCCCTATTATTTTTTGATATATACTACATATTAATGCAGATGAATCGGCAATGGATGTACGGTGACCGCCGTACTTCCGAGTACATTACGGGCCTCCAAAATTTCATCGTTGTGGCTAATGCAAACCGTGGTCACAATGGTTTTATGTGTTGTCCGTGTGTTCACTGTCAGAACAAGAAAGACTACTCAAATACCAGAACCATTCACGCCCACCTGCTTCGATCCGGTTTTATGCCCAGCTATAATTGTTGGACCAAGCACGGAGAAAAAGGGGTTGTGATGGAAGACAACGAAGAAGAAGAGGATGATGAAAACTATCATAATATGTATCCTGAATATGATGATAATGCAACGGAGGTAGATAATGAAGATCAAGAGGGAGCAGATGGGCCCGCTGATGACGATCTTGGTGGGGCCATTACTGATGCAAAGGAAGAATGTGAAACTGAAAAGGAGAAGGAGAAGCTGGAGCAGATGTTAAAGGATCACAAAACATTGTTGTATCCAACTTGCGAAGATGGCCACAAAAAGCTAGGTGCCACACTGGATTTGCTGCAATGGAAGGCAGAGAATGGTGTGACTGACAGCGCATTTTCAAAGTTGTTGGTAAAAATGAAGAATCTTCTTCCAAGAAATAATGAGTTGCCTGACAGTACATACCAAGCAAAGAAGGTTGTCTGCCCTCTAGGATTAGACGTGTAGAAGATACATGCCTGTATTAATGACTGCATCCTCTACCGCGGTGAGAAGTACGAGAATTTGGATGCATGCCCGGTATGCACTGCACTGCGGTATAAGATCAGACGAGACGATCCTGGCGATGTTGAGGGCGAGGCCCCTAGGAAGAAGGTTCCCGCCAAGGTTGTGTGGTATGCTCCTATAATACCACGGTTAAAACGTCTCTTTAGAAATAAAGAGCATGCCAAGTTATTGCGATGGCACATGGAAGACCGTAAGAAAGACGCGATGTTGAGACACCCCGCTGATGGGTCACAGTGGAGAAAAGTCGAGCAAGAGTACCCGGACTTCGCACGTGACGCAAGGAACTTAAGGTTTGGTCTAAGTACAGACGACATGAATCCTTTTGGTGAGCAGAGCTGCAGTCACAGCACCTGGCCTGTGAACATATGTATCTATAACCTTCCTCCTTGGTTATGTATGAAGAGGAAGTTCATTATGATGCCAGTGCTCATCCAAGGCCCGAGGCAACCCGACAATGACATTGATGTGTACCTAAGGCCATTAGTTGAAGAACTTTTACAGCTGTGGGCCAAACCAGGTGTACGTATGTGGGATGAGCACAAAGGGGAGCCATTTGACCTACGAGCATTGCTTTTCGTAACCATCAATGATTGGCCTGCTCTTAGTAACATTTCAGGGCAGACAAACAAGGGATACAATGCATGCACACACTGTTTAGATGATACTGAAAGTGTATATTTGGATAAATGTAAGAAGGTTGTGTACCTAGGGTATCGCCGATTTCTTCCGAACCTGCATCCAGTAAGAAAGAAAGGCAAACATTTCAAACGTCTAGCAGAACCCCGGAGGAATCCTGTCCTCCGTACCGGTGAGGAGGTATTTGGTATGGTCAAGGACCTAGAAGTAATCTTTGGAAAAGGTCCTGGCAGTCTATCTGTTCCGAATGACGATGCCGGACATGCGCCCATGTGGAAGAAGCAATCTATATTTTGGGACCTACCCTATTATAAAGTCTTAGAGGTCCGCTCTTCAATCGACGTGATGCACGTGACGAAGAATGTTTGCGTGAACCTGCTAGGCTTTCTAGGAGTGTATGGGAAGACAAAAGATACACCGGAAGCACGACAGGACCAGCAACGTCTGAAGGCCCCTGAAGAGCCTATGCATCCTGAGAACGAGAAGGGTAAACGATGCCACTTAACTCCTGCCAGCTACGCTCTTACCAAAGCAGAGAAGGAAATCTTTTTTGAATGTCTGAGCAGTATCAAGGTCCCGTCTGGCTTCTCGTCGAATATAAAGGGAATAATAAATATGGCAGAGAAAAAATTCCAAAACCTGAAGTCTCATGACTGCCACGTGATTATGACACAATTGCTTCCGATTGCATTGAGGGGGCTTCTACCTGAAAATGTTCGAGTACCCATTGTGAAGCTATGTGCATTCCTCAATGCAATATCTCAGAAGGTAATCGATCCAGAAAGCCTACCAGGGTTACAAACAGATGTGGCCCAATGTCTTGTCAGCTTTGAGTTGGTGTTCCCACCATCCTTCTTCAATATTATGACGCATCTCCTGGTTCACCTAGTAGAAGAGATTGCCATTCTCGGTCCTGTATTTCTACACAATATGTTCCCCTTTGAGAGGTACATGGGAGTCTTAAAGAAATATGTTCATAACCGTGCTAGGCCAGAAGGAAGCATCTCCAAGGGCTATGTAACAGAGGAGGTCATTGAGTTTTGTGTTGATTTTATTCCTGACCTTAAGGCGATTGGTGTTCCAGAATCACGACATGAGGGGAGACTGCGTGGAAAAGGCACCCTAGGATGTAAAGAAATGATATGTAGGGACGGGCATTCTCTCAATCAAGCACACTACATGGTTTTACAAAGGTCTATCTTGGTTGCCCCATATATCAATGAACACAAGAATTTAATACGCCTCAAACACCCGGGGCAGTCTGATGAATGGATTATAAGTGAACACATGGCGAGTTTTGGCGGCTGGCTGCAAAGACTTCTCACGAATAACACCACTGTTGGGGATCAGCTGTACTTGTTGGCCAGGACACCGTCTTCGACTGTATGTACTTTCCAAGGGTACGAGATAAATGGGAATACATTTTACATGATAGGCCAAGATAAAAAGAGCACCAACCAAAACAGTGGTGTCCGCTTCGATGCAGCAGAAGACAATGGGCAAAAGACCACGTATTATGGGTTCATAGAGGAGAGATGGGAACTTGACTATGGACCTAATTTTAAGGTCCCCTTGTTTCGATGCAAATGGGTCAAGCTAACAGGAGGAGGGGTTGAGGTAGACAAGAAGTACGGAATGACAACGGTGGATCTCAACAATCTTATGAAGAACTTAGACGAACCATTCGTCCTAGCCAATGATGTGGCTCAGGTTTTCTATGTGAAGGACATGTCCTCCAGACCAAAAAAAAGAAAAAATATGCAAACGAATACATCATATGATGAGCCAAAGCGTCACATAGTTCTTTCAGGGAAAAGAAACATCGTGGGAATCGAGGACAAGACAGACATGTCAGAAGATTATAATAAGTTTGATGAAATTCCGCCCTTCACAGTGAAAACTGACCCAAGCATTCCGTTAAGTAAAGAAGATGCTCCATGGTTACGTCTGAAGCGATCATAAGGAAGGGCATATGCCAAGAAGTTCATGCTCATAGTATGTAACTCTAGTTCATGTTTTTAATATTAATACATGTCTTGAGTGTTAGTCATGTTTTGTGGATGGACCGGGACTATGAGAAGAAGTTGTCCCGATTCGTACTTACCATTAAGATCTGATCTCCAAATGCGCACGGTCACATATTAGGGAGTGCCTCTATGACCAGTTTCTTGGAGATGCCGGAGGACTAGGCTCCGTCGGCATCTCCCTGAAACTGGCCGTAGTGGTGTCCCTGCTCTCGAAAACCATCTTGCAGCTTTGTAACTTCTCTAACTAGATCAATACACCAGGAAGCTAACTAATTTCACATATTAGGGAGTGCCTCTATGACCAGTTTCTCGGAGATGCCGGAGGACTGGGCTCCGTCGGCATCTCCCTGAAACTGGCCGTAGTGGTGTCCCTGCCTCAAACTGGCTGGAGGACTGGACTCACAAGGATGCCTATTTATAGTACAAGCAGCTCGACATAGTGTTGACACTTACAAAATAATGTCGACACTCACCCCTATTATTAGTGCTGACTCGTGTTTTGTGCCGGATGGTGTCTCCAACCGGGACTAAAGGTTCATCTTTAGTCCCGGTTGGTGACACCATCCGGGACAAGGTACACGCCGCACGACATAATGTCGACATGCACTCACCCCTATTATTAGTGCTGACTCGTGTTTTGTCCCGGTTGGTGTCTCCAACCGGGACTAAAGGTTCATCTTTAGTCCCGGTTGGTGTCTCCAACCGGGACTAAAGGTTCATCCCGCCATTTTTTTCCCGCCATTTTTCTTCCCGCCAGTTCTTTCCTCCAGTTCTTCCCGCTAGTTCACTATATATATATGTAGGGGGTTGGCCTCCATTGTCATTGCACATCTCTAGACTCATATATGCAACCTCATCACTCTTTCCCATGGCTTCCACCGTAGCACTAACCCCCAGGGAGGCGGAGGCGCTTTGCGCCTCGAACTACCCCTGCCCGCCGGGCTACTGTGTCCCCGTCGGCTGGATGCTGAGCGTCGGAGGCGTGCCGGTTCCTCCTGTCCCTCTAGGTGTGGCGCGCCGGATGGCCATCACGAACCACTACTACTTCGAGCTTACGCCGGAGCAGCGGAGGAATCCCAGATGGCATCCCGACTATTTCCCTACTTGGGAAGCCTTCTTCGTGGATCGGCATGAGAGGGCGCTCGCCAGGCACGAGGAGGACGGCCCACCTCCTCCTAACTTCAACGAGGCCGGCCGTCGGCTATGGTGGCGTGGTCGGACTCTCCAGAGCGTCATGGCCTATGACACTGCCGCCGACTCTAACCCCCGTCTGCGCTACCCTCAAGTCCAGCCCACGCGCTACCCTCAAGTCCAGCCCACGCGCTACCCTCAAGTCCAGCCCACGCGTACTCTCCAGAGGTTCAATTACAGCGACCCCGACGACGACATCGATGACGGCGGCGGCGAGTACGACGACTACAGTGGCGAGTATTACAGGTGTAGGCAGGAGCATGACTGAATCACTCCAACATTCCGAAACAAGTTCGGCCGATTGTTACTTAATCTGGCCATGTATCTTAATTTGTAGTTCTTTTATGTATCTTAATTTTCAGTTCCAGTTCGGCTTTATGTAACTGTCTCAAAATGACCTATCTCATTCGAGGTTTCTTGGCTTTCGGGTCAAATGACCAATGTTATGGCTAGAATCAAGGCATAGTTTGCAAGAGGAGTTTTCCTTTTTATCGCACCAAAAAGGCATTTTCCATTTTCCGAGCATAAAAAACGGACGGTTTTGTGAAGCAACCACCAAATGGCTAATTCAAAAAACCACCAACACATTTTTAGGTTCACAATATGCTATTTTATCAAAAAAAAATGCAAGTTGAGCGAGGCTTGGTGAGATACAAAAGATGCGACATTTAAATATCCAATCAATTCAAAAATGTTAATACAAAAGATGCGGCATTAAAATATGATTTGATCTAATAAAAATCATTTTTAGATGCTTAATATTTCTTATGTTCAAAGTTTTAGGATTTAACAATTTATTTTTGTTTGAATTGAATAATCAAAATTTATATGTAAGTGTTTTAATTATTTTTTAAAAATTTCATGTAAAGTAAATATAAAATGATTTACATGAAAGGATAGATATTATTTTTCTGAAAATTATGATATATTATTCATATTTTTCTGAGTTGAAATGAAAAAGATATGAATTTTCTAAATTCATATCATATTTTTTGAATTAAAAAAGCCCCTTTAATGCATTAAATAAATGCCCCCCCCTTTAACACCGGTTCCAGACAGGAACCGGTGTTAAAGGGGGGCATTTATTTCGTTTCCCGCGCGCACCCCCCCTTTAACACCGGTTTGTGGCTGGAACCGGTGTTAAAGGGGGGGTAATAAATGCGCGCGGGAAACGAATTCCCCCCCTTTAACACCGGTTCGTGCCACGAACCGGTGTTAAAGGGGGGGTATTAAATTCACCTTCCCCTTCCTTTCTTCCCCCCAGAGCAGCCAGATCGCCACCGCCACTGTACGTACCGCCACCGCGCGCGCCATCGGAGCAGAGAGAAGCGCCGCGCCGCCACCTCTGTCCGCCGCCGTTGGAACCGCCTCATCGCGAAGATCATCTCCACCGAAGGAATCGACCCCGCATGCTTCGAATCCTCGCCATCGACCTCTTCTCTTCCGACGCCGTCCGCCACTCTCCGACGACGAATCCGACGCTTCTCGACCGCACCTCGCCTCGCCGACCCCTCTGTTGCATCCGTGGTGAGCCTGCGGTCCTCACAGAACTCCTCTCTCGCCTCCTCTCGCTCTCTGTCGCTGGCGCCACGAGCATCTGCAAGCCCCGCCACCGTGCGCCGCCGTGTGTCGTGCTCCGACGACCATTCCAGGGAGGCGCCGCCACTATCTGGCTCCCCGCGACGCCCTCTCTCTATCTCGCCCCTCCGCGCATCCAGGCGAGCACGGGATCATTGGATCCTTGCTCGATCCGAGGGTGAGATCCATTGCTGATGTCATGCTGACATCAGCATGAGGCAATAACTCATTTTCTTTTATTAATTATTTTGTAAATAATTTCAGTAAATATTAAATATGACAGGTGGGCCATGCATGTCAGGGTTTTAATCAATTCTGTAAATATTTTCTGAAAATAATAAAAGTCTGACATGTGGGCCCAAGTTTGGAAATTAATTTAAATATTCCAAAAATGTTTAAAATGAATTAAAATTTGGGAAATTCATAACTAATTCATTTGAAATCAGAAAAATACAAATAATATACCAAAATGTTCAGAAAAATGAAATCTATCTAACTAAGCTATAATTATACATTGTTAATCAACTTTGATATCAAGTTTAATTATAAGAAGCAATTGAACCCCATAGGTGATTCTGATGATTCCCCTGTTTTAGGGTTTGGATCCTCGGAACCCCCTCTAAAGTGATCAAGCATGTTTTAGGATTCAATTCAACACCGTTTAACTTGTCATATCATCCATATTGTATGAGCATTGCACATGCCATGTGTTGAGAGTTGTTTTCTCTTTTCCGGTGATTGGTTCTCGCGAATAGGAACCGAACCCGAAGCTGAAGTCAATGCCGCCTAAGAGCAGAACCAGTTAGTATGGATCCACTTAGTAGAAACCTTGAAGAAGAAGAAATAATGGAGAACATTATTGATGAGGACACCTCACAATATATGAACTTGGAGGGACATGATGACGACAACTCAAGTGCTAGTCATGGAGAAGATGAAGACTCCGGTGAACGCAATTTAATGGTTACAAAGTCCGGCGAGGTATATGCATTGATTAAGCCTCTGCTGACTTCCACCAACAATCTTCTTCTACATGTATTAATTAACGCTACTTTCTTCTTTTAGCCCTCTGGATCGACCAGCGCGCAACCATCTTCTTCTACGAAAAAGAGCAAGCGAGGCGCGAGCCAGCGGTTGAAAGATCGTGCAAAGTTCATGATCGAAGCAGTCCGTGTTGATGGCAGGCCGATGGAGCCCAAGAAGGCCGCAAACAAATTTGTACGTTAGGCTGGAGTTCTTGTTAGGGACCAAATCCCAATCACAATTGAAAATTGGAATAAGCCAAAGAAGGGCGACGGTACCTTTGTCGATGACAGATCCAAAGAAACGCTTTGGAATTCGTTGTTGGTAAATTTCACCCTTCCGCCAGAGGAGGATGAAAACAACCCGGTTATAAAGTAAAAGGTCAAAGAGTGGACTCTAAAGAAGATGGCCGAGGCTTTCCGCAACTGGAAGACAAAATTGAACAAATTTATCAAATCTGGCGAGACTCCAAATTTCGAAGACGCATATTATGCGAAGATAAGACCTCACTGGCCCGAATTTGAGACATATAAAAAAGTGCTATAGCTAAAAAGAGGTCAGAAACCAATACGCTTAATGCCCTGAAGAAGGAATATCACCAGAGTACGGGGTCAGGTGGCTACATATCTCAGAGGCCTAAGTGGGAGGAAGCTGAGAAGGCCCTGCGCGAGAGAGGGATCACACCCCAGACAGATGGGTGGGACCTACGTGCAAAGACTTGGTTCTACGGAATCGGGGCAAGGTTGGACCCAGAAACAGGATTGTGTATCTTCCCAACCATCCTTGCCAAACCCGTCACTGAACTCATCACGACATACGAGGAAACATCCGCCAGGACCTTCTATCCCGACAGAGAGAATGACCAGCTCACACGCGCCATCGGTAAAAAAGAACACCCTGGACATGCACGAGGCACAGGGGGTATGACATGGAAGGATGGGTTTGCCGACTGGAGCGACTCTTACAGATGGCGCGGCATAAAAGAAAAAGAGCGTATAGAGCGGATGACACAAATAGAACATGCACTTGCGGCGCTGCAGGCGCAAGTGAATGCACAACAGAGCCATCAAGCTACCGGCCCATCTCAGCGGCACGAAGAGCCTGCATTGGAAGCTGCCCGCGGCCCAGACTCTGCGCGGAAAAGCAGTGTGGCTTCCACGGAGAACGTGCAGCCCATGCTTGAAATGACGGGTCCTCGATACCCCGTGGATGAGATCACGGAGAGCAAACACGCTGAGCTGCATGTGAGATTAATGGGCTTATCCATTAAGGTGGCTGTCGGCTATGCCTTACCTCCTGTAGCTGGTGGAACTTACCACTGCCGACCGATTCCAGATGGCTATGCTATTGTCGGGGTGGATGAGGTTGTGAAGGAATATGAGGAAGCACAGCTTGACCATGCTACAGGTGAAGGGGAAACTCAACTCAAATTTGCAGTGAAAACAACCATTCTTTGGAAGAAGGAACACATTGTGCTTCCAAATTGGAGGTCACTGGCACCCCCGCCGTCTCCGCAGCGTCAGCAGTCTGAGCCGCTTCAGCTATCTCCTGTGCGGCAGCCATCTCCGGTGCGGCAGCCATCTCCGGCCCGTCAGCCATCTCCTGCGCGGCAGCCATCTCCGACCCGTCAGCCATCTCCGGTGCTTCATCCATCTCCTCAGCGTAAGCTGAAGAGCACTGCCACGAGGAGCATCAGTAGCACTGCCACAAAGAAATCCGCAGGAAACCGTACGCCAAAGAGTTCAAAAAACTACGTCCCGCAGCCTTCCGCCAAGCCATTGCTGGTTTTACCGTGGAATCGCAGCGACGAGGAGACCAATAGGATCTCGGAAGAATAGGTCAAGAAATTCTTTGCACCTAGACGGGCCAAGCCAAAGGAGAAAATAGATCCGGCGGTGGTGGAGAAGTTTTACAATAATCTTTTGAAACCTGAAACCCCACTTGTGCCGGACTACGAGCGCCAGATTTTGAAGGCGGATGCAAGGCGCCGTAGGGAGACTGAAAGTAGCAGTCGTGAGGCACCCCAGAAAACAGTTCTCATGCTCGGAGAGCAGGAAAACCAATCATGTGCCCCGCTCCAAATGTTCGACACACGAGACGCTCCTCCCGTAAATGATTACGAGGCAGAGCTACAAAGAAAGGCCAATGAGATGGGGATGACTTACATTGCATACTTGAACGTCATGGGAGACAACTTGCCCAAATGCGATGCCAACCCCATACAACCATGGAAGTATGGGAAGAATCTCGTCAAGAAAGAGGAGCTCAAGACTCTACCAATAAAGATGCGAAAATTGCACAAGTGGTACCTTCATTTCTGCAAGACGAGAAAGGTAGAATGGATCACGGCGCATATAAGAGATCAGATTTTCTTGTGCGGAGACGACGCAATCGACTTCAACATTCAAGACTTGCATTTTCTATTCAATCAGAAGGAACTCGACAAATCTGCCATCAGCCTTTATTGTGTGTAAGTACTATTTCTGTAATTTTTTATCTCATCTCATTCACTTCATTAATTGCATGTATATATATATGCTCACCATATATGTATATACTATTATGCAGGAAAAAGGTTATGGAATGCATGAAAGGAGACCCTTTTGACATTGGGTTCGTTGACCCAAATAGAGTTCATGAACAAGGGGTAAGAGACAAATCCGGGCAAACAGAAGATTACTTGCTAAAGTCTTTACTGAGACAACAAACCAAAAGGGAAATACTATTGCCTTACAACTTCTCGTGAGTACTGTTACCCTCTCTCTTGTACACATTCTGTTTCGGCTTACTCGATGTTAAGTGTAATTGATGATGAGTTATGCGTGCGTAGGTTCCACTTTATTCTGCTAGTCATTCAACCCGACTCAGGAAAAGTCCTTGTCATGGACTCGTTACGAAAAGAAAAAGAGCTATGGGCAGACTTTAGAGAGATGCTCGAGAGGTAATTTCAATCATATTATCGCACTAGATCGGCAACTTTCGTGACAATAAGTAATTAATTACTCCTTTATCCATTTTCTTTGTCGGACAGGGTTTGGAAAAGGTTCACGGGCAGGGCCGTGGGTGAATGGTCAGAAGAACTAAAATTTGTAGACCAAAATGTAAGTAATACTAGCTAGCTTCCAATTCCATTATATCATGCTTTATTGATTATTATTTTGATTGAACTCTCTATTCTCGTAAAGTGCGCGCATTAGGGACACGACAATAACTTATGTGGGTACTATGTTTGCGAATTCATTCGCAACACGATATGTGCGACGGGCCAAGCCGCACTAGAACAACTTAGAGTAAGTAAACAAAGTCCACAACATTATTTTATTACCATCAATTGTGTTGAGTTTTATTCTTATATATATATTGACGGCCCATTCTTCATATATATTCAGATCGAACGGATGCGGGACCAACTCCTACCATTTGAACGCATACGAGCCATTCAAGAGGAATTGGCGGGGTTCATACTTGATGAGGTCGTCACGCCTGGCGGAGAACTCTTTAGATATCCACCAAAATGAACGATGACGATGTATGTGCCGATGACGATGTTTGTGTATAATAATAGTTGCTTAATTATTCATGTACTCGTATGTACCAATGACGATTTATGTGTATACCGCTCCCGATCGATTCCCCCTCGCTCCCTCCCCCCTCCCGC
Organism: Avena atlantica; assembly: GCA_910589765.1. Lineage (NCBI taxonomy): Eukaryota > Viridiplantae > Streptophyta > Magnoliopsida > Poales > Poaceae > Avena > Avena atlantica. Next base: position 36,162,753 of record OU342739.1, read on the forward strand.
AGAAATACGCCCAGAACGGGGCAGAGGCAGAAGTCTGCCGCGGCAGAGATTTAGGCAGTTTTCCTGCCGCGGCAGAACTCTGCCGCGGCAGGAAAACGGCCTAAATCTCTGCCGCGGCAGAAGAACCTTTAACACCGGTTCCAGATACGAACCGGTGTTAAAGGGGGGGGCCTGAGGCCTGCGGCAGCCCCACGTGCGCCACCCTTTAACACCGGTTCGTATAAGAACCGGTGTTAAAGGGGTCCCCCCTCTAACACCGAACCCTCAACAGCGGTTGGGGAACCGCTGTTAGAGGGCCCTCCCAACCGGAGTTAAAGGGGGGGGCTCTGCACTAGTGACATAGGTACTACACGATTTGGATACATGTTCAAATATATACATGGACGTATTTATACGAATTTAGGTGGAAGGGGGTTGTACTAGGCCATGTTAAAAAGGTTATGAGAAAATTGTTTCTGAATGGACTCGTCGGGGCTGTGTCGATCGTGTGGCTCTGTTACGGATTTACCGGAAATGCTAAACCTATGGCGAATTCCTGCGAAACAAAACCTACGGACTGATGTGCCGATGCGTGGGTGGACTCTTGATCTGAAATCACCGAAGTGATAAAATGCTCTACAAATCATGTGTTGCCATGTTATCCTGTAAAACCAGTCCGTAAAGATCCCTCCGTAATTGTAGCACTAACGTGGATTTAGTCATTCCTTTCGTGGTATAGTTTCGTCAATGAAACCGACACGGTCTCTATATATTTACGACACGATTTTTAGAAGTGATCTTGATGTGGCTATCCATATATTCACGGTATAATTATCAAAGTCCTCGAATTAGCCTTTCGCCCCGTTTTATAAATAAAACACATAGGTGAGATTGCTGCTGGGCCAGACAGCGCAACGCCCAAAGGAAAAGACACAACACGATATAAGATGTTGGGGTGAACATGCCTAAAAAGAAAAAGAAACGCAGATAACAATGAATCGACTAAATATGACAAACCGAGATAGCTGCGTCCACCGGCTATGTCCCACCACACTCCCAGTCCCCCAACGCGCCCCATACCAAGTAGCACACTCACGGAGGGAGGCGCCGTCACACGGCGTTGCTACCCGGACCAGCATACTGGACCTAGGGTTTCCCCAGCACTCGGGGCACAGTGGAAGGAGGATCTTCGCGACGCCCTCCAAGAAGGAAAGGCGCCACTCGAAAGTGGCACCGCGACAGTGTCGATTGATCTAACGAGGATTTCTCCCAATCCCCTCCTAGCAAAGGCATCCCGAGGCGCAACCGAGCACCACCACCAACCTCGCCACCCACGAGCACACGCCACCACGCTCTCGGATACACCAACGCCATCTCTTTGAGGACCTCGGAGAGCGTCCTACAAGACGAGGGAAGATGACATCGCTTGATGAAGGACCTCAACCTCGAAGTCCCAAGTGCCAGCACAGCCGCCTCCGCCATCTCCAGGAAGTGGAGCAACCACCAGCACGCTAGCCGGCCCAGGCCTAGATGGGGCCCAAGACGCATGCCACAGACCGCAGCCGCTCCACCCCTTCGCCCTCTCGGCTACATGCCGGACCGTCGTCCGCGAGAACACCGTCTGTGGAGAGAGGCCACCGAGCCAGAGAACTGAATGGTGAGCGACCCATGCCGCCTCCGCAGGTGCAGCCGCTCCGAACACCACCACCAACCGCCGCCTCGAGATGCAGAGGTGCGCCCCCGACGCCGCTCATCGGCCGCCACCACGCTGGGCCTTGCCCACCTCTGCCTAGCTGCTCCATGCGCCAAGAGCAACGTCTCTGTTGAGACCTTGCGCTAGGGAAGGGAGAACCCACCGCCGCTGGCACCGCGTGGGCTTTGCCTGGCGGCCAACGTCGACGAAGGGGAGAGGGAGGGGGAGGAGCTAGGGTTGGGGTGCCGCTTTGTTCGCTCGACACGAAGCGGTTTTTTCTCACCATGAAGTCAATATAGCTATTCATGCCCTTTAGCTAGTAGTTACCAATCCGGTACCGATGGTGAAGTTACCTAGGTGTTTAAAATAGTACTTAACAACCCAATACTTATAGATTTAGCTAGGTGTTTACCTAGGTATTTAGAGTATAGTTATCACCACATATCGATTAAGTTAGTAGCTTCGACGATGTGCAATTGCGGCGGTGGATAGAGGCGCGCAACCGCGAGGGAGACAGTGAAGTGGCCCGGGAGGACCGTTAGCTCACCAGGAGCACAAAAGAGGGTCAGCGAGGCCGGAGGAGGTTGAGGGAAACGACTATGAAAGCGAACTACGTTAGAAACAATGGGGCCACCAACGTCGATTCAGGATGCACAACTTCAATTCCTTCTTAGAGGAGGATGAGGGCAGCACAATGATTCCAACAGCGTGCTCAGCGAGGCTCGGGGCGGTCGGAGACAACGGGAAGAATGGGGACCCAAAGAGCTAGGGTTTGGGGCTCCTGCGTGGAGGAGGAAGAGAGGGGGGAAGTGGATAAGATAGGGCTGTCTAGCGGCGGTGGCGAGCTTTATAGACGTAGGGGTGACGGTAGAAATCTTGGTGCGTGCACGGTGGTGGACGTCAGAGCACTGGCCACCGAGCTGCTTGCTCGTCGTCGAGGAAGAACGACACGAGAGAGTACAGATCCAACTGGTAAGGGCCACGTATGGGCCTGTGTGGGCTCCGACAAAGCACGAGGAAGGGAGGAAGTTGGTTGGGCTACGGCTTGCTTAGGACTTAGGCATGTTTTTTCTAAGAAAACCTTTTCCCATATTCCTGTATTCCTTCTTTAATTCAAATATGTTTTGAATCTTTTAAAAATGAAACCAGTGCTGAAATCATTTTACAAAGAACATGTAGAGCCATGTTCCACACCAAAGGCCCAAGAACATTTTGGGTTTTTGAAATAAAAACCATTTTAGGGAATGTTACTGAGGGATGGTTAGGGTTTATTTTTCCTTCTTATTTTCAATGCACCTTTTATTTAGTTCAAAGAAATGCATGCAATGTTTATGATGCACAAATCCAAACCCTAATTGGGATTAACAAAACTAGGGATGTTACATTCAAAAATTAAATTTTGAAACATCATGATTCAAACGGAAACACATTCGATATAGTTAATATTTTATATCAACATATTCTATGGTTTGAACTCTATAGAAATTACTTTTCTTATCCATGATTAACAAAGTTTCAAATAGAGTGAAACAAGTTGGTTTTTAAAAATAATTCACGAGTTGTCATCAAGTTTTTCAAAGTTTCGTCAAGTTCCAAAAGTCGATTTTTTTAAATATTGTAAAAATATATTTGATATTGAGCTTATTTTGATGCTCTCCTCAACGGAAACCCAAATATTAAACCAGGGTTTAAATTGAATTTTTGATTTAAAAGCTATAGAACTTTCAAGATTTGGAACTAGTTCCTATAAAATATGGAATGAGTGAAAAATAAGTAGCACACACTCTAAAGAATACTCCCTCTATTTCACAACATAAGTCTTTTTAGAAAGATATTTTAGCTTGCTAAAAATGTTTACATTGTGGCGGAGGTAGTAGAAGAGAGAAGGTAATCCCACACATTGTATATCTTGATGCATGGTACGCTCCCAACAACTCTCTTCCTCTATATATATCTCTAAATTTCCACTTATTATACTCCCTCTAGTCTATATTACTTGTCTTTAAAATAAATGTATCTAACACTAAAATATGTCTAGATACATCTATTTTAGTGACAAGTAATATGGATCGGAGGGGAGTATCACCATTGAGAACTAAGATAAGTGTAGCTGGGGCATAACAAAAGAATATTTGTAGTTAGTAGAAAATCCCATTGTTTTAGAAAGTCTGAATTGAAAAGAAAAAACACGACATACTCGAGTACGTACCATACGGGCCACAGCGACCCAAACGAAAACAAAAGGAAAATGAAAACAAATCGCGTCAACAACCGGAGGCGCCCTATCCCATCAAGTCGCCGCCACGTACGCGCTGGCGCAACAACTCCCGGCTCCACCACCTCCCCCGAGTCGCCCACACAAAAACGAAACCCATCTGCCGATGCCGCGTCCAGCACGCGCTCCCGATGCCGCTCTCCTGCTTCGCCAGTGGCCGCGAGAACTCCTCCCATGCGACGGCCTCGTCGGCGACGTCCGTATACTGGACGCACCTCGGTGCGATCAACCTCACGTGGTCCCGCTCCACGTTTGGACTGGTCCTGACAGCCGACGTCAGCCTCGCCGGCTCCGCCGCGCCCGCGCGCTTCGTGCTCCTGCCCTGGCTCCCATGGCGGCGGCGCGGGTCCAAGCGCTTCTCCACGTCGTCCGGCCACGCCGTCGCCTTCTCCTGGGACCTGTCGAGCGCCCGCCTCGCGCCGCGCCGGCCGGAGCCGCTGTCCGGGTACTCCGTACACGTGACGGTCGACGGCGAGCTCGTCCTGGCCGCGGGCGACCTCGCGTCGTGGTCGTCGTCTCCGGCGTCGTCCGCAGGGATCCTCCTGTCCCGCCGCGAGAACGCCGTGCCCGCCGGCCGCGGCGGCGCGTACACGACCTCCGTAACCATAGCGGGCGAGGAGCACGAGGTGTCGATCGGCGTGGAGGGGGCGGCCATGTGGGTCGCGGTGGACGGCGAGAGGGCGCTCCAGGTCCGCCGCCTCCGGTGGAAGTTCCGCGGCAGCGAGAGGCTCGACCTGCCGCGCTGCGGCCGCGCCGTCCGCGTCACGTGGGACCTCCACGGCTGGCTCTTCGCCCCGGACGCCGCCGCCGTCTTCGTCCTCCGCTTCGACGCGGACGGAGCGCATCCCCTACGCCTATGCGAAATCGACATGGAAGAAGAAGAAGACGCGGGCATGCACGTGCTAAAGCAGAGTTCTTTCAGGAGCGTCCACGCCGCGGGCGGCGGCGAGAGCGGAGACAGGGGATCGTGGAGGCGGGGCCCGTTCAGGTCGGGCTCAGACTCGTCTCCAACGGTGTCCGTGGCGTCCACCTCCGCGGCGTCGTCGTCGGGAGCGAGCGTGGCAACGGTGGCCGAGTGGGCCACCGCGGAGGAGGCCGCGTTACAGGACGGCAGCGACGGCTTCTCCCTCATAATCTACCTTTGGAAGAAGAAGAGGAAGTCACGGTGATAGTGCATTCATGTCATGGGGATGTCGCGCTAGCTAGCTGCGTTACGTTGGATTGTAGTGCCTGATTGGGAGGAACTCCTGCGTGCTGCGTGCAAGTTGCTCTGGTTTTTTCCTTTGCCACCATCAATGCATGGAAATTTTTGAGAGTTCAATCTTGGCCATGTTCGTAATTAGAGGGCAGTCCCGTACCGTTCCCTTCCCCGCACCCGCTCCAGCCCCTTCCCTCTCCACTCTACTGTTGCTGGCAGGCGTTGCCCGCGCGGTACCGCTGCGAGGGCGGCATCCCCTTCCTCTACCCGGTGTGGGTGGCTCGGCATGGGAGAGCCTGACCTAGCGGCAATGCACCAAGACAAGGGACGCTCCGGCGAGACCCAAATGGGCCCTTTGGACCTGATCTGGGTTAGGGCGGGCTGGCTCGGGCATGGCAGTGCCGCCTCTGGTTGGACTAGCGAGTGGCTCGTGATGGCTTGGCGGGGACGACGTCGGATCTGCTACATTGCGCCAACGGGAGCTTCATGGGCCTGTCTAGGTCTAGTCAGGCCTATGGCATCGAACAAGAGGGTAGTGGCTATGGTGGTATACGTGCAACAACGTGGTGGAGGGGACTTTACGTTCCCGTCTGGGACCTGTACGGGCTTGCATGTCCTGGTGTGTCCCTACTGCCGTGTTCGGTTGATACCCACCGATGGTGATGGAGGACGTCCTCCAGGTGGATGTGTTGTTGTCATCCTTCGGCTCCAATGTTGGCCTGGTGTGCTCTTGTAGTTGCGTCTGGTTGGCTACGGCTTATGGCGGTGAAGGTTGTTCCCTCCCGCGTGGATGTGGAATTGTCGCCCCTTGTCTAAAGTCTCACAACGTTTGCCATGGTGAGGCGACAATGGTGATTTTAAGACCATGGCGATGCATGTTGGTGGATGGCAAGTTTGGCGGAGCTATGGATTGTCCAGGGTTGTGTTTTTTGGTGTTCGGAAGAAATCCTTATCGGTCTAGCCAGCACTGACACGGTGCCTCCTGCGGGCACTAACGTTCCTTCTTGGAGGGCGTCGGGTGTACCTTTTCCCACTCCCCTTCGCGTACCGGGAGAATCTTAGGACCAACCCAGATGATAGGGTCGTCTTCACATCCCTTTCTTGAAGGTGTTGCTTGGTACAAAGCGACTCAGAGGCATAGGAGTGTGGTGTGACTTATCCGGAGGCCGCAGCTGTTGCGGGTTATCATTGATTTTGTTGATCTAGCATTGTCGGTATTAGTTTTTTTAAAGGAGCATATATATTAATATCACAATATAGCAATCACAGCCAGCCTCTGCAACAACGCATTTCCCTAGCGGCCATATCGATGCACACAGCCAAAAAAAGAAAGAAGAATTACAAAAAGAAAAAGTCTCGCTACAGTGACCAATTTATTAAAACAACAGTACTATCACCACCAAGACAACACCAGAAGTCCTGCTTCTCCAAAAGCGACGCCTCCAATAAAGGAATAATGCACAAACACTGTCATCGCCCAACAATAGATCTTAGGTTTTCACCATGAAGAAAGTTCACGCTCTCAAAACAATACCTTCAACAAAACCATTGCCAAACACAACCAATTAAGGCCGGACCCTGGATTTTTATCTTGAAAGGTAGGATTCACACTTGTGCAGTCGTCCCCACTTGCATGCCACTGCTCCAAGTCGCACGAGTCACCAAGTCAATTCCTCATCACCACCCAGACTCGAACCACCATTGTCAGTCCTCAGATCCTGGTCTCCATGACATTCTCCTTCAGCATCATGAAACGAGAACATGCCCCATGATATTAGCAGCCAAGAAGCTTTGAAGCGCTCCCTCTGAACCCAAATGTTCAGAGGAAAACATGGGTGCGTACGACCGAATCCCTCCAATCCGGCAATCTCCAGGTATTATTTGCCCATAGGATTTCGCCGGCGAAGCCTTCCGGAACTCGCCACTCCGACCAAATCAAAGAGGGCAAGCAACAAGTAGATCCTCGTCTTGGCGTGAGAGCAATCCTGGGAGCGCCGCCATTATTTCCAGCAGGCGAGCATGCCCCCACGCCACACATCATCTTCGTGCAGCACCAACAGAGGAGGAGAGGGTATCGACCACAGGAGATCGACGTGGCTAGGCCATGGCCTCACCCCCGGCGGCGTATGGCCACCGCCCCAACCTGCCGAAGCCGGTAGAACGGTGGTGTGCCTCCATCCTCTTGTTGGCCGCTGGAGATCCTCAGGCCCCGGCCAAGACGGTCGCGCCACACCAAGCCCACAACCAGCGCCGCACTTCCCCCCATGTGAACGCCACCGCAGACCCCTCTCCTGCCCCCCCCCCCCCCCCCCCCCCCCCCCGGTCTTTGATGGACGAGGCGTCGCCACCGCCGCCGGAGTCGATAGCAGTGGCAGTTGACGGGGTGAGGTTTGGGGGGTTCTTAGAAGAGGACGGATAGGAGGCCCTGTGGAGCCGCCGAAGTCGCCTGGGGGCGGCTCGGGAGAGGTTTTTTTCTTTTGGCCTTGATCATGTTGTTTGCCTCAGCAAGAGACTCAAAGTTATACATGTGATTGCTATATTAATGGAAAGAATGTTTGTAGGAGGTAATTAAAGGACAGTAAGAACTAGAATTAAGATGGGCATGATGGTAAGTCTTACGTTCTCTTCGATAGTGGACAATCGAGACCAACATGCCAACATGGAGATTGCAGCACTAGTTTCAGAAACGCGGTCAATCACCTGGGAAGTAAAATAGGTGTGCAATTGGGGAGAATTTTCTTTCCCCACATAGACAGGCTCGATCAATGAGATTTTCAAGCGAATACGTGAGTGCGACATGGATCGAGAGCGACGCTCGCTCGCTCGCTCAAACGTGTGTGGTCTGACCTTGTGCCGTTTGACCCGACCGCGCAGAGTGAACGCACGACGCGCCCACTTTGGATTCTGGTTTCTGGCATACTACTCTCCATGGTATACTAGTAGTAGTAAGTGCGGTGTCAACGTCGCTGACCAAGTCATCGCTCAATGTATTGCTAGTTCATGTTAATGTTATTATAGTGCACAAATAACGTGTGTGTGTGGTGTTATGAAAAGCTTAATTAATTAGGTTGTAGATTCATATGATCTTGATATGTTCCATATTATGATGGTAACTAGCTAAGGTCTAGTTTGACAACAAACTTTTTTAAAACTAAAGTATATCAATACCATAGTATTTTAGTGCCTAACAAAGCAATACTTCAGTTTTTCTCTTTTCTCGGTTTTAGAAAAAAGAGGATCTAACCTTTTTCTCAAATACTTCAAAAAAATCATAGTTTTGGAGGATACTTTAGTTTTAAAACCATATTATTTGTTGGATCCAAACACCTCAAAGTATTTAATACTTCAGTTTTTTCAAAAACCAAAGTATTCTCTTAATACTTTAAAAATACTTTCATACCAAACGGGGCCTAAGTTTTTTTTTGCAAAAATTCCGCCGACCTATTAATAATCATCAATAGTAGTACAAAGAATTTTAAAAATTATACATAGGTGATTGAACCATCGTAGCGACGAATACATGCACTTATCTCTCTCTTTCTATTAATTATCATGTCATGTCAAGAATTTGTTTAGTTGTTATTGCATGTACATGCATATTACTAACTAAGTTGCTCCTACTATGACTAGCCTGAGGCCGGTGCAGTGAGTCGCATCGGATGGGCCGAGGTTGTTGTGTGGAACCATACTTCTGTTCATCTCCTCGCGTGGGATGGCAAGGGAAATCATTGTATACTGCTCACCGTTAGGATTTTTTCGATAGTCTTTTCTTTTATGAAATTCCACGGATCTATTCATAATCATCAATAGTAGTACAAATAACTTAAAAATTATAAATAGATCGTTGGATCATCGAGCGATGACTATAGACCCTAGCACAAGCCTATGGTGGTGTTTCGGTTTTTTGAGTGTCTTTACCTGCTTTTTATGGGTTTTCTTTATTATGTTTTTTTACCTTTTTCATGTTTCTTTTTTCTATCTTCTTTCTTCTTATTTGTTGTTCCATATTTATGTTTTATATTTTAAATAAATGTATTTATGTTGCGGAAAACATATTAGTATCTTTTATTTGTTTAAATAATAAATATGTTTATAATAAGATATTGTTTATATAACATAATTGTTTGACAATTTGTACTTATGTTGCCTTAGCGGTTATTTTATTATTCAAATCTTTACTATTAATTTCAAGAGCGTGGTGAATGCCTGATGTCACACTCCAACAAATTACGAACGAAATGCCACTCATTCTTTTTTTCCTAACAAACCTTACCCTCTCATCTCAAAATAATCCTACAACACGGTCGAGTTTGTTACTCATGCATGCAAAGTTTATTATTGCCAAGTCTAAAAAAGAAGATTGTTATTCTCGCATCCAAATTATTTTCTTTTGAGCTTATCTCGCTTGCAGACTTGCCAGAGTTTGTTATTTACGCATGCAGACTACCTGGCTTTTCTCCGCAGTTTCTGTGATATTGTTTCCAATTTTCTCATGGCGCCCTCTAGCAATTCCACAACCCGAACAGTTTCTCCCTCAACAGTACTGACGACCCCGTTCATCTCTGTCACATCCTCGATCGTAGCAGGAAGCTCTCCCGTGGGCATCGTGCCAGTGCCCCATGCATACCTCCCCCTCGCAGCGCCCTAAACGTCTTACTGTATTAGGCAGTAACAATGGTCGTGGATCTTGTAGCAGTGGAAATCAGACGCAAGGAAGCAGACTGCGTGAGGTACTTCCTGTCCCTGGGAAGCCGGGCGGTGTGGATCCACACGACGCCATAGAGGATATCGACCCTTTATACCCTCCTCACCGGCATGGAGTTTTGCACAGCGGGCGCGATGATGAGGCAGGTGCGAGTGGCGCGGTGCAGGGGCCGCTTTGCATGCTCCTCTTCGACAACCACCTCCCGCCATTGGCTCTGTGATGTGTGATCAACGGCTGGTCCATGTGGAGATTCTTGCAGGCGTCAATGGCAGCCATCACGCGGAGACGACAAGGCGGACACCTCTGCAGCAGTACTATCGTCCATGCGTGCGTTCGTGGCGCCCCAGGCGGCCAGAGGATGACTTGACGGATCTCACGGTACTGGTACACTTCGAAACTTCCTTATAATGTCCAGTCTGTTTCGATGGTTGGCGTGCAACCTGTCAAGTTGAAGCATATATATTTGATCTGGAATTTAGGATATTGAGTTAGTTTGTTATACTCATACTCCATGCTCTCCAATATCATATATCATTCATAACATATCTCTGATTTTGACGGTTGCTAATGTCTGATAGCCATGAAATTGAATATAGAGAAATGTTTATAGAGAAATAGATGTTATTAGTCAGGCTGCAAACGGAATCGGGACGTCTGCGGCGCCGCATATTTCAGCCCACTTAATTGCTTATGCGGGCTCCCGCGTAACGTTAAGAAAAATAAGCGGCATCTGCGGACGGCCCGCACATCCAACATATTCCCCGCATAGCCCCTCGTATCTCCCATCCTCCCTTCGACCGGGTCGTGAATGAGGCGCAGCTACAGCGCCGCCGGACTAGATGCGCCATGGCCAGCCCTCCTCCTCCGGCTCCGCCCCCTCCCTCTATTCCCTTACCACCTACACTGATTCCAGTATTCAGTAGCAAGGCCCTCGACGAGCAGGCTAGATCCGCCATGGCCACCGCTCCTTCGGCTCCGCCCCCTCCCTCTATTCCCCAACCATCCGCACCAACAGCGCATCTGCTACACGGTGGCGTGGGGAGGACGGCGGACCCGGGGTCAGAGGGATGCGAGATGAGCACGTACAACATGGGGATGGTGGGTGGCCAAGACGACATCGACGGCGGGGATCCTCAAATAGGCAGGGACAACGGCGGGAAGCTGCAGCAGTGCAAGAACATGGTGGCTAAGCAAAATCGGCCCAAGAAGCTCAACCACAGATCCCTCGTCCCCGACATCATCAAGGTAACAAATCTTGAATTTGCGCATGAAAATTTCTGATTCTGATTTCTGAACCACATATTCTGATTTCTGAACCAAATTCCGCTAAAAATTTAATTTCTTGGGTGTGTCAAACTCTAGGAGCTCCATAAGAGGACCAGTGTCGTCAAGGAAAAGTAAGATCAGCAATTGGTTTCGGGGGAGAGTAAGGCACACCAAGTTCTTGAGATAAACTAGATGACAGTTCTTGTGATGGATGGTACTCTGATTTAAGATGGTTTATCACTGGGATGATGAATTCTAAGATCTATATGAACTGGTTTGTATATATATAGTACTTGTTTTTAGTCTCTTACCGAGAAATTTAGGACCTCGTTCCTGTACTTTCAGCCATGTTTTGCCCTATGAATTCTGAGATCTCTATGAACTGGCTGTAAAATTCTGATGCCTATGTACGTATCGTGGCTAGCAAAATCTTTCAGGTGCATTGCTCTATGTGGGCTTATGCGGGTGCCGCTTGTTTGTGATTAATTTTTGCGGGCTGCCGCGGACATCCCACTTAAGCAACGCGGGCACATGCGGCAAATATGCGGGCTCCCGCAACTCGTCCCACTTACACCGTGAGTTATTAGTAGTTTTCAATACTTTTTTCTCGAGAATGATTGTGGAGTGCTTAACTTTCTAGCAGATGATCTCAATTGCATGTAATGATCTTTTCAGCTGGCGAGGGGATCTGCCGACTGCCATCACACACATGAGAGACAAACTATGCATATCTTTACTATTAAATTCAAAGTTCTGGTGGTGTGTGGTGTCACACTTCACACTAATATTTACTATTAAATAAAAAGTTGTGGTGGTGCCCTCAAAAGAAACAGAGGTAGCGGCTAGAGTGGAATCTGTCTGTTTCTCGTCGAGTCTACGTGTTTTCTAGCTTTGGTGTTACACGATTTGGATCAATTCAAGGGTTCAATAGCAATGCTTCATCTTTAGGACGCTGGTCCTTAGGGGCACGTGCACGAAGACTTTCCGACCGTTATAAACAACGTCATGCCGAATCCGGTAAGGGAGCGGTGACAACGGTGAAGCGGCGGATCGCTCTTGTAGCAGTAGTGCTCGTTAGGTGGTCCAAGGATCTGGATGTAATTTTTATTATGTTTAGGTTGCCTTGTACTTCTTGTGAACTCATGAAATAGATCTGGACCTTTTGCTGAATTTTTTTTTATGGTGTGTATGGTGTCACACTTCACGATAATTACGTAGAAAATGCCACCGCACCAGTACATCCTAATCTGGTGGCGCTAAAACATACTCGCTCCTTTATCTTGATCCAATTAATATGGAGATTGTAACATGCTAACAACCATGGTCAATTATCCTCATACATGTGCATATGCTAATTATTTCCATATGTCAAGAAAGATTCTTCCTTGAATGATTTTAACCAAATACTTTGACATGCATGCAAGAATATATGACCATGAGTAAAGATAGTTGTTTTCACAACTAGAATTAGTGGCATTTATTACTTGTGCATGGGCCATGCAAGCTTCCTCTCTCTCTCCTTTTTCTACCTTTTGATTTTTCTTTGGTTCTTGGAAGAGTTTTGGGTAGTTTGTTTTCAAACTAATAAAATAAATAAATGAGGAAATACACATACCCTATCTCCACATCGTGTCATACCTCATGCAATATTAGTCTCTAATCACATGTGATATCAATGCCACTAGTGACCTTTCTTTTATTTTTATTTTCTTTTGCACTTGTTTGCTTGTTCAATTTTGATCACATCCTATATCTACACCCCATCTACTCCCTCTCCCTCTTCCTCTCCCTCTCCATCCTAACCTAGCACCAAACCCTAACCTAACCACCCCATCTAACCCTAGCTCCAACCCGAGCGCCTCCCCTCTCCTCTCTCTTGCTCTCTCTCTGCCTGGCTTGCCCCACACCGAGCCTACCCTCCCTGGCCTCCACTTGCCCCACCTGCAGCCTCCCCTCTCCTCTCTCTTGCTCTCTCTCTCTGCCTGGCTTGCCCCACACCGAGCCTACCCTCCCTGGCCTCCACTTGCCCCACCTGCAGCCTCCCCCTGCTCCTGCCCCGAGCTCCAGCTCGATCACGTGCTCGAGGAGGAGGGAAAGGTGGCACCCGAGCCACCTTTTCCCTCTACCCACTCCCGCACGCCACCTCCCCTCTTTATCTACTCCCTCTCCCCCTCTCTGCCTCGCCAGATCCATCCCCAGGGGCCTGCCCTCGCCTCCCTCCTCCCTCTCCACACCGTCTACCCCGACGACCTCACCGTCGGCCTCCTCTCGACGACACCGTACCAGGCGGCGGGCGCGGCGTCCAGGTGTCGAGGAAGACCAAGCCGAGCCCCAGCGTCGCCCCTGTACACGGAGCCGAGCAGGAGAGGCACCAGGGACCCCAGGCCGACGCCGCTCCGACGAAAACCCTAGCTCCGGGGAGCGCCTGCGTCCTCGCCGCTCGAGTACCTCCCAGCCCGATCCAACCGCACCGAGCTCTCCGCGGTACGACCCTCTCCCTCCCTGACAACCTCCGCCTCGCTGTCGTCGTCTAGGTCCGTCGTACCTTTCGTCAAACACGCTGCGTGCGCCGGCGGCGCTGTCATCTGCTCGCCGCTGCGCCTCACAGACGCCTCACCTAGGCCCCGTCCGCCCTCCTGTCACCATCCCGCAGCCAGCCGCGCCGGTCAGCCCCCTCAGCGCGCGCGCCCGCGACCTGGGATCGAATCCCTGCCTCGCTGCGTCGCGCTCCGTGCGCGCAAGGCATAGGAGAAGATCCACAGTATCCCGCGGCGTCGTTTTCCAGAAAAGCCCCCCACCTTTTTGTTTCCTCAACCCGCGCTCCTCTAGGCCCACATGTCTGTCCCCGTGGCGTTTTTGCAAAAAGGATCCCGTAGTTTTGTCTCCTCAACCCGCAGTCCCCCCCGCTGCGCCGCGTGGCAGCCCCGCACTCGCTCGCTGGCGTATGGGACCGCGTGGCCGCTGCCCCACCTGTCATCCACTGCGGCTAGGCGTGCTCGCAGTGACAGACTGTTTCTGCGCGCTGTGCCACCCAGTCAGCACTGGCCCACCTGTCACTGACTGAGGCTAGATCTGTCTGGGTACTAAAAGTTTTTCTGTTTTCTGTTGGAATTCAAACTTATTCAAATTAATTCCAAATTCAAATTTCAAATCAGATTTACAATAACTTTTAAGATACAAATCCAAATAATATAAATAATATATGTTTTCAAATCAGAAAAATGTGAGGATTTCAAATATGCCATCCAAAACATATTTTGGATACTTTAATTTTCAAGTTGATTAAAATTACAATAAAATACCCTTTTCTTAATAAATTAATAACTTTTATTTTATAACTCCAAATTTAACAAATGATATGTCTAAAATGATCAGCTCGACGAGACCTTTCTGTTTATGCATTCCGTGTTCTGTTTTGCAGCATGCATCATATAAATATAATGTAACCATCAACTTATATGGGGATAAAACATGATTAAAACTCAATAAAATGACTTATTCTTGTTTTCTCACCTCACCCATGCCATGCTACTTTATTGCCATGCAAATTGTGCATCATTCATCATGGCATGATTGTTTGCTTGTCGCATCTTATTCATATGCTTGTGCACTTTATTTATGTTGTCCCTTGTCTGTTTGGTTCTTCTTCGAATAGATGCTGAGCAGGGGATATATCAAGAGACCCAGGAGCACTACCCAGATCCTTCTCTCGCTTCAACTGAGCTGCCAGGCAAGCACTACCACATGCTTGCATACATACAGTACCTATTGCCTCTATCTTATTCTTGCATCATTGAGTCGCGATTGCATTAAACTGAATCCCAAGTATTGCATAGCCTTTACTTTTAAACCCCACCAAGCTTGTTCCCCATCCCATGAGCCATTACTACAGGAGTTGTTTGAGCCATGCGAGTCGTAAAACAGCATGTGTAGGGTAAGTGAGTGTCTGATGGATAACGAGGTACCTAAAGAACTTAACCTGAGTAGTAATGGGATAACTAATGAAAGTGGCACCGGTGAGCAATATCTGCTATTTGGTTTTTCCTGCTCACTTGTGTCCCGTAGGACCCCGAGTACTTGATTCCTGTTCCTTGATTATTCGCGCTATCCACATCCGGGAGGCTTATGGGACCCCCCTGAGCCAGAGCTTGATTCAGTCTTATTTCTTGGGGCCACAAACTAGTTTGAGGTTTTATTTACTATCATGTACTTATGCCATGCTTTACTGCTTTATTTATGATTGTGCGAGGAGCACCGTACTGTTTAGGATCGGGACACGTTTTCACGGTATCGACAAGCCCAGTCACACTTTCGGGTTCCCAGTCGTTTACAGCCGTCCACCCAAACCTTGAGTCCGTCTCGAAGTCAGCTAACTTTGTTGCGGGTATACTTAATGGGGTGGCCCCCTGAAATATTTCTGAATCCTGTGATTGCTTTGTCGTGAAGGCCTCGTTGGGTTTTGATTTGGTTTTTCCGAGGTTGATCGAGTGCGTGTTGCTATTTGTGCACCCCTGCAGGGTAAAACTTTCTGAAAGCCGTGTCCGCGGTTATGGACGACTTGGAGCACAGTTTCTCGATCATAGACAAGCATAACTAAAGTACCGCTTTTAATTTGACTAAGTAACTGACTAGTAAATAGTGCAACACTCATGGAATGGTTAATAAACTTGCCAACGGATGGGGGGGTTGTTCGTCCGCTTCCTTGTTGGTAAGCGAAGAGGAGGATGGATCTGTTGATATTACTGTTATAACTGTTGTCATTAATTCACGGACATCCGTCTATCTTTGGTTGGGCGGATGGTTAGCGAGTATCTATAGAACTGTTAGGGTTTATATTTTGCTGCAATTGCGTCACCCCAGGTTGTGTCCCCTGTAGAGGCATAAAGACTTGCTGAGTACCCCTAGGGTCTCACACGATAAATTATTTGATTCAGATGAACATGTACACTCACGAGATGGATACTGGGTGGAGGATACGGACGATGTGGGCAACGATCATTCGGTGTAGAGATTCCGGGACGGGAATCCGTGAGATCTGTGGGCGGGATGTGTTTATTTATGGGGCATCTTATGCCGATTTGCTTCTTATCCGTACTCGGATCTTATTTGCCGCTTCCGTCTGATACTCTGATGTTTGATGTATGAGGAGATATCCTAAACTATTATATCTATCTAGGACATTTGAATCTTGCCGTATGGCGTTGCTATATTTCCTTTCTTTTTAGATGGAATGGCTCTGATGTACTGTTGTATGGTGGCTTGCATACATACTCATTTGTGTATGTAGTTGATCCCTTCGCCTGCCGATTACGCCGCCCGTTCTTGTCCCGATGTTTGGAAATGGTTGGGACGGCCGCAAGGTCTACCTGTGAGTGGCATTTGGGCCCCACCGTACTATTTCAACCATTTCCGCTCATCCAGGCTTGTAACTAGGAGCGTAATTCACCGAGGTAGTTACACCTATCCTTTTCCTCTCTCAAATGCATGCCGATATCCGTGGAATCCGATGCATCCTGACCCGTCAACGATGTCACTCGGCGAAGTCATTGTGCTGTACGTGGCCATGCCAGACAACCTCCGACCGAAGATCCAAGGCAAGCAGTTTGAGCTGGACGAAATCAAAAAGAAGTTCATCGCTATCACCAGCCGCCGCAACGCGCGCCTCCACCCTTCCGAGAATCACCAACATGTTGCCACGGATAGCGCACTGATGCCCCACGGATGCACCCCTCCGCTCCTCACTTTCAATCTGATCTGACGTCGCAGCCATTGCAGGTATGTTCTTCATCACCACAGGCCGTCGGGAATGAGGTTCATCTTCTTCTTCTCCCTCGAGTGGACCCCTGTGGGTTTTCTTTGAATCATGGATCAAGCCATGCCCGCACCATCAAGCAATTATCACGTTCATAAAGTTGTAAGGCCTCCATCGAGTTGTTGTTTGGCTAAGCTTTCAGAGGAACAATGACGGTGAACTGCTAGCTTGTTTAGGCTGTTGGCTGAAAACACTAAAATTGTCTCTAATTATGTGTTACAGGTTCTCA
Source organism: Avena atlantica (assembly GCA_910589765.1). Taxonomy (NCBI): domain Eukaryota; kingdom Viridiplantae; phylum Streptophyta; class Magnoliopsida; order Poales; family Poaceae; genus Avena; species Avena atlantica. The sequence goes on from OU342739.1 coordinate 36,179,910, forward strand.
TCTTTCATATTTTTTGTGTTTGTCAAATTCCGAACTACCGCGTATTATAATCTGACCATAAACAAGTATAATTAGATTTTCTATTTCTTATTTTTATGAATTAAAAAAATTCTAGATAGAGGAGTCAGAATTCATTATTTATTGGCTGAAGATTTAATTGAAAGGACGCGTACATGAAAACAGGAATTATTGGGACTCACTTTTCATATATATAATTATAGTTATTTTATATTGAGTGATATATAATGAAGTCAATATGCTTTTTCGGACTTATGGATACACTTCCTATAACGAGAAATACAATAAACTTAATTCTATGCTATTAGTCGATGAGCACTAATTGTTTACTAGCCAGTTGTGCACATCTTCCATTTTATCAAAACGCCCCTCCAAGTTGAAATGCTTTTGAGGTATGAACTAATTGCTTATGTAGTCCGCACTATCGGTTTTCGAGTTTATAAGCTAGAGAGGAGATGACCTTTGAAGAGCAAAATCGACTTCTTTTGCTGGTCCACACAAATATTTTGAGTGACATCCGATGTGTGCATTGAAGTTTTATTTTTATTTAATTCTGCTAAACACATCAACTAGCTGGCATGATATTTAGGTGCCTTCCAATTAACCTGGATATTATAGAGGATAACCACTTGCCATGAAGTGTTAAGTAATATATTTATGACTCCAATTTAATCCTTGTCAACAAATTCGATTTTGGTCGAAGCAAATATTTTAGGTTAATGCTAACATTTTCTGAGAATCTGCAAAAAATTCTTGAACATAACTATGGTTGCATCATGTTTTGAGTTATTTATATTTATGTATGTTTCTTATTTTGCATCTATTTTCATCACATATTTGAATGTTAGCATGCTAAAAGAATTATTGACATGTTTGCAACTTTTGAATTTGTAATGCGAGATATTCATATTTTTTATTGTCTAAATACATGTCGTCGTAAATAATGTTAAATCTTGATGGCTCAACTAATATTTGGTTTGTAGTTTTGTCCTATCTTTGGGGTAGTCTTATTTTATCTTCTTCAAGATAAACATGTGATTTAAGCTTAAAAATGGAAATTAGAATGGTTGTTCCTGATTCGTTTTTTTTCACAATATCTCAATTCCATTACTGCCATTCTGAAAACGAAGTGGAAGTTGTCAAAGGGAGCATGGTATATTTTTCTGCTACTATTTCTGTAGGAAATAGTCCACATTTTTTGTAAAGAAGAAATAGTGCTTTTCCATTAGAGAGTGATATATACGATTCAGTTCCTCCATTTTGGTATGGATGACTTCATGCAGGCTTCTTATCTGCTTTAGTGTTTATGGTCTAAATCTTTCACGGGTTTGTGTTTCTTGGGCTATAAAACTAATAATTAAAGATCTTGTAACTTTTTTTAAGCATAACGAGGCATCAACGGTTTCTACTCCCTTTTTTGTTTTAAATTTTGAATGTGATTAACATGTTCATTTTAATGGCTTTTAGCATAAAAGGTTTGGAATAAGCCAGCCTTGCAAATATTTAGCCATAGTTATGAATTAATTTTTGCAGGTATAGTTCAATATAGATGACCAGTTATATGACTCGGGGAAATTTATGCTTCCATATGGAGTCACTGTTCCTAGCTCCACGGATTACGTCAGCGTGCTACACATAATGTAGGGTTTGAGATAATTTCGGGTCAAGGTTCTGTGCAACTTAACCAGTAGAAGCGCCCGAGCCAAGAAGTTTTCATACTTGTGTACATTTTACATATAAACTTATTATAGTGATATACTATACATATCATCATGATTGTACTGTTTTAATTGAGCCACATGTACATTGCACGTGCTAGCAAGCAGCAATAATGACCATGTCGATGACACCCTTAGCTAGAGCTGGCCTTCGTGAAGGAGAGAATAGTCATGGTATTGTTGATTAGTGGGTTGGCGGATGGACTGAGGTTGTAGTATCTATACATAATAGAAAGCACAAAACTACATATTTGGGAGGCATGGGGCTAATTAGTTTTTTTGTAAATTGTGAGATTGATCAATTTTGAAAAACCAAAAGGAGGTAAAAATTGTTGGGAAACACTTTGTAACTCTATCTAGCTATTAGGTGTAATATAGTAGTCATGTCGATGCGAGAGGAAAGGTTGTGATTACTGATGATGATACCATAATGTAGAGTTATTAGTTTAGTTGTAAAATATCTATCTTCATTGTCCATATTAAGTCAATATTTGATAATAGAAGGGATGCACATGTAAGACATCATCAACACAAACGATCACAACAGAAACAAGAGGTAGATGTGGAGAAAGAGATGTATGACCAAAAGAAATAAATCTGAGGATGAAGTGACAAATCAAAAATATGTTTATCCCACATGTAAAACATTGCTAGATACACATGTTAGTAAAACTTTACATCATCAATCTTCTAATATATAATTTTTTTATTCCGTAGCAACGCACGGGTATTCAACTAGTAATATTAATGTTCTTTTTGAAAAAATTCAAATAACATATATTAGTACTAGAAATTTGTTCAAATAGAATATTTTTTGAAAATACCTAAGATATTTTACATTTATAATGTACACGGCATGACTCCTAGCATGCCCGGCGATCAGGTTGAGCTCAGTCCCGACGCCCTGATCGCACAGTCCAATACGACTCCAATTCTCTAAGTCCTGATGCCATACGACAATTATCTTCTCCTTGTCCTGATGCCAAAAGGCAATTTTCTTTTTGTTTTTAAGCCCTTGCCATTAGTCTCAGATCAAGGGAGGGAAAGGAACTCGTGGTTGGTTTTAGAGATCTGCAGATCGGCGGCACCTTAGCCATTGGCAGACATGCACCTTGCCAACCTTCTGGAGGTCCCAATTTATTATTGTACTCAATATTCAACCACGTGTCATATACATTGCACATGAATACGTACGTACGACCAGGCATGTTTACAAGTTTACAACAGAGTCGGATATATTCAATTTGGAAGAGATGTAGCTTAATTTTGCACTATGACTAGCTGTCGTTGTTTATTCAAGGCTTATTTAGAGTGTACAAAGTATAATGTACACGGTTTGTAGTCATGCTTTTTTATTTTCTTTATTAGAGATCCATCCAGTGAAATGATAGAAAAGCATACTCATGCATCTTTCACCAATTGCAGTTTATTTTCAATCCTAAAAAACTGTTGGAGTTTATGTTTAACAAAAAACTTACTTTATTGTCCTAGAAGTACCACAAATGTGTCCGTAGCCTTTTGCTTATGAAGGGAAAATTCCACAAGTTTAATGTACAATAACTAGGGGTTTTTATCTGCTCAAGCCGTTGTCTTATCCTGGTGGGTACAACAACATTTTCTCTTGAGTTACATATATAAATTGTTCTCCTTTTTCTTTTGTAGATACACCGATACAACGTTGATTCAAGATTGTTCTGCAAAAAAATGTAATTAATTATGCCTTGTGGGTTGATCTTCTTTTTCCAATACTTAAATCATGTTTGGTGTTTAAAAGGAGTTTAATTCTAAAATAAGTAATTTTGACTTAAAGAATATGAAATAAAGTGTTCTTTTCCGTTGCAACGCACGGGCTTGTTTCATATATTTATAATGAAAAATAAAAAACAAATAAAAGAAAAAACAAAAAACAAATAAAAAAGGATTTGTACCTGCTATTAGGCCGTATTCGGATCGGCCCATGAAGGGAAGCATGCGTGTGTGTCCTATTATGTCCCGCAGCGAGCGGGAAATAGAGGCTCCTGCTAGAAAGTGCGAGCATGTTGTATAAAGCCGGGTTAGCGGTGAAGTCGGTGATCTTTGTGTACCTTTTTTATCATCTAGCACCACACTTAAGCACTTGTTACTCCCGATCTAAGAACCCATCAATTGAACCATCAATCTCCGAGTTTTACTAAAAAAGATAAACCTCGATCGAAGTTTTCCACGATTTGCATGCTAGATTCGATTTGTGCTGATTTTGCGGATTCAAGTGTATGTTAGACACTTACGCCGGTTCCTGAAGGGATGGGCAAAGAATTTAAGTGGAAAATATAAAGAAGAGAAAGAGCGTCTTATATCCATTATTGATGATTTGGATGTTAAAGCAGAATTTTTTACTATGCTGTGAAACCCTTTAATGGTATCAGAGCTAGATCTATGCGTAGATGTGTTTTACGAGTAGAACGCAATATTCTTGTTGCGGGCGTTGATGTTTTATGTTGCAAACCTCTTGTTGTGTATTTCTTATGGCGCGGCATAGTGAGATCGAAGCGGTCCAGGCCAACTTTACGCGGCCTCGTTCGCGAGACCGGCTCCGCACTTGACGTGTGGCTTGTTCCACACATGCGGCTGGTGGATGCCAGTTTCTCTCACTATAGTAGTCATGGGATTTACAACGGATGTTGGCAACCATAATATCACCGTTCTGGCTTTCCGTAGGTAAGAATCGTTCTTAGCTTGTTACTCCCATAAGCCACGTAAAACATGCAACAACAAAGTAGAGGCATCTAACTTGTTTTTGCAGGGAGTGTTTTGTGATATGGTATGACCCAAGACATGATGTGTATGAATTGAGATGTATGCAATGATCATGTTTTGTAATATTTCACGACTTGCATGTCGATGAGTTCACAACCGGTAGGAGCCGTATGGTTGTCTTTATAATTGTGTATGACCTGCGTGTCAACTTCTTATACGCCATGTAATAGATTTACTTTATCGCTAAGTAGTTAGCAATAGTTGTAGTTGCTATTCGCGGTGGAGGCAATCATGGTGGAGTCATGGAGATCATGCTGGCGCGCACAAGATGGAGATCATTGCGTGGAGATTGGCTATACCATGTCACATAAAATTATATGCATGTGATGTTTATCCTTTTATGTACCTTATTATGCTTAGATCGCGACGGTAGCATTATAAGATGATTTCTCACTTAAAGATCAAGATAAAATTGTGTTCTCCCCATGTATGCACCGTTGCGAAAGTTCGTCGTTTTCAAGCACCTCGTGATGATCGGGTGCTATAAACTCTACGTTCACATACAACGGGTGCAAGCCAGTTTTGCACACGCGGAAATACTTGGGTTTGACTTGACGAGCTTAATGTACAGACATGGCCTCGGAACACACGAACCGAAAGGTTAAACATGAGTCATATGAATGATATGATCGACACTTTGTTGTCCACCATTGAAACCACATCTCTTCTCGTGAAGATCGGATTAGGTGTGGTGAATTTGGATCGTGTTCACTAAACAACTTGAGGGATGTTGAATTTAGTGGGAGTTCATCTAGTAATTTGATTAAGTTGAACTAGTTATCATGAACATAGTCTAAATTGTATTTGCAAATTTTGTAGATCAAATGGCTAAGTCCAACTTCAACTTCAACGTTTTTGCTGAGAAAGAAAAGTTTAAAAACATTGGGTCTAACTTCACCAACTGGTTCCGCAATCTGAGAATCATTCTCGCTGGCGGACAAAAGGACTATGTACTTGAGAAAGCGCTAGGTGACGCCCCTGCTACTGATGCGCCGGCTAATGAAAAAGTTGTTTATCAGTAACGCAAAGATGATTATGCAGTGATTAAGAGTACCATGTTGTTTGCTATGGAACCAGAACTTCAAAATCGTTTTGAGGAGTTCGACGGGCCCTTTGAGATACTTGAGGAACTGAAAACCATGTTTCAGACTCATGCCCGTTCTGAGAGATATGAGATCTTTGAGAAGTTCTTTAACTGCAAGATGGAGGAAGGGAGTTCTGTTAGTGAGCACGCCATTAAGATGTCGGGCTACACTCAACGTCTTGAGCAACTGGACTGCAAGATTCCAGAAGAGCTCAAGATTGACAGATTTCTGCAATCACTCCCTCCTAGCTACAAAGGTTTTGTAGTTACTCACAATCAAATTAGTTCCACCGATACGATCATCGAGCTCTTCGCTAAGCTGAAAGTTGCGGAGGTGGATACCAAGAAAGATAATCATGTGTTGATGGTCAACAAGACCACTAGCTTTAAGAAAGCTAAGGGTGCAAAGAAATCCTTCAAGAAAGGAAGCGGAAAGCGTGTTGCCCCTGCTGAGAAGAAGCTCAAGTCTGGACCTAAGCCAGACACTGACTGCTTCTATTGCAAGGACAAGGGTCACTGGAAGCGCAACTGTCCGAAGTACTTAGCGGACAAGAAGGCTGGCACCATTAAAGGTATATTTGATATACATGTTATTAATGTTTACCTTACTAGCGCTCGTTGTAGTGCCTGGGTATATGATACTGGTTCAGTTGCTAATATTTGTAACTCGAAAGGGGAGCTACGAAATAGACGGCGGCTAGCAAGGGATGAGGTGACGATGCGCGTTGGCAATGGATCAAAAGTTGATGTGATGGCCGTCGGCACGCTCTCCTTAGTTTTACCTTCGGGATTAGTTTTAAACCATAATAAGTGTTATTATGTGCCTGCATTGAGCATGAACATTATATCTGGATCGTGTTTATTGCAAGACGGTTATTCATTTAAATCGGAGAATAATTGTTGTTCTATTTATATGAATAACATCTTTTATGGTCATGCACCTGTTGTGAATGGTTTATTTCTTCTGAATCTCGAAAGCAATGAAACGCACATCCATAACATTGAGGCTAAGAGATGCAAAGTAGAGAGTGATAATCCAACTTATTTGTGGCACTGCCATCTAGGTCATATTGGTGTAAAACGCATGAAGAAACTCCATTCTGATGGACTTTTGGAGTCTCTTGATTTTGAATCATTTGACACGTGCGAACCGTGCCTCATGGGCAAGATGATCAAAACCACGTTCTCCGGAATAATGGAGCGAGCAACAGACTTATTGGAAATCATACATACCGATGTATGCGGACCAATGAGTGTTTTGACGCGCGGTGCATACCGCTATTTTCTCACTTTTACTGATGACTTAAGTAGATATCGGTATATCTATTTAATGAAACATAAATCTAAAACGTTTGAAAAGTTCAAGGAATTTCATAATGAAGTGGAAAACCATCGTAACAGGAAAATTAAATTTCTACGATCTGATCGTGGAGGTGAATATTTGAGTTATGATTTTCTCACGCGTCTAAAGCAAGCGGAATCGTTTCGCAACTCATGTCACCCGGAACACCACAGCGCAATGGTGTGTCTGAACGCCGAAATCGAACTCTATTAGATATGGTGTGATCAATGATGTCTCTTACATATTTGTCGTTATCATTTTGGGGTTATGCATTAGAAACCGCTGCATTCACTTTAAATAGGACTGAAGAAAGCATCTCGGAGTTGGAACCTTCATTTTGATCAAGTGATCAAGAGTTTTGGATTTGTTCCAAATTGCTACGAAGCTTGTATCTACAAGAAAGTGAGTGGGAGCTCGGTGACATTTTTAGTACTATATGTGGATGACATATTGATTATTAGAAATGACATTGGTATGCTTAACGATGTGAAGAGTTATTTGAATAAATGTTTTTCAATGAAAGACCAAGGAGAAGCTGCTTATATATTAGGCATCAAAATCTATAGAGATAGACAAAGACGCCTAATAGATTTAAGCCAAAGTACATATCTAGACAAAGTTCTGAAAAGGTTCAGAATGGATAAAGCAAAGAAAGGTTCATTGCCCATGTTGTCAGGTAAGATATTGAGCAAGGCTTAGTGTCCAACTACGGTAAAAGATAGAGATACTATGAGCAAAGTGCCATATCCCTCGGCCATAGGTTCTATCATGTATGCCATGCTATGTACTAGACCGGACGTGTCCAATGCTCTTAGTTTGACAAGCAGATACCAAAGTGATCCAGGAGTGGAACACTGGACAGCCGTAAAGAACATCCTAAAGTATTTAAATAGGACTAAAGAAATGTTCTTGGACTATGGAAATGATGAGCAGCTCGTCATAAAAGGTTACGTCGACGCTAGTTTCGACACCGACCCGGATGATTCTAAATCTCAGACAGGATACGTTTATATTTTGAATGGTGGAGCTGTGAGCTGGAGAAGCTGCAAGCAAAGCGTGATCGCGGGATCTACAACAAAAGCGGAATACATGGCTGCTTCAGAAGCGTCAAGTGAAGGAGTTTGGATCAGGAACTTCATCACTGAGCTTGGTGTGGTTTCAAGTGCCTTGGACCCACTAGAGATATTGTGCGACAACACTGGCGCCATAGCACTGGCTAAGAAACCAATATATCATCCAAAGACCAAGCACATTAACCGCCGTTTTCATATAATTCGAGATTATATATCAGATGGAGATCTGAAGATTAGCAAAGTACATACGGATCTGAATATCGTAGATCCGTTGACTAAACCTCTTCCACGAGCAAAAAATGATCAGCACCTTAATGCCATGGGTGTTAGATTGTTGCCAGATGTAAACTAGATTATTGAATCTAGTGCAAGTGGAAGACTGTTGGAATTATGCCCTAGAGGCAATAATAAAGATGTTATTATTATAATTCCTGTTCATGATAAAGTTTATATTCCATGCTAGAATTGTATTAAGCGGTAACTTTGATACTTGTGTGGTTTATGAACAACACCGTGTCCCTAGTACGCCTCTATGGACTAGCTTATTGATTAATGATGGTTAAGGTTTCCTAACCATAGACATGAGTTGTCGATTAATAATGAGATCATGCCATTAGGAGAATGATATGATGGACAGACCCAAATTAAGCAGAGCAATTAGATCGTGTCATCGTGTTCATCTTTGCAAAGCTTTTCCTATGTCAAGTATTGTATTCCTTAGACCATGAGATAACACAACTCCCTGGTATCGGAAGAAAGCTTTGAGGTCATCAAACGTCATCCTATGTGAGGGTGATCATAAAGGTGTCTCTCAGGTGATCGGAAAGTACTTGTTGGGTTGTATGAATCGAGATGGAATTTGTCCCTCCCGATTCGGAGAGATATACTTCGGGCCCACTCGGTAATCGATATCAACACCGCTTGCAAGCACGTGGTTAAGGAGTTAATCACAAAGTGATATCGGATTACAGAATGAGTAAAGTACTTGCTGTGAACGAGATTGAACTAGGTATGTCGATACCAACGATCGAATCTCAGGCAAGTAAATTATCGCGTGACGAAGGAAATACATATATGGGATTAATTGAATCCCGGCATCGTGGTTCATCCGATATGATCATCGATGAATATGTGGGAGTCAATATGGGTTTCCAGATCCCGCTGTTGATTATTGATAGAAGATCATGTCTGCATATTATCGAACCCGTAGGGTCACACACTTAACGTGCATCGACGCTAGGATAGAATGGATAATTGGTTTATGAGTTTTTGTTCGGAGTCTCGGATGAGACCCAGGACATCACGAGAGGTTCCGGAATGGTCCGGAGAATGAGATTCATATAAAGGAAAGCAGTTTTTGGATTTCAGAATCACTTCGGAGTTTATCAGTATTGTACTAGAAGGTTCTAGAAGGTTCCGGAGTGGTACCAACATGGGCCCACTTGTCGGAGGCCTGCGTGGGTCTAAGGGGAAGTGCCCTGGCCACTTTGGGCCAGGGGCACAAGGCCCCCAAGGCCCAGCCGGCCAGCCCTAGGGGAAACCCTAGGGCCTTCTAGAAGAGGGGGGAAGACTTGCCCCCCACTCCACCCCTTGGCCGCCGCCCTAGGGCTTGGAGGAGGGGTCAAGGGGGGCCCGGCCAGCCCCCTATATAAGGAGGGCAGGGGCGCAGCCTCCCCCCACTACTCCATCCCTAGCCGCCAACTGCTGCCCCTCCACCTCTCTCTCTCCCGACTGCGCGTAGGCGAAGCCCTGCCGCAGAAACTCTCCACCATAAGCACCACGCCGTCGTGCTGCAGATCCAATCTATCTCTCCACCATACTTGCTAGACCAAGGAAAGGAGGAGACGTCGCTGCACCGTACGTGTGCATCTCTTGGAGGCGCCGCCACTTGCGGCGTAGGATCGGATCGGATCGCGAGGAGGAGACGGCGAGTATGACTACGTCAACCACGTTCTGTTGAACGTTTCCGTTGTGCGATTTCTTCAAGGGTATGAAGATCTCATCAATCTCTCTCGTTGATTGCATCTCCTAGATTAGATCTTGGCTTTATTGTTCGCATCCGTAGAATTTTTTTGATTTACTATGCTGCGAAACCCTTCAGCTCATACCTCATTTGGTGGAGGGAGATTTCTCTGAAAGAACATGTTGGGCCCCCATGTGTGGTTTTGGTAATTAATGACAATCTTTATAGACTAATGTGTGTATTAAGTTATACTTGTAGGATTTGTCCATTGGCATCGCTTGAAGCATGTGTTGGCTTCAAGGTCAATGAAATGCAAAGAAGATTTGTTGGGCAAGCTCAATATACGAGGTCGATGATGAGGAATTAAGGAAGGCGTTCCATCTTGAGAAGGGCAAGATCGTCTACATCGAGCTCAAGTGGAATGCTCAAGGCAAAGGTATAATATTGATAGGTTTTCCCTTTTGCTGGTCTCACGTTATGTGTGTGAGACCGGGTTTAGGATAGATAACCGTACTATCAAGAGGGGCTCTCGTATGAGTAATTCGGTCACATCGTTCGGAGAGAGCTCAAACCTTTGCATACTTGCATCATCATATTTGGTTGTTATTTGGTCTTATCCATGTGATGATATAGAGCTTGTGGTAATCTCCATAACAAGCTCTTGTTCATCTAAATCGGATCTCCCATTTGTATTTTATTGCGATTTTGATTTATGCGGCTTTTCGGTGTCTCACCAAGTGAGGTATGTCACATTATTCTACTTGATACTTTCTCACTTGGTGATAATCAATATTTCCACTTTTTATTGGGAAGCCCTTGTCGCCCACTATCCAACGCAATTTGAATCGGATCAATCGGAGCTTCCAGTCAAAAGTTATTGCCGCTTGAATATTTGCCTGTCAGTCTGTTTTTGGACCAAGCGGTAGTACTGCCCGGATGGGCCGGTACTACCGCCCGGGCCTGAAAACGGCCCGGTTTTCTTCTGCCTCGCTAGGTACCTTTTTGCGGTAGTACCGGCCGGCCCGATAGTACCGCCAGGATGGGCCGGTACTACCGGCCGGCCCAGTTTTTCTTATTTCCAGACCCAGATTCGCTTGCTCGCTTGCGTCGCCGCGTTGACCCGTGCTGCGCTTGCTGCATGCATGCGGCGTTGTCCCCCGCGCGCGCGCGCTGCGACGTGCTGCTGCCTGCCCCTTGCGTTGTACCAGCTGCTGCCGCTCGCACTGCTGCACGCTGCTGCTGGTCCGCGCGGGCCCCGCCGCATGCAGTGTTGCTGCCGCGCGTGCGTGGCCGTACCGCTGCGCTGCTGCACTGCTGCTGCCTAGCGCTGCTTCGCTGCTTGCTGCCATGCAGCTACTGCCTGCTGCTGGCTGGCCCACGCGGGCCCCGCGACCGCCTGCTGCTGCGCATGCGTTGCCGCTGCTTTCTCTCTCTCTCTGGCTCGCTCGCTGTATTCGTTTGTGTTCGGTCCGGTAGTACCGGGCCAATCCGGTACTAACGGTCAGCCCAGAAATTTTGCCCCAACGGCCATATTTTGGCTAGCCCTATGTAAGTCTTTTGCCCATTTTCAACTTCTTCCTCCTTTTCTTGCCCAAGCTTTGCCCACATTTGCTCTACTCTTTAAGCTTGATTTCTACACACCCCTCCATTGATTCTTGCGTATATTTGAGGGTAGTTGGAGGAGATCTAGATCTACGTTTTGACCAAACAAAAACATCTCTTTGTGAGTGTATCTTTGGGGATCTAGATTTTGGGGGATTTTGTGTCTCTCTTTGATTCCTCCTCTCTTGTTTCCCCATTAGCTTTAGTAGCTTTGTTGGAACTTGAGAGTGAGGGATTTAATCATCTTTGTGGTGTTCTTGCCATTTGCATTTGGTGCATCGGTTTAAGTTCTCTTTGGAGGATTTGGTTTGAATTGCTCATTGGAGCTTGTCCCTCTTGGGTTCTTGGAACTCTAGACGGTTTTGTGGCCTTGGTGGCATTGTGGCCTTTTGTGGCATTTGTTGGGAGCCTCCAATTAAGTTGTGTAGTTGTGCCCCAACCTTGTGAGAGGTTCCGGTTGCCACTGACAAGTGCACCGATAATGGAAGCGTGGATCGATCCCATTGGGGTGAGATTCACCGGAGAATAAGGGAGGCCTTTTGTGGCGTTGGTGGTTTGATACTACCCCCTCTCCAAACGAGACGTACTCCATGTTGGGAGGAACTCGGTAAAATATCGGTGTCCCCGCGTGCCTCGATAATCTCTATACCCGAGCTCTTTACTTATGCACTTTACATTGTGATAGCCTTCGTGCTTGAAGTAATATATATCTTGCTATCACTTTGTTGTTTGTATTGCCTAGCATAAGTTGTTGGTGCACATAGGTAAACCTTAGTTGTTTCTAGGTTGTGCTTTACAAAGTAAATACTAGTTTTATTCCGCCTTTGTTGAGCCACTCTAGGAAAAGTTTTAATCGCCTATTCACCCCCCCCTCTAGGCGACATCCGTATCCTTTCAGTCTCTATACTACAATATGCGGATGATACCATATTATTTATGGAACATGATCCTGAAAAGGCCGTTAATATGAAGCTATTTCTTTGCATTTTTTAATAACTCTTGGGTCTCAAGATTAACTTCTATAAAAGTGAAATTTTCTGTTTTGGCAAAGCAAAGGATATGGAACATACCTACAAGCAGATTTTGGGCTGTGAGTCAGGATCCCTTCCTTTTAGGTACCTTGGAGTACCCATACATTATAGAAAATTGCGAAATGCTGAATGGAATCCTGTGGAATGTCGTTTTGTTTCAAAGCTAGGATGCTGGCAAGGAAAGTTGCTTTTCTATGGAGACCATTTAACCCTCATCAATTTGGTGTTGACAAGTTTACCGATGTTCATGTTTTCCTTTTTGCAAGTGTCGAAAGGTGTTGGAAAGCGTTTGGAATTCTTTAGATCCAAATTCTTTTGGCAAACTGATGATAAGAAGAAGAAATATAGGATATCCAAATGGAATATTATATGTCGTCCTAAGGATCAGGGAGGACTTGGAATTGAAGTCTTAGATCAAAAAAATAAATGTTTACTAAGCAAATGACTTTTTAAACTACTTAATGAGGATGGAATGTGGCAACAACTTCTATATAATAAATATTTACAAGGAAAAACTTTATCTCAAGTAGAGGAAAGACCAATAGACTCACCATTTTGGAAAGGTCTCTATTTTTCATTATTTTAAAATTTTCAAACTATTAGAAAAGCATTTTAGGGATTGTAACTATTATCCATTAAGATCTTAGTGTTTTGTTTTAAAATCTTATTAAAATGATCTTATCTTTAACCATGATAATTGTAATGGCAAAGATTTTAGATGGTTAATAATATCCATAAAATATTTTTATACTTAGCCTTATATATTAATCATTACATATGGTGGTTTAAATTTTAAGGTTCTAATATTTGTAATTTCTTCTATTTAAATTCCACTACTTTCTTAAGTGTGGTTGATGTCTTGATAGAAAGTTAAAATATAAAAATTATATTAATTTTATGTATAAAAGATTCCCCAGATTATTTTTCTCTTCATAATTCTTGCTAAGGATTTATGGTCGAAGAACAATGCCATTGGATTAGTGGTTATAAAGAATATCTAGGTCTAGAATAGAATTGCAAAATGGCCTTCTAATATGCATTATAATAAAACATGATCTTGATGTTTCCATGGTACTAAGCTTTTGTTAGGGTTTAGAAGAATGATATGGACACAAAACTTGATATGGCTTGATATAGTCTTGGTTAATAGATTCTCAGAAATTCCTACCTTCCCTACTTCATAATTCTTGATTCCTACTTAAGGAATTCCTTTCCTAGATATACTACTACTTCACATTCATCATCATGTATTAACATGATGAGCTTTAATTCATAATTATATTCCTACCAAATCATTTCTCCTCCTAAATCCATTTGTGAATCCAATGAGCTTGACACTAAAGCTCTTCATACTCTCTTTATAAAGACAACTCTCATCTCTAAGGTACTTCTAATAAATCCAACTCCATTTGAGTGCTTACTCTCTTTCCTTTAAGAATTACTTTGTAATCTCACTTTAAATCTCAGAAGCTTTTCACTGAAGCTTTTAATATACTTCTCACAGCTACACTTTCTTAGCTCAAATTACTAATGGTTATCTCCAATCCATCAATTAGTTTCTTTTTAACTCCATCCATAATTTCCTTTTTCACCCATCACTAATACTCCTCCAATAGATGTTTATAGAAATTCCTACTTCACCTCAAGTGTTTACTAATCTTTCAGAGGAATAATATTACTTCCATAACTCAGTGTTGTTCTAGTATGAGCTTGGTCACACTATCTTAACTTCAGCTACTTCCGGTAACTCATACTCCAACTTCATATCACACCATTGTGGCTTGCCATGACTAACCTAAGATAACACATCTATTCTAGGATTAATCATGTTCTCTCCACAAGTGTCACTTTTGTATCTTATTAACATTGACTCCTAGTGACTCAAGCATGATCATTGCAATCCTTCGATCATTTATGGCTAAGTTTTCCAATTGGCTAATCAAGGATTTCGTCAATACAACACTAAACTTGTATCATAGTTATCATATTTTTCTTCTTGGAAGTTCCATTTGGCTAAGGTTTCCAATTGGCTAATCAAGGATTTCACCAATACAACACTAAACAGTAGGTAATATACCATACCCAACATCTTTCATCTCAACGTCGCTCATGACATATTAGTAGTCTTGCTGCCCTTCCCATGCTGGCGCTTGTCAAAACGGTTGGGACAAGAAGGAGCCCAATGATCACAATCACCGCACACATTACAAGCACCTTTCTTATTATCAGTCTTCTTCTTGAAACTGGTAGACTATGAGGCCTTGTTCTTTCCATCGAACTTTCCTTTGCCATCAAACTTGCCCTTGTTCTTGAAATTTTGAGGCTCGAAGTTCTTTTCTGTACCAGATTGACATTAGAACCTCCCTCGGTACCTCGAGCACGTGTGTCTTTTGCTCTCACCTTATTTTCCCCATCAAGAGTCCCAATGAGATCCGTCACGAAAAACTCTTGTCTCTTGTGCTTCAGATAAGTAGCAAAATTCCTCCATGACTAGGGAAGCTTGGCAATAATGCCTCCGGCAACAAACTTGTCCGGTAACACACAAGTGAAGTTCTCAAGCTCCCTGACAAGTGCCTGTATTTCATGATCCTGCTCCACAATGGGGCGGTCATTCATACGTTGGAAACGTATCTATAATTTTTGATGCTCCATGCTTGTTTAGTATCTACTTTGCTTTACTTGTCCACACTTTGAGGTGCTTTTTAAATGTTTTCTGGTACTAACCTACTAAAAAGTTGCAACAGTGCCAGATGCCTATTTTCTGTTGTTTTTGGTTTCAGAAAAGTTAGTAAAGAAATATTCTCGGAATTGGACGGGACAAACGTCAAATTCAATTACTTTCCGTGGGGAACAAGAAGTCTAGAGGGGAGCCGGGGAGGCGAGCCAGAGGGGCCACCCCCCCTGGCGCGGCCACAGGTGTGCCCGCGCCTGGATAGGGTTTGGCCACCCTGGCCACCGCTCGTCCTCCCCTTCGCCTATAAGAAGCCCCCGATGCAGAAACTCTGAGTACCCGATCAAAAATCCACGAAACCGTTTGTAGCCGCCGCCACCATCGTCCCTAGATCGGGGGGGCGGGGTCTGAAGTTCTTCCCGGCACCCAGCCAGGAGGGAGATCATCCCGGAGGCCTTCTCTCCGGTATGATGCGTGAGTAGCCACCTTGGACTATGGGTCCATGTAGTAGCTAGATGGTTGTATCTCCTTCTTTGTGCTTTCATGTATAGATCTTGTGAGCTCCGTTCATGATCAAGATCTAATCTATTTGTAATCATGCATGTTGTGTTTGCGGGGATCTGATGGATATTGAGATTATTATGTTGGTTTGATTAATGGTTTTATCTTTATGATTCTATCATGTCTGTGTTGTTTGTGATCTTGCATGCTCTCCGTTGTTAGTAGCTATCTTGGCCAAGTAGTTTCTAGTGACTCCAAGAGGGGGTATTATGCTCGATAGTGGGTTCATGCCTCTAATTTCCAAGGGAAGTGACAAAAATTTCTTCGGTTATAGATGTGTTGTTGCCACTAGGGAGAAAACAGCGGTCTCTTGTTCATGGAACATGTGGACTGTTTACCTTACACACTTCGCTTAAAGCAATTGTCTGTTGCTTGCAACTTAATACTGGAGGGGGTTCGGATGATAACCTGAAGGTGGACTTCTAGTCATAGATGCAGTTGGATGGCGGTCTATGTATATTTTTGTATTTCCCAATCGAATCTCATAGGATCTTCCTGACTAGTAATTGCATTGTTATGCCTTGCTCAGTTCCTGTCAATTTTCCTACTGTAATTTGTTTACCCTTCATGCCATGTTGTTATCTAGGGAGAGCACCTCTAATGAACTATGGACCCCGGTCCAATCTTTACCATTGATACATATTCCACCGTTACTTGTTTACTTGCTGCAAACCATTACCTTCCACACCATCGTTTAATCCTTTGTTACAGCAAACCGGTGAGCTTGACAACCTCACTGATTCGTTGGGGCAAAGTCTTGAGTTTGTGTTGTGTAGGTATCCGCGTTGCTAGAAACACCTATGTGATGTTTCCTTCCTCCTACTCGTTCGATAATCTCGGTTTCTTAATGAGGGAAACTTGCTACTGTGCTGCTTCATACCTTGATCTTGGGGTTTCCAACGAAGCGTCCCACGACAAGTGTTGGGCGCCATCAAGCTATTTTCTGGCGCCGTTGCCGGGGAGGCTAAGGACGTCTTCACTAGGGGAGTCCTTCACTTCCTTTTTCTTTACTTTGTTTTTAGTTTGCTTTGTTTCTTTTGCTTGGTTTTGTTTGCCACTTTACAAAAAACCCCAAAAAATTAGTCTAGTTTGGTTTGCTTTCTTTATTCAAAAACATAAAAAAATTAGTTCCTACTCTCGTTGCTAGTCTGTTATTGCCTTGATTTGTCATGCTTTCCATCAATGGATGGTTTTTTTGAAACTAGTTCTTATTGGCAAGGTGGGTTCACGGAAGAAGAAAAGTATTATTATAAGGAGCATCATTTGTCACAAAAAGGGAAACACTTATGGGAACAAATTGATAAATTGAATACTATTGCTAGAGAGGTGTGCTCTACTTATAATGTTACTTATTGCTTTGATAAAGCTTGTTGCTGTAGGAGGTATAAACACCTGCCTTTTCAATGTGAGTATAATGATAGTGTTACCATGTCTTCTTATGTTAAAGGAAATTATGACTTTTATGATCTGGAACGAATTGAAGAATTTATTGCTTTCAAGGGTGCATTTGAACTTGCTAGTTTGCTTGAAATACTGATGATGCACCCTATGAATATGAGGTTTATGAGATACTTAAATTTTTCTTTGATAATTACAAGGAATAAAATGGCTATATTCTTGAATATTTTAATAGGTTTTTTTCACAAATGGAAGAGACTAATGCCTTGCAGGAGCCTGTGGAAGAAGAAATTGCTGAAACTGGAAGCTCATTAGATGAAAAAGAGGAGGAGAGTGATGAACAAAAGGAGGAAGAATGGATCTACCCATGTCTACCTTCTAATGAGAGTAACTCTTTATCTCTTACATTATTTGATTGTCCCCCATGCTTATCAAAGGAGGATGAATGTTATGTTCATATGGATTCTTTTGAAATATCTACTTTGGGTAAACATGTGAAGGTTTTAATCCCACTATTTTGGAGCTTGATAGAAATTATGTGTTTGTAGATCATGAAAATCATGCTTTATGTGACATCTATATTGTTGAGTTTATTCATGATGCTACTGAAAGTTATTATAAGAGAGGGAAACATGGTCTTATGTATCTCAACAATATTAAGTTTCCCCTCTTTATGTTGAAAATCTTGAAGTTGCACTTGTTTTGCTTTCCTATGCTTGCTGCTTTGTGCTTCTTTGATTTATTTTCTTACAAGGTTCCTATGCATAGGAAGTGGGTTAGACTTAATTGTGTTTTGAATTTGCTTCTTGATGCTCCCTTTTTCTTCAACTCATAGTTCTTATGTGAGCATCTTCTCAAATTATCAATGCCTAACTTAAAGACATTAAAGAAAAGTACTTGTTGGGAGATAACCTAAGAGTTTCCTTGAGTCTTGGAAGTTATTAATTCAGTAATGACCTTTCCTTATTCTTTTTGTTTGTTTTTTGTACCAAGAATGACCTCTAATAAGAGGGAAGTAAGATTTGGGGAGTTGCTGTCCCGAAACAGATTTTTGTCCTCCACCATAAAAATTCGTGAGGAGTCTTTGTAACTCGGATTGATCTCAAAATTTACGAATAAATCCCCTAGTATGTTAGATAAATTTTGTTAGTTCAACACTTTTTGATTTGAGCAACAGAAGATGTTCTAAAAATCGGTTTCTAACTGCTGGTCTGTTTTGACAGGTTTCTGCTATTATTTGCATTTGCTTCTTATTGATTCCTTTTTGAGTTCTCTTTAGGTGAATTGAGCTTTTTGAAGGAGTTACTACAGTAGCTTGTGTTTTAAGTGAAAAGCCTTGTTGTTCCAAAACTTTGCCAGAGGTCTAATATCTTTTGAATACACTAATGTTGCTAATGAAGATTGTGTGAAGTTTTGTATGAAGGAAACAATTTCAGGTGTAGAGAGAGAATGATGCAATGAGATGAAGAATGGACAAAAGCTCAAACTTGGGGATGCCAGCATGGTGTCACCCCAAGAAATATTCAAGAGGTACAAGCGTCAAAGCTTGGGGATGCCCAAGGCATCCCCTTCTTCATCAATAAAAAGCTTAGGTCTGTCTAGACACTTCGTTTTTATTGTTTCATGCACAGTTGTGTTGTTTTTAGAGAATCTTAGTTTTTGTTTGCTTTGCTTAGGTTATTTAGCTTGCTTGAATAAAGTAGTTTGGACTCCTGTTCTTGCTGTGTTGTTTTGCAAATAAGTTGCTTGGTGTTGGAAATGAGTAGTAAGTTCTTGCTTGTAAGTACAAGAGGAGCTTGCACTGACTATGACTTACACTTTAGCATGACATGCTAGGTGTTGTTTTAGCATTATGCTTAGTGATTATTGTTGTAGCATGTCTTGTTCCAAACAATTGGGATTGCTTAGTGTGCCTTGAAGAAATTATGCGTTGTTTTAGCATGCAAAAACATAGTATTGTGGTATTCTCCTTTGATGCTTTGCTTGGGTTGACTTGGCACATGATCACACCATGTTATGACTATGAAATGTCACCATTAGCCTCTATGATCATTTAGTCCTTGACTTGTAGTACCACTCTTTGCTTTGATTAGTATGCTTTGTTGCACTACATGATTATGAACATTATTGCTCTCTTAGTTGTTTGCTCCCAGTCTTTTGCTAGCCTCCACTTGTATGAGTAAGTTCTACTCATGCCTCCAACTCCCAAGAAACCAAGTTATTCCAAAGTGTCCACTATAAACTCCTATGCATGGTGTGTTACACCATTCCAAGTATATTCTTGTTTTCAACTATCTTCCAATTAAAAACTATTTTGTTATGTGAAAACTTAGTCATTAAAGCCCTCACGAACTTGATGGCACACTTTTTATTTTTTGCCCCTAATAAACTTGAACCATTGTGACAACTTTGTTGTATATGCTTACACTTATAAGTTGGAATTAGTAGAACCGTGCTGTCACGGGGAACGTTTTCAACATTGCACTTGTACCTTGTTGTACTCATTTGATATCATGTTCTACATGTGAAACAAATAAACGTTTTTCAATGCATGTTATTCATGATCTTTGTTTGTAGCTTGTCATGTTGCATGAATAGTCACTATGTCCTATTGTTAGAACTCCATCTTTTATAGACATGTTTAGAGTTCTTTGATCCCAGCATTCAATACTTACAAATGGTTGGATCTTTATTGTGAGGGTGCATGTCACCTCAAAAATAATTCTTTTTATCACTTACCTACTCGAGGACGAGCAGGAGTTAAGCTTGGGGATGTTGATACGTTGGAAACGTATCTATAATTTTGATGATCCATGCTTGTTTAGTTCTACTTTGCTTTACTTGTCCATACTTTGAGGTGATTGTTACATGTTTTCTGGTACTAACCTACTAATAAGTTGCAACAATGCCAGATGCCTATTTTCTGTTGTTTTTGGTTTCAGAAAAGTTAGTAAAGAAATATTCTCGGAATTGGAGGGACAAACGTCAAAGTCAATTACTTTCCATGGGGAACAAGAAGTCCAGAGGGGAGCCGGGGAGATGAGCCAGAGGGGCCACCCCCCCCAGGCGCGGCCACAGGTGGGCCCGCGCCTGGATAGGGTTTGGCCACCCTGGCCGCCGCCTCGGCCTCCCCCTTCGCCTATAAGAAGACCCTGATGCAGAAACTCTGAGTACCCGATCAAAAATCCACGAAACCATCTGTAGCCGCCGCCACCATCGTCCCTAGATCGAGGGGGGGGGGTCTGAAGTTCTTCCCGGCACCCTGCCGGGAGGGAGATCATCCCGGAGGCCTTCTCTCCGGTATGATGCGTGAGTAGTTCCACCTTGGACTATGGGTCCATGTAGTAGCTAGATGGTTGTATCTCCTTCTTTGTGCTTTCATGTATAGATCTTGTGAGCTCCGTTCATGATCAAGATCTAATCTATTTGTAATCATGCATGTTGTGTTTGCGGGGATCCGATGGATATTGAGATTATTATGTTGGTTTGATTAATGGTTTTATCTTTATGATTCTATCATGTCTGTGTTGTTTGTGATCTTGCATGCTCTCCGTTGTTAGTAGCTATCTTGGCCAAGTAGTTTCTAGTGACTCCAAGGGGGTATTTATGCTCGATAGTGGGTTCATGCCTCTAGTTTCCAAGGGAAGTGACAGAAATTTCTTCGGTTGTAGATGTGTTGTTGCCACTAGGGAGAAAATAGCGGTCTCTTGTTCATGAAACATGTGGACTGTTTACCTTACACACTTCGCTTAAAGCAGTTGTCTGTTGCTTGCAACTTAATACTGGAGGGGGTTCGGATGATAACTGAAGGTGGACTTCTAGTCATAGATGCAGTTGGATGGCGGTCTATGTATATTGTTGTATTGCCCAATCGAATCTCATAGGATCTTTCTAACTAGTAATTGCATTGTTATACCTTGCTCAGTTCCTGACAATTGCCCTGATGTAATTTGTTTACCCTTCATGCATGTTGTTATCTAAGGAGAGCACCTCTAGTGAACTATGGACCCCGGTCCAATCTTTACCATTGATACATCTTCCACTGTTAGTTGTTTACTTGCTGCAAACCATTA
This sequence comes from Avena atlantica, assembly GCA_910589765.1. Classification (NCBI taxonomy): domain Eukaryota; kingdom Viridiplantae; phylum Streptophyta; class Magnoliopsida; order Poales; family Poaceae; genus Avena; species Avena atlantica. The sequence continues at coordinate 36,201,240 of OU342739.1, forward strand.
TCTTCCACACCATACGTTTAATCCTTTGTTACAGCAAACCGGTGAGCTTGACAACCTCACTGATTCGTTGGGGCAAAGTCTTGAGTTTATGTTATGCGGGTCTCTGCGTTGCTAGCAACACCTGTGTGACGTTTCCTTCCTTCTACTGGTTCGATAACCACGGTTTCTTACTGAGGGAAACTTGCTGCTGTGCTGCTTCATACCTTGCTCTTGGGGTTTTCAACGAAGCGTCCCACGACAAGTGTTGGGCGCCATCGGTCATCAACCATCTTATAGTCATAGAATTGTTCCATGACATATAGTTCACTTCCAGCATCGGAGACTCTAAATTTTCTCTCGAGCGCATCTCACATATCCTTGCCATTTCTAAATGACAGGTATGAATTGACAATATTATCGCCAAGAATGCTGATCAAGGCAGCCTTAAAAGTGGTATCAAGTTTTTGAAAGGCCTCTTCCTGAGCAGGATTAAGATATCCCTCACGTGCGCTATAGATGATGTTATAGCAGCTTACGGTCCAAAACTAGTGCACTATCCTCTCACGCCATTTTTTGTAATTTACCCAGGTGGCTTCATGGATGCAACAAAGACACTTGGAGCAAATTGCCTATAATAAGGTTTTTGAATTGTCTAGTATAAGAGCAATTTACCCAAGAAAAACGCTAGATAAAACATGAATAAAATAATCATGTGAATTAGTGGATACAAATTAAGGCAGATATCCAAGAGGATTGCAAAGCATACAACTTGAGATAAGATCAGAGTGAGGTCTACAATAAACCAAAAGGAACGACATACTATCTGACTAAGATAAACAGGATTGAGAAAGAATATGTATATCACAGCAGAGGAACCGCCAATGTTGGTGTTGGCACCGTCGTCAGCCATGTCGTCGAGGAAGAGGTTCTTGATGTCGGGGAAGAAGTCGTTGTTGGGAAAGACGTCAACACTATCGTTATCTATTAAGAAATCCATTATGAAGCCAGTAGTCGCGCCAATAGCGTTCCCCTAGAACCTTATCGTCCTGCTCCCATACAAGGCTCGAAGCAGCAGGGTCTCGGAGGCCTACTATCCCAGCTAGCGGTGCACACTGCTAGACGGGATGGGGAAGAATGGAGTGGCAGCGCAATGCTTTGGAACCGGAGGCGATGTACTGAAGCGTGTCTGGGGAGAGGAGCGACCTCTCACTCTTATAGACATGGGTAGGCAGGCGAACAGGCAGCGTAGGTTCAAATTAAATTTTCACTGAGTTCATATTAAACACCCACTTACGCAGACTGTTTAGATTATTAATCCATTTATGCGTGGCAAAAAGAAAAAGAATCTCTCGACTCCAGGCATTCCCACAACCCCGCAATCCACGCGTGCATCGTGATGAGGCGAGGCGGGCAGCAGAGGAGCGCATGCGTATGTCTCTCTCATTCTCATCCTTTTACCAAGTGGTGGAAGAACCCCCTTATAAAGTGGTGAAATCTTTCTTCAACTAGTAATGTAGGTTTAAACATTTGTTTCATCTCTTGCCATGCATGAATGAGCCACATTGGTCCCTAGGATTTTCTGAATTCGGTCCACCCACTCAGTGTTCGCTTTTGAAATAAAAGAACTAAAGAAGAGCTCCAGGTCACCCCTAAAAGAAGAGTATTATTTTGCAAACCAGCGACGGTACTCGCCTTTTTTCGAAAAAAGAGATTAGATACTACTTCATTTGTTTAGAAATATAAGACATTTTAGTTTTGTGAAATGTATCTAGACGTCTTTTAGTGTATAGATTTACTCCAAACCTCTATTAATCTATATATTAAAAAACGTCTAGATACATTTAATTTATAAAGCTAAACATCTTATATTTATAAACTGAGGGAGTATATATTAAAGATGGAAGATTTCAAACCCTCACGGCACCCAGCAGATGAGCTAATATTAACCAATAAACTTGTGACTGATGGCACACTAGATTAACTTTTCTGATGGTAAATTGCTCATTAATTTTCACACTACATTAACTTTTCTGATGATAAATTGCCACATTAATTTTCTGATAAACTAAAAATTTAACTGTAAATTTCTACATAGTTATTGCCCAACAATAATTTTTGGTTTCGCGTAGTTTTTCACAATAATTCTCTAACATTTTCCAAATAATGCATGGACGGTAATTACTAACATACTTATTTAACCTCACATGGGTTTGGCGATGGTAATTTGTTTTTATTTTTGCAAATAGAACTTTAGCATTAAAAGAAACAACTAACAGTACAAAACATCTGAACAAAAACAAAAATTACATCGAAATCCTTAAGATGCCCTTCATCTTCAACCTCCAGACAGTGTCGACGGCGCGCCGCTGCCGCTCCTCCCAGATTCAGCATGACGTTGTTGGTTGCGGACGGGAAGTCACAGAACGGGCCCATAAGGCCACATCCTTCCCAGAGACAAAGAAGAATGATAAACCGCCAATGAAACTCCTTCACGATCCCTCGATGATCCTCACAGTCAGAAGAAGTCCTTGAAGACCACACCACTCTCACAAGCTTCTCAACGTCACCGTCGAGATGAGGATGAAGCCGGGAATACTTTATTGGAGAAGATGTCGCCGCCACCACCTGAGCGCTGCCCTACCAAACCTTTACCCTAAAATCAGAAAAACGAAGCCCTCCTGCCGACAGGTCCGAGATCCACCCCTCCTCCATGGCCTGATGGCCACAGATTTGGAGCAGACCGGCGGCGCTTACGGGAGGTGGCTGGGGAACTGAGATCACCTCCTGATCGGCCCTTCTGTCTGTTACGTAACATACATGGACAGGGAGTCTTCTGTTTTGACGGCGATGGTAATTTGTTGTTAGTAACTTTGCCATGAATTCCTTGACATCGGTATTTCACTGTTCTTCTATATCGGTCTTACCTACAGTGTTTTTTTTTTTTACTTTTTAGTTTTTTGACCAGTAATTTTTTACAACTTTCTGTTCGTAATTTCTTGACGGTAGTTACCTTTACTTCCTTTTTACTATTTGACGGTAATTCTTTGCCACAACTTTTCGGCCATCATTTATCGATGGTGGTTACCCTATGGTGATTCCTCGCATGTGAGCACTCTTGCGGCAATAACTCGCCAGCGGTTCTTTAACTAATATTTGATGGTAACATTTCTACATAACTTTTTAGCTGTAATTTCCTGATAATGAACCCGCATCAACTTTTCGATGGTGAACGCTTCTCCTACCGTAATTCGTCAGTACTAACTAACTTTTTAGGTTTCCTTTTCTACTCTTTGCAATAATATTTTGACACACTTTCCAACCGTAATTTTCTCATAATAACTATCTTTCAGTGATTCTTCGAGGGTGAATAAGTTTTTGGTCGTAATTCGTCAGTATTTTTTTTTGGTTTTTCAATTCCTAATTCTACCGCCCGCTGTCTGTTGTCTTCGGACAACACCAATGGCGGATCCAGGAATTTGGCGCAGGATGGTCCACCTTTAAAAAAAACTATTTGACACAAGTAATGAAAGACCAACATACTACCATATAATTTAACTATAGCACAATTATCTTACAACATGATAGTAAGTCACATAAAACATTTGAATTTTTCATAAGATAAGCATACATACCTTCAAAAACACAAATAATACTACTTTTAATAGGGTTTACGCCTTATCATCGCGATCAAAGTCTCAATTATATACTCTTCATCCACTTTGAAGAAACCGGCAAAGCCCAAAGCTAACGGAGGAAGGATCGACCGAATGACCGTCTGGGACTCGCGTGCGTTGATGGGTTCACTGGATGGGCTTTTTTATATTTTTTTCTGCCAAGGTATATGGGCTAGACCAAAATCCCAGGATCAGTAATTTTAATCGACTATTCGACAGTATTTTCTCATCACGAACGCGGCCTGACGAGCCTTGCCACATCACATCACCTAGTAATAATAAGAGTATTATTATTATGCAGCTTATGCTATCTAGGTGTACCGCTAGCTAGATCGTGCTATCATCGTCTCTCCACCTATACAAACGGTTCGTTGTACCGTGCTCCTATGAGAAAGCGACACCATTTCCGGCTTTCTTATCACACCCGGTCCTCGTCAAGCTCAGCTACAGTAGTCGGGTACACGTCGGCGGCTCTCAACCGCCGAAGCGGATGCGCTGCCGGCCCGCCCGCCCGTCCGCCCAGCCGCGGCTCGAATTATTGCCGGAATCGGTAGGAGCGCCGGTGCGTGGACGCCACCCGTCCCCACCCGCCGAAAAGAGGCCTGTGCCATGGGGGGCACGTCGCGTGAACGAACACGAGCGAATGATGATGTTTCGTTGCGCCACCCACCAATGAATGGTGATGCGATTCCAGCGGCCGGCAAGGGGACAAGCGGGAAAAGGCGACCGCGTACGACGCGCATACTCTACCCCTCCCCCCTTCCACGGTGAGGCCGAGCTCGGTACTTGTTTCCTGTAGCCGAAAGGTGCGGCTGCGCACCACGTTCCGTGCACCGGAAGCCGAGAGCATTCCTTTGCGTGGATCGATCCTTCGGCTGGTCGGTCGGTCAACGCACTGCGCTGCCGTGACTTCTTGCTACTACTCGGTACGCGCGTCGATCGGTCGGTCCTCGGCCCGGGTCGTCGCCGGTGGCCAATCTTGGACCTCCGCCGCCGACATCGACACCAAGACTGTCCACGGCGAGTGGAGCACCCGCCCCACGTACACGCAACAAGTAGATTTCCTTGCAAATACTAAGATCGCCCTTTCTTTCTTTCTTGACAGGTCCTGTAAATTAGTGCCAGCTGAGGCAGACACGATAAACACACAGAATAATAATCAATTCGTCCCTCGACAATGCCAAGCAGCAAGTTCGACAGTGTACAGACACGGGGAATTCTCTGCACCTGCAAAAGCACATCGATAATAACCTGCTTTGGCGCTGATATGCTTTTCTGTTACAGCTTTATCTAGTTGCTGTGGTTGTTAAATTCGAAAGGAAGGAAGGAAGGAAGAAAGAATATATTCCTATTGGATGGATCGCCCAGACGAATTGGATCTATGCCACGCACCACAAATGCGCTATCGGAGGAGGCGTCGTTAACCATAGAGAACGTAAATGGAGTATTAGTACGTAGCAAGGACCGAAATTGATGGCACCAGACAGTGACCCGGCAAGAATCTACTCCTAGTTCGCATCGGAAATTGAGTGCCTAATGAACCGCAATTACTGGTAAAATCGTTGATAGTACTAGCAGAGCACAAAATCTTAATCTCGGGTACTATGCACAAGAAATCTGATTAAAAACTGTAGTAACAGGAAAAGGAAGAAGAGGTGTGCTGTGTGAGCTGTAAAACGAAAGGAGGAACTGCGCCGTTACGTGGAGGCCACCAACGGCGTTGGCGTCAACGAGGTGGGAGGCGGCGGCAGCGTCGGTGTTGGGACGGGGAGCGGGCTGGGCGTCACGTTCTTGGTCCCGCCGACGGAGAGGGAGCGGAAGAAGGTCTTGGGCCGCGGCGTGGCGGCGGCGGCCTGGCGCGCGGAGCGGCTCCTGATGCGCGCGACTGGCTCCCCCTTGCCGTTGCCGCGCACCTGCTGCTTGCCGCTGCTGCCGGGGATGACGCAGGTGAAGACGACCCCGATCTTGGCGAGGCGGTTGACCCAGCGCGGGATGCGGGCGCGGGCGACGAGGCGGCGGCACGCGGCGTCGCAGAAGTGGTTGCAGTTGCGGGAGACGAGGTTGTAGGCGTCGCCGGGGAAGTCGGCGGCGAGGTCGGCCATGAGGGCGCGCACCTCGGCGCGGGTCAGCTCCGTGGTGCCCACCAGCACCGCCTCCCGGAAGGCGTAGCCGGGGCAGCGCCGGGGGGACACCTCGAAGATGCCGCTCCCGTTCCCCTCGTGCGCCCCGTACGCGTACTCCACCCCGTGGACCTGCACGCCCGAGTGGTACACGCCCAGGCCCAGCCACCGGGCGTAGCCGTTGGCGGGGGTCACGTCGTAGACGTTGAGGAAGACCGGGGACGCGGAGGCGCCGTGCGGCTGCGGCTGCGGCCGGGGCGTCGAGGTGGAGGCCGCGGAGCCGGCCGAGGAGGAGGACCAGGAAGAGGACGAGGAGGCCATTCCGCTGGTCCGGCTGCCTGGCCTGGGCGTCGGTGCGCGTCTACGTTACCTCGCGGCGGTGCGCGTCGGCCCACCTTTGTTGTTCGCCGCGCGGCGTTCCGGGGGGCTGTGTTTGTTTTTGTTTGTTTAAACAGCTACGTAGCTTGTCCGCGGCTCGGCTTTTCATTTGGCAGGCTGGCGACCTCCATCCATGATCCATCCAAAGGACGGACTTCACTTGGGTGATTCAACCAGCGCCGCCGCAAGGAATGTACAGGCTGCACAGTGCACAACAAGGGGGGATTCGTGTTCGTGCTGGGTCGATCGAAAGGCGAACCCAACTTGCCAAATTCTGCACGATTGCCAAGTCGGGACTACATTTCACATCGTCTTTTCTCACCCACCTCTGTTCCGTTCTCATCACTCGGTCACTTCGTTCCCATGCCTTGTGCTAGGGACTAGGGTGCTACCTCAAGATTCATTTTTTTTGCTTTATACGAACCAGAGGCATGACCCAACACCTACACCCGTGACGAAATGCCGGGCGGGTCAAGGATTGAAGAGGCTAAGCTAATGGCTGGGAGGCAATCAGGATGTTTTACTGACTAGATGACATGTTATTAGCACGCAATGGGACGAGACAGGTTACAAGACATCCCTCCAAACTCAGCCTGACGGTTCAAATCATGGCGCAACCTAAACTGTAGCGGCAGTTGGGAACCAAAAAGCAGAAAAAAAAATATATCTCTTTTGCATATGACATCATAGCCGCTGTTGTGAGATTACAGTCACCTCATGTGTTTTTAATTCGCAGTGCGCGCTTGGACGATCATTAGGCATCGAGCACGAACAAGCCCAAGGATTTGATGTACTTGCCTGTCTGGTATGATTGCAGTTGATGTTGGTTAAGCTCAAACTCAGATTTCTGTGAGGTCTCGAATTTTATATATAACAAGCTCAATTTCCTGATCCTCAACTCAGTTTCAGACATCACAGAAATCGAGTCCCTGACGCAGAACCCAGTCGATTTGATATGCTGCAACTGTCCAAAACAGATCTCGGAATGTAAGTACTCTTGTATTCGATAAAAATAGATCTCGCAGGAACTGATCGGTACACCATATAGTACAATACAAACAGACATCTTTCAGAGCACATATTTGCTTCATGCACGGAAGTCAGTTTCAACTTTGCATTGTTGCATCTAAAAGAACTGAGTTTTTTTTTTGACATGGAACACTCGTATTCCACCGAAGTCAATTTCATCTTTGCATGGTTGCATCTAAAAGAACTGAATATTTTGTTGCAACTGTTGTGGGACATACATCTAACAGAAGACTGTACATTGGAAATGCCTAAGAAAACTGCCCTACGTGTACAAGAGTAAGAAACTTCTGAAAGCGTCAGTGTGTCAGCAGCCATATGATGTCCCCTCCAACAACCATGTGTAACGACCTAAAACGAATCTGGAGCTAATTTCTGCCTCCTCCTCCTATCCTGTGATTAATCTTCCTAGACCCAGCTCAGTTCTGCTTCTTCCCGCCAGCCAAGATGCGAGAGATTTGGAGGCCTCGGGAGAATGCCTGGTTGAATAACAACCTCGTTTGGAACTCCGAGACGAATGGGAACCATGCCAGCACAGCGACTGGCACAAAGATGACAATCCCCATTAGGTACTCGTACCCCCTCGACAATGCCTTGACAGAGCCCCATAAGCCCAAAGCCTTCACCACCGGCTTGCTTGCCTGTGATATCTGTTCCAGTGATGCCAAACAGAATAGAGACAGTGAAAGATGTCAAATTTTCTCATTGAAGATCTTGCAGCATTTAAGAACAGAAAATAAGTTTAGGAGCAAGTAAACTGTAAGTGTGCCAACAGAGTACATAGTTTTCCAGAAATGAACAGAGTCCACAAATTTGCTCATAGCCATTTTAACTTGACCAAAATCCTCTCTTTTCTTTCTCTTCTTTCGAATTGATACTCTCATGATAAGCTGGGAGTAAAACCGTAAAACAAACCAAAAGGGAAGACAAATGTTGGTAGGTGCTTATGTACCTGCAGAATGGCCCATCCCGTGGGTACAAAGGCAAGGAAGCTGGCGAATATGTCACCAACTGTAAGATGGAGAACGGTGAAAAGAATGGCCAATGTTCCAACAGACCCAATGAACAAAAACAACTTCAGGAGCCGGAACATAAGCTGGAAATCTGCACTAAATTTTTTTCTTCCCATAGATACCACCTAAGGAAATGGCACCTGATCAGCAACATAACAAGGACAGAAACTGGAACTACTCCTTCCGTTTCAAAATATAAGATGATTTAACCTTTTTCTGAAACACATGTATCTTGGCGTCTTTTGGTGTGTAGGTTCACTCATTTTGCTTCGAACCTACGCACTAAAAGGCGTCTAGATACGTGCGTTTCAGAAAATACTAAAACATCTTATAATCTGGAACAGAGGGAGTGTATGTCAACCAATATGTACTTATTTATTTCATCAAAGACAAGTGAATGCATTTTACCTTGAGGAGCAACACTACTGCTACAATGACCAGCCAAGACAGACCATAAACCTGAAGCCACAAAATCAAATTTGGTGGGGATAGTCATGAATCATTTAGCAAACAGTGCTTGTAAACAAAGATTATGTAATCACAATATCATGTACTCCCCCTCTGTTCCCTTCTGTAAGATTTTTTGACAAGCTTAACTAGCTTGCCAAAACGTCTTATAAAAAGGAACGGGGGGAGTAACTCATTTAGTTCAACTAGAGTTCTAAAATTGCTCAAGTAAAGCGGACGACTTACTGATATACTTTTGTTTCCATTGGAGATATTCAGATGGTACATGATACCATACTGAAAGATGAAGAACCGAAAAGATAATATGATTTCCCATATGCGGCCCAATAGACCTGTTGACTGCAGATGTTCCTGTTCCTCTTCCCACCAGGACTCCCAGGCCTTAGTGGCCGGCACACCAATCCCGCCACGGCTGCTTATCCATTTGTTCCAATCATCCCAATCATCCACCACCTTTTGCCATTCAAATCCTGATGGATTGAAGAGGAATGGAGCAAAGAGCCATGTGATTACCAAGAACCACATAGATGATGTCAGCAGAACGTAGGCAGTGGAATCTGTAGCCACATCACCATACAGCTCATAGACTACTAGTAGTAACATCAGCTCAAGTCCTTTAACAAAATGACTCCTGCTATACATTCTGTAGTTTTCTGCAAACTTTACATGGCGAACAACAAACCCTCTGCCAGTTGCTTTATATTTTGCACCACCGTGAAGGATTGTGCGGCCAAAATAATGAGATTTTGTCCCGAGGGAAAATGTGAAAAATACTGCACATAGCTGAAGCTGCATGATGATGAAATCCCCCAGGGCGCTTCTAAAACCCCTTTCCAGTCCAATCTCCATGAACATAGGTAAGGCCATCAGAAGACCTAGCTGCACAATTGATTGGGATCCCATAGCTGCCTGAAGAGCACGGTTACCTCTCATCCGTGCTTGCTTCATAATTGCAAACTCAAGCCCACTTAGTGCTAAATAAAGTCTTCCATACAAGAAAACATAGACTATTATGACAACCATCTACAACAATAAAACAAGAACATTTTAGAAGACAGGCATGATGTCAAATCAAGACAAATGATGAATGCAAATGGTTTCATACCATTGAGCTGACATAAAATCCAACAGTTGTGAAGTAACAAGAGAGCATTCTGAAGAAGTCAAAGCGGTGACCCAGACGGTAGATATCTCGGCTAAGCACTTGCTCTCCATTGCCACATGCCACTTTGGCCTCAAAGAGTGAAATTTGGTTCAGACCGACATCACGGCCTTTTCCAACTTGAATGTACTCGTGATGGGTGACATTTCCTCGCCTCAGAGTTGAGTTGAAACCTGAAAACAAAATTTAAGTTTGTGTTGTTCAAGAGCACAAATTGGTAACGTCGGTGTGTTGGATAAGAGCAGCATTTGTCTGTTGGAGGCCCATATAGCCCCATGTGTCGAGTCAGTTGTTGGTTACATATATGAGGATGTCAAGGTCCAAGAGACCTATCCATAAGATATTTCCCGAAAAATCCACAGGTAACAGTTAGAATAGATGGAGAAGCACATACCAGCAAAAATGTCTTCACTTAAGTTTATACCACAGGAAGCCTTGCTAATTCCACCTCTTGTAATGTGAAAAATCCTATCAAATACATCAGGATGCCCATAGTGAAAACGTACCCTGCGCAATAGAAAATGTCAGATATACAATATCACAATACATACTTCAAACAGATGATCCGGAGCTTTCTTTTATTTGCTAGGAGATAGTCAGCACTTCCAACTTCATATTGCAACATATAAATGAAAATGTTCCATACGATAATTGTGGATTGTTCTTAGTTCAAATAGGGCATATCAAAGTGATTCAGACTTACTTCAGTGGATTGGCAAGAACCCTCTGTCCTATTGTCACAAAACTGGTTTCCTGGTTTGACATAAACCATGCGAGAGATGACACACTACAATCCAACAGTGTCAGATGTTAGGCACTGATTTGCAATTCTGACAAAGAAAACTCAGTAAAAAACATTGTAAAGCTTACAAACACACCTTCCGGTGAATATGTGTTCACGTACTCCAAGAATGGTAGGAGGGCGAACACCATGGCTTTCGTTAAACTCTTCCAGTAAATTCCGCATTTTGAGAGCTTCTTCGAGATAATTGTCCTAAACACAATTGATAAGTACAAGATATCAAATGCAAAAGTACTAAGAGGTATCATAACTAGGAAGTTCACCTGATTCATATCGATCGTTTGCAAAGCCTCGCCACGGGTAAAAATAATTGCATGATTTTGATTTTCAGGTTTCCCTTCACCTAATTTCGCTGGTCCTGGCAATTTGATACGGTATATTTCCTTCACAGGAAAGAAGTCCATAAGAACTACTGAGTCCATAAAAACCAGAAAGTTCGGACACCTCATTTTACAAAAATGATTACCTGATCATGATTGTCAAGAGCTTTTACTAACACTGAATAAAAGACCTTCTGCACCTTCTCACCCTCCCTCTCTTCAACTTCATCAATGTATGCCACGCGGAGACCAGGATAACTGTAGTTTCAGATTCAAACTGAAATTACTTTGCACAGAGGGGAAAAATAGAATAAGCAAGTTCAGCAATTCTTACTCAAGAAACATGCCATTATCAATTAAATGTTAACTAGTACTACAACATAATGTAACCGAGGCATGCAGTCTCCAAACAGTTACAAAAAGAGAACATTTTGCCCATTGTGGCATGTCTTGTGATTGGCCAAATGTTGTATATTATGTTACAGAATATATCATCGATATCACTTACTTCACCATCAGGTTCAAAATATCTGTTGCATGCCGATCACCCGACTGTTTCTGATTTCCATAGATCTGGCATGTTGCAACGTATGTAAATTTCATATCTGCTATAGCTTCAAGTTGAGAAGACAGAGATCTCTGGCTTTTCTTCTCTTCATCTGCAGGATCTGCAACTGCTTTGTAGCCTTCTAGTATCTCTGTAAACAAAAAAAAAGGTATATGTTGTATAATTTGCACAAGTTTCCAATAAGAGTGGTAGCAAAGTCCTAATGGAGTTTAGATAGGCTGTTGGAGGGCCATGTACGACTCTCCAGTGTAAGCCTAATTTGAGTGTTTGTACTGTTGAAGTGTACAAGTGGATTGCACTAGCCATTTCCATCAGATCGGACTTTTGGTTGTGTTGGCTAGTGCATGAAGCTTGACATGGTATCAGAGCCCAGGGTCTCAAGTTCGAATCCTGACTTCCGCAATTTATCCTAAAATTGTTGTTGCCCCCGCGGTGTCCATGTATAGGCATCTTGAGCCATACCTCTGAGTCACCATTCCATGTACAAGGCCTCTTGAGCCTACCTCTGAGTCTACACGTGTTGACTTGTCTTCCCGTCACACATGAGAGGGGGTGTTGAAGTGTATAAGTGGATTGCACTAGCCCTTTCTATCAATTCGTACTTTTGGTTGTGTTGGCTAGTGCATAAAGCTTGACATATACATAAGGGTGTGGGGGCCCCGAGAGTATTCTCAGTGTAAGCACCCCTTTCAAGGTATCATTTTAGAGTGGTTCGAACTTCTATAAAAAATGCTACGATGTGTAAACCTAGTTCTCTTCTCTTGGTGGTGCCTACATAGAAACTCTATTCATCTTACTCCTAAAATTCATCCAGAAATTCTCCCAAATTCTACAGTATGAAATCAGCAACCATTTATAAAAAAAATACCACAGAGGGATGCTCAGCTTGGAAGTCAAACAAGCTTACCAGATTCAGAAGCCATGTCTAGGAATGCTTGAAGCTTCAAAGCTTTCCTATAATACATCATGCCTCTAACTATTCACAATAAGAAAGACATGTAACGTGGAATCAACCAAATGATCCATATTTGATAAGGTGGATGGGTATGGCCGAAATACCTGTCCGGCAGAGTGTTTGCCCTCTAAGAGAAGCCCAATGGCGAAGTTGAAGAACATTTTCTTCATTTACCCAAACTTCACTTTCTCTTTTGCAGTTAATTCTTTCCATGAAATTATTCCATTCATCTAGAATGAAGAATATAAGTCGGAAATCTGGGATCAAGTTCATAAACTGTAAGCATAAAAAACACATCCAACAGGATAGGAACCTGGAAAGATCTTCTGGAGGTAGAATATAATTGATACACCATCCTCATTATCCAGATCAAGATCATTTCTCGAATATACAGTTTCCTCACTGTAGTAGGGTGTCATTACACTGCAAAGAACAAAGGGTTAAACAGATCATCTAGAGCTTAACCTTTTTTGCTGAAACTCTTATGATGGCAGACCAAATTTATACACGTTTTTTCAGCTCAAAAAATTTATACACGTTTATCAGATATTTGTTGCTTAACTGATATAATATATTTTTGCTGCTGACATTGTCGTTTTGATTATGAGATGCGCCTCAACATGGATGGTACAGAATATTTCCATCGTACAGGCCTCTATCTTGAAGTTCACAACACTACTGAATACAGAGGATAGCTGCGTATTTTTCATAAGCTGGAAACAGATTTTCAAGTAACAAGAGTACAGAGTGACAGTCTGTAATATTCTTTTAAACAGAAGGATCTTCTCCGAAACAGAAGGATTTATATTCTTTTGTTACCATCAAGCGAATGTGAGCTCATGAACAGAATCAGGATTAATATACTGCAATTTTAAACAAAATCTCATCAAAACTGAAGATGAACTTCATGGCACCAATGTGTTAATTGGTCAAGACTAAAGACTCTAGTAGTTTTTTACATTAGTCAGAACAAACTAATATCAGAAGGGGCATGTGCGATGCTTGCTGAGACAGTGAGAATGACTGACTCATAGAAAGTTCCAATAGCAACTCAGTACCATTATGGCATCAGGTCACTCATGCTTCTATTTGTATATAGCCTAAGCGATACATCAAATGGCAGTGAGAAGTTTGTAGAAATTACAGATCAACTGTGATCAAAATAACAATTGGTAACAAACACAAATTTATAAACAACTTATCATGAAAATAAATATGAATTCGTCAAACAGAAATAATTTCAGTTAAAATTCCAACACTTGTGATAATTCTCTCCATGGTCTTAATGGTGTTTTTCCTCTTTCCTGGCTAGAGATTTTTCAAATTTCCATGCCGAAAACATTCATAATTGATTCATCAAAAAATCATGGTTTCTGTTATTTAAGGCACATTGATCAGAGTTAGAGACAGACCAGGATTCGACCCAAAATACTTCTTGACAAGCAGAAATACAACATAAATTTGAGAAGCACAGTAAAAAATTAGCCAGTAGACATCAGACTCCCAATGAATCCAGCTAATTTAATTTGGTAAACTATGATTTTTGATGATGCAGTATATTTTAGAAAAAAAGAGCAACACTGCAACATGTTAACAAGTTTATATATGAGACAAACCTGAAAGAGAGCATTTTGCGTACTCTAGGTGCACGTGGCATGTCCATGAATAGTGAATTAGTGAAAAATGATATTCTCCGGCGGGCTTCCAAATTTGTAGGCACATCCATGGCCGATTCTTTCACAGTCAAAAGAAGGTATAAGCGTTTAATCTGCAGACAGGTAATGTTAGTGTACCTTCTTAGTAACAAAACCATTTAAGAATCTGCTGCTTTTACCTGTTCTTCCCATTGTGCTGAAATTGGTGGAGGGAAAACTATTGCAGGCTTTGTGCCAGTGCCCGCGAAAAGTTGTCTTCTTGGTACCAAGTCCTTGTTTCCATGACCAAATTCAGCTAGCTCTCTGAAAGCGTCACAAGGTAAAGAAGATGGTCACCAGTACGAAGAAGCACATTTATGATTATAAATAGTGCAAAAGATGTTACTTGATCTCATTGACCATCATATCTCTTGTGATCACTTCCAGCATATCTTGAAGAAGCAATACCACATTATCAAATTTTGAGGCATCTCCTTCTTTCTGCAGATGTGACCAACATAATCTTAGGAATAATTGGCAATTGTTACTGGTCTCAAAAAAATTCAAGCGATGCAACCCTCAAATGGATTGGATTGGAGTAGTCGAAGCAGTAGAACTGCTTACCAAGGTGGATACAAGCTCCACGAACTTATTGCAAAGGACTGGAAGTGTGCTCATCCTAAAATTGGCAAGGAATGTATTCTTTGCAATGTTAGCTTCAATTTCTTTGATTATAATTCCAATAATCCTGTTGAAGTTAATGAACACACATGTTAGTAGAAGGTCAAAACAGCAGCAAGCATGCATTATAAGGTACATACTACCTCCGATCCAAAATAAGTGTCGGAGATGTAGGATAAACTTTGTACTAAATCACCGACACTTATTATGGATCGGAGGGAGTATAATAAATAGCAATGTAGTTAAAGAAGCCAACTAAAACGACAGATAGATACACAGATGACTTCAGTAGTATTAAGGCTGCCCTATCTAGCAGAGTTACACATTTAGAAATTACAGCCGGTCATGGTTTTCCTTCCATGTATGTTGCAACAATGTTGGTAGCTTGGTATTTCTTCCTAGTTCATTTTGGAACATCCCGTTTTCTAAATTTGGAAGTGATGATGTGCTTCCATAGACAACTGCCCAGTTACAATTTTTTGGTAAAAGTAATCAAAGCGTACAGAATACTCCAATAGTTGGCCATAGGCCATATGTTACCACTTTATTTGTTCATACTTGCCACCACATATGTTCCCCAGTGTATGTTCAACTGGAAGAGCAGTTATCAAGGATGTATTGATCACATTGGAACAAACCAAATGTTTTCCTAGATTATCCTGTCTTGTTCAAAAATCGCTAGTATTCGTTAATAGAGGAGCATTAGAATATCATAGTAGTTACAACTTAATAGATACTATTGATGTATTTTGAAGAAAATAGTAAGCACTGTCTGTTCCGGATGCAAGTATTTTATTTCATCGAGTGTTACCATTAAACTGCACACCGAATAGCTATGATAAAAATGTCAACCTTTTCTCATGAAGAGATACATGAAACAGTGTGAAGAGTGAAAGTATTAGAAGATACCTTTTCTCATTTTCTCCCACCACTACTAAATTAAGAACAAGTTTGAATGACTCGTAGCATTCAATTACAGCGCATTTCATATACTCGTCTGCACATATACGCTTCCATAGATCACTGTCCTTCGGTCTAAATTGTGCTGCCATGTCTAACGATATAGGTATCTGCAAATTTTGAATCCAATATAGTTTCCAGTAAGAGCCAAACACAAAAAAATTACTAGCAGGGTAGAGTGGACATTTTTTATTAGTTCTGTCAAACCTTGCTAGCAAGCAAGAACAATGGCCACTGCATTAATTTTAGGCTTGGGTCTGATGAGTATGGAACCACCAATAGGTCCATCTCCCTGCATAAAAAAAATCAATTAGCTGAATTTCAATGATAATATTCTATAGGTAAGCATGATCTAAGGGTCTCACTTATCACTTATAAAATCTTCTTCCCGGAAACTGCAAATTACTTCATTCCACAGTTGAGCAAACTTGGCAGCCTCGGTTCTTTTGTTGGGGGAAACCTGTACATTAAATTCTTCATTATATTATGAATTTTCAGTGGTTTATAAGTGAAATCGTGACAATAATTATTGTTACTCCCTCCGATCCATATTACTTGTCATTAGATTGGATGTATCTAGCACTAAAACATGTCTAGATACATCCATTTCCACGACAAGTAATATGGATCGGAGGGAGTACTGTCATTTGGTACCTCAGCGAAGCGTTTTGAGAGTGAAAAGCGTCTGCTTCTGCCTTTATCTGACGGCACCAAAAATGTATTGAATGCTCCAGGCAAAGAGTGAAATCGTGATCTCAGCATTCCTAATGTCCGAATCTGGGCCACAGAGTGTAAAGCCCCCGTCAGAAACTATAACAGTATGAAGTTCAGCTTTGAAAAATATGTTACACGTCCCAGAAGGGCAATATAACATGGAAAAAAGGAGGTAGTTCAATGATGTCTACAGCTAAAGAGGACAATATCCAATAGTACGAGCACCAAACCATAAGTAGTAAGTTTATTTGCTCCATTTCATGATATAAAAAAAGGTTGTCCTGTAACATATGGCAACTAAGCCCTTGAGCAAATGAGCATAAGAGAAACAAGAGTGAAGTGCGATGCCCAGACGATCCTCCAAAAAATGGAAAACCCATTTGTCTTGTGAATAATAATCAACAACTTCCACATGTATCTACTTATAGTTAGTTTTATAATGTGATGTAATTTATTCTGAATTCTCAGTGCAAAAACCAAAAGCTAATTTCCGCTTATTAAGATATACTTCGGTAAGCCTTCTCATACAAATTATTCTGCATACAATTTATATAAGCCCGTTATAGATGTTTAGATATTTGGTTTAAGCAATTGACTGAGACCTCTACACATTTAGTTCAGTTTTCTGATTAAAAAAAGAACGCCCCAGAGGTGCTATAGCTCTGTGTACGACACATTATGACACTTATGGTCATTATGTTCTAAAACCGCAAAACAACAGGTTAGAGAGAATATTTTAGATTTATTATCACCTCCCCAAGTCGTCCAAGAGCCCCAGACATACCGCCCGATATTGTAGAGAAGATAGCATACCATATCTGGGTATCCATAAAGTAGACCTACATAGAAGGCGTTATAGTTGACAAATAAAGATTTAGTAGTATACAATTTCAAAACAAATGAGACGAGTGAGGCAAGTTTTCAGCTAATATATGTAAGTTGGATAGGCACTGCACTAGCAAGCTGGATAAGTGCATACCAACAGAACAGGGGCCCAGAGTGATAGGATGGCAGGGATATTATATGATGCTGAAAAGGCAACAATTTATCAGTAAAAAAGGGTTCCACAATGAAGATAGCACCACAAAAGCATTGGAAATACCATTTGGAAAGAATTCATGCCACTCATAACGAATATTATGGACACTCATTATATCCTTGGTCGGCTTTATGAGGGGTTCTATCTGCAAATTAAAATTGATCTTCAGATCCATCTCTTCAAAGCATGTTTGCAAAATATCTAAGCGTAAATTACCTGGACAAAGTAACTGAAGGAAAGCTTCGAGCATAGCAGCAAAATCCAAAATAATGTATACCTGTTCAGTTGAACAGAAGAGGATGAATTTTTCCACAGAATAAAGCTCTAACTGCAAAACATAGAACACAACAACTTACTTAAGAAGTGCAGCCTGGCTTTCATGCATTCCACGGCCAACGTAAATTCGTTTCTGCAATTATTTGTGCAATTAGTGTGAAGAGCAAGAACAGGGGAAAAAGGAGAATGTTCAAAATAAAGGAAAAAGGAATATAAATGGGCATGCCATTAGGGTAGTGTAACAAGCCATGGCGCAAGCAAGAAATACGGAAAAATAAAGAAAATGTACAGCACCTTTTGATTCAAAAAATTCATCAAGCTATTTTACTTCCAGGCACTGCATACAAAATACTTCTGTTGCATATACTACATTTGGTTCCTTCACCGTTTTGTCCATATGTACCCATGTAATGTCATTTTTATTTGCTTGGATAACAGCTGTGCACACAATCTCCTTAATTAGCTATAGTAGCTCTAACAATGCAAAGTACTGCTGAACTGAACCCATATTGTTACAGGAGTGAAAACTTGTCAATCTTTGCAAGCATTTAAGAACTATCAAACTACGCGTACCATGCTTTTTTTCAAACTAATGATAAAATCATTATTGAGTAATTTCTGCTCTGGCATTATAAGTCACTAGATTATTTCTCTTATTTGCAACAGTTTACTACTCCCTCTGTCCCACAATATAAGGGCCTGTTTGATTCGCAGGATAGGAAAAATGCAGGAATAGGAAAAGTGTAGGATTAGACTGTCCTGTCTAGTTGAATCCTATAGGATTTGGAGCCTACAGGAATATTTCTTGAAAGATTGTTTGAATCGCAGGAAAGGCAAAGGAATTGTAACATGAGGTTTGGGTGGATGGAAATTTTCCTCCAAAATATAGTGCAATGAAATCCTATGGGAATTTTTCCTATGGCTCTAATCCTATGAATCAAACAATGCATAAAGGAAAATTTCTTAAGGATCAAAATCCTCCAAATTTCCTATGAGATTCCTTTGAATCAAACAAGCCCTAAGATGTTATTACATCCAATATACTTATGTATTTGATGTGCTCCCTCTGTCCCGAATTAGATGTCGCAGATTTATCTAGATTCACATGTATCTATACACTAAAACGCTTCTAGATACATTCATATCTAGAAAAATCAGCGACAAGTAATTCAGGAGAGAGGGAGTAATAACATCTTATATTATGGGACAGAGGGAGTATTTATCAGTAGTTTCTCAATCACTAGGGTACTACGACAAATAATAAACTGTAATATGGGAACACCAGGATATCGAGACAACTGCCAAGTGATTAGCAGGTTAAGTGATCTGCAAACTAATGGAGTTGATAGTCCGCATTCAAAGATGAAGCTCTAGATTATTCAACTCGGTCCTTTATCAAATAAATAACCCTTTCAGATGCTTCCAAATTATTTAAAACTCATGATGGAAAGAACATATGACATGCTGTGATCAAATTCATTCTACAACATCCTGTTCCATCTTATCATGCATTACCTTAAGTAAAAATTGTCTCACAGCAGAAATTT
Source organism: Avena atlantica (assembly GCA_910589765.1). NCBI lineage: Eukaryota > Viridiplantae > Streptophyta > Magnoliopsida > Poales > Poaceae > Avena > Avena atlantica. The sequence continues at coordinate 36,220,556 of OU342739.1, forward strand.
GGAAATTAATATTTACAACAGGCATAAACTACAGAAAATAAAATGTTGAATTGAATACCTGAGACCACCACAGTAGTAGTCTAACAATATGCCAATCTGAGTTCTCTATCCACCTTCGGAACATCGGGAAAAGGAATAGCGCCGCACTAATCATATTGGGTATCAGGTAAACAGCCACAGCCAGGATATATAGTGTTGGAACTCCTTTCACATAAGCAAGCAATTTTTCCAGTCCTCTCAGCTGTAAATTGACTTTGTTGCCTGCAGTGCTGATGTAGAAAAATGGAAGAATCACAGCCCACACAGCACTAACTGTTATCTTCAGAACATTTCTCACAATATCAATGAACTTGCATCTAATGTGGCCAGGGAAGTTCAAAATTAAGTCTAAAATACCTGCCATCAATGAAAAAAATATCAGTTTCATTTGGGCAACGAATATTTTATTACACCAGAACATTCAAAAGACCACAAGAGTTCCAGATACATAGTCTTATGGTAATGCCATTGAACAAAAGCAGAAGCTAGTGCATACGTAAGGGGAACAGATCATCCAATGGAAATCCATTGACAGAAAATACTAAGCCAACATTTATCACCTGCCATACTAAAATTATCATGTTTCTCCCAAAATAAAACAAAATACATGCTTGAGAAGAAATGAAATGCATATAAATCAAGTATATAAAATGGGAAACATACTTTGGAGGAACTGTAGAAATGCCGCGGTGACAAATATGCTTGACAGAGAATATAAGAGGTCCTTCCGAAAGATTTCAGTCACTGAGTAACCACTCCAAGCAAAAATCAACATTGCCTGTTTGGTTTAATAATTATAGGGTTCACATTCTGAGAGTCAAAGCATAGTCCAGAGAAAAATTTCATCTAAAATTTCAGCCCAGTACCTGTAGAGCCAAGAGATAGAAGGTCCACATTCGGTCAAAACTACGGAAGATGTGCCAAAATGATCTTGTCTCCACAAAATTTGTCTTCCCCGTGCTTTTACTAGAACCCTTCGGTGACGAGCTTCCAGCCTATAAATAGTTATTTGTCAGTATTCTCTTCCTAACCAAAATCTTTGGCAGGAGCTATTAACAGACTCATGTTGAATTGTACCACAGTTACACGCCTTGAATCATGCACAGATTTGAAAAATTCACCATCATCCCGCATTGGCCATCCCAGTGAAAAACAATCGGATGTCCTGCAACAGAGTAGGATTTTTTAGAGAAATGGGAAAAGGCTGTCATTATGGGAGCAGAAAATAAGGCTGGGAGCAGACCAGAAGTACTCATTTAGATCATCGTAATTACACCATGCTGAATGTGGTGTTTTTCCATGTTTGCTTTTTTCTGCCTCCTACAAAATCACCACAATTATGTGTATAACCAACTAATTTGGGATTTCGAATGTCCGCGGTTTATCCAAGTACCTTTCTGATGACACGATAGATAGGTGTTACCACTTTCTTTAAGAAAGACTCCTCATCCCCGCCATAAGATGGCCTGATATTTTCGCCAGTCACAATACTAACGTTTCCAGCAAGCAACCCATGCAACTCATATGCCATCTGAAACCAACGAAAGATATAGTTTAGTTCAAAGATATATCTTGAACCAAGCTCTGCTACTTGGTACGATAATTAAAAACATTCAATTACATTGTGAAAAATGTAGCAAAGACACTCTGGCATAAACCGGATGTTTGCTGATTCACCCCAGATGAGAAGATAAAGACCTAGGTACAAAATCCTTCGCTGCTGAACTTCTTGTGCTTGTGCACCCGGAGGATTTCTGCAGTTGCAAGATTATCATCATAATAATATACACAAAAAGGAAAATGATCCAAGTAATTATATTACCTCAAGCTATGTTTCCGTGACAAAAATTTGCACCACTTCCTGTAGTTGTTGAATAACTTGTTCATCAATACGTCAACAGCTCGATCATCAAGCTGTTTCATGGGTGAAAGAGCAGTTGAGGTTAATCAACACGCATCGATGAACACAAAGTAGAAAAAGAAAATATGGTAAATGTAGTGTGCAATTAATATTTTTTAGCCCAGCACTTTGTTCGTAGGAATGCATACAGAAATTTTAATCAATTAAATTTCATGATAATAATCTTCATCATGTGATGGAAGGCAATAGAGTCAGCTGGCATTTTTTTCACGCTGTTGCACCAAAAGTCCAGAAAATTCTAATGTCAAAAATATGCAAGGCAAAAGTAATGTCAAGAGAAAAAATTAAACTGTGTGTGTATGTTTTTGCAAATTGCACAAACAATCACAGTATAGAATTGAACAGAATTAATTGACTACTGATCAAATGAGAAATATATTTTACGTTTATTTTTAAACCATTATACACATTGAAACAAATATCCTGTTCTGGTCAAAGGTTACCACCACATTTCTTATGTATGGAATACCCATTAATATTACGCTTATTACGTTTATATCCATAGTCAAGCTGTCAAAGTAAATATCGATTGAGGAGCATGCCTTGCTGAGTGGATCAGGCTTTGGCTCAAGTCTAATGTGCACATTGGCAAGGAGGAGAATCAAATGCTCCCGTTGGTTGCGAACACTGTCCCGCTGCACAGAAAACACGCTGGTGTGTTAGCTTAGTAATAGAATAGATAGAAATTGGTTCCTCCAGAGTGGCTAGCACTAGCAGACCTGAAAGCCAAACATAGCTCTCAACCAATCCAGCAAATCAAGTTCACCCCCCTTCTGCCTTTCTGGCTCGAATGCAGAAGGCCAGGTTAAGCCCTGTATATACCGCAGCGCTTTGACTGCTGCTTTGATCTGTTAAAGTTGCATTTGACGACCATATCAGTTGCTTTAATTGAACCACTACATGATGCAATGGTTACATGATTGTGAGTCGTACATACCTCCTCCAGCTGCATGATGGACTGGGATGCACTGGCAGTATCAAGGGGCAGAATATTGAACGGCGTGAAGATGTCTTTCTTTTCTTGTACCTCTTTGTGGAAGCGCATAATCTGTGCAGAGGAAATTTAGAGAAACTCGCTGCATTAGAGGGAACCAAGATTTCACTTGAAAGTGAACAACAACAATTAGGGCATAGACATGAGTGAGCACAAACCTCCGGATTCATCTCCTCAACCTTCTCGTTCTTATTGACAGCACAGAGCACCTCAAAGAGAACTCCGGCCGTCTGGTAGGCCTTCCCAAGTTGAGCCCTGCAGGAGACATTTACATGAGACTGGATTTGTGAGGGCGGGGATTGGGATTATAGAGGAGATTGCAGAATATGTTAGGGACTGGGAATTTCCTGTCGGCTTGTTCCCCTTTGTCGAGGGCGCGGACATAGTTCTCATAATATTGTTGATAGTAACTCTCAATTTCCCGGGCATCACTCTTCTTCAATCGCTTCGCCAGGCTGGGGCTATTGTCCTGTTGGATTGGGCAAGAGCGAAAGCAAAAAAAAAATATGAGAAGATCTTTGGATCCAGTAGTAGTTTATGCAAAAACTATCTACCAGGTAGGAGCTTGCAGGTTTGTTTAGTTGATCACAACTCCAACACGGTCACAAGAAAATATACAGATTGACTGTCAGCAGTTATCAACTTATCACTAAGCAAATAATAAATACTCGCCCCGTTCTAACATAGATAACATTTTGGTTTTTGTTTAGTCTTCAGTGAACAATATGCAAGTAAAAAAATATCATGAGACTATTTTGCATACAAATCTAATGGTACAGTTTTTATCAGTATCAAGAAAACTAAATAGTTTGTTATCAACAAATGGTCAAAGATAGACAGCTTTGACAATACCACTTTGGAATCGTGTATTTCGGAATGGACCTAGAAAGCTTATCTTGAGACAAACATGTATTGAACTAAAGTCCAGTGACCATACTCTTCATGTTAAAGGTCGTGTAATACATAGTGCAACACAAAAGTGAAAAGTAGGAAGACATTTTTCACAGCTTAAAGTAAACTGCATGTTCCCTATTTACCGTTGGTTTATCAGAGCATTTGGACATGGTAACTCGGACCACTCCTACTACATTGACAAATTAAATTAAGGTAGGAGCAATCTGTATTAGTTTCCAGCAAGTTTTTAACTCTGGGACTCTTAGTAACCAAACAGATTAGCCCATGTCTACCTATATATCCTGCAAGCGTTCAAAGCTCAAATAGTAGCAACAATTCATCAACTTGCATAACATAACCATGAAACCCAAATACAGTCACCGAATCACAGGCTAGTCAAAACCAGCAAGGGAAACATGAGCAAATTGAAATGTATCAAAACTAACAAAAGAAACCCTCGTGCACGCCAAGCCAGCTAGATCATGCAGAAATTATGGAGGGAAAGAGACAGAGAGGGATGTCTCTCACCTTCTCCAAGCGTTGCAGCAAGGCCGTTTTGAATTGGCGGACGCCACGGCCAACTGAGTTCTGGTCCAGCCGGTGTGCCTTCTCGAATGCATAGAACCGACCTAGTTCGCAAAGAGAACAGATCAAGTCGTGAGAGTCCGAAATAAAGGGTAGAAACCGAAGAACACATTCGCGCTACGTGATATTCTGACATGATTACAGCAACGCAACAAACGCTCAAAATTAAACAATAACGAGAGGAAATTGAGCCATGAACTGATTCAACTCTGCACTCCCAGAACAAGAGTGATTTGGTAGAAATACCGCAGCATACAGAAGCCAACCTGCCCAAAATCAGCTCCCGGAAAAGGAGAGGACACACCAAATCCGAGATCTAGCGCAGCATGTATATGTATATGTAGCCTGAACATACACGGATATATCTCACGTATATTAATGGAAGAACCCACTGGAGCTACGTGATATATTGATACCAAATACAGTACCAAACTCAAGCAAAAGGAACACAATCGAGCGAGGGAGAATGCTGGAAACGGCATCAACCGAAATCTATTATACGCTCTCAACAACACAAGCGGTCTCTCATCTGATACGAACACCTCAGGCGTGCTTCATACAGCTGGAGAGAAGCTAGCTAGCAAGCTGTTTCGAAAATTCAGCTTCTCGAATTAGGAAAAACATACCGAATCTGAAAATCCAGCTAGCGCAGCAAACCCAACATACGCGGAGAAATCTCAGGCATGCCCCCATTAAACTCGTAAGAGCCAACAAAGCAACCGACGCACGCGCCCGAGAAATCTCAGCCCGAAATTTCGGAAACCTGTGAGCACAAAACCTCCGAAATACACGCTACACATACAGGCAGTGCGGTTTCCTATCATACGCCAGCCAAACAAATCACAACGCGTTGCTCGTTTCGTTTGGGAACACCAAATGCACCAAGCAGTACCAAAAAAACTTGCCCAAAATGGCCACGGGGAGATGGTTGAACTTACAGAGGTAGGCGACGCGAGGGCGCTCGTGCTCGATCTCGGCGGCGACGCGCAGGATCGGGGCGATGCTGTTGAGCGCGGACGGCACGACCTCGTTGTCGAACACCTCCATGGAGAAGCTGGCCATGGCGGCGCTCCTCGACCCCCGCCGGTTCAGACCCGACGCGTGCGCCGACGTAGGCGTGGGGGGATCGTTACCCGCGGCGGCGGCGGCGGCGGCCGACGACGGCTCATCCGCGCCACCGCGCGGCGTCGTCATCTCCGCCTCAGCCGCCTCGCGATCTCTGGGGCTTCCTCCTGCATTCGGACCGGGGTCAGCGCTAGGGTTGATTCGGACGGGATCGAGGGAGAAGCGGGGGAGAGGGCGCGCGGACGAACCCTAGAGCGAGAGGCCGCGAGCGCGCTCCGCTTCCTTCCTTCCGCGGCTCCGCCTCGCGCGTCCTGACGGAATGGAACCAAAAGGGGGAGGTGGTCGGGGAGGCGAGCACAGGTATAGCCGTATAGGCACGGCTCGGGTGCGCGTGGTTATTTATACCCGGATCCGACGGCTCTTACGGCAAGGGGCGGCACGCGGGCGCCATCGGAGGCGTGAAGGGGGTGGAAATGCTACGCTCCCTCAGTCGCGGGATGGGTTTCTCTCCCTGCAGGTGGACCGAGCCTCGTGGCTGGCCAATGGACAGCAGAACTGCCTTTTATCACCTGGCGACCCACTTGCGTGACACTGCGTATTACAGTGACAACTGTGTCCCACCGCTTTCAGCACAGCAAAGAGGGTACATATTTTTGTACACGAAAGATTACTAGCTCCACCATTTCTTCTTTGCTGCCTATCAGGCCCGCTGTCAGTGGGGTGCGGTTACCTCGTGTGAGCTAGTGGGGTGCGGGTTGGAAATTGCGTGGAAAGCGGGGTGATCAGATTTTTGTCTTATTGCGCGCAATCCGGGAGAGGCGCAGCTGCCCTGTCACGTGGGCCATGCGGTTGAACGGGTCGCTTGACCCGCAGAAATGGCTAACCTCTGGTTTGCATGGCTTCTTTGCATTAAGCAGTCTTAAGCAAAACCAACCAACGAGATACCCCATGCTTTTGGTGTGATCCATCATTAATACATTTTGCATGGAAATGTGAAAATACGTCCTCTGGTTTTCACATTTCAGGTTCAGATAAAAGCATAATTCGGATAGCAGGTCCATCTACACGAATTTGGGGCTTGGCCCCGCAAAAAAAAATGGGGTTCCGCGGGCGTTATATAATTTGAAAATTGTATATTACTGATATAACTAAAAAGTATTTTCACTTATATTTATATAACTTTAAAATATGTTATTTCATACCAAATTTAGATTCTACTAACGTGAATAGTGAGTTGTATGAGCTCTAGTGAATTGATCGATCATGTACCTTCAACACTTAGATGAGCTATAGTGAACTGATTGATCATGTATCTTCTTACCGCGATTGATCGATCGAATATCGATTGCCGAATCTATCGATAATAGCGTGACAACGTTAATCTAGTATGTCAACCTTAATGGCATGATTATGTCACTATCTTCCCGATGATGAATTGGTGGATGATATAGTGTGATGGCTTTAGCAGTGTGTCTTTTAGGAATTAGGGCTAACTGACTTCAATGCCCCATGTGTTCCCGGCAACTCTCTTGAACTTGACGGTCTCTAGAAGCCTAAGGCATTCACGCCTATAGCGATAACATTGACTTCACCACCATCCAACTATTGCTCGACCTCTATTGTGCCACCATCTGGTTGATGCAATTACAACTTTGCCAAAGTTTCTATTGTTGGGACTCCAAGCGCAAAGTGGTGTAGCAACGAAACCACTTTTATCACACAAAGATGACTCTAGGTTTAATATTGATCACAAGGTAGGTGGTTAAGCCTTAAGCATTCTACTATGTCTATAACTTGTAGAAGTTCTAAAAGCTATCTTGATGTCCCCAAAAATACCTAAGTAGTTCCCAGTCACAATTATAGTGAAAGAAAGTGAATAAGATAGCTTGATATCAAGATAAAAGTATTTTTGTGTTTCCTAAATAATCCGTTGCAGAAGATAAACTGCTACAAATCTTAAGTAAAATGGGTTACTTATGAAAGAAAATGAACTAGGGTTCCGGGGTTATTTCAGTTGATCTCCCTATCTGAAACATGATGGCATAAAATAAGAAGCATAGATATTATAAAACATGATAAAGTCTAAATGCAAGTGCACAAATATCACAATTGGTTCTCATTTATATGAGCATCACATCCTGATGTCAACATACCACACATGCACAACAGATATGAAACTAATATTCCACCTAAGCGAGGTTATAACTTTACGAGGTGCGTGAGAAATGTAGTCTTGACTCTCCCCTATTTCTAACCAACGAAGGGCGCACATCACTTCTATTTGTATGGGGCTTTATTGGGTCTTCCTGAGGATGTTGTCTATTGGCGCTGCACACGTCTAGCTCTTGACATGTATGTGTGTTGTGTTGTCACATTAACTCTAGTTAGAATCTAATTCCACTAATGTAGGAGTTACCTCGTTGTATACATTCTATTAACCCTTACCCATATAAACCGATATGTAATTGTTCAATATACTAGAAAATTGTCCGTGTATTGCTACGGATTATTTTTATTCAATATTTCATTAAGATCAAGCCTTGTTGACAGTGGACTATCACTAAGAAAAGGTTAGTACAAAAAACTCAAATCTCTTCTAGTTCTCGTGACACCACTTACCACTTCAAATTTATCCTCGTTTTCCACTTTCTTGTCCAATTGAGCATTAGTGGTGGCTTGCTCTCATTAGAGCAATTCCAATAAAAATGGCTAATTTTACTATATATTTCAACTTGAGGATGTCTCAAAAAAATTCTCTTTGGTTTTTATGTTCCGTTGGACTCCCCGGTTTCCACTCTCCAAATTACATCAATATGTATTTATTGATTTCTTGTAATTACCAAAATGATATAACACAACTATCCACATATCAATGTTACTAACAATTCATATAATGGATTAGAAGTACGTAAGTACATATTTTTATATAAAGTAGGCATGAAAATATACGATATTGCACTTCTCCTAAATTTTTAAGAAATAATTGAGTGTTCAAACTTACTCCTAACAGAAATGGAGCAAGGTGAACTTCTCCCAGTATTTTCACAGATGTGGAGCAACCATGAAATTTTGCTCCCAAACAGAAATCTCTGCATATTAGAAAAATCATAAGTTAACTACTATGAACTGAAGAAAAATACTAACACCAATTTAAACCGAAGCATGTATAGGGTGTCATATATGTCTCACTCCGTAGAAGGTAAATGAAGAATGCAAGTGACAAGAAATGATCAGAATCTGCATATTTCACAAACCACCAACATCAACACATTTGCTAGAATGGTAAAACCATGTTTTGCACAAATACGTACAAAAGGGCCGATAATAAGATGCCAATTCTTACAACCAGGTAAAGAACCAAGTCTTTAATTTCTCGTGCTTTCATTGAACTAACAATTCACAAAAGAACTAAGCTTACACAAGAAATATCATATGACTTGTGTACATATAATCTACCGCAAATTTTTGTAGGTGGATGATTTTCAATAACCCGCGGAGCACGCATTTTACAACGCACTCATCAGTAGAAAGCTTCACAGTATGTACACTTAGATAAACTTTGTTTTTGACCAGAACACTCATATCAACTAAATGCAATAGACGAGGCAAAAAATGTAGAGCCCAAACAAACCCCATCCTTTCACAGGATACAGTACATGGTAGGATCCTCTAAATTTTGCATGTAGAAAACTATATATGACCCTGTTTTTGCAAATGAGCTTCAAATCCATCTACCCCATAAATCCACCATAAATGTCAGCTTGAACACTTTAATGTGCGATAGAAAGCGTAAAGGAAAAGACAATACAACACAAGGTGAAAGAGTATTTGTTCCGGCAAACACTACATATTGTAGGCCGATGCGAAACAAAACATCGGACCGATCTAACTCCATCGATTCCTTTCCATATCGCACGTCCCGCAGAAGCGAGATATCCTTCTTTTAAAAATGAAAAAAACAAGGCAACAATTACGCACAGTAACTGCCATAATATGGATGCCCTTCTTCCACAAAACCGTCACCGCCTCCTGATTTGTATGATTCTCAGTTTGCCGCTATACCTTGATCCACCATGCTGCGCCCCACCCCAACATCGTCTCCCCTTCACCTCGTCCGTATACCCAGGCGGTCGGACCAACGTCGACACGTGATGCCGTTCCATGGCTCCTCCTTAGTAGTTGTCATCAGGAACTAGAAGAAGCACCCTTCTCATGGAGTTCTCTAGGAGAACGCAAGGCGGATCCTATTGTTGTGAGGAAAGGTAGGCGTTGCAGGATGTTCTCAAGTGGTATGGTAGTTTTAGTTTTACATCTTTTTTGCAGCAAGGTCGTGAAAGTTGCAGATTCTGACCAGAGTGCACCTGTGACGAGTCGGTGAATCCATGCTCCATCGAGTGCTCCGATGTTATCGTCGGCTTTGCTGCTGATCTTGGGCATAAGCATGGTGACATTTGCAGCACTGTGAATTGCGGTAGGCGCGTTGGTGTACTCGGTATTCAAGATGACAGATGACTAGCGGGCACTCGAAGGACAGCGGCCTTATCATGCTTGATCTTGTCTTTGTCCATACTAGTTGATTATTTGTAGCTGAAAACGTAGAGTGGATCCGAAGCTCTAATTTGTCTGTAGTAAGCACTCGGATCAGTACCTGATCCATTACCATTTGGAGCATATGTCCATCGATAGCAAATGCATCATTCAATAGTAGCAAATTGAGTTCAATTGAAGCAAATTGAGTGATGAATAAAGAAAGTTATCTAGTCTACGAAAGCATGATTCTGAACATATTTGAAACAAGCCATTACAACTATTTTCATATCAAAGCAATATTTAATTCCACCCGAAGCAGATTTTAGTAGGGCTGGAAACACAAATTTTGAACTCATCAGAAGAAAATATACTTAGTAGCATGATTTTAATATTCTTAAAACAAGTCGTTCCAACTATTTTTAGATCGAAGCAAATTTTAGTAGTATATGAAAAACAAGCTTTGATCCCATAGGAAGCAAATATACATAGTATAGGAAACATAATATTTCAATAAGAAAGTAAATTAGATGTCACAGAGACTAATTTTTCTTAAATTATTATTTTCATTAAAAACTAAATTATTTTCTAAAAAATTAGGAGGAGGAGTTAATGGGAGCAGTTTGAAAACTCCACATTAAGTTACCAATTCCTGGCAAACGATTTCCGTTTTAAAAACAACAATAACATGCGTGCATTAATTACAAGATCAGATTTTAATGGAAGCATGAAAATGGGACCTTGAATCACCAAAATAGATGCGCGGGTCTGGTTGTAGATTAAACGGTCGAGCTGGTTCTAATCCTATGTTCGTGCACTGGTCCAATCGAAAGCCAATATCGGCTTCCGATTTCTAGTGCTGCCCGCTTGTTCCCCATGTGTGATTTTTTGGTAATTAATGATAATTTCTATAGACTAATGATTGTATTGAGTTATAAATGTAGGTGTCGTTCATAAGCATTTCTCGAGCCATATGTTGGCTTGAATAAAGTAAAAAGAATAAACAATGACCAAGGAGATCCCAAAAATACTAAAACCTGGAATAGATTAGGGGAGCAGTTACGGCTCAGTCGACTGAGAACTGATATTTCTCATTTACACCGAATGTCGTGCACTTTGTGTTTTGCAATTGTTTTCTTATACACATCCCAGTCTGCAATCTATGAATGAAGATTGTGTGAAGTTTTGTATGAAAGAAATTTTTAAGTGTAGGGGAAGAATGATGTAATGAGATGAAGAATAGATAAAAGCTCAAGCTTGGGGATGAAACCCCGTGTCACCCCAAGAAATATTCAAGAGGTACAAGCTTCAAAGCTTGGGGATGCCCAAGGCATTCCCTTTTTCATCAATAAAAATCTCATGTCTCTTTCTAGACACTTCGTTTTTACTATTTCATGCATTGTTGTGTTGTTCTTGGAGCATCTTAGTTTTCGTTTTTGGTTTTCGTTTGCTTAGTTTGCTTGAATAAACTAGTTGGACCCCCGATTTCGTTGTGTTGTTTCAAATAAGTTGATTGGTGTTGAAAAAGAGTAGAAAGTTTCATGCTTATAGTGGTACAAAAGAGAGCTTGCTTAGACTGTGGCTTAGACTTTATCATGTCATGCTAGATGTTGTTTTGACCTTATCCTTAGTGATTATTGCTGTAGCATGACTTGTTCCAAACAATTGAGATTGCTTAGTGTGCTTTGAAAGAATCATGCGTTGTTTTAGCATACAAAAGCATAATATTGTGGTATTCTCCTTTGATGTTTGTTTGGATTAACTTGGCACATGCTCACACCATGTTATGACTATGAACCATTCACCTTAGCATTTATGATTATTTAGTTTTTGACTTGTGATACCACTTTATGCTTTAGTTGATAATGTTTTGTCGCTCTGCATGATTATGGTTATTATTGCTCTCTTAGTTGGTCGCTCCTAGTCTTTTGCTAGCCTCCATTGAGTAAGCTCTACTCATGCATCCAACTCCCAAGAAACCAAGTTATTCCAAAGTGTCCACTATAAATTCCCATGCAAGGTGTGTTACACCATTTCAAGTAAATTCTTGTTTTATTTATCTTCCAATTAAAAATCACTTTGTTATGTGAAAATTAGTGATTAAAGCTCTCACAAACTTGATGGCATACTTTATTTTTCTTGTCGCTAATAAACTTGAACCATTGTGTCATCTATGTTGTATATGCTTGCACTTATAAGTTAGAAATTAGCAAAACCGTGCTGTCACGGGGAACGCTTTCAACACCTGTAAATATATACCCAGTTGATATTATGCTCTTTTTTTTATGGATGTCGTCGGTGTGAAATAAAATGAGAGCTTGTAAGTACATGGAGTTATGTATATGTGTTAGAGAAACGCCTGGGACACTAGCCTAAGTCATGCCTAATCATGGTAGAAACTTGCAGCATCACCATAGTGAGCAATCTATGAAGCATTCTTCTTATAAAAAAAAGAGATAGAAAAAAGAGAAGAGAAAAAAAGAAAAAAAAGAGGAAAGAAGAGAAAAAAGCACCATTTTCCCATGGTAAATAAGAAGATTGCTGAGATGCTCATTGTTTGTTGCCTTGTCATTTTGATATGGGATATCTCCTGTGTCATGGGGCAAGGGGTACACCGTTGGCGGTTCTCTATGATACTCATATACTTACTATGATAAGAACTTACCAGTAACTAAAGTTGAGCAGCATGAGGAATGACCCTTGTACTCAAGGTACATGAGATTGCCAACTTATACTTTGTCAAGCATATACTCCATACTTTATTCACTTTAACCTTAATAACTTCAAGATGCTTATGATAGGGGCAATGAGAGCTAAAAGCTAATAAGTACCATAATTTTTAAAAGCTCTTTATGAAACCTGAAATCCCTGCTTCCCTTTGAAGGGCCTTTCTTCCACTTTTATATTGAGTCTCCACCTTTTATCCTTAGGCACCAATTAAGAGAGCATGGTTGTCATTCTTAGTTCTATGTGCATTGTCCCAAAACTTATTGATTGATTCATAATGTTGATATTGCTTGTTCTTGAACTATTTGTATCTAGTCACCCTTATGAACTTTTAAGGTGTCCTATGCATTTATGTTTTGCTACTCCATGAGGGACAAGCTGAATACCATTATGCGATGTTTTCTATATGTGAAACAAACAAACGTCTTTCAATGCATTGTTATTCACGATATTTATTTGTATCCTTTCATGTTGCAACATAGTTGCTTTGTCTTATTGTTAGAACTTCATCTTTTATTCTCATGTTTAGAGTACTTTGATCCCAGCTTTCCATGCTTGCAAATGGTTTGATCAAGATTGTGATGGTGCATGTCACCTTAAAAATTATTCTTTTTATCACTTACCTACTCGAGGACGAGCGGGAGTTAAGCTTGGGGATGCTTGATACGTCGTAAATGTATCTACAATTTTTGATGTTCCATGCTTGTTTAGTATCAACTTTGCTTTACTTTGTCTATACTTTGAGGTATTTTTATATATTTTTTGGAAATAACCTATTAACAAAATGCCGCAGTGCCAGTTGCTTGTTTTCTGTTGTTTTTAGTTTCAGAAAAGCTAGTAAGGAAATATTCTCGGAATTGGATGGGACAAAAGCCAAAGTCAGTATTTCATCGAGGAGAACACAAAGTCCAGAGGAGAGATAGAGGGGCGCCATAGGGCGGCCGCACCCCCCCAGGCGCGGGCCCACCCTAGGCCACGCCAGGGGCAGGGTGTGGGCCCCCTGGCCGCCTCCCTGCCCCGCCTCTTCGCCTATAAAAGCCCCCGATGTTAAAACCCTAAAGGACCTGATAAGATCTCCACGAAACAGTCCGTAGCCACCGCCACCATCGTCCCTAGATCAGGGGGATCTGAAGGTCCTCGTGACACCCTGCCGGAGGGGAGATATCATCCCGAAGGCTGGCATGGTGATGAAGAAGGCCTCTGGGATGATATCTCCCCTCCGGCAGGGTGCCGGGAAGAGCTTCAGATCCCCCCGATCTAGGGACGATGGTGGCGGCTACGAACTGTTTCATGGAGATCTGATCAGGTGTTTAGGATTTTGGCATCGGGGAGCTTTTATAGGCGAAGAGGCGAGGCAGGAGGCGGCCAGGGGGCCCACACCCTGCCCTGGTGTGGCCTAGGGTGGGCCCGCACCTGGGGAGTGCGGCCTCCCTATGACGCCCCTCTGTCTCTCCTCTGGACTCCGTGTTCTCCTTGGTAAAATATTGACTTTAACTTTGTACCATCCAATTCCGAGAATATTTACTTACTAGCTTTTCTGAAACCAAAAATAGCAGTAAACAGGCAACTGACACTATGGCATCTTGTTAATAGGTTAGTCCCAGAAAATGTATAAAAATACCTCAAAGTGTATACAAAGCAAAACAAAGTTAATACTAAACAGACATGAAACATCAAAAATTATAGATACGTTTACAACGTATCACGGACATGGAAAATGAGGCAGATAGTGGCACAGCAGGAGGATCCCTGCTCCCTCTCCTATGCAACCTCCTATGCAAAATATCCTCAAGCCTCATACACGTCTACAAAAAGGTATAAAACAACCAAAACAATATACTGATGGCACTATTTGGTATGGCCTATTTACCTCTACAGGGGAGCCATCTACACTGTGTGAAGCTCTTTCTGATAACCATTGGCACAAGGCTATGGCATAGGAATATGCTGCTCCTATAGCTAACAACACATGGAGACTTGTCCCTCCAAATTCTACCAAGAATCTTATAGACTGCAAATGAGTGTATAGTGTGAAAAAAATATGCAGATGGTACAGTTGATAGGTACAAGGCCCATCTTATTGCAAAAGGTTTTAAGCAGAGATATGGAATTGATTATGAGGATACATTCAGTCCTGTTGTCAAGGCAGCTACTATCAGGCTTGTTCTGTCAGTAGCTGTCTCTCGAGGCTGTAACTTGAGGCATCTAGATGTTAAGAACGCGTTTCTTTATGGCGTTCTGAAAGAGGAAGTCTATATGAACCCCCCTAGGTTTTGAAGATTTTCAAACTCCACAGTTTTATATGCAAGCTTGATAAGGCTCTTTACAGTTTAAAACAAGCTCCTCGTGTATGGTATTCTCGGTTAAGTACAAAACTTCAAGCACTTGGTTTTGTTCCTTCCATAGAAGACACCTCTTTGTTTCTATACAACAAGTCTGGCATTATGATATTTGTCCTAATCTATGTTGATGATATAATTGTCACTAGTTCTTCTTGTTGGAGATATGCCCAAGAGGCAATAATAAAGTGGGTTATTATCATATCTTCATACTTATGATAAATGTTTACATACCATGCTATAATTGTATTAACCGGAAACATTAATACTTGTGTGATTTGTAAACTAAAATAAGAGTCCCTAGTAAAGCCTCTTGTTAAACTAGCTTGTTGGTTAATATATGATCATGGTTTCCTGATCATGAACATAGAGATGTTATTAACAACAGGATCATATCATTAGGAGAATGATGTGCTGGACATACTCCTATAGATAAGCGTAGCATAAAGATCAAGTCATTTTAAATAGTTCAATTGCTATATGCTTTCTGATACATAGTAACCTAATTCCTTCGACCATGAGATCATGCATATCACCTTTACCGGATGGATGCTTTGATGACATCAAACACCACACCGTAACTGGGTGGTTATAAAGGTGGCATTGAGTGTTCGGAAAGTATTGGTTGAGACACATGGATCAAGAATGGGATTTGTCCATCCACATGACAGATAGATATACTCTGGGCCCTCTCGGTGGAATGTCATCCAATTAGCTTGCAAGCATGTGACTTGGTCACAAGGGATCACATATCACGGGAACGAGAAAAGAGTACTTATCAGTAACGAGGTTGAACTAGGTATGCAGAGATACCGACGATCATAACCTCGGATAAGTAACATATCGTGAGACAAAGGGAAATTGGTATCGTATGTAAGTGGTTCATTCGATCGCAAAGTAATCGTAGAAATATGTGGGAGCCATATGAATTTCCAGATTCCTCTATTGGTTATTGTTCGGAGAAGTGTCTCGATCATGTCCGCATAATTCACGAACCATAGGGAGACACACTTAAGGATTCGACGTTGTTTGAGTAGTTATGGTATTATGAGAAAGAGACCGAATGTTGTTCGGAGTCTCGGATGGGATCCGGGATATCACGAGGTGATCCGGAATGGTCCGGAGAATAAGATTCATATAAGGAAAGACCCGTTTCGGAGTTCGGGAATGATTTCGGTGTTTTCATCGGGAATGTTCTAGAAGGTTCCGGATTGTCCGGCACTCCGGGGGGGAAGGGTACATGAATGTGTTATATCAAGTTGGTATGATTGCATCATGTACTAAGTGTCATCGCTGTACCAAATAGAGGATTTATTCAAATCCTAGTTTGAAAAGTCAAACGGCTAGTTTGAAAAGTCAAACGGCTAGTTTGAAAAGTCAAACGGCTAGTTTTGGTAAAGAGGAGAAGGAGGATTGATGGAAACCGAGTTGGGGAGGGAGTCCTCCTCCCAAACCGGCGCACCACCTCTAGGCCGAGTTGGGGAGGGACTCCCCTCCCCTTGGCCGCACCTCCCACCTATAAAGGGAGGGGCAGGGCTGCCCCTCCAAGACACACAAGTTCCTATCTTCTACCTCCGGTTTAGAGCCGTTTGGGTTTAGAGCTTCTAATTGCTTTAGCCTTCGGTTTAGAGCCTTCTAATTGGTTTAGAGCCTTCTAATTGGTGTGTCTAATTACTAGACCACTAATAGCCTCTCTCATACTCCACCATACTCGCACCGGCTTAAGGCGAAGCCCTGCGGGATCTCCCCTCTACTTCCGGTACCACGCCGTTGTGCTGCCGAAATCGCGAGGAGAGTGCTACAACCTCCGCTGCCTGCTGGAACAAGGGAGAGGAAGGTCTTCGTCGAGTACCGTACGTGTGACCGACTGCGGGAGCGCTGCCGGAACGCAGCGCCGGAAGGATCGTCTACGCGATCTTGAGATCGGAAGTGTACGACTACATCACCCACGAGAATCTGCTCTCGTTAACCGCTTTGGAATCTTCGAGGGTAAGTTATTCCATCGACTCGTTGCTACAATCTAGTAGATAGATCTTGGCTTGTTTGTTTGTATGCGATAGAAATTTTTTGTTTTCCATGCTACGAACCCCTACAGTGGTATCAGAGCCGTGTCTATATGTAGATCTGCTGCACGAGTAGAACACAATGGTCATTGTGGGCGTTGATACTTTTATTGTCGATCGCTTCTTGTGTACTTGGCATCTTGCGGTATGTTGGGATGAAGCGGCCCGGGCTAACCTTACATGACATCGTTCATGAGACTTGCTCCACGCTTGACATGCAACTTGTATTGCATAAGTGGCTTTGCGGGTGCCTGTTTCTCCTAGCATAGTATAGATCCAATTCACAACAGGTGATTAACAATACTTGTGTCAATGTTGTGGTTCATGTTCGTAAGTTAGAACGACACTTATTGAAAGCCCCAAACCACGTAAAATATGCAAAGAAAGTAGAGGCGTCTAACTTTGTTTTGCAAGGGTGTGCGGTGATGTGATATGGCCATGATTGTGATTATATTTGATGTATGCAATGTTCCTTATTGTAAGTTGGCAACCGGCAGGAGCCATATGGTTGTCTTTAATTTCTGTTAAGACCCGCGTGTCTATTCAAAGTAGTTGTAATAGTTGAAGCCGGTGGACGACAACCATGGAGCAGCGTCATTGACCTTGATGCAATGCCGGTGATGATGGAGATCATGTTCGTGCTAGAAGATGGAGATCGGAAGCACAAAGAAGAAAGGCCATATCATATCACATATTATGAATTGCATGTGATGTTAATCCTTTATGCATCTTGTATTGCTTAGTAGACGACGGTAGCATTATAAGATGATCCCTCATGCACATGAATTTCAAGTCATAAAGTGTTCACCCTTAGTTAGCACCGTTGCTAAAGCTTGTTGTTTCGAAGCACCACGTGATGATCGGGTGTGTTAGATTCCGCAAGTGTATACAACGTGAGCAAGCCAGATTTGCTCATGCGGAAGCTAAGGTTTGATCTTGACGAGCCTAGCATGTACAGACATGGCCTCAGGAACACGGATTACCGAAAGGTAAAGCATGAGTCATATAGTAGATATGATGAACATGTTGATTGTTCGCCATTGAAGCTATATCAACTCTCGTGATGATCGGTTTTGATGTGGTGGATTTGTTTCGTGTGATCACTAAAACAATGTGAGGGATATTGTTTTGAGTGGGAGTTCACCTAGATTAATTTAATTATTAATTAGAACTCAATTTATCATAAACTAAATCAAAGTGAATTTGCATAGTTGTTGTAGTCATTGGCATCCGTTTACCACCTTGCGCTTAGTTATAATTGAGATGATAGAACTATAGAATTCTGGTTAGTTACTTTACGAACTGGTATCGTATTGTTTTGAAGTGTTAATCTAAAGTTTAAAAGTCCTATTGCAAACTTTCAGTAAGTTCCGGTTACTCCATGAAGTTTAATAATTAGTATTAAATCAAGAGTAACAATTCCAAGTGTTAGTATATAAGTATCATGTTTGTCTCCATGATTCTTGATATTCAAAGGATTGTCTTAATATCAAGGTTATCTAGGATCTGAAAGAGTTATTTCAGAAACCATGATGTGTGGAAGATATTGTGATATCTGAAACGAAGTTTTGGTTGCAACATGATAGAGTATAATATAGCAAAGGTCATGTTCTTATATTTGATGAGAATTTGCAAAAGGTTGGAGACACTAGTTGTCCTAATCCACCAAAAGGTTTTGGGTAGTAACATTATACTCACGATTCATATTTATAAGCTAAAAGTAGCTTGATCATGGACGATTCCATGATAAGGATGAATATTTGATGTAGGTAAAATGTTTACTACACCAAGAGATTACTAAATAAAGGAATTTGAAAGAACACCAAACATTTGATGATGGTGATCTACTTCAAAGTGCAAATCCAAAGACATTGGTATTTAATTATACACGCTTTGGATTATGTGTCATATGTATGACTCCACTATTGATGTTGATAGATTCTTTCAAACAGAAAAGGAGATACTGAAAGAGAGTCTCATAAATATATGGCAGAAAAGAAAAGACTAGAATTGTTCAGTTTAAGTATATAGATGATATACATGTTATGGCTATATTCTTTGCTTGTTAAACAATGTGGTTCTTAAGTATTTGATACTGAATTTGTTGGTGTGAATCGTCATACGAAACAACACAATTCATGAACTACAATGGCCTAAGTAACTAGCAAAAGAATATGTGATGATGTTCATCGAGAACAAATAAAGGGTTATTGTGTTGCTCGTTAAACATCAAAGCTTGCCTTCAAGATTTGTTTTATCAGGTATTATGAGAACAAAAGGGTTGTTCAAATAATTGCCGTAATCCATAAAAGATGGATAATTCACAAATCTCGTTAGAAAAATCACATCCATAAAACTAGTGCTAAAAATGTCGAAAGACAAATTGATTGAAAGATCACTTAGGAAGTGACATCGCAGTTTAAATTATATTGGAAAGAAAACATGAAGAAACTCCATGTGGATGGAATTTTGGAGTCTTTTGATTTTGATCAAATGACGCTTGTGAAACTTTCCTAGAGATAATTAAAACTTCGTTCATAGGCCAAAAGGGAACGAAAGACTAGCTTATTGGAACTTGTACATATTGTTGTACGAAGTCCATTATGTGTAGTCAAGAGCGATGGATTTCAACTTCATATGCTTTCTCCGAAAATTTGAGTGAATATATGAATATTTACTTAATAAGGATGAAGTATGAAACATTTGAAAAGTTCAAAGAATTTCAAGATGAAGTGCAAAATCATTGTAACAAGAATATAAACAGTTTATGATAAAAGATCATAAAGGAAGATATTTGAGTTACAGAGTTTAGCATAATACCTAAGATTTAAGGAATCGTTCTGTGGATTTGCATTTTCCCGAAACACCATAAGAGTATGGAGCGTTCGAGATATGTAATTAAACCTTGTTTGACATGGTAAGATCAAACGTATAATTCATAAAACTGCCATTATATTTTAAAGATTAAAAGCTTTAGAGACTACCGTTTTTCCACTAAAAAGAGCTCCATCATAATCCGTTGAAATGACACCATATAAGGTTATGGTTTGGGATAAAACCCAAGTAGTCCTTTCTTAAACATTGGTATGCTATACATAATAAAGATGTTTGCAACCAAAGTCGGATGAATCTGTCTTTGTTAAGTATTCCTCCATAACACCGGAGACAAAAGTGTTTGTCGCTTAGAACGTCAAGTTTCTTTGAGAAGGAATTTTTCGTGAAAAGTTAAGTAGGAGGACAATAGAACTTTGATAAGGTTAAAGGAACCTTAGCTATATGTGCAAAGTTGCGCAGCACCGAAAAGTGTTCCGGAGGCAGCAACAATGCTCATGGCTCACGTGCCTCAAAGGTTGTGGTTATAATAGTCAAAGTTTCTATTGAAACAAGTAGGTCAAGTAAACAATCAAATACCAAGATTTGAGGGTTGAATCATTATTTGAGAATAATGAATGTACTACATGCAAAGAAGCGATGATGAGCCCTGACTCCGTAAAATGGCTTGAAGCCATAAAATCCGTGATAGTTCCATACACGAGAAATCAAGTTTTAAACTTGAAGGACCCTCAAGAAAGGTGTAAGACCTTACAGTTGTGTCTGGATCTATAAAAAATAGACATGGATGTTTTACATCTATGAAATAGTCGACATGTTGGGAAAGAGTTCACAACAATGTTCAAAGGTTGACTATGACAAGATCTGATCTTTCATAGCGATATTTAGTCTAGACGGATTAATATAGCAACCACTACATATAATTTTGTTATGTGATAGTTGAATAAACAAAACAAGTTCTTCT
Source organism: Avena atlantica (assembly GCA_910589765.1). Lineage (NCBI taxonomy): Eukaryota > Viridiplantae > Streptophyta > Magnoliopsida > Poales > Poaceae > Avena > Avena atlantica. The sequence continues at coordinate 36,241,506 of OU342739.1, forward strand.
AATAGAATTGTTACCTAGGACATGTGCATAACACTGTCCATAGGGTTTTGTTAATTCAAAGGATGCTAAAAGCATATGCAAACTTCAATGGTTAAAGTAAGCATCGCGGAGTTGGAATCTTCACTATGATGAAACTGTTAAAAGAGTTTAATTTCATCAGAGACAATGAAGATGCTTGCATTTGCAAGAAATTAAGTGGGAGCGCTAAGACATATTTCTAATACATTATGTGGAGGACATATTGTTGATTGGAAATAATGTATCTTTTATTAACACATATTAAGAATTTCATCCCAATGAAAGACTTAGGCAAAACCCAAATATTTGGCATCAATAGACGCTAATATGGTTGTGCCAGAAGTACATAGACAAGATATTGAATGAGTTCAATATAGAAACTACAAGAGAGGTTCTTGTCGCACAGAAAGGATTGAATGAGTTCAATATTGATGATATATTCAAGTGTATTGACACAGGGTAAGTGAAACAAATAATCAAGTATAGATTGATACTTGATGTATGAAATCACAAAGAGTATTTATATCAATCATACTGTGATATGTACAAATCCAGATATGTCCTATGCTCTAAATGTTGTGAGCATATACCAGAATGATTCGTAAGATGATCATTGGACAATAGTAAGGATATTCTTATGATCTTTTGGAAGAACTAAGAGTATAATATTTGTAGAAGTGACAAATAGATGGTTAGTTCATTGTAAAAGTACTACATTGATACTAGCTTTATCACAAAGTACAAATTAAGTTTATCTCAATCTAAACTAAGGGTGGCACAATATGATGGAAAGTAAGTTCCATAATGGGTTTGGATGAGTTCCAAAGTTAAGACATTGTGACAGATACTACAACAAAAGGCTAAGTATATGACTGCTATAATAGCAGCTAAAGAGGGCATTTGTGTCAAGTAGTTTGTTATCAAACTAGGTGTACTTCACAGTGGGATAATACTATGAAGATATATTGTGCGACAATATTATCAACATGTTTTAACCCCAAAGAGCTAAAGGTCACACCGAAAGACCAAATTTATACAAAGCCATCTCATTAGAGAATGAGTGATGCGTAGAGACGAAAAGACATGCAATTACACACGGACCTGGAAGTGTCAGATCCGGAGATCAGTTGACCACTAGCAATCGTGTACATACAACACCGGAAAGCCATAGGTGTTGAATACACAAAGGTTTGAAACTAGATTATTGACTCTAGTGCAAGTGGGAGACTGTTGGAGATATGCCCAAGAGGCAATAATAAAGTGGGTTATTATCATATCTTCATACTTATGATAAATGTTTACATACCATGCTATAATTGTATTAACCGGAAACATTAATACTTGTGTGATTTGTAAACTAAAATAAGAGTCCCTAGTAAAGCCTCTTGTTAAACTAGCTTGTTGGTTAATATATGATCATGGTTTCCTGATCATGAACATAGAGATGTTATTAACAACAGGATCATATCATTAGGAGAATGATGTGCTGGACATACTCCTATAGATAAGCGTAGCATAAAGATCAAGTCATTTTAAATAGTTCAATTGCTATATGCTTTCTGATACATAGTAACCTAATTCCTTCGACCATGAGATCATGCATATCACCTTTACCGGATGGATGCTTTGATGACATCAAACACCACACCGTAACTGGGTGGTTATAAAGGTGGCATTGAGTGTTCGGAAAGTATTGATTGAGACACATGGATCAAGAATGGGATTTGTCCATCCACATGACGGATAAATATACTCTGGGCCCTCTCGGTGGAATGTCATCCAATTAGCTTGCAAGCATGTGACTTGGTCACAAGGGATCACATATCACGGGAACGAGAAAAGAGTACTTATCAGTAACGAGGTTGAACTAGGTATGCAGAGATACCGACGATCATAACCTCGGATAAGTAACATATCGTGAGACAAAGGGAAATTGGTATCGTATGTAAGTGGTTCATTCGATCGCAAAGTAATCGTAGAAATATGTGGGAGCCATATGAATTTCCAGATTCCTCTATTGGTTATTGTTCGGAGAAGTGTCTCGATCATGTCCGCATAATTCACGAACCGTAGGGAGACACACTTAAGGATTCGACGTTGTTTGAGTAGTTATGGTATTATGAGAAAGAGACCGAATGTTGTTCGGAGTCTCGGATGGGATCCGGGATATCACGAGGTGATCCGGAATGGTCCGGAGAATAAGATTCATATAAGGAAAGACCCGTTTCGGAGTTCGGGAATGATTCCGGTGTTTTCATCGGGAATGTTCTAGAAGGTTCCGGATTGTCCGGCACTCCGGGGGGGAAGGGTACATGAATGTGTTATATCAAGTTGGTATGATTGCATCATGTACTAAGTGTCATCGCTGTACCAAATAGAGGATTTATTCAAATCCTAGTTTGAAAAGTCAAACGGCTAGTTTGAAAAGTCAAACGGCTAGTTTTGGTAAAGAGGAGAAGGAGGATTGATGGAAACCGAGTTGGGGAGGGAGTCCTCCTCCCAAACCGGCGCACCACCTCTAGGCCGAGTTGGGGAGGGACTCCCCTCCCCTTGGCCGCACCTCCCACCTATAAAGGGAGGGGCAGGGCTGCCCCTCCAAGACACACAAGTTCCTATCTTCTACCTCCGGTTTAGAGCCGTTTGGGTTTAGAGCTTCTAATTGCTTTAGCCTTCGGTTTAGAGCCTTCTAATTGGTTTAGAGCCTTCTAATTGGTGTGTCTAATTACTAGACCACTAATAGCCTCTCTCATACTCCACCATACTCGCACCGGCTTAAGGCGAAGCCCTGCGGGATCTCCCCTCTACTTCCGGTACCACGCCGTTGTGCTGCCGGAATCGCGAGGAGAGTGCTACAACCTCCGCTGCCTGCTGGAACAAGGGAGAGGAAGGTCTTCGTCGAGTACCGTACGTGTGACCGACTGCGGGAGCGCTGCCGGAACGCAGCGCCGGAAGGATCGTCTACGCGATCTTGAGATCGGAAGTGTACGACTACATCACCCACGAGAATCTGCTCTCGTTAACCGCTTTGGAATCTTCGAGGGTAAGTTATTCCATCGACTCGTTGCTACAATCTAGTAGATAGATCTTGGCTTGTTTGTTTGTATGCGATAGAAAATTTTTGTTTTCCATGCTACGAACCCCTACACTTCTAGTCAAGCCATCAATGCTTTGCTGCATGATCTAAAGGAAGGCTTTTCCCTCGAGGATTTAGGAGATCTACACTTCTTCTTGAGTATTGAGGTAAAGAAAGTTGATAATGGTTTATGTCTCACACAGGAAAAATATGCAACTAATCTTCTTACAAAAGTTGGGATGAAAATGTGTACATCATGCCCCACACCTTTGTCCTCTACCAAAAAATTGTCTCTTAATGAGGGAACTCCTCTTGGTCCTGATGATATTTCTGAGTATAGAAGCATTGTGGGAGCCCTGCAATATTTGACATTAACACGGCCTGATATTTTATTCTTAGTTAATAAGGTCTGTCAGTTCTTACATGCCACAACAACCTCTCATTTGACATATGCAAAAAATATACTGAGATATGTTCAGGGCACTCTAAAGACTAGACTTATGGTTTAGAAGTCTTCATCTAGTCTGCTTAGTGCTTTTTCTGATGCAGACTGGGCAAGATGTCTTAATGGTAGGAGATCTACATGAGGCTTTTCTATATTCTTGGTCCAAATTTGATTTCTTGAAGTGCTAGAAAACAAGCCACACTTTCAAGGTCGAGTACTGAAGCTGAAGCTGGATATAAAGCTCTAGCTAATGCTATAGCTGAACTAATATGGGTTGACTAGGTGTTACACTAAGAGAACATCTGGGAGATACTTGTCTGCTAATCTTATGTTTCATCAAAGACTAAGCATATTGAGATTGATCTTCATTTTGTCAGAAAAAGAGTTGCCAGGAAACTACTAGATATTAAATTTATTTCGAGCAAGGATCAAATAGCAGATGGGTTTATAAAGGCATTATCAGTCAAGGAACTTGATGAATTTAAGAGTAATCTCAACCTTTCAGAAGATTGTGATTAAGGGAGACTGTTAACAATATAGTTTTATGTATTCTGGTATGGAGTAGTACTCCAACCAAACTTCTCCCTCTCCCTTCCGACTGTATTTCTCTAAGTCTGTACAACTCCTTCCTGTACATGGTTAGCGGTCGATTTGGGTCTCTCCCATCGACGTCGTATTAACACGCAATCGATACCAAGGACAAGGTATCGTTCAGCCTAATATTTTGACAGATAAATCTAAGTCAACTAATATTGATCGAAGAGAGTACTTAATTAGTCCATGCATGTCTATGAAGTAGATTCACGTTCTGTTAACAGATGAGATGAACAATTATCAAATAAGGATTAAAACAATAAAGAGCTCCAAAAGTACACAATGCTGAGTCGAATTAACTTTCCAAAGATGGAATATAAACTTGTAACCGACCGCTTTGTGGGGTTGCCAAACATAACTACATTTTCCAGAAAGCAAACTTAATTACTTAGCTTAAGGTATGTTTAGTTCAGAGACACATTTTGCCGGGCCAAAGTGTAGCCAGCCGCAAAAATGCTGCTGAAAAATTTGACGCAAAAGAATTGACTCTTTGATAAATGTGTCATACTCACAAGCCAAAGTGTCATAAAAACCAAACACATGGCACACTCTTCGTGGAGGAAGGGCGACGCCGACCTGCATCGAGGAGGTGGAGTTGTGGCTGGTCGAGGAGGTGGCGGCGCTGCTCGTCGAGAAGGAGGTAGTCGCGCTCATCCAGAAGGGTGGTGGCGAAGGATGCACTCGTCATGGAGTAAGGGCCTCGCCACTCGTCGGGGCCATGGACTCAGGTCGGGCTCGTCGTGAGGAAGGCGTCGAGAGGAAGGTGGCGACGGAGGCCGGCATTACAGAAAGGGGCCAACAGAGGCTAGGGTAGAGAGGAAGGGAGGAGGCGGAGGCCGGCGTTATGGAAGGGCGGCGACAGAAGTGTTCGTGCGAGGATGTTGTAGAGAGCGGTTTAGGGGGAGGAAATAAGAAGCGGGGTTGTAATCCCTGTTGTCTCGAGCCCAGACACGAGGACGCGAAAGCGAGTGAGAGTTTTCTGGCTGAGTCCCATCCTATCGAGTAGCGAGAATTAATTTAAACTTCTCTACCATGCGAGATGGACACTGTCCGGACAAAAAAACCGGTCTACCAAACTAGAAATGTCGGTTGATACCTGAATATTTCGGTCGGACCGGTCTACCAACCGCACCATAATGTTCGTGCGGTCTTGCTCCCTTTCCTCGTGGTCGGCGGCGGGAGCAGCACTGGTAGCGCGCGCCCCGGCCAATTCCCCTCCCCTCTCCTCCTCCCCCGCCTCGACGCCGCCCAAGCCAGGGCCAAGGTCTATGGCTTCCTCCTCCGCCGGCGCGGGCGCTGGCCATGTCCGCGTCGCGGTCGTCGGTGACGTGGTACTCTCCCTCCCTTAAAATCTTTAAATCGTCTGGCCCTCTATTCCTTGCGGGCATGGATGATGGGCATGAATACTTGTGGCACAGCGTTGCGGTTATTCACTTATTCACGGGGTTCGTACGCGTAGCTGATTCGGAGCAAGACGAAGAGGGGATTGGGCACTGAAGTCTCTGCTCGTTGACCTGGTTAATTCAGTCAGGCTCCCATTTGGATGCCACAAGGGGGTTCAGGTCCAGTGATATCCGTTGATGTTTGCAAATTGCTAGTGTGGGCACGCGTCTAGGCCTTTGATCGTAGTTTAGATGGTGGCATATTTCGTTCTTAATGGCAGGCCATAATGGATGACGAATTGGACGTGTTATACTTGCTGTATTGAAGACAGTTCTGGCGTCTGTCTAAACCAACAGTAGGTTTGTTGGTGAGATGATATCTCCATTTCCCCTCAAAGCTTGTTCATGGAGAGAGGCAGAGCAGAGGGAGTCAGACTAATTTGGGGACAATGCATTTCCTGGCTTCAAACAGTCGCTTCCGGTTGCGTTCTCTCGGAAACCTTGTTATGCTGATCACATAAGGTGGCCATGGAGTAGCTTGGAGGGAAACTGGAGGGGTTCAATTTAGGTGTGGTTATTGTAAGCTTAATCAGTGAACTACCCTAGGTATCACTAAATAATTAATGAAACTGCATAAATGTCCTCAGCCCCTCTCTTCTGGATGTGCTTTACCAATTAGTGCTACAAGGCACGGATGGCCCTTCTTTCTTGAAAGGGGAGGAATTGTTTACTTTCACCTTCTTAATTTGGGCTATATGAAACCATCAGAGTATACAAATAGATGTGTTGTCGAGATCTGTGTAATGAGAACATGGCATTAATTGGATGTTATGCACTGAACCTTGCAGCACGATGATTGGATCCTTGATGAAGACACAAAGGCCCTCCATTTTCTTAAGGTATTGCACATTGCATATTTATATGGATCCAGTGTGTGTTGTATTGGGATATCTCATTATTATGTCCACATTTCATTGTCCTAGCTTCTCCCTAGTTTTACAATGTACCATTCATGCCTGTCTGGTTTAAGTAATGCTGTAGCCTCCTTATGCTTTGCGAACCATGGTTAATCACGGTACATGTGTGTTCCAATATCGACATTGCACGTTGAAAGAAATATCCATGTATAAATAATTCGATATCCTCATCTGTTGTTCTCAGAAGCTCTAACATGCTCTATTTGAAATGCAGCCAGATCTGGTGCTTTTTACAGGTATGGCTATGTCTGTATTACATGATTTGCTAATTTCATCTTTGTTTGTGATGTACATGCATTGGGGCTATTGTTTGTCACCTCATGTTTGTTCTCTATCTCTGGCAGGTGATTATGGCAATGAGAATGTTCAACTTGTCAAAAGCATTTCAGATCTTCAGTTCCCAAAGGCAGCCATTCTTGGTAATCATGATTGCTGGCGCACACATCAATTTTCAGAGAAGTATGAGTCATATTTTCATTTAGTAAGGAGAAACTATAAAATAACCACACTTGGCTTTTCTGAAATAGTCGTGTACTTGGTTGGTACTCAGGAAGGTAGACCGTGTCCGGCTTCAGCTGGAAAGGTAAAGATCCTTACATAGTTACATATGCTATCAGTTGTATTTTAGAAGATTCTGTTGAAGGAAGTGTCAGTGAATTAGTCGTGCATGTTTGCACAATTGCTGTTATGTTCTTCAGTTGTATCATGACACTGTAAGTCCGTAACCATCATAAGATTTCTAGGTTTACTGCTTGGTCATTTCATTAGTTATTTATATTTTAATTTAGATACAGAGCACTAAGGTGAAATAATACTTAAACTTGGAGGGAATGAGTTCAGTAAACTGTGGTTAGGAACTGCTGACAAAAGAAGGATAGCTAATTCGCGGACAAATTTGTCCTTAGTTGTCTGCAGTTCCCAACCAAGTTAATAGAGGTGCATGATGATTATGTGTATCGGCATTCTTCAGCAGATTAGGATGCTCTGTCTGCAGTAAATGCGGCCAATAATACTTCTCTTGCCTTTTGCTTTCTCTTGTGAACATCAGCCTTGGCGAGCAGCATGTTGGATATAAATGTTTGGACTTCCCATCTATAAAGCTGAGTGTTGTTGGTGGGCGCCCATTTTCTTGCGGGGGCGACAGGTTATTTAGACCAAAGCTTCTGTCAAAACGGTTGGTAAGAGATGTACTAACCAATAGATACATGTGTTCTTCAACTGTTTTGTTAGGTATATCTTTGCCATTAATTTCTTTCCACAAACAATTTTTTTTAGATCAAGAGGGCCCCTGGAAGGGGAGCCCCGGTTCCATTATGCAAATGAAACCAGCAAGTAGCAGGTAGTGTCATAACAGGGAACAGAAACAGTCTTCCACAAACAATTTCCTTCTGCTCCTTTTGAATTAGGAACTTAAAGCTGCTATGTGAATTTGTTTAGTAATGGCTTGGTAGTACAATGAAAAGCGTGGCACGTGTCGTATTTATTTCTTTCTCATGTCAATTATTACTGAATTATCTATCCAAAAAACCCTCCTACACCTCCTTTTCCAAGGGAAAGTGTAATCAAAGGGTAAAGAGAAATCACATCTTTACACCCAACTAGTTAGGACTCTCCTAAAACTGGAGGCATCCAATTAAGTCCATAGTCATCTCCGAATATTTTCGATTTCATTTTTCTATTATTACTGTATCTGCTAGTTTATAAACATCAGGACGTTAAGCTTAAAGGTTGTTAGTTTATGTTCTAGATTAGGGAGAATTCGAGTTGTATCACCAGGCTAGTCTCTTATCATGTATTTGACTACCTGTGCTAGGCAGTATAAATGTAAGTACAAGACTAATATGACCTCATCCTTGCCCACCGGTGACTGGTGCTTAACTGCTTATAAGGATCTAAGGGTAATATGTTGTATGTCATAATCTCAAATCATCTTATGAAGTTGAGTACAACGAACCAGATATGTAGAGTGATTGGTTGCATGATTTGTTTCGGTTATGGAACAAGCTTATTAGTCTGCATTCATTAAGTGCTAGGATTAGCACAGCTCAGATTCCAAAAGTTTCACGAAATTATTTTCACCTCTTGCCTTTTTGCCCATTATGAATTTTAGATGACACTCTGTAGATGGTAAGATTGGCACATGATAACAGAACTACAGAATGTAGTAGCTAAACTAACCGGCATTTCGTGGTGCTACCATTCTGGCAACTTTTTTAGTCTCACCTTATAAAAGAAGTGCATCGCAGACCATTCTAAAAAAAAATCACTAACCCCTTTGTGAAGGACTTCTGCTGTTGTTTGTAAGTCATAATTATAATCTTTCACCACTCATTGGTTGCTACTGTCATCATGTAGGTATGGTGTTGATGATATGGCAGGAAGTGCAAGGAAGATATATGATGCTGCCGCAGGTGCACCAGAGGAGCATTCTGTCATACTACTTGCACATAATGGACCAACAGGTCTCTGAACATTCAAGTAACTAAGTTGTATAGATATCTTATGGAACTCATCACCAAAATGTTTTATGTCCTAACAGTCTTTGAATCATGGTTGCGCAGGTCTAGGTTCAAGAATGGATGATATCTGCGGGCGGGATTGGGTTGCTGGTGCTGGCGACCATGGTGATCCAGGTCTGATATTTTTCATGACAATTTTCTACCCCCCCCCCCCCCCCCCCCCCCCCCCCTCCCTCCTCCAATTACCATTTTCTCAAGCAGTTGCTTCATGTGGCAACCTCGGCAGATCTGGAACAAGCGATATCTGACCTGCAAAGCGAAACTGGTGTTTCAATCCCGCTTGTCGTGTTTGGGCACATGCACAAGAGCCTAGCCTACGGTGGAGGCCTCAGGAAGATGATAGCCTTCGGGACCAACCGGACCATATATCTGAACGGAGCGGTCGTGCCTAGGGTGAAGCAGGCGAAAGATAGCAGTCCTGCTGTGAGTTCCACCAGCGAAAGAGATGGGCTCGAAGGATTGGGATCCATGGCACCCACTTCACGGGCGTTCACCACTGTCGACTTCTTTGACGGTGCTGTCGATAAGATCTCCGAGGTCTGGGTGCTGGTGAGTGACTCCGGGGCCGAGCTCGAGGAGGAGGCTATCCTGTACAAGCGTCCACGTGAGCACATGTGACGTTTAGACTTGCACGAATAATGTTGTACATGGATTATATGTAACTTTGCGGTGGCAATGCTGATGAAGCTGTTAAAAGGGAACAGTCTGCCTTGTCCTGTGAGATCAAGGTGGCGATTCCAGTTGGCTCGGGATGTTATTCCCATGCTTCTTTTCCTTGCACGAATTGTTGGGACTTGGGACAGTCTCGTAGGAAATTCGGCATGATAAATAAAAACGCAACTTGTTGCAGAGTCCAAAAAACAGGGACTTGTTGCTTGTTGTCATGTATGCCTGCGAAATGCGGTGATACATTTTTCTTGTTCTGGTCCTTTCTAGACTACTTCAAATACAAACCACCCCTTATGAAAACATTGCAAATTATTGTTTGACATTTAAATCTCCAACATAAAAGTGAACAAAAAAACCTTTAGACTATTTTATGGGTTATTGGCGAAACCATCACATGTAAGAGTTGAAGTGTCGAAAGCACCATATGGTGGGCTTATATCTTTACCAGAAGTGCATTGGGTGTGTGAATCTGCCTAATTTGTCAAAAGAAAAGAACTAGAAAATGTGTATCGTTTGTTATCTGATGCATATCAGGAGGATGTTGTTGTCCAAAACACTATAGGCTGGTAAGCATGGATGGATTTCTGATGAGTTAGTGTACTCTGATTAATCTTATAATGTACTATGCAGTTCTTTACCGAGGACATGTGCTGGATGTCACCGTGGGATTTGGTATGGCTGTATGGGTACTTTGTCAGCTATTAGCTGCATGGAGCTGTTTGAGACCCTGAATGCCTTTATTTCCATGCTTGTAGTCAATCAATATATCACCATGATGCATTTCTTTTGTTCTTTTGCTTACTTATTAAGTACTAGTTGCACTAGTATACAAGGCAGATTTTTTGAAAAAAAATGTTTGCATTTGTGTATCAACCTTACCATATACTACTATACTTACTATATATATATATATATATATATATATATATATTAAAGATGGAACGATTTGTTAACGATCCACATCATCACAAGAGCCTTTCGTTCGGAGCGCCACAAACCAGGACTAATGCTCGGCACAAGAGACGGGTTTATCCGGCTTGGACCTAGTCGTGTGCTGGTTCATCAGGCGAATCCAACCTCTGCAGCATCGCGCAAAGTATATGCACGAGTATACCAGTGATCGAAGGGATAGCCTCCGGATCTCCGTGGATAACTTCTCGACCGACTCCGTCAAGCTCCGCCTAAAGGACATCGTCAAGGTGAAGGATAAGAAGTGTGGCTTCACCATCACCTACGACATGTTCGTAGATGGCAAGTGCCCAAAGGTAGGTATTTATTTTCCGTGTACGACATATGCTCCAGTTTTTCTGTCTTGCCAATACCACCTTATCTAACATGGTGATTTCTCACTTAACAGCTTAGCGATCTAGATGAGGACAACCTGACTGCCCAAATCTACGATCCAAAGATGAAGGAAGTCACGGTCGTGTCCGACGATGATGTCCCGTTGGCGCGAAAGCGGAAGAGCTCCACCTCTGACGCTGCCGACGGAGGCAAGAAGAAGAAGACGGAGGGTGGAGCCTCCAAAAAGAGTACCGCCGCCCTGGAGGCGGAAAAGAGAAAAGCCACCGGGATTTTTGCCAAAGCGCCCCCCTAGTGTAAGCTTCTCATTCTCCGGCATTGTCTATTTTTCTGTCTTGTTTCTATACTTATGCATTTTGCACGTCTCAGGAAGAAAGCCACGACCAGCCTCAAGAATACCTCCAAAACTTTGGGGGCTTCTAGAAATATCAAAGACATGCTGCATCGCGACGCCTCCCTCTCCATCGCCCCTGCTACCCCTGCCGTCAAGCCCTCGTCTGCCCCGACAAGCTCACAAGCTAAGGAGGCACCATGCCCTTCCGCCATGGAAGTGGACTCTGGCCCCTCTACCGAACTCGCTGTTGTCGGCGAGCAGGCAACACAGGAGAGCACCGCTCAAGAAATGGCTGAAGCTCCGGCTAAGGATGCCATCGGTGGCGGCAAGGCGGTGGTGGAAGCTGGTACTTCTGCCGAAGGCGGTGCCCTTGCTCCCCAGAAACCCTTTGAGTTTCCGAAGATAGTTTACCCGGTGCTCACGCCGAGTAACACAACTCTGGTTCCTGGAGGAGTACCGTCATCTCCGACGTGCGGTCTTGAGGAGCTTCTCCGACAAGCGGATATCTTGCGAGGAAATAGCATCTCCTTTGGCAAGCTGCTAGCCGAGAGCGCTACAAACCTCAAGATTATTGCACTTGTAAGTTTTACTTTGCCTTTTGCATTTCATATGAGTATCCCACTGTAGCCCCCGAGGATGTACACGGAAAACCATAGGTTTTGCATCTATATGCTCTAAGAGTGACTAAGTTAGAAAAAACTCTCACTGTAGCCCCCAAGCATTTAGATGGAACAAACTATTCCGACTAGATGCTTTAAGAGTAGCATACGCAGTGTTTATAATTTTCAATACTGTAGCCCCCAAGCCTCTAGTTGTAACTGAATTAGTTCCGACTAGATGCTTAAAGAAAAGCTAAGAAGATTTCGAGTTAAAAACTTTATACTGTAGCCCCCGAGCTTCTAATCGAGAACTAAATTAGCTCCGACTAGATGCTTAAAGAAAAGCTAAGTATATTGCTAAGTAAAAAACTCCCGCTGTAGCCCCCGAGCGTCTAGGTGGAAAATTTCCGACTAGGTGCTCCAAGCAGACTAAACAACGGTTTAACTTTTTCCTTTTTTCCATAGAACGAGAATGCTCGGAGGGGCATGGCCAACGACAAGTACCAGAAGATGCGCGCAGATCTTGAAGCCGAAAAGGGTAAAACTACCATCTTGAAGGAACAGATCATCAAAAACAAGAGTCTGTTTTCTTTTTGCACATTCCGTCTTGGTTTTGTGCCTTCATTCTCTGAGTACTTACTATGTACTTTGTTTTCTCCGACTTGCAGAACATCTCGCCAAGGCCAAGGACATTGTCGAGCAGTCCAAGCACATCCAACAGCTGGACAGCGAGAACAAGATCCTTAAGGAGGAGAGGAAGGAAATGCTGAAAATGCATGAAGATTCCATGAAGGACCTGCAGGACTCCGCCTCCGCGGAAATCAATCGCTTGAAGGAGGAGTTTGCGATCTTAAAAGATCAGAAGCAACCTGCTGATGAGAAAAACCAACGCCACAGCAGGGCGTTTAAGCTCCTCCAGCAAGAGAAAGAATCCTTGGCGGACACCCTCTGGCAGGCTAAGGCCGGCATCTTCAGTAAGTTTCCTCCGCCTTGTATTTCTGTAGTCTAGATACTTTGAATTTATTGAATCCATGCGCTCCTTGTCGAAATTTGCAGCTCCTATGGGTTTAACCCGCTCGCCTCCTTCGGACAAGGAATGCATGGTTCTTGTCGGCAACTTTATCAACACCGCCATCACCCAAGCCAAAGAGATTGCCAAGTCCCTCTAGATATACATCAAGGCCTCGAACTCCATGACGAAGTACTCGGATATTCTGCGCCGAGCCCCCGAGCGTGTCACGAGCTGGAAAGCTTCATGTGCATGGGCTGACGCAAGGATGGCGCTGTCAATGGTGAAGGCACACTACGAAGGTGCCGACATCGACACGGTGACCTCTGGTATCCCCGACGTTGACGATGATGGCAAAGATATTGATCATGAAGCCATCCTATCGTCCCTCGCGGGCTATGACACCAGATTTGCCGAGTTGGTGGACATCGACGTCTTCGTGCCCATGAACACCATCGACAACGTCAACCAAGATTCCTCTGAGTCTCATCATAGAGCCGACGCTGAGGGTGATTCTCCGGCTGGGGACGATGCTGCTTCCAAGTCTCCTGCGCCCAAAGAATGAAAAACACTATGTAATATTTGTTTCACCTTTGGTGTATGCACGGAAAAAACTTGGCGATGTAACTTAAGGCAGAAAACAATGGTTGTTATTTCCTGCTACTTAAGAACTAGTTTCCAGCATGTATATATTTTTTAAGCAAGTGCTGGCTTATCCATTACTTTGGTTTTTATGCTTGACTTTTCGTGAGTCGGAAGACTTGTTGTCGGAACCATGCGCTTAGGTGATGATACCCAATGGCACCGTCAATAACCTGAGCACAAAATCGCCGACAACAAGTGCCGAAAGTCACTACTCCAGAATCCACATAAAAACGACAAAGAACGTGTAGACCAGAAAACTTAAGCTAACGCCCGTAGGCGAAATTTTCACAAGTGCAAACGCAAAGCTTGTGCATAAAGGTTTTACATGATCCAAAAATAAACACTAAAGGAGGTAAAAAAGACTCAGAGATATGAGTGAACCAGAGAGCTTTATTTCATTGATCATATAAGAGGTACACAATTAGATAAAAAATGTTAAGTGTAAAAAGGATGTAGTTGTGCTATGTTCCATGGCCGATCAAGCTCCGGGTAGTCATCATCCGGGTCACGTCGCTTACGCTTATGATCCTCGTTGGGTCTATCCTTTAGTTCACGATTGTCAACAAGGTAGTAAGACCCATTGAGCAGCGCCTTGCTTATGATGAACGGTCCTTCCCATGGTAGGGATAATTTGTGTGACTTCTTCTGCTTAAGTCGGAGCACCAAATACCCCTCCTTAAACGAGCGATGCCGAACGCGGCGACTATGGTAGCTGCGTGGCTTCTGCTAGTAGATGGCGGATCTTTGGGATGCCAAAACACGCTCCTCCTCGAGAAGGTCCACATCCAGGCGTCTGGATTCTTCAGCGTCATCCTCGTCGTAGGCGGGAACTCTTGGTGCATCGTGGAGGATGTCGGAAGGAAGGATGGCTTCTGCTCCATATACCATGAAATAAGGGGTGTAGCCGGTGGATCTGTTGGGTGTAGTTCGTAAACTCCACAGCACAGATGGCAATTCTTCCGCCCAGGCTCCAGCTGCTCTATGTAGCGGTGCCTCAAGACGTGGCTTGATTCCCTGCAGAATTAATCCATTGGCTCGCTCAACCTGACCATTGGATTGTGGGTGTGTCACAGATGTAAGGTAAAGTCGGATGCCTTTCTCCCAGCAATATGCCTCCACTTCTCCGAGTGATAAATTGCTGCCGTTGTCGGTGATAATGCTATGTGGGAGACCAAATCTCACCACTAGATCTCGGACGAACCTGAGGGCAGTTGCCCCATCAAGCTTTCTAATGGGTTTAGCTTCTATCCATTTAGTGAATTTGTCAACTGCTACAAGCAGATGCATAAATCCACAAGGTGCCGTCTGTAACGGTCCCACCATGTCCAGCCCCCAGACCGCAAACGGCCAAGTTATTGGTATTGTTCGCAGTTCTTCAGCTGGAACATGTGGTTGTCGGGCATAATACTGGCATCCCATGCATGTCTCAACTAGCTTGTCGGCATCCGCCTTCGCGGTCAGCTAGTAGAATCCTTGTCGGAAGGCTTTCGCGACCAACGATCGAGGAGCGGCGTGATGCCCGCAATCTCTGAGATGGATTTCGCGTAGGATTTCCATACCTTCTAGCTGGGAAACACACTTTAGGTATACACCAGTAGTGCTCCTTTTATAGAGTTTCCCATTGATTATGGTATAACCCTTTGCTCGTCGTACTATTTGCCGTCTTTCGACTTCGTCGTCGGGCAAAGTTCCGTGTTTGAGATATTCCATGAACGGTTTTGTCCAAGCCGGCGGGACCTTAGTCACCATGTTGACGAAAGAGTCAGCTCTATCCGGGTTGTCTATGTCGGCTCCCTTCACGAATGGTGTGCGCAGATGCTCTAGGAAAACTCCTGGCGGAATTCGCTTGCGCCCTGATCCTAGCTTAGAGAGCAGATCAGCCGCCTCGTTTTGTTCCCTAGGCACATACTTGACTTCGTAGCCCAAGAAGCTCTTGGCTATCTCGTCCACTTCATCTCGATATGCCACCATCATAGGGTTCCGCGCATTCCAGGTGCCAGCCACCTGCTGGGCAACCAAGTCGAAATCTCCACAGCAAACTATGCGCTTGATGCCAATATCCTTGGCTACACGTAGTCCATGAATGAGTGCTTCATACTCCGCCATGTTATTTGTAGCGTCGAAGTGGATCTGCAGAACGTAGTGTAGCTTGTCTCCTGTTGGTGACTGTAGCAATACACTAGCCCCCGAGCCGTTGAGCAGCTTTGATCCGTCAAAGTGCATCACCCAGTACTATGGTTCTGGCAACGGAGTGGCGTCTGGCATCTCCGTCCAATCTGCAACAAAATCCGCCAAGGCTTGTGACTTGATAGCGTCACGTCTCTTGTAGGTGATCTCGAAGGCGGCAAGTTCAATGCCCCACTTCACGACCCTTCCTATAACGTCGCTGTTATTGATACTGTCGGACAGTGGAGTCTTGCTCACCACTGTGATTGGGTGCTCCTGAAAGTAATGCCTCAGCTTCCGAGAAGCAAGGAATACTCCATAAGCTATCTTTTGGTAGTGCGGGTAACGTTGCTTGGACTCCGTCAAGACCTCGCTCACATAGTAAACTGGTCGTTGAACTCCGTGCTCATAGCCTGGTTCCTTCCGCTCTACCACGAAGACGATGCTGATAACCCGGTTGGTTGCCGCCATGTAAATTAACAGGGGCTCACCAGGCTCGGGTGCTGCAAGGATGGGCGCTGAGGAAAGAATCTCCTTGAGCTGCTTCAATGCTGCATTTGCTTCGTCCGTCCACGTGAATTTGTCCGCCTTCTTCAGCAACTTATACAGCGGCAGAGCCTTCTCTCCAAGTCGGTTGACGAACCGACTAACTGTTGCAACACAACCTGTTAGTCGTTGAATGTCTTTTAGGCATGTCGGACGGTTTATGTTTAGGATGGCCTTGATTTTCTCCGGGTTGACCTCGATTCTGCGTTGGGAAACAATGAAGCCCAACAATTTGCCGGCTGGAACCCCGAAGACACACTTCTTAGGGTTGATCATCATGTTGTATTTCTGGAGATTATCAAAGGTTTCTTTATAGTCGGAGATTAAGTCGTTTGAATTTTTAGGCATCACCGCAATATCATCCACATAGGCGTGAACGTTCCGACCAATTTGGTCGTGGAGGCAACGTTGCATTGTCCGCTGGTAAGTAGCACCTGCGTTTTTCAGCCCAAAGGGCATCGTGACATAGCAAAACGTGTTGTATGGGGTAGTGAACGAAGTGGCCAATTGGTCTGACTTCCTCATCTTGATCTGGTGGTATCCTGAGTATGCATCAAGAAAACACAAAAGTTCCGAGCCAGCCGTCGAGTCAATGACTTGGTCAATGCGAGGAAAAGCAAACGGATCTTTGGGACATGCTTTGTTCAAGCCGGTGTAATCAATGCACATTCTTAATTCATTGGTTCCCTTTTTGGGGAAAAGTACAGGATTGGCCACCCATTGGGTGTGAAGGACTTCTCGGATAAATCTAGCCTTAAGTAACCTAGCTATCTCTTTGCCAATGGCGCGTCTCTTCTCATCTCCAAAGCGTCGTAGAGGTTGTTTCACTGGTTTGCATTTTGGATCAATGTTTAAGTTGTGCTCGGCAAGTTCCCTAGGTACACCTTTCATGTCGGCAGGTTGCCAGGCAAAGATGTCCCTGTTCTCACGGAGGAACTCGACGAGCGCGCTTTCCTATTTGGGATCCAGGTTCGTCCCAATGGCGGTTACCTTGGAGGCATCGCCTACCACAAGTTCCACCGGCTTGGTCTCGATGGCGGCCTTGAACGAAGGAGCGGAGTCGGAGATCTGCTTCTTCAACGCGGGCATCTCTGAGTCATCGACCTTGCTCTGGATCTCCTTGAATTCTTCACTGTAGAGGGCAGCTTCTGCAACGGCTGCTTCGTTGATCTCGCAGTCCCTTGCCTTGGTAAAGCTTCCGGATACGGTGATGATGCCGTTTGGTCTGGGTATCTTGAGTTTGTTGTAGACGAAGCATGGCTTGGCCATGAACGTGTAGAATATGTCGCGGCCGAATATGACGTGGTACACGCTCTTCAAAGGGACCACCTCGAAGGTCATGCGCTCTTGACGGTAATTATTAACATCGCCAAAGGAAACCTGAAGTGTAATGCACCCAAGGGACCGAGCCTCCCGACCAGGAACTATGCCATGGAAGATGGTGTTGGTCCGCCTTAGGTTTGCCTCCGTCAAGTTCATCTTCTGCAGTGTATCCAGGTACATGATGTTGATGCTGCTTCCACTATCCACCATACACTTGGTGAACTCCACGCCGTCAATCAAGGGGTTGATGACCATGGCGTATTGCTTCTCCGTGGGTATAAGGTCTGGGTGGTCCGTCCTGTCCCAAGTTATTGGAACCTCCGACCAGCGCAGGTACTGGGGAACTGGGGGGAGAGGAGCCATCAGGATCCTCAGAGAGGTCTTCTATTGTCGGACGATGGGGGTGCCAAGGAAAGTGTGGTAGACTAGGGCCTTCTTTGCGAAGGGGTTCTTGCCCTTGTCGTCGCTCTTGGCGGCGTGCTTGGGGTCAACATCCTCGTACATGTCACTTGAATCCTTGGACTCCTCCTCCTTCTTCTTCCCCTTGCCCTTGCCTCGCAGTCTGTTCTTCCGACTTCGCTTGTAGCCGGACTTCGGGTCTTCCTTGAGGTCGTTGACGAACTTGCAGTGTCGATTGGTATGGGTGGCCTTGCCGTTGGCGTCGAGGTGTACGAGGCATGACATATCGCGGTACTCTTCGTAGGTTTGGGGAACGCGGAGCGGCGCCGAGGTGGTTTCACTTCCTCGTTCCTGCCCACGACCAGCTCCCCTTCCTCGGCCACGTTGTCCGCCTTCTCCTCGTCCTGCAAAAGTCATAGCGACCATGTCGGTAGATTGCTTTTCTTCTGGAGCGGTCTTCCGCTTTGTAATGTTGTTCCTCCGAGCTTGATTTGGAACGGCCGTTGCCGGCAAGGAGCCACGAGCATCGTCGTCGGCAGCTGCGAACTCACTAGCCAACTGAATCATCTGGTTCAAGTCAAGCTGGTGATTGTCCTGCAAGCGCTTCATCTTATGTCAGAGCAACGTGCCTCTTTCCAACCCATCGATGAAGGTGGCCATGGCGGTCTGAGCGTGCACTCCTGCGCATGAATTCTTCATATCCAGCCAGCGGGAGAGGTAGGCGCGAGATGTATCGTCTTTCTCTTGCACGCACCGTTGTAGATCGCCAACATTGCAGGGACGCTTGTATGTACCCTCAAAGTTCTTGGTGAATGCTTCTTGCATGTCTAGCCAGTTGTAAATAGATTTCTCTGGCAAGTCGTCGATTCATTGATGGGCCGTGCCTGCCAACATTAACGAGAGGTACTTGACGGCAATGTTGGGGTTGCCTCTGGCAATCTCCACCGCATTGCCATAGTCATGCAACCATGTGGCTGGCTTGGCGGTGCCGTCATAGAGCTTGATGGTCTTGTCAATCCGGAAACCTTTGGGGTAAGTTGCGGACCGTATTGCAGGTCCAAAACAACGTTGTCCCAGGTATGGTCCTTCCCGGGCCTCGTGGATATTATCGATCCGCGAACGTGCATCGTATGGCTCCGGGTTCTTATTCTTTTTGTCAACAGGGGATGGGCTGCGTGAACGACGCGGGCCCCCTCCGCCATGGTGACTGCTTGGTGGTGACGGAGGCGGAGGTGGCGGTAGGTTAGCCTTCTTGCTGTTACCCTCCTGCGACGCCTCACACCTGTCATGGTTGCTTGTCGGACGCGGAGGGTCATGGCGTGACCTGCTCTTGTGTCCTTGGTTGCGCTCTCCGTCATGACGGGTCTGCTCCGCGTTGTCACGGATGACGACGCCGCACTGCTTTGGTGGGGGCATATCCGTACGACAGTGAGCCTTGTAATCTTTGTGATGTCGGGGAGATCGGGGCGGTGGCAAAGGGCGACGAGGTCGGGCCTTTTCTCCGTGATCAGAGGATATGGGTGTTGGAGATATGCCCAAGAGGCAATAATAAAGTGGTTATTATCATATCTTCATACTTATGATAAATGTTTACATACCATGCTATAATTGTATTAACCGGAAACGTTAATACTTGTGTGATTTGTAAACATCAAAGAGTCCCTAGTAAAGCCTCTTGTTGAACTAGCGTGTTGGTCAATATATGATCATGGTTTCCTGATCATGAACATAGAGATGTTATTAACAACAGGGTCATATCATTAGGAGAATGATGTGATGGACATACTCCTATAGTTAAGCGTAGCATAAAGATCAACTCATTTAATATAGTTCATTTGCTATAAGCTTTCTGATACATAGTAACCTAATTCCTTCGACCATGAGATCATGTTAATCACCATCACCGGAAGGATGCTTTGATGACATCAAACACCACACCGTAACAAGGTGGCTATAATGGTGGCATTGAGTATTCGGAAAGTATGGGTTGAGGCACATGGATCAAGAGTGGGATTTGTCCATCCATATGACGGGTAGATATACTCTGGGCCCTATCGGTGGAATGTCATCCAATTAGCTTGCAAGAATGTGACTGGCTCACAAGGGATCACATGCCACGGGAACGAGAAAAGAGTACTTATCAGTAACGAGGTTGAACTAAGTATGCAGAGATACCGACGATCAAAACCTCGGATAAGTAAACTATCGTGAGACAAAGGGAAATTGGTATCGTATGTAAGTGGTTCATTCGATCGCAAAGTAATCGTAGAAATATGTGGGAGCCATATGAATTTCTAGATTCCTCTATTGGTTATTGATCGGAGAAGTGTCTCGGTCATGTCCGCATAATTCACGAACCGTAGGGAGACACACTTAAGGATTCGATGTTATTGAGTAGTTATGGAATGATGAGTAAGAGACCGAATGTTGTTCGGAGTCTCAGATGGGATCCGGGATATCACGAGGAGATCCGGAATGGTCCGGAGAATAAGATTCATATAAGGAAAGTCTTGTTTCGGAGTTGGCGAATGATCCCGGTGTTTTCATCGGGAATGTTCTAGAAGGGTCCGGAGGGTCCGGCACTCCGGAGGGGAAGGGTACATGAATGTGTCATGACAATATGGAATGATTGCATCATGTACTAGGTATCATGGCTGGGAAAAATAAAGGAATAATTCAAATCCTAGTTTGAAAGTCAAACGCCAATTTGAAAAGTCAAACGGCAAGTTTGCTTGGTAGAGGGAGAGTAGGAAACCTACTTAGGGAGGAAGTCCTACTCCCTCCATCCGCCGGCCAAGGAGAAGGAGTTGGAGGAGGACTCCCTCCTCCCAACCGCGCCTCCCTCCCACCTATAAAAGGAGGGGCAGGGGTGCCCCTCTTCCCTACACCTCTCACACCCCAAACCCTAGCCCCAAGTCGTCGGCCACCTCCAGTGTAGCCGCCGCCTAGGGCATCCTCTAAGTCACCGAGTTAGGGTTTCCCCAAAGCCTAGCCGCCACCCAAGCTCTCCCCTTGGTGCCTCTAAACCCTAGATCGCCAAGGCCCTCTCTCATACTCCACCATACTCGCTCCGACTTAAGGCGAAGCCCTGCGAGATCTCCCCTCTACTTCCGGTACCATGCCGTCGTGCTACCGGAATCGCGAGGAGAGTCCTACAACCTCCGCTGCCTGCTAGAACAAGGGAGAGGAAGGTCTTCATCGAGTACCGAACGTGTGATCGACTGCGGAAGCGCTGCCGGAACGCAGCGCCGGAAGGATCGTCTACGCGATCTTGAGATCGACAAGAGTTCGACTACATCAGCCACGAGAATCTGCTCTCGTTAACCGCTTTGGAATCTTCGAGGGTGAGTTCCTCTATCGACTTGTTGCTACAATCTAGTAGATAGATCTTGGCTTGTTTGTTTGCATGCGGTAGAAATTTTTTGTTTTCCATGCTACGAACCCCTACAGTGGTATCAGAGCCATGTCTATATGTAGATCTGTTGCACGAATAGAACACAATGGTCATTGTGGGCGTTGATGCTTTTGTTGTCAATTGCTTCTTGTGTACTTTGCATCTTGCGGGATGGTGGGATGAAGCGGCCCGGGCTAACCTTACATGACATCGTTCATGAGACTTGTTTCACGCTTGACATGCAACTTGTATTGCATAAGTGGCTTTGCGGGTGCCTGTTTCTCCCAACATAGTTAAGATTCAATTTACAACGGGTGATTGACAATACTAGTATCAATGTTGTGGTTCTTGTTCGTAAGTTAGAACGACACTTATGAAATCCCCAAACCACGTAAAACATGCAAAGAAAATTAGAGGCATCTAACTTTGTTTTGCAGGGGTGTGCTGTGATGTGATATGGCCATGATTGTGATTATATTTGATGCATGCAATGTTCCTTATTGTAAGTTGGCAACCGGCAGGAGCCATATGGTTGTCTTTAAATTCTGTTAAGACCCGCGTGTCTATTCAAAGTAGTTGTAATAGTTGAAGTTGATGGACGACAACCATGGAGCGGCGTCATTGACCTTGATGCAATGCCGGTGATGATGGAGATCATGTTCGTGCTTGAAGATGGAGACCGGAAGCACAAAGAAGAAAGGCCATATCATATCACATATTATGAATTGCATGTGATGTTAATCTTTTTATGCATCTTGTATTGCTTAGTTCACGACAGTAGCATTATAAGATGATCCCTCAAGCACACAATTTCAAGTTTTAAAGTGTTAATCCTTAGTAAGCATCGTTGCTAAAGCTCGTTGTTTCGAAGCACCACGTGATGATCGGGTGTGTTAGATTCTGCGAGTGTATACAACGTGAGCAAGCCAGATTTGCTCATGCGGAAGCTAAGGTTTGATCTTGACGAGCCTAGCATGTACAGACATGGTCTCGGAACACGGATCACCGAAAGGTAAAGCATGAGTCATATAGTAGATATGATGAACATGTTGATTGTTCTCCATTGAAGCTACATCAACTCTCGTGATGATCGGTTTTGATGTGGTGGATTTGGTTCGTGTGATCACTAAAACAATGAGAGGGATATTGTTTTGAGTGGGAGTTCAACAACAATTTGATTAAAAGTTGAACACTATTTATCATAAATTAAATCAAAGTGAATTTGCATAGTTGTTGTAGTCATTGGCATCCGTTTACCACCTTGCGCTTAGTTATAATTGAGATGATAGAACTATAGAATTCTGGTTAGTTACTTTACGAACTGGTATCATATTGTTTTGAAGTGTTAAATCTAAAGTTTAAAAGTCCTATTGCAAACTTTCAGTAAGTTCCGATTACTCCATGAAGTTTAATAATTGGTATTAAATCAAGAGTGACAATTCCAGTGTTAGTATATAAGTATCATGTTTGTCTCCATGATTTTTGATATTCGAAAGATAGTTTGAATATCAAGGTAATATAGGAGTTGAAAGAGTTGTTTCAAAAACCATGATGTGTGGAAGATATTGTGATATCCGAAACGAAGTTTTGGTTGTAACATGATAGAGTATAATATGGCAAAAGTCATGTTCTCATATTTAATGAGAATTTGCAAAAGGTTGGAGACGCTAGTTGTCTTAATTCTCCAAAAGGCTTTGGAGAGCAACATTATACTCGCGATTCACCGTTATAAGCTAAAGTAGCTTGATCATGAATAATTCCATGAGAAGGGTGAATATTTGATGTAGGTAAAATGTTTACTACACCAAGAGATTACTAAAGAAAGGAATTTGAAAGAACACCAAACATTTGATGATGGTAATCTACTTCAAAGTGCAAGTCCAAAGACATTGGTATTTAACTATACACACTTTGGACTATGTGTCATGTGTATGGCTCCACTATTGATGTTGATAGATTCTTTCAAACAGAAAATAAAATACTGAAAGAGAATCTCATAAATATATGGCAGAAAAGAAAAGACTAGAATTGTTCAGCTTAAATATATAGATGATATACATGTTATGGCTATATTCTTTGCTTATTAAAAATGTGATTCTTAAGTATTTGATACTGAATTTGTTGGTATGAATCGTCATACAAAACAACAAAATTCATGAACTACAATGGCCTGAGTAAATAGCAAAATAATATGTGAAGATGTTCATCGAGAACAAATAAAGGGTTATTGTGTTGCTCGTTAAACATCAAAGCTTGCTTTCAAGATTTGTTTTATTAGGTATTATGAGAACAAAAGGGTTGTTCAAATAATTGCCGTAATCCATAAAAGATGGACGGTTCACAAATCTCGTTGGAGAAATCACATCCATAAAACTAGTGCTAAAAATGTCGAAAGACAAATTGATTGAAAGATCACTTAGGAAGTGACATCGCCGTTTAAATTATATTGGAAAGAAAACATGAAGAAACTCCATGTGGATGGAATTTTGGAGTCCTTTTGATTTTGATCAAATGACGCTTGTGAAACTTTCCTAGAGATAATTAAAACTTCGTTCATAGGCCAAAAGGGAACGAATGACTAGCTTATTGGAACTTGTACATATTGTTGTATGAAATCCATTATGTGTAGTCAAGAGCGATGGATTTCAACTTCATATGTTTTCTCCGAAAATTTGAGTGAATATATGAATATTTACTTAATAAGGATGAAGTATGAAACATTTGAAAAGTTCAAAGATTTTCAAGATGAAGTGCAAAATCAGTGTAACAAGAATATAAATAGTTTATGATAAGATCATAAAGGAAGATATTTGAGTTACAAGTTTAGCATAATACCTAAGATTTAAGGAATCGTTCCGTGGATTTGCATTTCCCGAAACACCATAAGAGTATGGAGCGTTCGAGATATGTAATTAAACCTTGTTTGACATGGTAAGATCAAAGGTATAATTCATAAAACTGCCATTATATTTTAAAGATTAAAAGCTTTAGAGACTACCGTTTTCCACTGAAAAGAGCTCCATCATAATCCGTTAAAATGACACCATATAAAGTTATGGTTTGGGATTAAACCCAAGTTGTCCTTTCTTAAACATTGGTATGCTATGCATAAGAAAGATGTTTGTAACCAAAGTCGGATGAACTTGTCTTTGTATATTATTTCGAATAACTGTTAATTATTCCTCCATAACATCGGAAACAAAAGTGTTCATCACTTAGAACGTCAAGTTTCTTTGAGAAGGATTTTTTCGTAAAAAGATAAGTGGGAGGACAATAGAACTTTGATAAGGTTAAAAGAACCTTAGCTATATGTGCAAAGTTGCGCAGCGCCAAAAAGTGTTCTGTAGGCAGCAACAATGCTCATGGCTCACATACCTCAAAGGTTGTGGTTACGAAGGTCGAAGTTTCTATTGAAACAAGTAGGTCGGGTAAACAATCAAATACCAAGATTTGAGGGTTGAATCATTAGTTGAGAATAATGAACGGACTACATGCAAAGAAGCGATGATGGGCCCTGACTCCATAAAATGGCTTGAAGCCATAAAATCCGTGATAGTTCCATACACAAGAAATCAAGCTTTGAACTTGAAGGACCCTCAAGAAAGGTGTAAGACCTTACAGTTGTGTTTGGATCTATAAAGAAATAGACATGGATGTTTTCACATCTATGAAATGGTCGACATGTTGGGAAAGAGTTCACAACAATGTTCAAAGGTTGATTATGACAAGATTTGATCTTTCATAGCAATATTTAGTCTAGACGGATTAATGTAGCAACCACTACATATAATTTTGTTATGTGGTAGTTGAATAAACAAAACAAGTTCTTCTAATAGAATTGTTACCTAGGACGTGTGCATAACACGGTCCAAAGGGTTTTGTTATTTCAAAGGATGCTAAAAGCGTATGCAAACTTCAATGGTTGAAGTGAGCATCGCGGAGTTGGAATATTCACTATGATGAAACTGTTAAAAGAGTTTAATTTCATCGGAGACAATGAAGATGCTTGCATTTGCAAGAAATTAAGTGGGAACACTAAGACATATTTCTAATACATTATGTGGAAGACATATTGTTGATTGGAAATGATGTATCTTTTATTAACACATATTTAGAATTTCATCCCGATGAAAAACTTAGGCAAAACCCAAATATTTGGCATCAATAGACGCTAATATGGTTGTGCCAAAAGTACATAGATGATGCATTGAATGAGTTCAATATAGAAACTACAAGAAAGGTTCTTGTCACACAGAAAGGATTGAATGAGTTCAATATTGATGATATATTCAAGTGTATTGACACTTGGTTAGTGGAACAAAGATTCAAGTATAGATTAATACTTGATGTATGAAATCACAAAGAGTATTTATATCAATCATATTGTGATATGTACAAATCCAGATATGTCCTATACTCTAAATTTTATGAGCATATACCAGAATGATTCATAAGATGATCATTGGACAATAGTAAGGATATTCTTATGATCTTTTGGAAGAACTAAGAGTATATTATATTGTAGAAGTAACAAATAGATGGTGAGTTCATTGTAAAAGTTCTACATTGATACTAGTTTTGTCACAAAATACAAATTAAGTTTATCTCAATCTAAACTAAGGGTGGCACAATATGATGGAAAGTAAGTTCCATAATGGATTTGGATGAGTTCCAAAGTTAAGACATTGTGACAGATACTACAACAAAAGGCTAAGTATATGACTGCTATTATAACAGCTAAAGAGGGCATTTGTGTCAAGTAGTTTGTTATCAAACTAGGTGTAGTTCACAACGGGATAATACTATAAATATATATTGTACGACAATATTATCAACATGTTTTAACCCCAAAGAACTAAAGGTCTCACCAAAGGACCAAATTTATACAAAGCCATCTCATTAGAGAATGAGTGATGCGTAGAGACGCAAAGACATGCAATTACACACGAACCTGGAAGTGTCAGATCCGGAGATAAGTTGACCACTAGCAATCGTGTACATACAACACCACAAAGCCATAGGTGTTGAATACACAAAGGTTTGAAACTAGATTATTGACTCTAGTGCAAGTGGGAGACTGTTGGAGATATGCCCAAGAGGCAATAATAAAGTGGTTATTATCATATCTTCATACTTATGATAAATGTTTACATACCATGCTATAATTGTATTAACCGGAAACATTAATACTTGTGTGATTTGTAAACATAAAAGAGTCCCTAGTAAAGCCTCTTGTTGAACTAGCTTGTTGGTTAATATATGATCATGGTTTCCTGATCATGAACATAGAGATGTTATTAACAACAGGGTCATATCATTAGGATAATGATGTGATGGACATACTCCTATAGTTAAGCGTAGCATAAAGATCAAGTCATTTAATATAGTTCATTTGCTATAAGCTTTCTGATACATAGTAACCTAATTCCTTCGACC
This sequence comes from Avena atlantica, assembly GCA_910589765.1. Classification (NCBI taxonomy): domain Eukaryota; kingdom Viridiplantae; phylum Streptophyta; class Magnoliopsida; order Poales; family Poaceae; genus Avena; species Avena atlantica. The sequence continues at coordinate 36,268,336 of OU342739.1, forward strand.
ATGAGATCATGTTAATAACCATCACCGTAAGGATGCTTTGATGACATCAAACACCACACCGTAACAGGGTGGTTATAAAGGTGGCATTGAGTATTCGGAAAGTATGGGTTGAGGCACATGGATCAAGAGTGGGATTATTCATCCATATGACGGATAGATATACTCTGGGCCCTCTCGATGGAATGTCATCCAATTAGCTTGCAAGCATGTGACTGGCTCACAAGGGATCACATGCCACGGGAACGATAAAAGAGTACTTATCGGTAACGAGGTTGAACTAGGTATGCAGAGATACCGACGATCAAAACCTCGGATAAGTAAACTATCGTGAGACAAAGGGAAATTGGTATCGTATGTAAGTGGTTCATTCGATCGCAAAGTAATCGTAGAAATATGTGGGAGCCATATGAATTTCCAGATTCCTCTATTGGTTATTGATCGGAGAAGTGTCTCGGTCATGTCCGCATAATTCACGAACCGTAGGGAGACACACTTAAGGATTCGATGTTGTTGAGTAGTTATGGAATGATGAGTAAGAGACCGAATGTTGTTCGGAGTCTCGGATGGGATCCGGGATATCACGAGGAGATCCGGAATGGTCCGGAGAATAAGATTCATATAAGGAAAGTCCTGTTTTGGAGTTGGGGAATGATTCCGGTGTTTTCATCGGGAATGTTCTAGAAGGGTCCGGAAGGTCCGGCACTCCGGAGGGGAAGGGTACATGAATGTGTCATGACAATATGGAATGATTGCATCATGTACTAGGCATCATGGCTGGGCAAAATAAAGGAATAATTCAAATCCTAGTTTGAAAGTCAAACGCCAATTTGAAAAGTCAAACGGCAAGTTTGCTTGGTAGAGGGAGAGTAGGAAACCTACTTAGGGAGGAAGTCCTACTCCCTCCATCCGCCGGCCAAGGAGAAGGAGTTGGAGGAGGACTCCCTCCTCCCAACCGCGCCTCCCTCCCACCTATAAAAGGAGGGGCAGGGGTGCCCCTCTTCCCTACACCTCTCACACCCCAAACCCTAGCCCCAAGTCGTCGGCCACCTCCAGTGTAGCCGCCGCCTAGGGCATCCTCTAAGTCACCGAGTTAGGGTTTCCCCAAAGCCTAGCCGCCACCCAAGCTCTCCCCTTGGTGCCTCTAAACCCTAGATCGCCAAGGCCCTCTCTCATACTCCACCATACTCGCTCCGACTTAAGGCGAAGCCCTGCGAGATCTCCCCTCTACTTCCGGTACCATGCCGTCGTGCTACCGGAATCGCGAGGAGAGTCCTACAACCTCCGCTGCCTGCTAGAACAAGGGAGAGGAAGGTCTTCATCGAGTATCGAACGTGTGATCGACTGCGGAAGCGCTGCCGGAACGCAGCGCCGGAAGGATCGTCTACGCGATATTGAGATCGGCAAGAGTACGACTACATCACCCACGAGAATCTGATCTCGTTAACCGCTTTGGAATCTTCGAGGGTGAGTTCCTCTATCGACTCGTTGCTACAATCTAGTAGATATATCTTGGCTTGTTTGTTTGCATGCTGTAGAAATTTTTTGTTTTCCATGCTACGAACCCCTACAATGGGGATGGCGTCCTTCCTGTTGCGCGCATCCCTCCGTCTTCGTTCTGATGAACCCGTCTGGGACCCGACATCAAGAGGAGATTTGCCCCTTGGCGGCTTGTACTGGCTAGATTGATAGAGCGCTGGGTTAGACTCAAGCCTCTGAGAGGTGGCCTTTTCCTGCTGCTTCACCGCCTTGGCCACTAGGTCATAGACCTGTTCCACTGCCTCAGGCGATCGATCCTACTCCAGAAGGGTCTTGGCGACGGCGAGGTTAAGGAGTGGGGTGGGCATCACCTGCTTGCCTTCACTGTCAATGTATGGCTTGGCCTGTGCCGGCTTCGAGGGAGCCCATCCTAGGTTGCGCCGTACACCAGGATCGTTGATGACACGGGCCGGAGCTTTCTTAGCCTTCTGCTGCTGTAGCAGAGTCTTGTACTCGGCCTCCATTGCTCTAGCTTTTTCCGATCTTTGCCGGCAAACTCCGAAGAGAGATCCGACATCGATCCTTCCGCGAACGTGTCCTGCCCGTAGGCGGTCCGTGCGGGCCTTGATGCTCCTCCGACTCCTAGGGAACTAGTGCCCGAGTCGGTTTCGCTGATGAAGAGGTGGATGTCTCTGATAGGGACGATCGAACACCGCGTAGGGTTCATCTTCGTCGGGATCCCGAACTCGTCAGGAGGGACGATCGGAACGTTGTCGGAGAAGAGAACACGGCCGATGGTTACGGTTTCGCCGATTCCCACGAAGACCTTGGTCCTCGCCCGCTGAAGAGCCTGAAGCGCCTCTTGCCCCACGGTGGGCGCCAACTGTCGTGGTATTGCCGACACGTACGCCATGGAGGGGTCCTTACAATGCGTGTTTAGAGACGTGGGGTAAGGCGGACAGTTGACGGGTACGAGGTAACAAAGCTTACCCAGGTTCAAATCCCACAACGGTGGCGGAATCCTACTCCTGCTATAAATCACTATAAGGGCAATACGCCGAGTTACAGAGATAGGTTCGTGCAAGGTTGTGTGTACCGATCTATGATCGTATGAGATTGTCTGAAGTTGTGCCCTAAAGGCTCTCATAGGCCCGACTTATATATTCGCCAGGTCCTAGGGTTACAGGGAAAAGTCCTAGCCGGACAGGTCACAGAGTCCTACACCGTCTATTACTAGTCTTGTGTATCTTGCACCCCAAGGCTCCGGGTACGCTGGTAACTCCACCGTAGCCTTCCTTTATCCGGCATGGGCCTCCCTTCTGGATCCACCTAACTGGGTCGCCCAGCAGGCCATAGGCCAGGCTACCGACTATGGGCCACCCAGGTTAGCCGGATAAGAGACATGCTATAAGGATACCCATATAGCATATCCCCAACACTCGAGCAAATGTGCGGTAGAGCAGTATGATTCAAAGTATGTTATAATGTATGGAGAAGCGGCCGCTGCTCATGGTTTGACTAATGGTGAGTACTTATCCTAGTTAGAGTTTCTCGTGGGTGATATAACATACACATATCGGCACGGAAAGCCTCTCGTCAAACCTGAGGAGGTCAAGCATCTACCAACAAAAATGTGAAGATTGTATAAGTGATACATGCAATCCTCAAAGGTAGAGAAAAACTGGATAGTGCTGGGAGTTAGAAACGAGCATTACGGGTATAGAGATGTCGAGATAATGATTGAATGTGATGAACTATTTCAGTTATACAATCAAGACGCCATCGAAAGAGCGATCATCGGTGCCTAGTGTCTCTAAGTATTATTTCTATAATTAAGTCTCTAGATATCTCACCTTATTTATTGTATGTATAATCATACTCACTATATTATGCATAATGAAGATTCTCGAATGCAAAAAGGACAAATCTATGACATTAGATTCATTGACCCATATTGGGTTCATCAACATAATCTCCAAGAATATTCCAAGAATACAGAGAATAGAATTATAAAGACATTAAGGTTTTAAGAAACCAAAAGGGAAATACTATTTTCTTACAACTTGAGTGAGTTTTATTATCTTGTACACGTTCTATTTCGCTTACTCGATATGTTGAGTGTATATGTGCAACTTCTATTTTATTCTGCTAATTATTCAACCCGACAAAGGAGTAGTACAAGTCATAGACTCGAAACATAAACCTCTTGAGACGTGGGCGGACATGCCGAAAATGCTACACAGGTAATTTCAATTATTATGGCACTATATCGGCAACTTTCGTTTATTTCCTGATATCAAGTAATTAATAACTCTTTTTATTCATTTTCTTTGTTTGGCAGTGCTTGGAAACGGTTTACCAACAAGGCTAAGGTGACTGAAAAGATGAGCTTACATTTAAACCAAACCACTAGATGTAAGTACTATTAGCTAGATCCATACATCTCTTTGATTCTAGTTTCGATACCATTATGATGCTTGATTATTATTTTGATTGAATTCTGTTCTCGTAAAGTGCCTAACGTAGGAACATGGAAATAATTTATGTGGATATTATATTTGCGAGTTCATTTGTCAGACGACCTGTGAGATGGACATAAATTTAGATCAACTTCAAGTACGCAAACAATATTTACAATCCATCTCAATCGTGTTTAGTTTTATTCATATATGTTGACTCCTTTTTTAAATTAGATCGAACGGTTGCGAGACGGTCTTCTACCAAAGGATCGCGTACGAGCAATTCAAAAGAAATTGACGGACAATTCAAAAGGAATTGATGGAATTCTTAGATGCAGAGGACATACATCCAAAAGGATAATACTATCAAGAGATGTTGATAGTAGAATAGGGATCATAAAAAGAGATTGGATTGTATTGTGTATATATGCATGCAACTCAGTACCGCATGTAATATATATGTTCGACACTTCGATCTTTATATTCATGACGATATTGTGTAATATAATGATTTCTTTATTGCTGAGTGAAAAATACAAAATAAAAAGGAAAACAATAAATGAAAATAAAATAAATAAGAAAACTATAAAATAAATTCTCTATCATGGCAGAAAAAATGCCTAAAATACAGCCGCGATGGAAAAACATCGATCCCGATTTGTAATATGAACCGGAACGAATGCTGCTCCCCCTCGCTCCAGATAGCGTCCACGTGGATACCCTTTCGTCCCGGTTCGCAGCACAACCGGGGGGCGGGGGGCGGGGGGGGGGGGGGGGGCTTTAGAGCGTGTATAGCGTGAGGGGTGGCTAAGGGAAAAGGCTAGTCTCAAAGCTAAGAAAACAGAACTCCTCCACCATATGATTTTTGTTAGACTCTACTTTTGATCTCATTTTGTGAGACTATTTTACTCTCCACCTTTTCTTCCCACCACCGGTTATCATCTTTGCTAGCCTCATGTAGGGTGTGAGTATGGGTCAACTCTACACTAGAGTTGAGTCTAGTGCTGGACTCGACGCTAAGAAAACTTGTCTTAGACACAGATGGTCCAGCATTTAGACTTGAGTCTAAGACAACTTAGACACTGCACACGACCTTAGTCCCAATTGCTCCATTCTGATTGTGCAACCGTGACTAAACCCCATTACAAAACGGGACAATAGACTCTTCCTCCACTAGTGTAGATTTTCATTTCTACCAATAAAGCAACGACATGTCTCCCTTCCCAAACAATAGAATGGATTTAGATATTTTTTCCTGCTCGTTTATTGTGTGTTACCGCGATCTCCCGGTTCCTTCCTTTATCGTTTCTAGTGACTCCTGGTATCTCTCTAATGTTTCCTTTTCTTTAGTCTGGAGGTCTCGAGTTATCCGGTTCCCTTTGTTAGAGTATCTTTAACGAGACCTGTAAACCGCTCGAAACTGTGAAATTCCGACGAGTTTATAGACCCGCAACAGTTTTAACGCTCTAGCAAGGCCCGTATACCGGCCCATATTCTATTTACCGTGGCCCGTTTAACTATCCGCGCGACCGGTACATATACGCTCTGTTGTGAGAGTGAGGGTTTCAACCCTCACTTCTCCGCTCTCCCTCCCTAGCGCCACCGCCGCTAGCCGTCACTCCATCGGCCGATTCCGACCGCGTCCGCCACCAGATCCACGTGATGTTGAGGCGCGGTGGCATCTACTGGATGGGGGGACGCCGTTTCGGAGGAGGGGGAGACGGCTCCGACGACGAGGCCCACCACGCCTTCGTCCGCTCGGAGGGCGCCAAGAAGCGCACGGCGCTCAAATGGACCAACCGCGAGCTCTCGCCGCCGGCGAGCTTCATCTCCGCGAGGGCGCGGTCCGCCGGTGAGGGCTCTTCCTGCGGCTCCTCGCGCTTCCCCACGCCTCCGCGTGTGCGGGCGGCCGCCGGTGAGGGCTCCTCGCGCTTCCCCGCGCCTCCGTGTGCACGCGTGGTCGCCAATGAGGGATCATCGCACGTCCCCGCGCCTCTGCGTGCCCACTACGTCGATGACTTGGACGAGTGGATCTCGCCGCCCCCTCCACGTGCGCTCGTGGTTGCCTCTGACTACGCCCACGACTCAGACGAGGAACGCCTGGCAACGGAGATGCTGCTCCGCTTGTCGGAGCTAGAACGCGAGGTGCCGATCCTCGTCGAGCAGGCCAACGCGCACCGAGCGATAGCGCTCGTCGAGGCGCTGCTGGCGAGGGCGTGGGAGCATGCCATCGTCAAGCTCGAGCCGACGGACATGGACATCTCCGACAACTAGAGACGGAGCCGCCCAAAGTCGCTGCAACCCGTAGCTCCGACCGCATTCCGAGCTCATTTTTGGTCTAGGTTGTGGCGGTGTAACACCCTCAGAATCGACCCTATGCAAGTTTTAGCGATTCCCGCCAAACCCGCATAGAAACGATTCAAAGGTGCCCACCAGGCACTTTCGTGCGGGTGGAAAACGAAGTAATAACATTACACAACAGTCCTCGATGGGACCCACAGAACAGATATATATACAACACGACTCCATGAGTCAAGAATACAAATATACAGAACAAAGATCCAAATCACCTTGAAATCGATAGAGCGTCCAGCTACGGACAAGATGCAAATGGGGCTAAGAGCCCTGAAGAATAACCAATGGCGTCCATAACCCTGCCCAGGCCAAGCCGGAAGGGTAACCCTGCTAACGACGTCGATCTCAAAACCTGCTTAAACAAAAGGGGTGCCGACAAAGGGCAAAGGAAAAAGAGGAGCGTCGGTACTGAGGCCAGTACACGGCGAGACTAGAATTCGGCGGTCCTCGCCTACATAGGTATGGTGGACTGAAGCGGCAGCGACAGCATGCACTGAACACCCTATAGAGACTTGATACAACTGGCGGCAATCAGAGAGGGGTAAGAAAGACCTATTCGGAAAACGACCTGATTCTAGCACCAAACAAACCCATCCTGGTGTTTCCCCCTCGAGACCAAACGAGGAAGTCAACCGAGGAACTCACACAGTTGGCAGTTTTATTTATTCAGTTATCGTTGCAGCAATTACTAGTCAGGTGTTGATAATCATCCTGATAAAATAAGCAGTGGGCCGTTTTAGTTAACCATTCCATTGTAGTTGCGACACTTACTAATCAGATACAATTAGCATGAGGTAACCCAAAACCCAGCAGTTGTTGGTACTTTTATTTAGCCATTCCGTTGTAGTTGCAATACTTACTAGTCAGGTACAATGGTCGCAAGCGGCACCCAAACAAGCAATTGTTGGCAGTTTTATTTAGCCATTCCATTATAGTGAAGCTGATTACTAGTCATTATAAAGTCAAATTGATAGCACTACTTTAGTTATAGTTGTCTATGATCGAGATACTGTGCTCCAAGTCGTCCATAACCGCGGACACGGCTTTCAGAAAGTTTTACCCGGCCGGGGTGCACAAATAGCAACACACACTCGATCAACCTCGGAAAAACCAAATCAAAACCCAACGAGGCCTTCACGACAAAGCAATCACAAGATTCAGAAATATTTCAGGGGTCCACCCCTTGGAGTACACCCGCAACAAAGTTAGCTGACTCCGAGACGGACCCGAGGTTTGGGTGGACGGCTGTGAACGACTGGGAACCCAAAACTGGGCTTGTCGACACCGCGAAAACGTGTCCCGATCCTAAACAGTACAGTGTGCTCCCCGCACAATCGTAAATAAAGCAGTAGCATGGCATAAGTACAGGATCGTAAATAAAACCTCAAACTAGTTTGTGGCCCCAAGAAATAAGACGGAATCAAGCTCTGGCTCAGGGGGGTCCCATAATCCTCCCGGATGTGGATAGCGCGATAAATCAAGGAACATGTATCAAGTACTCGGGGTCCTACGGGACACAAGTGGACGGTTAACAACCAAATAACATCTATTGCCCACCTGTGCCTCTGCTTACCTACTTCAATTTTAGTTGTTAAACAGTAATTAAAGTGAACAATAAGTAAAGCCATGATGATCTCCAACATCAAACATGCGGCCATACTCCAACAACTGTGGTACTTGGCGACACGCAACAGCACTTGAGCAAGCGACTACGACGCGCAGGTCCAACTATCTACCAAACAACAGGTAATAGGAGGTGTCCAAGGCAATATGAGGCTGCAAGGGATATCACGGGTACGAAACTAGAGCATCGCAACACATATAGCAATAGATCAACAGGAGGGAATAAATACTATAAAAGTAAGATAGGTATAAAGGGGGAGATGCTCGCCTGAAAACATTGCCGAAGGTTCAACCGAAGGTCGGGGCGGCACTCGCATCAACTCAACGGCCTTATCCGCGAAGAAGCAAAACACTAGAATAAACACCGGATGCAATATTTAATACTACGGCAAAAGATCGGGCATGATGCATGACATGGCAAAGATGCGATGCAATTAGGTCATATTAAGCGGAACCGGGGGTCCCGACAATTAATTATATGGTTCTAGTTGTTTAGATGCCCCGCAATTTAAATGTTGTCTTAACAAGGCAAAATTATATCACCGGTTCGCTACACAAATTTAAATTAGGCCAATATTAGACTAGATTTGCCCGCATATGGGCCCCATATTTAATTGTGAGGTGAATCGGCATAAGGCCCCCAAACCACATGATAAGATGCATGCGAGTATGGCAATGGCAATTTAATATGCAACAGGTTTTATATTTAGCATTTATAAAATAGGGGCTCGAGAGAAGATTCACACATTAGGGTTCGGCAGATCTTGGGGTTCCGGGGTTCGGGGTCGGTCTCAGGGTTCGGATCTGGGGTTCGGGGTTTGACGGGATCGGTCTCGACGGGAACATTCTCGAACAACGGGGCAGATCTTGTCGCATTCGGGTTCTCGGCGAACTGGTCGGTTCCCTGTCGGAGGTCTTGGCGCTTCGGATCGGTCTTCGGTTCGGGGCCTCAGGGTCTTGGGGTTCGCGTCCGTGTGGCGGTCTTGTTGTTCCGTGCAGGCGTTCTCGAGGTCGATGGCGAACTTGTCCGGTACCGGGGTTCGGGTCCGGGAAGGAGTACTTGGCGTCCGGGTTCTCGGTCATCGGTAGATCTTGTCATCGCTTTGGTGTTGGTCTCGACACATATGATGTAGATCTTGGGGTCCCACCTTGATTATCGGGGGCGAACTTGGGGCTCGACGCCGGGGTCTCCAGGGTTCCCTGTCGGAGTGCTAGATGTTCCGTGATGGAGTTCTTGTCGGAGATTCTTCGGACACCTTCGGCTCGGTATGGTCTTGGAGTCTCGCGCCCGTGGTCTTGTGGGGTCCTTCGGGGTCTCGGGCGTCGGGGTACTCGAGTCCGCGGGATGCGCAGATCGAGAAGGAGGGCCCGTGGACGCCGGGCGAGGAACTTGCCGGCGGCGGCACATGCTCGCTGGGAGGCAACGGCGACGCACGGAGGCAAAGGCGGCGTGGGGCTCGACGGCGGCGCCACCGGAGACGGCGTGGAGATCGGCGGCGGCGGCGGGCGAAGGCCGGGGGCGACGGGGGCGGCCAGGCGAGGGGACGCGGCGAGAGGGCAGGGCCGGTGAGGCCAGGGGCGGCGCGGTGCCTGGCTGCAGACGACGGAGGGCGGGGGCGGCGAGGCGACGGCGACGGCTGCGCCGGAGGCGGCCGCTGGAGGGGCCGAGGCCGAGCGGTGGAGGCGGGGCGGCCCGGAGAGGCGACGACGCGGCAACGGGGAGGCTCGGGGACGGCCGCGGGGCGGCTCGAGCGGCCGGAGGGCGAGGGGCGCGACGGCGCCGGCTCCGGGGCGACGGCCGGAGGGACGCAGGAGACCGGCGAGGTCGACTAGGCGGCGGGGAAGCACGGCCAGAGGAGGGAGCGTGGACAGAGGGGGTCGTGGAGGAGGGCCGGGGACGCGGCTGCTGCTGCCGGGGTGGTGGCGGCGGTGCTGGCGCAGGTGAGGCCGGCGAGCGCGGTGGTGGGCGAAGGGTGGAAGGAGGGCCTCGGGGAGAGAGAGGGCGGGGTCGGTGGAGTTCGGTGGGGGCGAGCGGAGGTGGAGAGGTGGCCGGCGACCGGGCCAGCAGGGGAGCGCCGGGGTGGAGCGGTGCGTCCGGGAGGTGGGCGTCGGGTGGGGAGGAAGGAGCGGGGAGAGAGGAGCGCGTGGGAAGGCTGGGTCGGGGTGGGCTAGAGGAGAGAGGGAGTGTGGGGCTGGCAAGGTGGGGCCGCGGGGTCGGGTGGGACCCAGGGGTGTGAGTGGGTGTGTGTGTCGGTGTGTGTGGCCAGGGTGGGTGGTGTGCGTGCGTGCGTGCAGGGTGTGTGCTTGGGGTGGTCCCAGGGAGAGAGAGAGGGGGAGAGAGAGAGGGAGGGAAGAGGGGATGGTGAGGTGGCACCTTTTGATTGGAGGGGGGGATGGTCAAGGGTGATGTGGCAGCCTGGGATAGGTGGGGGTGATGTGGCTGGTTGGGTGGGTAGATTAAGTTGGGTAGCTTTAGGATTATGGGTGAACCGATTTTTATTCTGGGGGTGGTCGTTCGGGTCGATTCGGCCCGTTCGACTGCCCCACTAAAAATAATTAAATAATTTATTTAATTTGCAATAAACTTTTATAAATAGATTTTAGACAAACAAAATATCCGGAAGCATCCGGGGTTTAATTTGAAATAGAAGGAGGGCTAGTTTCAGAAAATAGTAGACTTTCGCGACATAGTTTCAAGTAAAAAAATATGCATGATGATGACGATGCTGAAATGCAATGTGGCATGATGACATGAGCATGCGGTCATGACGATGCAATGCACAAAAACAACGCGATTTTCTAGTAGTGGTTTTGCGGGATGCCACAATTCGACACTACTAACAATGGATCTCGCCCTCGAGATCCGCCTCATGGTACCGGAAGGAAGGTCGGCGATCTGCGTCTTCTCGCTTCGTGTAGATCCTCGCGACACCACTAACAAGAGGTCGTTGTTCGTGATCGTCGAGAGAACACTCCGGAAACAAAAGGTCGAAGGTAGAGGTATCAACAAATGAAGCCACCTCTAGCTTCCGTGGACGGAGTAAAATTGCTGGATCCACTGATTCGATGTACAGGAGCGAATGATAAGAGTAGTCGGATGGTGATCAGTCCATCGCGCACCCAAACCATTACTCTGCACACGAATAGGCGGATTATGCAACCAACTCTCGGAATCAGACTGAAGATCTCGACAATCGAGGTTCGGAACAAAGGAGTGATGCAGACTTTGCATCGGATCTGGCGTAGATGACGTCGCGTCGGAAAACACCGGAAAGCACAAACAAGGAACAAAGAATGGTACCACAGTAGACGGATTCCTCAGACAGCATGAACACCGGATGGTAGAACACCGTTATCAAAGGAGGAAGCGGAACCCTGAAGGTACGACGGAACCCAACCACGAGAAATCCTGGACTTGAAGAGAGAGAAGAGAGCGGATTCAAACACGTAGAGGTAAGAGGAGAATAGCAGAGGGGCAAGGAGTAAAAGCAGACCTAACCAGATCTATCCAACCGATTTTGCAAAAATAGTTTTGACACTCCACTTCGGTCGTTAGCTAGGTTATCCTACAGGCTGGACTTGTGGGGTATCGCAACTGCTGAGCTCTGATACCACTCTGTAACACCCTCAGAATCGACCCTACGCAAGTTTTAGCGATTCCCGCCAAACCCGCATAGAAACGATTCAAAGGTGCCCACCAGGCACTTTCGTGCGGGTGGAAAACGAAGTAATAACATTACACAACAGTCCTCGATGGGACCCACAGAACAGATATATATACAACACGACTCCATGAGTCAAGAATACAAATATACAGAACAAAGATCCAAATCACCTTGAAATCGATAGAGCGTCCAGCTACGGACAAGATGCAAATGGGGCTAAGAGCCCTGAAGAATAACCAATGGCGTCCATAACCCTGCCCAGGCCAAGCCGGAAGGGTAACCCTGCTAACGACGTCGATCTCAAAACCTGCTTAAACAAAAGGGGTGCCGACAAAGGGCAAAGGAAAAAGAGGAGCGTCGGTACTGAGGCCAGTACACGGCGAGACTAGAATTCGACGGTCCTCGCCTACATAGGTATGGTGGACTGAAGCGGCAGCGACAGCATGCACTGAACACCCTATAGAGACTTGATACAACTGGCGGCAATCAGAGAGGGGTAAGAAAGACCTATTCGGAAAACGACCTGATTCTAGCACCAAACAAACCCATCCTGGTGTTTCCCCCTCGAGACCAAACGAGGAAGTCAACCGAGGAACTCACACAGTTGGCAGTTTTATTTATTCAGTTATCGTTGCAGCAATTACTAGTCAGGTGTTGATAATCATCCTGATAAAATAAGCAGTGGGCCGTTTTAGTTAACCATTCCATTGTAGTTGCGACACTTACTAATCAGATACAATTAGCATGAGGTAACCCAAAACCCAGCAGTTGTTGGTACTTTTATTTAGCCATTCCGTTGTAGTTGCAATACTTACTAGTCAGGTACAATGGTCGCAAGCGGCACCCAAACAAGCAATTGTTGGCAGTTTTATTTAGCCATTCCATTATAGTGAAGCTGATTACTAGTCATTATAAAGTCAAATTGATAGCACTACTTTAGTTATAGTTGTCTATGATCGAGATACTGTGCTCCAAGTCGTCCATAACCGCGGACACGGCTTTCAGAAAGTTTTACCCGGCCGGGGTGCACAAATAGCAACACACACTCGATCAACCTCGGAAAAACCAAATCAAAACCCAACGAGGCCTTCACGACAAAGCAATCACAAGATTCAGAAATATTTCAGGGGTCCACCCCTTGGAGTACACCCGCAACAAAGTTAGCTGACTCCGAGACGGACCCGAGGTTTGGGTGGACGGCTGTGAACGACTGGGAACCCAAAACTGGGCTTGTCGACACCGCGAAAACGTGTCCCGATCCTAAACAGTACAGTGTGCTCCCCGCACAATCGTAAATAAAGCAGTAGCATGGCATAAGTACAGGATCGTAAATAAAACCTCAAACTAGTTTGTGGCCCCAAGAAATAAGACGGAATCAAGCTCTGGCTCAGGGGGGTCCCATAATCCTCCCGGATGTGGATAGCGCGATAAATCAAGGAACATGTATCAAGTACTCGGGGTCCTACGGGACACAAGTGGACGGTTAACAACCAAATAACATCTATTGCCCACCTGTGCCTCTGCTTACCTACTTCAATTTTAGTTGTTAAACAGTAATTAAAGTGAACAATAAGTAAAGCCATGATGATCTCCAACATCAAACATGCGGCCATACTCCAACAACTGTGGTACTTGGCGACACGCAACAGCACTTGAGCAAGCGACTACGACGCGCAGGTCCAACTATCTACCAAACAACAGGTAATAGGAGGTGTCCAAGGCAATATGAGGCTGCAAGGGATATCACGGGTACGAAACTAGAGCATCGCAACACATATAGCAATAGATCAACAGGAGGGAATAAATACTATAAAAGTAAGATAGGTATAAAGGGGGAGATGCTCGCCTGAAAACATTGCCGAAGGTTCAACCGAAGGTCGGGGCGGCACTCGCATCAACTCAACGGCCTTATCCGCGAAGAAGCAAAACACTAGAATAAACACCGGATGCAATATTTAATACTACGGCAAAAGATCGGGCATGATGCATGACATGGCAAAGATGCGATGCAATTAGGTCATATTAAGCGGAACCGGGGGTCCCGACAATTAATTATATGGTTCTAGTTGTTTAGATGCCCCGCAATTTAAATGTTGTCTTAACAAGGCAAAATTATATCACCGGTTCGCTACACAAATTTAAATTAGGCCAATATTAGACTAGATTTGCCCGCATATGGGCCCCATATTTAATTGTGAGGTGAATCGGCATAAGGCCCCCAAACCACATGATAAGATGCATGCGAGTATGGCAATGGCAATTTAATATGCAACAGGTTTTATATTTAGCATTTATAAAATAGGGGCTCGAGAGAAGATTCACACATTAGGGTTCGGCAGATCTTGGGGTTCCGGGGTTCGGGGTCGGTCTCAGGGTTCGGATCTGGGGTTCGGGGTTCGACGGGATCGGTCTCGACGGGAACATTCTCGAACAACGGGGCAGATCTTGTCGCATTCGGGTTCTCGGCGAACTGGTCGGTTCCCTGTCGAAGGTCTTGGCGCTTCGGATCGGTCTTCGGTTCCGGGCCTCAGGGTCTTGGGGTTCGCGTCCGTGTGGCGGTCTTGTTGTTCCGTGCAGGCGTTCTCGAGGTCGATGGTGAACTTGTCCGGTACCGGGGTTCGGGTCCGGGAAGGAGTACTTGGCGTCCGGGTTCTCGGTCATCGGTAGATCTTGTCATCGCTTTGGTGTTGGTCTCGACACATATGATGTAGATCTTGGGGTCCCACCTTGATTATCGGGGGCGAACTTGGGGCTCGACGCCGGGGTCTCCAGGGTTCCCTGTCGAAGTGCTAGATGTTCCGTGATGGAGTTCTTGTCGGAGATTCTTCGGACACCTTCGACTCGGTACGGTCTTGGAGTCTCGCGCCCGTGGTCTTGTGGGGTCCTTCGGGGTCTCGGGCGTCGGGGTACTCGAGTTCGCGGGATGCGCAGATCGAGAAGGAGGGCCCGTGGACGCCGGGCGAGGAACTTGCCGGCGGCGGCACATGCTCGCTGGGAGGCGACGGCGACGCACGGAGGCAAAGGTGGCGTGGGGCTCGACGGCGACGCCACCGGAGACGGCGAGGAGATCGGCGGCGGCGGCGGCGGGCGAAGGCCGGGGGCGACGGGGGCGGCCAGGCGAGGGGACGCGGCGAGAGGGCAGGGCCGGTGAGGCCAGGGGCGGCGCGGTACCTGGATGCAGACGACGGAGGGCGGGGGCGGCGAGGCGACGGCGACGGCTGCGCCGGAGGCGGCCGCTGGAGGGGCCGAGGCCGAGCGGTGGAGGCGGGGCGGCCCGGAGTGGCGACAGCGCGGCGACGGGGAGGCTCGGGGACGGCCGCGGGGCGGCTCGAGCGGCCGGAGGGCGAGGGGCGCAACGGCGCCGACTCCGGGGCGACGGCCGGAGGGACGCAGGAGACCGGCGAGGTCGACTAGGCGACGGGGAAGCGCGGCCAGAGGAGGGAGCGTGGACAGAGGGGGGTCGTGGAGGAGGGCCGGGGACGCGGCTGCTGCTGCCGGGGTGGTGGCGGCGGTGCTGGCGTAGGTGAGGCCGGCGAGCGCGGTGGTGGGCGAAGGGTGGAAGAGGGCCTCGGGGAGAGAGAGGGCGGGGTCGGTGGAGTTCGGTGGGGGCGAGCGGAGGCGGAGAGGTGGCCGGCGACCGGGCCAGCAGGGGAGCGCCGGGGTGGAGCGGCGCGTCCGGGAGGTGGGCGTCGGGTGGGGAGGAAGGAGCGGGGAGAGAGGAGCGCGTGGGGAGGCTGGGTCGGGGTGGGCCAGAGGAGAGAGGGAGTGTGGGGCTGGCAAGGTGGGGCCGCGGGGTCGGGTGGGACCCAGGGGCGTGAGTGGGTGTGTGTGTCGGTGTGTGTGGCCAGGGTGGGTGGTGTGCGTGCGTGCGTGCAGGGTGTGTGCTTGGGTGGTCCCAGGGAGAGAGAGGGGGAGAGAGAGAGAGGGAGGGAAGAGGGGCTGGTGAGGTGGCAGCTTTTGATTGGAGGGGGGGATGGCCAAGGGTGATGTGGCAGCCTGGGATAGGTGGGGGTGATGTGGCTGGTTGGGTGGGTAGATTAAGTTGGGTGGCTTTAGGATTATGGGTGGACCGATTTTTATTCTGGGGGTGGTCGTTCGGGTCGATTCGGCCCGTTCGACTGCCCCACTAAAAATAATTAAATAATTTATTTAATTTGCAATAAACTTTTATAAATAGATTTTAGACAAACAAAATATCCGGAAGCATCCGGGGTTTAATTTGAAATAGAAGGAGGGCTAGTTTCAGAAAATAGTAGACTTTCGCGACATAATTTCAAGTAAAAAAATATGCATGATGATGACGATGCTCAAATGCAATGTGGCATGATGACATGAGCATGCGGTCATGACGATGCAATGCACAAAAACAACGCGATTTTCTAGTAGTGGTTTTGCGGGATGCCACAGGCGGCGTCCCTGTAAATAGGTTAATTTAGACGTATTTAATCAAATTCAGTGCTTAGTATGTGTAATTAATCGAATCACGAACAATCCCGTTTGCCGTTCTTTGATGAATTTTGCCGCGAGTGCAAATATTCGAATTGAAGGGAATATGTCCTGAGAGGCAATAATAAAGTGTTTATTATGTGTATTCCAAGTATAAGATAGATGTTTATTTTGCATGCTATAATTATATTAATACGGAAACGTTAATACATGTGTATTAATAAACAAACAGAAAGTTTCTAGTTATGCCTCTCTCATAAACTAGCTCGTTGATTAACAAGATGATCAAGGTTTCCTGATCATAGGCATTGGATGTTGTTAATAACGAGGTCACAACATTAGTGTAATGGTGTGACGAACATTCATCTGAAGTATACCATTACGATCAAAGTCATTGAGTTTATATTGCTATAACAACTTACAAAGTGATCCTAATCCTTAGATCATGAGATCATGTCAATCACTAACACCGAAAGAGTTTCTTGATAACATCAAACATCACATTGTAACTGGGTGATTATAAAGATGGGTTCAGAACTACTAAAGTTTTATATTGAAGCCCATGGATCAAGAGTGGAATTTGTTCATCCCAATGACAGATAGATATGCTCTGTGCCTTCTCGGTGATATCACATTGGTTAGCTTGCAAGCAAGTGATTTGATCACTAGAATATTATATCACGGGAACAAGAAAAGAGTGCATGTCAGTAACGAGATCAAACTAGGTATGGAGCTACCGATGATAGAATCTCGGACATGTAATATATCACGAAACAAAAGGATTAAGATACTAGCGTAAAAGGTTCCGACGATCATAAGAAAGTCATCGTTGAATGTGTGGGAGTCAGTATGGGTCTCTAGATACCGCTTCTGATTATTGATCGGAGAAGGGTCTCGATCATGTCCGCATTATTCGTGAACCGTAGGGTGACACACTTAAGAGACACCGACATCCATTTGGAGCAAAAGTTTCATGCCGAAAGAATAACAAGCGAAGGAATTTATTTCACTAGATACCGAAACAGGTTTTCGGGTGAAATTGCAGAAAGTGTTTTTGCATGTGAAATGAAATACTAGCAAGGGGTTATTTTTTAATGTTTGTCATTAAAGTAATTGACAAAATTCTGAATAAATAAAAGGAGTTTTATTTAATGAGAGTTTGCATTAAATTTGGTGGAAATTTAATGGGAATTTGAGTGGGTTTTTGAGTGGAGGGAATTGAAAGGATTTTTGTGAGTGGAGTGTCCACCCACATGAATGAGGGGAGGGCAAGGGGGCAGCCCCATGCGCCGGCCAGCCCCTTGGGGTTCCCCTCCTCTCCTATAAAATGCACCCCTCCTCACTTCTCACTGACACCTCCTCGTGAAGGATCTCTCTCCCCCTCTAGTATTTATCCCCCATGGTCTCGGACTAGAGAGATACATGTTCCCGGTGGATATTCGGCAAGAAAGAGTCGTGCTTCCGCTGCATCACTGGAGCGAGGAGGTGGAGGTTGCTCGGTGCCTCGAACGTGTGTGCGAGCACGGATGCACTGCTAAGTTGCGGTGCTAAGGAATTCCTCTCGATCTTGAGATCGGCAAGAGATCGTCTACATCAACCACGAGTTTGACTCGTTAAGATTTGTCGGTCTTCATGGGTATGTTCTCTACGGATAATACATCCTCCCGTTGTTTGTATCTAGTAGATAGATCTTGGTACATAGTTGTTCCCATCGTAGGAAATTTTTTGTTTTCTATGTTGAGAACCCTACAGTGGTATCAGAGCCGGATATATGCGTAGATGCTTTACACGGGTAGTACACATATGAGTATGTGGGCGATGATGACCATGTTATTGCTTCTTGGTTGTACTTTGGATATTGGTGGCATAGTGGGATGAAGCGGCCCTGACAAACTTTACATGTCCTCACACATGAGACCTATTCCACGCTTGACATGCAACTAGTTTGCATAAGTGGATAGCGGGTGTCTGTCTCTCCTACTATAGTCAATATCTAATTTGCAACGAGTTGTCAACAATTTGGTTATCCTTGTTGTGGTTCATGTTCGTAGGTAAGAACGGTTCTATCTTCGAAAGCCTTAAGCCACGTAAAACTTGCAATGGATAAATTAGAGGAGTCTAGTTTAGATTGTTGCTGGGCTAGTGTTATGATATGGTGATGTTGTAAGTAGAAGTATGAGATGATACTCTTACAACACACATAACGTGTAAGTTCCATAGACCTCGGCCTTACACATAGAGGTATGATAGAGATCATGCCACAGTGCACATGATGGAGATCATATGCGAGAACCATATCATTTCACTTACAAACATGAGATGTTTGATTCCATCTTATATTGCTTGTTTGGCGTTTTATTAGCATAATAAGATGATCCCTCATTTAAATATCAAGATAAGAATATCTTGTTCCTTAAGTATGCACCGATTATGTTTTGTCGCTCCAAGACATCACGTGATGATCGGGTGTTCTTGGATCCACGACCATATTTCGGGTGTAAGACAGTTACACACGCGAATACTAAGGTTCTTACTTGGCGAGCCTAGCATTTACAGACATGGCCTCAGAACACGGACTGAAAGGTTAAGCATGAGTCATATGGTAGATATGATGCCCATTTGATGCTCGCCTTTGAAGCTACACCGACTCACGTGATGATCAGACTTGGTGTAGTGGATTTGGTTCATGTAATCACCAAAAAGGCACGAGGGATGTCGTTTTTGAGTGGGAGTTCATTCGTAATGTGGATTAGTTGAACTCAATCTATCATAAACTTAGTCTAAACTTTACAAATTCTGTTGTAGATGGCACCACCTGCTTTTAATTTTAATGTGTTCATGGAGAAAGAGAAATTTGCAACGAACGGTAGCAACTTTACCGAATGGGCCATGAATTTGAGGATTCTCCTCTCTGCTGCACAAAAGCAATATGTGCTAGAAGCGCCGCTAGGCCCCCACCTTTCGATGATGCCCCTGACAAGGAGAAGAATGTCTATCAGACTCGTCAGGAGGACCACAACTTAGTTCATTGCGACATATTGTATGGACTAGAGCCAGAACTTCGAAAGCATTTCAAAAACGGCAATGCATTTGATACAATGGGTGAGTTGAAAATGATTTTCGACACACATGCTGCTTTAGAGAGCTACAATGCTTCAGAAAAGTTCTTTAGCTGCACGATGGAAGAGCATAGCTCCGTAAGTGAGCATGTACTCAAGATGTCGGGTTACGCCGATAAGCTTGTGTCCTTGGGAATATCGATTCCCATTGACTTAGGCATCCATCGTGTTCTGCAGTCTCTGCCACCTAGCTATAAGATCTTCATGGTGAACTATAATATGCAAGGCATGAAGAAGTCTCTCCCCGAGCTTCTGTCAATGCTTAAAACTGCAGAAGTGGAGATCAAGAAGGAAAATCAAGTGTTGATGATCAATAAGAACACTGGTTTCAAGAAATACAAGAAGGGAAAACGGAAGGGAAGTAAGGGCGGCAAGCCGGCTGCCGTGCCTAAAAAGAAACCCCGAGTTGGACCTAAGTCTGATACCGAGTACTATTATTGTAAGGGGACTGGCCACTGGAAGCACAACTACCCCAAGTATTTGGTAGACAAGAAGGCCGATAAGGCAAACAAAGGTATATATGATATACATGTTATTGATGTGTACTTGACTAGTACTCGCAGTAGCACCTGGGTATTTGATACCGGTTCAGTTGCTAATATTTTTAACTCGAATCAGGGGCTGCGGAACAAGTGACCGCTAGCAAGGGGTGAGGTCAAGATGCGTGTCGGCAATAGATCAAGTGTTGATGTGATCGCCGTCGGAACGCTACCTCTCCACTTACCATCGGGATTAGTAATAAACTTGAATAATTGTTATCTGGTGCTTGCACTGAGCATGAACATTGTATCTGGATCATGTTTGATGCGAAGTGGCTATTCATTTAAATTCGAGAACAATGGTTGTTCTATTTATATGAATGAAATCTTTTATGGTCACGCACCGATGATGAATGGTTTATTTCTGTTGGATCTCGATAATAGTGTTGCACATATTCATAATGTTGGTGCTAAAAGGATTAAACTTAATGATGATATATCCACATATATGTGGCACTACCGTCTAGGTCATATTGGCGTTAAACGCATGAAGAAGGTCCATTCGTATGGACTTTTGGAATCACTTGATTTTGAATTATTTGATACATGTGAGCCATGCCTTATGGGCAAGATGACTAGAATGCCGTTTTCTGGTTCAATGGAATGGGCGACAAATTTATTGGAAATCATACATTCTGATGTATGTGGTCCAATGAGTGTGTCGGCGCGAGGTGGATATCGTTATTTTGTTACTTTCATGGAAGATTTGAGTAGATACGGTTATATCTACTTGATGAAACACAAGTCTGAAACCTTTGAAAAGTTCAAGGAATTTCAGAATGAAGTGGAAAATCATCATAATAGAAAGATCAAATTTGTACGGTCTGACCATGGAGGAGAGTATCTAAGTTACGAGTTTAGCACTCATATGAAAGAGTGTGGAATTGTTTCACAACTCACACCTGCCGGAACACCACAGCGAAATGGTGTGTCGGAACATCATAATCGTACTTTATTGGATATGGTTCGATCTATGATGTCTCTGAAGGACTTGTCGTTGTCATTTTGGGGTTATGCACTAGAAACTGCTGCATTCACTTTAAATCGGGCACCATATAAATCCGTTGAAAAGACATCGTATGAATTGTGGTTTGGAAACAAACCTAATCTGTCACTTCTTAAAGTTTGGGGATGCGATGTTTATGTGAAGAAACTTCAACCGGATAAACTCGAACCCAAACGGAAAAATGTGTCTTCATAGGATACCTTAAGGAAACAATTGGGTATTCCTTCTACCACAGATCCGAGGGCAAGGTTTTTGTTGCCAAGAATTGATCCTTTCTAGAGAAAGAGTTTCTCGCGAAAGGTGTGAGTAGTCGAAAGGTAGAACTCGAAGAGGTTATTGAACCTTCTCTTCAAAGTATGGCGAGTAGCGCAACACTGGAAGTCGTTCCGGAGTTGGCTTCACCAGTTGAAGAGGGAACTAATGATAATGATCATGAAACTCCTAAAGAGAGTACTACCGAACCTCGCAGGTCTAGCAGGACTCGTGCAGCTCCTGAGCTGTATGGAAACCCTGTTATGAATTTCATGGTTGATGAAATTGATGATCTTGCGACGTATGAAGAAGCGATGATGAGCCCGGATTCTAACAAATGGTTAGAAGCCATGAAATCCGATATGGAATCCATGTATGAAAATCAAGTTTGGAACTTGGTGGACTTACCTCACGACCAGAAGGCCGTGGATAATAAATGGATTTTCAAAAGTAAAACTGATGCTGATGGTAATGTGATCGTCTATAAAGCTCGACTTGTCGCAAAGGGGTTTTGATAAATTCAAGGAGTTGACTACGATGAGACATTCTCTCCCATAGCGATGCTAAAGTCAGTTAGGATTATGTTAGCAATTGCTGCATATTTTGATTATGAGATATGGCAGATGGATGTCAAAACCGCGTTCCTCAATGGTAATATTGAAGAAGAGTTGTATATGATACAACCAAAGGGTTTTGTCGATCCTAAGGATGCTAACAAGGTGTGCAAGCTTCAGCGATCCATCTATGGACTGAATCAAGCATCACGAAGTTGGAATCTCCGCTTTGATGAGGTGATCAAAGAGTTTGGATTTTTCCAAACTTATGGAGAAGCTTGTATTTACAAGAAAGTGAGTGGGAGCAATGTGGCATTTCTGATATAATATGTGGATGACATATTATTGATCAGAAATGATATAGATCTTTTAAACAGTGTTAAAAGTTATCTAAACAACAAATTTTCAATGAAGGACCTAGGTGAAGTGTCATACATATTAGGCATAAATATCTATAGAGATAGATCTAGGCGCCTAATAGGGCTATCGCAAAGTACATACCTTGATAAGATTTTAAAGAAGTTTAAAATGGACAAAAGTGAGAAGGGGTTCTTACCTATGTTGCAAGGCAAGACATTGAGTAAGACTCAAAGTCCGGCTACAACGGAAGAAAGAGAGATAATGGACAAAGTCCCCTATGCTTCAGCCATAGGCTCTATAATGTACGCTATGCTATGTACACGATCGTATGTGGCACATGCTATTATTTTGACTAGTAGGTACCACTCGGATCCAGGTTCGGAACACTGGATAGCGGTCAAGAATATCCTTAAGTACTTGCGAAGAACTAGGGATATGTTTCTTGTGTACGGAGGTGAAGAAGAGCTCGTCGCTAAGTGTTATGTCGACGCTAGCTTTGACACCGATCCGGATGACTCTAAGTCTCAATCCGGATACGTATTTCTCATGAATAGCGGAGCGGTTAGTTGGAGGAGTTCCAAACAACCTGTGGTGGCAGGATCAACAACGGAGGCCGAATATGTTGCTGCTTCGGAAGCGGGTCAGGAAGCGGTTTGGATGAAGGAGTTCATATCTGAACTAGGTGTGGTTGCAAGCGCGTTGGACCCAATGGTGATTTATTGTGACAACAATGGTGCCATTACCAATGCAAAAGAACCAAGGTCTCACAAGTATTTCAAGCATATTAAGCGCCGGTTTCACTCCATCCGTAAACATGTCAAGGATGGAGATATAAAGATTTGTAAAGTACATACGGATCTCAATGTAGCAGATCTGTTGACTAAAACTCTCCCTAGAGCAAAACATGATCAACACCAGAACTCCATGGGTGTTAGATTCATCACTATGTAACTAGATTATTGTCTCTAGTGCAAGTGGGAGACTGAAGGGAATATGCCCTGAGAGGCAATAATAAAGTATTTATTATATGTATTCCAATTATATGATAGATGTTTATTTTGCATGCTATAATTGTATTAATACAGAAACATTAAT
Source organism: Avena atlantica (assembly GCA_910589765.1). Lineage (NCBI taxonomy): Eukaryota > Viridiplantae > Streptophyta > Magnoliopsida > Poales > Poaceae > Avena > Avena atlantica. The sequence goes on from OU342739.1 coordinate 36,291,285, forward strand.
ACATGTGTGTTTAATAAAAAAACAGAAAGTTCCTAGTTATTCCTCTCTCATAAACTAGCTCGTTGATTAACAAGATGATCAAGGTTTCTTGATCATAGACATTGGACGTTGTTAATAACGAGGTCACAACATTAATGTAATGGTGTGACGAACATTCATCCGAAGTATAGCATTATGATCAAAGTCATTGAGTTTATATTGCTATAACAACTTACGAAGTGACCCTAATCCTTAGACCATGATATCATGTCAATCACTAACACCGGAAGAGTTTCTTGATAACATCAAACATTACACCATAACTGGGTGATTATAAAGATAGGTTCAGAACTACTAAAGTGTTATATTGAAGCCCATGGATCAAGAGTGGAATTTGTTCATCCCAATGATGGATAGATATGCTCTAGGCCCTCTCGGCGATATCACATTGGTTAGCTTGCAAGCAAGTGATTTGATCACTAGAATGTTATATCACGGGAACGAGAAAAGAGTGCATGTCAGTAACGAGATCAAACTAGGTATGGAGATACTAATGATCGAATCTCGGACATGTAATATATCGCGAAACAAAAGGATTAAGATACTAGCGTAAAAGGTTCCGACGATCACAAGAAAGTCATCGTTGATTGTGTGAGAGTCAGTATGAGTCTCTAGATCCTGCTTATGATTATTGATTGCAGAAGGGTCTAGATCATGTCCGCATTATTCGCGAACCATAGGGTGGCACACTTAAGAGACACCGACATCCATTTGGACCAAAAGTTTCATGCCGGAAAGAATAACAAGCGTAGGAATTTATTTCACTAGATATCGAAACAGGTTTTCGGGTGAAATTGCAGAAAGTGTTTTTGCATGTGAAATGAAATACTAGCAGGGGGTTATATATGAATGTTTGTCATAAAGTAATTGACAAAATTCTGAATAAATAAAAGGAGTTTTATTTAATGAGAGTTTGCATTAAATTTGGTGGAAACTTAATGGGAATTTGAGTGGAGGGAATTGAAAGGATGTTTGTGAGTGGACTGTCCAGCCACATGAATGAGGGGAGGGCAAGGGGGAAGCCCCATGCGCTGGCCACCCCCTTGGGGTCCCCCCCTCCTATAAAATGCACCCCCTCCTCACTTCTCACTCACACCTCCTCGTGAAGGATCTCTCTCCCCCTCTAGTTATTATCCCCCATGGTCTCGGACTAGCGAGATACATGTTACCGGTGGATATTCGGCAAGAAAGAGTTGTACTTCCGCTCCATCGCTGGAGCGAGGAGGCGGAGGTCGCTCGGTGCCTCGAACATGTGTGCGAGCACGAATGCACTGTTAAGTTGCGGTGCTAAGGACTTCCTCTCGATCTTGATATCGGCAAGAGATCGTCTACATCAACCACGAGTTTGACTCGTTAAGCTTTGTCGGTCTTCAAGGGTATGTTCTCTATGGATATACATTCTCCCGTTATTTGTATCTAGTAGATAGGTATTGGTACATAGTTGTTCTCATCATAGGATTTTTTTTGTTTTCTATGCTGCAAACCCTACACGAATGTGCTGTTCGTATTTGTAGTTTTTAGTTTGCACTGTGTAGACTCTGAACTGTATTCGTGTTTGCGAGAGACTATACTCAACTTTTACAGTTCACCGATTTATAGGGCTTATTAGAGATGTTCTAGCAGTGTCCGTAAATAGAAAACCATAAATGTCGAAGTACGAGGCGCTGAATCCATGATTCCTCTCTTCACGCGAGGCGGACCAAGCAGTCCCCGAAAAACCGAAACCGCAAAACAGAATATTCGCATATTCTGTTTTGCGGTTCTGGTTTACGGAGACTGCTCGGCGGGGTAAACTGTAAACAAAACCATAAAAATTGTTTCGACAGCAAAAGACAGCAATTCCAATAGTTTGTAGGATGATCATCGCATAAAATCTATACTAAAAAGACACGACAAACAACATGCGCTGGTCGAGCTCATGCCCCAGCGTTGTTGTCGATGGGCTCTCCGGTAGCAGCAGCCCTCGCCATAGCTGAATAATATCCATGCATCAAAGCGGCAAAATCTTCCATGGCTTGCTTCCTCCTTGCTAGGATCTCGGCCCTACGAATTTCTCACCACTCTTCTGTGATAGCATCCGGGACAGATTCCTCCTCGTACCTCGGTGGCATTTCACCGAACACATTGTGTGTGCCAACCGCGGGGTCTTCTGGTGAGGCGATTCCGGCCAATAGCGGGGTATGTTGTGGAGGAACGGGGCATGTATGCTTCTTGGCGCCGCCCGATGCCGCCGCCTTCTTTGAAATGCTAGGCTTCTTCCGTGGCGCGACCACCTTCTTGCGCTAAGCGATGGGTGCCGGGGCGGAGAAAGGCGTGGAGTGAGCACCGCCGGTCACGGGAGTGGTGGCGGTGGGACGGCCTGCCCGGCTGTGCGCTTCCTCTTCTTAAGGGTCAACACGACGGCGGACGGCGAGCCGCGTGGACTACCGGAGCGACGGAGGACGACTGCTGCGGGCGCGAAGCCTCACCAACCACCGCCAGGAGCTGTGCGGGTTCCATGGCATCGATTCTGCACGGCGACATGGTCAGGGAGCGGCGGGGGAGGTAGATCAACAACGGCGGTGAAGCGGAAGGGGGTGGTAGGTGGAGGAAATTTCTTGTCGCGCCAAAAAAGGAGAGGAGTGCGGGTTGGCTCTCGGTTTGGCCGCGGAAACTAGATCTGCTCGGTTCCACAGACGATATTTGGCGTGTCCGATAAAACTTTTTTTAGGCCAAGAATATTTACAGTACTGATCGACACGCGATTTTTTCAGGATACCAATAAACGACGATTATTTTACGGTTTTAGACTATTTACAAACACCGCGAGGGATGCTCTGACAGTCAAAGTGGTGGACGCCCTAAGAGCATCTTCAGTAGGCGCCCAATTTTGCAGCACTGGAAATCTCGTATCGAGCGCGCGCTATCATGTTTGAGCGCTGCAAATCGCGCGACCTCCACTGGAGGCGCTAAAATGCAGCGCGCTACTTTTGCGAATTTTGTGCCTCCGCCGGGCGCTGCAAAATACAGCGCGCGCTACAGGCGCAAAGCACAAATACAATTGCAACCATCAGAAAGAAGATCAAAATGGACGAAAATATTCATGCATAAATGGCTCTAAAAATCCTCCAACCACCTAAATGACATAGTTCAAGCACAAATGACATAGTTCATCCATAAATGACATTGTTCAAACACAAAGGACATAGTTCAAACACAAATTTTAGACTTGTTGGACATCTTCATCGGAGTCTTGGACGATGGTGTTTCCGGTTGAATCTCCATATGCTTCTTTGGTAGACGGAGATGGATCAATCAAGGAGGCCATGAATCCTCATGGTGGTGCTCCCATGCCACCCATGGCGCCTTGCCCACTCATCCCACCCATGGCGCCTCCCGGTGGTGCTCCCATGCTTCCAAGACCCTGATACGTCCAAAATGTATCTATTTTCCTGAATACTTTTGCTATTGTTTTTCCTCTAAACTTGTGTAATTTGGATACAACTAATACAGACTGGCACTGTTTTCAGCAGAATTACCTTGGTGTCTAGTTTTTGTGCAGAAAATCAACTATCAGAAAAAATTCCGGAAAATATGCCAAAAATCCTATTTCACCGGAAGACTCATGGAGCTAGAACACGAGACGGAGTGGAGTCCTGAGGGGCCCACACCCCCTGCCGCGTGGGTGGGCCCAGACCACGCCCGGAGGGGGTGTGGCCGCCTCAGGCGCCCCTCGGCCTCCCTCTTCGCCTATAAGTTGCCTCTTGGCCTAAAAACCAAGGGGGGTTCGACGTTTTTTCAGAAAGAGTTCTGCTGTGCCGCCACCACCAGAAACCATGATTCGGAACCAGAAACTCCGTTCTGGCACCCTGTCGGGACCCGGAATTTGGAGAGAATCATCGCCATCATCATCAACAACGCCTCTCCATCAACCATACATATTTCCCTCATCCATGAGTGAGTAATACCTCGCTGTAGGCTATGGGGATGGTAGGGATTAGATGAGTTCTATCATGTAATCGAATAAGATTGTTAGGGCATGGTGCCTACTATCTCTATTAGTGCTATTTGACTTTGTTGCAACTTGTTATGCTTAATGCTTGTCACTAGGGCCCGAGTGCCATGATCTCAGATCTGAACTTATTATTAATCCATGATGATAATATTGTTTGTGATCTTATCTGCAATTTGTGTACACATATCATTGTCCGGATTCAAAGGCCGTGAAGTGACGGAAATTGGGACAACCGGAGGGGATGGCTGTGAGATGAGGATCACATGTGTTCACGGAGTGTTAATGCTTTGCTCCGGTGCTCTATTAAAATGAGTGCCTTAATTGCCAGTAGATTCCCTTGAGGCCCCGCTGCAACGGGCTGGCAAGACAAAAGATGTTATGAAAGTTCTCATTTCGAGCACGTATGACTATATATGGAGCACATGCCTATGATTGTTTAGTACTTGGATGATTTATCTTATTTATCTGCAATTACCCTAGATCTTGAAGTTACATGTTTAGACTTGTCCATGCAACGCCCGTACATCCATCTCTATGCCTACCGCATTCATATCCTACTGTTTGCTACTATTGTTACTATTTCTCTTGTTCTACTGCTGCTGTTACTTTGTTGTTTCTACTACAAAATTGTTGCTACTAATAAAATTCTATGAGCAATAACTATTTTCAGGTGCAGCTGAATTGACAACTTAGTTGTTAAGGCTTATAAGTATTCTTTGTCTCTCCTTGTGTTGAATCAATAAATTGGGTAATACTACCATTGAAGACTGTTGCGATCCCCTATACTTGTGGGTCATCAGACCCATGCCTCCATGATATGCCCAATTTGCATCACCATTTTATATCATAATTTACCTCTATTCATAGATATATGTCTTATTATGAGGTATTACTTATGGCTTTTCATCTTTTTATGCATGTTGGATGATTCTTGGAGGATGGACTACCGGAGTCTGGATTCTGATGGAAAAGAAGGCGTTTCGGTGCAATTTCGCGAAGATCAGAAAAATACCAGAAAATATGGGAAAATATTATTTTTTCAGAAGATTGAGGAAGCCAGAAGGAGGAGCGAAGAGGGGCCACAAGGGGCCCACACCCACCTAGGCGCGGGTCCCCCCTAGGTCGCGCCTAGGACAGGTGTGGCCCACCTTCCTGGCTCCCGACTCTGCCCCTTCGCCTATATCTTCCCTACGAAACCCTAATGCCAGGGGTGTGACCACAGATAGATTTCTGCCACCTCTGGGGGGCGGAAAAGACCAAGAGAGAAAGATCTCTCCAGCAGACAGATTTCTGCCGGGGGAATTCATTCCCAGAGAGGGGAAACCGTCGCCATCAACACCATCATCAAGCTAGGCTTCATCGGGATCATCATCATCATCCACACCATCATCTCCACCAGCACCATCATCACCACTCCGTCCCGCTGTAACAATTGTGTTGGATATTGCTTTAGTTCTTAGGGGAAACTTTCCCGGTGTTGATTACTATTGTAGTTGATGCTTGTGAGTGGAACCATTGGATTATTGTTTATGTTCATATTGTTATCCATTACCATATCATCTTTGATCTTGATCCATATGATGTCTTGTGAGTAGTTCGTTGTGTTCTTGAGGACATGGGAGAAGTCATGTTGTTATTAGTGGATTTGTGTTGAGTTATTGTTTAATGGTTTAGTATTTAAATTGTGGTGCTATTCTTTTAGTGGTGTCATGTGAACGTCGACTACATGATACTTTACCATTTATGGGCCTAGGGGAATGCATTGTGTATTTGACTACTAATTATGGGGTTGCCGGAGTGACAGAAACCTGAACCCCTGTTAGGACACCTTTGCACAAGGGAGTGTAGGATCTCAGAGTTAAAGGTCGTGGTTAGATTTATATCTTAATTAATTTCCTGTAGTTACGGATGTTTGCAGGGGGTTTAATCACAAGTATGTATTAGTCCAAGTAAGGTCGGTACATTAGCACAGGTTCACCCACACAACACTTACAATACCAGAGAAGATTACTTAGCTATATGAAGCGAAAGCACTTGACAGAATTCCCATGTGTCCTCGAGAATGTTTGGTCCTTATAAGTATTTCCACCGGCCTGTCCTTTGCTAAGAAATTATTGGGCCACTTGCTGTGTTTGTTCTTTGTTACTTGCACTTTGTTTTGTTGTCTTATCAGAAAACCACTAAAAATCCGTTTGCTAAGTATTCACAGGAATTTCCTGCTCCATACCACTGTTCAACACCTTCTGCTCCTCGTTGGGATCGACACTCCTATTTATCGGAAGTACTACGATACACCCCCTATACTTGAGGGTCGTCACTCCATAGGCTCCAAATCCTCCCGGCGGTGCTCCCATGCCTATAAATCCTCCCGCTTGTGCTCCCATTCCTCCATAGCCTCCCATGCCTCCGTAGCCCGCCGGTAGTGCTCCAAAGCCTCCCATGCCTCCCATACCTCCCATGCTTCCGAATCCTCCCATGCCTCTGTAGCCTCCAAGTGGTGCTCCATAGCCTCCCATGCCTCCATAGCCTCCCGGTGCACTCATTCCTTCATTTTGGGCCTTGGTGAGGTTTGCCAACTTTCTTTTTTTGTCCAACACTTCGTCGCGAGCAAGGTTGAAGTACTCCTTTTGCCTCTCATCCATGTTTGAGGTGTCCATGAAAAAGAGCTTCCTCTCTTCGTCCAATAAGCGTTGATGCTCCTCATTCGCCATCTTCTTCTCCTCCATTGCCATCCTCCTCTCCTCGGTGGCCGCCAACCTCTCCTCCAATGCCACGCGCCACTCCTCGGCCTCCTCTTGCCCTCGTTGTATTCCTCCATTTCCTTGGCCATCTTCTCCATAGCTTTCGCTATGTCATCATCACCGGCCTTCTTCCCCTTAAATTCTTTGGCGGCCTTCCTTCCAAGTGGCGGCCTTTTGGTATCCGAGTGAGAAGTGGGGCTTCTTCTCTTTCTATCATCCCCACTTGAATCATCATCGTCAACTGTGGTTGCCTCCACAGTTGCTTGTTGCGCCAAAAATGTTGGCACATCAACTCTTCCACGGTTCTTCCACTTCTCCTCATCCGTGAGCACGTCGTAGCAATGGTGCAAGGTAAATGGATTGGAGAGGATTTTCTTGCCCTTCTTAGTCTTCTTCCCCTCATCTCGGTACATGCCTTGACCCATGGTGTTCTACATTGTAGTACAAATGAGCAAAGAACACATAAAACATATGCACATGTCAACATAATAGTAGAACACAATGCAACAACTTACCCTATCAACATCATTGGTGCCACTTGGGTTGATATCATCAACCGTCTTTTGCACACTTGCCCACCTTGAACAATCTTGGTTGATGACCGACCATCGGGACCAAAGAGAGCGGTTGGTGCGACGAACTCCACTTTTGTTGTTGGCATCAAAGTAATCCTTCATCCTTAACCAATACGTGTCTCTACTTTGGTCGGTGCCAACCGTAGGATCCATACCAATCTTCAACCAAGTCTTGCAAAACAACACGTCCTTATCTACGGTGTAGTTTGCCTTCCTACCCCCTGGCGCTTCCACCATGCCCTCCTCGTCCTCATCCACGTCGTCCTACTCCTCCTCCACCGCCTCTTCATCCATCACATTTTCATCTTCATCTTGCCTTTGAGCAAAAGATGAACCAGCAACCTCCATAGTCTCCAAGAAACTATCGTCATCGACACTACAATTAACGCAAATGTCACAATCCTACTATGACACCTGCATGTATGTAAAAAAAAAACAACAAAAAAGAATTTGTACCTAGTTGCTATTTCATCGAACACGTTGCGCGCGGCGATGGCAGCGGCGGTTGGCGCCCGTCGAGGAGCCGGTGGAGGCGAGCAGAGGTGGGAGGCACTTGCGGGACCGCTGTAGCCTGCGCGCGGCGAGCCGCGACGTAGTTCCGCGGTGGCTTCGGTTTACCCGCCCCCGTCGCTACCGCCACGCCGCGCTTCGTGGTGGTCTTTCCCCTTGGTGGAGGCCCGATGGGCGGCAGCGCTGCGCCGTTGCTTGTCCGCGGCGGCACGAAGAGGGCACGAGTGGCGACCGACCCCGCGGCGGCGGCGCCGCTAGGGTTTGGCCCCATCCCTGGCGGGATTGCGCCGACACCGGCGCCGACGGCGGGCGGGACGGAGTAGGGAGGGGTGGGAGGGGTGCTGGAGGAGCCGTCCATCGCCGGAGTTGTGCCGGCATCACGCGAAGGAGAATGAGGAGGGGAGAGGTCGCGCGCGCGGGGGATTTTTTCGAGCGGTTGGTTCTTCCCGCGCGTCGTCAGCGATAGCACGCGCTGTAGCCGGAGCCGGATATATTGCACTCCAAATAGCGCAAAATGCCGTGCCATGCTAAAAATTTACAGTGCGCGGGATTTTAACGCACCCGTCGAAGAAGATTTACAACGTGCACAATAAAAAAACAGTTATTTTAGCGCCGTGCTATTTTAACGCATTTACCAAACCTGGCCATCGGGCCGTGCCTCGGCGTGCCGGCCCGTGGCACGCGGGCTTAAGCCCATCAGAAGCCCGGCACGTGGCAGACGGGCCCGTGCCCAACCAGTGGCCTCAGGCACGCGGGTCGGCCCGACACGCAAAAAGAGCATGACCAGGGTTTGAACTCACGATCTAGGCATCCCAGAGCCTCCGCTCCACCACTAGGCTAAGCACTTGTTAGTGATTCACTTCGTATTCTGATCTTATTATGGGATTCTTCGACGAGCCAGCACAAAACATGTCCCAGCCCGCGGGCCGGCCCGTGTAACGCTGAGGCTGGGCCCGGACGTCAGGCTGGGCACGCGTGCCGGCCCGGCACGGCACGTGGCCTGGCGGGCCACGGCGGGCCGTGCCGCGTGCCGGGCCGGCCCGTTGGCCAGATTTGGCATCTACTGGTGATGTTCTGGGTCCAGGCCCTCTTCCTCCCCAGTCCCCACGGCCTCCAATCCCCAATCGCTCCTAGGCAGTTCTCCTCCTGCCCAGCCCCATGACTTAGGTCCAAAATAGAAATCCCCATCGTTGCCGTCCACCCCGGGCTAAGCTCCCTAGGCTGGGCGCACGGAGGGTGGCACCTCCCTGGGCTAAGCTCCTCTCTGGTTGGTGGATGTGGCGTGGCTTACCCGCTGCAACTCCCACGAGTTCACCGGCTGGTCCGCCGTGTGCCCGCGCTCGGCGCAAGGATCTTCCTGCCACCGGACGACATCGATGTCGTCGGCAACGCGGGTGGGGTACCGTGACTGCGGTCAGTGTCCAAAGCCGGTAGCTGGAGCAGCCGAGCAGGGTAACAGGACTGCGGGTGCAGCTACGCATAGATGGAGGGGTCCCGGTGGCGGCGGTGTTCCATGCTGTGGGGATCCGATGGACTGGAAGTTCATGCTAGCAGAGGGTCGCGGGCCTCTTCTTGGTCGCAGCTGCCAGGCGACGACTACAGAGGGGCGACGATGGCATCGACTGGCTTCCTGGCCTCGCGCTTTCTGGTTTCTCTCCCTTCTGCATCGAGGTGTTCTTACACGAGCTATTTCCTTCTTTAGTTTCTTAATATTCTTCTAAATAATCACTATTGTTGTTCCCTAATTAATGTAGAACCTGATGCATAGGAGGTGTATGGAGTATTACAACTTTTTTGTTTTGTTTTGCAGATTACTGCTTAGGTTCCTACACTTGCATTTGCATCATTGATTCACTTTAGCTCAACTTTTGCATGTTTGAGGACCTTATCCACCTGGATTTTTTATGATGCTGAAGGTATTTGATTCACTCCTGGATATTACCAAGACTCCTAGAAAACCTCAGTATACTGTGGGACAACAGTTTCCATTGATTTTACTATCTTCCCATATGATAAAGTGTGTTCAGCAGGTAATGTGTTTTCCTATAAGGCATACTCACAGCTGATTTTTTTTTTTTGCATTATTTAGCTTTGTGGTATTTTATATGGTGCTACAGGTAGTTGATTTGCTCCTTTATGATAATGATGAAGACTCCTAGAAAATCTCATACAATGGGCCTGGAGCCATTAGATTTTTCCACATCCAGCAGAGGCAAGCCGGGGCATGTCCATTGATCTATGGTGAAAGGCAGCACGCATCACTATAGACACGCCCTGACGGCCATGAGGTAAAAAGGGACCTGAAAAGGTGGGAATCTATAAGCATGTAATTCAGTTTTGAGTGTGCCTCTTAGCCTTACTGTGCAATTTTATTTGATTAGCTTTTGACAGAAAATATCTTGAGATCTGAATGATGATAATTGCTTATTTTAGATTCAATACAGTGTGGTCTGTTCTGAATAGTCAGTATTGTTGTTCCCCAACTAATGTAGAATCCGATGCATAGGAGGTGTATAGAGTATTACAAGTCATTTTTTCTTCTCTCTATGCAGATTATAGCTTAGGTCCCTAGACTTGCATTTGCATGGGTGATTCACTTGAACTCAGTTGTTGCATGTTTGAGGACCTTATCCAAGAGGGTTGAAATCACTTACCATTGAGTACGTCGTGTCATGCAAGTCTCTTGGAGTATAGCCTGTTTCTAGCTTGATGATATGTAGGTGATACCACCCTGCTATCACTATCAAACCAAATCACATAGAAATTCACGGCAACAAAAATACAAGGCAAATAGGACGCCATGTGTCCTGTCCGTCCGCAACTCAAGGGCGCTTATTGTTTGCCGTGTTACAAAAGAATGAGATGTTAAAAGGTTTATATCAAAATCAAGACATGCATGTCGGTTTTTATGTAAAGCTAGATCTTGCTGTTTAGTGTGCTGCCTAATATATGTTCCCTTGTTGAGAATTTTTTATATTGAAATAAATGGTAGGTTACCATTGTGTTGGGTACTAATGAATGGCCTCTGCTGCATTAATCTTGCTCTCTGAGCAAATAACTCATTTTGCTTGCGACAATACATGATCAGTGGTTGAAGCTTAATGTGTTCGTTTTGCAGTTGGATTCCAGTCATTCCACTAAAAACTTGTGGCACACATGCTGTAGGACATTTTGGAACCTATCAATAAAATAGAGAAAAATATATACCCCAGTTGTGAAATTCTCAAGCCTACTCCAAGCCTATTCCAAAATTTATAATAAATGTGTATGGAGACCACATAGGACTTGAATCGATGAATTTATGATATTTTGCCAAGGCTAAGCCCCATGTGACTTTCTTCTATATTAAACTGTTCTTTCATGACTTTCAGTTATTGTAGATGCGCATATCTGTTTCTCCATGTCTTACTTTGAATGTTTTACAGTAATAATGACATATCCATATTAATGGAGATTGTGGTAAATTTGATTAATTACCACAGTATTTTCAGAGAAACCAATGGCTGAACAATAAGTCAAATATTAGCATGGTTTGGTTCCATCTGAGAGTGGGTGTTCTTTTTTCTTTCTCAGGAAAAGCAGTGGGGTAATTTTTGGTAAAATCTTCACAACTAGGAGGGCCAGGACCAGGTGCAATTTATTTAAGTAGTTGCATGGCGTCTTCTATTAATAGTCGTCCCCCTTCTGCTTATATTTCCAAGCGTTCGACAGTCTCTTGTCACAGAATAGTCACGGCCACCATGGCAAGTGTGAGTATTGATCGTCTAGGGCGCAAACCGACAACCCTGGTTAAATCAGCCCTACTGTACCTTTTAAATTCAACCCCTAGTGAGGACCGAGTAAGTCGTCCAAGAAATATCCTAGTACTAGCTGTGCCCTTGGCGTATCACTCCACCAAATGGCGAGCCGGGTTTCTTTTCAGCTTCAAAGCCCGCAGTCCAAGCATTTTGGCAGTCCCCGTCAGTCCAACCTTGCAACTTGCCGAGTCGATCGAGGGTCTGTCTGGCTTGCTTATAAATTGACACATAGAGGAGCTCATGCAAGCGGCCTGAACAACAAGTTGCAGTGCCCTTTCACACCCATCTCCCCCTCCCTTCCACCCATACACACACACACCCACAGCTTCAAGCGGAGCTCGGAGAGGGCCGGCCGGCGTCCATGGTGGGGACGCCGCAGCTGGAGGCCGGCGATGGCGAGTACACGCAGGATGGGACGACGGACCTCCACGGCAACCCCATCCTCCGGTCCAAGCGAGGAGGCTGGAGAGCCTGCTCCTTCGTCGTAGGTAATAAGCATGCACGCACGTCTCAGACCGATTTAAGCTTGAATCTTGTAGTAATTACTCACTACTCAGTAGTAGACACTGTTTAGCTGCTCTCTAGTAGTGAAACCCTGTGCTTCTCCGGTTCTGATCATGCGCTGTCCAGCTTCCACTATCCAATCTCCCAAATCCCAATATCTTTAATCCAGATCAGATCCTAGCAGGTCAACCACCGATCTGAGCGGTCTGCATAGTAGGATCATTATACTATAAGTGTGGGCTGGTCTGAGCATGTGAGGAAATCGTTTGGTAAGATTGGATTGGATTTGATCGGTGCTCAAGCGCTGGAACGAGCCGTCCGTCCTTGTGAAGACACCCCCCCCCCCCCCCCCCCCCCCCCCCCCCCCCCCGCATCATCGGAAACTGCTGTAGTATACTGGAGTAGTAGTATGCATAGCAGCAACGTTACAGATACGTGACACCTACGTCTTGTCCTTCAAACTTCAACGCAACCATCCATTCCTTCTTTACGGAGATTCTTATCGGGGTGGTCCATTTGGCCAAACCTTTCTGATCTAATTATAGAAGGAAGTCCAAGACAAAATCGCCATAGCGTCCATCATATCAACAGTGACGACGATGGATAGTACTTCCTCGGTCGAAAAATAAGTGACTTCTATTTGCTTAGATTCGAACGTATATAAATGTATTTTAGCATTACATATATGTGAATATAGTAAATCCAAGTCACTTATTATCGGACAGAGGGAGTAGATGACTTCGTATCCGCTTTTTTAATAGAATGAGAGATGGTAAATAAGTACGTACTACTTTTTTTCTCAAAAGAAAAAAAGCTCGCAGCCATCGTTTTTTTAAGGACGCTCGCTGTGTTTTAAGTAGTAGCAGCATCCCACTCCCACGTGCTGTTCCCATGTGGCCCTTGTGCACTGCGTAAGCGTGGCCTCATATGTCAAACGCTGTGACAGCCTCACAAGCAAGACCAATTCAATCACAATGAATCTGCCGTAGCTTGCTAGTACTGTAGATGGATATGGACCGGTGATTGTGTAGTACAAGTTGATGGAGCCAAGTGAAGAGCATCGAGCACAAAGAATACTCATGCATAATACCACACCAGTTGTCGTATATAGTAGTGTACTACCTAGGACAGCTAGTACTCGTTTCAGTTTTGACTTGGCATAGTGGAGTTTGAACGATTATTCGTGTCTAATACTCGTACTACTAAATAATATACTAAATAGTACTCCCCACTCTATTTCAAAATACTCTTCACTTTCATAATATAAGATGTAGACCTCTTTTAGTGTGTAGTTCTGAAGTGATTACGAGTGAACCTATATACTAAAAGAGGTCTAAATACACTCCTTTCAGAAAGCTAAAACATCTTATCAAACGGAGGGAATATAAGATGTTTTACTATGTAAAATGAGTGTATATAGACATTTTTAAGAATGTCTTATATTTTAAAACGTATATTTTAGCACGTATAAAATGAGTGTATATAGTGTCGTTAGCACGTGAGGTTTAGATACACTCATTTCACAAAGTGAAACATCTCAGTATACTTTAAAACTGAGGGAGTAATTTGAGAAAGATACGTTTATTAGGAGGCACCAATAATCTTATTAGGAGAAAGATACGTTTATTAGGGGTCAATTTGAGAAAGATATGATTAGTGTCATAATCTTATTAGGAGGCACCAATAATGTTCATGTGTCCCTTACGAAAAAGAAACAATATACGTCGGTGTCACCTGCGCGAGAAGACATAAGCAAACGTTTTGTTGCGGTACAGTCCAAGCAGAGTTTGTGAGCAATGGCTGTCTTGTTAGGCTTGTCTGGTGGGTCTCGTACATTGACATAGGGGCTGGAATTGACCTTGTCCTGAACAACGCTTCGGGGCCCACCAGTGACTTATTCTTGGGATGGAACGGAAGCATGATTCCAACAAGGCTATATATTTCCGTTGCTCATGGCAAGGAGTGGTTTTTTATTTCTATAGTTGTATAGTGTCGTTAGCCAAGTTGGCTCCGGGTGTCCTAGTCTCTTTCACAGGATAATACCCCTGTATGTCACCCACTTCTTAAGAAAACAGCATCATATATATATCCGGTCTGGTTTGGTATGCATATTAGTACTCTCTCTGTTTTAAAATATAAGATGTTTTAATTTTGTGAAGCGAATGTATGTAGACGCTTTTTGGTGTGTAGGTTTGAAGTGAATCTATATATAAAAGAAGTCTGGATATATTTGTTTTGTAAAAGGTAAAACATCTTATATTTTGGAAATGGAGGAAGTATTATTTATTGGAATTCGTGTGTGCTTGGTTATCCTTTTTGCAGTGTACGAGGTGTTCGAGCGGATGGCCTACTACGGCATCTCGTCCAACCTGGTGCTCTACCTGACGACGCAGCTGCACCAGGGCACGGTGCTCTCGGCCAACAACGTGACCAACTGGGTGGGCACCATCTGGATGACGCCCGTCATCGGCGCCTACATCGCCGACGCGCACCTCGGCCGCTACCGCACCTTCATGGTCGCATCCGTCATCTACCTCCTCGTAAGTTGCACAGATCAGTCTTGTCCTCTGTCGCGCTGCGATCGATCGTGTGACGATACTACACCCTATCTCTCTCTCTCTCTCATAGTCTCATCTGTGCGGCCGGCCGGCCGTCTCCGTCCTCCTGTGTTGGCTGGAGCAATAAGATGAATTCGTTCTCGTGATCGTGCAGGGAATGATCCTGCTAACCCTAGCCGTGTCGCTGCCGTCGCTGAAGCCGGCGAAATGTGGCCTTGGCACGGCAGACTTGAACTGCGACCACAAGGCGTCGAGCGTGCAGCTCGGCGTTTTCTTCTCGGCCCTCTACATCCTCGCCGTCGGCACGGGCGGCACTAAGCCCAACATCTCCACCATCGGCGCTGACCAGTTCGACGAGCACGAGCCGCGGGAGCGCCGACAGAAGCTATCCTTCTTCAACTGGTGGATGTTCAGCATCTTCTTCGGCACGCTCTTCGCCAACACGGTCCTCGTCTACATCCAGGACAAGATCGGCTGGACTGTCGGATACGCGCTCCCCACTGTCGGCCTCGCCGTCTCCATCGCCATCTTCACCGCCGGAACGCCATTCTACCGCCACAAGCCCACCTCCGAGAGCTCATTCGCCAAGATGGCCGGGGTCATTGTCGCCGCCGTCCGCAAACGCGGCGTCCCCGCGCCAGTGGACCCGAGAGACCTGCACGAGATCGACCCCGAGCAGTACGCCAAGAAGAAGACGTCCCCGTTGCCCTACACACCCAACTTCAGGTGCGTGCTCCATGATCATGCAACTCCTCTATACTACTACTACCCACATGATGAGTAATTGTTTGGGGTGCATGCAGCATGCTTAGCAAAGCAGCGGTGAGGACCGGGGGAAGCACGTCGCGGTGGTCGCTGAGCACGGTGACGCAGGTGGAGCAGACGAAGCAGATGCTCAAGATGCTGCCGGTGCTAGGCATCACGTTCGTGCCGAGCGCGATGCTGGCGCAGATCAACACCTTGTTCGTGAAGCAGGGCACAACGCTGGAGCGTCACGTGGGCGCCCACAGGTTCGAGATCCCGCCGGCGAGTCTGCAGGGGTTCGTCACCCTCTCCATGCTCATCTCCGTCGTGCTCTACGACTGCCTCTTCGTGCCCTTCATGCGGCGGCTGACCAAGAACCCGCGGGGCATCTCGCTGCTCCAGCGGATGGGCATCGGCCTCGTCTTCCACATCGTCATCATGGTGATCGCCTCGGTGACGGAGCGGCACCGACTGAACGTGGCGCACGAGAATGGTCTGTTCGACAGCAAAGGCTCCACCATCCCGCTCTCCATCTTCGTGCTGCTCCCGCAGTTCGTGCTCATGGGCGTGGCCGACGCCTTCCTGGAGGTGGCCAAGATCGAGTTCTTCTACGACCAGGCGCCGGAGGGTATGAAGAGCCTCGGCACCTCCTACTCCATGACCAGCCTAGGGATCGGTAATTTCCTCAGCAGCCTCATGCTGTCGACGGTGGCGCACATCACGCGCCGGCACGGACAGGGAGGGTGGATCCAGAACAACCTCAACGCCTCGCGGCTGGACTACTACTACGCCTTCTTCGCGGTGCTCAACTGCGCCAACCTTGTCGTCTTCTTTGCCGTGTCCCGGATGTACGTGTATAATGTTGAGGTCACCGACGTCGTTGACGGTGGCGGGGAGAAGAAGAGGGAAGTGGCGATGCAGCCGTCTGTTGCTGTAGGCGTACCGGACGTTATGATTTGAACTTTTCAAATCTCCTCCAAGTCAATCATCACGCGAAGTCGTCCAGTGTGCAATACGATCGACGTGTAATCCATGTCGAGACAGAATTTAGAACTTGTACTAGTACTAGTACATACATAATTAAAACAATACTAGTTGAGTGTCCGTGCGATTGTCTCGGTTCCGTAATTTTTATCCTGTGGCATGTTGACAATATAATACACATACGAATTCACATGTATTGAAAATAGACACATAACCATATTTCAAAAATAATAAGATTCTACTTTGCTTCAAATTTAATTAGGGAAAAATTTGTAATTCAACATCATTTACATAAGAGGAACAACGGTTCAGGTCATAGACTGCTCTTAATTTTTTTTAAATGATTAAGGTAACTATGTATTTTATATATCGAAATCCACTCGCGCTGTGCATAGCCTTTCATGACCAGCCTTACTTTGTACTTGGCGATGCTGCCGTTGTGGTTCTTCTTCAACTTGAAAACCCATTTCAGACCGATGGCACGATGACCGGCAGGCAGAGTCGACAGAGCCCATGTGCCGTTGTCAAAGATGCAGTCCATCGCCTTTCTCCAGACAGGTGTGTTCAGCGCCTTGTCGATGCTTGCATGCTCCTCTGCGGTCACCAGACCAAGCACCTCAGGATCAGCATCGCCCTCGTCGGACTCGTTGTGCGTCGTGCATGTTCAGCTCGCCCGTCTGCGGCACCGTGGAGTTGTAGATGTTGGAGACGCGACGGTAGCGTCGCTTACTGTCCCCATCATCATCAGCGTCCAAAGCACTATCATGGGACGGTGGTGTGCACAGCTTCACCGCTAGAGGAGATGAGGCGGCAGGCGTGGCCAGCTGCGGCGGTGAGCTCATGCGAGGCCGCTCGCAGTTGCAGGTGTCGCTGCCGTTGTCGACGATGATGGAGCCAGTGCGGTGACGTACTCGATGGTGAAGGTGCGAAGATCCTGAGCCCCAACCTCTTGGCTTGCACAGCCCAGTTCTAGGCGCGCCGTTCCTTGAACGCCACGTCACGCGTGACGTAGAGCTTGGCGCTGATGGGGTCGTACACCCTGTAGGCCTTGCAGCCCTCTTCGTAGCCGACGAACACCGTCAGCAGCGACCGATCCGACAGTTTGGCGATGCCGGGGCCCGTCTTCTTCATGTGTGCGATGCAGCCGGAGGTGAGAAGGTGCTCGACGGTGGGCTTGCAGCGGTTCCAGGCTTCATATGGTGTCATACCGTTCAGGCTGTGTGTCGGAGCTCTGTTGAGCACGCACACATCACACTTCACCGCCTCGCCCCAGAACAAGGCCAGCATCGCCAGGCTCTTCAACATGCACCTGGCCATCTCTACCACGGTATGATTTCATCGCTCGACGACGCCGTTCTGCTGCGGAGAATACAACGCCGTGGTGAAGTGGTCGATCCCCTCCTTGGAGCACCAGGCCTCGTCTCATTGGAGTTGAACTCACCACCATGTCGAAGCGGAAAGCTCTTAGGCGGCAGCGCTACTTGCTCTCAGCCAATGCCTGAATCTTCTTGAACCTGACGAACGCCTCGTCCTTGGTTTTCAGAAGCTCGAGCCACATATACCTGCTGTAATCATCCACAACCAATAGAAAATATGAATTTTCACCTGTGGTTGCCGGCTTGATTGGACCACAGAGGTCCGTGTGCACGAGGTCGAGCGCGTTCTCGGAGCGATGCTTGCTCGCCTACGGGAACGCCATCCTGTGCTGCTTTCTGATACGTCCAAAACGTTCCACTTTCCCGAACACTTTTGCTATTGTTTCTTCTCTAAACTTGTGTGATTTGAATACAACTAACACAGACTAACGCTGTTTTCAGCAGAATTAACCTGGTATCTAGTTTTTATGCAGAAAATCAACTATGAGGAAAAATCCCAGAAAATATGTCAAAAATTCTATTTCACCAGAAGACTCACGGAGCCAGAAGACGAGATGGAGTGGGGCCCTTGGGAGGCCACACCCCCCAGTCGCGCGGGCCAAGCTTGGCCGCGCCCGGAGGGGGTGTGGCCGCCCCAGGTACTCCCTCGGCCTCCCTCTTCGCCTATAAGTTGCCTCTTGACCTAAAAATCGAGGGGGGTTCGACGTTTTTTCAGAAAGAGTTTCGTTGTGCCGCCACCACCAAAAACCATGATTCGGAACCAGAAACTCCGTTCTGGCACCCTGCCGGGACGGGGAATTTGGAGAGGATCATCGTCATCACCAACGCCTCTCCATCAACCATCCATGTTTCCCTCATCCATAAGTGATTAATCCTCAGCTATAGGCTATGGGGATGGTAGGGATTGGATGAGTTTTGTCATGTAATCGAATAAGATTGTTAGGGCATGGTGCCTAGTATCTTTATTAGTGTCATTTGACTTTGTTGCAACTTGTTGTGCTTAATGCTTGTCACTAGGGCACGAGTGCCATGATATCAGAACTGAACTTATTATTGATTATGATAATATTGTTTGTGATCTTATCTGCAAGTTGTGTACACATATCATTGTCTGGATCTAAAGGCCCGAAGTGACAGAAATTGGGACAACCTGAGGAGATGGCTGTGATATGAGGATCACGTGTGTTCACGGAGTGTTAATGCTTTGCTCCGGTGCTCTATTAAAAGGACTGCCTTAATTGCCAGTAGTTCCCTTGAGGCCCCACTGCAACGGGCTGGCATGACAAAAGATGTTGTGCAAGTTCTTATTGCGAGCACGCATGACTATATATGGAGCACATGCATATGATTGTTTAGTACTTGGATGCTTTGTCTTATTTATCGCAATTTCCCTATATCTTTAAGTTACATGTTTAGACTTGTCCATGCAACGCCCGTCCATCCATCCCTATGCCTACTGCACTCATATCCTACTGTTTGCTACTACAGTTACTATTGCTCTTGTTTTACTGTTGTTGTTGCTTTGCTATTTCTATTACAAAACTGTTGCTACTGATAAACTTCTGTGAGAAAGGACTATTTCCAGGTGCAGCTGAATTGACAACTCAGTTATTAAGGCTTGCAAGTATTCTTTGGCTCCCCTTGTGTCGAATTAATAAATTGGGTAATACTACCCTCGAAGACTGTTGCGATCCCCTATACTTGTGGGTCATCAAGACTATTTTCTGGCACCGTTGCCGGGGAGCATAGCTTTATTTGTAAATTAACTTGGATCTATTATTGTTCACTGTTATTCCTTTCATCATGGGGAAGTCTCGTGATGGAAAGTTTCCTATTTTACCATTCACTACAAGAAGAGGTATAGTCCTAAACACCTCTACTGCGCTTGATTCACCGTCTGTTATTAGTAAGCTTGTTACACCACCACCACATACACATGCTACACACACTGCTACTACTGCTGAATCTGAAATTACATCTGATACTCATGATGTTACTTCTACTGTGTTTGATGCGAGTGGTTTATTAGGTCCTTTCCTAGATGCTACTATTGCTAAAACTATTTTGGGAAACACTGAAACTCCTAGTGAAGACACTATTACACATGTTAGCTCACTTGAGTCTAGAGAGAGATACGATATTAGTGATGATTACATTGAAATGACTGATGATTTTATTGAAGAGTACGAAAGCACACATGGTGCTAGTGCTATTAGGAGTCTCCTTGAGAGACGTACCATTATTCCTAAAATGTCTATTGATCCTAAGTTTGACACTTCTCCTATAGATATTAAAGATGAAGATTATGATTTCTCTCTTGATTTATCCTATTTAGACATTGTTGAGAAAGAACCTTCTTGTGGGACTAAGAGTGAGAGTGAGAGTGCTGTGGCACATATGAATAAGCTTTCCACTATGAGTGCTTTATTCTCTGATGATTTTAAGATGCGCAAGTACTTTGTTACTAAGATCTTCCCTTTTTCACTAAAAAGAGAAGCTAAAGCTTGGTTTAATAGATTACCTCATGGATCCATTGATAGCCATGATTGTTTGATTGCTTCTTTCTTCCAGAAATATTTTCCACCCAGTGCTAGATATGCTGCTTTGCAGAAACTTTTTGATTTTAAACAGGGAGAAGAAGAGAAATTGCCTGAGTCATGGACAAGGTTCTGTGCCTTGATTCATGCACATCCTGGATGCCCATTACCTAAAAATGAACTTCTCGATATTTATTATAATGGACTAACTGATGATTCTAGGACATACCTAGATAGTTTTGCTGATTGTGTTTTTAGGAAAAGAACTCCTACAGATAATGAAGAATTAATGGCTAAAATAAGCAAGAATTATGATGATTGGACTTCAACTAAGCTAAATACACCTAAGGCCATTACTCCTGAACTAGTTGTGCCTGAACCAACTCCAACACCAACACCAAAGAAGAGGGGAGTGATTGCATTAAATGATGAAGTGATGAAAGAAGCTAAGAAATGTCTTAATGAGAAACGTATTAGAGCCGAAGATGTGAAGAATCTACCTCCTATTGAATAATTATGTAAGCCAATTCCCCACTCATCTACTATTGAGGTACACTCTCTCCACTTTAATGAAGGTGATATTCCCTATGGTAAGCCTCCTGATCAATGCTTAGATGAACTTGACATATTTATTATTAAACAAGGTAATTTTAATAAACAAGTTCAGAATCATTTATTGGAAAACTCTAGAGCCATAAATGAGTTGAAAGATATGGTGGAAAGAACTGCTAATGATATTAAAATGCTTTGTAAACACTTTCAAATGGTTCAAACCCAAATTGATCAACTTGCTAAGGTACAAAAAGATATGCTAGTTAATGCCTCAGGAGATAAACATGCTTATAGAATTAGAACTAGGAGTGTGATAGCTACTCAAGATCCTTTATATCCTGAAGGACGCCCTAAAAGAATTGAGCGGGATTATCAACAAGGTGAAAGTAGTGGTAGTCCTCGTAAGAGAAAAAAAAGAAACACAAAATAGTTGAGGAACCCTCTGAACCTGTTGTAGATCCTAATAGTATATCTGTCTCTAATGCTGAAACTAAAAGTGGTGATAAAAATGATGCTCCTGATAAGGAGGAAGTTGAGGAAGAACCTGAGAAACACACTAAGAATACTAGGTACACTAAGGAAGATTTATAGCTAAAAAACATGGTAGTGAGAGAGAACCTTGGGTGCAGAAGCCTATGCCTTTTCCAAATAAGAAACGCAAGTCAAAGGAGGAAGAACACTATAACAAGTTTTGTGAGTGGATGAAACCTTTATTTTGCAAATTCCTTTGAATGATGCTATTAAGTTGCCTCCTTATTCAAAGTATATGAAGAATATTGTCTCTAATAAAAGGAAGATTCCTGATGAAGAAATTTCTACTTTGCTTTCTAATTATTCCTTCAATGGTAAGGTTCCAAAGAAACTTGGTGATCCAGGTATACCAACTATTCCCTGCTCTATTAAGAATAATTACGTTAGAAATTCTTTGTGTGATTTGGGAGCTGGAGTTAGTGTTATGCCTTTTTCTCTCTACAAGAGACTCCAGCTAGAAAAGTTGATACCAATTGATATATCTTTGCAAATGGCTAATAAGTCAACTACTGTTCCTGTTGGTATATGTGAGTATGTTCCTGTTTAAGTAGCTCATAATTGCTTGGTTTTAACTGATTTTGTTGTGCTTGAAATGCCTGAAGATGATAATATGTCTATTATTCTTGGGAGACCTTTTTTTAATACTACAGGTGCTGTCATCAATTGTAATCAAGGAAAAGTAACATTTAATATTAATGACAAAGAGCATACTGTCTATTTCCCCAAGAAGATTGGTAAGAGCTATTGCCTGAATTGCATTGAAAATATTGAGAGCATCAAAGTTGGAGAAATATATTGTCCCATTCCACAAGAAAGTTTTAAAACTATTATGATTGGGACTATTGCTGTCAAGTTTGAGGTAACATAATTACTTTGTGAAATGCAAAGTTTTGCTTCACATAAGGTTGTTTTGGTAACAAGACTTGATCAACCTTGTTAACAAAAGGATTTTAATGAACAAAATACTTGCTCACTTTTATTTTTCTCCTTCCTAGTCTTTGCTCTTTCTCTCGTTGGCTTTAGTTTTGCTAGTTGTTTGCTTGTTAGAGTGTCTTAGAACTTCTATAGTTTTGGTTTTTTGTTTCCTTTTTCTTCTTCTAAATAAATCTTTTTCTGCGAGAAAATCAATTTTCATACCCTGAAAGTTGGCCAAAAATAAAGTTTCCCGAAAAATCCCAGAAAATTCATATTAATTTTTTCCTCGGAAAAAGGGGCAGAGGGACACCTGGAGTGGCCCAGGGGGACCCATCAGGTCAACACACCCCTTGGTGGCGTGGCCAGCCCCAGGGGACGCCTGGCCTGGGTGGGACCCACCTATGGCCCTCCAAGTTGCCTCCTCCCAGCCACTTCTTTCTCTCTCCCGAAAAACTCCAGAAAAATTTCTCAAGCTCGAGTTCCTGCTGTTCTTTCTCCTGATTTTCGATCTTCTTGCTCAGCCCATCTTTGCTGCTGATTTTTGGAGGGATTGAGTCTTTGGTATGTGCCTTCTCCGCTTGTCCAATTAGATTTTTGATTGGTAGATTGTTTCTTGAGTATTTTGATGCTATAGGTGTCAGGTTGTGTGAGCTTGCATGCTTGTTATATTCTTAGAGATTTAATTTTGATGCATGTTTAGCCCTCTAGCAAGTTCTAATAGTAGTTCCTCATCATTTATCAACTTGGAAATCACTTGGTTTGATTTTTGTCTAATTTTTTTAGAAAGGAATATGAGTGCATACCCACTAAATCAATATGATTTAATGGTACCTGAGTCAATGAAAGCTCATCAGGAGGAAGGAGTCTTCCCTTCCATATATCCATGCCCTGAATTTATGAGAGCCGCGGGAATCTTCCAGGATTTTCAGACTATGATTACTAATGCAGGGTTATAACACTTTGTTGAAGAAGAACCATATCGGTATGTTAAGCTAACCATGGTTGTGGTGCAGGACTTCCGGTTTACTTGGTCCTCGTGTAATCTCATGGTTCATTATAAAATCTACAATATAGCTGTCGACCTGCCTTTTGCTGATTTCTGTGCAGCTATTAGAGTGCCCCATTGGGGATCCTATGAGAAGATCAAGGAGAGGCCTAAGTAACTTATGGATTTATATGCTGGAATTTGCCAAGGTTTCGACTTCTCGAAGGAAAGTGGTAAAATTCGGAACATTCAGTTCTCATCCATTAGATATTTTTCCTATTTCATTACCAAGTGTGTTCTTGCTAGAAAGATTGCTAGAAAATTATCTTCTTTTGATCTAGCTTTTATCTCAGCTGCTTTGAATAGGGATAGGTCTTATAACCTGGGTGCTTTGATAGCTTACTTTCTTACTACTAACCGCGAGAAGGGTGGAATTTGTGGAGGTCTCATTTCCTCTAGGTTGCTAGCTTTCCATGGTTTAGAGCCTCACCATTCAGATTATCGGTTCCCCATAGAGAGGCTTGATCTTGATTCCATGGTTCAGCACAATTTTGTTTCTTCTTGGGATACTGTGAGAAGTTTACTGTTTGAGTTATCCTTTGTCAAGCGTGGTTGGAGAGGGGGTAGGGCTGAGAAAGTAGTCTATTTGCTTGCACCTGCTTTGTTTAATTTTGATAACAGGCAAGGATGGTCGCTCACGGAGGAGTTTGACATATACATGGTGGATCTCTCCCAGCAAGAGGAGAAGGTTGGAGAGGATGTCGAAGATGATTCGGTTTAGCCCTTCAACATGGGAGAGTCTTCATACAAGCAGCCCTCCTATGATTGGGGCGCGTCTTCTTCTTCATCACGAGGGACTGATTATGATCATTCCTATGATGACCCACCAGCTTGGGGTTACTACCCGCGCTATTGAGCCCCACTTAGGCCAAAAGCCTAAGCTTGGGGGGAGGTACACCGACATCACACTCACCTATATATCATGTTTCATCGGTTCTTTGTATATCCATGTTTCGCTTTCTTTTTGGTTTTTGTTTCTGCTTTCCCAAAACACAAAAAGACCAAAATATTTTCGTTGTTTCTCTTGGTTTGTTTCTTTGCTTTTTAGCTTTGGTTTGCCTTAAATAAAATCCAAAAACAATTTGCTTTGTTTGTTTTTGCTTTGTGTGCTTGCTTTAAAAAATCGAAAACACCAACAATATTTGTTGTTCCTATTTGGTTTTGTGAAGTTCTTTGCAGGGTTCAGCAGTCCTCAGTGAGTTTGGTTTCATGTTATTATTCAAGCCACACAAGTGAAGGGCAATAATGAAGATTAAGACAACTTGATGTGTGGTAAGAGGCTGGTAACGAACTCTATTTGTTTTCATTTTTGTACATATACTCATCATTGTGGGAATGCTTAGTCTGTTCATGTAAGGTGTATGTTATTTATGGATGCTTAGTAGTTCTTGCTCTCTTATGATTAGCTCCAGCTTGCTAATAGTTTGTAGCATGTCATGTGAATGTTTGCTTGCATTGTTTTATTCATAACTTGGTATGATATTATGGTATCCTCCTCTGAATGTTTCATGTGAATCGACTTGGCACATGCTCACGCATGCATATGACTAAAGAATAGTCAGTAAGCCTCGATGATTTATTTTGCCTCAGAGTTCTTATATCACTTTCATGTCATAATTAGTCATGTTTTGTTGTAAGCATGATTATGACAGTTATTGCTCTCTTGTTTGTCGCTCCCTCTCTATTGCTAGCCTTCACTTGCACTGAGTATGAGCTCTACTTGTGCATCCAATTCCCCAAAACCAATATTGCCAACAGTGTCCACCATACCTACCTACTAGCATCATTTGATATTCCGTGCATATTTATTATGCCTCGTTTTCTTACAAATAAAATGTTTGACTGTTATGGGAAAACTAGTTAGTAAAGCTCCCACAAACTTGATGGCACTTTTTATTTCTTACACTTAATAAACCTGAACCATTGTGACTATCCATGAAAGTTATATGCTTGCAAATTATAGGCTAGGAGTTAGCAGAACCGTGCTGTCACGGGAAACGCTTTCAACACTTATGGATACATATCCAGTTGATATCATGCTCTTTTTTTGCGGATGTCGTCGGTGTGAAATAAAATGGGATCTTGTAAGTTCATGGAGTTATATATATGTGTTAGAGACACGCCTGGGCCGCTAGCCTAAGCCCTGCCTAATCATGGTGGAAACTTATGCATAACCATAATGATCAATCTATGAAGCATCCTCAATAAAAACCTATGCAAATAGCAAATAAAAAGACCATTGAGATGCACATTTTGTCTGCTTGCCTTGTCATTTTGTGTGGCATCCCGCAAAACCACTACTAGAAAATCGCGTTGAATTTGTGCATTGCATCGTCATCATCATGCATTGTTTGCATAAAACTATTTTCGCAAAGCCGTTTTGTTTTCTAAAACGCCCCATCTTTGTTCAAACATCAAACCCCGGGTCTCCGGATGTTTTTGTTTGTCTGCTGTCGGTT
This sequence comes from Avena atlantica, assembly GCA_910589765.1. Lineage (NCBI taxonomy): Eukaryota > Viridiplantae > Streptophyta > Magnoliopsida > Poales > Poaceae > Avena > Avena atlantica. The sequence goes on from OU342739.1 coordinate 36,317,146, forward strand.
TGCAAACGGTGTTTGTAAAATAAATAAAAATTATATTATTTTTAGTGGGGGCAGTCGAACGGGCAAGATCGACCCGAACGACCACCCACATTCTTTTTAAACGGTTCACCAGACAAATCCTACAGCTACCTAAAACCCTAACCACACCCAGCCTCCACCTCACCCTGGCCAATCACCATGTGCCACCTCGCCCTTCCCCTATCCCTAACCAAGCAGGTGTTGCCACCTCATCGCACACCCACTCCAGCCAACTCCCTCTGCCCACGTTCCACCGACCGCCCCTACCCCGGCCCCACCAGGCCCATCTCCCCACGCGACCGCTCCACCCTCCCTTCCTCCTCCCAGGCGCCTCGCTCGCTCGCTCCCTCTGCGCGCAGCAGCCGGCGACCCCCTCCTCCGGCCGCTTCCCTCCACGACCGCCTGCCGCCGCCGCCGCCCTGCGGAGAGCCGCGCCACCCGCAGCCGGCGACCCTCCTCCTCCCTCCCCCGGCCTCCGCGCCCGCGTTTTTTCCTCCGGCTCCGCCCCGGGCTCGCCCGCGCCTCCGCCCCGCTCGGCCCGTTCCGCGCCCGGCGCCGGCCCGTGCATCTCCGCCGCCGGCGACCCTCCACGCGACCCTCCGGCCCCCTCGCGCGTCGCCTTCCCCGCCGCCGGCCCGCCACCAGCTCGCCCTCCCCCGGCGCTTCTCCCGCCTCCGCGCGACCCCGCTAGCCCCTTCCTCGCCTCCGGCCGACGAGCTCCTCGCCGCCGGCGCCCGCGTCCCCAGTCGCCCCGACGCCTCTGCCCCGCGCCCGCTGCTCCGACCTCGCCAGCGCCTCCCCATCGCCGCTTCCGCGCCGTCCTCGAGCCGCCCCGTCGCCGCCGGCCAGCGCCCCGTCGTCCGCCTCCGCGGGTGCTCCTCCGCTGCCGGCCCTGCTCCCGCCGTCGCCCCAGGCGCGTCAACATCCGCCCCGCCGCTGCTCGTCGTCTCTGCGCCGTGGTCGCCCGCCTCCGCCCGCGGCCACGCGAGCCCCGGCCACCGTCTCCGACGACCGCCTCAAGCCGCGCTCGCCGCCAGGGACGCCGTCCTCGCCACCTTGCCCCGACGCCCCGCGGCCGTCCTCGGCCCCGCAGCCGTCCGCCAACCGCCGTGCCTCTCTACGCCTCCCCGCCTCCCACCGCTCCGCCGCGCCTCGCCCTCTGCCGGCGACCCGAGCCGCCCCTGCTCTGGCCCGGCCCCACGCCCCCTCCGGCCGGCCGTGTCGCCGTCTGCCCCGTCCGCGCCTCCCGAGCCCGTCCGCCTCCTCCGCGCCTGCCGGAGCCGCGCCGCCGCGTCGGGCCCGCCTCGCCGGCGCCTTCCTCGTCCGCCCCTTCGCCTTCCCTGTCCGCGCGCAGCAGCTGGCCCCGCCTGGACCCACCTGCCCGCGGGACCACCCGTCGTCGCCGATGCCATCCGCCTCCACCGTGCAGGTTCCCTGTGTAGTACCAAGTTGGAGCCAAGTTGGTGGGTGTGGAAACAACAAGATCGACACCGGCAAACAAACCCCGAAAACACCAAGTTCACCCCTCGCCAAGATCTTCGTCGAAACCCGGTGGTCTCCTACATGGACCTGAGAACGAACCCGAAGGCCACCGACGGCGAACCCTGAGGCCCCGACGCGACGATGCCTGCTTCCAAGATCTCCGGCCTGGATCGAAAAGTTCCCCGAAGACCGATCCCGATGTACCGGAGACCGGACCCTCGACACGCCAGGATCTACCCCCGGACACCGAGACCCCGGTGCGACAAGTGCTTCATCCCGGACGCCAGACCAAGTACTTCCTCCCGGAACGCCAAGATCTCCACGTGAGACGACAAGACCGACAAAATGGCCGACCACCGCGGATGCGCCAAGATCTACCCCTGTAATTCGAGAACGACCCCGGAGCCGAGAACGTCCCGTCGAACCCTGAGACCGACCCCGAACCCCGGAACCCCAAGATCATCGAGCCCCCTAATGTGTGAACCCTTTTCCGAAACCCTATTTTATAACATAACAACAACTTGTTGCGTGTTAATCATTCATCTCGCATGCATATCATTGGTTTGGGGGCCCTACGCCGATTCACCTAATAAGTAAATATGGGGCCTATATGCGGGCAAATATAGTCTCATATTGGCCTCATTTAAACTTGTGTAGAGAACCGGTGATACATCCTGCCCTGTTAAACAACATTTAAAATTGCGGGGGATCTAAATAACATGAACCATCTAATTAATTGTCGGGACCCCGGCTCCACTTAATATGACCTAATTGCATCGCATCTTTGCCATGTCCTTCATCATACATGCATCATGCCGATCTTCTGCCGTTGGATTAAATAGTGCATCCGATGTTTCTTCTAGTGTTTTGCTTCTTCGCGGATAAGGCCGTTGAGTTGATGTGAGCTTCGCCCCGATCTTCGGATGAACCCTTCGACAATGTTTTTCAGGCGAGCATCTCCCCTTTCTACCTATCTTACTTTTATAGTATTTATTCCCTCTTGTTGATCTATTGCTATCTGTGTTGCGATGCTCTAGTTTCGAACCCGTGATATCTCTTGCAGCCATATATAGCCTTGGACACATCCTATTACCTGTTGTTTGGTAGATAGTGGTCCCGCGTGTCGTAGTCGCTTGCTCAAGTGTTTTGCTTGTCGTCAAGTACCACAATTGTTGGAGAATTGCCGCATGTTGATGTTGGAGATGATCTTGGCTTTAATTATTGTTTCACTTTAATTACTGTTTAACAACTAAAATTGAATTAAGCAGAGGCATCGGTGGGTGATAGGTAATATTTGGTTTCCGACCGCCCACTTGTGTCCCGTAGGACCCGAGTTCTTGACACCTGTTCCGAGATCGAGCGCGCTAACCACATGTGGGGAGATATGGGCCCCCCATTGATTATTACCTGATTTCAAAGTATTGTACTGGGGGCCACAAACTAGTTTGAGGTTTTATTTACTATCCTGTACTTATGCCATGCTTTACTGCTTTATTTAAATTGTGCGACAGATAGCACCTGTACTGTTTAGGATCGGGACACGATTTCGCGGTGTCGACAGTCCCCGTTTGGGGATTTGCTGTCGTTCACAGCCGTCTACCCAAACCCTAAGTCCGTCTCGGAGACCGGCCGACTTCGTTGCGGGTGTACTTAGTGGGGTGGCCCCCCGTGCTTGCTTTGGGTCTGGGAACGTCGTGACTTAGGCCCCGCCGACATACCGATGGGTGTATGTTAACTGATCTGGCAAAAAGGGTCGAAGTGCCTGTGGATACTTTGGTGCACCCCTGCAGGGTTAAATCTTTTCGAGAAGCCGTGTCCGCGGTTATGGACGACTTGGAGCACAGTGCTTGATCATAGACAACTATAACTAAAGTTTACTGTTATAAATTGACTTGTATCCGATATGACTAGTAAACAGCTTCACTACAACGGAATGGCTGAGTAAAAGTACCAACAACTGCTGGGTTTTGGGGTTATCTCATGCTAATTGTATCTGATTAGTAAGTGTTGCAACTATAACGGAATGGTTAACTAAAAGTGCCCACTGCTTACTTTATCAGGATGATTACCTAAACCTGACTAGTAAAGTGCCGCAACTATAACTGAATAAGTAAAACTGCCAACTGTGTGAGTTCCTCGGTTGACTTCCTCGTTTGGTCTCGAGGGGGAAACGCCAGGATGAGTTTGTTTGATGCTAGTATCAGGTTGGATCCGAATAGGTCCTTCTCCCCCTCTCTGATAGCCGCCAGTTGTATCGAGTCTCTATAGGTTGTTTAGTGCATGCTACCGCTGCCGCCCAGTCCACCATACCTATGTAGGCGAGGACCGCCGAATTCTAGTCTCGCCGTGTACTGGCCTCAGTACTGACGCTCCTCTTTTTCCTTTGCCCCTTGTCGGCACCCCTTTTGTTTAAGCAGGTTTTGAGATCGACGTCGTTAGCAGGGTTACCCTTCCGGCTTGGCCTGGGCAGGGTTATGGACGCCATTGTTTATTCTTCAGGGCTCTTAGCCCCATTTGCATCTTGTCCGTAGTCGGACGCTGTATCATTTTCAAGGTGATTTGGATCTTTGTACATTATATCTGTATTCTTGACTCTTTGAGTCGCTGTTGTATATATATCTGTTCTGTGGGTCCCATCGAGGACTGTTGTGTAATGTTATTACTTCGTTTTCCACCCGCACGAAAGTGCCTGGTGGGCACCTTTGAATCGTTTCTATGCGGGTTTGGCGAGTTTCGCTAAAACTTGCATAGGGCCGATTCTGAGGGTGTTACATTTTGATTATGGGATAGCTCCTATATCATGTGCAAGGGGTACCCCGTTGGCGGTTCTCTATGATACACATGCATTTAAGATGACAAGAACTTACAGGTAACTAGAGTTGAGTAGCATGAGGAGCGGCCCTCGCACTCAAGGGACATGAGATTTCCAGTTTATGGTCTGTCAAGCATATAAATCATATTGGACCTCACTTTCACCTTAACCATTTAAAGATGCCTATGATAGGGGCAATGAGAGCTCAAAGCTAATGTGTACGTTACTTTCAGCATTTGGAAGCCTTTCAAACTTTTCAAAACATTTTTCACTTCCTTGTTGAGTCACCACTTATTCTATGAGCACCTTCTTGAGAGCATAGTTTTCATCCTTAGTATAATGTGCTTGTCTCAAAACTTGGTTAATTATGTCATGACTTTGATGCTTGTATCTCCGATATCTTTACTTCTATTCTTCACTTGAACTTTAGAGGTGCCTTGGCATGTTGTGCTCTACAAACAAAGGCAAGCGAGATACCACTCTATCATACCTTTTTATGAGCATTGCAATGTTGCTTATGTTTATGTTTCATGCTACTTATTATTATTGAGTTGGAATCTCTTCATAGCTTGCAATTAATATTGAGTAGGCTTAGTTGCATACTCCTTATTACGAATTGTCTAAGTATCTACTCCTGTGCTGAGAATATATACATCTTATGAAGCAAATGTGTTCGTGAAAGTTCTTTTATCGCACTCAATTTTCAACTAAATTGCTTGTGGACAAGCAATAAGCTAAGCTTGGGGGGAGTTGATATGTCCAAAACGTATCTACTTTCCCGAACACTTTTGCTATTGTTTCTCCTCTAAACTTGTGTGATTTGGATACAACTAACACGGGCCGACGCTGTTTTCAGCAGAATTACCTTGGTGTCTAGTTTTTGTGTAGAAAATCAACTATCAGGAAAAATCCCGGAAAATATGCCAAAAATTCTATTTCACCAGAAGACTCATGGAGCCAGAAGACGAGACGGAGTGGGGCCCTAGGGGGCCCACATCCCCCAGCCGCGCATGCCAGGCTTGGCCATGCCTGGAGGGGGTGTGGCCACCCCAGGCACCCCCTCGGCCTCCTTCTTCGCCTATAAGTTGCCTTTTGACCTAAAAACCGAGGGGGGTTTGATGTTTTTCCAGAAAGAGTTCCGCTACGCCGCCACCACCAGAAACCACGATTCGGAACTAGAAACTCTGTTCTAGCACCCTGCCGGGACGGGGAATTTGAAGAGGATCATCGCCATCGTCATCACCAACTCCTCTCCATCAACCATCCATGTTTCCCTCATCCATGAGTGAGTAATCCCCCGCTATAGTCTATGGGGATGGTAGGAATTGGATGAGTTCTATCATGTAATCTAATAAGATTGTTAGGGCATGGTGCTTAGTATCTTTATTAGTGTTATTTGACTTTGTTGCAACTTGTTGTGCTTAATGCTTCTCACTAGGGCCCGGGTGCCATGATCTCAGATCTGAACTTATTATTGATTCATTATGATAGTATTGTTTGTGCTCTTATCTGCAAGTTGTGTACACATATCATTGTCCGGATCCAAAGGCCCCGAAGTGACAGAAATTGGGACAACCCGAGGGGATGGCTATGATATGAGGATCACGTGTGTTCATGGAGTGTTAATGCTTTGCTCCGGTGCTCTATTAAAATGAGTGCCTTAATTGCCAGTAGTTCCCTTGAGGCCTGTTGTGTGCACCCAATGTTGTCGTGGGACACTTTGTTGTAACCCCAAGATCAAGGTGTGATGAGCACAGCTGCAAGTTTTCCCTCAGTTGAGACCGAGGTTATCGAACTATAAGGAGGAAGGAAATGGCACACAGGTGTTGCAAACAATGTGGAGACCTGCACAACACAAACTCAAGACTTTGTCCCAACGAATCAGTAAGGTTGTCAAGCTCACCGATTTGCTGTAACAAAGGATTAACTATATGGTGTGGAAGGTAATGGTGGTTTGTAGTAAGTAAACAGTAACAGTGGAAGATGTATCAATGGTAAAGATTGGACCGGGGTCCATAGTTCACTAGAGGTGCTCTCCTTAGATAAACAACATGACATGAAGGGTAAACAAATTACAGCAGGGCAATTGACAGGAACTGAGCAAGGCATAACAGTGCAATACTAGTCAGAAAGATCCTATAAGATTCGATTGGGCAATACAACAAGATACATAGACCGCCATCCAACTGCATCTATGACTAGAAGTCCACCTTCAGGTTATCATCCGAACCCCCTCTAGTATTAAGTTTCAAGCAACAGACAACTGCTTTAAGCAAAGTGTGTAAGGTAAACAATCCACTTGTTCCATGAACAAGAGACCGTTGTTTTCTCCCTAGTAGCAATAGCACATCTACAACCGAAGATATTTCTGTCACTTCCCTTGGAAACTAGAGGCATGAACCCACTATCGAGCATAAATACCCCCTCTTGGAGTCACTAGCAACTACTCAGCCAAGATAGCTACTAACAACGGAGAGCGGGAAAGATCACAAACAACACAGACATGATAGAATCATAAAGACAAAACCATTAACCAAACTGACATAATAATCTCAATATCCATCGGATCCCCGGAAACACAACATGCATGATTACAAATAGATTAGATCGTGATCATGAACGGAGCTCACAAGATCTATACATGAAAGCACAAGGAGGAGATACAACCATCTAGCTACTACATGGACCCATAGTCCAATGTGGAACTACTCACACATCATACCGGAGAGAAGGCCTCCGATATGATCTCCCCTCCGGCAGGGTGCCAAGAAGAACTTCAGATCCCCCTGATCTAGGGATGACGGTGGCGACGGCTACAAAAGGTTTCGTGGAGTTTTGATCGGGTACTTAGGGTTCCTGCATCGGGGGCTTCTTATAGGCGACGAGGCGAGGTCGGGAGGCGACCGGGGGGCACACCTAGGGGGGTTGGCCGCCCTGGTTTGCGTCTCTGCCTCGTCTTCTGGATTCGTGTCCCTCACGGTAAAATTTTGATATTGGATTTTGTCCCGTCCAATTCCAAGAATATTGATTTTTTGCCTTTCTGGAACCAAAAACAGAAGAAAACATGCAACTGGCACTATGGCAACTTGTTAATTGGTTAGTTCCAGAAAAGATATAAAAACACCTCAAAGTGTAGACAAAGCAAAGCAAAGTTACTAAACAAGCATGGAGCATCAAAAATTATAGATACGTTTCCGACGTATCAAGCATCCCCAAGCTTAACTCCTGCTCATCCTCGAGTAGGTAAGTGATAAAAAGAATAATTTTTGAGGTGACATGCACCGTCAAAACCATGATCAAACCATTTGCAAGCATTGAAAGATGGGATCAAAGAACTCTAAACATGTGCATGAAAGATGGAGTTCTAACAAAACTATGCATGCAACATGACATGCTACAAACAAAGATCATGAATAACATGCATTGAAAAACGCTTGTTTGTTTAACATATAGAAAACATGGCATAATGGCATTCAGTTTGTCCCTCATAGAGTAGCAAATAGATGCATAGGACACCTTCAAAGTTCACAAGGGTAACTAGAAACAAGTAGCACAAGAACAAGTAATATCACAATATGCATCAATCAATAAGTTTTGGAACACTGCACACAGAATGACAACTATGCTCTCTTAATGGTGCCTAAAGGTAAAAGGTGGAGACTCAATATAATAGTGGAAGAAAGTCCTTTCATAAAGGAAGAAGGGATTTCAATTTTCAAAAAGAGCTTCCAAAAATTATGGAACTTGTTAGCTTTCAACCCTCATTGCCCCTATCATAAGCATCTTGAAGTGGTTAAGGTTAAAGTGAACAAAGATGGAGTATATGCTTGACAAAGTATAAGTTGGCAATCTTAAGTCCCTTGAATACGAGGGCCACACCTCATGCTACTCAACTTCAGTCACCTGCAAGTTCTTGTCATTGTAAGTACATGCGTATCATAGAGAACCGCCAACTGGGTACCCCTTGCACATGGTACAGGAGCTATCCCATAACCAAAATGACAAGGCAAGCAGACAATGAGCATCTCAGCGATCTTTTTATTTACTATATGCATAGCTTTTTATTGAGGATGCTTCATAGATAGCTCACTATGGTGATGCTGCAAGTTTCCACCATGATTAGGCATGGCTTAGGCTAGCGGCTCAGGCGTTTCTCTAACACAAAATACAAACTCCATGGACTTACAAGTTCCCTCTTTATTTCACACTGGTGACATCCATAGACAAAAGAGCATGATATCAACTAAGTATAAAGTACAAGTGCAATGTTGAAAACGTTCCCCATGACAGCATGGTTCTGCTAATTCCAACGTATAAGTGCAAGCATATACAACATAGAAGACACAATGGTTCAAGTTTATTAGGGTCAAAGAATATAAAGTGTGCCATCAAGTTCGTGAGGGCTTTAATCACTAAGTTTTCACATAACAAAAAGACCTTTTAACTGGAAGATAGCTGAAAACAAGAATATAATTGGAATGGTGTAACACAATGCATAGGAGTTTATAGTGGACACTTTGGAAAAACTTGGTTTCTTGGGAGTTGGAAGCATGAGTAGAACTTACTCATACAAGTGGAGGCTAGCAAAATACTGGGAGCAACCAACTAAGAGAGCATAATGGCCATAATCATACAGAGCAAGAAATCATTACTAATCAAAGCATAAAGTGGTACTACAAGTCAAGGACTAAATGATCATAGAGGCTATGGTGACTTGTTCATAGTCATAACATGGTGTGAGCATGTGCCAAGTCAACCCAAACAAAGCATCAAAGGAGAATACCACAATACTATGCTTTTGCATGCTAAAACAACGCATAATTTTTTTAGGGCACACTAAGCAATCCCAATTGTTTGGTACAAGACATGCTACAATAATAATCACTAAGCATAAGGTCAAAACAGCACCTAGCATGTCATGCTAAAGTCTAATTCACAGTCAATGCAAGCTCCTCTTGCACTTACAAGCAAGAACTTACTACTCCTTTCCAACACCAAGCAACTTATTTGCAAAACAACACAGCGAGAACGGGGGTCCAAACTACTTTATTCAAGCAAACTGAACAACCTAAGAAAAGCAAACGAAAACTAAGACACTCCAAGAACAACACAACTGTGCATGAAACAATAAAAACGAAGTGTCTAGACAGACCTAAGCTTTTTATTGATGAAGAAGGGGATGCCTTGGGCATCCCCAAGTTTTGACGCTTGTACCTCTTGGATATTTCTTGAGGTGACACCGGGGTGGCATCCCCAAGCTTGAGATTTTGTCCATTCTTCATCTCATTACATCATTCTCTCTCTACACCTGAATTTTTTCCTTCATACAAAACTTCACACAATCTTCATTAGCAACATTAGTGTATTCAAAAGATATTAGACCTCTAGCAAAGCTTTGGAACAGCAAAACTTTTCACTAAAAACACAAGCTACTGTAGCAAATCCTTCAAAAAGCTCAATTTACCTAAAGAGAACTCAAAAAGTAATCAATAAGAAGCAAATGCAAATAATGGTAGAAATCTATCAAAAAAGACCAGCAGGTAGAAACCAATTTTTTCGAACATCTTATGTTGCTGAAATCAAAAAGTGTTGAACTAACTAAAGTTAGCTAACATACTAGGGGATTTATTCGTAAATTGTCAGCTCGATCCGAGTTACAGAGACTCCTCACGAGTTTATCTGGTGGAGGACAAAAATCTGTTTCGGGATAGCAACTCCCCAAATCTTACTTCCCTCTCATTAGAGGTCATTCTTGGCACAAAAAGCAAACAAAAAGTATAGGGAGAGGTCATTACTGAAGTAATAACTTCCAAGACTCAAGGAAACTCTTGGGTTATCTCCCAACAAGTACTTTTCTTTAACGCCTTTAAGTTAGGCACAAGATGCAAGAAGAATCAAGTATTTTCAAATGAGGAAGCATTAACATCAAACCATGCTTTCAAAGGAGGAGCAAAAAGCAACTTCTCTCTCCTCATAGGGAAGTGTTTAATACCTTTCTTGAATGTAAAATGATATTTAATGATCCCTTCTTTCATATCAATGATGGCACCAACTGTTCTAAGAAAGGGTCTTCCCAAAGTAATAGGACAAGAAGCATTGTATTCAACATCCAAAACATAGAAATCCATAGGGACATAAGCATTGTTAACCATAATGAGAGCATCATTAATACTCCCCATGAGTTTCTTCTTAGCATTATCATTAAGTGGGACATCCAAATACAATCTTCCAATGGTGGCAAATCAAGCATTTCATAAATTATCCTAGGCATAATAGAGACACTAGAACCAAGATCACATGAAGCTTTGAGATCAAAGTCATTCACTTGCATATTAATAATAGGTTCCCAACTATCTTCTACTTTCCTAGGAATAGAAGCTTTGTGTTTTAGCTTCTCTTCCTTAATCTTAACAAAAGCATCTGTAATGTGTTTGGTGAAAGCAACATGCATATCACTAGCATCAGGACTTTTAGCAAGCTTTTGTAGGAACATAATCACTTCAGAACTATTGCAACCATCAATATCAAAATCAAACTTAGCATCACTAGTAGTAGGGTCAATAGGCTTAGGCATAGTAGGAGGAGGAACAGGGATTACTTGTGGTTTAGTGGTGATGGTGCACACACTATTGTTTCTATCAATTTCAGCTTCCCTTTCCCACTTAGCATGAAGTTGAGCTAACAGCCTAACATTTTCATCAATAGTAACTTGTATGGCATGAACAGTAGCAAAGGTATTTTCCATGGTTTCAGGTTTAGCAGCCATTTTATTAATCAAGGAAGACTGAGCTTTAGACAGAGAGGATATATTTTTCTCAGCACTCAAATTTTTTGACTGTAAACTAGTTATTTCTCTATTCAGATTCTCAAGCTGATGACTAATGTTTTTCAAGATAATAGATTGTACCTCCATAGTTTTAGTGAAAATCTTATTTTGCTCATACCGCATTTGCATAAAATTCCTAGTGGATCTCTCTACTTCTAGAATTATTTCTTCACTAGGCATTCCAGATCTACCATGATAAACATTTCCACTATTAGGAGCATAAGGCCTATAATTGTTGTTACCACCAAAATTATTCCTATAGGCATTATTGTTGAAATTGTTGTTTCTAGTGAAGTTCACATCAACTTGCTCTTATCAAGCAACCAAAGAGGCTAAGGGAACACTATTAGGATCTAAAGGAGCTTTCCCATTAACAAGCATAGCCATAATAACATCAATCTTATCACTCAAAGAGGAAGTTTCCTCAATAGAATTTCCCTTCTTACCATGTGGAGCTCTCTCAGTGTGCCATTCAGAGTAGTTAACCATCATATTATCAAGGAGTCTAGTTGCAACACCCAAAGTGATGCTCATAAAGGTACCTCCAACAACTAAATCCAACAGGTTCCTTGAGGAGAAGTTCAAACCTGCATAAAAAGTCTGGATAATCATCCAAGCAGTGAGTCCATGAGTGGGACAATTCTTAACCAAAGATTCCATTCTTTCCCAAGCTTGAGCAACATGTTCATTATCAAGTTGTTTAAATTTGATAATGTCACTTCTCATAGATATAATCTTAGCAGGAGGGTAGTACTTTCCAATAAAAGCATCTTTGCACTTAGTCCAAGAATCAATACTATTTTTAGGCAAAGATAGCAACCATTCTTTAGCTTTTCCTCTCAAGGAGAAAAGAAAAAGCCTGAGCTTAATTGAAAGGGCATTTATTGTCATAATCACTTTTGGTGTTCGTTAACAACAAGTAGATCATTTTACAGTTTGTCACTGTCCGTTGGAAAGGTTCCTACTTATGTGACACAGCTCTGGAAATTCCAGACCGAAGTCTCCGGTGTGGTCCGGAGTTTCCGGATGTGTCTCCGATAGTGACTTCAGAATCATGGCAGGGACATACTGTATGGGGGTCCGGAGGCTACCCCGGAGTCTCTGGTGTTGGCTCAGTCCGGAGTCTCCGGTGTTGGATGACCAGACACTCTGGTCTAGTTGGGTCATGACTGGCCCAGGACATTCTGATGGGTGGTCCGGAGGCTAGTCCGGAGATAGGCCGGAATCTCCGGTGTAGACCGGAGTCTCCGGTGTGCAGACCGGAGTCCCCGGTCTGACTTTTCTCCAACGGTCAGAAAATGATTCGTGGAGGAGGCTGCCTATAAAATGGGACCCTTATGTTCTTCCTCGAGATGCTCGAGCTACTCAAGAACACCAACTCCATCAGAGCCACCAAATCTACAAGGTCTCTCCATCCAACCATCCAAAGTCATTGATCTTTGGAGAATCGAAGGAGGAGCCCTTGATCTACAGCTTCACCAAGAGAGATCTTCATTTCCCCCTCATTCACTTGAGGGCCCCCAAGCTCTAGTGTTTCTATGGAAACCCTAACTTTGATTTGGTTCTTACAAGCTTGTCTTTGATTTTTCTTGACAGCTTGCTTGTTTTTGGGAGCCTCCAATTAAGTTGTGGATGTGTGCCCCGAACTTGTTGTAAAGGTGTCGGCTTCCACCTCGAAGGTTGCCAATATAGTGGAAGGTGGATAGAACCCGTTGGGGTGAGATTCATCGGAGAACAAGGTAGGCCTCTCGTGGCATTGGTGGTTTGAAACCACCCCCTCTCCAAACGTAGATGTACTTCCCCTCAAAAGGAAGGAACTACGGGAAACAAATCCTTGTGTCTCTGCGTCCACCACTTTGGTTACTTATATCCTTTACCGCACTTTACTTACTTGTTCTAGCTTAGTGTTGTATTAGTTTGTGCTTGCTTGTCATATAGGTAAATTCACCATAGTTGCATTATCTAGATAATTTACCTTTTGAGTCAAACCTTAATTTGAAAAATAAGAAAATTTGAAGTAGCACCTATTCACCCCCCTCTAGGTGCCCATACGACCCTTTCAATTGGTATCAGAGCCTCGGCTCTTTATTTGGGATTTACCGCCTAAGAGAATATGGGTAGCCGCGAAGGGGATGGTGATGGTGAGCCCACCACGGTGACCATGGAAGATCTCAAAAACTTGGAAACAAGATTGATCTCTTCCTTGGTCAACAAAGTCAAGAAGATGCTTGAGTAACATCTTAAAGACAAAGATGGCTCATCATCCCCCTCTCCTCAAGAGGATCCTCCATCTGTTTTACCTAAAGGGAATACTCTGGTATCCCCCGAGGATATGATGGTAAGGGGTAAACAAGACAACACTAACTCCTCCACACAAAATGATGGTGGGAAGGGTGAGCACCGTGATTCATGGTACTCTCCCGACCCTCCAATCCCTCACCCTCATGTATACAATAGAGGTGATCCACCTAAGCTTGAAGAATTTGCTACTTTTGCTCGCAATCTCTAATGAGAACTCATATGCGCATCTCTTGCATTGAACTATGAAACATCATCGAGCATGGACTCTTTATTGGGGATCCAAACAACTTGACAAGAAGAGAGGTTTTCAATAGTCAACTCAATGCCACTGCCTTGCACATGATTCAACAAGGATTGGGTACAGAGGATTACCCACACATTGAGCACTTTAGCATTGCCAAGGAAGCTTGGGATGCCCTCACCGTATTGTTTGTTGGAAATGAGAGTATGAGGAGGAACCGGTATGATGCACTAAGCAATGAAGCCGAAGGCTTCTACATGATGGAAGTTGAAGATCATGAAGACATGTACCGAAGGCTCAAGACCACCGCCACCGCTTTTAGAAATGTGGGTGCCTCACATGTGGATGATGCGTGGATAAAAAGGAAATATGTGAGTGCACTCATGCCCTTTGAGCCCACCGACTTGAAGAGCCTACAAGGAAGACACAACTACCATCTCATGACCTCCAATGAAGTTATGCAAGAGATGGCTGCTTTCAAAGTTGCCGCCAAGAATGCCAAAGATTCCCGTGCCCGTTCCCTTGTTATGAGAAATGTTGTCAACGTTGCCTTGAAGGCCAAAGTTGTGGACCATGGGGATGAAGATGATAGTGATGAAGGCCTCTCCATGGACCACCACGATGAAGTCAAGATTGCTCATAGTCAATATATGGCCTTCTATGCAAAGAACTTTTGGAATAACCCCGCCAAGGCCAAGATGGAAATGCAACGAAGAAGCAACCCAAATGGGAAAAATATAAAATACCACTAGATTGAGAACTTGCTTCAATTGTGGTGATCGCTATCACTTTGTGGCAAGTTGCCCCTATGAGAAGAGAGAAGATCATGGTGGTAATCTTGTGATGAAGAATACTCTCAAAGCATCTTATAAGGAACCCTTCATCAATAAGAATCCCATCAACAAGAAGTCGGGAGAAATTGTCTTGATCACTCATGAAGAATACTCCTCCGACGATGATGAAGATGAGGAAGAGGAAACTTCTAATGGTGTGGCGGCTCTAGCCACTACTTCTACTCCTACATTCTCACTCTTCGATTCTCCAAATGAGAATTCCCCCATCAAGAACGTCACTTGCCTTATGGCAAGAGGAATGGAGGTATCCTCATCATCTCACTCTACTCCCTTAGCTAATGATGAAATTGATGATGAGATGTCTCTTGATGTTAAAAAGGAATTAATTTCTTTTGATGAGTTTATGACTAACCTACAAGGAGATGCTAAGATACATTTTGGTAACATCTTATATCAACTTTCCCACACACAAGAGCTCCTAGATGTAAGATGTAAACTTGGGCATGAACACATGATTGAGCTAGAGGCTTTAAACAATGCTCTAGAAGAAGAACAAGAGACTAGGATGTCACTTGAATTAAAACTTGAAGGGCTTGATGAGGAAAATGACATCATTATTAGTAAACTCATCAAAGAACGTGATCATGCTATTGCTAAATGCAAAAGGGCTAAAAAGGACAAGATTGAGTTTGGTGTGGTTCATGAAAAACTTTCCGAGGACTTTAATTTACTTGACAAGGCTCACAAGGCTTTGGAAAGTGAATTCTTGTCACTCACAAAGTCCCATGAAACGCTTCAAACTCAATTGGCCAATATTACTTCACCTAGTAACTTCATTCCATCTAGTAGTACAACTATTCTTAAAGAAAATGCTAGGTTGAAGGGGGAGCTAGCCAAGGCCACATTTCCACAAGGCAACAAGTCCATTAATGATCTTTTGAGTAAGAAAAGGCCGAGTGGTGAAAAAGGGGGCATTGGTTTTGTCTCCAAAACTAAGAAGAGGAACAACAACAAGAAGAAGGCCAAGCCCGCACAAGAGACCAACAAGGCCACTGTGGATAGTAAAACCACAAGTGGTAAAACTATGTCTCATGATGACTTTGCGGGAAGTGCTAACCCTCACTATGTTCTAATGCGTGATCATTATGGTGATGTGTATGCACAATATGTTGGCCCATATGATGGTTATAAAGCTTGGTCTATTTGGGTTCCCAAGACCCTTGTTGCTAACAAAAGAGGACCCATTGAAAAATGGGTACCTAAAAATTAGCTTGTTCTTTTGTAGACATATGCTTCCGGAGGGTCAAAGTGGGTGCTTGATAGTGGTTGCACGAGTCATATGACCGGAAGCTCGTCTATTGTCAAGGATTTAAAGCCAAATGATGATCAAATCTCTGTGACATATGCCGACAAGTCAAAGTCTAAGGTAATGGTTTTTGGCAAGGTAGTGGTTGCTCACGACATTACACTCGTGAACGTCATGCTTGTTGAGACCCTTGGATACAATTTACTTTCAGTCCGTGCTCTTGGAAAGATGGGCTTTGCCGTCTTTATTGATGTTGATATTGTGGTCCTCTTGTGGAGCAAGTCTCTCAAGGTCGCTTTTGTCGGGTACGTCGAATATGACTTGTATGTGGTGGACTTTTAGGGGCAAGCCACTACAAGTGCGATGTGCTTATTCGAAAAGGACGATGTGGGTTGGTTATGGCATCGCCGACTAGCCCATGTCAATATGAGAACTTTGCAAAGTCTCCATAAGGAGGGCCATATTGTTGGACTAAAAGAAAATGTTTCCTTTGCCAAAGATCGTGTTTGCAGGGCATGTGTTCTAGGGAAGATGCATGATGCTCCTCACAAGCCTAAGAACCGCATCAAGTCAACCAAGATCTTGGAGCTTCTCCATGTGGACCTCTTTGGTCCTCCATCTCATTCAAGTTTTGGTGGGAATAAATATTGTTTGGTGATTGTTGATGACTTTTCAAGATACTCGTGGGTATATTTCTTCAAGTTGAAGAGTGATACCCAAAAGACCTTCATCGACTTCATCAACATGGTCCAACGTCAATACAATCTTCCCGTATTGATTATAAGAAGTGACAATGACACCGAGTTCAAGAACTACACCTTGAATGATTTCCTTAGTGATGAGGGGATAAAACATCAATATTCTGCTGCATACACCCCTCAACAAAATGGTGTGGCCGAAAGGAAGAACTAGACTCTTATTGAGATGGCTAGGACCATGTTGGTGGAGTTTAAATATCCATACAACTTTTGGGCCAAAGCCATCTCCACCGCTTGCCATGCTTCAAACCGGATCTACCTCCACAAAGAAATCAACAAGACTCCATATGAAATACTTACCGGTAACAAGCCCAACATATCTTACTTCCGGGTGTTCGGTTGTAAGTGCTTATATCTCATAAAAGGTGTTCGTTTGTCCAAATTCGACTCTAAAGCATTAGAGGTTATTTTTGTTGGCTATGGTCTCGAATCTCACACTTATAGAATCTATGATAAGCTCTCCGGAGCCGTCATAGAATCTTGTAGTGTGACCTTCGAAGAATATGATGGTCCCCAAGGGGGGTGTGTTGATGCTTGTGATGCATATGATGAAATGCCTCAGGATGCCATAGGAAGAATGGATGTGGGATATATCCGCCCCGTTGAGGAACCCCTTATGGCTGATCGAGAAGAACTATGCTCCACTCAAGTGGAGCCCTCATCTTCACAACCTCAACATGCTCCATCCACCGAGGAGGGAAATGACTCAAGCCAAATACAAGCTATGGACCCTCAACAGGTTGATCATATGATGACTCTAGTCAAGGGGAGCTTGATTCATTCTCCAGGATGTCAAGTGGTGCCAAGGCAATCACTCAAGGAAGATCCGTACAAACTGCCTTGAAACAAGCTCAAATTGATGCTAGAAGAGCACTTGATAAAGACCAAGGTCAATCTTTGCCTCTCACTAAAGAGAATGATTCCGATGATGATCAAGGTCAAGTTAATGGTCAAGACGAGGACCAAAATGATGAAGAGGGTCCCCCAAGAAACAACACGGAGATCCACACTCATCGCGAAGCTAGAAAGGAGAGAATGTTGGAATTAAGAGACCACTCTTTACAAAATGTGGTTGGTAACCTAAGGAAAGGCATTTCCACAAGAGCGCAATTGAAGAGGTTCAGTGAACACCAAGCACACATCTACATGATTGAACTAAAGAAAGTGTGGGAAGCTCTTGAAGATTCGGATTGATTGGAAGCTATGCACAAAGAGCTCAACAACTTTGAGAGAAACAAAGTATGGAAGTTAGTTGAAAAGCCAAAGGATTGCCGCAATGTTATTGGAACGAAGTGGATATTCAAGAACAAGCAAGATGAGCACGGAATTGTAGTAAGGAACAAGGCTAGATTGGTTGCACAAGGGTTCTCTCAAATTGAAGGCATTGACTATGGAGAGACTTATGCACCCGTGGCTCGCCTTGAGTCCATCCGTATCCTTCTTGCTTATGCGGCACATCATAACTTTAAGTTGCAACAAATGGATGTAGAAAGTGCATTTCTTTATGGTCCACTAAATGAGTTGGTATATGTTAAGCAACCCCCGGGATTTGAGGATCCCAACTTCCCAAAACATGTCTAAAAACTTTATAAGGTGCTCTATGGGCTCAAGCAAGCCCCACGCACGTGGTATGAGCACCTTAGAGAGTTGTTGTTTGACCGTGGATTTGAGGTTGGGAAAATCGATCCTACTCTTTTTACTAAGAAGGTCAATGGGGAGCTTTTTGTATGCCAAATATATGTTGATGATATATCTTTGGCTCATCTAACAAAGCTTTTAATGATGAATTCTTAAAGCTTATGACTAGTAGGTTCCGGATGTCTTTGATGGGGGAGTTGAGAGTATTTCTTGGTTTTGAGATCAAGCAAGTTAGATGGACATTCTTCAACCAAGCCAAGTATACTCAAGATTTGCTCAAGAGATTCAAAATGCAAGATTTAAATGGAGCACCTACTCCCATGGCTACAAAGACTCATCTAGAACAAAATCCAAATGGTAAAGATGTGGATCAAAAGGTATACCGGTCTATGATTGGTTCTTTGCTTTACCTTTGTGCATCTAGACCCGATATTGTCTTGAGTGTAGGTGTGTGTGCAAGATATCAAGAGGCTCCTAAATAAAGCCATTTAATGGCGGTCAAGAGAATATTTTGATATTTGGTTCATACCCCATTTTATGGTCTTTGGTATCCTCGAGGGTCAACATTTGCTCTTTGTGGATACACGGATTCGGATTGGGCAGGTGACAAGGATGATAGAAAATCAACATCCGGGGCTTGACAATTCCTTGGTAGGTCCTTGGTATGTTGGTCTTCTAAGAAGCAAAATTGTATATCTCTCTCCACCGCCGAAGCCGAGTATGTGGCAGCTGCTAGTGCTTGCACCCAGTTTCTATGGATGAGGCAAACTTTAAAGGAATACGGTGTCCAGTGTGACAAAGTGCGTATTCTACGTGACAATGAAAGTGCCATCAAGATTGCCTACAATCCGGTGGATCACACAAGGACAAAGCATATTGAGATTCGCCATCACTTCATTAGGGATCATGTTGCTCGTGGTGATATTGATCTATCATATGTGTCAACCAAAGATCAACTTGCCGATATCTTCACGAAGCCACTTGATGAAGAAAGGTTTTGCTATTTGAGGAATGAACTAAATATCGTAGATTTAAGGAGCTTGACTTGATCATCTTGCATTCTCACCTATGATTTGACCCATATTTGGTTTAGGTGCAGGCATGGATATAGGGGGAGTGCGGTCCTAATTGATTGGACTATCACTCCCCCCATTATGCCCAAAGCAATCAAAATCATTCCTCTTAATATCATTTTGTGATATGTGAGCTTAAATGATGAGTTTCAGTAATGGACCCAAGATATATCTTTGTGGTGCCAAGCCGAGTATACTCAAATATGGTGGCCTAGGCCACCGCCCTCTCAAACTAGAGAGGTTGGTGCTTACTCATGTTTGTCATTTGCTTGCTTTTAGTCGTTTGGAGCTTTCTCTGAATGTTTTGTGAATTCCTATGGCTCTTGTTGGTTCTTCACAGTTTGATGTCTCAACCCAAGCCCTTTCCCTATATTAAACCTATCTATATCTCATATATGTCCCCAAACACCTGTCCTGGAGCCTTTGGTCGAGGAGGACTGGAGTCTCCGGTGTACATACACCGGAGTCTCCGGTGTAGACCGGAGTCTCCGGTGTAGATGGTTTCTGCCACTTATAGTAAGGGGGCGGGGTGAACTTGTACAATAGTTCCTCATTCTTCACGCCACCCCCTCCTCCTAACCCGTCGCCTCCCCTTCCAATACTCCTCCCCGGAGGTCAAGAAGCCCCCGAGATCCGCCGTGCCGTCGGCCAACCTTCTCCTCTCCTCCATTGGGTCATTCCCACCGGAGGAATTGATCCCCTGGACAGATCTGGAACCTCTCCTCTTCTTTTTACTCCTAGGGTTCATCTCTAGATGTTTTTTGAGGATTGGTGTTGATTTGTCCATTGGAATCACCTGTTTGCGTGCACTCTAGTACTTTAGCCTTACTGCATTGCTCGATCTACTAGATTCACCCCCACCAGCATCTCCCCATATCATGCCCGAGCCTCCCGACCGGAGATTCCGGACTTAGGTCCGGAGACTCCGGTCCAGGCCGGAGACTCCAGTCCTCAGGACCGGAGACTCCGGTATGAGGTGCGGAGACTCCGGTGTTGGATGAGTCAAAACAGACCAGTAATGCAACAAAGCTCTTGTACTACATTGTTGGGACATATATACTCATCTCCATGCTATCTCCCTCACTGCTATTCACAGGTGATGGTTCTAGTCGTCCTCGTCGTACCAAGGCCAAGTCCCAAAGGGGCAATCCTCGCTATGATGAAGCTCATGGTCAGTTTATCGTCCTCCTTCTAACCGCAGACAACAGGCACGTGATGCAGCCTATTTGAAGAGGGACCAAGAGAGGGCTGAACGAGAGGACCGTGCTAAGAAGGCCAAATATGACAACCTTTAGTCCTTGGCCAAAATGTCAAAAGAGGAGTACCGTGAAATGAGAAAGATTGATTTTATGCTCTGCCTCGTACCAGTGAGGACCCTCGTTTCTGGAGGAAGGAACAAGCTATGTTCATGAAGGATGTATATGGTGTGCTCACCAAATCACCTGTACGCCCTCAGAAGTTCATGAGTGTTGAGCAGATGCGCCTCAGCCCCTACTTCAATGATGCTTTATGGATTTGTGAGAAGCTGGGACTGTATAACTTGATGGAGCTCCACGAAGACTACAATGTATACCTAGTACATCAGTTCTATGCCACAGTTGTATTTGAGTCTGATAAAGACAGGACTTGATTTGGGTGTCTGGCACCACTCTCTGCATAGCTACTTTCCATGACTTTGCCAACGTCATCTTTGAGACCTTTCATGGAGTATCCACTCTCGTTGGGCTGCGTATGCACTCTGCAGCTCTGGGTGAGAACAAGATGAAGCTGGCACCTCTGTATGGCAGCGAGGGTGTTGTGTGTGTGTGTGTGTGGGGGGGGTCCAAGGGACTCAAGACCCTCTACAACTTAATGTTGAGGATATTCTGTCATACCATCGCACCAAGTGCTGGGAATGACGATGCTATTAGGGGTGGGCTTGTCAACCTTCTGTACCACACCCACCGGATCAACAATGCTGGACCAGAGGCTGACGCTGAACCTATTGATGTGATGGATTTTATCTTTGAGGAGATGTTCCATGCTATTCTTTACAAGAAGTCTCCTCCATATGCACCTTTGGTTATGAGGCTCATCAACTCCAAGGAGCATGATTCTCCACTTGGCTCTGCACCGCATCTCATTGAGCACACCTTGGTCTCACTGCAGCAGAAGGGGCGTATGGGGCCTGCTCCGAGGCATCGCTATGAGGATGATGATGATGAGGAGATTGAGATTGAGAGGGCTCCCTCTCCACCTAGAGTTCGAAGGAAGAATGCCTCCAATGCACCTATGCCTACCATGACTCGAGACTATGTTCATGAGCGGGTCAAGAAGGCCACCTTTTGGGAGAGGACCCTTTGTTGCATGAACGTAGACATTCGTAAGCAGCAGCATGCATCCTACCAAAGCAACCGTCGCATTGAGAAGCTCCTCAAAGAAATCAAGGAACAATGTGAAGGGGATAATGAGGAAGGTGAGGATGAATACAATGATGAACACGGTGCTCAGCAGTCCATAGAGTCTGACCACACACTCTCGTTTGGGGCATGGAATGCCCAACAGGATATCCTGGTGGATTGGAAGACCTTTGATGATCTCACCTCCGGTTTCGGGTACCAGGGTAACTCCTCTTATCGCCCTCACGACAAAGGGCCTGCAGTCCCTGAAGATGATGATGATGACTATGATGCGGGTGGTGATGACCAGGATGAGGAGGAGGAGGACGAGGATGACGAGGACTACTGATTTGTTGGGACGCTAGCCTAGGTCTTTTCCCTTTTTCAGTGTTTCGATGCCAAAGGGGGAGAAGACACTCTCATCGATTTGCATGGGGTTGGGCTTTGGATTTGCTACTATCCGCTTTTCATTCGCCATATTCGAACTTTGAACTTCATATGCGTTATTTGTCATTTATGTGTGTGACTATGTGCTTGTGTGCACTATCTATTGTAACTCATGTGAGATTTATGTGTGCTATCGTTGATACTATCTACCTTGCATGATTTACTTAATTATCTTATTGCACATAGCCAGGGGGATCCCCATATATTTTTTCCATGCAAAACCACTTGTTGTCATTGAATACCAAAAAGGGGGAGATTGAAAGGGCATTTATTGTCATAATCACTTTTGGTGTTCGTTAACAAGTAGATCATTTTACAGTTTGTCACTGTCCAAAGTTTGGAAAGGTTCCTACTTATGTGACACAGCTCTAGAAATTCCAGACCGGAGTCTCCGGTCTTCCTAGACCGGAGTCTTCGGTGTGGTCCGGAGTTTCCGGATGTGTCTCCGGTGGTGACTTCAGAATCATGGCAGGGACATACTGTATGGGGGTCTGGAGCAAGGTCTAGAGGCTACCCCGGAGTCTCCGGTGTTGGCTCAGTCCAGAGTCTCCGGTGTTGTATGACCGGAGTCTCCGGTATAGTTGCGTCATGACTGGCCCAGGACATTCTGATGGGTGGTTCGGAGGCTAGTCCAGAGATAGGCCGGAATCTCCAGTGTAGACCGGAGTCTCCGGTGTGCAGACCGGAGTCTCCGGTCTGACTTTTCCTCAACAGTCAGAAAATGGTTCGTGGAGGAGGCTGCCTATAAAAGGGGACCCTTATCTTCTTCCTCGAGCTGCTCAAGAACACCAACTCCACTAGAGCCACCAAATCTACAAGATCTCTCCATCCAACCATCCAAAGTCATTGATCTTTGGAGAATCGAAGGAGGAGCCCTTGATCTACAGCTTCACCAAGAGAGATCTTCATTTCCCCCTCATTCACTTGAGGGTCCCCAAGCTCTAGTGTTTCTTTGGAAACCCTAACTTTGATTTGGTTCTTACAAGCTTGTCTTTGATTTGTCTTGATAGCTTGCTTGTTTTTGGGAGCCTCAAATTAAGTTGTGGATGTGTGCCCCGAACTTGTTGTAAAGGTGCCGGCTTCCACCTCGAAGGTTGCCAATATAGTGGAAGGTGGATCGAACCCGTTGGGGTGAGATTCATCGGAGAACAAGGGAGGCCTCTCGTGGCGTTGGTGGTTTAAAACCACCCCCTCTCCAAACGTAGACGTACTTCCCCTCAAAAGGAAGGAACTACGGGAAACAAATCCTTGTGTCTCCGCGTCCACCACTTTGGTTACTTCTATCCTTTACCGCACTTTACTTACTTGTTCTAGCTTAGTGTTGTATTAGTTTGTGCTTGCTTGTCATATAGGTAAATTCACCATAGTTGTATTATCTAGAGAATTTACCTTTCGTGTCAAACCTTAATTTGAAAAAGAAGAAAATTTGAACTAGCACCCATTCACCCCCTCTAGGTGCCCATACGATCCTTTCATTAATAATATCTCCAAATCCTTATACTTTGCATCTCACAAAGTTCAACAAATTTATTGAGATGGGCAGCAGCATCATCAGAACTAGCACCAGAAAATTGCTCTCTTATCACAAGATTCAACAAAGCAGGCTTAATTTCATAAAAGGTAGCATCAGGAGTAGGTGGAGCAATAGGAGTGCTTAGGAAATCATTGTTGTTGGTGCTAGTGAAGTAACCCAACTTGGTATTCTTAGCAGAGTTCATTTTGGCAAAGGTGGGCAAGCCAAAAACAACAACAACAGCTAGAGGATGAACTAATTTTTTTGTGTTTTTGAATAAAGAAAGCAAACCAAACTAGACTATTTTTTTTTGGGGTTTTTTGAAAATAGGCAAACAAAACCAAGAAAAAGAAACTATGCAAACTAAAAACAAAGTAAAGAAAAAGGAAGTGAAGGACTCCCCTTGTGAAGACGTCCTTAGCCTCCCCGGCAACGGCACCAGAAAATCCTTGTTGCGTGCACCCAATGTTGTCGTCGGACACTTCGGTGGAACCCTAAGAGCAAGGTGTGATA
Source organism: Avena atlantica (assembly GCA_910589765.1). Lineage (NCBI taxonomy): Eukaryota > Viridiplantae > Streptophyta > Magnoliopsida > Poales > Poaceae > Avena > Avena atlantica. Next base: position 36,341,246 of record OU342739.1, read on the forward strand.
AGCACAGCAACAAGTTTTCCCTAAGTTGAGACCGAGGTTATCGAACCAGAATGAGGAAGGAAATGTCACACAGGTGTTGCAAACAACGTGGAGACCTGCACAAAACAAACTCAAGACTTTGTCCCAACGAATCAGTGAGGTTGTCAAGATCACCGGTTTGCTGTAACAAAGGATTAACTGTATGGTGTGGAAGGTAATGGTGGTTTGCAGCAAGTAAACAGTAACAGTGGCAGATGTATCAATGGTAAATATTGGACCGAGGTCCATAGTTCACTAGAGGTGCTCTCCTTAGATAAACAACATGGCATGAAGGGTAAACAAATTACAGCAGGGCAATTGTCAGGAACTGAGCAAGGCATAACAATGCAATACTAGTCAGAAAGATCCTATGAGATTCGATTGGACAGTACAACAAGATACATAGACTGCCATCCAACTACATCTATGACTAGAAGTCCACCTTCAGGTTATCATCCGAACCCCCTCCAGTATTAAGTTGCAAGCAACAGACGACTGCTTTAAGCAAAGTGTGTAAGGTAAACAATCCACTTGTTCCATGAACAAGAGACCTTTGTTTTCTCCCTAGTAGCAACAACACATCTACAACCGAAGAGATTTTTGTCACTTCCCTTGGAAACTAGAGGCATGAACCCACTATCGAGCATAAATACTCCCTCTTGGAGTCACTAGCAACTACTCGGCCAAGATAGCTACTAACAACGGAGAGCATGCAAGATCACAAACAACACAGATATGATAGAATCATAAAGACAAAACCATTAACCAAACTGACATAATAATCTTAATATCCATCGGATCCCCGCAAACACAACATGCATGATTACAAATAGATTAGATCTTGATCATGAACGGAGCTCACAAGATCTATACATGAAAGCACAAGGAGGAGATACAACCATCTAGCTACAACATGGATCCATAGTCCAAGGTGGAACTACTCACGCATCATACCGGAGAGAAGGCCTCCGGGATGATCTCTCCTCCAGCAGGGTGCCGGGAAGAACTTCAGACCCCCCTGATCTAGGGACAACGGTGGCGACGGCTACAGAAGGTTTCGTGGAGTTTTGATCGGGTACTTAGGGTTTCTGTATCGGGGGCTTCTTATAGGCGAAGAGGCGAGGCCGGAAGGCGACCAGGGGGGCCACACCCTGCCTAGGCGCGGGGCAGGGCCCACCCGCGCTTAGGGGGGTTGCCGCCCTGGTTTGCGTCTCTGTCTCGTCTTCTGAATTCGTGTCCCTCACGGTAAAATATTGACTTTGGCTTTTGTCCCGTCCAATTCCGAGAATATTAATTTTCTGCCTTTCTGGAACAAAAAACAGAAGAAAACATTAAACATGCACTATGGTAACTTGTTAATAGGTTAGTTCCAGAAAAGATATAAAAACACCTCAAAGTATAGACAAAGCAAAGCAAAGCAAAGCAAAATAGATACTAAACAAGCATGGATCATCAAAAGTTATAGATATGTTTCCGACGTATCAAGGCCCCGCTGCAACGGGCTGGCACGACAAAATATGTTATGCAAGTTATCATTGCGAGCACGCATGACTATATATGGAGCACATGCCTATGATTGTTTAGTACTTGGATGCTTTGTATTATTTATCTGCAATTGTCCTAGATCTTGAAGTTACATGTTTAGACTTGTTCATGCAACATCCGTCCATCCATCCCTATGCCTACCGCACTCATATCCTACTGTTTGCTACTACAGTTACTATTGCTCTTGTTTTACTGCTGTTGTTGCTTTGCTATTGCTATTACAAAACTGTTGCTACTGATAAACTTCTGTGAGAAAGAACTATTTTCAGATGTAGCTGAATTGATAACTCAGTTGTTAAGACTTTCAAGTATTTTTTTGGCTCCCCTTGCGTCGAATCAATAAATTGGGTAATACTATCCTCGAAAACTGTTGCGATCCCCTATACTTGTGGGTCATCACTTTTCGATGATGCAGCCATCGCAGATCTAATCCACATGCTCCAGCTGCGGCATCCCATGCACCATGCCACGCGACATGGCGTTCACCGCTCGAAAGTGTAGGTGCCCAAGTCTTCCATGCCAAAGCCACGCCGGCTCGTTCACCTTGGCCCACAAGCAAGCAGGTGCAGTCAGGTATTCAGGCGCAACACGTACAGCCTGTTGACGGCGTGCTTGACTCTCATCGGGAGACTCCATTGCTGATCAAAGACACTGAGGTAGCCTGCCTTGATTACGGACTTGCATCCGTTCTCGTCCAACTGCCCGAGCAAGATTATGTTTGTGCGCAGCTTGGGAATGAAGAACACGCCGGCCAGCACCCTCTGGTTGGCGTCCGTGCATTGGAAGATCACATTCCCCTTGTCGGCGATCATCACGAGCGATCCGTCACCGAAGCGCACGGACCCCTTGACTGACTCATCAAGCGTGATGAATGGCGTCGTGCGCACCGGTCATGTGGTTGTTGGCGCCGGTGTCGAGATTCTAGACGACGGCCGCCGCCAGCACGGGCACCACTCGTTCCTCGTTCAGGAACACCGCATGCGCCTCCGCCATGGCAATCGTAGTTGGCGACGGCTCTGCCACGATGATGGATGTTTTCCACCTCGCCCTTTCGCTCGCGATCGCGCTGCGCCTTACGACATTCCTTGGCCCAGTGGCCTGCTTTGCCGCAATATCGGCAGTTGCCGGGGCGGCGCGTGCCCGAGCCGCTGTCGCCGCCGCCAGCGGGCTTGTCGCCCTTGTCGTGGCCGTGCTGCTTGGGCTTCCCGCCACCCTTTTGCCCCGACGAGCCTGACGATGATCCTTGCCCGTGCTGGTGCTAGCGAACAGCCCACTCTTCCGTGAGCAGGAGTTTGCCGCCGACGCCGTCCGTGATGTCGTCCAACTCGTACCCTTCCTCGGTGGTGATGAGGCGACCGGTGAGATCCTCGATCGTCAGCTCCCGAAGGTTCACCGTCTGCTCAATGGCCATGACCATGGGCCGGAGTTTCTTCGGGGCGACGTGGAGGAACTTGAGCACCGCCTTATACTCGTCGACAGGATCGCCGAGCAGCTTGAAGTTGTTGACGATGGCGGTGAGGCGCATGGCGAAATCCTCGACCGACTTCCCTGATTTGAATCGGAGCTCCTCCCACTCGCGACGGCGAGTCTGGGCCTTGGCCTCGCGCACGCGCTCGCTCCCGAGGCGCATGGTCTTGATCGTCTCCCACGCCGTCTTGGCGCAATCCTTCGCCGCCAGCTTCCGCACCATCTCCGGTGGCACGGCACGGAGCAGCGCCACCAGCGTCGCACGATCGTCCTGCTCGTCGTTGGCGCTGAACTCAATGACGTCCCAGAGGCGCGAGGCCTGCAGCTGAGCACGCATCACCATGGCCCATTCGGCGTAGTTGGAGCGGGTGAGCGTGTCATAGTTGGTGGAGGCGGTGCTCTTCCGCACGACACGCTCTCGCACCACAATCTCTCCGCCATCTTGCCGCTGCAAGCTCCGTCCACGACGCGGAGGCGGAGACAGGGAGGTGCGACGCGGCCGCAACGGCTTGGACCCGCTCGACGTGCCAATGTCCACCTGCGTCCCCTGCGGCGTCTTGGACATGATCGACACAGGCTCTGATGCCAATTGACGTTGCACACTCTCATTTCCTCACACTCTCTGGAACTGTTGCAAGATCGAAACTGAAGAAAATCAGAGACACGAATGGAAACCTGAAAACGACTGCAGCTTTTCTATTTACTTCTCCATTTATTCAGTGGTTACAAATGGAAACCTGAAAACGATCGTGACCGAGTCTAGCGGAGCTGCCATCCCAACTCCACTCGTGCACGTCCTGTACTACACCGCGATGATCGCTTGAGCTCGTGCCATCCCACGAAGCAGTCGCCGCGGCAGCTAATCCAAACAGCTAAGCCAACGAATAAAACTAGGACTCAGTCGTGTACAAGCACACGCGGCTGAGCCACATTATTTGCTAACACATTCAGTTAACTGACAACGCCAAGAAGCGCTACAGTAACTGAAAGAAACTACGGCTAGGAACTGAATGCAAAGTTCAGAGAATAGAGAGTGCAGAGTTTAATTCAACACTGTAGAAACCAGGGCCTCCACCATCTCCCAGAAACAATAGGTTTGTGCTTACCGGATGAACAGACTGTCACCATGGAGATAACTGCCGCACACAAGATGAATGGTTATTCCGTCATTTAAGTCCAAGTTCTACTCCAGTTCTACTGACCCTGCTGGTTATTGCTGGGTAATCATATGATATTTAGGAGACCATGAATGGCTGGAAGTAACATTATGGAAATTGTAACGCAGCCATATGGGTCCCATGGCGATGGAAATCATAAAAACACCAATAATTAACAAATGTTCTGTTAGGTATTATGGGCTTGATATCGCGTCATTTTGCTTGGGGACTCACAGGTCTTTCAGCCAATTGTGGGTAATCCCTACTTCAGAAGTCACTATCCATAAATAAATGTATATAAGGCAGTAGGCAGTAGCAAAAGGAACAACCTACACTCTTTATCCACAAAGAAAAGAGTTTGCATTAGCTTGATTATCCTATATTGTCAACAATGAATTTAACATGCAGTTATGCCACTACCATTTTCTGCACCAGAAAGGAAATTGCAATTTTGTGACCTGTCATTGATGAGATGGTTGCTTCGCCTCCTGCTGGGCCGTCGAGCTGTTCGCCTATTCTCACGAACACTGCAGCTGCACGTAGTACTACTATATTTTCACAATCTTGCACAGCTACGATCTGCAAGCATCGATGATCGACGATAGATCCTCACAAGATTCACCAGTACATTACTGTACACCGTAGACGCTTGCCTGAAATAGCCTTTCCTGACAACATGCTTCACCTGAAATAGCCCAAACATCTACGCGTGCCCTTCTTCATTCGCAAGGTCCTGGAGCAATGCCAGTTAAGCTATCTACTGTAGTGTACGTATAGATTATCCGTGATCTCGGTCGACGTACAAAATACAGCGAATAACTAAAAAAGGGTGGTCCATGCACCGAGAGATCCAGTGAGAGAGCCTATGATCTGAAGCATTTAAGGTGCATCAAGTCATGAACTAGTACTACGATGTGCATGTAGGGGACGCCACAGTCTCATCCAGGTAGGGGACAGAAGGCTAGCCAGCTAACAAGCCTTCGTAATTCAAATTTGCAGACGTTTCATCCCCAATGTGCATATGCAAAATGCTACGGTCAGTACATGCAGTCGCAGGCCCGAAATATATGCAGATCTTCGCAGTAGTCTTCCAGGACAAAATAAGTTGCACGTAGTACTTATGATCTCGCCCACCCTCGCCTTCCGGAGTGGTGCTGCCCCTTCTCTCTCTGTTTACCCTAGTGCTCGCTAAGAGCATCTCTAGCAGATCCCGCATAATCCAAAACCATAGAATTCATTTCTGATTTTCTTGAAATAACTTTTACGGTTTCAGATTTGCATCGGCAGATCAAAAACAGCAAAATGAACTACAGGTTTTTCAAATGTCTTGGCAGTAGATCAGATCAACAAGCAGTTATTCGTCAGACATACAGTATGGAGGGAGACTTCACCGCTCTAGTCGGCCTCGTGAAACTGCGCCTCCTCCTCTTCTCAGGCCTCGCGTCGGCGCTTGGCCTTCATCGGTGACGAGCGACTCATGGGAGTTCTACACCGCGGCGAGGACGAGTAGGTTGTCGGCGCTGCTTATCGTCTGACACGCTCGCCTGCTGCACCTGCTTCTGCGAAGGAAGAGCGACACGGGCAGGCGTAGCTGGCTAGCGGCACGCAGGCGCCTGCGAGTTGCCGGCCTCCGCGTTGTGCGTGTCGCATCAGTTTCTCATCCCGAGCCACGTTAGAGAAGAGGCGTGCCTCCGGGAGAGTGCTCCACGGCAGCGCGCGGCCTTCGATATGCGCGCGCATCGCTCCTCTTCCGACAGCGGCGAGCCACGTCACGCGGCGGAAGCTCCTCCATAGCGGAACAAAATGACGCTCGGACATCCAAAATTAGCCGGTGATTGGCCCACCATGAGTAGATCATCGGTGCGCGAGGCTGCTGGTGGAAGTGATATGGGTTTGGTGGCAAGAATCAGGTAATGTCGGAGACGCGGCTAGGGTTTCTAAGGCAGGGGATTGGGAAAAATGCCGATGCGGATCTCGCAAATTGACCCCCTCGACCCGGACATAAAGTCACCACAAACGGTGATATGTGGGAAGCTGTATAAAATATTCTAGGCCGGATTCTTATGCGGATCTACTCAGGTCGTCCTTTTGACCTAAACCCGCAAAATAGCCCAACATTTTGCGGATCAGGCTGTTTTGCGGGATCTATGCTCTAAGTCATCACTCGTAACTATTTTATTTCATCTGTTGTTTGCGTAAATACTAGCATATTTTCATCCGAAGATTGGGTTTCCCTTGAACCGAACGACCATAAGTAAAATTTTCGCAAATTACTTGTTCAATATTATTTTACCTTTTGAAACCAAATTTTAACCGTGTAACACCAGACGGTACTCATGCTGACAAAGTTTTCCCACATTTTAGTGACCATATCATGACTTGTGAGAGTCGTCATGGGTGCCATGTCACAAAAATGTAAAGTAATAACTCTCCTAAAATTGTATCTTGCTCATGTAAACTCTGAACCGAGGATTCTTTTTTCTAATCTAAGTTAATTACGCAAAAAAAATCCAAGTCGAGTTTAAGGTATTCTAAAACTCCTTAAATTAATCTAACTTCAATTTGATTCATCCTCCACAACAAAATCTTAGACACTTGTTTATTTATTTTTGTTTCTGAATTTAACCATCTCTCCCTTGTAGGGGCTGGCCAATAAAATAGAACAAATTGGGTCATGCTGCAAAACGTGGCTGGCCGAACCATGACCTAAAAATGCCGGTGGCTCGATCTAAACGGACCGTTTGAGTCGAGCGTTTGAGTCTTCCCAGTAAAGATGCCCTTACTTTTGCCATTTTAGCTGTGGAGTTCTACCAGACGGCCGGCCGGGGTACCACACGTTTTTCTCATAATTTTCCAGAAGTATAATACATGTAGTAGGTTAAATACGAATTGACCGTAATTAAGTCGTAAGTATATAGGTTGAAAAACTAATTTCGAAAGTCCATTTATTTGTCGTGAGATGGAGCTGCGATCTATATATTAGGTGGAAACTTGGAATGTGGCCACCCACCGAGAGTCAAACTCAGCAGATCGACAAGGATAGCTTACCCAGATCTAACGGGCTCGCTACTCCACGCAGCTGACGGAACAGACCTCTGTGGATCATCAGATATACTGTATATCAGTAGGCCGCAGGCTGCGTGGGTGTGGGTCGACAGTCATGTCGCCCCTGGCCATCGATGAATCAACCCATGATTGCCGCAGCGACAGCGACGACGACAAGGCAGGATCGATCGACATGAATACACCACGTACGATGATACGCATATATATTACCGAGTAATGGCACGCGCGCATGCAGCCAGGTACAGATTCATCAGAACTATAGTAGATGCTCCCCCGGATCAAAAAATATACTAGTAGAAACACATGCGCGCATGAATGCGTGTATACAACATTTACAAATAAAAAAAACAAATACTAAAGTTTTACCCATTAATTCTTCTACCGGTATTAATTAATTAATTAATGAGAAGTTTGACAAGGGAAATTATTAAATGACAAATTACCCAAGAGTTGATCATCATCAAGATGGGAACGAAGACACGCCGTCGAGGCTTTTCGGTAGGCGGCGTTGGATCCATCCAGACATTTTGGACCATCAGTCCTCAATGGTTGTGAGCCGGGCCATTGCTACTCCCTCCGTTTTAAAATATAAAATGTTTTAGCTCTGTAAAGCAAATGTATCTAGACTATTTTTAATACACAGGTTTACTCATGTTTAGAGTCAATCTACACATTAAAACAGGTCAACCTAAAACATGTTATATTTTGAAAACGGAGGGAGTAGAAATCAAGGCTATATGAAGCCCAACCCAGTCTTCAATGATACCCCAAAGGTCGATAGTATAGCGGGAATTTACTACTACTACCTCCGTTGTATAATATAAACATTTTTAGCAGGCTAAAACAGCTTGCTAAAAAAGCCTGAAAACTAGCAAATCCATAACAAAATAGGACCACGTACGTACTTGCTCCCACCCCAAAAAAAAACTTGTATACGCGCTCGTGGGCAAGCAAAATAAATGGCGCCAAGATTGGGTGCAGATTGCCTGGTCCCAACTGCATATATATGCATATGCAGGCTGCTGGCTGCATGACGCTCACTCTGCCGCCGCCATGAATGACCATTGCCGGCCTGCGCGGGCTTCTGCCGAGGTTGTTTCAAAGTGGGACACGGCCGGGTCCACGTGTGCCATATATTGTGATCACTTCTCGCTATCTGTATATCATGCATGTGTATGACGTCGCATCACATGCATGCATGCACGATGTCCACAACAGCTTATGTGGACCCGCGTTATTAAAACGCACCGTGCCTACACATCGAAAGTATACAATGCCACGGCCGGAGAACATATGTGCGTCGCGCATGCATATTTAATGATTTATAGAATCTTAATACAAAAGACGAGCGCATTGGACTATTCAAGTTTTTAGCCTATAGTAACGTGCAAGGATTGTACTTCCTCTCTATTTTTATTAAATGACACGCATATAATCAAAGTATCTAGGATATCACGCTAAAAAACACCGATTATGTGAAAGGCCCGCTGATGCAAAAGACGAGGGAGAGGAGGAAGGAGGGAGGAAAGGTGGTAGCTAGCGGTGTCGGTAATAACGTTACTCGTTGGGTATGAAAAGCAAGAAATCAGAAAACATGACCTGGCTAGAGCTAGTATCAGTACACGTACACTATGCAACTTAACTCGGGTAAGGATGGTCATAGTGGTAGTATCATACTACTAGTATCATACATATGATACTAGTATATGATATCTTTATAGTGTATGGTATTATATGGTTGTATCATATTAGTATTATATTTAATGATTTATAGAATCTCAATACAAAATTATGTATAAGATTTATTTGTATGAGGATTTTTTTAGTTTTACGTGCTATGATACGATATCTACCTATGATACTCTAACCATCTCTTTCCTCATTAATTGTTGTCCCACATCAGATTTTTGCCAACGGACACTAGTGGAAAAAGGGTCATCCGTTCGCGATTCCTCAGAGCATTAGTCCCGGTTGCGCCACCAACCAGGACTAATGCTGGCACGCGTCCCGGTTGGAGCGGGCACGGGGCCAGGGGGCATGTGTCCCGGTTGGTAAGGGGAATACGTCCTGGTTGAAGCCACCAACCGGGACTAAAGGTTTGGCCACAGCCACGTGGCGTGGCACGCACCTTTAGTCCCGGTTGCTGGCTCCAACCGGGACGTATTCTCCTGCCCTCTATAAATGCAACGCCCCAGCCCCCTCTGCCTCCACTCTGTTTTTTCGAATGGTGGAAGGTGTGAGGGGTGTGCTAGTTTTTTCTCTTCTATGCATGCATTGAAGGTGTTTGATGAAATGTTTGAGTGAATAATCCCGTTGAATTTCTCATAGAACAATAATATAGAAGATGTCCGAGACACACTTAAGCTTTCTCCTCTTTATTTCCCTCGATCGAGGTTAGCAATCTTATCTTTTATAGGTCATTGATACAATTCATGTGTCGGTGTGAATTGGTTATTTCACTATTTATGATGTCATGTTTTTTGATAAACTTACTTATATGATGCAGATGAACGGTCGGGAATGGATGTACGGTGACCGGCGCGTAGCAGGGTATATCAAAGGCGTGGATAAATTTATCGATGTGGCTACGGCAAACAAAGAGAATGGATTTATACGTTGTCCATGTGTTCAATGTCGGAACAACAAGGAGTACTCTTCCTCGAAAATCATTCGCGGCCACCTGATTATGAAAGGTTTCATGCCCAACTATAATTGCTGGACCAAGCACGGGGAAAGAGGGGTTATGATGGAAGATGGTGAAGAAGAATATGATGATAACAACTATCATCATATGTTTCCTGAATACAGTGATACTGCAATTGAAGACAATGGAGATGAAAGAGGTGAAGAACGGGCATCAGATGAGCCGGCTGATAAACTTGGTAGGGTCATTTCTGATGCAAAGCGAGACTGTGAAACAGAAAATGAGAAGTTTAAGTTAGAGGGCATGTTAGAAGATCACAAGAAATTGTTGTACCCAAATTGTAAAGATGGCAGCACAAAGCTCGGCACCACACTGGAATTGTTGCGATGGAAGGCAGAGTGTGGTCTAACTGACTCCTCATTTGAAAAGATGCTGAAAATAATGAAGCCGAAGTTTCCAAAACATAACGAACTTCCCGAGAGTACCTACGAAGCAAAGAAGACTATCTGTCCTCTGGGATTAGATGTGCAAAAGATACATGCATGCATTAATGACTGCATCCTCTACCGCGGTAAGGAGTATGGGAATTTAGATAAATGCCCGGTGTGCAATGCGTTGTGGTATAAGATCAGACGAGATGACCCTGGTGATGTTGAGGGAGAGCCCCTCCGGAAGAGGGTTCCTGCTAAGGTTATGTGGTATGCTCCTATAATACCAAGGTTGAAACGCATGTTCAGAAACAAAGAGCATGCCAGGTTGTTGCGATGGCACAAAGAAGACCATAAGAAAGACGGGAAGTTGAGACACCCTGCTGATGGGTCACACTGGAGAAAAATCGAGAGAGACTTCCCAGACTTTGCAGGTGACGCAAGGAACTTATGGTTTGGTCTAAGTACGGATGGAATGAATCCTTTTGGGAAGCAGAGCTGCAGTCACAGCACCTGGCCCGTGACTCTATGTATCTACAACCTGCCTCCTTGGTTGTGCATGAAGCGTAAGTTCATTATGATGCCAGTGCTCATCCAAGGCCCGAAGCAACCGGGCAACGACATTGATGTGTACCTTAGGCCATTAGTTAAAGAACTCTTACAGTTGTGGGGCAAACCAGGTGTACGTGCGTGGGATGAGAACAAACAGGAGCCATTTGATCTACGAGGATTGTTATTTGTAACCATCAATGATTGGCCTGCTCTTAGTAACCTTTCAGGACAGACAAACAAGGGATACAAGGTACATATTTGCATAAATGCAAGAAGGTTGTGTACCTGACGAATCGACGATTTCTTCCGACCAATCATCCCGTAAGAAAGAAAGGCAAGCATTTCAAAGGTGAGGCAGATCACCGGAAGAAGCCTGAACTCCCTGCTGGTGATGATGTATTTGGTATGGTCAAGGACATAGAAGTAATCTTTGGAAAGGGTCCCGGCGGTCAATCAGTTCCGAACGACGTCGCTACAGTACACGCACCCATGTGGAAGAAGAAATATATATTTTGGGAGCTGCCATATTGGAAAGTCCTGCGTGTCCGCTCTTCAATCGACGTGATGCACGTGACGAAGAATCTCTGCGTGAACCTGCTAGGATTCCTAGGCGTGTATGGGAAGACAAAAGATACACCTGAAGCACGGGAGGACCAACAAATTATGAAAGACCCAAAGAACATGCATACACATAACAAGACGGATAAAGGGCGTCACTTAAGTCGTGCCAGCTATGCTCTTACCAAAGCAGAGAAGGAAATCTTTTTTGAAGTCCTTTACAGTATCAAGGTGCGGTCGGGCTTCTCATCTAATATAAAGGGGATAATAAATATGGCAGAGAAAAAGTTTCAAAACCTGAAGTCTCATGACTGTCACGTGATTATGACGCAGTTGCTTCCGGTTGCATTGAGGGGGCTTCTACCGGAAAATGTTCGAGTATCCATTGTGAAGCTGTGTTTATTCCTCAATGCAATATCTCATAAGGTAATCAATCCAGATATTCTGCCAAGATTACAGAAGGATGTGGTACAATGTCTTGTTAGTTTTGAATTGGTGTTCCCACTATCCTTCTTCAATATTATGACGCATCTCCTGGTTCATCTAGTGGAAGAGATTGCCATTCTCGGTCCGGTATTTCTGCATAATATGTTCCCCTTTGAGAGGTTTCATGGCTTTCGGTCCAAATGAACGATGTTATGTGCTGAATCACGGCATAGTTTGTGATGTTGTGCCCATATTATGCATGTGTGTGGACATTGGTATGGAGAACAATGTTGCAGGAGGAAGTTTTCCTTTTTTGTAGCACGTAAAAGCCCTTTTCCATTTTCCGAGAGCAAAACACGGGTCATTTTGTGAAGTAACCACCAAAATGCCGTTTCAGAATGCTACCGTCCCATTTTTCTAAAATACTAGACCACCTTACATGGACTATCTCCCAACCGGTACATCTCAAACCTTTTCGTCCATCCTGGGTAAAAAGGACAAATGTCTGTCGAATCGGCAGGAAGTGGGTCCGGTTTGTACTACAGGTACATGATCTATCGCCCGTGATTTTTTGAAAAAATCATTTTTAGACTCGCAATATGTGGTTTCTTCAGAGATCCAATGCAAGTTCTAACGATGCTCGTCCCCTATCTTCATGCACACCGGTTCGACCATAGTTAGAAATTCAGATAATTCAAAACGGGCATAATAAATTCAAAAAAAATCCGAACAATGAAAATCCTTCGCGTGGTGTCATATTATGTTACATAGTTGAAAGGAAAAATACCAGACTTGGTATATTGACCATGTTTCAAAAAAACCTTCACTAAATGACCTATCATGTTCGAGGTTTCATGGCTTTCGGTCCAAATGACCGATGCTATGTGCTGAATCACGGCATAGTTTGTGATGTTGTGCCCATATTATGCATGTGTGTGGACATTGGTATGGAGAACAATGTTGCATGAGGAAGTTTTCCTTTTTGTCGCACGGAAAAGCCCTTTTCCATTTTCCGAGCGCAAAAAACGGGTCGTTTTGTGAAGTAACCACCAAAATGCCGTTTCAGAATGCTACCGTCCCATTTTCCTAAAATACTAGACCACCTTAAATGGACTATATCCCAACTGGTACATCTCAAACCTTTTCGTCCATCCCGGGTAAAAAGGACAAATGTCTGCCGAATCGGTAGGAAGTGGGTCCGGTTTGTACCACAGGTACATGATCTATCGCCCGTGATTTTTTGAAAAAATCATTTTTAGACTCGCAATATGTGGTTTCTTCAGAGATCCAATGCAAGTTCTGACGATGCTCTTCCCCTATCTTCATGCACACCGGTTCGACCATAGTTAGAAATTCAGATAATTCAAACGGGCATAATAAATTCAAAAAAAAATCGAACAATGAAAATCCTTCGCGTGGTGTCATATTATGTTACATAGTTGAAAGTAAAAATACCAGACTTGGTATATTGACCATGTTTCGAAAAAACCTTCACAAAATGACCTATCATGTTCGAGGTTTCATGGCTTTCGGTACAAATGACCGATGTTATGTGCTGAATCACGGCATAGTTTGTGATGTTGTGCCCATATTATGCGTGTGTGTGGACGCGCCATTTTTCATCTTTAGTCCCGGTTGGTGACACCATCCGAGACAAGGTACACTCCGCACGACATAATGTCGACACGCCATTTTTCCCGCCATTTTTCTTCCCGCCATTTTTCCTGCCAGTTCTTCACTATATATATGTAGGGTTGGCCTCCATTGTCATTGCACATATCTAGACTCATATCTGCAACCTCATCACTCTTTCCCATGGATTCCACCGTGCTACTGTGTCCCCGTCGGCTGGATGCTGAGCGCCGGAGGCGTGCCGGTTCCTCCTGTCCCTCTAGGTGTGGCGCGTCGGATGGCCATCACGAACCACTACTACTTTGAGTTCACGCCGGAGCAGCGGAGGAATCCCAGATGGCATCCCGACTATTTCCCGACTTGGGAAGCCTTTTTCGTGGATCGGCGTGAGAGGGCACTCGCCAGGCACGAGGAGGAGGGCCCACCTCCTCCGAACTTCAACGAGGCCGGCCGTCGGCTGTGGTGGCGCGGCCGGACACTCCACAGCGTCATGGCCTACGACACGGCCGCCGACTCTAGCCCCCGCCTGCACTACCCTCAACTCCAGCCCACTCATACTCAACCTTCAAGGTTCAACTACGGCGACCCTGACGACGATAGCGACAACGGCCGCGGCGAGTACGACGACTACAGTGGCGAGTATTACAGGTGTAGGAAGGAGCATGACTGAATTATTCCAACATTGCAAAACAAGTTCGGCCGATTGTGGCTTAATCTGGCCATGTATCTTAATTTTCAGTTCTTCTATGTAACTTTGTGTTAGTTGTGTTATGTACTTTAATTCCAGTTCTATCCTAATCAAATTTTCTTTCCGCCCATTATTTTCCGTCCTCTTTTTTCCGCCCATTAAAAACAGAAAATGGTTTCGAATTACTTATAAGTTAATTCATTTTTAATTGTAAATGGTTACATTAATTATTTTTTAAAACAGAAAATGGTTTTGAATTATTTATTCAAATCCAAACACTTTTTATGTTTAAAGTTTTTCTAAATTCCAAATTAATATTTAAAAAATATAAGTAAATTCATTTTTAATTTTAAATGGTTACATTAATTTTTTTTAAAAATAGAAAATGGTTTTGGATTATTTATTCAAATCCATACACTTTTTATGTTTAAAGTTTTTCTAAATTCCAAATTAATATTTAAAAAAATAAGTTAATTCATTTTTAATTTTAAATGGTTACATTAATTATTTTTTAAAAATAGAAAATGGTTTTGGATTATTTATTCAAATCCATACACTTTTTATGTTTAAAGTTTTTCTAATTCCAAATTAATATTTAAAAAATATAAGTTAATTCATTATTAATTTTAAATGGTTACATTAATTATTTTTTAAAAATAGAAAATGGTTTTGGATTATTTATTCAAATCCATACACTTTTTATGTTTAAAGTTTTTCTAAATTCCAAATTAATATTTAAAAAATAAAAGTTATTTTATTATTAATTTTAAATGGTTCATAGTTTAAATGGTTACATTAATTATTTTTCAAAACAGAAAATGGTTTCGAATTAGTTATTCAAATTCAAACACTTTTTATGTTTAAAGTTTTTCTAAATTCCAAAGTAATTATCATTTAAAAAACATTACAAATTTAAACCCCAAAATAAAAATAAGGCGGGAATAGAGAGAAAATACCTGAAAAAATTTGAAAACAGGGGAATATGTCCTAGTTGGAGCCACCAACCGGGACTAAAGACCCCCCCTGCGCGCGCGCCCCTTCAGCTGCTGAAAATTGGAGTATACGTCCCGGTTGGCGACCAACCGGGACGTATGCCCTTTTAGTCCCGGTTGGAGCCACCAACCGGGACGTATACTCCCTCCCCTTTATATAACTTCTCTTCTTCTTCTCTGCTTCTCTGTTTCATCGACGACGCCGCCAGGCTGCCCGCGCCCTCCGTCGTCGTCAACGCCTCCGCCTCCGGCCGCCACCGCCACGCGCTCCCCGTAGCGGCTCCTCCTCCGGCCGCCACCGCCGTGCGCTCCGTAGCGGCTCCTCCGCCTCCCGCGCGCGTCTCCTTCCCCGACGACCGTCGCCCGCGTCTCTTCCCGCCGACGACTGTGCCGCCCGCACCCTTCCCCCATCGCCGCGCGTCAGGTACGCCCCTCCCTGCCTATGTCCTCTCCCTCCCTCTGCTGCTGCTGGTGGACGGCGGCGGCTGCTGCTAGTAGGTCCTGCTGCATGGTGGGCTTGGGGTGTGGTGGGCGGCGGCTTCGAGTGATCGATGTTTGTTGTCTGCGTGCATGGCCCGCGTGGACGTGTGGTTAGTCATATGATTTTTAGGGCATGTACTATGGCAAGCTCTTGTACAGACGCTTATGTTTAAAAAAATAATGCCAGAAAATTGGATTATTGACTAAACGCCTTGTATCACGGCACGGAACGCTAATTTGGGTAGCTAGCAACAGCTAGGAGTGCTAATCAAACTCCTGTGCGCTGAAAAAAATAGTCCTAGCGACCGACGCTTCCTCGTACGTCGACGCTAGAGAAAATCCCCGGATCGGACGGGATGGAGGCCTAACCGCAAGTAAAATCAGTCTAGCTAGCGTCTGCTTTAAACGTCTGCGTTAAACATGCTCTTAGGGATAGGATTAAGGCTTAGAGCGGGGACCCGGGTCTGCGGGTATGGGTGTGCCACCCCCATACCCGCCCCATTAAACTTGGAGGGTCTAACTTTTTACCAAACCCTCCCCATTTAAGGCGGGTATCCATCGGGTTTGTGGGTTTCGGGGCCCCATTGCCATCCCTAATCTCATCCTTATCATCGGACTATCCTCGTTTGCTATACGAGTATCACATTTACTCAATGATAGATTTATACTCCCTCATGTAGGGTTTGTAAGGCTCGGGAAAAGGGGATGTCGGTGGCCGGTTCCGCAGGACATGGGAGGCGTGCAGGGACGCGTGGGGCGGGTGTATTGTGGCAAGAGAGAGGCAGAAGCTTTGTTTGCTCGGGGAAGGTGCGGAGAGGGGGGAGGAGGCGGCGCCGATGGGAGTTCCCCTGATCGCTCACGCGTGGGCGAGACATGGGCGAAGGGGTCACGCGGTCAAAACCATTGTGTTCGACGTAGGAAAGCTTGGTCTGGCTCGGTCGCGCGTAAATATTCCCATGAAATTGCATGCCCCTTAGGTGCATGTGGGTTCGACGATGTGCCTTCGCCAGGGCATTCCGAACCCTCTTAAATCGATTCCAATATGGTATTTTGTTAGTATCTAGTGTTACCTATCTGCTGGATAGTTTCCCTTTTGTAGCCTTATACTCATGTTCCCCTCTCATATGCATCCGAGGTTTCTCCGAACTAGGTTTTACACCCCTCGGAACTCCGGAATATTGATTTTAGTTGATTTTAGCTAGAGTTACCTATCTACTACACGATTTCCTTTTTGTAGCTAGGTTTAGGGTTTAGGGTTTCTCTTCATTTTTATTATTGTGTATGTATATATTAGGGTTTCTCTGGATTAGGGTTTATATCTCTCAACACCGTACCTAACTTTCTCCTTTAGCCGCTTTAACTTATTCGTTTTTCCACCTATGCAGAAAATATGGACCCACACGTCAGAGACGAAGAAAAGGAAGAGTTGATCCAAGGTGTGATCCGTGGGGAAGATAATTTAGACGTATCAACGTTTCTGAACAACTCCGGTGAGGGTGATCCTCTTTTTACCGGAATAGACGACTTGTTTGAGGTTTAAGGTGTTGCCTTCCGCGAGGGAGAAGGCGATGCCTTGTGTAATCGAGAAGACGACCGCTCCGGCGAGGTGCATGTAATATAATTAATTCATTAATTAATCATCTGCTATCTATATAGAAATAGTAACGACGATCTTTCTTCTTTTAGCCCTCCGGATCTAAGGAATCTACTGAAAAGACCAGACGAGGCCCAACCAAAAAGTTGCAAGACCATGAGAGGTTCAAGATCGAAGATGTCGCTGAAGACGGCAAACCGACGGCTCCCGAAGTTGTCGCAACCAAATTTGTGGCACAATGCAGAGTAATCGTTAGGGACTTAATCCTGATCACCATTAGAAATTGGAATAGGCCTGCTAATGCGGATGAAGAGGGAACATGTTTATTTGTCCCTAACCACGCCAAAGATTTACTGTGGAAGAGGCTCATGGTTAATTTCAAACTACCGAAGATAGAGCTGGATCCAAATGCGGAGGATCCAGTTGAGGATGCCTTACAACATGGGAGAGCCATGGAGGCTAAGGTCAGGGAGTGGGCTTTGAAGAAGATGGCCCAGTGTTTCACCAACTGGAAGAAAAGATTGCACCTTGACTATGTCGTGAAAGAGAAGACTCCCGATTTCAAGAATATTCAGTTTGAGAAGATAAAACCATTCTGGGCCGAGTTTGTGGAATACAAGAAATCAGAAAAAGTTAAGAAAATGTCTGAAACGAATAAGCTGAATGCTGCTAACAAGAAGTATCACCATACTATGGGGCAAGGTGGCTACAGGGCTGGCATTCCTAAGTGGGAGAAACTTGAGAATGAACTGCGTGCTAAAAAGATCACCCCAGAGATAGACGATTGGGTAGAACGTGCAAGGAATTGGTTTTACGGGCATGGGGGCACGTTGGACTCGGAAGGGAGGTGTATATATAACATACGACATAAAGAAGACCCCTTGCCAATCGAGAGGATGAGAAAAGCAGTAAAGGCTGTTAAAGATGGGGACTTCATTCCCGATAGAGAGAATGATGAGCTCACACTCG
Organism: Avena atlantica; assembly: GCA_910589765.1. NCBI lineage: Eukaryota > Viridiplantae > Streptophyta > Magnoliopsida > Poales > Poaceae > Avena > Avena atlantica. Next base: position 36,359,462 of record OU342739.1, read on the forward strand.
CCCTTGGAAATAAGGAACATGATGGACGAACACGAGGCACAAGAGGCTCCCAACCATGGAGGACTGGATTTCCCGAAGAGAGGAAGAAATATCCTGATAGAAGCCGTCAGAGGAGAAAGGACAGGGAGGAAGTTGAAGCAAATAGTCAGAAAGAGCGAATGCGTTTAATTGAAGAACGATTAAAGCAACAACAAGATTAAATTAACGCACTTAAAGAGCAAAGTACTACCAGCCCATCTCAGCAGCACACTGCATTCGATGCTACCGGCCTATCGAATAATCGAAAAAGCAGTGTGGCTTCCACCGAGGTCCCGGGTGATGACAATGGCGATGACGATGGCTCCTGTTGGCTACCCAGTGGATGATATCACAGAGATGACACACTGTGAGCTACATGTCAAAGTTGTGAACATATCAATGAAGGTGGCGGTCGGCTATGCCTTACCAATTGGACCCACACCAACTTACCACTGTCGTCCGGTTCCAGAGGGCTACGCTGTTGTCGGCGTGGATGAAATCATGCCCACCTTTGAGGTTTTGGATCTTCACTACCCTGCAGGTGAAGGGGATGTGACTGTAATGGGAGACGCAAAAAACGTCACCATTCTATGGCCGAAGGAATATATCGTGCTTCGAAATCACACGCCAAGGCCATCTTCGCCGCCGCCTCACCCGTCTCCAGCGAGGTCGTCGCCGCCGCGGCAGCCGTCTTCGTCGCCTCACCCGGCTCCGTTGCCTCACCAATCTCCGGTGCAGCCATCGCCGCGGGAGCCATCATCGGCGCCTCAGGATAAAAAGCATAAGCGTACCGCTACTGTGCGTCGTTGTAAGCGATCGCCGAAACGTAAACAAGAGCCTCTTCCAAAAGTACCAAAGGTTCCTCCCAAGAGAGCTTATGACTGTACTGAAGAGGAGACTGCGGCGATCGTTGATGCGGAAACGACAGCGTTTTTCGCTAAGCTGAGGCGGCCGAAAGAGCTAGAGTTCCGCAGCACAAAATAAGAAAAAGCCAAAGTGTTGAAAATTCTAAAGACTCTTCATCAACCCGAGCCAAAGCTGTCATCAGACTATGAGCGTTCTATTCTCAAGTCACATGCGGCACAAAAAGCCTCGAAGAGCAGTACTGATGCAAGCGAGAAATCTGTTGCCCAGCTCGGAGAACAAGCAAAACAGACTTGCGCCCCTCTCAAGGTGATTTCCCAAACCAATGTGGGGTCGAGCAAATATGGGGCCGAAGAGCAGTATGATCCAGAGGTAGTTGCACAATACGGAGAAGCTGCCGCCGCTCAAGGTATGAGTATTGCCCGGTACTTATCCCAGTTAGAGTTCTTCCCCGTGAGTGAAGTAGGATACAAATACTAGTACGGCAAACCTCTCGTCAAACCTGAGGAGGTAAACAATCTTCCAACAAAAATGCGAAGATTGCATAACTGGTACTTGCATGCCACAAAGGCCGGGGCTAACTGGATAGTGCTGAAGGTTACAAAAAAGCATTATGGGAAAGATATGGATGACATGATATCCATTGAATTTGATGAACTATTTCAATTATTCAATCAAGACGCCTTGGACAAATCGATCATCAGTGCCTATTATCTGTAAGTACTAATTCTGTAATTAATTTAGTCTCTAGCAATCTCACCTTGTTTATTGCATGTATATAATCATACTGTAATATGCAGAATGAAGATTCTCGAATGCAGCAGAGGACAAATCTATGACATTGGCTTCATTGGCCCATATTGGGTTCATCAAGCTAATCTCAAAACAAACCCCCAGGATACGGAGGATAATATAATACACGCGTTAAGGTTTCAAGAAACCAAAAGGGAAATACTATTTCCTTACAACTTCGAGTGAGTGTTATTGTCTTGTATACACTTTCTATTTCGCTTACTCGATGTTAAGTATATAATTGATTAGTTATGCATTCGCAGCTACTATATTCTGTTAATCATTCAACTTGAAAAAGGGCGTGTACTAGTCATGGACTCGAAACATAAACCCCTTGAGACGTGGAAGGACATGCAGATACTTATCCAGCGATAATTCTAATCATTACGACACTATATCGGCAACGTTCGTGAATTTTATGATATCAAGTACTTAATAACTTATTTTATTCGTTTTCTACGCCGGACAGCGCTTGGAAACGGTTCACCAACAAGGCTAGGGTTGTTTGAAAAGAGGAGCTTACATTTCAACCACTAAATGTAAGCACCACTAGCTATATCTGCACATCTCTTTGATTCTAGTTTTGATCCAGTTATTATCATGCTTGATTATTATTTTGATTGAACTCTGTTCTCGTAAAGTGCCTGACGCAGGGACCAGGTAACAATCTATGTGCATACTATGTTTGCTAGTTTATCCGGCAGACGTGCGATGAGAAGGGCAGAAATTTAGAGCAACTCCACGTACGTAAACAATTTCTATAGTTTTTAATTACAATCAAATTGTGTTTAGTTTCATTCATATAGGCTGACTCCTTTTTTAAATCAGATCGAACGTCTACGGGACGGTCTTCTGCCAAAGGATCGCGTACGAGCAATTCAGGAGGAATTGGCGGGATTCGTGGATGAAGAAGTCCTAGACCCAAAAGGGGAATACTATTTGGCTGTGTATAGACAATAGGGATTGTAAAAATAGCAACTTTGAAGGAATTGGCCGGTAGAATCGAATAGCAACTTTTGTATGTAGTGCATGTACTCGATCCGTGTATTCAATGTAATATTGTCATGATATTCATGATGTAATATAAGGTTCCTTCATTGATAAGTGCAAATCACTAAATAAACAATAAAATAACCTAAATGAATTCTCTGCCGCGGCACAAAAAGTGGCAAAAATGCTGCCGCGGCAACAAAGTGTGCCAAAATGAATTCTCTGCCGCGGCAGAGAAATGGGCCAAATCTCTGCCGCGGCAAAAGGTTATTAGTCCCGGTTCTCTACCCCCATCGCCCTCTGCCGCTGCCACGTGTGCACCCTTTTGTCCCGGTTGGTGGGGCAACCGGGACTAAAGGTTAGGGCTTTAGTCCCATTGCCCCGTCCCGATTGGGCAACCGGGACTAAAGCCCCATACCAACCGGAACCTATAGCCCCGTTTCCACCATTGACATGATACTAGCTATAATACTTACTTTATAGGACTAGGACCAGACTAAGACATAGCACGCGGCCACTGACCGAGATGATTGGCCTAACAGACCTGCAGGCCAGTCGCCTCGGGGCTCTGCAGGCTGCATGTCCCGGCCGGCCGGCCACGACAAACCTGCATGCATGCGATAAGCATCCGAGTTTCTTCCGATCTGGGGCTTCAATGCAATGCATCGATGCGATGCAATGCAATGCATGGCCTAGTACATTTCGCTGCCCACCATGTGTTGCAACGAACACCATCATGTGAATCCGGTGTAGCTGCTAGCTCTGCGCGTACCGTCCATGCATGCTGTGAGAAACGTAATTACAGCCTCGCGTACGTACGTACACGTAGGGCATGTAGAGGCACTCGTAGAAAACGTCCTATAGGTCCCGGTTGGTAAGGGGCATTAGTCCCGGTTGCCCAACCGGGACCGGGCAATCGGGACTAAAGCCCGAACCATTTAGTCCCAGTTGCCCCACCAACCGGGACAAAAGGCCACACACGTGGCATCTGCTCCGTGCGAGGGGGGTGGGCTTTAGTCCCGGTTCGTAACACGAACCGGGACTAATAACCTGCTGCCGCGGCAGAGATTTGGCCCATTTCTCTGCCGTGGCAGAGAATTCATTTTGGCACATTTTGTTGCCGCGGCAGCATTTTCGCCACTTTTTGTGCCGCGGCAGAGAATTCATTTAGGTTGTTTTATTGTTTATTTAGTGTTTTGCACTTATCAATGAAGGAACCTTATATTACACAAGATCATCATGACAACATTTTACATTCAATACACGGATCGAGTTCATGCACTACATACAAAAGTTGCTATTCGATGCTACCGGCCAATTTCTTGAAAGTTGCTATTTTTACAATTCCTATTGTCTATACACAGCCGAGTAGTATTCCCCTTGTGTGTTTAGGACTTCTGCATCCAAGAATCCCGCCAATTCCTCCTGTATTGCTCGTATGTGATCCTTTGGCAGAACACCATCCCGTAGACGTTCGATCTGATTTAAAAAAGGAGTCAGCCTATATGAATATAAAACTAAACACAATTTGATTGTAATTAAAAACTATAGAAATTGTTTACGTACGTGGAGTTGCTCTAAATTTCTGCCCTTCTCATCGCACGTCTGCCGGATGAACTCGCATACATAGTATCCACATAGATTGTTACCTGGTCCCTGCGTCAGGCACTTTACGACAACAGAGTTCAATCAAAATAATAATCAAGCATGATAATAACTGTATCAAAACTAGAATCAAAGAGATGCGTGGATATAGCTAGTGGTGCTTACATCTAGTGGTTGAAATGTAAGCTCCTCTTTCCAAACACCCCTAGCCTTCTTGGTGAACCGTTTCCAAGCGCTGCCCGGCGTAGAAAACGAATAAAATAAGTTATTAAGTACTTGATATCATAAAATTCACGAACGTTGCCGATATAGTATCGTAATGATTAGAATTACCGCTGGAGAAGTATCTGCATGTCCTTCCACGTCTCAAGGGGTTTATGTTTCGAGTCCATGACTAGTACACGTCCTTTGTCAAGTTGAATGATTAACAGAATATAGTGGTACCTGCGAATGCAGAACTAATCAATTATATACTTAACATCGAGTAAGCGAAATAGAAAGTGTATACAAGACAATAACACTCACTGAAAGTTGTAAGGAAATAGTATTTCCCTTTTGGTTTCTTGAAACCTTAACGCGTGTACTATATTATCCTCCGTATCCTGGGGGCTTATTTTGAGATTAGCTTCATGAACCCAATATGGGTCAATGAAGCCAATGTCATAGATTTGTCCTCAGCTGCATTCGAGAATCTTCATTCTGCATATTAAAGTATGATTATATACATGCAATAAACAAAATAATATAGATGGAGACTAAATTAATTACAGAATTAGTACTTACAGACAATAGGCACTCATGATCGATTTGTCCAAGGCGTCTTGATTGAATAATTAAAATAGTTTATCAAATTCAATGGATATCATGTCATCCTTATCTTTCCCATGATGCTTTTTTGTAACCCTCAGCACTATCCAGTTAGCCCCGGCCCTTGTGGCATGCATGTACCAGTTATGCAATCTTCGCATTTTTGTTGGAAGATTGTTTACCTCCTCAGGTTTGACGAGAGGTTTTCCGTACTGGTATTAGTATGCTACTTCACTCACGGGGAAGAACTCTAACTGGGATAAGTACTGGGCAATACTCATACCTTGAGCAGCGGCAGCTTCTCCGTATTGTGCAACTACCTCTGGATCATACTGCTCTTCGGCCCCATATTTGCTCGACCCCACATTGGTTTGAGAAATCACCTTGAGAGGGGCGCAAGTCTGTTTTGCTTGTTCTCCGAGCTGGGCAACAGATTTCCCGCTTGCATCAGTACTGCTCTTCGAGGCTTTTTGTGCTGCATGTGACTTGAGAATAGAACGCTCATAGTCTGATGACAGCTTTGGCTCGGGTTGATGAAGAGTCTTTAGCATTTTCAACACTTTGGCTTTTTCTTCTTTGGTGCTGGGGAACTCTGGCTCTTTCAGCCGCCTCAGGTTAGCGAAAAACGCTGTCGTTTCCGCATCAACGATCGCCGCAGTCTCCTCTTCAGTACAGTCATAAGCTCTCTTGGGAGGAACCGTTGGTACTTTTGGAAGAGGCTCTTGTTTACGTTTCGGCGATCGCTTACGACGCACAGTAGCGGTACGCTTACGCTTTTTATCCTGAGGCGCCGGCGATGGCTCCCGCGGCGATGGCTGCACCGGAGATTGGTGAGGCGACGGAGCCGGGTGAGGCGACGGAGCCGGGTGAGGCGACGGAGCCGGGTGAGGCGACGAAGACGGCTGCCGCGGCGGCGACGACCTCGCTGGAGACGGGTGAGGCGGCGGCGAAGATGGCCTTGGCGTGTGATTTCGAAGCACGATACAATCCTTCGGCCATAGAATGGTGACGTTTTTTGCGTCACCCAGCACAGTCACATCCCCTTCACCAGCAGGGTAGTGAAGATCCAAAACCTCAAAGGTGGGCATGATTTCATCCACGCCGACAACAGCGTATCCCTCTGGAACCGGACGACTGTGGTAAGTTGGTGTGGGTCCAATTGGTAAGGCATAGCCGACCGCCACCTTCATTGATATGTTCACAACTTTGACATGTAGCTCGCAGTGTGTCATCTCTGTGATATCATCCACTGGGTAGCCAACAGGAGCCATCGTCGGTGCATCATCGGCATCGCCATTGTCATCACCCGGGACCTCGGTGGAAGCCACACTGCTTTTTCGATTATTCGATAGGTCGGTAGCATCGAATGCAGTGTGCTGCTGAGATGGGCCGGTAGTACTTTGCTCTTTAAGTGAGTTAATTTCATCTTGTTGTTGCTTTAATCGTTCTTCAATTAAACGCATTCGCTCTTTCTGACTTTCTGCTTCAACTGCCGCCCTGTCCTTACTCCTCTGACGGCTTCTCAGGATATTTCTTCCTCTATTCGGGAAACCCAGTCCTCCATGATTGGGAGCCTATTGTGCCTCGTGTTCGTCCATCTTGTTCCTTATTTCCAAGGGCGAGTGTGAGCTCATCATTCTCTCTATCGGGAATGAAGTCCCCATCTTTAACAGCCTTTACTGCTTTTCTCATCCTCTCGATTGGCAAGGGGTCTTCTTTATGTCGTATGTTATATATACACCTCCCTTCCGAGTCCAACGTGCCCCCATGCCCGTAAAACCAATTCCTTGCACGTTCTACCCAATCGTCTGTCTCTGGGGTGATATTTTTATCACGCAGTTCCTGCTCAAGTTTCTCCCACTTAGGAATGCCAACCTTGTAGCCACCTTGCCCCATAGTATATGATACTTCTTCTTAGCAGCATCCAGCTTATTCGTTTCAGACATTTTCTTAGCTTTTTCTGATTTCTTGTATTCCACAAACTCATCCCAGAATGGTTTTATCTTCTCAAACTGAATATTCTTGAAATCGGGAGTCTTATTTTTCACGACATAGTCAAGGTGCAATCTTTTCTTCCAGTTGGTGAAACACTGGGCCATCTTCTTCAAAGCCCACTCCCTGACCTTAGCCTCCATGGCTCTCCCATGTTGTAAGGCGTCCTCAACTGGATCCTACGCATTTGGATCCAGCTCTATCTTCGGTAGTTTGAAATTAACCATGAGCCTCTTCCACAGTAAATCTTTGGCGTGGTTAGGGACAAATAAACATGTTCCCTCTTCATCCGCTTTAGCAGGCCTATTCCAATTTCTAATGGTGATCGGGATTAAGTCCCTAACGATTACTCCGCATTGTGCCACAAATTTGGTTGCGACAACTTCGGGAGCTGTCGGTCTGCCGTCTTCAGCGACATCTTCGATCCTAAACCTCTCATGGTCTTGCAACTTTTTGGTTGGGCCTCGTCTGCTCTTTTCAGTAGATTCCTTCGATCCGGAGGGCTAAAAGAAGAAAGATCGTCGTTACTATTTCTATATAGATAGCAGATGATTAATTAATGAATTTATTTATATTACATGCACCTGGCCGGAGCGGTCGTCTTCTCGATTACACAAGGCATCGCCTTCTCCCTCGCGGAAGGCAACACCTTCAACCTCAAACAAGTTGTCTACTCCGGTAAAAAGAGGATCACCCTCACCGGAGTTGTTCAGAAACGTTGATACGTCTAAATTATCTTCCCCACGGATCACACCTTGGATCAACTCTTCCTTTTCTTCGTCTCTGACGTGTGGGTCCATATTTTCTGCATAGGTGGAAAAACGAATAAGTCAAAGCGGCTAAAGGAGAAAGTTAAGAATAAGTCAAAGCGGCTAACGAATATTTTCCGGATCGAAGGTGAAACCCTAATATATACATACACAATAATAAAAATGAAGAGAAACCCTAAACCCTAAGGCTATGAGAGGGGAACATGAGTATAAGGCTACAAAAGGTCTTCGATCTATCTATGGTCTTGATCTCGGTCTTCGATCTCGATCTCGATATCATATTCTACCGAGAAGAACCAAATCACCGGAACGAAAGGGAAACAATCAACACATGGCATCGATGCAATGCTCAAGCAATGATGATGATACGACAAGTTAATGTGCATTCGAATGTAACCCTAAAGCATGCTCGACAAGTTAATCGGGGTTCCGGGGGGCGCAACCCCTAACTCAAGGAACTACGGAATCACCTTTTAGGGTTACTAGGGTGTTCTAATTAAACTTGTCATTTAATTAGATCTATCTATGGTCTTGATCTCGGTCTTCGATCTCGATCTCGATATCGTATTCTACCGAGAAGAACCAAATCACCGGAAAGAAAGGGAAACAATCAACACATGGAATCGATGCAATGCTCAAGCAATGATGATGATACGACAAGTTAATGTGCATTGGAATGTAACCCTAAAGCATGCTCGACAAGTTAATCGGGGTTCCGAAGGGCGCAAACCCTAACTCAAGGAACTCCGGAATCACCTGTTAGGGTTACTAGGGTGTTCTAATTAAACTTGTCATTTAAGTTGTTGAACAATGCATGATTATAGCATAGATAGATAGTTCTCATTTTTCTGAACATTTTGGTATATTATTTGTATTTTTCTGTATTACAGATTAAAAGTTATTGAATTTACAAGTTTTATTCAAATTCTGAAATTATTAAATCAAATGTTTAAACCTTTTGCACCATAGTAACAACTAGCCATAGTGGCTGACAGGTGGGGCCCGGAGCCACCTCAGCAGCCACGCAAGCAAAGGGGAAACAGAGGATGCTGACAGGTGGGGCCGTGGTCGTGGACAAGGACGACGCGGCGATGGAGGAAACGACGCCGGCGACGATGCACCACCCGATCGAAGCCGCCGCGCCCACCACCAGCAGCAGAGGGAGGGGGAGGACAGAGAGGCAGGGAGGGGCGGCGCCATACCTGACGCGCGGCGGTGGGGGACGGGCGCGGTCGTCGGCGCGCGGGAAGAGACGCGGGTGGCGGCCGGAGGCGGAGGCGTTGACGACGGAGCCGCTACGGGGAGCGCTCGACGGTGGCGGGGACAGCCTGGCGGCGTCGTCGTCGGCGAGGGCACGGGCAGAGGCAGAGGCAGAGAAGTGAGTGGGGAAGGGAAGAAGAAGAGGAGGCACGCGCTGTTATAACTAAAGGGCCTTTAGTCCCGGTTCGTGGCTCCAACCGGGACTAAAGGTGCATACGTCCCGGTTGGAGCCACCAACCGGGACCTATAGTCCAATTTTCAGCAGCTGAAGGGGCGCGCGCGCAGGGGGCTCTTCCGTCCCGGTTGGTGGCTCCAACCGGGACGTATTCCCCTGTTTTCAAATTTTTTAAAATTAATAATGAAATAACTACGAACCATTTAAAATTAATAATGAAATAACTTATATTTTTTAAATATTAATTTGGAATTTAGAAAAACTTTAAACATAAGAAGTGTATGGATTTGAATAAATAATCCAAAACCATTTTCTATTTTTAAAAAATAATTAATGAAACCATTTAAAATTAATTAACTTATATTTTTGAATATTAATTTGGAATTTAGAAAAAATTTAAACATAAAAAGTGTTTGGATTTAAATAAATAATTCAAAAACATTTTCTGTTTTAAAAAATAATTAATGTAACCATTTAAAATATGAACCATTTACAATTAAAAATGAATTAACTTATATATTTTTAATATCAATTTGGAATTTAGAAAAACTTTAAACATAAAAGTGTATCGATTTGAATAAATAATCCAAAACCATTTTATATTTTTAAAAAATAATTAATGTAACCTTTTAAAATGAATTAACTTATATTTTTAAATATTAATTTGGAATTTAGAAAAACTTTAAACATAAAAAGTGTTTGGATTTAAATAGGAGAAAAGGTTTGAGATGTACCGGTTGGGAGATAGTCCATGTAAGGTGGTCTAGTATTTTAGGAAAATAGGACGGTAGCATTCTGAAACGGCATTTTGTTGGTTACTTCACAAAACGACCCGTTTTTTGCGCTCGGAAAATGGAAAAGGGATTTTCCGTGCGACAAAAAGGAAAACTTCCTCCTGCAACATTGTTCTACATACCAATGTCCACACACATGCATAATATGGACACAACATCACAAACTATGCCGTGATTCAGCACATAACATCGGTCATTTGGACCGAAAGTCATGAAACCTCGAACATGATAGGTCATTTTGTGAAGGTTTTTTCGAAACATGATCAATATACCAAGTCTGGTATTTTTCCTTTCAACTATGTAACATAATATGACACCACGCGAAGGATTTTCATTGTTCGGATTTTTTTTGAATTTATTATGTCCGTTTTGAATTATCTGAATTTCTAACTATGGTTGAACCAGTGTGCATGAAGATAGGGGACGGGCATCGTTAGAACTTGCATTGGATCTCTGAAGAAACCACATATTGCGAGTCTAAAAATGATTTTTTCAAAAAATCACAGGCGATAGATCATGTACCTGTAGTACAAACCGGACCCACTTCCTGCCGATTCGGCAGACATTTGTCCTTTTTACCCGGGATGGACGAAAAGGTTTGAGATGTACCGGTTGGGATATAGTCCATGTAAGGTGGTCTAGTATTTTAGGAAAATAGGACGGTAGCATTCTGAAACGGCATTTTGTTGGTTACTTCACAAAACGACCCGTTTTTTGCGCTCGGAAAATGGAAAAGGGATTTTCCGTGCGACAAAAAGGAAAACTTCCTCCTGCAACATTGTTCTACATACCAATGTCCACACACATGCATAATATGGGCACAACATCACAAACTATGCCGTGATTCAGCACATAACATCGGTCATTTGGACCGAAAGCCATGAAACCTCGAACATGATAGGTCATTTTGTGAAGGTTTTTTCGAAACATGATCAATATACCAAGTCTGGTATTTTTCCTTTCAACTATGTAACATAATATGACACCACGCGAAGGATTTTCATTGTTCGGATTTTTTTTGAATTTATTATGCCCGTTTTGAATTATCTGAATTTCTAACTATGGTTGAACCGGTGTGCATGAAGATAGGGGACGGGCATCGTTAGAACTTGCATAGGATCTCTGAAGAAACCACATATTGCGAGTCTAAAAATGATTTTTTCAAAAAATCACGGGCGATAGATCATGTACCTGTAGTACAAACCGGACCCACTTCCTGCCGATTCGGCAGACATTTGTCCTTTTTACCCGGGATGGACGAAAAGGTTTGAGATGTACCAGTTGGGATATAGTCCATGTAAGGTGGTCTAGTATTTTAGGAAAATAGGACGGTAGCATTCTGAAACGGCATTTTGGTGGTTACTTCACAAAACGACCCGTTTTTTGCGCTCGGAAAATGGAAAAGGGATTTTCCGTGCGACAAAAAGGAAAACTTCCTCCTGCAACATTGTTCTACATACCAATGTCCACACACATGCATAATATGGGCACACCATCACAAACTATGCCGTGATTCAGCACATAACATCGGTCATTTGGACCGAAAGCCATGAAACCTCGAACATGATAGGTCATTTGGTGAAGGTTTTTTCGAAACATGATCAATATACCAAGTATGGTATTTTTCCTTTCAACTATGTAACATAATATGACACCACGCGAAGGATTTTCATTGTTCGGATTTTTTTTGAATTTATTATGCCCGTTTTGAATTATCTGAATTTCTAACTATGGTCGAACCGGTGTGCATGAAGATAGGGGACGGGCATCGTTAGAACTTGCATTGGATCTCTGAAGAAACCACATATTGCGAGTCTAAAAATGATTTTTTCAAAAAATCACGGGCGATAGATCATGTACCTGTAGTACAAACCGGACCCACTTCCTGCCGATTCGGCAGGCATTTGTCCTTTTTACCCGGGATGGACGAAAAGGTTTGAGATGTACCGGTTGGGATATAGTCCATGTAAGGTGGTCTAGTATTTTAGGAAAATAGGACGGTAGCATTCTGAAACGGCATTTTGGTGGTTACTTCACAAAACGACCCGTTTTTTGCGCTCGGAAAATGGAAAAGGGATTTTCCGTGCGACAAATAGGAAAACTTCCTCCTGCAACATTGTTCTACATACCAATGTCCACACACATGCATAATATGGGCACAACATCACAAACTATGCCGTGATTCAGCACATAACATCGGTCATTTGGACCGAAAGCCATGAAACCTCGAACATGATAGGTCATTTTGTGAAGGTTTTTTCGAAACATGATCATTGTTCGGCACACATTTAGTCCCGGATGTAGTCACAAACCGGGACTAAAGGGATTGCGGCAGAGTGGGCCAGACAACACTAATAATAGGGGTGAGTGTCGACATTATGTCGTGCGGCTTGTACCTTGTCCCGGATGGTGTCACCAACCGGAACTAAAGATGAACCTTTAGTCCCGGTTGGAGACACCAACCGGGACTAAAGATGAGTCAGCACTAATAATAGGGGTGAGTGTCGACATTATGTCGTGAGTGTCGACATTATGCCGAGCTGCTTGTACTATAAATATGCATCCTTGTGAGTCCAGTCCTCCAGCCGGTTTGAGGCATCTCCAAGATGGTTTTAGAGAGTAGGGACACCACTACGGCCAGTTTCAGGGAGATGCCGACGGAGCCCAGTCCTCCGGCATCTCCGAGAAACTGTTCATAGAGGCACTCCCTAATATGTGAAATTAGTTAGCTCCAAGGCGTATTGATCTAGTTAGTGAAGTTACAAGCTGCAAGATGGTTTTCAAGAGCAGGGACACCACTGCGGCCAGTTTCAGGGAGATGCCGACGGAGCCCAGTCCTCCGGCATCTCCGAGAAACTGGTCATAGAGGCACTCCCTAATATGTGAAATTAGTTAGCTCCGAGGCGTATTGATCTAGTTAGTGAAGTTACAAGCTGCAAGATGGTTTTCGAGAGTAGGGACACCACTGCGGCCAGTTTCAGGGAGATGCCGACGGAGCCCAGTCCTCCGGCATCTCCGAGAAACTGGTCATAGAGGCACTCCCTAATATGTGAAATTAGTTAGCTCCGAGGCGTATTGATCTAGTTAGTGAAGTTACAAGCTGCAAGATGGTTTTCGAGAGCAGGGCCACCACTACGACCAGTTTCAGGGAGATGCCGACGGAGCCCAGTCCTCCGGCATCTCCAAGAAACTGGTCATAGAGGCACTCCTGGTCCAGCCACAAAATGGGACTAACACTCAAGACATTTATTAATATTAAAAACTGAGACTACAAAACCGGGACTAAAGGCCACAAACCGCGAAAGATATCCTTCGGTCAAGCCACAAACCGCGAAAGACATGAACTAGAGTTACATAATATGAGCATGAACTTCTTGGCATATGTCATTCCTTATGACCGCTTCAGACGTAACCATGGAGCATCTTCTTTACTTAACGGAATGCTTGGGTCAGTTTTCACTGTGAAGGGCGGAATTTCATCAAACTTATTATAATCTTCTGACATGTCTGTCTTGTCCTCGATTCCCACGATGTTTCTTTTCCCTGAAAGAACTATGTGACGCTTTGGCTCATCATATGATGTATTCGTTTGCATATTTTTTCTTTTTTTCGGTCTGGAGGACATGTCCTTCACATAGAAAACCTGAGACACATCATTGGCTAGGACGAATGGTTCATCTCTATAACCAAGATTGTTGAGCTCCACTGTTGTCATTCCGTACAACTGGTCTATCTTTACCCCTTCCCCATTCAGGTTGACCCATTTGCAGCGAAACAAAGGGACCTTAAAAGAGACTCCATAGTCTAGTTCCCATATCTCCTCTATGTAACCATAATATGTGTCCTTTTGTCCATTCTCGTCTATTGCATCAAAGCGGACACCACTATTTTGGTTGGTGCTCTTTTTATCTTGGGCGATCGTGTAGAATGTATTCCCATTTATTTCGTACCCTTGGAAATTCAATACAGTAGAAGATGGTGACGCGGCCAACAAGTATAGCTGATCTCCAACAGTGGTGTCATTCAAGAGATGTGTCCGCATCCAACCACCGAAAGACTTCATGTGTTCATCTGTAATCCATGATTCAGGCTTCCCCGGGTTTTTGGAGCGTACAATATTCTTGTGTTCCTCGATATACGGAGCTGCCAAGGTGGAATTATGTAGAACTGTGTAGTGTGCTTTAGTGAAAGAATCCCCGTCCCTACATATCATTGCTTTCTTTCCCAGCGTGCCTTTTCCACTTAGTCTTCCCTCATGCCGCGAGTCAGAAACACCAATAGGCTTAAGGTCAGGAATAAAGTCAACACAAAACTCAATGACCTCCTCTGTTCCATATCCCTTGGAGATGCTTCCTTCTGGTCTAGCACGGTTATGAACATATTTCTTTAAGACTCCCATGAACCTCTCAAAGGGGAACATATTGTGCAGAAATACCGGACCGAGAATGGCAATCTCTTCCACTAGATGAACCAGGAGATGCGTCATAATATTGAAGAAGGATGGTGGGAACACCAATTCAAAACTAACAAGACATTGTACCACATCCTTCTGTAACCTTGGCAGAATATCTGGATTGATTACCTTCTGAGATATTGCATTGAGGAATGCACACAGCTTCACAATGGGTACTCGAACATTTTCCGGTAGAAGCCCCCTCAATGCAATCGGAAGCAACTGCGTCATAATCACGTGACAGTCATGAGACTTCAGGTTTTGGAACTTTTTCTCTGCCATATTTATTATCCCCTTTATATTAGATGAGAAGCCCGACGGCACCTTGATACTGTAAAGGACTTCAAAAAAGATTTCCTTCTCTGCTTTGGTAAGAGCATAGCTGGCACGACTTAAGTGACGCCCTTTATCCGTCTTGTTATCTGTATGCATGTTCTTTGGGTCTTTCATAATTTGTTGGTCCTCCCGTGCTTCAGGTGTATCTTTTGTCTTACCATACACGCCTAGGAATCCTAGCAGGTTCACGCAGAGATTCTTCGTCACGTGCATCACGTCGATTGAAGAGCGGACACGCAGGACTTTCCAATATGGCAGCTCCCAAAATATAGATTTCTTCTTCCACATGGGTGCGTGTCCTGTAGCGACGTCGTTCGGAACTGATTGACCGCCGGGACCCTTTCCAAAGATTACTTCTATGTCCTTGACCATACCAAATACATCATCACAAGCAGGGAGTTCAGGCTTCTTCCGGTGATCTGCCTCACCTTTAAAATGCTTGCCTTTCTTTCTTACGGGATGATTGGTCGGAAGAAATCGTCGATTCGCTAGGTATACAACCTTCTTGCATTTATGCAAATATGTACCTTCGGTCTTATCTAAATAGTGGGTGCATGCCTTATATCCTTTGTTTGTCTGTCCTGAAAGGTTACTAAGAGCAGGCCAATCATTGATGGTTACGAATAACAACCCTCGTAGATTAAATGGCTCCTGTTTGTTCTCATCCCACGCACGTACACCTGGTTTGCCCCACAACTGTAAGAGTTCTTCAACTAATGGCCTAAGGTACACATCAATGTCGTTGCCCGGTTGCTTCGGGCCTTGGATGAGCACTGGCATCATAATGAACTTACGCTTCATGCACAACCAAGGAGGCAGGTTGTAGATACATAGAGTCACGGGCCAGGTGCTGTGACTGCAGCTCTGCTCCCCAAAAGGATTCATGCCATCCGTACTTAGACCAAACCATAAGTTCCTTGCGTCACCTGCAAAGTCTGGGAAGTCTCTCTCGATTTTTCTCCACTGTGACCCATCAGCAGGGTGTCTCAACTCCCCGTCTTTCTTACGGTCTTCTTTGTGCCATCGCAACAACCTGGCATGCTCTTTGTTTCTGAACATGCGTTTCAACCTTGGTATTATAGGAGCATACCACATAACCTTAGCAGGAACCCTCTTCCGGAGGGGCTCTCCCTCAACATCACCAGGGTCATCTCGTCTGATCTTATACCGCAACGCGTTGCATACCGGGCATTTATCTAAATTCTCATACTCCTTACCGCGGTAGAGGATGCAGTCATTAATGCATGCATGTATCTTTTGCACATCTAATCCCAGAGGACAGAGAGTCTTTTTTGCTTCGTAGGTACTCTCGGAAAGTTCGTTATGTTTTGGAAACTTCGGCTTCATTATTTTCAGCATCTTTTCAAATGAGGAGTCAGTTAGACCACACTCTGCCTTCCATCGCAACAATTCCAGTGTGGTACCGAGCTTTGTGCTGCCATCTTCACAATTTGGGTACAACAATTTCTTGTGATCTTCTAACATGCCCTCTAACTTCAACTTCTCATTTTCTGTTTCACAGTCTCGCTTTGCATCAGAAATGACCCTACCAAGTTCATCAGCCGGCTCATCTGATGCCCGTTCTTCACCTTTTTCCTCTCCATTGTCTTCCATTGCAGTATCACTGTATTCAGGAAACATATGATGATAGTTGTTATCATCATCTTCTTCTTCACCATCTTCCATCATAACCCCTCTTTCCCCGTGCTTGGTCCAACAATTATAGTTGGGCATGAAACCTTTCATAATCAGGTGGCCGCGAATGATTTTCGAGGAAGAGTACTCCTTGTTGTTCCGACATTGAACACATGGACAACGTATAAATCCATTCTCTTTGTTTGCCGTAGCCACATCGATAAATTTATCCACGCCTTTGATATACCCGGCTACCCGCCGGTCACCGTACATCCATTCCCGACCGTTCATCTGCATCATATAAGTAAGTTTATCAAAAAACAGGACATCATAAATAGTGAAATAACCAATTCACACCGACACATGAATTGTATCAATGACCTAGAAAAGATAAGATTGCTAACCTCGATCGAGGGAAATAAAGAGGAGAAAGCTCAAGTGCGTCTCAGACACCTTCTATATTTTTGTTCTATGAGAAATTCAACGGGATTTTTCACTCAAACATTTCAACAAACACCTTCAATGCATGCATGAGAAAAAACTAGCACACACCCTCATACCTTACACCATTCGAAAAAACAGAGTGGAGGCAGAGGAGGCTGGGGCGTTGCATTTATAGAGGGCAAGGGGTCTTTAGTCCCGGTTGGAGCCAGCAACCGGGACTAAAGGTGCGTGCCACGCCACGTGGCTGTGGCCAAACCTTTAGTCCCGGTTGGTGGCTCCAACCGGGACGCATGCCCCCTTACCAACCGGGACCACAGCCCCCTGGCCCCGTGCCCGCTCCAACCAGGACGCGTGCCAGCATTAGTCCCGGTTGGTGGCGCAACCGGGACTAATGCTCCGAGGGGTCGCGAACGGATGGCCCTTTTTTTCTCTAGTGAGGACCATCTGTGACGACGCCCATGCCCATGCATGCATATATCTCTTTCTGTGGACCATGCAATAACTATACCATACCAGCCCACACACGGATCCACGCCTGAATCAAAATCAGCGTCCATCGACGATGTCGTGCCCTTGTTTTGATCCACCAGGGTTTATCCACCGAGGAGTAGGTAAAGAATAAGAGCCCATCGATCTTCCTCTCGCAGAACATGGCCTCGCTTTTTCCAAGCTTAGAGAATAGTCTAGGTCCTAATTAAGATGCTGAGACTGAAAAGAATATCAAGATTATATATGCCGTCACCCGCCCGTCTCTCCTCTCGGTTGCCCTCAAACTTGTTTCATCAATCAGAGAGTAATGCCACCACATGTCTGCCCGCCCCATTGCGCCCCCCCCCCTCTCGTCGTTGCCCCGCCCCCTTCTCTCTTCCTTCCGAGCCACTGCCCAGATATAGACCCATTGTATTGACTGACCCATGAATTAAGGCTAGCCGAGGCGCGTAAGATGGTTTCTTTTTCTTGGGTGTGACTAATTCTCAGTCGACTGAGCTTACTCAGGTGATGTCATCGAGTCTCAGTTGCAATTGTTGTTTTGAGTACGACTATTTCTCAATGAACCGAGAACAAGCACGAATCACAAAACAAGTCTAATGGTTCAGGGTATTTTTCTCAGCTGCAACCACGCACTGCAACTGAAAATTTTATTTCAGATACAGCACAGCTTGCAACTCATCATTGCACGAATCTCAGTGCAAATTCGACGGTATGGGACTTGATTGAGCATTAAGTTAATTCTCAGCTAGACGAGAATTATCAATTTTGGTTTCCATGCAAAGCACGAAGAATGCGTGCGGTGCGAATTGCACTCAACATTTATTTTTTACTTAGCGGGGGTTTGTGCTTGGCGCTTAGCAAGTCAACACGTGGTTGCATGGGGGAGGCACCAATCGATGGAGCTTTTCACTTAAACCTAGACACCTAGATCCCCGGCACTCTTCTTCCCTGAAATGAAAGCTACGATGGAACTATCCATGACCATGGCGCTGTTTAGCAAGGTAGTGATAGGGGTACCCCTGATCTTCCATGCATGGGAGGAGACCCGTAGCAACCGACCCTGCTCACCCCTACATCCTTGCCACCGAAGACCGTCCACACCGAAGATCTTTTTTAGGGGCGTCCACAACGTAGTTAGGCAAATAAATATATAGCATCATAATTAATTTGTCCTTTTTACTGATGTCTTGACTTCAACAATTTTCATGTTTAAAACTTGATTGTCGTTCTAACAGTTTATTATATTCAAATTATATTATTTTTAATTGTATGGAAAATAGTAAAAAATAGTGGAATTTCTAATTTAATAAGTGATTCCTTAATTGTTGAAGTGTTGATCCAAATTCATTAAAGAGGTTATCTTCTGGCTAGCGGAGCCAGGCCCGTCACCGAAGGCTTTGGCCGAAAACAATGGCCCACGGTACGGATCATTGAAGATCTAGGTTTTCACTGCTATATGTACCTCTTCTAAGGCGCTAACTGAGATAAGTTGCATCCTTAAAATCCCCGGTGTTGCGTAAATACTTTTCTTTATAGTGAAAATTTTTGCTGGTTGTCGTCCGTGGTTTTTTCTTTCTTTGTTGGAGAGGTTTTTCCACGTTAAATATGTGTCCCATTTTCTTTTCGTTTTTCGTTGTGTTTTTATCGTTTTTATAATATTAATTCGCCTCCACCGTGGAAGATGCCTCGGCCAAATTTTGCCTTCTCCTATCCCGCCACCTCATACTAACCACAATTAAGCAAAGGTGGAGGGCAATGGTTAAACTCCCGGCAGGAGCCGATTGGTACCGAAGTAATTCGTAGCAACGCAGGATACACAAGTGTAGGTCCCAACTATTCTGCACGTACGCATTCACTCACTCCGTGACCACGTCGCGCGCGCACGTACGCATACTGTGCGTGTGTAAACCCTCTCGACCTCGATCTCGATCTCGATCACATTCTATTGTCGAGCTTCAATGCATGCATGATGCACGGCCATGTAAATTTCGCTGTCCATGTTGCAATGAACAGCATCCTGTAAATCCGGTATATATAGGTTTGCCCGTACCGCGTGAATCGATTCATTTCCATTGTCCATGTTGTAGGAAACGAAATTGTACAGCCTCACGTACGTAGGGCATGTGGAGGACCATGGGTGACGGCCATGCATATCTCATAGAGATCATGGATGTGTCCTTGCTTTGATCGAGGGTTTATCCACTGAGGAGTAGGTAAAGTCAGATCGAGCACCCTGAGCAAGCCATCTGAATCTCTGATCCCAAACAAGAGCTCCTCGGTCTTCCTGTTGCAGGACATGGCCTCGTTTTTCCAGACTAAGAGAAAGTCTATGTCCTAAGAAGCTGAAACTGAAAAGATATATCGAGCTTATTCGAAGCTTCTCTCGTCACTCGTCGGCTTCTCTTGGTTGCCCTCGATCGTGTTTCATCATTTTGAGAGTGATTCCGCCATGTCTCCTCGTCCCATTGCCTCCCCCTCGTCATCTCCCCTTCTCTTCCTTCTCAGCCCCTGCCCTGATATAGGAGTGTTGTGCAATGATGAACCCATGAAATGAGGTTAGCCGGAGCGATAAATATAAGATCTAACTTTTTCAAGGCATAAATACAAGTGTACCCAACAAAATAAATGTTCAAAAGATCCAATTTCCAACGTCCAGTAATACATCTGTCTTGTGCACTTTGGTTTATGTTCAACTTAGTTTGTAGTTGCATGCTTAACCATATTCGGGCAATCCTGATCATTTGCTTGCTGACAAGGTTGTGAAGAGAGCGTGTGAGACGGTGTGACGGGGCTGACATCCTCCAGTGGTGTTCCAGGACGTGCTCCTGACGAGCCGCTGGGCTTAGGCCTTGAAGCCGGTGGTGCCTGGTTTGGGGGAGGCGGCACTGCATCCTCAAAACATGCACGGCCGTCAGCCAAAGTTGGGACACTACCCCAAGGCACATGTACCTTGCCGGTGCGTCGTCCAACTAGACGGGGATGACATGTTCATGCTGGTCATTCTGCCGGTGTTTCAGAAGGGCATGAGAGACTGGATCAGGATCCCACCGCCCTGTGTTGTGCCGGTGTCTGCATGTCGCTAGTGCGATGAATGGGTGCAGGTGGACTACTTCAGCGGCCACGTGGTGCTAAAGAAGAGCTGGTCGGAAATGGTGTACAAGTACGATCTTCAGTGCAACGACCTAGTGGAGTTCAAGATTCGGGCGTTAGTTCTCAAGATGACAATCTAAAGCGCGGATCCTCCACTGCGAGGAAGTACACCTACCCTGACCACTTCTAGACGGCGGTCGACATGATCTTATGTTACGTCATGTAATGTAAGTACATAATAGTAGTTATACTGTGATGGTGAACTACTGAACTGTTGATGGCTTTTGATCGGGGATTAACCCCCGGTGCCTCGGGGGCATCACATGTCCCTGTTTATGATGCTTTTGATCAGGAGTGTTAGTAAGAGCTCCTGATTATCGCGTGAAGGCAACCTGCTAAATAAGATGATTAAGGTCATGTGCTCATGTGTGCTGTGTGCTGTGTGATATGCGATATATCTGTTCATGTGTGCTGATATGCTGTAGGGAATGTTGTGTGGAATGTGGTTATAAGATCACCTAATTTGAAATGAGTAGCCATATCTCAAGCACGGAGGTGCAAAACGAAAACCAAACAAACCTAAATTACATCACAAATGAAGTAAACCACAAATCAGTGCAACAAACATCATGCCAAAACTGCAAAAAAAAAAGCCTGATATGGACAAGCAATCAAGATGTCCAAGTTATCCCAAGTCCAATCTCGATGAATGTAGCATACAACGGACCAACTTGTAAAAACGAGCAAGCAGACACTCCCTTTGATGCCGACTTCATTAGACCCAAATCTCGTTGAGGGCCGACCCACATAACCCATTGGATCTGATATTTTTGGTCGGTTTGGTGGCCCAGTGGGCGGGGCCGACCCGAGCCATTCCCATCCTGAAGCCGGCCGGCAGGCAGGAGGCGATGGATCGCTATGAAAACAGGATGGAGGTACTCCTTACTGTGTACTTGGACCTACGCAAGTGGACAGGTCCCAACTATTCTCTGCGCGCACGTTCGTACGCATTCACTCACTCCATCCCTGACGCGAGCAGAGATACGTAGGCACCTCTCGATCCCATCATCTACAGATCCACATGCGTCGTACTAGGAGCTAGTTAAGGATGGCAATGGAGCGGGTTTGGATGGATATACCAAAACAAAATCCAGATCCAGATCCATAAACCTCACTCTAGCCCGCCCATGAAGATATCCATGAGCGTGAATATCGCCCCAAATCCAAACCCGTCGGATATCCGGGTATCCATGGATATCCATTGGTTATATGCTATATACATAAACATAACAGCAACCAACATAACAACGACACTACAACAATATTTTAGCAGTATTTTGGCAATAGTTTGACAACGCTTTAGCAATTATTATATGGATGGACACCATTGGGTCGCTACGTGGCAGAAGGACTCGAGGAGGAAGAGGAGTGGTAGGGATAGCAGCGGTGCCGCACCGGTGATGTTGCTGGGTTTCTTCCTACAAGTATTCGAGGAAAGAGACGTCAATGGCACATGGACACTGCCTGTTTAGTGTGTACGTAGCAGCCAAGGACATGTTGGCCTTTGGGTGGTTTGGTCTTGGAAGTGGGAGCTTGGTCCTTTAATGAGTATGGCATATGTAATAGTTATTGGTTGAAAACAATATCTCGCACTCATGGGTCCCACGTATCAAACAGATATCCCTTGGATATCCGTGGAGCGAAACCTCTATCCATGCCTGCTTCATGAGTTAGTGGATATCCGTCCCATAAAATCCATGGACGTAAGTAGCCCTCCATATCCTTACCCATCGGCTGGATATCCGTGGATATCCGGATCCATGGATAAAATTGCCATCCTTAGAGCTAGTAGTACGACACCTCCCTCCATCTGGGCCCGGCCCTAACGATGAAGAGCGAGTGTACAATCGTGCCAGTGGTATTTATTGACGGCAAGCATGGAGTACGTTTAGAAAATATATAGTTTACTGTGAAGTGAGGCGAATGCATTTTTACAGGAACCTATATCTGTCGGCATGAGATCCACCGTTGATTTCTGTCGTGCCAGAAACAAAATTTTAGATTTATTATGGTTTCATTTCGAAATTTTTAGATTCATTATGGTTTCATCGTGGACACG
The DNA here is from genome assembly GCA_910589765.1 of Avena atlantica. Lineage (NCBI taxonomy): Eukaryota > Viridiplantae > Streptophyta > Magnoliopsida > Poales > Poaceae > Avena > Avena atlantica. The sequence goes on from OU342739.1 coordinate 36,382,098, forward strand.
AATCTTAGGGCTTGAATCAACGGTGAATCTCGTGCCAGTAGATAACTGTTCCGGTAAAATTTCCGTGTTGGTGAAGTGACAAGTAAGTAGTAACACAGTAGTAAGGGTAGTACAGTACGTGTTTTAATTTCTTGTAAGAGCTATACGCTACCATAGGTATGAGCGTACGTGAGGCAGCGTGTGTATCTATACGTCTGGCTTCAAGTAGACCGACCAGCGCCAGACGTATTTATACACCATGCGCTAGCTGCATCTGACGAGTAGTGTATGCGCACGCGTCGGTGATCGGATGTCTCAGTACCGATTAGTAATTGGTAGATGTATTACTAGTACTGTTAATAGTTTGCCGTAGTAAGTACGTACGTACTTCCTCTGTTAGGGATTATAAGGTCTAAAAGTTTTTTTAAAATGTTAGAAATTGTAAGTTCTCTCTCATTTATTAGTCTTTTTTCTTTAATGCATGTTCTTCTTTTTCTCTATCTTCTCTCATACTTCCACCATTTCAGGGCTTAAGGCGTCCTCGTTTTGCGTGTGCTTTTTGACCAATAATTACTCTAAATACGTAAAGAGTTTTAGTATAAAACTAGTATCACCGGAAAGTATTTTTCAATATGAATCCAACGGTACTAATTATGTACAATATAATCAAGATTTTGTTGCTCAATTTTTTTGGTCAAACTTTGTTTTGAAAAATGTGTGCGCCTTAAGCCTTGAAACGGAGATAGTACATGTGTAACTATTAGTACATGTAGTAATTAAGAGGATGAGTTATTGATTTTCTTAATCCTATTAAAATGGTCCATAAGCCTTATAATCCTAACAGGTGGAGTATAATATACTACTACTCCCGCATGAAATGAAATCTACTACGTACGAACAAGCCAGCCAGCAGTAACTAATTGATCAGCGCGCTCGTAGTACGTACGCACACATGCATGCACAAGGGGCCAGGGCAGCGCCGCAGCGCGCACGTTGCCGCGTGCCAGGTCACATCGTGCGCGTATACGTACTGTACATAAAATACTGTACGCACGTACCGTGTACGTGCACGGGAAAATCCGGCGGTATCTATATACATGTCTATGGAGGCAGTACACGCGCGCGCTGGATCTGACTCTCTCTCTCTCCGGTCTCCACGCGGCTAGCTATGGCTTCTCGTAGAGCTAGCGGATTGCCACGCATTGATGCACAGTGGCAGTAACTGATGGCCTGCGTGCTGCTGCTGCATATGGTGCATGCAGGGGAGATTCATGTCGATCGATCGATCGCGGGCTTTTATTGGCGGATCGGTCCTTGGGTCCGTAGCCAAATTAATCCTGCGTGCAGCTATGGACAAAATCCGTCGGCCACTATTACAGATCGTACGTACGCGCAGGATCGGAGATGATTCATACGTACACGCATCGGATTTCGATAGTACGATTCGAAAACAGTGACATCATCGATACAATAACAAGTTTTTTTAAAAAAAAGGACTAGGAGGAGTAAGATTATTTTCTCTCGTGTAGTCTGTAGATCCCATGATATCCCTCTTACCACGTAGTAGGATTCAGTATGACGAGGGAGAAGAAGATACACAGGATCCGTGCCCATAAATAGATTCTTCGTACGTACGGTCCATCCATCCCCTCTCCGATCCCTGCGCGCGCGCGACATGAATCCCATCGATCAATTCCCGCATGATTGCGCTCTGCAGGCATATGTCACCCGCCCCCCACCACCACCACAACACACACACGCACGCACGCACGCACGCACGCACGCACGCAACGCACCGAACCCTCACTGGTAGAAAACGCCCCATGCAGCCCGGTGGTAAGGGCCATTAGTCCCGGTTGCCAACCGGGACGGGGCAATCGGGACTAAAGCTCTAACCTTTAGTCCCGGTTGCCCCACCAATCGGGACAAAGGGGGCACACGTGGCGGCATCAGAGCGCGAAACACGACCGAGACTAATAATCTGCTGCCGCCGGCGAGAGAGATTTGCCCATTTCTCTGCCGCGGCAGAGAATTCATTTTGGCACATTTTGTTGCGCGACAGCATTTTCGCCACTTTTGTGCCCGCAGAGAATCATTTAGGTTATTTTATTGTTTATTTAGTGTTTTGCACTTATCAACGAAGAACCTTATATTACACAAGATCATCATGACAATATTACATTCAATACACGGATCGAGTTCATGCACTACATACAAAAGTTGCTATTCGATGCTACCGGCCAATTCCTTCAAAGTTGCTATTTTTACAATCCCTATTGTCTATACACAGCAGAATAGTATCCCTTTCGGGTCTAGGACTTCTGCATCCAAAAATCACGTCCAATTCCTCCTGAATTGCTCGTACGCGATCCGTTGGCAGAAGACCGTCCCGTAGACATTCTCTGATTTAAAAAGGAGTCAGCCTATATGAATGAAACTAAACACAATTTGTTTGAAATTAGAAACTATAGAAATTGTTTACGTACGTGGAGTTGCTCTAAATTTCTGCCCTTCTCATCGCACGTCTGCCGGATGAACTCGTAAATATAGTATCCACAGAGATTTTACTGTCCCTGCGTCAGGCACTTTACGAGAACAGAGTTCAATCAAAATAATAATCAAGCATGATTAATAACTGTATCAAAACTAGATCAAAGAGATGCGCGGATATATAGCTAGTGGTGCTTACATCTAGTGCTTTTAAATTAAGCTCCTCTTTCCAAACACCCCTAGCCTTTTTGGTGAACCTTTTCCAAGCGCTGCCGGGCGAAGAAACGAATATAAATAAAGTTATTAAGTACTTGATATCATAAAATTCACGAACGTTGCGATTATAGTGTCGTAATGATTAGAATACCGCTGGAGAAGTATCTGCATGTCCTTCCACGTCTCAAGGGGTTTATGTTTCGAGTCCATGACTAGTA